>OX451738.1:1309011771-1310310667 GCA_948472305.1 Vicia faba | reverse complement strand
GTCCTTTAAAGTAGTGCCATCCCACCATTGAGAGGTAGGTAGCACCACCATTGGAGGTGTTCGGGTCAATTCGAGGTTCGGGACATGGTGATCACCGGAGCAATAGGAAGACACCTTAGAAGCTACCCTCATGCCAGGTTCCCGGATCATGAGGACTTACTAAGACATCCTCTACTCGACGATCACCTTTCGAGGCAAGGCAACAGTGAGGCGTACCCTAGGGGTGGTGTGTGCGATTTGTGTGTCGTTTTCATTTGCATTTATCTTGTCATGTTATTGGTGTTCTACGCTTGATTTTATTTTGTCCATACATTCTTTCATGTTTTGATTTAACAGTTAAAAATATTGCGGGAAAAGTAAATTCTAAGCTATTACAAACGGCGCGGGTCCACATCGCCAAAATTAACCAGGACCCGATTTGACAGAAAATAAATAAACAAAGTAAAGAATTAGAAGTGTGAGAAGTAATTAAAATGTTACAAGGCCTCGGGAGAGATACATGAATATTTAAGCGGAAAAGAAATAAGTATGCGAATTAATAAGGAATTAAGAACGAGGGCGTTGGACCCTTTTGCAAAATTAAATTACATGATGAAATTAATTAATTAATTAAAGTTAAAAGAAAGAAAGGACTTGTTTTTGGTGTTTTTTAGTATTTTAGGATTTAATAGAAAAGGAATTAATTGAAATTAAATACTAACCCTAATTCTATTTTATTTTAATTTATTTAAGAAAATATTGAATTTTAACCTAAATTAACCCTAATTTTTATATACAATTTTAATTATGAAAATAAATAAAATAAATAATATTATTTATGAAAGAAAAATAAAAAAGGATGAAAAATTATTAATTAAACCTATTTCTACATTTTTTAGATTTTTGTTAAAAGTATTAAAATTAAAACCCTAATTTAGCACTAATTAATTTACATGCATTTATTTATGAAAATACTAGAAACAAAAATATTTATTATTTTTTCTCTTTTTTCTGATTTTTAGGTATTTTGTGGTTTTATGAAAATAAATAAATCAAAGAAATAAATGAAATTAATTGAAATAAAGAAAAGAAAAATATAAGAAAAGAATAGAGAAAGCAAACCCTAGGGGGTTCAGTCCCACATTGGGAGGTATGGCCTTTAGCAATCTGGCCCATTTAGCAAGGCCTGGTGGACTTTTTGAGTAACATGTGGCGCGTTGACTGGGACTCACCATGTGCCTGGGATCTGGACCCTTGATTTGATGCAACTGGCATGTGGATGGATAGATGATGAAGGAATATGATGGTCCTTAATATTACGCCTGCATGTGATTGTAAATTGAAAAATAATATTGAAACAATGAAGACCTGGGACTCGAACCCAGGTCAGGAATGTTGTTAACACTATGCCTTGCCACTGAACCACTGCACGCGTTGTTAATATTAAACAATGAATAAATACTATAAAAGAAAACAACAGCATTAGTGGACACTGCGTGCGAAATTCAAACGGCCCTATCACCTCTCGCCACTTCACCGTCTCCTTCGTTGGGTTTTTTATTTTTCTGAAATACAAACGGATTAGGCAACGGTTTTTCATACGTTCTCTTAGGCATCTTTAGGGAAAATAGCGATTAGCCTAGGAACGCTCATAAATTGAGCGCGAGTATGGGTTCTCCTTCGTCCAAGTGCGCTAGTTCTAATGGTGATACTCAGAGGTTTCAATTTTTCCATATCACGAAACGCCCAATTTCAAGCTTCATGAACCCTAATCTGCATCAATGGCATAATAGCATATAGTACACGAAAACACAATTAAGATAAACGGTTAGCTTCAGAACACCTTAATTAGCATGAATCCATTAACAATATGCAATAAAAATGCTTAAATCTTAAAATACGATTATGCAAAAAAGTAAGAAAAGTGGGACTTCTGTACAGCGTTTCAAGAGGTTATCTTTGATGTTTGTGATTGGAATACGTCCTATAATGCTTGAGGAAGCTAATGGAATAGGTTTTGAGACTTGAATCGCCTTGGAATGCCGTTTTCAGAATTGAGTTTCTTGCCAAATTTTTCAAGTTTGATTCTCTGGTTTTTGAGCAGCTGCGTGTGTTTTTGTATTAGGTTTTCGTTCTTTGTATAAGTAGTAATGCATTAGGTCAAAGAAATTGTCCAAAGATCCATGAATTAAAGAATTCAATATTTGATTTCTTCACCATAATTTTCAAATCTTTTTCCATGTGTTTTTGTACCAATTAAGATCAAATCAGTCCAAATCTTTCCACATTTAGCTAGGCACGAAATCTTGAGGATAAAACATGCACAAAAAGATTGGAAAACTTAGGTTAGCATTTTTCATGTATTTAATTTGATTTAAATGAATTATTGTTAATAAAAATTCAAATAAATAAATAAAAAATGAATAAAGACTTCCCTTTGGGCCAAGTAGTCGTGCACACGTCATGGATGATGGATTATGGAAGAAAAATGGGCCCATTAGCAATTTTAGGTCATTTGAACCAATGTTGACTTTTCAAAATATCCAAACATTTCCCAACTTCCACAAGGCATAACTTGCTCAATTTTTAAGCTTTTCTCATGTTCTTGGACATTTTGGAAAGGTCTTTGAGTCCTCTAACCAATGCCTTTGGTCCCATGTCATTTTGATTTACCAATCTCAAGTTATGGCCTTTGACTTAAAGTCCCTTTTTGTTGACTTTTGAAAATGACCTATAATGTTGAAATTGATAACTTTTTGTGAGAGCATTTCTTGGACTTGAAGTATGCAGATGAGTTGTAGGAAATGTCTTTCTCTTCAAAATGAGCTTTGGATGGAATTTTTATGATAATCCATGTGAAAGTTATGCCCTGGTCAATTTCAGTTGACTTTTTCAGCTGTCCAAATAAGGAAACTTTTGCATCTTGATGATTTTTGAGCCAAATTTTGAGAATCATGATCAAGCATTGATCAAATGATGTTTGTGGCTTCAAAATGATATGTTGACCAAAAATTTTAACTTTTGACTGTCAAATGACCATTTTGCCCCTACAGTTGACTGTAGTGCAATTAGGGTTTTGACTGTGCAATTTTGTGCTGAAAGTCTTGAAACTTGGTATGAGGATGCTTGGCCATATTTGTAGGCATATGAGACTTGATTAGACCTTTGGAAACTTCATTTTCTTGATCAGAAGACAAACCCTAATTTTGCCTGTTCAGGAGACCCTTGCACTGTGCAACCCTTGGGGAACTTTGAAGCTTGACTTGGCAATTTCTTGAAGAATATGGGAGGGCAAATTTTGGGGTACAACACCCACCATTGAGAGGTAGGTAGCACCATCGTTGGAGGTGTTCGGGTCAATTCGATTTTAGGGACAGTGTGGTCACCGAAGCAATAGTTAGGACACCTTAGAAGCTACCCTTATGTCCTTGATCTTTTTTTAATCCGAGGCAACCATTTCGAGGCAACTGTTTTGAGGCAACTGGATCATGGACATAAGAACCGCTAAAACGTCCTATACTTGACGACCACGTTTCGAAGGCAACGAGTGAGGCGTACCCTAGAAGTGGTGTGTGCTTTGTGTGTTGTATTCAGTTAATTGTTTGTCTTGGTAATTAGTGAGCTACGAGTTGTTTTTATTTACATACATTCTTTCATGCAAGTTTAGCAGTTAAGGGGGTGCGAAAAGTAAATTGCGGAAACATAAATCCTACGCTATTACAAGGCGCGGGTCTATACATCGCCAAAATTACAAAGACCCGTTTTTTCAGTAAATAAGTACGGAAATTAAATAAAAACAGTAAAAGTCCTAATTACTATTACATGTCCCGGAAGCAATTACATAATAATAAACTGCGCGCGAATAAAAATTAAATCGGAACGTTCTAAGGGTGTTGACCCTTTTTTAGAAAAGAAATTGATTTTTTGGTCTTTTTTGTAATTAAAATGAAATTAAAGCTAATTAATAGCTGATTAATTAATTTAATTAAAAGAAAATATTTTTTTGTTTTTTATGTTTTTATGAAATAAAAGAAATGAAATAAAATTCAAAATTAACTTTACCTAATTCTAGATCTATTTTAATTATTTTAAGCAAAGGAATTAAAATGGCCTAATTAAACTATTTTAGTTAATGTTTATTTACAAAATAAAATAATAATAATAATAATGATGTAATTCTATTTTTTTTGGTTTTTTATGAAAATGTGTTAATTAAGTTAATTTGTTAATAATAATAAAATAAAAAAGGTTAGAAATTAAAATAACAGAAAAAAAACAAAACAAAATGAAAAAAAAGAAGTAAAACCAAGGGGGGTGTGGGCTGAAATGGAGGTTGTGATGAAGCAATCCAAGCCCACTGAAATCTAAGCCACGTTTGACTTTCATGATTGCCTGCAGCACGCTTGACTCCAGAGTATGATGTCTCTCACTCTTTGTCCTTTGGATCTATGCTGGTGAACACTTGGAGCGCTGAGATATGAGGTTTATGGTGTTCCTCTTTTGAGAATCTGCACATGAAAGCAATTGAAAAAATAATATGGAAATTATATGGGGACCTGGGAAGAACTTACAGCGCGGTATGAGCCTCAGGACTTGGCAAAGGTTGCTTTAGCTTCAGGGTGTGGCAAGGAATAGAACCACGTGCTTGTTTTGATCTGAAGATGCTCGCAACTATGTTTTAGAACTCTCACTTTTTGAATAATTTTTGGTTTTGCTCTTGACCGTTTCTGCACACACTATTTTTTGAATGAGGTTGGGAAGGCTTGTATATATAGTAATGAATGAGAATCAGTCACATGATGAGCCTTTAACCATTGCAATTATGCTTGAGATTTTGCCATAACCAACATTGAAACAACTTGCCTTTTGTGTCAAAATTTGAATTTCTGTGCCCATAATAGGCCTTGCACGAATTTGGAAGGTATTTCAAGGTGATTCAAAGCTATTCAACACAAAATATATCCCTCCATTAACTTCTTTGATTTTTATTTGAATTTTAAAGATTTAAAATGAATTAAATCAAATAAAAATAAATAAAAATGGAAAAATTAATTTTAAATCTTGAAATAAATTGTGGGACACGTGGTAGGCATGGCCAAGCTGAATCAAGTGGAAAAAGTGGGCCCCTTTTGTCAAAAATGAAGTTTCAAGGATAATTGACTTTGGCCATTTCACAAAAATTTCCCAACTTCTCCAATGCATATCTTGCTCAATTTTGAGGCTATGAACATGTTCTTGAACATTTTGGAAAGGTCTTGAAGTCCTCTAACCAATGTCTTTTGTCCCATGTCATTTTGATTTACCAATCTCAAGTTATGGTCTTTGAATTAAAGTCCCTTTTTGTTGACTTTTGAAAATGACCTATAATGTTGAAATTGATAACTCTTTGGGAGAGCATTTCTTGGACTTGGAATGTGAAGATGAGTCGTAGGAAATGTCATCCCCTTCAAAATGAGCTTTGGATGGGATTTTTCTGATGAACCATAAAAAAGTTATGCCTTGGTCAAGTTACAGTTGACTTTTCAGCTGTCCAAAAATAGAAACTTTTGCATCTTGAGACTTTTTGAGCCATGCTTGTGAAATCATGATCAAGAATTGATCAAATGAGGATTGTGGCTTCAAAATAAGATGTTGACCAAAAATTTTGACTTTTGACTGTCAAATGACCATTTTGCCCCTGTAGTTGACTGTGGAGCAATTAGGATTTTTTACTGTGCAATTTGATGCTGTGAGTCTTGAACCTTGACATATGGGTGCTTGACGATATACATGAGCATATGGGACTTGATTGAGCCCTTGAAAACCTCAACTTCCTTGCAAGAACCAAAACCCTTGTTTGACTGGCTTAGGAGAGTGGTTGACTGTGTAGCCCTTGAGTAGACTTTGAACCATTTGGGGTGATGCTTGTCAAAACTTTGAAGAATATGGGAGGGAAAATTTTAGGGTACAACAGTTGCCCCTGTTCAATCTTCTTAGACCTGAGGATGTATATTGGCGTGTGTGCCTTTCGTGATCCGAAGGTGGAAGATGATTGAACACTAGAGTGCCCAGAAATTTGCGCTCATATGTTAGCAGTGTGATGGTGGGAATGGGCTTACAGATGCCATTTGAAGAGATGATGGATAGAAGGATGGGCTTAAACATGCCATCTGAAAGCGTGACAGAACCTTGTCGGGAATGGGATTATAGATGCCATTTGGAAAGATGGTGGATAGGTGAATCTGAATAAGAAATAGAATAGCTTCCGTGTCTGGAGCATATCTAGTCTGTGCCTGATTGCTTCCATATGAATAAATGGTAGAATGACCGTCGTGTCTGGGGTATATCCATACTGCATGAGTAATAGAATGTCATCTGAATCTGGATCGTATCTGGACTGAACAATAGAAGAGCATCCGGGATGGAGCATCTCTAAGTTGTCTTTAGAAGTTTGAATCTGAATAAGCAATAGAATAGCGTCCAGATCTGGAGCATCTCTAGGCTATATCTGAAAGGGAATCTAAATAAGTATCAGAACATCGCCATGTCTGGGTCACGTCTGAACTATCTCTAGAAGGAGTCTTTGAATAAGCAAAAGAACAGCATCCATATCTGGAGCATCTCTAGGCTATATCTGAAAGGGAATCTGAATAAGTATCAGAACATCGCCATGCCTGGGTCACGTCTGAACTATCTCTAGAAGGAGTCTTTAAATAAGCAAAAGAACAGCATCCATATCTGGAGCATGTCTAAGCTATCTCTGAAAGGAAATCTGGAATGAGTATCAGAACATCGCCATGCCTAGGTCACATCTGGACTATCTCTAGAAGGAATCTCTGAATAAACAATAGAATAGCATCCGTGGTTGGAGCATCTCTAAGTTATCTCTGAAAAGAAATCTGGAATAAGTATCAGAATGTCGCCATGCCTGGGTCACATCTGAACTATATCTAGAAGGAGTCTTGAATAAGCAAAAGAACAGCATCCATATCTGGAGCATTTCCAAGCTATCTCTGAAAGGTAATCTGGAATAAGTATCAGAACGTCGCCATGCCTGGGTCACATCTGAACTATATCTAGAAGGAGTCTTGAATAAACAAAAGAACAGCATCCATATCTGGAGCATTTCCAAGCTATCTCTGAAAGGTAATCTGGAATAAGTATCAGAACTTCGCCATGCCTGGGTCACATCTGAACTATATCTAGAAGGAATCTCTGAATAAGCAAAAGAACAACATCCATATCTGGAGCATTTCCAAGCTATCTCTGAAAGGTAATCTGGAATAAGTATCAGAACGTCGCCATGCCTGGGTCACATCTGAACTATATCTAGAAGGAATCTCTGAATAAACAATAGAATAGCATTCGTGGTTGGAGCATCTCTAAGTTATCTCTGAAAAGAAATCTGGAATAAGTATCAGAACGTCGCCATGCCTGGGTCACATATGAACTATATCTTGAAGGAATCTCTGAATAAACAATAGAATAGCATCCGTGGTTGGAGCATCTCTAAGTTATCTCTGAAAAGAAATCTGGAATAAGTATCAGAACGTCGCCATGCCTGGGTCACATCTGAACTATATCTAGAAGGAATATCTGAATAAACAATAGAATAGCATCCGTGGTTGGAGCATCTCTAAGTTATCTCTAAAAAGAAGCCCTGAATAAGCAACAGAATAGCGTCCATCTGGAGCATCTCTGAACTATTTCTGAACAAGTAACTCTGAATAAGCAACAGAATAGCGTCCATCTCTGGAGCATTTCTAAGCCATCTCTGAAGAGAAAATCTGAATAAGCAAAAGAACAACATCCATATCTGGAGCATTTCCCAGCTACCTCTTTAATCTCTTTAAGGTAGATATGCCCTGGCTAGATACAGGTATCGAATCCACAATCAATCGCTCACAGATATGCCCTGGCTAGATGCGGGTATCGAATCTGGAATTGCAACAGTTGATAGTAATCGTCTTTGGATTGACCTTTTTCCTGAAAAAGGCAAAACATCAGTTGTGCAATGCATGATGTCATGATGTTCTCAGGGAGAAATGAGATTGTGTGATATGATGCGTATGTGCATGCATTGTGTATGTAAGCAAGATGTATGAAAGGTGATATGTTTATGAATGTATTTTCGTCTAGGAAAATAAATCCTTGACAAATGCCGGTAAGTTGAATCCTGGGCTGATGTTGAAGAACAGAGTTCTTCGTTTCCGCTGGGGATGATGGTTGCAAGAATAAACCGGTAGGAGAAGATGACTCCGTTGGGGAATAAACTTGCTGGAGAGATACTCTGCGGGGAATACTCTGTGGGGAAGGGATACTTCGCTGAGAATTTGATGATAACTCCGCTGAGGGATACCGTTGATAAGCTTTGTTGAGGGAATTGATGAACTCCACTGGGGGTAGGAAGAACTTCGCCGAGGACGATCTTTCCGTGGTTATTAGCTGAGAATAACCCAGTTATAAGCCCTGGTGGGGAATAACCTTTGGATAAAGTCGGGGAGACGCGTTCGTGCTCTGCAGGGGATAAGCTTCCAGAATCTACTGGGGATAAGCTTCCTACTGGGGGATTGATTCAACTCTCCTGGGGAAACTTTTGAACTGTACTGGGGAAGTGGCTCCACTGGTGTGTCTGTATTCCGCCGGGGAACAATCTTATATTAAGACTGCCGAGGATGCTTGCTTAGGAAGATCTGTATACTCCACTGGGGAATATTGATATCTTCTGGGGGATAAACCAACTTCCTTGTGGTTGACAGTAGACCAACTCTGCTTGGGGAGAGTATCGCTGACTTGCTGGAGGATACTGTGCCTTTTCAGGGTTGATTGGGAGACCAAACTCTGCTCGGGGAGAGTATTGCTGAAATCTGGTCTTACTCTGTGGGGAGTTGAGGTAACTTGGTTACATTCTTCAGCCGAACCTACCTTGGTACCTTGGTTGACAGAGCAACTAGATCGTTTGGACAACTCATTATTTCCCCTGTTTCTGATGTGGGAGAGGAAGATACCTTGTGGAGTGTTAGACAACCGCCGATTCGACAAATCTTCTTCTGGCAGGCAAGTGACGATATGACGGGACATAGTCGTACGCTTTTGATCCCTAACTTTTATCTGGACCGCTCTTTCGGGTTTTCAGTCCATCGGGATACCCTTTTTTGCCCAAGCCGCCTTTTCAGGTTTTCGACTTGTCGGGTGTACAGATTTTTTCATTTCATCCCTTGTTTTTGCCCGAACCCTTTTGGTTCGCCGGGAAGCCCTTATTTTTGCCTAGGTGTGTCAACCTAGCGGGTCTTAGATTATGCGCAGTATTTTTTTCGACTATGTCCACGCTCTCAGAATGTAGGGAGTTGCCCCTGTCAGAAGTGTTTTGCCATGCCACCAGAAGATGTTTGATCAGGCAAGATTTGTTGCTCGACTTCCTGCCTAATGCCCCAAGTGACTTAGGCGGAGATTTGCCCCAAGCTGGTTGGCCTTTTGAGAGATTCTCCGAATCTTGACTTAACTGCCCCAGATGATGGACAATGATCATGCCATGCCCCTTGATTGGAAGTACTTTTGTTCACTTAGATATTCGTCGTGCGAGCTTCTATGTTGTTCAAACAAATAGTCATATGCAAGCAATGTTATATTAAAAATGCAAAGCTTATGTCTGTCTTGAAGTTTTTGAAAATGCATTTTTTCATAAAAAATAAGTGAATTTTTTGTAAACTGTGATGTCAACTCGTATTTTACAACAAGCCTTAAGGAGTCAGGATACCTTTGTAACAGTATGCTTTCGAACCAACCCATGCTTCAGCTAGGACTTTTAAGGGTTGTAACGTGGCCTGGCTCACGGTTTAAGAAATAAAGGATAAGGCTCAAAATGTAATTGTACCCACCCGCTCTTCGTGATGTTCTTCAAACCTAAACTCAGTTGATCGTGCGTTAGACCGTGTTTGAGTCTTTGCTTTGATATTCCGGTGATGGTTCGGATGTTGACAATTTATTTTGAATAGGCAGTCATTTCTTTTTTTGTTGAGGGTTTGTAGGACCTCTTTCTTTTTTTGATTGTGTTATCCCTGTTTTTTGCCTGAACTGTTCCTTTTTGTGATTACAGTCAGCGGGATGCCCCAGTTTTTGTAAGTCTCCTTCATAGGTTTTGACTTGTTGGGCTTTTATTTTGGGAAATGATGACTGCCTATCTTTATGATTATTCGGAACCATCATTGTCTTTTGTTTTGTACGGACTTTTTGGTGCCATTCGTAGTGCACTCGGATCAACTGAGAGAACTACCCTGCCCCAGGTTATGATTAAGGGTTTTAATTTTCGAAAAGAAAAACTCCTACTTCTTTGGCTCAAAGGGGTTGACGAGGGATTATCATCCTTATAACTCCAGTGTTTAGGAATTGAAACAATGCCTGTACCTCATCAGCGGGATCTGTTCAAAAGCATACTGTAGATTGTGGTATCGTTTTCGTCATCCCCCCTCAAGAGGCTTAGAATTTTCAATCGAGAGTTGATCATCACACCAAAATATGAAAGCAATTTGCAATATAGTGAATACGAAATAATTACTTCAAAACAGACATGTGTAATGCATTAATGAAACAACAACGTTTGATATGAATAAAATGTTTAAACAATCAAAGAAAAATACAACTTGAACATTCGAATGAACAAAAGTTTCTTAGTTTGAACTAGTCATCTCAGATGGAAGATTCTCAGCAGAAGATGTTCATTTTACCACCCGGCATGAACTCTAGCACCCTTCGGTCGATCAAGTCTTGAATCATGTTCCTCAGGCTCCAACAGTCGTCAGTGTCATGTCCAGGGTTGTCAGAATGGTAGGCACACCTTTCATCAGGATTGTATTTTAGGGAGGTTATGTTGAGAGTCTTAGGAGGATCCTTTAAAGCAATCAGCTTGACCTCCAACAAGCGTCTCAGTATCAGTGATGATGGCACACCAGTCTCCGAGAAATGTCTTCCGGACGTATTTTGCTTACGCCGATTACCCTGTTGACGCTGGTGAGGTTGACGCTGGGCTTGTGACCCTGAAGCAAACTGAGGAGCTTTTCCCTTGTCTTCTTGCCCCACATGTGGTTGAATGATGGCTTGCTCTTCAACCTTAGATGTTTGCCCCAGTTGGTTATCCCGAAGCAGTTGGTTGACGAGAACCCTGAGCTCTCCTTGTCTTTGAGATAAGTCTTGGATAAGAGCCATTTGCCCCAGCATCTGGGTTCTCATTGTATCCACCTCAGCTTGTAGACGTTTCAGCCGTTCGTCCCTATCGTCTTCAGGACTGTTCCTGACCAAAGTCCCCATGAGGAGTGTTCTCAGCTCTTCCTGCCCCTTGGATAGATTTAGGAGGATCTCCCCGAACCGAGTCTCTTGAGCATGAAGATCTTGGTTGTCTTGTTGGGAAGCCATTGCTGAAATAAACAGCAAAGACGGTAAGCGACCTGTAACAAGGGTACCTGTAATGCAATGATATGTATGATATGCATGCAATGTTTTCAAGGATCTCGCGGGGTAAACAAGAAAAATTGTTAGAATTTGAATTTTGTAGCTTGATGGAAGGGACTTCATGTTGATGAGAGTCCTTCTTCAAGAGTCAAGGCTCGCCATATCGAGTGGGTCATAGCCCCTGACTCAAGTCATTAACCTTGGCTAGAGGAAAATAAATCCCCTTTACCCCTTGCTGGACCTTTGATTTATCATGACCTGCATCACAAAACCCTTGAGGTCCTTGAAATGGATTAGTCCTTATGCAGGATGTATGCAATGGTATGATGGCATGATGTTATGCTATGCGTGGAGTAATGTAGGCAAACCCTGTTATGAGTCCAGATTAAGGACTGTAACCAAGACCTGCAAGAAACTCAAGTGTCAGATAACAAGCATGCAAGTAGTCAAGTTTGAAGGCACACAAGTCACACAAGACAACCCTTAGAGTTCAGGCCAGCACGGGGTCTAGGTATTACCCTCTTGAAGTTGGTGGGCTCAAAACCTGTCCTATCAAAAGTAACCGGGTTCTAAGGATCTCAATATCATTGGATTGTTTTCTGTGTTCATCGTTTCGATTTAGCCACTGAACTGGCGATCAAAATATTCCAAGAAAACAACCCTCAATGAGTGTAGTATCGAGTATCAACCAACTTCGGACTGCACCAAAGTCAGTTATCTCACTACCCTAAAGAGGCCAAGATGGTTCAATTAAGGTTCCTAAGGTCAGTTGATGCTTCACGACACCACGCGGCGGCCCCATACTCTCCTTGACTTGACTCAAGGGTTACTGATACTCACCAAAGTGCCACATCAACGTAGCAGACTGCTTCAACCGTGTCGGTATACCCCGCACAGTTCCCTCACAGCCTTGTTGCCACTTTCTAAGAGGTATTCCCCAGATCCGGGTTAGGATCTATAGAACTCCCAAGACAGTGCCCACAATAATAAAGCAAACAAAATAAAGCAGTTGAAAACACAAGTATGAGCTATCCTAAGGTACACCTCACTTTGAAGTTCCCCAGCAGAGTCGCCAGTTCTGTGATCGGTGGATTTAGAACTGACTGTTTTTAAGCTGGTTTCGCGAAATGTCGCGGAAGCAAGAGTCACCATCGTCTTTTATTTTCTCCAACCTGGAAAGGACAAAAGCACAGCAAAATTCCTTATGAGAATGTTTCTCGGTTCGGGAGGTAGATTTATAGAAAGGGAAGGTGTTAGCACCCTTTCTATCCGTGGTTATCCACGGGCTCTTGGATACTTGCTCTTATGTTTTCAAAATGTTTGCTTTTCAAATGTGAGTGGGTTTTGAAAAAAGTTTCTTTGAAAGATTTATGAATAACTCTTGTATCTGTCCTCAAGAGTGTTTGAAAAATTTGTTTTGAAAGCTTTTGAAAGTGTAAGGTGTGAAAAGTATTTTGTTTGTTTTTTGAAAAGAGCAAGTATCCATGAGTCATCTACCTACCCTAAGGAATTAAGCTGTGTAAGTGTCCTTTAGATAGTGCTATCCCACCATTGAGAGGTAGGTAGCACCATCGTTGGAGGTGTTCGGGTCAATTCGATTTTAGGGACAGTGTGGTCACCGAAGCAACAGTTAGGACACCTTAGAAGCTACCCTTATGTCCTTGATCTTTTTTTAATCCGAGGCAACCATTTCGAGGAAACTGTTTCGAGGCAACTGTTTCGAGGCAAATGTTTTGAGGCAACTGGATCATGGACATAAGGACCGCTAAAACGTCCTATACTTGACGACCACGTTTCGAAGGCAACGAGTGAGGCGTACCCTAGAAGTGGTGTGTGCTTTGTGTGTTGTATTCAGTTAATTGTTTGTCTTGGTAATTAGTGAGCTACGAGTTGTTTTTATTTACATACATTCTTTCATGCAAGTTTAGCAGTTAAGGGGGTGCGAAAAGTAAATTGCGGAAACATAAATCCTACGCTATTACAAGGCGCGGGTCTATACATCGCCAAAATTACAAAGACCCGTTTTTTCAGTAAATAAGTACGGAAATTAAATAAAAACAGTAAAAGTCCTAATTACTATTACATGTCCCGGAAGCAATTACATAATAATAAATTGCGCGCGAATAAAAATTAAATCGGAACGTTCTAAGGGTGTTGACCCTTTTTTAGAAAAGAAATTGATTTTTTGGTCTTTTTTGTAATTAAAATGAAATTAAAGCTAATTAATAGCTGATTAATTAATTTAATTAAAAGAAAATATTTTTTTGTTTTTTATGTTTTTATGAAATAAAAGAAATGAAATAAAATTCAAAATTAACTTTACCTAATTCTAGATCTATTTTAATTATTTTAAGCAAAGGAATTAAAATGGCCTAATTAAACTATTTTAGTTAATGTTTATTTACAAAATAAAATAATAATAATAATAATGATGTAATTCTATTTTTTTTGGTTTTTTATGAAAATGTGTTAATTAAGTTAATTTGTTAATAATAATAATAATAAAAAAGGTTAGAAATTAAAATAACAGAAAAAAACAAAACAAAATGAAAAAAAAGAAGTAAAACCAAGGGGGGTGTGGGCTGAAATGGAGGTTGTGATGAAGCAATCCAAGCCCACTGAAATCTAAGCCACGTTTGACTTTCATGATTGCCTGCAGCACGCTTGACTCCAGAGTATGGTGTCTCTCACTCTTTGTCCTTTGGATCTATGCTGGTGAACACTTGGAGCGCTGAGATATGAGGTTTATGGTGTTCCTCTTTTGAGAATCTGCACATGAAAGCAATTGAAAAAATAATATGGAAATTATATGGGGACCTGGGAAGAACTTACAGCGCGGTATGAGCCTCAGGACTTGGCAAAGGTTGCTTTAGCTTCAGGGTGTGGCAAGGAATAGAACCACGTGCTTGTTTTGATCTGAAGATGCTCGCAACTATGTTTTAGAACTCTCACTTTTTGAATAATTTTTGGTTTTGCTCTTGACCGTTTCTGCACACACTATTTTTTGAATGAGGTTGGGAAGGCTTGTATATATAGTAATGAATGAGAATCAGTCACATGATGATCCTTTAACCATTGCAATTATGCTTGAGATTTTGCCATAACCAACATTGAAACAACTTGCCTTTTGTGTCAAAATTTGAATTTCTATGCCCATAATAGGCCTTGCACGAATTTGGAAGGTATTTCAAGGTGATTCAAAGCTATTCAACACAAAATATATCCCTCCATTAACTTCTTTGATTTTTATTTGAATTTTAAAGATTTAAAATGAATTAAATCAAATAAAAATAAATAAAAATGGAAAAATTAATTTTAAATCTTGAAATAAATTGTGGGACACGTGGGAGGCATGGCCAAGCTGAATCAAGTGGAAAAAGTGGGCCCCTTTTGTCAAAAATGAAGTTTCAAGGATAATTGACTTTGGCCATTTCACAAAAATTTCCCAACTTCTCCAATGCATATCTTGCTCAATTTTGAGGCTATGAACATGTTCTTGAACATTTTGGAAAGGTCTTGAAGTCCTCTAACTAATGTATTTGGTCCCATGTCATTTTGATTTACCAATCTCAAGTTATGGTCTTTGACTTAAAGTCCCCTTTTGTTACCTTTTGAAAATGACCTATAATATTGAAATTGATAACTCTTTGTGAGAGCATTTCTTGGACTTGGAATGTGAAGATGAGTCGTAGGAAATGTCATCCCCTTCAAAATGAGCTTTGGATGGGATTTTTCTGATGAACCATGAAAACGTTATGCCTTAGTCAAGTTACAGTTGACTTTTCAGCTGTCCAAAAATAGAAACTTTTGCATCTTGAGACTTTTTGAGCCATGCTTGTGAAATCATGATCAAGAATTGATCAAATGAGGATTGTGGCTTCAAAATAAGATGTTTGACCAAAATTTTTTACTTTTGACTGTCAAATGACCATTTTGCCCCTGCAGTTGACTGTGGAGCAATTAGGATTTTTGACTGTGCAATTTGATGCTGTGAGTCTTGAACCTTGACATATGGGTGCTTGGCGATATACATGAGCGTATGGGACTTGATTGAGCCCTTGAAAACCTCAACTTCCTTGCAAGAACCAAAACCCTAGTTTGACTGGCTTAGGAGAGTGGTTGACCGTGTAGCCCTTGAGTAGACTTTGAACCATTTGGGGTGATGCTTGTCAAAACTTTGAAGAATATGGGAGGGCAAATTTTGGGGTACAACAGGGGGTATTTGACAAGAAATATAAACCCTAGATTACTATTACATCCAAATTAAATCTCAATGCAACAATATTTAAATGTACAATTATTTAAATAAACAAAATAAATAAATGTTAAATAAAATGTATTATGCAAAAAAAAAGAAGAGGTTTTTATTTGTTTATGTATGTAAAATATTTTCAATGAACAAGAGTATAAAGAAATGAAATAAAAGATTAATTTTATTTATTAAAGGGGTAAACCCTAATTTTCCTTAAGAAAATAAATATTATACATTATTTGTATACAAAAATATATTAATATGTACAAAAATGAAATGTATTGAAGAAAAGGTATTTTTTCGTATAAATAATAATAAAAAATAAAAAGGTAATATTTTTTATATTTTTATTCTAATTATTTAATAAAATAAAAGTATATATGTATATGTATATATATTAAATATATTAAGTATGTGTAAAATAAAATAAAATATTTACAAAAATAAAATATATTCAAGAAAATACTTTCAATGTGAATAAAAATAAGAAATAAAAATAAAAGTACTATTTACATTTATTTTCAAGTTTTCAAATAAATTATAAAAAGTATTCAAAATGTTTTAATGTTTAGAAAAACCAAATAAAATATCAAATAAATGTAAAAAAAAAGTGAAAATATTTTTAAGCATTTTTTGTATTTGGGGATAAATAAATAAAATCAAAAATGAAATTAAAATACAAAAATAACAAAATATAAAGAAATTGGGCCTGGGGGTGTAAAACTGAAAATGGGGGGTGTTAGAAGTAGAGACAAGCCAGCCCAGCCCATTTCCACTTCATCTTCTTCCTTGTTCAAAAAGAAAAAACGCACGCCCTGTACAAACTGCTAACTCCTGTATTTGTGATATTTTGCCAAAACTCAAAACATGAAACTTGTAGAGCATTAAACCACGGTTCTAACCATATAAAAAACTTAATCTAACTCTCAAAGACCAGAGAGAATTTCTCTGGCCTTAAAATCTAACCTAGTTTTTTCAGCATGTTCATGGATGAAATTCTCTTAGCACGCTTAATATAAATGAAAATTGAGCATATGTACAACTTCATGGCATTGAATACTACATTTTTCATTCACAAACCTAAGGCTAAATGTTTCTAAATAGAGAGATAGAAGTTTGAGAAATACCTGTTTCAGTTGGATTCGAGTTGGACAATACAGAGCTTCTCAACAAGTTTTGAGGTGCCTGGTAGCTTGCCTGAACTTCACTTGGTCTTTTCCAATAGCTAGTTTGCTTCGAATGTTCCTGAATCAGCCTCCAGAAGTCAACCTGCACAAGCTTGAAATGAAAATGGTGAACACTGTGAATGGAGTTACAGTTGGCAATTGAGGTTTGGGATAGCTTGAGTGAGTTGAATGGAAGGTATTGGAACAAGTTAGAGGATAAACGCACGAGTGGTTAGTGTGATGGATGTGAATCTGCAGGGAGTTCCCTGTTTTGCAAGAAGAATGTGGTTTGGTGTTTTGGAAGGCTTGAGGGCTCAACAATTCATGTTTCTGGCTCAAGGCAATACAAAAAACTTGTTTGGAATGTTGGCAAGAGTTGAATATATCAGATGCTCCAGTTCTTGACCTTTTGCACAACTACTTGGTTTTGAAGTAAAAAGTGAGAGTTGACAATACTATGGTTGTACTGGCTTGTAACCTAGCTGCACAAAGTTGTTAAACTTTGCCTGACATTAGGGAGCCTTGTTTGCAACAAAGGGCTTGGTGTATGGCTCAAGAAATGCAATTTGACATAAAGCATGCTTTATGTAAATGGAAGTGCTACCTTTATGCCCAAAATGGATTTATTCATTGTGCCAAGCTCCATTGATCAGAAAAATACCAATGTCCAATGTATTTGCATTTAATTAAGGAGTGTGAATTGGTTTAGAGACCTGTAATCAAGTACAAAGCTAGTTTGGACAGATTTTGCAACTTGCATGAACATGTATTGGCCATGGATACAAAGTTAGTTTTTGCCAACTTCAAGCATTCTATTCTCCATAACCACAGATGTGTTTGAGGAGTTCTTGGACAATTTGATAAGCTTGCAACATGTACTATAATCCATCTTTGAAGTGCAACTTGAGACTCCAAGTGGAACTATGTGAAAAATGTCCAAGAAGATGGGTCAAAATCCTGCCTAAACTAGGGCAAAATTTCTCTAAGTTAAAAGTTTTAGGGACCCTTGTTCCAAAAATCATAACTTGAGATCCAGACTTTATTTGAGAATACTTTGTGAATCAAAGTTTTAGACTTTGTGATGGACTACAACTTTCATGTTGTAAGTTTTATTTGAATCCATTTGCATCTTGGTGAAAACGTGGGACAAAGTTAGGAAAATTTTCAATTTCAAACCCTAATTTGCAATTTTGGGTTTCTTGGTGAAAACGTTTCATAATTTGACATACCTTGATGAAAAATTACCCTTGTCACTTGATCTTGACCAAAAAGTCAAAGTTTGACTTTTCAGTGTATAGTCAAATTTTGATCAGTTGACTGAAAAAATTCATCTGTCAATCCCATGCATTTGTGGTCTTTTGAACTTGTTGAATAAGTCAAGATGATGCCCTTGAGTCCTTGAGTCAATGGTTGAGCTTAATTTTCCATTGGCTAGGTCAAACAGTCAAAAATTGCCTTTGTGCAGTCAAAACCCTAAAAATGACAATTTTGCCCTTTTGGTGATCTGATCAAATTTCTTGTGGATTTGTGGTCCAAACTTGATCAAATGGTTTATATAAGTTCATAATGTTGATGTGGGTCAAAATTCATGAGGTTTGATTGTAAATTGGTCACAGTTGACTTTTTCCCTAATATAGTTGATTTCTAGGTCAATTGTCCAATTGACTGGGTAAAAATTTGATTCAAGGCTTGAAACTTGGTATGGGTAAACTTATGAGTCCAACATGAAGTATAAAATTCAATTTGGGAATTGAAGGTCCAAAAATACCTGTGCAAACTCAAACCCTAATTTAGGTCAACAGTGCAAGGAGGTGTCTTGAGCAGAGCAAACCCTAGCCTGGTCTTGAGTTCCAAGAGCCTTGTGATGAGAAATGTTGATAAAATGAGAGGGAAAATTTTGGGGTACAACAGTTGCCCCTGTTCAATCTTCTTGAACCTGAAGAGTTAGATTGGCAGGTTTTGCCTTTCGTGACTCGAAGGTAAAAGAGGATTGGACACTAGAGTGCCCGTAAATTTGCACTCGTCAAAATATTGTTGAGGGAATGGGCTTAAAGATGCCATTTGGAGATGGTAAAATCTTGCTGGAGATGGGCTTAAAGATGCCATCTAAGATTTGTTTGTTGAAAATCAGTAGAATGAACATCAGAATGGTATCCGTATTTGGAACGTATCTGAGTTGTATCTAGAGATTGGGGTTTGTATGAGCAAGGGAATGGCGTCTGTGTCTAGAGCGTATCCGAACTGTAACTGTAGTTGAATGGAGGATAAAGAAACATTTGTGTATGGAGTATCTAGGTGCTGGGGATAAGTTCTAAATGAGTGGCAGAATGGCAACCGTGTCTGGAGCGTATCTGGACTATATCTAAAATTGAGATCTGTATGAGTAGCAGAATGAATTTCGTGTCTGGAGTGTATCTGTATTGTAACTGGGATCTGGATAAGTGACAGAATAACTTCTGTGGCGACTGCACTGGGGAGAATCAAACTTCTGGTGTAAGAGCCAGAATGGCATCTGTGTTTGGAGCGTATCTGAAATTGAAGCTGATAGTCGAATCTGAATGAGAAATAGAATGACTGTCGTGTCTAGAGCGTATCTAGTATGTATCAGATTGCTGAAGTCTGAATGAGTAGTAGAATGACCGCCGTGTCTGGGGTGTATCCATACTGTATCTGAAATCTCTGAATATTTGTTAATGATATCTTTTTAATCTTACCCTTAAAAAGGGGGAAAATGTTAGCTAAACACAAAGTCATGTTGCATGATATGTTTGATGCAATAGAATATGTTTCATCAATGTTTATGATATATGAATGTAATGGATGTGCATGTAAGGTGAGTAGCTGTCTTGCTGAGGAAAATAAATCCTTGATAACTGGAGACAATGAAATCCTTGACTGCTGCCCGGGAAAGTGAATTCCTGACCGATGCTGAGGATTCAAAAATCTTTGATTGTTGAAGATGAGAAATCCTTGCTAACTGCTTGGGGATTAAAGATCTTTGATTGTTGAGAAATCCTGGGACCACCGCTGGGGATTGAAAATCCTTGGTGACTTGTGGGGATTTAACAAGAGCTTCGATAACTTCTGCGGGGAATGAGAATCCTTCATGACTTTCCTGGGAAACAAAGAAAACTCCGACGACCTCTACTAGGGAATTAAAACCTGGGAGGCTTTGAATGGAGAAACAGGAACTAGAATCCTCAGTCTGTTGGGAAGTAGCTTCGTAGGGAGAGTGCTTACTCGGCCGGGGAAGTCAGGAGCTTGGGTTGTACGCCAATCTACTGGGGAAGTTGGGGAAAATTGAATGGTTCTTAATGGGAATTGATAGTTTGGAAAATTGACTTCGCTGGGGAAGAAGGTTTAGAATATTCTAGCTCCGCCGGGGGATAGGTATTTCAGGGTTTTCGGGCTCCACTGGGGATCAGGAGTTTGAACTCTGATGGGAACTTTGAAACTTAATTCCGCTGGGGAATAAAGTTTAGAATACACTGGCTCCGCCGGGGATCTTGAAATTTAACTCCGCTGGTGATATATATACTCCAAGGTTTTAGCTTTATTGAGGATCTGAATGACATACTACAGGGGATTTCTTCTGGAATAGCACAAGGATATCTTCCTACACCTTCAACCTATCAGTAATTATCCTTTCTCAATTTCGTTTTATTTATAAGCAGTGATTATATTCAAATGCATATGCCTATTTAACAAAACATTGGACGTTTTCAAATAAAACATAAGTGTAAAAAGAAAGGAAAGGCAAGCAAATTTTTGCACTTTGAAGTATTTTTGTATTAACTTTTGTAAGTATCTTTGTACAAAGGAGACAGACATCCTAGTAAGAGAATGTTGTCGTAAAATAGAAAAATTTATACAAAAAGAAAGATGGCTATGTGTAACAGTTCCATGGGGCTCCCATTCTTCTATAGCCTTCAAAACTCTGAGTATCTTGTCCATTCGATGCTTCGTCCGCCGATGATTGGATCGATCAGAAGCTTGGAGCTTGTTGGTGAAGAGATTGTCCTTAAAGTGATCCGACGAGACATAGTCATACGCTTTAATTCCCTAATTTTTTCCTGGACCTCCCTTTCGGGTTTTCAGTCCACCGGGAAACCCTTTTTTGCCCAAGTTGCCCCTTCGGGTTTTCAACTTGCCGGGTGTATAGATTTTTTTGTTTATCCCTAATTTTTGCCTGAACCGCCCTTTCGGGTTTTCGATTCACCGGGATGCCCATTTTTTCCCAAGTCTCCCTTTCGGGTTTTCGACTTGTCGGGTCATTTTATGCGTAGTATCTTTTGACTATGTCTACGTTCGCAGGGTGCGGCAAGTCGTCGCCGTCCATGGTGGTCAGAATCATTGCCCCACTAGAAAAGATGTTCTTGATCACAAATGGTCCTTCATAAGTAGGAGTCCACTTTCCCCTGGGATCACTTTGCGGCAAGATGATCCGCTTGATTACAAGATCTCCGACTTGATATACCCGACGCCTGAATTTCTTGTTGAAGGCCTTGATCATCCGTTTCTGATACGTATGACCATGACAAACAGCAGTAAGTCGCTTCTCGTCGATCAAGTTAAGTTGATCAAGCCGAGTCTGAATCCAATTGTCTTCACTCAAACCGGCATCCTTCATAATCCTTAAGGAAGGAATCTGAACTTCCATAGGTAAAACAGCTTCCATGCCATATACCAAAGAGAAGGGGGTTGCCCCTGTTGAAGTCCGTGCCGTGGTACGATATCCGTGCAGAGCAAACGGTAACATCTCATGCCAGTCTTTGTAGGTGACTGTCATCTTTTGAATGATCTTCTTGATATTTTTGTTCGCAGCTTCAACAACACCGTTCATCTTTGGCCGATAGGGAGATGAATTGTGATGATAAATCTTGAACTGCTCGCACAGAGCGGTGATCATAGTGTTGTTCAAATTTGTATCGTTGTTTGTGATGATCCTGTCAGGGATACCATACCGGCATATAAGGTTCTGCTTGATGAAGCGGGCAACCACATTCTTTGTAACAGTGGCGTAGGAAGCTGCTTCGACCCACTTAGTGAAGTAATCAATAACGACCAAGATGAAGCGATGTCCATTGGATTCTGTAGGCTTGATCTCTCCAATCATGTCGATGCCCCACATTGCGAATGGCCAAGGAGCTGTTAGAACGTTGAGAGGAACAGGAGGAATATGTACCTTGTCAGCATAGACTTGACATTTGTGACAAGTACGGGAATATTGATGACAATCAGCTTCCATGGTAGACCAGTAGTAGCCTGCCCTTAGAATCTTCTTAGCCATCGTATATCCGCTTAAGTGGGTGCCAAACTTGCCACTATGTATTTCGGTCATAATCAACTCTGCTTCAACCTTGTCCACACAACAAAGTAGAACACAATCATGGCTGCGCTTATAAAGGATGCCATTGCTTAGGAAAAACTTGGCAGCAAATCTCCTTAAGAACTTTTTGTCATTGACGGAAGCTCCTTCAGGGTATTCTTGAGTCTGGAGATACCTTTTGATTTCATGAAACCAGGGTTGTTCCACTACTTCTTCGGTATTAATGTCATGACAGTGTGCAGGTTCGTCCATTCGCTCGATGGTGATTTGGGGAGCCTCATTATCCCAGTTAAGTTTAAACATAGAGGACATTGTAGCCAGAGCATCAGCTAGCTGATTTTCTTCTCGCGGGAAGTGTTCAAAGGTAATCTGCTCGAAAGGAGGCAACAATGTTAAGACATGTTCTTTGTATGGGATAAGATTAGGATGTTTAGTGTTCCACTCTCCTTTGACTTGACTGATAACCAAAGCCGAGTCCCCAAATACGACCAAAGATTTGATTCCCAAGTCTATAGCAGCCTTGAGACCAAAGATGCAAGCTTCATATTCAACCATGGTGTTGGTACAGTTGAAGGAAAGTCGAGAAGTGAAGGGTGTATGGAAACCTTCCGGAGAAATGAGTACCGCACCGATACTGTTGCCAAGTGCATTTGAAGCACCATCAAAGTACAGGGTCCATCGGGATCCTTGTTCAGGTCCGTCATATGGTCTGTTACCTTCAATGTTGTCCAATGTCATGATGTCCTCGTCAGGGAAGTCGAATCTCATAGATTGGTAATCTTCGACGGCTTGATGAGCTAAGTGGTCAGCTAGTACACTCCCCTTTATAGCTTTTTGGGTAGTATACTGGATATCATACTCATTCAGGATCATTTGCCATCTAGCGATTCTTCCAGAAAAAGCAGGCTTCTCACAGATATACTTGATCAGATCCATCTTGGAAATCAGCAAAGTGGTATGAATCAATATATACTGCCTTAGCCGGCGAGTAGCCCATACCAAAGCGCAACAAGTTTTCTCGAGCAGTGAGTAGTGAGTCTCACAGTCGGTAAACTTTTTGCTAAGGTAATAAAGGGCATGCTCTTTTCGGCCAGACTCGTCATGTTGGCCCAGTACGCACCCCATTGAGTTATCCAAAACAGTTAGATACATGATTAACGGCCTTCCTTCGACGGGTGGCATCAAAATAGGAGGTTCCAGTAAATACTCCTTGATCTTATCAAATGCAACTTGACAATCATTGTTCCATTCAATCACCTGATCTTTCTTCAACAACTTGAAGATTGGCTCACAGGTAGATGTTAGGTGAGGGATGAACCTTGCAATATAGTTTAAGCGTCCCAAGAAACCTCTAACCTCCTTTTCAGTGTGGGGGGCAGGCATTTCTTGTATAAATTTTACTTTAGCAGGATCTACCTCAATTCCTTTGTTGCTGACGATAAATCCCAAAAGTTTACCAGTCCTGACTCCAAAAGTGCACTTGCTTGGGTTCAGTCTGAGCTTATACTCCTTCAATCTGACAAACAGCTTTTGCATATGGTCAAGGTGTTCTTCTTCTGTTTGTGAACGGGCTATCATGTCGTCTACGTAGACTTTAATCTCATGATGTATCATGTCATGAAACAAAGCTACCATAGCACGTTGATAGGTTGCCCCGTCATTCTTCAGTCCGAATGACATCACTTTATAGCAGAAGGTACCCCACTGCGTGACAAAAGTAGTTTTCTCCATGTCTTCGGGGGCCATTTTGATCTGGTTGTATCCCGAGAACCCATCCATGAAGGAAAATAACTTGTGTTGAGCTGTGTTGTTAACCAAGATGTCGATGTGTGGTAGGGGAAAATCATCTTTAGGGCTAGCCCTGTTTAGGTCCCTATAGTCCATACACATTCTGACTTTGCCATCCTTCTTAGGTACGGGCACAATGTTAGAAACCCATTGTGGATAGGAAGTAATAGCCAGAAAGCCAGCATTGAATTGCTTCATCATCTCAGCTTTGATCTTTTCAGACATGTCGGGCCTCATTCGGCAGACTTTTTGTTTGATCGGTGGACAGTCTTCTCTTGTAGGGAGACGGTGAACCACAATGTCTGTATCCAGTCCCGGCATGTCTTCATAGGACCAGGCGAAGATCTCAACATATTCATTCAACAACTGAACTAGGCGCTCTTTGACACTTGGCTCCAGGTTGGCACCCACTTTAACCTCTTTTCTGTCTTCCTCTGTTCCCAAGTTGATAGTCTCTAAAAACTCCTCGTGAGGTAGAATAGCCCTTTCTTCTTGTTGCAAAAGTCTGGCCAACTCTCCAGGCACTTCACAGTCTTCATCACCTTCGTATTCAACATGATTAACCAAATCTTCAGAGTCACCGAAGGCTAAAGTAGAATAGTCACCCATGGAATCCAGAGTGGATGGGTACCTGCATTTTATGAGTGTGGGTGTGTGTAAGGGATAGCCATCCTCAAACAAAACAAAATGTAAAAGGAAAGAAAATGAACACAACAGTTTATAGATGAAAACGTCCAATGATTCATTAAACATGGCATATGATAATGAAAAAAAATAAAGCCCTTACAAACGGACCTATATGCCCCGGGTAAGGCATAAGGTGAAAATAGTGTACAAATTGTTTAGTTATTATAGACCAAAATAGAAAATTGTTCAAAGATAGATTACTGGTTGATGAAAGTGATGGGAATAAAGTCCTTCGCTTCCCAATTGCTTAATCCTCCTTCGACAGTTGGAAAGATCCAATCTTGAAAGTTGTCTTCTTCATCATCATCTTCTAAGGCATTAATTCCATGGTGAGTGATTTTTATGGGTGGTCTTCCGACCCTGTAGCGACGCACAACTTTTTGGCCAGCAGCAGTAAAACCTAGTCCGAACTTGTCCGTCTTGTGAGGAAAATCAGGCAGTTGCCCCCACATTGTACTCCTTCCTTCTTTGATTACAGCCTCTGCATCTTTGAGGCATGCCATCCTAGACACAGGCTTGGAAATAATAGGCACATCAGTCATTGTCTTTGCAACTACGACTTCAAGAGGAACCTCTTCAAAATGTTGGAAAGACGTTTCTATGAACTCGCCATCCAACTCCACATAGCGGAAGGAGTTAAGGTGACTTATCATGTACTCTTCCTCACCATGAACCGTTATGATCTTTCCCTGAACTGGTTACTTTAGAATTTGGTGCAAAGAGGAAGTGACTGCCCCAGCATTGTGGATCCACGGCCTTCCCAACAAGCAAGAATATGAAGGACGGATGTCCATCACATAAAAGGTGGAGTTGAAAATTTTTGTGCCCACTTTGATAGAAATGTCCAATTCTCCATGAACCATCCTCTTAGAACCATCGAAGGCTTTAACAACGATGTTACTAGGCTTCAGGGTCAAACCTTCGCAGTCTAGTCTATCCAACGCCTTCTTCGGTAGTACATTCAAAGATGAACCAGTATCCACCAGGACATGGGCAAGTGTGGTTCCCCTGCATTCTACTGAGACATGCAGCGCGTCGTTGTGTTTCCTTCCCTTAGGGGTCAAATCAACATCGGAAAAACCAAGACCATTATCAGAAGTAAGGCTAGCCATGCACTCTTGAAACTGGTCAGTCGAAGTTTCTTGAGGCACGTGAGCCGTCTTTAGAAATTTGATTAAGGCCTTAGCATGGGCCTCAGAGCAGAGTAGGATAGCCAGCATGGAGATTTTGGAAGAGGTCTGCCCTAGCTGCTCCACAACATCGTAGTCACTCTTCTTGATTATTTTTAAGATTTCTTCCATCTCTTTCTGGGTGGTCTCGGGGATTACCACAGTCTAAGCCTTCGTCCTGACAGGCGCTTCTAGTATCCCCTTACCTTTATTGGAAGTAACATCGGAGGGTCCAGCTTCGGGTACATCAACTTCTTTAATTATCGGGCTTTGCACAGATGGCTTGATAGGCACAAAAACTCTCGAGGGTCCGAAGACTGCTCGTGGAGGAGCAATCTCCGGAGAAAATATCCTTTTGCTGCGAGTTATCTTGCTCGTTCCCACAATATTCCCTATATCGGGGGTTTCATCATCAAAATTCTCTTGGACTAATTCAATCTATTTGACACCATGGTAGAAGATTTCTCCTCCGTAGTTCCATGGTATCGTCTTGTTAGATTTATACGGGACAGGCCCCGACATGGTGATTTTTAACGGCACAAACTTAGGATCAGGCGTAATCTTGACAGGCCTTTTGCAGGCCTTGGGAAGATTGTCGGAGATGGTTATTATTGCAATGTCATTGGTTGAAGGAACAAAAGTAGTAGGAGTAACAGGAGTGATAGTATCAAAAGGAGTCTTTTGGAAGAGAATCTCTTGGGTATCCATAAGGCGTTGGATGCCTGATTTCAACAGTGGGCAGTCAGCTCGCAAGTTTAAACAAAAGTAACAGTCTTTTCCACAACCTGGGAATATCCCAGCTCTCATCAAATTCACTTTAATCACTGGTAACGGAGTCAAAAGGTCAGCAACATTGGTAACATGAAGGTCTTCCATAACGGCATGAACATTATGACCGTGCTTGGACATTGGGGCAGAAATCACATTCGGCTTTTCCGGCGCATCAAATTCTACCTCCTTGGCATTGATCAAGTCTTGGATTTTGTTCTTAAGAGCCCAACAATTGTTGGTATCATGCCCTACACTGTCAGAATGGTAAGCACATTTTGCATTGGAGTGGTAATATGGAGAAGAGGTATTAGGGTTCTTTGGCGCTTCCTTCAAATTGGTAAGATTCAGTTTTAGTAGATGAGGGAGTACTTGAGCCGGTGTCATGTTGATTCGAGTGAATTTCCGTTGTGGCCTTTCTACCCTTTGCTGACTAGATCTTGGCTGATTGCTGCAAGGTTGATCATTTGAAGAGTTTTGGATCATCACATCCCCCACAGTTGGTCGACGCTCGATTCTTCCTTGGCTTTTCTGAGAATAAATAGCAGAAGCTTCCTTCTTAACTGGGAAGGTCTTCTTAATAGTAGTGGACGCGGAGGCATCCTTCTGCATCTTACCACTTTTAATGCCAGCCTCGACCCTTTCACCAGTCAAAATTAATTCGGTGAATCCTGCAGAGGAACTTCCGATTAAATGATTGAAGAAAGGGCCAGACAGGGTCCCTAAAAACATGTCAACCAACTCTCTATCCGACAAAGGTGGCTGCACCCTTCTAGCCAGATCACGCCACTTCTGGGCATACTATTTAAATCCCTCGTTAGAAGTCATACCCATACTCTACAGTTGAGTACGACTGGGCGCTAAATCAGCATTGTATTGGTATTGTCGGTAGAAAGCAGCAGCTAAGTCTTCCCAGTTGTGAACATCAGATCTCTCAAGTTGATAGAACCAGTCCAATTGTGTACCTGACAAACTGTCTAGGAAAAAATGGACCCAAAGATCTTTATCAGAAGAGTGGGGTTGGATCTTTCTGGCGTAGGATCTCAGATGCATTTTTGGACAGGACAAACCGTCATACTTAGCAAATGTAGGAACTTTGAACTTGGGAGGAACGACGATCCCAGCGACCAACCCTAGTTCTTCGAAATCTAAACCAGGTACCCTTTGCAACTCCATGGCTTCCAACCGATCCTCAAGGTTTTTAAATTTATCATCCGCCGGGGGATATTGCTGTTCGGAGTAATCTTCATCCTCTTCCTCTTATTCTTCTTCAACCTCAGATTCAGAAGGCATCGCAGTTCCTTTTCCTTTACCAGCCCCTTCATCAAACGTTGAGGGGAACTCGAGAACTTTTATAGCATGGTTTTCAAACCTCCTTCCCATAATGACAACACCAGGTCTTTTCTTCTTTTTCTCTTTATCTTTCTACAACAGTGCTTTAAGGTCCACTTGACCCTTTACTAAGGTCATGAGGAGTTGCTGGAATTGCGAATTCTGTGCTTGCAGATCCTTAATCGTCTGCTCCAAATCCATCTTGCTGAAATAAACAGCAGAAAGATAAGGAAACCTGGTGTGAAGACCTGTTTATGCATATGATGAATGATATGTTATTCATGTAATGCATTCAAGGATTAAGAAATTCAAATTTTTTGCGAACAAAAGAACACACGTCATATTAAGAAGAAATTGGTTAGTACATAAGTGCCCCATGGGAAAAATATTACAAAATTCTTAATGTAAAAAGACATTGTGCATCCTTTTTGGTGCGATGTAAGTGTTGAGAGTTTCCTCCTCATGAAGTCGGCGGGTAAGCTCCAAAACCTTCTTCTCACTGGCATAGAAGCTGACTTCAAATGTATTTTGTTCTTCTTTGAGTTGGATCCAACTCTTTTGCAATTCTTCCAATAATGTTGGCATGTCAGGATGCAGGAGGGTGTATGGAACCTCTCCTTCCATAACAGGCTCTTTGATCACGGGGAGAATGTGAGGGTATGGCATCATAAGACTCTAGGCGCGGGTTCGTACCCATTTGAGGTAAGGCTCAAGGGGGGTGGAATTCTTGTGCCCCAGTGTCTTACTATCCACTTTGTTGGGCATCCTCCAAGCTCTGACGAACCTTTGTCGAAGTCCTTGCGCATCATTGTCGAAGTCAAAAACCAAGTCAGGAATCAGCATATCATGAGGGCCATCCCTTCTATCATATCCAAATTGTCTTAGAGCTAAACAGGGGTTGTAGGTAATGCCTCCCCTAATGCCAAGTAGTGGGACATTAGGGAATTCCCCACAACGATCAATGATGATGACATTTTCTCTAGACCGAGAACACCAATGAACATCAGCATGTGTAAGACTCATCAATCGTTACGACCACCTCAAGCCTTGTTCATTCTTCAAGACTGACCGGGGAAGGTGAGAAATAAACCACCTTGCTAGAAGAGGAGTACAACACATGAGAACACCTCTTTTCCTCATTGTTCGTGTGTAAAATGAGTGTAGGATGTCCCCAAGCAATGTAGGCACATGATTCTGGGATATGAAAATCTTGACAGCATTCACATCTATAAGCTGATCAGGGTTTGGGAACAAGACCAACCCATAGATGATAAGTGCTACAATCTCCTCAAAAGCTTGTAGATTTAGAGAATTCCACCAGTCTTGTGCCTTCTCAAGCAAAAACTTTTACAAGAAACCCTTGACACCACTTCTGGTTTCCCAATGACCTTTGATATCAGATGGTTGCAAGTGTAATGCTTGAGCAACATCTTCAGGCTTTGGTTCTCTTTCCGTACCGTTGTAGGGTAGTTGATGAAGAATAGGAATCCTCAGGAGTTGAGAAAATTCCTCCAAAGTAGGTACTAGTTGATAATCAGGGAATGTGAAACAGTGGTGTAGGGGGTCAAAGAACTGGAAGAGAACTTTCACCATGTCTTCTTCAATGTTGGAGTTGACCAAGTTGAGAAGTCTACCATGTCTTTCACTGAAGAGAGAATTATCCGAAATCTTGGAAGTAAGCTCCTTGAGCCGAGGAGGGATTCTCACAAGGTTGACTTGAATTGTTTTCCTGCAAAGAGATTCCATGACCTACAAAACAAGAACAAAGATGAAGATCTAAACCCTTGAAATGGTTAGTAGATGCATATGATGCTTTATGATGTTCATGATGTATGCACAAACATATGTACAAGCGAGTCACACAAGATCCTAGTTTCAGGCTTGCATGAGGTTTCATAGGTAAGTACCCTCTTGAAGTTAGTTGGCTCAACCTGTCCTATAAATAGTAACCGGGTTCTAAAGAGCTCAATATCACAGGATTATTTTTTGTGTTCATTGTTTTGGTTTAGTCACTTAACTGGCGACCAAAATATTCCAAGAAAACAAGCCTCAATGAGTGTAGTATTGAGTATCTACCAACTTCGGACTGCACCAAAGCCGGTCATCTCACTACCCCTAAAAAGGCCAAGATGGTCAAGTAAGGTTCTAAGAGTTCATTAGTGCTTCATGACATCACTCAGCGGCCCCGTATTCTCTTTGATTGACTCAAAGGCTACCGGTACTCACAAATATGTCGCACTAATATAGCTATTGCTTCAACCATGTCGGTATACCCCACATAGTTTCCATAGCGTATTGCTATTTACCTATGAATGTTTCCCAAAAATCCGGGTGACGGATTCAAACCCAAACAAGAGAACCAAATGTAAAGCAATCAAAACAATCAAGACATGAAAAGGTGATCTAAACCCTAAGGTTACTCCACTTTTAAATATTTCCCCAGCAGAGTCGCCATTTCTGTGATACGGTGGGAGAACTGACTTGAGGTTTTGCGTTTTGGTGTTCGCAAATGTTTCGGTTTAGCAAGAGTCGTCACCGACTTTTTATTTTATCCTAAGGAAAGGTCAAAAAGCACAGGAAAGACCTTTGACATGTTTTCTTGGGTTCGGGGAGTAGATTATGAAAAGGGAAGGTACAAGCACCCTTTTCATCCATGGTTATCCATGGGCTCTTAGTTACTTGTTTAGATCACTTGCTTTGCTTTTCAATTGTTTGAAATGGTGCTTTTCAATTGTTTGAAATGGTGCTTTGTGTGTGGTTTTGAAATATGTTTTGAAAAGAGGCCATCATTGTGGAAACCTTTGTAATAATTCTTGTTTGAATGTATACAAAGGTGTTTTTGTCTTTTGAAAAGTTTTCAATGTTTGAGAGTTGGATTTTGAAATTGTGTTGTGAAGTGTGTTTGAAAATAGCAAGGATGTTTTGCAAGCTTTTGATCAAGTAACTAAGAGCTATCTACCCTATTTTACTCAAAGATCTTTCTTATGTTTTTAACCCTTTTAACAGTGTTGTTTCACCATTGCATTTGGTGAACAACCTTGTGTTAGGATGTTAAACGGGACAGGCGCGGGTCATCGTATAGACCATGATAGCAATTGTGTCAAGTATTTTTGGCAATTTTTCTTGTGGGACTTAATCATTTTTGTTTAGGCAACCAAGATAGCGTCATCGAGAGACTATGATCTTTTGTTTTGTTTTTGTTTTGCCAAAGTACTCAACATGCATACCATGGCCCATTTTTGAAGGCAACAAGTGGATTATAACCCTAGGGGTGCAAGTGTGCATTGTGTTTGTTTTTTTCATGCATTTTTGTCTTTGATTAGGTCAAACTATTTGTTGATTTTTGATTTTGGCATACAAACCCTAATTCTCTAATCATGGCATAATTGAAAGCGTTAAGTGCGAGAATTTAAATTCTAAGCTATTACAACATGATTATGGGGATGGGGGTACAATTTTGAATAAGGGGTATTTGACAAGAAATATAAACCCTAGATTACTATTACATCCAAATTAAATCTCAATGCAACAATATTTAAATGTACAATTATTTAAATAAAAAATAAAAATAAATGTTAAATAAAATGTATTATGCAAAAAAAAAGAGGTTTTTATTTGTTTATGTATGTAAAATATTTTCAATGAACAAGAGTATAAAGAAATGAAATAAAAGATTAATTTTATTTATTAAAGGGGTAAACCCTAATTTTCCTTAAGAAAATAAATATTATACATTATTTGTATACAAAAATATATTAATATGTACAAAAATGAAATGTATTGAAGAAAAGGTATTTTTTAGTATAAATAATAATAAAAAATAAAAAGGTAATATTTTTTATATTTTTATTCTAATTATTTAATAAAATAAAAGTATATATGTATATGTATATATATTAAATATATTAAGTATGTGTAAAATAAAATAAAATGTTTACAAAAATAAAATATATTTAAGAAAATATTTTCAATGTGAATAAAAATAAGAAATAAAAATAAAAGTATTATTTACATTTATTTTCAAGTTTTCAAATAAATTATAAAAAGTATTCAAAATGTTTTAATGTTTAGAAAAACCAAATAAAATATCAAATAAATGTAAAAAAAAAAGTGAAAATATTTTTAAGCATTTTTTGTATTTGGGGATAAATAAATAAAATCAGAAATGAAATTAAAATACAAAAATAACAAAATATAAAGAAATTGGGCCAGGGGGTGTAAAACTGAAAATGGGGGGTGTTAGAAGTAGAAACAAGCCAGCCCAACCCATTTCCACTTCATCTTCTTCCTTGTTCAAACAGAAAAAACGCGCGCCGTGTACAAACTGCTAACTCCTGTATTTGTGATCTTTTGCCAAAACTCAAAACATGAAACTTGTAGAGCATTAAACCACGGTTCTAACCATATAAAAAACTTAATCTAACTCTCAAAGACCAGAGAGAATTTCTCTGGCCTTAAAATCTAACCTAGTTTTTTCAGCATGTTCATGGATGAAATTCTCTTAGCACGCTTAATATAATCGAAAACTAAGCATATGTACAGCTTCATGGCATTGAATACTACATTTTTCATTCACAAACCTAAGGCTAAATGTTTCTAAATAGAGAGATAGAAGTTTGAGAAATACCTGTTTCAGTTGGATTCGAGTTGGACAATACAGAGCTTCTCAACAAGTTTTGAAGTGCCTGGTAGCTTGCCTGAACTTCACTTGGTCTTTTCCAATAGCTAGTTTGCTTCGAATGTTCCTGAATCAGCCTCCAGAAGTCAACCTGCACAAGCTTGAAATGAAAATGGTGAACACTGTGAATGGAGTTACAGTTGGCAATGGAGGTTTGGGATAGCTTGAGTGAGTTGAATGGAAGGTATTGGAACAAGTTTGAGGTCAAACGCACGAGTGGTTAGTGTGATGGATGTGAATCTGCAGGGAGTGCCCTGTTTTGCAAGAAGAATGTGATTTGGTGTTTTAGAAGGCTTGAGGGCTCAACAATTCGTGTTTCTGGCTCAAGGCAATACAAAAAACTTGTTTGGAATGTTGGCAAGAGTTGAATATATCAGATGCTCCAGTTCTTGACCTTTTGCACAACTACTTGGTTTTAAAGTAAAAAGTGAGAGTTGACAATACTATGGTTGTACTGGCTTGTAACCTAGCTGCACAAAGTTGTTAAACTTTTCCTGATATTAGGGAGCCTTGTTTGCAACAAAGGGCTTGGTGTATGGCTCAAGAAATGCAATTTGACATAAAGCATGCTTTATGTAAATGGAAGTGCTACCTTTATGCCCAAAATGGATTTATTCATTGTGCCAAGCTCCATTGATCAGAACAATACCAATATCCAATGTATTTGCATTTAATTAAGGAGTGTGAATTGGTTTAGAGACCTATAATCAAGTACAAAGCTAGTTTGGACAGATTTTGCAACTTGCATGAACATGTATTGGCCATGGATACAAAGTTAGTTTTTGCCAACTTCAAGCATTCGATTCTCCATAACCACAGATGTGTTTGAGGATTTCTTGGACAATTTTAAAAGCTTGCAACATGTACTATAATCCATCTTTGAAGTGAAACTTGAGACTCCAAGCGGAACTATGTGAGAAATGTCCAAGAAGATGGGTCAAAATCCTGCCTAAACTAGGGCAAAATTTCTCTAAGTTAAAAGTTTTAGGGACCCTTGTTCCAAAAATCATAACTTGAGATCCATGCTTATTTTGAGAATACTTTGTGAATAAAAGTTGTAGAATTTGTGATGGAATACAACTTTCATGTTGTAAGTTTTATTTGAATCCATTTGCATCTTCGTGAAAATGTGGGACAAAGTTAGGAAAAATTAAGAAAATTTCATAACTTAGAAAATTTCTAAGTTATGAAAATTTTCAATTTCAAACCCTAATTTGCAATTTTGGGTTTCTTGGTGAACAAGTTTCATAATTTGACATACCTTGATGAAAAATGACCCTTGGCACTTGATCTTGGCCAAAAAGTCAAAGTTTGACTTTTCAGTGTATAATCAAATTTTGATCAATTGACTGAAAAAATTCACCTGTCAATCCCATGTATTTGAGGTCTTTTGAACTTTTTGAATAAGTCAAGATGATTCCCTTGAGTCCTTGAGTCCATGTTTGAGCTTAATTTGCCATTGGCTAGGTCAAACAGTCAAAAATTGCCTTTGTGCAGTCAAAACCCTAAAAATGACCATTTTTCCTTTTTGGTGATCTGATCAAATTTCTTGTGGATTTGTGGTCCAAACTTGATCAAATGGTTTATATAAGTTCATAATGTTGATGTGGATCAAAATTCATGAGGTTTGACTGTAAATTGGTCACAATTGACTTTTTCCCCAATACAGCTGATTTCTAGGTCAACTGTCAAATTGACTGGGTAAAAATTTGATTCAAGGCTTGAAACTTGGTATGGGTAAACTTATGAGTCCGACATGAAGTCTAAAAGTAAATTTGGGCATTGAAGGTACAAAAATACCTGTGCAAACTCAAACCCTAATTTAGGTCAATAGTGCAAGGAGGTGTCTTGAGCAGAGCAAACCCTAGCCTGGTCTTGAGTTCCAAGAGCCTTGTGATGAGAAATGTTGATAAAATGAGAGGGCAAATTTTGGGGTACAACACCTAGGTACCGAAGAGGATAAGAAAGAAGTCAAGGTGGGATCCAATCTGGAACCCAGTGTCAAGAAGCGCCTGATTCTGTTGCTACATGATTATGTTGAGGTCTTTTCCTGGTCGTGAAGACATGTCAGGATTTGATGCTAATATCGTGGTACATCGTCTACCAACAAAAGAAGACTGCCCTCCAGAAAAACAAAAGGTCTGTCGCATGCGAACCGACATGTCAGAGAAGATTAAGGCTGAAGTCATGAAACAATTCAACGCCGGATTCTTGGCTGTTACCTCCTATCCGCAATGGGTCGCCAATGTTGTTCCCGTGCCTAAAAAGGATGGAAAAGTGCGAATGTGCATGGACTACAGAGATTTGAATAGGGAAAGCCCTAAGGATGATTTCCCACTTCCCCACATCGATATTCTGGTTGACAATACAACACAGCATAAGGTGTTTTCCTTCATGGATGGTTTCTCAGGTTACAATCAAATCAAAATGGCACTTGAGGACATGGAGAAAACAACCTTCGCCATAAAATGGGTCACATTCTGTTACAAGGTTATGCCATTTGGGTTGAAGAATGTTGGGGAAACCTATCAACATGCCATGTTAGCTCTATTTCACGACATGATACATCACGAAATAGAGGTCTATGTGGATGACATGATAGCCAAATCTCAAACAGAAGAGGAACATCTTGACCATTTACATAAACTCTTTGAGAGACTAAAGAAATATAAGCTGAGGTTGAACCCGAATAAATGCATATTTGGGGTGAGGTCCGATAAACTCCTAGGCTTCGTCGTCAGCGGTAAAGGTATCGAAGTAGACCCTACCAAGGTGAAAGCAATACAAGAAATTCCTGCTCCTCGTACTGAGAAGGAAGTCAGAGTATTCTTGGGACGGTTAAACTACATTGCCAGATTCATTTCTCACCTGACAGCTACTTGTGAACCAATCTTCAAATTACTGAAGAAATATCAAGTAGTCAAATGGAATGATGAGTGCCAAACTGCCTTTGACCAGATCAAAGAGTACCTGCAAGAGCCTCCTGTTTTGATGCCACCGGTCGAGGGAAAACCATTGATCATGTATCTAACTATTTTGCAAAATTCAACGGGGTGTGTGCTGGGGCAGCATGACGAGTCTGGCCGAAAAGAGCATGTTATTTATTACCTGAGCAAAAAGTTTATTGATTGTGAAATAAGATATTCACTGCTCGAGAAAAATTGTTGCGCTCTGGCATGGGCTACTCGCCGGCTAAGACAGTATATGCTGACCCATACTACCTTATTAATATCCAAAATGGATCCAATAAAATACATATTTTAGAAGCCTGCCCTCTCTGGGAGAATAGCGAGAGTGCAACTTATCCTTACAGAATATGACATTCAGTACACTACCCAAAAAGCAATAAAGGGAAGTGTGCTAGTTGATCACCTTTCTCATCAAGCCGTGGATGACTACCAGTCCATGAAGTTAGAATTCCCAGATGAAGACATCATGATGGTAAACAACTGTGAAGAACTCAGACCATATGACGGACCTGAACAAGGATCCCGATGGACTCTGGTTTTTGATGGGGCGTCCAACCCACTCTACAATGGCATTGGTGCTGTACTTATTTCCCCTGAAGGATGTCACACTCCCTTCACTTCAAGACTCTGCTTCAATTGTACAAATAACATGGCAGAATACGAAGCATTCATTTTTGGTCTCAAAGCTGCCATATATTTGGGAATCAAGTCTTTAAGTGTGTTTGGAGATTCAACCTTGGTCATCAGTCAGATCAAAGGAGAATGGGACACTAAGAAACCTAACCTCATCCCCTACAAAGAACATGTGTTGACATTAATACCACATTTTGAGAAGATTACCTTCGAGCATTTCCCGCGAGAAGAAAATAAACTAGCGGATGCGCAAGCCACAATGTCATCCATGTTTAACCTCAAATGGGATAACGAGGCTCCCCAGATCACCATTGAACGAATGGATGAACCAGCTCACTGTCACGAGATCAATACTGAAGAATTAGTGGACCGGCCTTGGTTCCACGAAGTCCAGAAGTATCTCGAGGCTCAAGAGTATCCGAAAGGAGCTTCAGTCAATGATAAGAAGTTCTTAAGGAGATTCTCTGCTAAGTTCTTCCTTAGTAATGGCATCCTCTACAAACCCAACCACGACTCTGTGTTTCTTTGTTGTGTAGACAAGGTTGAGGAAGAAAAGATCATGGTTGATCTACATGAAGGCACTTTTGGCACCCATTCCAGTGGGCATACGATGGCAAAGAAGATCCTATGGGAAAGTTATTACTGGTCTACCATGGAAGCAGGTTGCTATCAGCACTCCCGAACTTGTCATAAGTGTCAGATCTATGCTGACAAAGTGCATGTACCTCCAGTTCCTCTGAATGTCCTGACTGCTCCCTGGCCATTCGCGACGTGGGGCATCGATATGATTGGAGAAATCAAACCTACAACTTCCAATGGACACCGCTTCATCTTGGTGGACGTTGACTATTTCACGAAGTGGGTTGAGGCAGCTTCTTTTGCTTCTGTTACCAAGAATGTCGTGGCCCGGTTAATCAAACAGAATCTCATTTGTCGGTACGGTATCTCAGCGAGAATCATCACAAAAAATGGTACGAATCTCAATAATACTATGATCACCGCACTGTGCGTGCAGTTCAAGATCCATCTCCATAATTCTTCCCCTTACCAGCCAAAGATGAATGGTGTTGTCGAAGCCGCAAATAAGAACATTAAGAAGATCATACAAAAAATGACAGTAACCTACGAAGACTGGCATGCGATGCTACCATTCGCCCTCCGCGGTTACCGTACCACGGCGCGCACATCAACCGGGGCAATACCTTATTCTCTGGTATACGGCATGGAGGTTGTCTTGCCTATTGAGGTCCAGATCCCTTCTATGAGAATCATGAAGGATGCAGGGTTGAATGAAGACGATTGGATCCAAACTCGACTTGATCAACTGAACTTGATTGATGAGAAAAGGCTTACTGCTATCTGTCATGGTCAAATGTATCAAAAACAGATGATCAAGGCTTTGAACAAAAAGGTCAGATGCCAAGTGTATCAAGTCGGGGATTTGGTGATCAAGCGCATCATACTTCTGCAAGGTGATCCCAGGGGAAAACAGACTCCTAAATACGAAGGACTGTTTATGATCAAAAGCATATTCTCTGTCTTAACCATTATGAATGGCGACGACCTGCCGCACCCTGTGAACACGGACATAGTCAAAAGATACTACGCATAAGAGACCCACTAGGTTGACACACCTAGGAAAAACAAGGGCATCCCGACGAACCAAAAAGGTTCGGGCAAAAATTAGGGATAAAACGAAAAAAAATTTGTACACCCGGTAAGTTGAAAACCTGAAAGGGCGACTTGGGCAAAAAAGGGTATCCCGTGGACTGAAAACCCGAAAGGGCGGTCCAGGAAAAAGTTAGGGAATTAAAGCGTATGACTATGTCCCATTTGGATCACCTTACAGACAACCTTTGGCTTCGACTGATAAACTCAGTGGTTCTGATCAATCCAATCAACTTCGGATAAGGCAGCAAGTGGACAAGATGCTCAGAGACACAAAGGCTATAGCAGAATGGGAACCCCATGGGATTAGTGCACATAGCTATCTTTTCTTTATATCAAATTTTCATTTTTTACGACGACATTCTCCTACTAGAATGATCGTCTCATTGTGAAAAAATACTTATTCAAAGTTAATACAAAAATATTCCTTTGAAAGTGCAAAACTATCTGTTTTTCCTTATTTCTGAGTTTTGTTTACAAAAACGTCCAATGATTTATTTTTGAACATATGCATTTGAATGTAACTACTGTTTACAAATAAACAAAAAGGAATGGAAAATAGAAAGACAATCACTAATGTCTTTAAGAAATAAGGATAATATCTTTGGACTATTCCATAAAATCCCCCACAGTGTGCAGCTTAATCCCCAGCGGAACAAAACTTCCAGTTATCATTGCCCGGTAGAAGTTGCCAAATTTCTCAGGATTCCCCAACATGATTTCACAGGAAATACACGGTGTTTCCCTTACAACAGAGTTTATTTCTCTACCAAATAGAAGCTCATCAACTCATCGGCACTTCAAAACATGAAGACTTACGCTCCACATCCCCAACAACATTTAGGGATTTATTTTCCCTAATCCAACAATATTACAACAGCATAGCTTACATGCCCATACATCACATCCATATGTCCTAACATTGACAACACAGACGCATACAACATAATCGCATTCACTTTATTGAGAATATCATTATACAATGCATTTCATACATCATGACATTGCATACAACTAATCTTTCATCTCTTCAGGAAAGATCAGTCAGCAGATGGCTATCATCAACAATTTATAAAAAGGTCAGAGATTGATACCTGAAACAAGTTGGGACAATTATCTACATGACAAGCTGAACATTCAGATAGAGTTCAGATACGCTCCAAACACGGATGACATCCTGATACTCATTCAGATTCAGCTTTCAGATACAGTTCAGATACGCTCCAGACACGGATGCCATTCTAATACTCATTCAGATCCAGCTTTCAGATACAATTCAGATACGCTCCAGACACGGATGCCATCCTGATACTCATTCAGATTTAACTTTCAGGTACAGTTCATATACACTCCATACCCGGATGCCATTCTGATGCTCATTCAGATTCAGCTTTCGGATACGCTCTAGACACGGATGCCACTCAAATACTCATTCAGATTCAGCTTTCAGATACAATTCATATACGCTCCAGACACGGATGCCATCCTGATACTCATTCAAATTCAACTTTCAGAAACGAGTCAAATACAATCCATTTATGGATATTATTCTAGTACTTAACCCGAGACATCCAATATTCCAGTGTAAATCAACCAGAGATTTATTCTAACACTTCTTATATTCCTACCAACAATAATTCTTGTATGGCATATACAAGCCCATCTCCAACAACTCTCCATCACCTCTCCAAATGGAATCTTTAAGCCCATTCCCTACACCATCAACCACCACATCCTCGAGTGCAAATTTATGGGCACTCTAGTGTCCAATCATCTTCCATCTTCAAGTCACGAATGGCAAATCCGCCAATCTAACTCTTCAGGTTTAAGAAGATTGAACAGGGGAAGCTGTTGTACTCCAAAATTTTCCCTCTCACTTATCAAATATTTTCTCACAAAGATCTCTTTTGGTTCAAAACTGCACTAGGGTTGATAAACTGAAGACACCTCCTTAAGCACTGATGACTAAAATTAGGGTTTGAGATTGCACAGGGATAATTGAACTTTCAATGCCTCATATGAATTTCATGGATCATTATGGACCCTCAAGACTACTCATGTCAAGTTTCAAGCCTTGGATCACATTTTTGCTCAGTCAATCGAGCAGTTGACCTAAAAATTAACTGTATTGGGGAAAAAGTCAACTATGGCCAATTTACAGTCAAACTTCATAATTTTTTATCCACATCAACATTATAAACTCATATTTAGTATTTGATCAAGTTTTGACCACAATTCTTCAAGAAATTTGATCAAATCGTCAAAAGGGCAAAATGGTCAAAATTAGGGTTTTGACTAAGAAAGGGCAATTTTTTATTTTTGACCTAGCAAATGGTTAATTGGTTTAAGGCATGATCTAAAGAGTTCAATTGAATCATTTTGACCTAATGGCATGACCCAAAATATTGCTCAGGATCAATTGAATTGATAGTGAATTTTCAGTCAACTGATCAAAAGTCAAATGTATACTGAAAAGTCAAACTTTGACTTTTTGGTCAAAATCAAATGTCAAAGATCACAATTTATCATAACATGTCAAAATATGAAACTTATTCATCAAGAAATCAAAAAGTCAAGATTTCATTTTGAAAAGTCAAAGTTTTCAAACTTAGAAATTTGTCTAAGTGTTGAAAACTTCATGTTTCTTCACAACTTTGAGCAAATTTTTCACCATGATGCAAGATGATTCAGAAGAAACTTTCAACATGAAAGTTGTAGATCTCCATGATATCTACAACATTTATTTATACAACTTCTTCTAAAAGTTCTTGGATCTCAAATTATTAATTCATGAAGTCATAGTCTCGAAACTAAACACTTAGTGAAATTTTGCCCTAGTTTAGGCAGGATTTTGACCTAACTTCATGGCACTTTTTCATATAGTTCCAAGGGGAATTTTCAAAAGTGATTTAAAGAGGGGTTGTAGAGCACATTACAAGCTTTCCAAAATATCCAAGAACTCCTTGAGATCATTCTTGATCAGGGAGAATCGAAGAGAGGAAGTTAGGGTTTTTAAACTTGAATTACAAGTCATTTTTGATGAACACATGAACCAAATCCATGCTAGGATGCATAATATTTGCTTTACAGGCCTCAAACTTGTTTGTCACTCCATAATTAATGTTTTCACAGCTTCTAGAACCTTTAATCCAAGCATTCAATGCATTGCCCATGCTTAATACCATTTTAGGAAGAAAGGCAACATTGCCATTTTGGAAAAGTGGTTTTATGCACAAAGTCCACTCTTCTTGAGCCTTTAACTTGTTTGTTCAGCAAACACTCAACATACAAAGTCAGATAAACATGTTTAAAGTTTGCAACCACTCTAGACAGCCTTATACTATGCATTGGGACAATGTGTGTCAAGCTTGCTTCAAAAACAAGAAAAAGAGTCATAACATGTGATTTTTGAATTCTGATCAAGGATAAGTCTTCAAACTTGTTGCTTATAAATATAGTCACTATTTGTGAGCTAGAACACGAGCTTAAGCACCCTGAAATACACCAAAACTCTCTCAAAATCAGAAATTTCCCGAAAATACAATTGTTGAACAGTTTCTGACCTTGAACATCAAACTCATATTTCCCTCGTGCGTTTCTTGGCCTTTTGGTTCCTAAAGCTTCCTTACATCAAGTGTAACCTATCCATGTACCTGTTTCATCATTGTAACATCATTTACCATATGCTCCATAACCAAAAACAGAGCATTTCTTATTGACTTCTCCAAGCCATTCCAGCCATCCATTGCTCAAGCAAACCATTGCATTAGCTTCCTGGGAACTTGAGGAAGCTAACCTGATCATTGCAGCACCCTGAATCAAGCTCATTTGCATTTCACGATTTCCAGTTTTGAGGTATTTTTCTTGAACTTCTATCTCATTACTTAGGCATTATTAGACTTGAATTTGTGAAGATAAAATGTAGACATCATTGCCCTGAAGCTGTACATGTCAATAGATTTCATTGATATTGATTGAGCTAGGAGAATTTTAGGATTGAATCTCTGAAAATAGTTAGGTCAGAATTTGGTACTTTTAAAAATTCTCATTCATCTTTGATTTATAGTTCATGATATTTATATGGTTGGATTCGTATGAAAAATGGAGCAATTTTCATGTTTACATTTTTGTAAATGGTTGATAAATGAACAAGTTGCATGGCTTCTGGCTGGAGGTTGAAGATGAAGTATATTTAGGGCAAGATTTATGTTATATATTTATCATTTCATACAAGTTAACGGATGTATCACCACCCCAGTGGTTAAAGCGCGCGCCTGTCACCCCTTGGACCTGGGTTCGAGCCCCAACATCCGTTTTGTGATTTTTTTCATATTTTTCTATTTCTTTTTTTTTTTTGCAGCCAGGCGCCTGGGCCTTTCCCTTTTTTGCTTTCTCTAACCCCCCTGCTTTGCTTTTGCACCTGACCCAACTTTATTTCTTGTTTCATTTTTATTTCATTTTCATTTTTTTATTTTATTTCCATTTCATATTTTCTTTATTATTTTTATTTTTATTATTATTATTAGTATTATTATTTTTATTAATAAAAAATCCAAAAATATTTTATTTATTATTTACACTTATTTATTTTATTTTCTTATAAAAACAAAAAGACTAAAAACATTTTCTTTAATAAATTAACTTCCTTTTTTAAATACTTAGATAATAAATTTTAAATATTATTATATTATTTTCATGTGAATTAAAATCAATTTAGAATTTAGGATCTTTTATTTAATTGTTTTTATTTACTAGTTTAATTAAATTCACAAAAAAACCTAAAAAATACTTTTCCTTAAATTAATTTATTCTATTAACTTAATCTTAATTTTCTTATTTTAGTTTAATTAATTAGGTTAGAAAACCCTTTTCATAAAAAACCAAACAAAGATTACATTTTCTTTTTTATGTTTGCATTCTTGCACTTTATTTATTTATTTTGTACATTTATTCAAAATTCAATATGGTTGTAATATTATTTAGATTTAATTTCTTGCAATATTCCCCATTTGTAATTTGTATACCCCCCCCCCCCCCCCTAAATGATGTAATAGCGTAGTAATTTTAAATTTTGCAATATATCGCTTTATATACAAATGCTAGTTATTAGGGTTTTGTATGGAAAGACTAAAACCAATCAATAGAAAACCCTAATCAAAGACAAATCAAGCATGAAAATAAATCCACTTGCACACAAGCACCCCTAGGGTAAATCCATTTGGTTGCCTTACTAAAATGGCTAAGTTATGCATGTGAGGTATCTTAGCAAAGACAAGCAAAAATACAAGATCATAGTCCCTCGATGACGCTATCTATGTTTCCTTTAAAAATGATCTTAGTTCCTAAAGAAAAATGCTAAGATATCTTGCAACATTGCTAATCATGGTTATACGATGACCCACTCCCATCCCTTTTACATCTAAAGATAGGGTTACTTACCAAATCAGTGGTAAGATAACAATTTCAAAGGAAAGAGGAAATGAATATGAATGACTTTTTGAGTAGGTAGAATGTTCCTAGTTACTTGCTTCATCTCAAAACAAAACATCCTTGCTAGTTTCAAAACAAACACCAACACTTCCAAAATATCTTTCAAAACTTGAAAACATTTTCTAAAGATCAACACCTTTGTATACATTCTTACGAACGAGAATCATTATAAAGTTTGCCTAAACAATAGACTCTTTACAAAATACTTTCAAAAACCACAAAGCATATTTTCAAAAAAAAAATTAGCAAGTAACTAAGAGCCCATAGAAAACCATGGATGAAAAGGGTGTTAATACCTTCCCTTTTCATAATTTACCCCTCGAACTCAAGAAAAAATCTCAAAGGTCTTTCCTGTGCTTTTTTACCTTTCCTTTTGGATAAAATAAAAATAGGTGGCAACTCTTGCTAACCGCAACATTTGCGATCAAACGCAAAAACACCAAGTCAGTTCTCCCACCGTATCACAGAATTGGCGACTCTGCTGGGGAAAATTTTAAAAGTGGGGTTACCTTAGGGTTAGATCACATTTACTTGCATCCATTGTTTAACTTATATGCTTTACACTTTGGTTCTTTGTTTGGGTTTGAATCCTCTACCCGGATTTGAGATACCTTATAGGTAAGTAGCAATACGTTGTGGAAATTGTGCGGGGTATACCGACATGGTCTAAGAAATAGCTATGTTAGTGTGACATATTTGTAGGTACCGGTAGCCCTTGAGTATTCAAGGAGAATACGAGGCCGCTGAGTGATGTCATGAAGCACTAACTAACTTTTAGAACCTTTACTTGACCAACTTGGCCATTAGGACGTAGTGAGATGACCGGATTTTGTGCAGTCCGAAGTTGGTAGATACTCGATACTACACTCATTGAGGTTTGGTTTTTTGGGATATTTCGGTCGCCATTAAAGAGGCTTGCGCTGGAACAATTCCTAAGGAAACAAATAAGTGATATTGAGCTCCTTAGAACCCGGTTACTGTTGCTAGGACAGGTTTAAGCCAACTAAACTTCAAGAGGATACTTACCTATGAGACTCCATGCATGCCTAAACCTAAGACTTGTTTTCTTTGTTTGTATATATACTTGTACATAACATTATAAACATCATAACATCATACTCTTATTCACTAACCATTTCAAGGATCTTGGGATTTATCTTTGTTCTGTTTTGTTGGACATGGATTCTATTCGCAGGAAAACCATTCAAGTCAACCTTGTAAGGATCCCTCCTCAATTTAAAGAGCTAGCATCAAGGATTCCTGAAAATTCTCCATTCACCGAAAGACATGGTCGCCTACTAAACTTGGTCACCTCCAACACTGGTGAGGACATGATGAAGGTGCTCTTTCAGTTCTTTGATCCGTTACACCATTGCTTCACATTTCTTGATTATCAACTTGTGCCAACTTTGGAAGAATTCTCCCAACTCTCGCGGATTTCGATTCTCAATCAACTACCTTTCAGCTGTACGGAAAGATATCTAAAGCCAGAAGAGATTGCTCAAGCTCTACACATGCAACCATCTTATATACAACTAATTGGGAAACAAGGAGTGGTGTCAAAGGTTTCCTAGCAAAGTTCTTGTTTGAGAAAGTCCAAAACTGTTGGAACTCTTCGGATTTGTAAGATTTTGATGAAATTGTGGCTCTCCTCATATATGAGATGGTTTTGTTTCCAAATCCTGACCAACTCATATATGTGAACACCGTCAAAATCTTCATGTCTCGTAACCTGGTGCCTACTTTGCTAGGGGACATCATACGTTCTTTTCACACTCGCACTATGAGGAAAAGAGGTAACCTTATGTGCTATATTCCTAATTTGTCAAGATGGTTTATTTCACATCTTCCCCAATATGTATTAAAGAACAAGCAAGGTTCAAGGTTGTCACATAGGTTGATGACACTCAAACATTCATACATTCATTGGTGTTCCCGATCTATAGAGAATGTTACTATTGTCAACCGTTGTGGAGAATTCCCTAATGTCCCCTTACTTGGCATTAGGGGAGGTATCACCTACAACCCCTGTTTAGCATTAAGACAATTTGGTTACGCCCGAAGGGATGGCCCACATGATATGATCATTCAAGGTTTTGTATTTGACTACGAGAACAACGATCAAGGTCATCGCCAGAGATTTATCCGAGCTTGGAGGATGTTGAACAAGGTAGATATCAAGACATTGGGGCATAAGAATTACGTCCTTCTTGAGCCTTACCTCAAGTGGGTACGGGCTCGTGCTCAAAGTCTTATAATGCCTTACCCCTTCATTCTCCCAGTAATCATAGAGCCTGTTGTGGAAGGAGATGTTCCATACACTATCCTGCATCCTGACATGCCCACCTCGCTTGAAGACTTACAAAGGGATTGGATACAGCTTAAGGGGGAGCGAGACACTTTCGAGGCCCAATTCTACGCCAGCGAGAAGAAGGTTTTGGAACTCACTAGGAAACTTCATGAGGAGCGGAGCCTGAACACCTACATCGCACCAAAGAGGATGCGTACAACTTTTTTATCTTCGAGTTTTTGTATTTCTTTGTAAGCCCAAAAGAGGCATGATGTACTTAAGCTTTAATTTAAATCTCTAATTTCCTTGAAAACATTGCATATGCATTTACCATTCATCATAACATAAGCATGTTTCTTACAATAAATCTCCTCATCTTTCTACTGTTTATTTCAGTAAGATGGATCTCGAGCAAACAATGAAAGACCTCCAGGCGCAGAATGCTCAGTTTCAATATATGTTCTTGACTCTAGCCAAAGGACAAGAAGATCTGAAAACCTTGTTGATTGAAGAAAAGAAGAAGAAAGCAAAGAAAGTAACCGGAGTTCTGAATATGGGAAGAAGGTTCCAAGGACAAGCCATACGGACCCTAGACTTTGCAATGTCATCTGGTGAAAAGGATAATCAAGAAGTGAAAGGCAAGGAAGCGGTTGCCCAGCCAGAATCTGAAGAGGAAGAAGAAGAAGATTACTATGAAGAGCAATATCCTCCGGCCGACGACAAATACAAGTGTTGTACCCCAAAATTTTCCCTCTCATTTTATCAACATTTCTCATCACAAGGCTCTTGGAACTCAAGATCAAGCTAGGGTTTGCTTTGCTCAAGACACCTCCTTGCACTGTTGACCTAAATTAGGGTTTGAGTTTGCACAGGGATTTTTGGACCTTCAATGCCCAAAGTGACTTTCATACTTCATGTTGGACTCATAAGTTTACCCATACCAAGTTTCAAGCCTTGAATCAAATTTTTGCCCAGTCAATTGGACAGTTGACCTAGAAATCAGCTATATTGGGGGAAAAGTCAACTGTGGCCAATTGACAGTCAAACCTCATGAATTTTGACCCACATCAACATTATTAACTCATGTGAACCATTTGATCAAGTTTGGATCACAATTCCACAAGAAATTTGATCAGATCACTAAAAGGGCAAAATGGTCATTTCTAGGGTTTTGACTGCACAAAGGCAATTTTTGACTGTTTGACCTGACCAATGGAAAATCAAGTTCAACCATGGACTCAAGGACTCAATTACATTGTCTTGACCCATTCAACAAGTTCAAAAGATCTCAAATGCATAGGATTGGCAGATGAATTTTTCAGTCAACTGATCAAAATTTGACTGTACACTAAAAAGTCAAACTTTGACCTTTTGGTCAAAATCAAGTGCCAAGATTCATTTTCCATCAAGACGTGTCAAATTATGAAACTTGTTCATCAAGAAACCCAAAATTACAAATTAGGGTTTGAAATTGAAAAAATTCATAACTTAGAAATTTTCTAAGTTATGAAATTTTCTTAATTTTTCCTAACTTTGTCCCATATTTTCACCAAGATGAAAATGGAGTCAAAGAAAACTTACAACATGAAAGTTGTAGTCCATCACAACGTCTACAACTTTTATTCACAAAGTTTTCTCAAAAGAATCTTGGATCTCAAGTTATGATTTTTGGAATAAGGGTACCTAAAACTTTTAACTTAGAGAAGTTTTGCCCTAGTTTGGGCAGGATTTTGACCCATCTTCTTGGCCACTTTTCACATAGTTCCACTTGGAGTCTCAAGTTGCATTTCAAAGATGGATTATAGTACATATTTCAAGCTTTCCAAATTGTCCAAGAAATGCTCAAACACATTTGTGGTTAGGGAGAATCGAATGCTTGAAGTTGGCAAAAACTCACTTTGTAACCATAGCCAATACATGTTCATACCAAATTGCAAATCTGACCAAACTAGCTTAGTACATAATTACAGGCCTCTAAACCAATTTACACTCAAAAATTGAATGCAAATACATTGGACATTGGCATTGTTCTGATCAAGAGAGCATTGTACAATGAACATTTCCATTTTGAGCATAAAGGTCACACTTCCATTTTCATAAAGGGCAACTTTATGTCAAATTGCATTTTCTTGAGCCTTGGACTTTTTTCCTTGCAGCAAACAAGTTCCCTAATCTCAGGCATAGTACACCAACTTGAGCATGCTTGTAACTAGCCTGTACAGGCCATAGCTTGGTCACTTCACATCTTTGCTTTCAAAACAAGTCAAATGGCCAAAAGCTCATACCTCACACATCTGATATATTGAACTAAAGCAAAGTTTTCAAACAAGTTTCTCATATCCTTGTAAGCCAGAAACACGAGTCTTTGACCTCTAGAACCCCCTTGTGCACAAAATCTTTATTTCTGCCCAAAACAGGGCAAGTTCTGCAAATCACAAGCCACAATCAAATCCCCTCGTGCGTTTTGTCCCAAATCACTTCAAACACATTCTAAACAATACACCTAAGTTGTCCAGACCATTCACGAGCTGCTGTAACTCCATTTACACACATCACCATTTTTGTTTGGAAGCTTTGCAGGTTGAGTTTTGTAGCACGATTCAGACCACTTCAAAACAAACTAAGCATTGGGAAAGGTTCAGGGGAGATCAAGCAAGCTCAAAAGAACCTCATGCCCCATTGAAAGTTGTCGTATTGGCCAACTCGAACCCAACTGAAACAGGTATTTCATGAACTTCTATCTCTCTATTTAGGAACATTTAGCCTTAGGTTTGTGAATGAAAGATGTTGTACTCATTGCCCTGAAACCATACATATGCTCAGTTTTCATTTATATTAATCGTGCTAGGAGAATTTCATCCATGAACTTTCTGAAAAAACTAGGTTAGAAATTAGGGCCAGAGAAATTCTCTCTGGTCTTTGAGAGTTAGATTAAGTTTTTTATATGGTTAGATTCGTGGTTTAATGCTCTACAAGTTTCATGTTTTGAGTTTTGTCAAAGGATCACAAATACAGGAGATACAAGTTTGTACAGGCATGCACGTGTTTTTCAAATTTTTGGAGGTTGAAGATGAAGTCTGGGTTGGACCTGACCTTCTTGCTTCCAACACCTCCCAGCTTACTTTCAGCACCCCCTGGCCCACTTCTTTGTATTTTCATTATTTTTGCATTTTAATTTTTTTTCTGACTTTGATATTTTATTTTCAAATATAAAAAATACTCTAAAAATATTTTCACAATTTTTTTCATTTATTAGATATTTTATTTTGATTTTTTCTAATATAAACAACAATTTAAATACATATGTTATTTTGTTTAAACTTGAAAATAATGCAAATAATACTCTCATTTTCATTTCTATTTTTTATTTTACACCAAAAATATTTTCTTGAATATATTGTATTTTCTTGAATATATATATATATATATATATATATATATATATATATATATATATATATATATATATATATATATATATATATATATATATATATATATATATATATATATATATATATATATATATATATATATATATATATATATATATATATATATATATATATATATATATATATATATATATATATATATATATATATATATATATATATAGACTTTTGTTTTATTAAATACTTAGAAATAAAACACAAAAATATTATATTTATATTTTTATTGTTATTTATACTAAAAAATACCCTTTTTTTTATATATTACATTTTTACACATATTAATATTTTTTTGTACATAAAAAATACATAATATTTATTTTCTTAAGGAATTAGGGTTTTTACCCTAAAAACAAATAAATCTTTTATTTATTTCTTTATACTTTTTTATACTAAAAAAATACTTTTGTATACATGAATAAATAAAAACTCTTTTTTTGCATAATACATTTTGTTTAATATTTATTCATCTTGTTTAATTAAATATTGCCCCTTTATTTTATTTGCACAAAGAATTCAATTTGGATGTAATAGTAATTAGGGTTTTATATTTCTTGTCAAATACCCCCCTATTCAAAATTGTACCCCCCTCCCTATATCAAAGTTGTAATAGCTTAGATTTATTTTTATGCATTTAAATGCTTTCAATTATGCCATGATTAGAATTAGGGTTTGTATGCAAAAAAATCAAAACCAACAAATAGTTTGACCTAATCAAAGACAAAAATGCATGAAAAACAAACACAATGCACACTTACACCCCTAGGGTTACAATCCACTTGTTGCCTTCAAAAATGGGCCATGGTATGCATGTTGAGTACTTTGGTAAAACAAAAACAAAACAAAAGATCATAGTCCCTCGATGACGCTATCTGAGTTGCCTAAACAAAAATGATCAAGTCCCTCAAGAAAATTGCCAAAAATACTTGACACTATTGCTATCATGGTCTATACGATGACCCACGCCTGTCCCGTTTAACATCCTAACACAAGGTTGTTCACCAAATACAATGGTGAAGCGACACTGTTAAAAGGGTTTAAAACATAAGAAAGATCTTTGGGTAAAATAGGGCAGATAACTCTTAGTTACTTGATCAAAAGCTTGCAAAAACGTCCTTGCTATTTTCAAAACACACTTCATCACACAATTTCAAAATCCTACTTTCAAACATTGAAAACTTTTCAAAAGACAAAAACACCTTTGTATACATTCAAACAAGAATCATTACAAAGGTTTCCACAACGATGGCCTCTTTTCAAAACATCTTTCGAAAATCACACAAAGCACCATTTCAAACAATTGAAAAGCAAAGCAAGTGATCTAAACAAGTAACTAAGAGCCCATGGATAACCATGGATAGAAAGGGTGCTAATACCTTCCCTTTCTATAATCTACTCCCCGAACCCAAGAAAACATCTCAAAGGTCTTTCCTGTGCTTGTTGACCTTTCCTTAGGATAAAATAAAAAGTCGGTGGCGACCCTTGCTAAACTGAAACATTTGCGAACATAAACGCAAAATCCCAAGTCAGTTCTCCCACCGTATCACAGAACTGGCGACTCGACTGGGGATCGCTTTAAAAGTGGAGTAACCTTAGGGCTTAGATCACCCTTTGCATGATTATATTGTTTGCTTTGATTGCTTTACATTTGGTTCTCTTGTTTGGGCTTGAAATCCTCCACCCGGATTTGGGAAACATTCATAGGTAAATAGCAATACATTGTGGAAACTGTGCGGGGTATACCGACATGGTTGAAACAATAGCTATGTTAGTGCGACATATTTGTGAGTACCGGTAGCCTTTGAGTCAATCAAAGAGAATACGGAGCCTCTGAGTGATGTCATGAAGCACTAATGAACTCTTAGAATCTTACTTGACCATCTTGGCCTTTTTTAGGGGTAGTGAGATGACCAGCTTTGGTGCAGTCCGAAGTTGGTAGATACTCGATACTACACTCATTGAGGGTTGTTTTCTTGGAATATTTTGGTCGCCAGTTAAGTGGATAAACCAAAACAATGAACATAGAAAACAATCCAGTGATATTGAGCTCCTTAGAACCCGATTACTATTCATAGGACAGGTTTGAGCCAACTAAACTCAAGAGGGTATTTACCTATGAAACCTCATGCAAGCATGAAACTAGGGTTTTGTGTGACTTGTTTGTACATTTGCTTGTGCATACATCATGAACATCATAAAGCCTCATATGCATCCACTAACCATTTCAAGGGTTTGGATCTTCACCTTTGTTCGTGTTTTGTAGGTCATGGAATCTCTTCGCAGGAAAACAATTCAAGTCAACCTTGTGAGAATCCCTCCTCAACTCAAGGAGCTTACATCCAGGATTCCAAAGAATTCTCTATTCAGTGAAAGACATGGTAGACTTTACAACTTGTTCAACTCCAACATTGAAGAAGACTTGGTGAAAGTTCTCTTCCAGTTCTTTGACCCCCTACACCACTGTTTCACATTTCCTGATTACCAACTAGTACCTACTTTGGAGGAATTTTCTCAACTCCTGAGAATTCCTATTCTTCATCAACTACCCTACAACAGTACGGAAAAAGAACCAAAGCCTGAAGATGTTGCTCAAGCATTACACTTGCAACCATCTGACATCAAAGGACATTGGGAAACCATAAGTGGTGTCAAGGGATTCTTGGCAAAGTTTCTGTTTGAGAAGGCACAAGACTGCTGGAATTCTCTAGATCTACAAGCCTTTGAAGAGATTGTGGCACTCCTCTTCTATGGGTTGGTCTTGTTCCCAAACCCTGATCAACTCATGGATGTGAATGCTGTCAAGATTTTCATATCCCGGAATCTTGTACCTACATTGCTTGGGGACATCCTGCACTCATTTTACACACGAATAATGAGGAAAAGAGGTGTTCTCATGTGCTGTACTCCTCTCTTAGCAAGGTGGTTTATTTCTCACCTTCCACAATCAGTTTTGAAGAATGAGCAGGGTTTAAGGTGGTCACAATGATTGATGACCCTCACACATTCTGATGTATATTGGTGTTCTCGGTCCAGAGAAAATGTCATCATCATTGATCATTGTGGGGAATTCCCTAATGTCCCACTACTTGGCATTAGGGGAGGCATTACCTATAACCCCTGTTTAGCTCTAAGACAGTTTGGATATGCTCGGAGGGATGGCCCTCATGACATGCTGATTCCTGACCTAGTTTTTGACTTTAACAACGATGCACAAGGACTTCGACAAAGGTTCATCAGAGCTTGGAGGATGCCCCACAAAGTGGATAGTAAGACACTGGGGCACAAGAATTCCATCCCCCTTGAGCCTTATCTCAAGTGGGTACGAACCCGCGCCCAGAATCTTATGATGCCATATCCTCACATTCTCCCTGTGATTAAAGAGCCTGTGATGGAAGGAGAGGTTCCATACACCCTCCTACATCCTGACATGCCAACATCATGGGAAGAATTACAAAAGAGTTGGATCCAACTCAAAGAAGAACGAAATACTTTTGAAGCCAGCTTATATGCCAGTGAGAAGAAGGTTTTAGAGCTCACCCGCCGACTTCATGAGGAGGAAACTCTCAACACTTACATCGCACGAAAGAGGATGCGCAATGTCTTTTTACATTAAGAATTTTGTAATATTTTGTCCATGGGACACTTATGTACTAACAAATTTCTTCTTAATATTACGTGTGTTCTTTTTTGTTTGCAACAAATTTGAATTTCTGAATCCTTGAATGCATTACATGAATAAGGTATCATTCATCATATGCATAAACAGGTCTTCACACCAGGTTTCCTTATCTTTCTGCTATTTATTTCAGCAAGATGGATTTGGAGCAGACGGTTAAGGATCTGCAAGCACAGAATTCTCAATTCCAGCAACTCCTCATGACCTTAGCAAAGGGTCAAGAGGACCTTAAAGCACTGTTGGAGAAATGTAAAGAGAAAAAGAAGAAAAGGCCCGGAGTAGCCACTTTTGGAAGAAGGTTCGAAAATAATGCTAGAAAAGTTCTCGAGTTCCCCTCAACGTCTGATGAAGGGGCCGGTAAAGGAAAAGGAGTTGCGGTACCTTTTGAATCTAAAGTTGAAGAGGAAGAAGAGGAAGAAGACGAAGACTACTCCGAACAGCAATATCCCCCGGCAGATGATAAATATAAAAATCTTGAGCATCAATTGGCAGCCATGGAGTTGCAAAGGGTACCTGGTTTAGATTTCGAAGAACTAGGGCTGGTCGCTGGGATCGTCATTCCTCCCAAGTTCAAAGTTCCTACATTTGCTAAGTATGACGGTCTGTCCTGCCCAAAGATGCATATGAGATCCTATGTCAGAAAGATCCAACCCCACTCATCTGATAAAGACCTCTGGGTACACTTTTTTCAAGACAATTTGTCAGGCACACAATTGGACTGGTTCTATCAACTTGAGAGATCAGAGGTTCATAACTGAGAAGATTTAGCTGTTGCGTTCTACCGAAAGTACCAATACAACGCTGATTTAGCGCCCACTCGTACTCAGCTACAAAGTATGGGTATGGCTTCTAATGAAGGATTTAAAGAGTATGCCCAGAAGTGGTGTGATATGGCTGGAAGGGTGCAGCCACCGTTGTCGGATAGAGAGCTGGTTGACATGTTTCTAGGGACCCTGTCTGGCCCTTTCTTCAATCATTTAATCGAGAGTTCCTCCACGGGATTTACCGAATTAATTCTGACCGGCGAAAGGGTCGAGGCCGGTATTAAAAGTGGTAAGATTCAGAAAGATACCTCCGCGTCCACTGCTATTAAGAAAACCTTCCTAGCTAAGAAGGAAGCATTTATTGTTTATTCTCAGAAAAGTCAAGAACCGAGCGCCGACCAACTGTAGGGGCTGTGATGATTCAAAACTCTTCAAATGATCAACCTCGCAGCAATCAGCCAAGATCTAATCAGCAACGGGTAGAAAGGCCACAACGGAAGTTCACCCGAATCAACATGACGCCAGCTCAAGTACTCCCTCATTTGTTAAAGCTGAATCTTACCAATTTGAAGGAAGCACCAAAGAACTCTAATACCTCATCTCCATATTACCACTCTAATGCAAAATGTGCTTACCACTCCGACAGTGTAGGGCATGATACCAATAATTGTTGGGCGCTTAAGAACAAAATCCAAGACCTAATAGACGCTAAGGAGGTAGAGTTTTATGCTCTTGAGAAGCCCAACGTGATATCTTCTCCGATGCCCAAGCACGGTCATAATGTTCATGCCGTTATGGAAGACCTTCATGTTACCAATGTTGCTGACCTTTTGACTCCCTTACCAGTGATTAAAGTGAATTTGATGAGAGTCGGGATATTCCCAGGCTGTGGAAAGGACTGTTACTTTTGTTTAAACATACGATCTGATTGCCCAATGTTGAAGTCAGGCATCCAACGCTTGATGGATACCCAAGAGATACTCTTCCAAAAGACCCCTGTTGATACCTTCACTCCTGTTACTCCTGCTACTTTTGCTACTTCAACCAACGACATTGCAATAATAACCATCTCCGACAATCTTCCCAAGGCTTGCAAAAGGCCTGTCAAGATTACGCCCGACCCTAAATTTGTACCATTAAAAATCACCATGTCGGGGCCTGTCCCGTATCAATCTAACAAAACGATACCATGGAACTACAGAGGAGAAATCTTCTATCATGGCATCAAAAAAATTGAATCAGTCCAAGAGAATTCTGAAGATGAAACCCCTGATATAGGGAACATTGCAGGAACAAGCAAGATAACTCACAGCAGACGGATTTTTTCTCCGGAGATTGCTCCCCCTCGAGCAGTTTTCGGACCCTCGAAAGCTTCTGTGCCTGTTAAGCCATCTGTGCAAGACCCGATAATTAAAGAATTGGATACTCCTGAAGTAAGACCATATGTTGATACTACCGATAAGGGTAAGGGGATACTAGAAGAGCCTATCAGGACGAAGGCTCATACTATGGTTATCCCCTAAACCACCCAGATAGAAATGGAAGAAATCTTAAAAATAATCAAAAGGAGCGATTTCGACGTCGTGGAACAGCTAGGGCAGACCCCTTCCAAAATATCCATGTTGGCTCTTCTACTCTGCTCTGAGGCCCATGCTAAGGCCTTAATCAAATTTTTAAAGACGGCACACGTGCCTCAAGAAACTTCGACTAACCAGTTTCAGGAGTGCGTGGGCAGTCTTACTGCTGATAATGGTCTTGGTTTTTCCGATGTTGATTTGACTCCCAAGGGAAGGAAACACAACGACGCGCTACATGTCTCAGTTGAATGCAGGGGAACCACCCTCGCCCATGTCTTAGTTGATACTGGTTCTTCTTTGAATGTGCTGCCGAAGAAAGCGTTAGACCGTTTGGACTGCAAAGGATTGACCCTCAAACCCAGTAACATTGTTGTTAGGGCTTTTGATGGGTCCAGAAGAATGGTTCACGGAGAGGTTGACATTCCTATCAAAGTGGGCACAGAAGTTTTCAACTCCACCTTTTATGTGATGGACATCCGTCCTTCATATTCGTGTTTGTTGGGAAGATCGTGGATCCATTATGCTGGGGCAGTTACCTCCTCTTTGCACCAAATGCTAAAATATCATGTTAAGGGTAAGATTATAACGGTGCACGGTGAGGAAGAGTACATGATAAGTCACCTCAACTCCTTCCGCCATGTGGAGTTGGATGGCGAGTTCATAGAAACGCATTTCCAACATTTTGAGGAAGTTTCTCCTGAGGTCGCAGTTGCGAAGACAATGGTTGAGGTGCCTATCGTTCCCAAGCATGTATCTAGGATGGCATCTCTCAAGGACGCAGAGGCTGTAATTAAAGAAGGAAAGAGCACAGTGTGGGGGAAACTGCCTGATTTTCCCCATAAGACGGACAAATGTGAACTGGGGTTTACTGCTGCAGGTCAGAAAGCCATGCGTCGCTCCAAGGCTGGAAGACCACCCGTCAAAATCACTCACCATGAAATTAATGCTGTAGAAGATGATGAGGAGGAGGACAACTTTGAAGATTGGATCTTTCCAACCGTCAAGGGGGGTTTAAGCAACTGGGAAGCAAAGGATTTTATTCCCATCACCTTCATCAACCAGTAAATTTATCTTTGAACAATTTCTTATTTTGGTCTGTAATAACTAAACAATTCGTGCACTATTCTCACCTTATGCCTTGCCCGGGGCATATAGGTCCATTTGTAAGGGCTTGATTTTCTTCATCATCATATGCCATGTTTTAATGAATCATTGGACGTCTTCATCTATAAACTATTGTGTTCATTTTATTTCCTTTTGCATTTTGTTTTATTTAAGGATGGCTATCCCCTACACACACACACACACTCACAAATGCAGGTACCCATCCATTCCAGATTCCCTGGGTGACTATTCTGCTTTAGCCTTCGGTAACTCTGAATATTTGGTCTATCATGCTGAGTACGAAGTTGACAAAGACTGTAAAGTGCCGGGAGAGTTAGCCAGGCTTTTGCAACAAGAAGAGAGGGTTATTCTGCCTCATGAAGAGTTGCTAGAGACCATCAACTTGGGAATAGAGGAAGACAAGAAAGAGGTAAAAGTGGGTGCCAACCTGGAACCAGGTGTCAAAGAGCGTCTAGTGCAACTGTTGAACGAATATGTTGATATCTTTGCCTGGTCTTATGAAGACATGCCGGGATTGGACACAGATATCGTGGTTCACCATCTCCCTACAAGAGAAGACTATCCACCGATCAAGCAAAAGGTCCGCCGAATGAGGCCCGACATGTCGGAGAAGATCAAAGTTGAGGTAATGAAGCAATTCAACACTGGCTTTCTGGTTGTTAGTTCCTATCCATAATGGGTTGCTAACATTGTTCCCGTGCCTAAGAAGGACGGTAAAGTCAGAATGTGTGTGGACTATCGGGATTTAAACAGGGCTAGCCCTAAGGATGATTTTCCACTGCCACATATCGACATCTTGGTTGACAACACAGCTCAACACAAAGTATTTTCCTTCATGGATGGATTCTCGGGATACAACCAAATCAAAATGGCCCCCGAGGACATGGAGAAAACTACTTTTGTCACGCAATGGGGTACCTTCTGCTACAAAGTGATGCCATTCGGACTGAAGAATGTCGGGGCAACCTACCAATGCGCCATGGTAGCTTTATTTCATGATATGATACATCATGAGATTGAAGTCTACGTAGACAACATGATAGCTCGATCACAGACAGAAGAAGAACGCCTTGATCATCTGCAAAAGTTGTTTGCCAGGTTGAAGGAGTATAAGCTCAGACTGAACCCAAGCAAGTGCACTTTTCGAGTTAGGTCTGGTAAACTTTTGGGATTTATTGTCAGCAACAAAGGCATTGAGGTTGATCCAGCTAAAGTAAAGGCTATACAAGAAATGCCTGCCCCCCGCACTGAAAAGGAGGTTAGAGGTTTCTTGGGACGCTTAAACTATATCGCGAGGTTCATCTCTCACCTGACATCTACCTGTGAGCCAATCTTCAAACTGTTGAAGAAAGATCAAGTAGTTGAATGGAACAATGATTTTCAAGTTGCTTTTGATAAGATCAAGGAGTATTTACTGGAACCTCTCATTTTGATGCCACCCGTAGAAGGAAGGTCGTTAATCATGTATCTGACTGTTTTGGATAACTCAATGGGGTGCGTACTGGGCCAACATGACGAGTCTGGCCGAAAAGAGCATGCCATTTATTACCTTAGCAAAAAGTTTACCGACTGTGAGACTCGCTACTCACTGCTCGAGAAAACTTGTTGTGCTTTGGTATGGGCTGCTCGTCGGCTAAGGTAGTATATGTTGACTCATACCACTTTGCTGATTTCCAAAATGGATCCGATCAAGTATATCTTCGAGAAGCCTGCTTTATCTGGAAGAATCGCTAGATGGCAGATGATCCTGACTGAGTATGATATACAATATACTACCCAAAAAGCTATAAAGGGGAGTGTACTAGCTGACCATCTAGCTCATCAAGCCGTCGAAGATTACCAATCTATGAGATTTGACTTCCCTGACGAGGACAACATGACATTGGACAACATTGAAGGTAACAGACCATATGACGGACTTGAACAAGGATCCCGATGGACCCTGTACTTTGATGGTGCTTCAAATGCACTTGGCAACGGTATCGGTGCGGTACTCATTTCTCCGGAAGGTTGCCATACACCCTTCACTGCCCGACTTTACTTCAGCTGTACCAACAACATGGCTGAATAAGAAGCTTGCGTCTTTGGTCTCAAGGCTGCTATAGACTTGGGAATCAAATCCTTGGTCGTATTTGGGGACTCGGCTTTGGTTATCAGTCAAGTCAAAGGAGAGTGGGACACCAAACATCCTAATCTTATCCCATACAAAGAACATGTCTTGACATTATTGCCTCATTTCGAGCAGATTACCTTCAAGCATTTCCCGCGAGAAGAAAATCAGTTAGCCGATGCTCTGGCTACAATGTCTTCCATGTTTAAACTCAACTGGGATAACGAGGCTCCCCAAATCACCATTGAACGAATGGACGAACCTGCGCACTGTCGTGAGATTAACAACGAAGAAGTAGTGGAACAACCCTGGTTTCATGAAATCAAAAGGTATCTCCAGACTAGAGAATATCCTGAAAGAGCTTCAGTCAATGATAAAAAGTTCTTAAGGAGATTTGCTGCCAAGTTCTTCCTAAGCAATGGCATCCTTGATAAGCGCAGCCATGATTGTGTTCTACTTTGTTGTGTGGACAAGGTTGAAGAAGAGTTGATCATGACCGAAATACATAGTGGCACATTTGGCACCCACTTGAGCAGACATACGACGGCTAAGAAGATTCTAAGGGCAGGCTACTACTGGTCTACCATGGAAGCTGATTGTCATCAACATTCTTGTACCTGCCACAAATGCCAAGTCTATACCAACAAGGTACATTTTCCTCCTATTCCTCTCAACGTTCTGACAGCTCCTTGGCCATTCGCAATGTGGGGCATTGACATGATTGGAGAGATCAAGCCTATGGCATCCAATGGGCATCGCTTCATCCTGGTGGCTATTGACTATTTCACCAAGTGGGTCGAAGCAGCTTCCTACGCCCCAGTTACAAAGAATGTGGTTTCCCGCTTCATCAAGCAGAACCTCATATGCCGGTATGGTATCCCCGACAGGATTATCACGAATAACGGTACAAATTTGAACAACACTATGATCACCGCGTTGTGCGAACAGTTCAAGATTTATCATCACAATTCATCTCCCTATCGGCCGAAGATGAACGGTGTTGTTGAAGCCACGAACAAAAATATCAAGAAGATCATTCAAAAGATGACAATCACCTACAAAGACTGGCATGAGATGTTACTGTTTGCTCTGCATGGATATCATACCACGGCACGTACTTCAACAGGGGCAACTCCATTTTCTTTGGTATATGGCATGGAAGTTGTTCTACCTATGGAAGTTCAGATTCCTTCCTTGAGGATTATGAAGGATGCGGGTTTGAGTGAAGACGATTGGATTCAGACCCGGCTTGATTAACTTAACTTGATCGACGAGAAACGACTTACTGCTGTTTGTCATGGTCAGACGTACCAAAAATGGATGATCAAGGCTTTCAACAAGAAAGTCAGGCGTCAAGTATATCAAGTTGGAGATCTTGTAATCAAGCGGATCATGTTGCCGCAAAGTGATCCCAGGGGCAAGTGGACTCCTACTTACGAAGGACCATTTTTGATCAAGAGCATATTTTTTGGTGGGGCAATGATTCTGACCACTATGGACGGTGACGACTTGCCGCACCCTGCAAATGCAGACATAGTCAAAAGATACTACACATAAAATGACCCGAAAAGTTGAAAACCCAAAAGGGCGACTTGGGCAAAAAATGGGCATCCCAGTGAATCGAAAACCCGAAAGGGCGGTTCAGGCAAAAATTAGGGATAAGCAAAAAAATCTATACACCCGACAAGTTGAAAACCCGAAAGGGCGACTTGGGCAAAAAAGGGTTTCCCGGTGGATTGAAAACCCGAAAGGGTTGTCCAGGAAAAAGTTAGGGAATTAAAGCGTATGACTATGTCTCGTCGGATCACCTTAAGAACAATCTCTTCACCAACAAGCTCCAAGCTACTGATCAATCCAATCATCGGCGGACGAAGCAGCAAATGGACAAGATACTCAAAGTTGTGAAGGCTATAGCAGAATGGGAATCCCATGGAATTGTTACACATAGCCATCTTTCTTTTGTATAAAAATTTTCAATTTTTATGACAACATTCTCTTACTAGGATGTCTGTCTCCTTTGTACAAAGATACTTACAAAAGTTAATACAAAGATAGTTCAAAGTGCAAAAATTTGCTTGCCTTTCTTTCTTTTTTACACTTATGTTTTATTTGAAAACGTCCAAATTTTTGTTAAATAGGCATATGCATTTGAATATAATCACTTCTTACAAATAAAACGAAATTGAGAAAGGACAATTACTGGTGGGTTGAATGTGTAGGAAGATATCTTTGTGCTATTCCTGAAGGAAATCCCCTACAGTACATCTTTCAGATCCTCAACAAAGCTAAAGCCATAGAGTATGCGTCCCCAGCGGAGTTAAATTTCAAGATCCCCAGTGGAGCCCGAAAACCCTGAAATACATATCCCCAGCGGAACCAGAATATTCTAAACCTATTTCCCCAGCAGGTTATCTTAAAAGTCCGAGAGCCAAGCTGATAACAATTAACTTCTTGTCTTATCCCCGACTAGGATCATTCCCCAGTAGTCTGGCATACAACCCAAAGCTCTTGATTTCCCCGGCCGAGTAAACATTCTCCCCACAGAGTTATTTTCCAGCAGATCGAAGATTCTTGGTCTCATTTCCTCAGCAGAAGCCTCCCAGGTTTCAACTCCCCAGTAGAGATTTTCGGAGTTTTCCTTATTTCCCAGGAAAGTACCGGGATTTCTCGTTCTCAATAATCAAAGATCTTTAATCCCCAAGCAGTCAGCAAGGATTTCTCATCTTCAACAATCAAAGATTTTTGAATCCTCGGCATCGGTCAGGAATTTACTTCCTCCGGCAGTAGTCAAAGATTTCATTACCTCCGGTTATCAAGGATTCATTTTTCTCCCGCAAGACAACTACTCAACTTACATGCACATCCATTACATTCATATATCATAAATCATAAACATTGATGAAACGCAGTTCATTGTATCATGCATATCATACAACATAACTTTGTGTTTTAGCTAACATTTTACCCTTTTCAGGATAAGATTAAAAGGCTATCGTTAACAATCATTCAGATACAGTACGGATACACCCCAGACACGGCGATTATTCTACTACTCATTCAGACTTCAGCAATCGGATACAAACTAGATACGCTCCAGACACGGTGGCCATTCTATCTCTCATTTAGATTCAATTCTCAACTTCAGGTTCAGATACGCTCCGAACACGGATGCCATTCTGGCCCTTACACCAGAAGCTTGATTCTCCCAGTGCAGTCGCCACGGAAGTCATTCTGTCACTCATTCAGATCCCCGTTACAGTCTCAGATACGCTCCAGACATGGAAGTCATTCTGCTACTCATACAGATCTCAACTTTGGATACAGTCCAGATACGCTCCAGAAACGGTTTCCATTCTGTCACTCATTCAGAACTTATTCCCAGCACACAGTTGCTCCATATGCAGATGTTTCTCTGTTACCCATTCAGAATACAGATACACTTCATACATGGTAGTCATTCTGATGTTCATTCAAGAATCAAATACAATTACAGCTCGAATACGCTCTAAACAAAGACGCCATTCCCTTGCTCATACAAATCCAGTCTCCAGATACAATTCAGATACGTTCCAAATGTGGATACCATTATGATGTTCAACAAACCAATATTAGATTGCATCTTTAAGCCCATCTCCATCAATATTCTACCATCTCTAAATGGCATCTTTAAGCCCATTCCATCTGTTACAATTCGACGAGTGCAAATTTACGGGCACTCTAGTGTCCAATCCTCTTTTACCTTCGAGTCACGAAAGGCAAGCTTGCCAATCTAACTCTTCAGGTTCAAGAAGATTTAACAGGGGCAACTGTTGTACCCCAAAATTTGCCCTCTCATTTTATCAACATTTCTCATCACAAGGCTCTTGGAACTCAAGATCAAGCTAGGGTTTGCTCTGCTCAAGATACCTCCTTGCACTGTTGACCTAAATTAGGGTTTGAGTTTGCACATGGATTTTTGGACCTTCAATGCCCAAAGTGACTTTCATACTTCATGTTGGACTCATAAGTTTTCCCATACCAAGTTTGAAGCCTTGAATCAAATTTTTGCCCAGTCAATTGGACAGTTGACCTAGAAATCAACTGTATTGGGGAAAAAGTCAACTGTGGCCAATTGACAGTCAAACCTCATGAATTTTGACCCACATCAACATTATGAACTCATGTGAACCATTTGATCAAGTTTGGATCACAATTCCACAAGAAATTTGATCAGATCACCAAAAGGGCAAAATGGTCATTTCTAGGGTTTTGACTGCACAAAGGCAATTTTTGACTGTTTGACCTAACCAATGGAAAATGAAGTTCAACCATGGACTCAAGGACTCAATGACATTGTCTTTACCCATTCAACTAGTTCAAAAGATCTCAAATGCATAGGATTGGCAGATGAATTTTTCAGTCAACTGATCAAAATTTGACTGTACACTGAAAAGTCAAACTTTGACTTTTTGGTCAAAATCAAGTGCCAAGATTCATTTTCCATCAAGATGTGTCAAATTATGAAACTTGTTCATCAAGAAACCCAAAATTACAAATTAGGGTTTTAAATTGAAAAAATTCATAACTTAAGAAATTTTATAAGTTATGAAATTTTCTTAATTTTTCCTAACTTTGTCCCATATTTTCACCAAGATGCAAATGGATTAAAAGAAAACTTACAACATGAAAGTTGTAGTCCATCACAAAGTCTACAACTTTTATTCACAAAGTTTTCTCAAAAGAAGCTTGGATCTCAAGTTATGATTTTTGGAATAAGGGTACCTAAAACTTTTAACTTAGAGAAGTTTTGCCCTAGTTTGGGCAGGATTTTGACCCATCTTCTTGGCCACTTTTCACATAGTTCCACTTGGAGTCTCAAGTTTCATTTCAAAGATGGATTATAGTACATATTGCAAGCTTTCCAAATTGTCCAAGAACTCCTCAAACACATTTGTGGTTAGGGAGAATCAAATGCTTGAAGTTGGCAAAAACTCACTTTGTAACCATGGCCAATACATGTTCATACCAAATTGCAAATCTGACCAAACTAGCTTAGTACATAATTACAGGCCTCTAAACCAATTTACACTAAAAAATTGAATGCAAATACATTGGACATTGGCATTGTTCTGATCAAGAGAGCATTGTACAATGAACATTTCCATTTTGAGCATAAAGGTCACACTTCCATTTTCATAAAGGGCAACTTTATGTCAAATTGCATTTTCTTGAGCCTTGGAATTTTTTCCTTGCAGCAAAGAAGTTCCCTAATATCAGGCATAGTACACCAACTTGAGCATGCTTGTAACTAGCCTGTACATGCCATAGCTTGGTCACTTCACATCTTTGCTTTCAAAACAAGTCAAATGGCCAAAAGCTCATACCTCACACATCTGATATATTGAACTAAAACAAAGTTTTCAAACAAGTTTCTCATATCCTTGTAAGCCAGAAACATGCGTATTTGACCTCTAGAACCCCATTGTGCACAAAATCTTCATTTCTGCCCAAAACAGGGCAAGTTCTGCAAATCACAAGCCACAATCAAATCCCCTCGTGCGTTTTGTCCCAAATCACTTCAAACACATTCTAAACAATACACCTAAGCTGTCCAGACCATTCACAAGCTGCTGTAACTCCATTTACACACATCACCATTTTTGTTTGGAAGCTTTGCAGGTTGAGTTCTGTAGCACGATTCAGACCACTTCAAAACAAACTAAGCATTGGGAAAGGTTCAGGGGACATCAAGCAAACTCAAAAGAACCTCAGGCCCCATTGAAAGTTGTCGTATTGTCTAACTCGAACTCAACTGAAACAGGTATTTCATGAACTTCTATCTCTCTATTTAGGAACATTTAGCCTTAGGTTTGTGAATGAAAGATGTTGTACTCATTGCCCTGAAACCATACATATGCTCAGTTTTCATTTATATTAATCTTGCTAGGAGAATTTCATCCATGAACTTTCTGAAAAAACTAGGTTAGAAATTAGGGCCAGAGAAATTCTCTCTGGTCTTTGAGAGTTAGATTAAGTTTTTTATATGGTTAGATTCGTGGTTTGATGCTCTACAAGTTTCATGTTTTGAGTTTTGTCAAAGGATCACAAATACAGGAGATACAAGTTTGTACAGGCATGCGCGCGTTTTTCAAATTTTTGGAGGTTGAAGATGAAGTCTGGGTTGGGCCTGGCCTTCTTGCTTCCAACACCTCCCAGCCTACTTTCAGCACCCCCTGACCCATTTCTTTGTATTTTCATTATTTTTGCATTTTAATTTCTTTTCTAACTTTGATATTTTATTTTCAAATATAAAAAACACTCTAAAAATATTTTCACAATTTTTTTCATTTATTAGATATTTTATTTTGATTTTTTCTAATATAAACAACAATTTAAATACATATGATATTTTGTTTAAACTTGAAAATAATGCAAATAATACTCTTATTTTCATTTCTATTTTTTATTTTACACCAAAAATATTTTCTTGAATATATTGTATTTTTGTAAATATTTTATTTTATTTTTTACATACTTAACATATTTAATATATATATATATAATTAGTGATTAAATTAGTTAGTGATTAAATTAATTAATGAAAAATAATTAAATGACATATTTTTGGATTTTTGTTATTTTAAGAAAGAAATAAAATATTTAAGTTAGTAATAAAAACCTATTGATTCTAATTAATTTTAATTATTTGCAAAAAGAGAAATTAAAGTTTTCTAATTTAACCAAACCTAATTAAATTAATTAATTTATTGATAAAAAATAAAATTCTAATTTTAATTGGACATGAAAATATTTTTGGTGATTTTTGATAAAAGAAAAATAATTTTTTGTTAGTAAGTAAATAAATAAAATAATTAAATGAAATAAAATAAAATATAGAAAAAGATAGAGATTGGGCCTGAGAATGGGGGTGCCAATAGTCAGAATTCTGGGCCCAAATAGAGGTCCATGTTGACCTTTGTGATCTTGTGTAGCACGCTGACTTTGGCTCATGATGCACCTTCAGTGGTGGATATCAGATTTGGCCATTTGGCCATCTGGCGTGTTTGATGATGAGGGCATATGATAGATCTCCTGGCTTCGCACGCACTGAATCGCCTGAAAGAAAATAATATAGAGAAATAGGGGGACCTGGGATTCGAACCTAGGCCCCAAGGCAAATTCCTTGCTACGCTTACCACTGGACCACTTGCTGCTTGTTGTACAGTTATGGAATAATAATAATAATAATAATAATAATAATAATAATATGCAAAAACGAATATTAATGGAAAATAAAAGAAAATGCACGCTGAATCATTTGAATGGGCCAATGGGGGAGTGACAACTCATCGTCTCCTTCCTCTCTCCGTGTCTAAAGGTTTGATAACCTATACCCACAGACAAATGTCTGTCGCTACAGACTAGTGCCTTCTCAAAATCTTCCACAGACCATGGAAATAACATCTAAAGCCATGGTTATGTCCGTCTCAGCCTCCTGAACATGTCAGTACCACTTACGAAGGCCAATTGTCCCTGTAATCAAAAACCCTAAAACCAAGCTCCGGAACCTAGCAATGGTGAATTTCGCTACAGGCCATATAAATGAAATTGAATAATGCAGAAAGTTTGCAAATGCCTCATAGATCAAGAATATGCAATTAATTCATGTTAACAATGCTTATATTATGAGATACGAATTCAAGAACAGGGGTATGTCGTTGTGATACGGTGGGAAGAACTGACTGTTTTTGGAATGCTGGTTTGTGTTTTGCGTTTGTTTTTGCAAAATGTTGCGGTAAGTAAGAGTCGCCACCGACTTTTATTTTATCCAACAAGGAAAGGAAAAAAGCACAGAAAAATTCCTTTTTCGAGATATTTCTCGGGTTCGGGGGGTAGATTATAGAAAGGGAAGGTGTTAGCACCCTTTCTATCCGTGGTTATCCACAGGCTCTTAGGTACTTGCTCATATTGTTTTCAAAATAGTTTTCTTTGTGCTTGTGGGTTTGAAAAAAAATTTGTATTGAAACTTCGATTTAACTCTTGCTTCTGTCCTCAAGAGGGTATGAAGTGTTTTTGAAAACTTTGTTCGAAAAGTGTAAGTGTGAAAAAGATTTTGTTTTTTGAAAGAGCAAGTACTTAAGAACCATCTACCTACTCGAAAAAGGAATCATTCTATGCTATCTTCCTTTAGACAGTGCTATCCCACTATTAATGAATAGGTAGCACCATCGTTGGAGTTTGAGGGTCAATTCGAATGAGGGACTTGCGGTCACTAAAGCAATGTTAGGACGCCTTAGTGGTAACCCTAATGTCTTAGATCATTTGTTTTGAGGCAACAATATCCGAGGCAACCGTTTCGAGGCGACTATGATCTTTTAGACAAGAGGGCGACCTCTAAAGTTACCTATACTCAATGACCGTGTACGAAGACAACCAAGTGGGGTGTACCCTAAGAGTGCGCATGTGCAAGTGTGTCGTTTTCAGTTATTTTTATCTTTGTACATGTTAATGGTGATCTAAGTTGATTTTAGGTTAAAACATTCAGTCTTGTCATGTCATCCTATTATCAAACATCTAGCAGTTATATTTTGCGGAAAATAAAAATGCGGAATTTAAATTACAAGGCGTCGGGTATTTACATCGCCAAAGACAAACCCTTAAAAATAAATAAAGCGGTAAAAAATAAATAAAGGTCCTATTAATTATTACAATCCAGGAGCAAGTACAATATTGGATGAAAATAAATAAATCGCGTGCGGAAAATTAAATCGAGTGCGAGCTAGGGTTTTGACCCTTTTTGTTAAAGAAAAGATTTTTTGTTATTTTTATATTTTATGAAAGAAATTAATCTAAATTAATTACTAAATTAAATTAATTAATAAAAATAAATTATTTTTGGTCTTTTTGTTATTTTAAGAAAGAAATAAAAAATTAATTGAATTAGTAAAAATCTAATTAAATCTAATTTAATTTTAATTGTTAAAAAAGGAATTAAAGTTATTCTAATTAAAACCTAAGTTAATTTATTAGTATTTATTAATAAAAATAAAAATTAAAAGTTGATTTGATAAAAAATGTTTTTTGTGATTTTATTTTAAAGAAAAGAATTTTTTTAATTGGTTAGTTAATTAAATAAAATATAATAAAACAATTAAATAAAACAAGAAAAGTAAATATAAGAGAAAAGAGGTATGGGCCTGTTTTTGGAGGTCAAAATAGAAATCTAAGGCCCATTTGAATCTAGCCTTGTTTGACTTTCCTTGATCTAGCGTACATGTGCTGACTTGGTCTTTGGTGGTCCATCAATTCATGGCCATCAGATTTGGCCTTGGGCCATTTGGAAACTGGATGCTTGAGGATGTATGATGGGCTTCACGCTTGGATCTGTACCTGATTACATGAAAAATAATAATATCAAAGGAGTGGAGGACCTGGGATTCGAACCCAGGTCCTGTTGGATATTGACAAACACGCTTACCACTTGGTTGTTGTGCTTCATTTGTTAATTATATACAAAATAATAATAATAAGAGAAAATGAATTAATATGCCAGCACAACAAAATTAAGCACGCCATGGTTTGAATTGGCCACTAGGGAGACGACACGCCATCGTCCCCTACCTCCAGCCACTGTAATATTTCCTGCGGATTTGGATTCGCAGCTAAATGCGTAGCTCGATCCAAAAATCACTTCCAGGCCATAAAAACGACCTTCAAAGAAATGGTTAGGTTCGTCTCCCTCTCCTGAGTGCAACCATGCCTTTTATAGGAACCAATTTCATCTGCAACAAAAATCCCTAAAAACCAAAACGTAACCCTAGCCATGATATTATGAGGTTACAATCCATATAAATCAAATTAAATATTGCCAAAAGTTTAGAAATGTTGTAAGGATCATAAATATGCCAAGAATTGATTCAAATGATGCAAGAATGAGGATGTACGGTTTCAAGAACAGAGCTTGACATCGTGATACTTACAGAGCTCTTGAATGCTTGAGAATGCGTGCTTTGGATCCAGGAGGGTTATGTGATCACCCAGGAATCGATTGGAATGCTTCTTGGCTTCTGAAAACCTCCCTTACTATGATTTAGAATTCCAACTTTTTCACCACTTTTTCAAGTTTTGCTTTGCTTGTTCTTACAGCCTCGAACCCTTATTTCGTGTCCTTTTGCTTCTTTATGTATGATACAAGGTCTTAGGGTAACAAATATGGATGGAATCCCTCTAAATCAATGCCTTATGATTTGATTTGATTCATCCTTTAAAGCTTGCCAAATTTATCAAATATCCATCTTTTTGTACATGATATGGTGAGATACGAGTTTTATGCTGATCATGATGATGATTAAGACCTAAAACAACCAAAAAGATCTCAAGTAATCAATATTTTTTTCATGATTTAATTTGATTTAAAATGAAATAATTCAATAAAAAATCAAATAAAATAATAAAAAAGAAATATGATCTCAAGCCTGAAGCTAGGACACGTGTACAATGGTACAAGCTCAAATCAAGTGGAAAAGAATGGGCCCATTTGACAAAATTTGAATTTTTGGGGATAGTTGACTTTTGGCAATTTTGCAAAAATATCCAACTTCAACAATGAATAACTTCTTCAATTTTGAACTTTTGGAAGTGTTCTTGGACTTTTTGGAAAGCTTTAGATGTCCTCTAACCAACCCTTTTGGTCTCATATCATTTTGATATTCCATGCTCAAGGTATAAGCTTTGGCAAAAAAGGTGTTTTTGTTGACTTTCAAAAATGACCTATAATGTCCAAATTTATAACTTCTTGTGAGTACATTTTCTAATCTTGGGGTATGAAGATGGATTGTAGGAAATTGCATCCTCTTCAAAATGAGCTTTGGATGGGTCATTTCTCATAAAGTATGAGAAAGTTATGCTTGGTAAAAGTTGAGTTGACTTTTCCTACAAAACCCTAATTTAGCAACTTTTGAGTCTTGATGATTTTTGAGCAATCCTTGATGAATCATGATCACCCTTGATAAAATGATTAAATATCCTTCAAAATGAGAATGTTGACAAAAAATCTTGAAGTTTGACTGTTTTTGGGTCACAGTTGACTTTTGCCCTAGCACAGTCGATTATTGGACCCTTTGAGCAATTGACTGACCAAACTTCCTCTGCAAGGCTTGAAATTTGACATAGATGACCTTGAGAATATATTAGGACATTGGGGAGCACTTGAGGTCATTTGGACTCAATTATCTTGATGCAACACAAAACCATAATTTGGGGTTGACTGCCTTAGGAGATAGCTTGATTGTCCTACTCTTGAGCAATCTTGAGCCACTTGGAGATTTTTCTTGCAATGTTTGGAGAAATATGAGAGGGAAAATTTTGGGGTACAACAGCTGCCCCTGTTCAATCTTCTTAAACCTGAGGATGTAGATTGGCTTTCGTGCCTTTCGTGATCCGAAGGTGGAAGATGATTGAACACTAGAGTGCCCAGAAATTTGCACTCGCATGAAGTGGTATCAACCTTGTGATGTCAGGAATGGGCTTACAAATGCAATTTGGAGATTTATGGAGGGAGGATGGGCTTAAAAATGCCATATGCAGGAGCGTCGATCGCATAAGAGATTCCTTAGCAAGAACTTTGCATACGTGTTGTTGTAGAAGATTCCGCTGGGGGAGTCTAACTCTTATTGAGATTTAGGAACTTGCCTGTACCTCAGCTGAGAGAACATCTTTGCTGAGTTTTAAGAACTTGTCCGTAATTCAACTGGGGGAAACATCTTCATCAAGATCTAGGAACAGTCTGGTCTTCAATGGAGTATAGTTCTGTTAAGATTGTAGAACTCGTCCACACTATGAAGGAGGAAAATTATCGAGATTGAGAACTTTATCTGAAATTCAATCGAGGGTAATTTAGTTGAGATTTAAGAACCGGTCAGGTCTTCGACTGAGGGAAACATCTTCATCAAGATCTAGGAACTGTCTGGTCTTCAACAGAGTATAATTCTGTTGAGATTGTAGAACTCGTCCATACTATGACGGAGGAAAATTGTCGAGATTGAGAACCTTATCTAAAATTCAACCGAGGATAATTCAGTTGAGATTTAAGAACCGGTCAGGTCTTCGACTGAGGGAAATATCTTCATCAAGATCTAGGAACTGTCTAGTCTTCAACGGAGTATAATTTTGTTGAGATTGTAGAACTCGTCCACATTATGACGGAGGAAAATTATCGAGATTGAGAACCTTATCTGAAATTCAACCGAGGATAATTCAGTTGAGATTTAAGAACCAGTCAGGTCTTCGACTGAGGGAAACATCTTCATCAAGATCTAGGAACTGTATGGTCTTCAACAAAGTATACTGTTGAGATTGTAGAACTCGTCCACACTATGACGGAGGAAAATTATCGAGATTGAGAACCTTATCTGAAATTCAACCGAGGATAATTCAGTTGAGATTTAAGAACCGGTCAGGTCTTCGACTGAGGGAAACATCTTCATCAAGATCTAGGAACTGTCTGGTCTTCAACAGAGTATACTGTTGAGATTGTAGAACTCGTCCACACTATGACGGAGGAAAATTGTCGAGATTGAGAACCTTATCTGAAATTCAACCGAGGATAATTCAGTTGAGATTTAAGAACCGGCCAGGTCTTCGACTGAGGGAAACATCTTCATCAAGATCTAGGAACTGTCTGGTCTTCAATGGAGTATACTGTTGAGATTGTAGAACTCGTCCGAACTATGACGGAGGAAAATTGTCGAGATTGAGAAACTTATCTGAAATTCAACCGAGGATAATTCAGTTGATATTTAAGAACTGTTCAGGTCTTCGAGTGAGGGAAACATCTTCATCAAGATCTAGGAACTGTCTGGTCTTCAACAGAGTATACTGTTGAGATTGTAGAACTCGTCCACACTATGACGGAGGAAAATTGTCGAGATTGAGAACCTTATCTGAAATTCAACCGAGGATAATTCAGTTGAGATTTAAGAACCGGTCAGGTCTTCGATTGAGGGAAACATCTTCATCAAGATATAAGAACAGTCTGGTCTTCAACGGAGTATAATTCTGTTGAGATTGTAGAACTCGTCCACACTATGACGGAGGAAAATTGTCGAGATTGAGAACTTTATCTGAAATTCAACCGAGGATAATTCAGTTGAGATTTAAGAACCGGTTAGTTCTTCGACTGAGGGAAACATCTTCATCAAGATCTAGGAATTGTCTGGTCTTCAACGGAGTATAATTCTGTTGAGATTGTAGAACTCGTCCACACTATGACAGAGGAAAATTGTCGAGATTGAGAACCTTATCTGAAATTCAACCGAGGATAATTCAGTTGAGATTTAAGAACCGGTCAGGTCTTCGACTGAGGGAAACATCTTCATCAAGATCTAGGAACTGTCTGGTCTTCAACAAAGTATAATTCTGTTGAGATTGTAGAACTCGTCCACACTATGACGGAGGAAAATTGTCGAGATTGAGAACCTTATCTAAAATTCAACCGAGGATAATTCAGTTGAGATTTAAGAACCGGCTAGGTCTTCGACTGAGGGAAACATCTTCATCAAGATCTAGGAACTGTCTGGTCTTCAACAGAGTATACTGTTGAGATTGTAGAACTTGTCCACACTACGACGGAGGAAATTTTCGAGATTAAGAACCTTATCTGTAATTAAACCGAGGATAATTCAGTTGAGATTAAGAACCGGTCCAGTTCTTCAACATAGCTGAGAACTTAACTTTATATTTCCTGAAAGGTAAAGGTCAGTCGTATGCAATGCATGATATATATCAAGCAATGATGTTCTCAAAATAAATGAGATTATGTTGTATGATGCGTATATGCATGTATCTCGATGTATGGAAATGTAATGTTTTAGCTGGGGAAAATAAATCTTGGATAGTTGCTGGAGAAAAGAGTTGAATTCTTCATTTCCGCTGGGGATGGTGAACAAAGATGATCGCGAGAATAAACCTGTAGGAGAAGATAACTCCGTTGGGGAATAAACTAAGGAGGAGATTACTCTGTGGGGAAGAGATGTTTTGCTGAGGATTCAACCAATAAGTTCTGGTGGGGATGAATTACCGTTGCTGGTGATACTGAATCCTGTTGGGGTTTTGAATTCTGTTTGTGAAAGGAAAGAACTCCGCTGGGGATGATCTTTCAGTTGCGGCTTCACTGGGGATAACCTGTTAGACTCTAATGGGGATAATCCTTTGAGCTTTGTTGGGGACTATCTTCCTTTGAACTCGGATGGGGATATTTATTTTTACACTTCGCTGGGTACGAACTTCCAGAGTCTACTGGGGATGATTCTTCAACTCCACTAGGGAAGCTTTTTCAGACTGCGCCGAGAAAATTTTAACTCCACTGGGGATATCTTGTATTCTGCCAGGGAATATTCTTATACTCCGTTGGGGAATATTAAGACTGTCGGGGATATTAAGCCTTTTCAGTCCTGATGGTAGATAAACTCTGCTTGGGGAGAATATTACCGACTCATTCACAGTTGCAAGCCTCAGCTGAGGAGAGCTATCATTACTGTCTTACTTTGTGGAGAGTGAAAGTATCTTAGCCATATTCTTCAACTGAATTTACCTTGTACCTAGTGGACAGAGCAACTGTACAGTTTGGACAATTCTTATTTTCCCCTGTTTCTGACATTACGAGTAATGGTCTTTTGTTTCGCATGTAAATATTTATGAGCAACTATCAATGTTAAGTGCATATATCAAAAAATAAACATTGGACATTCTTTGCAAAACAAAACAGATAAAGGAAAAACAGTTTGAAATTTCTTTGAAAATGAATTGTATTGATTTTGAAGTTTGGCCTGTAAATAGGCGTTTTTGTACAAGAGGCTGATGTCCTAGTAGGAGAATGCCTCCGAACAAATAGAATTTATACAATTTGTGAAAAGAAAACAAAACAGCTATGTGAATAATCCCACTGGGTTCCAACTCTGCTATTGCCTTTATGTCCTCGAGCATCTCATCACTTTGCTATTGGTTGAAGGTAGATCAGATTGATTAGCGTTGTCCGAGCTTGATAGTCGATACCGAAGTCTGGTTGCAAGGTGATCCAATGAGACATAGTGTTACGCTTTAATCCCTAATTTTTCCTGGACCGCCCTTTCGGGTTTTCAGTCCACCGGGATACCCTTTTTTGCCCAAGCCGCCTTTTCAGGTTTTCGACTTGCCGGGTGTACATATTTTTTTCATTTTCATCCCTTATTTTTTCCCGAACCCTTTTGGTTCGCCGGGAAGCCCTTATTTTTGCCTAGGCCAGTCAACCTAGCGGTCTTTGATCATGTGTAGTATTTTTTTCACTATGTCTGCATTGACGGGGTGAGGAAGGTCGTCACCATCCATGGTGGTTAGAATCATAGCTCCTCCTGAGAAAATGTTCTTAACCACAAATGGCCCTTCATAAGTAGGGGTCCATTTGCCCCTAGGATCACCTTGAGGTAAGATAATACGTTTGATTACCAGATCCCCAACTTGATATTCTTGTCGTCTAACTTTCTTGTTAAATGCCTTGATCATCCGCTTTTGATACGTCTGACCATTACAAATAGCAGTGAGTCTCTTTTTGTCGATTAAGTTCAGCTGATCAAGCCGGGTCTGAATCCAGTCATCTTCGCTCAAACCTGCATCCTTCATAATCTGAAGAGAGGGTACCTGAACTTCAATGGGCAGTATGGCCTCCATGCCATATACCAAGGAATAGGGTGTTGCCCCTGTTGACGTCTGTGCTGAGGTACGGTACCCATGAAGAGAAAATGGTAACATCTCATTCCAATCTTTGTACGTCACCATCATCTTCTGCACAATCTTCCTAATGTTCTTATTATCCGCTTCTACAACCCCATTCATCTTCGGCCGGTAGGGAGAAGAGTTATGGTGCTGTATCTTGAACTGCTTGCAGAGCTCGGTGATCATCTTATTGTTTAGATTTGTACCATTGTCCGTAATGATCCTCTCTGGTACACCGTATCGGCAAATCAGATTGTGCCGAATGAACCGTGCCACGACGTTCATGGTTACTGTAGCAAAGGAAGCTGCTTCAACCCACTTCGTAAAGTAATCAATCACTACCAGGATGAAACAATGTCTGTTAGATGTTGTAGGTCTGATCTCGCTGATCATATCAATGCCCCACATTGCAAAAGGCCACGGAGCTGTCAAGATGTTCAGAGGTACTGGAGGCATGTGCACCTTATCAGCATAGACTTGGCACTTGTGACAGGTCCGAGAATGCTGATAACAGTCGGCTTCCATAGTGGACCAATAATATCCTGCCCGTAGGATTTTCTTTGCCATGGTATGTCCACTGGAATGAGTTTCAAAAGTACCTTCATGTAACTCCGCCATGATCCTTTCCGCTTCATTCTTATCCATGCAACGCAGTAAGGTCGAATCATGGTTACGCTTGTAAAGAATTCCATTGCTGATGAAGAACTTTGCCGCGAACCTCCTTAGAAACTTCTTATCATTAACAGATGCACCCTCGGGGTATTCCTGAGTCTCAAGGTATCTCTTCACCTCATGAAACCTGGTTTTATCTGCTACCTCTTCAGTCTCAATGTCACAGCAATGTGCAGGTTCGTCCAATCTTTCAATGATAATCCGGGGAGCTTCGTTGTCCCAATTGACTTTGAACATAGAAGACATCGTAGTCAGCGCGCCCGCTAACTGATTCTCCTCTCTCGGGAAGTGTTCAAAGGTTATCTCCTCGAAGTGAAGAAGCAATGTCAACACATACTCCTTGTAAGGAATAAGATTTGGGTGTTTCGTATCCCACTCGCCTTTGATCTGACTGATCACGAGAGCGGAATCTCCGAAAACACTTAGAAACTTAATTCTTAGGTCAATTTCTAATCGAAGACCCATGATGCATGCTTCATACTCTGCCATATTGTTGGTGCAGTTGAAACATAGTCGGGCGGTGAACGGAGTATGAGAGCCTCTAGGAGATATGATTACGGCGCCAATGTCATTGCCCAAGGCGTTTGAAGCTCCATCAAAGTACATAGACCATCAGGATCCTTCCTCAGGTCCTTCATCCAGTCCAAGTGTCTCACAGTCAGTTACCAACATGATATTCTCATCCGGAAATTCAAAGTTCATAGACTGGTAATCATCCACTGCCTGATGTGCCAAATGGTCTGCCAACACACTTCCCTTGATTGCCTTTTGGGTCGTATACTGGATGTCATACTCAGTCAATATCATATGCCATCTTGCTATTCTTCCGGATAAGGCAGGCTTCTCGAAGATATACTTGATTGGATCCATTTTTGAAATCAATAAAGTAGTGTGATTTAGCATATATTGTCTCATCCAGCGAGCAGCCCATGCCAAAGCGCAGCAAGTTTTCTCAAGCAACGAGTATTGTGTCTTGCAGTTGGTAAACTTTTTGCTAAGGTAATAAATAGCATGCTCTTTTCGGCCAGACTCGTCATGCTGCCCCAGCACACACCCCATTGAGTTGTCGAGTACTGTCAAGTATAAGATCAAAGGTCTCCCTTCAACTGGAGGCATCAGAATGGGTGGCTCTTGGAGATACTCTTTGATCCTTTCGAAAGTGGCATGACATTCATCATTCCATCGTACCACTTGATCTTTCTTCAGTAACTTGAAGATTGGTTCACAAGTAGCAGTCAAGTGCGAGATGAATCGGGCAATGTAGTTCAGACGTCCCAGAAAGCCTCTGACTTCTTTCTCTATTTGGGGAACTAGCATTTCCTGTATAGCTTTCACCTTTGCAGGATCCACTTGAATACCTTTATCGCTTACGACGAAACCCAGCAGCTTACCGGACCTCACCCCGAAGGTGCACTTGTTCGGGTTTAACCTCAGCTTGTACAACTTCAACCTGTCAAATAACTTCTGAAGGTGGTCAAGATGCTCTTCCTCTGTCTGGGATCTTACAATCATGTCGTCGACGTATACCTCAATCTCGTGATGGATCATGTCATGAAACAAAGCAATCATGGCGCGTTGATACGTTGCCCTAGCATTCTTCAATCCAAAAGGCATGACCTTCTAGCAAAAGGTACCCCATTGAGTAACAAAGGTTGTCTTCTCCATGTCTTCAGGAGCCATTTTAATCTGATTATAACCGGAGAAACCATCCATAAAGGAGAATACCTTATGCTGTGTGGTGTTGTCAACCAGAACGTCGATGTGAGGTAGAGGGAAATCATCCTTGGGGCTCGCCCTGTTCAGATCCCTGTAATCGACACACATTCGAACCTTACCATCTTTCTTCGGCACAGGAACCACGTTGGCCACCCACTGAGGGTAAGAAGTAACTGCTAGAAAACCGGTGTTAAACTGTTTCATAACTTCAGCCTTGATTTTCTCAGACATCTCCGGGCGCATTCGGAGAACTTTCTGTTTCACTGGAGGACAGTCATCCTTGGTAGGAAATTGGTGAACCACAATATCGGTATCCAACCTAGGCATATCTTCATAAGACCAGGCAAAGATCTCAACATAGTCACGCAGCATCTGAATCAACCGTTGCTTAACACTAGCTTCTAGATTTGCACCGATCTTGACCTCTTTCTTGTCTACCTCTGTACCCAGATTTATTGTTTCCACCAGCTCTTCATGCGGCTGTATAGCCCTCTCTTCCTGGAGTAGCAGTCTAGCAAGTTCACCAGGAACTTCGCAATCATCTTCACCTTCGTCTTCGGCTAAGTTGATCGGACTTTCGAAGTCATAACTGGTGGTAGCAGAGTCATTACCAGTGAAATCCAGAGTGGATGTAGACCTGTATATGTGAGTGTGTGTAAAATAGCTGTTTTGCAATGTATAATAAAAGAAAAACAAGGAGCGCAAGATTTGAAATGCAAGAAACGTCCAATGCTTTTATTAATGATATATGTAGATGACACACATAAAGCCCTCACAAAATGAAGCCACGGTGTCCCGGGTAAGACATCGGGCCATAAAGTTTAAAACATTGTTTGTTACAAATTCAAAACAAAAGTCTCATTACTGGGTAACAAAAGAAATTGGGATGAAGTCCTTTGCTGTCCAGTTGCTTAGTCCACCGTCAGTCGTCGGGTAGATCCAACTGTCAAACTCAGACTCTTCAACATCGTCTTCGATGGCATTCACTCTTGAATTGCTGATGAACATGGGAGGTCTTCCGATCCGTGCATTCCGAACAGCCTTTTGAGCTTCTGCAGTGAAACCCAAACCAAACTTGTTAGTCTTCTGTGCAAAATCAGGGAGTTGGCCCCAATTCGCACACCCACCTTTCTCGACAAGAGCCCAGGCATCCTTGAAGGAAGCCATCTTCATTGGAGGATCTTCAACAACAGTCTCAGTTGATGCCAGCGTCTGGGGAACCTCTTCAAAATGCTGAAACAGGGTCTCAATGAACTCCCCATCCATCTCTACATATCGGAAACAGTTGAGGTGGATCACCATGTACTCCTCTTATCCTTGCACTGTCATAATTTTCCCTTTCACTGGGTACTTTAGCTTCTGGTGGAGCGTAAACGTCACTGCCCCAGCCTTGTGGATCCATGGACGACCCAGCAAACAAGAATAAGATGGCTGAATATCCATCACATAGAATGTAGATACAAAAACCTGAGAACCAACTTTAATCGGGACATCAACTTCTCCATGTACCATTCTCTTTGACCCATCAAAGGCCCTAACAACAATGTTACTTGGTTTCAACTCCAACCCTTCACAGTCTAACCGGTCTAGTGCCTTCTTAGGTAACACATTCAACGAAGATCCAGTATCTACCAACACGTGATCAAGAGTAGTGCCCCTGCATTCAATGGAGACATGCAGGGCGTCATTGTGATTCTTCCCCTTAATAGTCAAGTTGGCGTCAGAGAAACCTAACCCATTATCAGCAGTCAGACTAGCCACACAATCTTTAAACTGGTCAACTAATATTTCTTGCGGTACGTGTGCAGTCTTCAGGAATGCAATCAGAGCCTTGGCATGGGCCTCTGAGCATAGCAACAGTGACAACATAGAGATTTTGGATGGGGTTTGCCCCAGCTGATCGACTACATTGTAGTCGCTCTTTTTGATGATCTTCAAAATTTCCTCCATCTCCTGTCTAGAGGCTTCAACGGTAATTTTCTTTGGTGCCTCCGTCTGGGCAGGCTCATCAGTGGTCCCTTTGCCCCGAGTATCAGATGACTTGGCAAAATGGGTAAGAATGGGAACTTGAACAGGAATAGTAGCAGGTACACTGGCAGGTGTAATAACAACAGGTTTCCGAACAGTTGGTGGAGAGATATCAGGGGAGAAAAGTCTTCCACTGCGGGTGACTTTGGCAGGTCCAACAATGTTGCTGACGTCAGTATCAACATCCAAATCTTGTTTAACTCCGTGATAATAAACATCAGCCCCGTAGTGCCAAGGGACAGCTTTATCAGATGTATAGGGGATAGGCCCTGGAACAGTGATGATCAACGGCGCGATTCTTGGAACAGATGTAATTCTAACAGGCTTTCTCGAGGAAGCCTTGGAAGAATTGTCGAAAATGGTGATAATAGCAACTTCTTCAGTATGAACTAAAGGGACAACAGTCTTCTCAAACAAAATTTATTTATTATCCATTAGGTGTTGAACACCTGACTTCAAAATATGGCAACCGGTAGGTAGGACAGAACACATACGGCAACCTTTGCCACAGCCCGGAAATAAACCGGCTAGCAAAAGGTTCTTTTTCACAGTCATCAATGGAGTAGCAATATCCTTCACAGAAACTACAAACGAGTCTTCATCTATAGCATTCACTCCATGCTTGGGCATATGAGCAGTCACAACATTAGGTCTTTCAGGTGCTTCGAATTCAATCTCCTTCGCATCAATCAAGTCCTGTATTTTGTTCTTCAAAACCCAACAATCATTTGTATCATGCCCCGGGCTATCAGAGTGAAAAGCGCAGCGGGCATTAGGGTTGTACTTTGGTGATGTGGTGTTGGGATTCTGCGGGGCCTCCCTTGGAATCACTAGATTGGTTTTCAGTAACTGTGGCGGAATTTGAGATAAAGTCATGTTGAGCTGAATGAATTGTCTTCGAGGTTTCTCGGCCCTTGGCTGATTATTGCGCTGAGGAGCACCAGCAGGTCTTGAAATAACAACCGCATTAACAACTTGGCGGAGTTCAGGTCTATTCTGGATTTTCGAACTGTAAACAGCACTAGACTCCTTCTTAAAAGGCTTCTTCTCGGTGCCTGATGAAGCAACCTTCTGTATTTTACCAGACTTAATACCAACCTCAATCCTTTCCCCGGTCATAATCAGCTCCGTAAACCCGGATGATGAACTTCCAATCAGATGGTTGAAATACGGACCAGACAAGGTCCCCAGAAACATATCCACAAGCTCCCTATCAGCCAAGGGTGGTTGCACTCTTCTAGCAAGGTCCCTCCACTTCTGAGCATAATCTTTGAAACCTTCGCCCACACCCATTGACATACCCTGGAGTTGGGTACGCGTGGGAGCGAGGTCGGCGTTATATTGGTACTGCTTGTAGAAAGCAGCGACCAAATCTTCCCAACTACGGATACTAGCTCCTTCTAGCTGGTAAAACCATTCAAGCTGAGTCCCTGAGAGACTGTCTTGAAAGAAGTGGATCCATAGGTTCTTGTCAGCGGTGTACGGCTGAATCTTCCTTACATACGACCGGAGGTGCAATTTCGGACAAGAAACTCCGTCATACTTAGCAAAGGTCGGTGCTTTGAAATTATGGGGAATCACCACCCCAGATGGCAGACCTAAATCACCAAAGTCCAGACCCGACACTTTCTGTACTTCCATCGCACTCAACCGGTCTTCCAGTTGCTTGTATCTATCCTCAACCGGAGGATACTGGTCTTCATCGAAGTCCGTCTCGTTGTCTGAAACCACAGGGCTAGGAGCCCTTCTATCTTCCTGACTATCTTTCCCTCCAGATGAGGTGGTCAAATCAACTTCATCTCGTAGCCTGTTTCCAAACCTGTGGCCCATGTTAAACAGGATCGTCTTCTTCTTCTTCTTCTTCTTCTTCTTCTTCTTCTCTTTCAAGATAAGGGTCTTCAGATCTTGCTGACCCTTAGCCAAATTCATGAACAACTCCTGGAATTGGGCGTTTTGAGCCTGTAGAGCCTTGATTGCTTGTTCAGTTGATGGTTCAGAAGATATGATGATGAAATAAACAGCGAAGAAGATGAGAAAACCTGTAAGGGTACCTGTTATGAGGTGCATGGAATGAAATGCGTATGCTATGATTTCAAATACATCGAGAGATTCAAATTCGTAAACCAAACATGAAACACACTTTTATTAGATAAACTTGAAATTCAATTGTTCCACAAATTCCCTTAAGGCGTTACAAGAAAGGAAATACTGAAAAGTAAATAAAAACTGGAAATAATCAAAGGACATCAGCGCTCCCATGGTCGTTTGCCTTTAGTGCTGACATAGTCGTTGATGATCTGCTCATTCTCCAACTGTCTTGTCAACTTCTGGATCTTCCGCTCTTGCTCGTGATACTTTTCTCTATAAGTATCCCGCTCTTACCTTAGTTGCATCTAGGACCTTTTCAATGCCCCAATGTCAGTAGGCATGTAAGGGTGTAAGATAGTAGGAGGAACCCCTTCCTCATCAGCAACTTCAACAATAATATGCAAGACGACTTCATATGGCATTCCCAGCTTTTGGGCACGTATACGAACCCATCGGAGATATGGCTCCATTGGTAGAGAAGTCTTCGCACCCAGCTCGTGTGGATCAGATTTGTGTACTCTATCCCAAGCTCTTATGAATCTGTGACGTTGCTAGTCACTATCCCCTTGGAAATCAAAGATTATACTAGGCATTAGCAGCTCATGAGGTCCTTCCCTTCTGGCTCGCCCAAACTGACGTAAGGCCAAGCATGGATTGTATGTAATTCCTCCATTGGTTCCTATCAGTGGAACATTGGGGTACTCCCCACAACGATCAATAATAGCCACCTCGTCCATACCCTTGATAGTTCAAATGATGTCATTATGAGAGAGAGACATAATCCTATAGGCCCAGCCCATGCCTTCCTTGTTCTTCAGAACTGATTTGGGGAGGTGCGAAATAAACCATCTCACCAACAACAGAGCACAGCACATCAAGGTTCCCCGCTTCCAAGCAGTACGGGCATAAAGCTGATGAAGAATATCACCCAAGAGAGTGGGTACAGGATTACCAGAGATGAAGATTTTTACCATATTCACATCAACAAAGGAGTCAGAGTTAGGAAACAATACCAAGCCATATATCAGAAGAGCCAGAATATCTTCGAATGCCTGGAAGTCTAGACTATCCCAGAAATGATTAGCCTTACCAACCAAGAACTTAGTCAAAAAGCCCTTTGCTCCACTACGAGTTTCCCAATTAGTCATTACCTCAGCCTTTGTCAGATGAAGGGCTGAAGCAATCTCTTCCGGCCTAAGGATCGTCTCCCAACCTGTAAATGGGGTCTGCTCCAGAATAGAGATACCGAGCAGATCAGAGAACTCTTCCAAGGTAGGGACCAACTGGTAGTTCTGAAAAGTAAAGCAATGGTATAGTGGATCAAAGAACTGGACTAGGACACTCATCATCTGCTCGTCCAATTTGGAGGTGACCAAACCAAGAAGATGCCCATGTCTTCTGATAAAGGAAGTAGTATCTGACATCTTTGCAACCAATTCTTTAAGCATAGTGGGAACCTGGACAAAGTTGATCCGGATGGTGTTCCTACGCATAGGTGCCATGACCTACAAAATAGAACAAAGATGAATCCCTCATGTCTTTGAAATAGGTTAGTCCAATACAAGATGTATGCAATTTTATGATGTCATGATGTCATGATAGAGAGCACACCACAAGTATCCACAAATAGCAAACATGGTAAAGGCACACAAGTCACACAGAGAGCCCTTAGATTTCAGGTTGGCAAGGAGTTTAGGTACTACCCTCTTTCAGTCCAGTTGGTTTAAACCTGTCCTAAAAATAGTAATCGGGTTCTAGAGGATCTCAATATTACTGACTACCCTCGATCGGTCATAATTCCAGTTTAGCAACTTTTTCTTGCGGCCGGAATCATCGCGAGAGTTTAGTCTCAATGAGTGTAGCATAATGCTACTGTTCTATGGCCAAATTGGTCAATTTAAAGGTTCTAAGGTCAGTTGGTGCTTAATGACCCCTTAGCAGACCCATATTCTCCTCGTTGAGCCACAAGGGATATCGGTACATACTAAAGTGCCACACCAACGTAGCTACTGCTTCAATCGTATTGGTTTACGTCGTACAGTTTCCTCACAATTTATTGCTACTTACCTAAAGGGTATCCCCCAGATATGGGTTAGGATCTATAGTAACTCCAATACAAGCCCACAAATATAAAGCATACAAGTCAAGCAATTGAAAACAATATGAACTATTCCTAAGGTACACCCCACTTATCAAGATTTTCCCCAGCAGAGTCGCCAGTTTTGTGATACGGTGGGAAGAACTGACTGTTTTTTGAATGCTGGTTTGCGTTTTGCGTTTGTTTTCGAAAAATGTCACGGTAAGCAAGAGTCGCCACCGACTTTTATTTTATCCAACAAGGAAAGGAAAAAAGCATAGAAAAATTCCTTTTTCGAGATATTTCTCGGGTTCGGGGGGTAGATTATAGAAAGGGAAGGTGTTAGCACCCTTTCTATCCGTGGTTATCCATGGGCTCTTAGGTACTTGCTCATATTGTTTTCAAAATAGTTTTCTTTGTGCTCGTGGGTTTGAGAAAGTTTTTGTTTTGAAACTTCGATTTAACTCTTGGTTCTGTCCTCAAGAGGGTATGAAGTGTTTTTGAAAACTTTGTTCGAAAAGTGTAAGTGTGAAAAAGATTTTGTTTTTTGAAAGAGCAAGTACTTAAGAACCATCTACCTACTCGAAAAAGGAATCGTTCTATTCTATCTTCCTTTAGACAGTGTTATCCCACTATTAATGAATAGGTAGCACCGTCGTTGGAGTTTGAGGGTCAATTCGAATGAGGGACTTGCGGTCACTAAAGCAATGTTAGGACGCCTTAGTGGTAACCCTAATGTCTTAGATCATTTGTTTTGAGGCAACAATATCCGAGGCAACCGTTTCGAGGCGACTATGATCTTTTAGACAAGGGGGAGACCTCTAAAGTGACCTATACTCAATGACCGTGTACGAAGGTAACCAAGTGGGGTGTACCCTAAGAGTGCGCATGTGCAAGTGTGTCGTTTTCAGTTATTTTTATCTTTGTACATGTTAATGGTGATCTAAGTTTATTTTAGGTTAAAACATTCAGTCTTGTCATGTCATCCTATTATCAAACATCTAGGAGTTATATTTTGCGGGAAATAAAAATGCGGAATTTAAATTACAAGGCGTCGGGTATTTACATCGCCAAAGACAAACCCTTGAAAATAAATAAAGCGGTAAAAAATAAATAAAGGTCCTATTAATTATTACAATCCAGGAGCAAGTACAATATTGGATGAAAATAAATAAATCGCGTGCGGAAAATTAAATCGAGTGCGAGCTAGGGTTTTGACCCTTTTTGTTAAAGAAAAGATTTTTTGTTATTTTTTTTATTTTATGAAAGAAATTAATCTAAATTAATTACTAAATTAAATTAATTAATAAAAATAAATTATTTTTGGTCTTTTTGTTATTTTAAGAAAGAAATAAAAAATTAATTGAATTAGTAAAAATCTAATTAAATCTAATTTAATTTTAATTGTTAAAAAAGGAATTAAAGTTATTCTAATTAAAACCTAAGTTAATTTATTAGTATTTATTAATAAAAATAAAAATTAAAAGTTGATTTGATAAAAAATGTTTTTTGTGATTTTATTTTAAAGAAAAGAATTTTTTTAATTGGTTAGTTAATTAAATAAAGTATAATAAAACAATTAAATAAAACAAGAAAAGTAAATATAAGAGAAAAGAGGTATGGGCCTGTTTTTGAAGGTCAGAATAGAAATCCTGAGGCCCATTTGAATCTAGCCTTGTTTGACTTTCCTTAATCCAGCGTGCATGTGCTGACTTGGTCTTTGGTGGTCCATCAATTCTTGGCCATCAGATTTGGCCTTGGGCCATTTGGCAACTGGATGCTTGAGGATGTATGATGGGCTTCACGCTTGGATCTGTACCTGATTATATGAAAAATAATAATATCAAAGGAGTGGAGGACCTGGGATTCGAACCCAGGTTCTGTTGGATATTGGCAAACACGCTTACCACTTGGCTGTTGTGCTTCATTTGTTAATTATATACAAAATAGTAACAATAAGAGAAAATGAATTAATATGCCAGCACAACAAAATTAAGCGCGCCATGGTTTGAATTGGCCACTGGGGAGGCGACACGCCATCGTCCCCTACCTCCAGCCACTGTAATATTTCCTGCGGATTTGGATCCGCAGCTAAATGCATAGCTCGATCCAAAAATCACTTCGAGGCTATAAAAATGACCTTCAAAGACATAGTTAGGTTCGTCTCCCTCTCCTGAGTGCAACCATGCCTTTTATAAGAACCAATTTCATCTGCAACAAAAATCCCTAAAAACCAAAACGTAACCCTAGCCATGATATTATGAGGTTACAGTCCATATAAATCAAATTAAATATTTCCAAAAGTTTAGAAATGTTGTAAGGATCATAAATATGCCAAGAATTGATTCAAATGATGCAAGAATGAGGATGTACGGTTTCAAGAACAGGGCTTGACATCGTGATACTTACAGAGCTCTTGAAGGCTTGAGAATGCGTGCTTTGGATCCAGGAGGGTTATGTGATCACCCAGGAATCGATTGGAATGCTTCTTGGCTTCTGAAAACCTCCCTTACTATGATTTCGAATTCCAACTTTTTCACCACTTTTTCAAGTTTTGCGTTGCTTGTTCTTACAGCCTCCAACCCTTATTTCGTGTCCTTTTTCTTCTTTATGTATGATACAAGGTCTTAGGGTAACAAATATGGATGGAATCCCTCTAAATCAATGCCTTATGATTTGATTTGATTCATCCTTTAAAGCTTGCCAAATTTATCAAATCTCCATCTTTTTGTACATGATATGGTGAGATACGAATTTGATGCTGATCATGATGATGATTAAGACCTAAAACAACCAAAAATATCTCAAGTAATCAATATTTGGATTTTACATGATTTAATTTGATTTAAAATGAAATAATTCAATAAAAAATCAAATAAAATAATAAAAAAGAAATATGATATCAAGGCTGAAGCTAGGACACATGTGCAATGGTACAAGCTCAAATCAAGTGGAAAAGAATGGGCCCATTTGACAAAATTTGAAGTTTTGGGGATAGTTGACTTTTGGCAATTTTGCAAAAATATCCAACGTCAACAATGCATAACTTCTTCAATTTTGAACTTTTGGATGTGTTCTTGGACTTTTTGGAAATCTTGATATGTCCTCTAACCAACCCTTTTGGTCTCATCTCATTTTGATATTCCATGCTCAAGTTATAAGCTTTGGCAAAAAAGGTGTTTTTGTTTACTTTCAAAAATGACCTATAATGTCCAAATTTATAACTTCTTATGAGTGAATTTTCTGATCTTGGGGTATGAAGATGGATTGTAGGAAATTGCATCCTATTCAAAATGAGCTTTCGATGGGTCATTTCTCATAAAGTATGAGAAAGTTATGCTTGGTCAAAGTTGAGTTGACTTTTCCTACAAAACCCTAATTTAGCAACTTTTGAGTCTTGATGATTTTTGAGCAATCCTTGATGAATCATGATCAACCCTTGACCAAATGATGAAATATCCTTCAAAATGAGAATGTTGACAAAAAATCTTGAAGTTCGACTGTTTTTGGGTCACAGTTGACTTTTGCCCTAGCACAGTCGATTATTGGACCCTTTGAGCAATTGACTGACCAAACTTCCTCTGCAAGGCTTGAAATTTGACATGGATGACCTTGATAATATATTAGGACATTGGGGAGCACTTGAGGTCATTTGGACTCAAGGATCTTGATGCAAAACAAAACCCTAATTTGGGGTTGATTGCCTTAGGAGATAGCTTGATTGTCCTACTCTTGAGCAATCTTGAGCCACTTGGAGAGTTTTCTTGCAATGTTTGGATAAATATGAGAGGGAAAATTTTGGGGTACAACAGTCGTGATGGACTTTCAACGCGTTTTGGGACTGGAACGACTTAGTTCTTGATTGCTTTAGATTGCTGAGAGTGCCAGGAATCGATTGGGATAGGTAACGAGCCTTGAGAGCGCCTCTAAATGCAAATTCGATCTCACACTTTTTTCTTGATTTTTAATATTTGGTTCTCTCTCTCTCACCTGTTTCCAACCTACTTTTAGGTCTGCCTCGCCTCCTTATGTACCAAGGACTGAGTTAGGGTTGATAATTGCATCCAAATCTTCCTCCTTCAATCCTTTTTGATTTGATTTGATTCACCCTTTAAAACCTTCCAAATTTGGCTTTTTTCAATCTTTTTGTTCACTCTAATGCCTTGCACGAATTTGAATGATGCTAGATATGTAATAAGACCTGAAACAATCATAAAATCTCTTATTATCAATGTTTTGGATTTTATTTGATTTATTTTGATTTATTTTGATTTAAATTGAATTTATTCAAATAAAAATCAAAATAAATAATAAAAATAAGATATGGACAAGTGGAAAAGGCTAGGGCTCGTGGGCTATGTTTCCAACCCAAAACATATGAGAAAGATTGGGCCCATTTGGCAAAATTTGAAGTTTTAGGGATAGTTGACTTTTGGCAATTTTGCAAAAAAGGTCAACTTCACCAATGCATAACTTCCTCAATTTTGAACCTTTGGAGGTGTTCTTGGACTTTTTAAAAATCTTGAGATGTCCTATAATCAACCCTTTTGGTCTCATCTCATTTTTATATTCCATGCTCATGTATGAAGCTTTGACAAAAAAGATGTTTTTGTTGACTTTTCAAAATGACCTATAATGTCCAAATTCATAACTTCTTGTGAGTGCATATTTTAAACTTGGTATATGAAGATGGATTGTAGGGAATTTCATCCTCTTTAGAATGAGCTTTGGATGGGTCATTTATCATAAAGTATGAGAAACTTATGCTTGGTCAAAGTTGAGTTGACTTTACCTGCAAAACCCTAATTTAGCAACTTTTGAGTCTTGATGAATTATGAGCAATCCTTGATGAATTATGATCAACCCTTGATAAAATGATGAAATATACTTCAAAATGAGGATGCTGACCAAAAATCTTGAAGTTTGACTGTATGTAGGTCACAGCTGACTTTTGCCCTAGCACAGTCGATTTTTGGACCTTTGAGCAATTGACTGAGCAAAATTCCTCTGCAAGGCTTGAAACTTGACATGGATGGTCTTGAGAACATATTAGGACAATGTTGAGAATTTGGGACCACTTGGACTCAAGTATCTTGATGCAACATGAAACCCTAATTTGGGGTAGACTGCCTTAGGAGAGAGCTTGTCTGGCCAACCCTTGGACTACCTTGAGCAACTTAAGGATCTTTCTTGAAATGTTTTGAGAAATATGGGAAGGAAAATTTTGGGGTACAACAACTGCCCCTGTTCAATCTTCTTAAACCTGAGGATATTGATTGACTTTCGTGCCTTTCGTGATCCGAAGGTGGAAGAGGATTGAACACTAGAGTGCCCAGAAATTTGCACTCGCATGAAGTGGTAATTGTCTTATGATGTTGGGAATGGGCTTACAGATGCCATTTGGAAATTGATGACAATGGGATGGGCTTAAAGATCACATCTGAAGGAGTGTCGATCGCATAAGAGATTCCTTAGCGAGAGCTTGTATACCTATTGTTGAGGAAGATTCCGCTGGGGAAAGCTGATCTTTATTGAGAGCGGTAGAATTTTAGGAGCTTCGAGTATCCGTATTCTACCGAGGAAACATCTCTGCTGACATTTAGGAGCTCGTCCGTTATTCAACTGAGGAGTCATTTCTGCTGACATTTAGGAACTCATCTGTAATTCAACTAAGGAAACATCTCTATCGAGATTTAGGAACTCGTCCGTAATTCAACTGAGGAAACATCGTTGTCGAGATTTAGAAACTCGTCCGTAATTCAACTGAGGAAACATTTCTGTCGAGATTTAGGAACTCGTCCATAATTCAACTGAGGAAACATCTTTGTCGAGATTTAGGAACTCGTCCATAATTCAACTGAGGTAATCATCTTTGCTGAGATTTAGGAACTCGTCCGTACTTCAACTGAGGAAACATCTTTGCTGAGATTTAGGAACTCGTCCATAATTCAAATGAGGAAACATCTCTGCTGAGATTTAGGAACTCGTCCATAATTCAACTGAGGAAACATCTCTGCTGAGATTTAGGAACTCGTCCGTAATTCAACTGAGGAAACATCTCTGCTGAGATTTAAGAACTCATCCGTAATTCAATTGAGGAAACATCTCTGCTGAGATTTAGGAACTCATCCGTAATTCAACTGAGGAAGCATCTCTGCTGAGATTTAGGAACTCGTCCGTAATTCAACTGAGGAAACATCTCTGCTGAGATTTAGGAACTCGTCCGTAATTCAACTGAGGAAACATCTCTGCTGAGATTTAGGAACTCGTCCGTAATTCAACTGAGGAAACATCTCTGCTGAGATTTAGGAACTCCTTCGTAATTCAACTGAGGAAACATCTCTGTTGAGATTTAGGAACTCATCCGTAATTCAACTGAGGAAACATCTCTACTGAGATTTAGGAACTCGTCCGTAATTCAACTGAGGAAACATCTCTGCTGAGATTTAAGAACTCGTCCGTAATTCAACTGAGGAAACATCTCTGCTGAGATTTAGGAACTCGTCCGTAATTCAACTAAGGAAACATCTCTACTGATATTTAGGAACTCGTCCGTAATTCAATTGAGGAAACATCTCTACTGAGATTTAGGAACTCATGCATAATTCAACTGAGGAAACATCTCTGCTGAGATTTAGGAACTCGTCTGTAATTCAACTGAGGAAACATCTCTGCTGAGATTTAGGAACTCGTCTATAATTCAACTGAGGAAACATCTCTGCTGAGATTTAGGAACTCGTCCGTAATTCAACTGAGGAAACATCTCTGCTGAGATTTAGGAACTCGTCTGTAATTCAACTGAGGAAACATCTCTGCTGAGATTTAGGAACTCGTCCGTAATTCAACTGAGGAAACATCTCTGCTGAGATTTAGGAACTCGTCCGTAATTTAACAGAGGAAACATCTCTGCTGAGATTTAGGAACTCGTCCGTAATGCAACTGAGGAAACATCTCTGGTGAGATTTAGGAACTCGTCCGTAATTCAACTGAGGAAACATCTCTGCTGAGATTTAGGAACTCGTCCATAATTCAACTGAGGAAACATCTATGCTGAGATTTAGGAACTCGTCCGTTATTCAATTGAGGAAACATCTCTACTGAGATTTAGGAACTCGTCCGTTATTCAACTGAGGAAACATCTATGCTGAGATTTAGGAACTCGTCCGTTATTCAATTGAGGAAACATCTCTGCTGAGATTTAGGAACTCGTCCGTTATTCAACTGAGGTAGAAGCTTCATAGCTTGAATTTTGTGAGAGTTTAATTGTATCCTTCCTGAAAGGTAAAGGTTAGCTGTATGTAATGCATGATATGTATCAGGAAATGATGTTCTCAAAATAAATGGGATTGTGTTTGTATGATGCGTATATGCATATGTCATTATGTATGGGTATGTAATGTTTTTATGATGTTCTCTAGCTGGGGAAAGTAAATCTCAGATTGCCGCTGGAGAAAAGAGTTGAATTCTTTGTTTCCGTTGGGGATAGTGAGTGAAGATGATTGTGAGAATAAACCTGCAGGAGAGGATAATTCTGCTGGGGAATAAACTGACGAGAGAATGAATTTGTGGGGAAGAGATGCTCTGCTGAGGATTTCGTTGATAAATTCAGTTGGGGATAATTTACCGTTGCTGGTGATGATGAAACCTGTCGGGGATTGAATTTCTGTTTGTGAAAGGAATAAACTCCGCTGGGGATGATTTTCCAGTCGCGACTTCACGGGGAATAACCTTTTAGACTCTACTGGGGACAATCTTCCAGAGTCTACTGGGGACAATTTTTTCAAACTCCACTGGGGATATTTCTTCAAACTCCACTGGGGATATTTTTTTACACTCCGCTGGGGATGATAAGACTTTTTAGTGTTGGTGGTAGATAAACTCTGCTTTGGGGAGAATACTGCCAATTCATTCACAGTTGCGAGTCTCAGCTGGGGAGAGCTAACACCACTATCTTTCTCCTTACTCTGCGGAGAATGAATGTACTTTCAATCGTTTCCTCCAGCTAGGTCTATCCCTATACATGGCGGACAGAGCAACTGTACGATTTAGACACCTCTCATTTGCCCCTTGTTCCTGATATTACGAGTAATCGCCTTTTGTTTTGTATTGTAAATATTCATGAGCAACAATTAATGTCAAATTCATATATCAAAAATTGAACATTGGACGTTCTTTTCAAAACAAAACAGAAAAAGGAAAACAGTTTGAAATTTCTTTGTAAAAATGACTTGTATTGATTTTGAAGTTAGCCTGTAAAAAGGCATTTTTGTACAAGAGGCTGGCGTCCTAGTAAGAGAACGCCGCCGAACAAATAGAATTTATACAATTTGTGAAAAACAAAGAAAAACAGCTATGTGATCAATCCCACTGGGTTCCAACTCTGCTATTGCCTTTATGTCCTCGAGCATCTCATCACTTTGCTACTTGGTTGAAGGTGGATCAGACTGACTGGTGCCGTCCAAGCTTGATAGTCGATACTGAAGTCTGGTTGCAAGGTGATCCATAGTGTTATGCTTTAATCCCTAATTTTTTCCTGGACTGCCCTTTCGGGTTTTCAGTCCACCGGGATACTCTTTTTTGCCCAAGCCGCCTTTTCAGGTTTTCGACTTGCCGGGTGTACAGATTTTTTCATTTTCATCCCTTATTTTTGCCCGAACCCTTTTGGTTCGCCGGGAAGCCCTTATTTTTGCCTAGGCCAGTCAACCTAGCGGGTATTTGATTATGCGTAGTATCTTTTCACTATGTCTGCATTGACGGGGTGAGGAAGGTCGTCACCATCCATGGTGGTTAGAATCGTAGCTCCTCATGAGAAAATGTTCTTAACCACAAATGGCCCTTCGTACGTAGGGGTCCATTTGCCCTTAGGATCACCTTGTGGCAGGATGATGCGCTTGATCACTAGATCCCCAACTTGATACTCTTGTCGTCTGACTTTCTTATTAAATGCCTTGATCATCCGTTTTTTATACGTCTGACCATGGCAAATAGAAGTAAGTATCTTTTCATCGATTAGGTTCAGCTAATCAAGCCGGGTCTGAATCCAGTCATCTTCGCTCAAACCTGTATCCTTCATAATCCAAAGAGAGGGTATCTGAACTTCAATGGGCAAGACGGCCTCCATGCCATATACCAAAGAAAGGGTGTTGCCCCTGTTGACGTTCGCGCTGAGGTACGATACCCATGAAGAGCAAATGGTAACATCTCGTGCCAATCTTTGTACGTCACCGTCATCTTCTACACAATCTTCTTAATGTTCTTATTAGCCGCTTCAACAGCCCCATTCATCTTCGGCCGGTAAGGAGAAGAGTTGTGATGCTGTATCTTGAACTGTTTGCAGAGTTCGGTGATCATCTTATTGTTGAGATTTATACCATTGTCCGTAATGATCCTCTCTGGGACACCATATCGACATATCAGATTGTGCCGAATAAACCGTGCCACGATGTTCTTGGTACCGGTAGTAAAGGAAGCTGCTTCAACCCACTTCATAAATCAATAGCGACCAGGATGAAACGATTCCCATTAGATGCAGTAGGTCTGATCTCACCAATCATGTCGATGCCCCACATTGCAAAAGGCCAAGGTTCCGTCAACACGTTCGCATCTTTGATATCAATAGGGTAGTGTGAGCCAGCATATACTATCCTAGCCGGCGAACAGCTCATGCCAAAGTGTAGCAAGTTCTCTCGAGCATTGAGTATCGGATCTCACAGTCGGTAAACTTTTTTCTAAGGTAGTAAATAACATGCTCTTTTCGGCCAGACTCGTCATACTGCCCCATCATGCACCCCACTGAATTGTTGAGTACTTTCAAGTATAAGATCAACGGTCTTCCTTCCACTAGAGGCATCATAATTGGTGGTTTTTGTAAGTTGTATGGCTCTTTCCTTCCTGTAGTAACAGTCTAGCAAGCTCCCCAGGCACTTCGCAATCGTCCTAACCTTCGTCCTCGGCTTGGTTGATCGGACTTTCGAAGTCATAACTGACAGTAGTAGAGTCGTTATCAGTGGGATCCAGAGTGGATGTGGATCATGATATGTGAGTGTGTGTAAGACAAATAGTTGTTTTGCAAGATAGAAAGAAAAACAAGGAGCACAAAATTCGTAATGCAAGAAAACGTCCAATGCTTTTATTGATGATATATGGAAATGACACATAATAAGCCCTCAAACAAAGCCACGGTGTCTCGGGTAAGGCACCGGGCCGTAAAGTTTAAAATTGTCTATTACAAATCCAAAACAAAAGTCTAATTACTGTGTAATAAAAGAAACGGGCATGAAGTCCTTTGTCGTCCAATTGCTTAATCCACCGTTGGTAGTCTGGTAAATCCAGCTGTCAAACTCAGACTCTTCATCATCGTCTTCAATCGCATTCACTTCCGGATTTGTAATACGCAGGGGAGGTCTTCCAATCCGCGTACGCCGAACAGCCCTTTGAGCTTCTGCAATAAAACCCAAACCAAACTTGTCAGTCTTGTGTGCAAAGTCAGGGAGTTGGCCCCAATTTGCACACCCACCTTTCTCAATAACATCCCGGGCATCCCTAAGGGAAGCCATCTTCATTGGAGGATCTTCAGCGACAGTTTCAGTCGACGCTGGTGTCTGGGGGACTTATTCAAAGTGTTGACACGGGGTTTCAATGAACTCCCCGTCCATCTCCACATACCGGAAAGAGTTGAGATGGCTTACCATGTACTCCTCTTCTCCTCGTACTGTAACAATTTTCCCCTTCACTGGGTATTTCAGCATCTGGTGAAGCGTAGAAGTTACTACCCCAGCTTTATGGATCCACGGGCGACCCAACAAATAAGAATAAGATGGTCGAATGTCCATCACATAGAATGTAGACGCGAAAGTCTGGGAACTAACTTTAATAGGGACATCCACCTCTCCATGTACCATCCTTTTGGACCCGTCAAAGGCCCTGACCACAATGTTACTTGGCTTCAGCACCAACCCTTCACAGTCTAACCGGTCTAACGCTTTCTTGGGTAAAACATTTAACAGTATCTACTAATACATGAGCTAGAGTAGTGCCCCTGCACTCAATTGAAACATGCAGAGCGTCATTATGATTCTTTCCCTTGGAAGTCAAGTCTGCGTCGGAGAAACCCAACCCGTTGTCAGCTGTCAAACTAGCCACACAGTCCTTGAACTAATCAGCAGATGTTTCCTGGGGGACGTGCGCAGTTTTCAGGAAGGCAATCAGAGCCTTAGCATGGGCTTCTGAACACAACAATAAAGATAGCATAGAGATCTTTGACGGGGTTTGCCCTAGCTGTTCGACTATATTGTAGTCGCTTTTCTTGATGATCTTTAAAATTTCCTCTATCTCTTGTCTAGAGGCTTCAACAATAATCTTCTTTGGTGCCTCCGTCCGGGAAGGCTCACTGGTGATCCCTTTGCCCCGAGCGTCAGATGACTCGGTGACAGGGGTAATGATTGGAACATGAACATGGATAGTAGCAAGTGTACTGGCAGGTGAAATGACAACAGGCTTTCGAACAGTTGGTGGGGAGATCTCAGGGGAGAAAAGTCTTCCGCTTCGGGTGACTTTACTAGATCCAACAATATTGCTGACATCAGTATCAGCCTCTTCATCCTTCAAGTCTTGTTTAATCCCGTGATAATACACATCGTCCCCATAGTGCCACGGGTCAGCCTTATTCGACGTGTAAGGGATAGGTCCAGGAACAGTAATGATCAAAGGAGCAACTCTCAGAGCAGATGTAATTCTAACAGGCTTTCTCGAGGAAGCCTTGGAAGAATTGGCAGAAATGGTGATTATAGAAACATCTTCAACATGAATCAAAGGAACCAAAGTCTTCTCGAACAAGATTTCTTTATTATCCATCAGGCGTTGGACACCTGACTTCAATAGATGGCAACCCGTAGGTAGAATGGAACACATGTGGCAACCTTCGCCACAACCCGGAAATAAATCGGCCAATAATAAGTTCTTCTTCACTGTCATCAATGGAGTAGAAACATCTTTCATAAAGGTCACAAATAAATCATCTTCTTCGTATTTACTAGATGAATGAGACAGATCAGCTTCCTATCGCAACCTATTCCCAAATCTATGACCCATATTCAGGAGGACCGTCTTCTTCTTCTTCTTCTTCTTCTTGTTTTTCAAGATAAGAGTCTTCAAATCTTCCTGCCCCTTGGCCAGGTTTAAGAACATTTCCTGGAACTGAGCATTCTGAGCTTGCAGAGCCTTGATGGCTTGATCAATAGATGTTTCAGAAGACATGATATGCTGAAATAAACAACGAAGAAGATGAGAGACCTGTAAGGGTACCTGTAATGAGGTGCATGGGAATGGAATGCGTATGAAATGATTTCAAAGACTTAGGGAGATTCAACTTTGTAAACCAAAATTAAACACACTTTTATTAGATTAAGAATTTGAAACAATGTTTAACAAATGCCTTTAAGGCGTTACAAAAGAAAAACTGAAAAGTAAATCAAAACTAGAAATAACAAAAGACATCAGCGCTCCCATGGTCGTTTTCCTCCCGTGCTGACATAGTCGTTGATGGTCTTTTCAGTCTCCAGCTGCCTTGTAAGCCTCAGGATCTTCCGCTCCTGCTCATGATACTTCTCTCTGTAAGTATCTCTTTCTTCCCTTAGCTGGATCCAAGACCTCTTTAATGCCCCAATGTCGGTAGGCATATAAGGATGGAGAACTGTACAAGGAACCCCTTCTTCATCAACATGCTCCACAATTACAAGTAAGACCGCTTCGTATGGCATCCCCAGCTTTTGAGCACGGGCTCGAACCCACCGGAGATACGTTTGCATCGGGAGAGAAGTCTTCATTCCTAGCTCATGTGGATCAGACCTGTGAACCCTATCCGAAGCTCGTATGAACCTGCGGCGATGTCCTTCAACATCCCCCTGGAAGTCAAAGACAATGCTTGGAAGCAATAGCTCATGAGGACCGTCCCTTCGAGCTCGTCCAAACTGTCGCAAGGCCAAACAAGGATTATAGGTTATCCCTCCTCTAATTCCCAGCAATGGAACATTGGGGTATTCCCCACACCGATCAATGACAGCTACTTCTTCCATATCTTTAGTACTTCAAATGATGTTCGTGTGAGCAAGGGACATGATCCTGTAGGTCCAACCCATACCTTCCTCATTCTTTAATACAGATTTGGGGAGGTGGGAAATAAACCACCTCGCCAGCAGCGGTGCACAACACATAAGGGTTCCCCGTTTCCGAGCAGTATGGGCATATAGAGCATGTAGAATGTCACCTAAGAGAGTGGGCACTGGATTACGGGACATGAAGATCTTCACTGTGTTCACATCAACAAAGGAATCTGAATTTGGGAACAGAACCAAGCCATAAATGAGAAGATCCAGGATGTCTTCAAACGCTTGAAAGTCCAAACTATCCCAGAACTGATGAGCCTGATCAATCAAGAACTTAGCCAGGAAGCCTTTAACCCCACTCCGAATGTCCCAGTTAGACACTACATCAGCCTTTGTAAGATGGAGGGCTGAAGCAATATCCTCTGGCCTAGGAGCTATCTCCAAACCTGTAAATGGTGTCTGCTCTAGAATAGATATGCCAAGTAAATCCGAGAACTCCTCCAAAGTAGGGACCAACTGATAGTCCGGGAAAGTAAAACAATGATGCAACGGGTTGAAGAACTGGAACAAGACGCTCATCATTTGTTCATCTAACTTGGAAGTGACCAAACTGAGGAGGTGACCATGTCTTCTGACAAAGGAAGAAGTATCAGGAACTTTGGAAACCAAATCTCTAAGCTGAACAGGGATTTGTACGAAGTTGATCTGAATGGTATTTCTGCACATAGATGCCATGATCTGCAAAACAGAACAAAGATGAATCCCCTCGGTCTTTGAAATGGGTTAGTCTAATGAAATATGCATGCAATGTCATGATGCATGATGTCATGAGAAAAACACACCACAGGTATCACAGATAACAAACATGGTAAGGGCAAACAAGTCACACAATAGCCCTTAAATTTTAGGCTGGCATGGAGCTTAGGTATTACCCTCTTTCAGTTTAGTTGGTTCAACCTGTCCTAGTAATAGTAACCGGGTTCTATAGGATCTCAATATCACTGACCATCCTCGATCGGTCATAATTCCAGTTTAGCAACCTTTTCTTGCAGCCGGAATCATCGCGAGAGTATGGTCTCAATGAGTGTAGCATACTGCTACTTTTCTATGGCCGAGTTAGTCAATTATAGGTTCTAAGGTCAGTTGGTGCTTAATGTCGCAGTAAGCAAGAGTCGCCACCGACTTTTATTTTATCCAACAAGGAAAGGAAAAAAGCATAGAAAAATTCCTTTTTCGAGATATTTCTGAGTACGGGGGGTAGATTATAGAAAGGGAAGGTATTAGCACCCTTTCTATCCGTAGTTATCTACGGGCTCTTAGGTACTTGCTTATCATTTTCAAAATTATTTTCTTTGTGTTTGTGGGCTTTGAAAAGTTTTTGTTTTAACTTCGATTTAACTCTTGCTTCTGTCTTCAAGAGTGTAATGAAGTGTTTTTGAAAACTTCTTTGTAAAGGAGTGTAAGTGTGAAAAAAGTTTGTTTTGGATGAACAAGTATCTAAGAACTAATCTACCTACTCGAAAAAAGAATCATTCTGTATTCGTTTCCTTTAGACAGCGCTATCCCACTATTAGTGAGTAGGTAGCACAGTCGTTGGAGTTTAAGGGTCAATTCGAAAGGGACGTACGGTCACTAAAGCAATGTTAGGACGTCTTAGTAATAACCCTAATGTCTTAGATCATTTATCCGAGGCAACGATATCCGAGGCAACCATTCCGAGGCAACTATGATCTTTGGATAAAAGGACGACCACTAAAATATCCTATACTCAATGACCGTTTACCGAAGGCAACCAAGTGGGAGTGTACCCTAAGAGTGCACATGTGCGAATGATTCAGTTTCAGTTTATTTTATCTTTGCACATTTAGGGTGATCTAATTGTTTTAAAATTAGACATACATTCTTGTCATGCAAACCCTATTATCAAACATCTAACAGTTAATAATTTGCGGAATTTAAAATACGGAAATTAAAACTACGCTATTACAAGGCTTCGGGTATTTACATAGCCAAAAACAAACCCTTTGAAAATAAAAGCGATAAAAATTCCTAATTAAAACTATTACAAACTGTGAGCAGATACAATAATTGGATAAAAATAAAACGCGCGAGAAAATTAGATCGAATGCGAAACTAGGGTTTTGACCCTTCTAATCTTAATTAAAAGAGAAATGTTTTTTTGTTGTTTTTAAATATTTTTAAAAGAAAAGAACTAAGTTTTTCTAAATTAAAGGTGAAAATTAATTAGTGATTAAATTAATTAATTAAAAATAATTAAATGACATATTTTTGGATTTTTGTTATTTTAGGAAAGAAATAAAATATTTAAGTTAGTAATAAAAACCTATTGATTCTAATTAATTTTAATTATTTGCAAAAAGAGAAATTAAAGTTTTATAATTTAACCAAACCTAATTAAATTAATTAATTTATTGATAAAAAATAAAATTCTAATTTTAATTGGACATGAAAATATTTTTGGTGATTTTTGATAAAAGAAAAATAATTTTTTGTTAGTAAGTAAATAAATAAAATAATTAAATGAAATAAAATAAAATATAGAAAAAGATAGAGATTGGGCCTGAGAATGAGGGTGCCAATAGTCAGAATTCTGGGCCCAAATAGAGGTCCACGTTGACCTTTGTGATCTTGTGTAGCACACTGACTTTGGCTCATGATGCACCTTCAGTGGTGGCCATCAGATTTGGCCATCTGGCCATCTGGCGTGGTTGATGATGATGGCATATGGTAGATGTCCTGGCTTCGCACGCACTGAATCGCCCGGAAAAAAATAATATAGAGAAATAGGGGGACCTGTAATTCGAACCCAGGCCCCAAGGCAAATTCCTTGTTACGCTTACCATTGGACCACTTGCTGCTTGTTGTATAGTTATGGAATAATAATAATAATAATATGCAAAAACGAATATTAATGGAAAATAAAAGAAAATGCACGCTGAATTATTTGAATGGGCCAATGGGGGAGTGACAACTCGTCGTCTCCTTTCTCTCTCTGTGGCTAAAGGTTTGATAACCTATACCCACGGACAAATGTCCGTCGCTACAGACTAGTGCCTTCTCAAAATCTTCCACAAGCCATGGAAATAACATCTAAAGCCATGGTTGTGTACGTCTCTTCCTCCTGAGCATGCCAGTACCACTTACGAAGGCCAATTGTCCATGTAATCAAAAACCCTAAAACCAAGCTCCAGAACCTAGCAATGGTGAATTTCGCTACAGGCCATATAAATGAAATTGAATAATGCAGAAAGTTTGCAAATGCCTCATAGATCAAGAATATGCAATTAATTCATGTTAAAAATGCTTATATTACGATATAAGAATTCAAGAACAGGGGTATGTCGTGATGGACTTTCAATGCATTTTGGGACTGGAATGACTTAGTTCTTGATTGCTTTAGATTGCTGAGAGTGCCAGGAATCGATTGGGATAGGTAACGAGCCTTGAGAGCGCCTCTAAATGCAAATTCGATCTCACACTTTTTTATTGATTTTTCAGATTTGGTTCTCTCTCTCTCGCCTGTTTCCAACCTACTTTTAGGTCTGCCTCGCCTCCTTATGTACCAAGGACTGAGTTAGGGTTGATAATTGCATCCAAATCTTCCTCCTTCAATCCTTTTTGATTTGATTTTATTCACCCTTTAAAACCTTCCAAATTTGGCTTTTTTCAATCTTTTTGTTCACTCTAATGCCTTGCACGAATTTGAATGATGCTAGCTGTGTAATAAGACCTGAAACAATCATAAAATCTCTTGTTATCAATGTTTTGGATTTTATTTGATTTATTTTGATTTAAATTGAATTTATTCAAATAAAAATCAAAATAAATAATAAAAATAAGATATGGATAAGTGGCAAAGGCTAGGGCTCATGGGCTATGTTTCCAACCCAAAACAAGTGAAAAAGATTGGGCCCATTTGGCAAAATTTGAAGTTTTAGGGATAATTGACTTTTGGCAATTTTGCAAAAAATGTCAACTTCACCAATGCATAAATTCCTCAATTTTGAACCTTTGGAGGTGTTCTTTGACTTTTTAGAAAGTTTGAGATGTCCTCTAATCAACACTTTTGGTCTCATATCATTTTGATATTCCATTATCATGTATGAAGCTTTGACAAAAAAGGTGTTTTTGTTGACTTTTCAAAATGACATATAATGTCCAAATTCATAACTTCTTGTGAGTGCATATTTTGAACTTGGGAGCTGAAGATGGATTGTATGGAATTGCATCCTCTTCAAAATGAGCTTTGGATGGGTCATTTCTCATAAAGTATGAGAAGGTTATGCTTGGTCAAAGTTGAGTTGACTTTTCCTGCAAAACCCTAATTTAGCAACTTTTGAGTCTTGATGAATTATGAGCAATGCTTGATGAATCATGATCAAACCTTGATCAAATGATGAAATATACTTCAAAATGAGGATGTTGACCAAAAATCTTGAAGTTTGACTGTATGTAGGTCACAGTTGACTTTTGCCCTAGCAAAGTCGATTTTTGGACCTTTGAGCAATTGACCGAGCAAACTTCCTCTGCAAGGCTTGAAACTTGACATGGATGGTCTTGAGAACATATTAGGACAATGTTGAGCATTTGGAACCACTTGGACTCCAGTATCTTGATGCAACATGAAACCCTAATTTTGGGTAGACTGCCTTAGGAGAGAGCTTGTCTGGCCAACCCTTGGACTACCTTGAGCAACTTGAGGATCTTTCTTGAAATGTTTTGAGAAATATGGGAGGGAAAATTTTGGGGTACAACAGGCACCCTGTTCGGTCCTTTCTTTAATCACTTAATTGGGAGTTCTTCAGCAGGCTTCACTGAATTAATCTTGACCGGGGAAAGAGTGGAAGCTGGTATTAAGAGTGGGAAGATTCAAAAAGACGCATCCTTTGCTACTATAAGAAAACCATTTATTGGGAAGAAAGAATTTGGTGTTGTGTATCCTCAAAGAAATCAAGAAAGAATTGAACATCGTCCAATGATGGGGCTGTCATGATCCCTAAGCCTGTACCTACTCAATAAAGGAACGATCAGCCTAGAACAGAAACACCAGTAAGACAATTTACCCAGATTAATATGACACTATCTCAAGTACTGCCACATTTGTTGAGATCTAATCTGGTAACTTTGAAAGAAGCTCCAAAGAATCCTAACACAACCTCTCCTCACTACCATCCTAATGCTCGATGTGCTTACCATTCAGAAAGCCCAGGCCATGATACCAACAATTGTTGGGCTTTGAAAAACAAGGTGCAAGACCTTCTTGAAGCCAAAGAGATTGAATTCGATGCTCTTGAGATCTCAAATGTTATCACCGCTCCTATGCCCAAGCATGGTCGTGGTGTTAACGCTGTAGAAGATGATATGTTTGTTACTGCTGTTGATGAACTCGTTACTCCTCTCCTGACTATCAAGAGGAACCTGTTGAATGCCGGTTTATTTCTGGGCTGTGATGAAAGATGCCACCTCTGTTCCTCCCTACCAACTGGTTGTCATTTATTAAAAGCAGGTGTTCAACGCCTAATGGACGACAAAGAGATTTTGTTTGAAAAGACTCCTGTTCCAACCATTTCTTACAATGATGTTTCAATAGTAACCATTTCCGCCAATCCTTCCAGGGTCTCCACCAAAAGACCCGTTAGGATTACATCAGTTCCTAAAGTTGCTCCACTGATAATTACTATGCCTGAACCAATCCCGTACTCATCAGATAAAACTATCCCATGGAACTATAGGGGCGATGTCTACTATCAAGGCGTCAAGCAGGATTGGCCGGCTATTGAAGACTCAATTTCTGAGAAGGCTGACCCCGACATCAACAAGATTACAGGAACCAACAAGATAACCCGAAGTGGCATAGTTTTCTCTCCCGAGATTTCTCTTCGGAAGACTGTCACCGGTCCTATGATCATCCCTGTTTCTGTTCCTGTTGACACTACTACTAATACTATAGTTCCTATAATTACACTTGCTGATACTCCTACCATTGAGTCGACCGAGACTCGGGGCAAAGGCATTCTGGTTGAGCCTATCCGAATGAAGGAGCAATCATCAATATCTATCCCTGAGGCCTCCCAAAAGGAGATGGAAGAAATTCTTAAAAGTATAAAGAGAAGCGACTACAACGTAGTCGAACAACTAGGGCAGACTCCGTCAAAGATTTCCATGTTAGCTTTATTGTTATGATCTGAGGCTCATGCAAAGGCCTTGGTGAAATTCCTTAAAACTACCCATGTACCACAAGAAACCTCTGCTGATCAGTTCCAAGACTGTGTAGCCAGCTTGATCGCAGATAATGGTTTAGGCTTTTCTGATGCTGACTTGACACCTAGAGGGAGGAAGCACAACAAGGCATTCCATGTCTCTGTCGAATGCAGGGGCACAACTTTGGCCCATGTCATGGTTGATATTGGTTCGTCTCTGAATGTGCTGCCTAAGAAGGCTCTTGATAGACTTAACTGTGAAGGTTTGACCTTAAAACCCAACAACATATTGGTAAGGGCCTTCGACGGTTCAAAGAGAATAGTGCATGGGGAGGTGGACATACCCATAAAAGTTGGAACTCAAACATTTGATTCAACTTTTTACGTGATGGACATTCTCCCTTCCTATTCCTTCTTGTTGGGCCGACCATGGATTCACAACGCTGGTGCCGTTACCTCTACATTACATCAAATGCTGAAATATCCAACTGAGGGGAAAATCATTACTGTCCATGGAGAAGAGGAATATATGGTCAGTCACTTGACTCTTTAAGATACATGGAATTGGATGGTGAATTCATTGAAACTCCATTTTAGCACTTCGAGGAAGTCCCACAAGTCGTGGCAGTAACCAAGGTTGTTTCCCAAGTCCCAACGATTTTCCCGACTGTCAATGGAGGACTCAACAACTGGGAAGCTAAAGATTTTGTACCAATTACTTTTATCCAACAGTAATTATCTTTAAATTTTGTCGGACCTGTAATAATTAAACAATTCAGACTTTTAAAATCTTGTGTCTTACCCGAGGCACTTCGAGGAAGTCCCACAAGTCGTGGCAGTAACCAAGGTTGTTTCCCAAGTCCCAACGATTTTCCCGACTGTCAATGGAGGACTCAACAACTGGGAAGCTAAAGATTTTGTACTAATTACTTTTATCCAACAGTAATTATCTTTAAATTTTGTCGGACCTGTAATAATTAAACAATTCAGACTTTTAAAATCTTGTGTCTTACCCGAGGCACAACAGACCATTTGTAAGGGTTGTTACCTCTTTTCCATATGTCTTCAATGAATCATGGACGTTTTTGCATACAAACTTTGTGTTCTTTGTCTTTCTTTTCTACATTTTTATTTCTTTCAAAGATAGCTATACTCTTACACACACTCACATTCAAAATGCAGATCTACATCCATTCGGGATCCCATGGGTAACGATTCTGCTATGGCCTTCTGTGACTCTGAAAATCTAATCTACCAAACCAAAGACGAAGGTGAGGAAGATTGTGAAGTACCAGGGGAACTTGCCAGGTCATTACAATAAGAAGAGAGGACTATACAGCCCCACGAAGAACCAGTAGGCACAGTTAACCTAGGTACCGAAGTGGACAAGAAAGAAGTTAAGGTGGGTGCCAATCTGGAACCCAGTGTCAAGAAGCGTCTGATTTAGTTGCTACATGATTATGTTGAGGTCTTTTCCTGGTCGTATAAATACATTCCAGGACTTGATGCTGATATCGTGGTACATCGTCTACCAACAAAAGAAGACTGCCCTCCGGTAAAACAAAAGGTCCGTCGCATGCCACCCGACATGTTAGAGAAGATTAAGGCTGAAGTCGTGAAACAATTCAACGCTGGATTCTTGGCCGTCACCTCCTATCCGGAATGGGTCGCCAAAGTTGTTCCCGTGCCTAAAAAGGACGGAAAAGTGCGAATGTGCGTGGACTACAGAGATTTGAATAGGGCAAGTCCTAAGGATGATTTCCCACTTCCCCACATCGATATTCTGGTTGACAATACAACACAATATAAGGATTTTTCCTTCATGGATGGTTTCTCAGGTTACAATCAAATCAAAATGGCGCCTGAGGACATGGAGAAAACAACCTTCGTCACATAATGGGGGACATTCTGTTACAAGGTTATGCCATTCGGGTTGAAGAATGCTGGGGCAACCTATCAACGTGCCATGGTAGCTCTATTTCATGACATGATACATCACGAAATAGAGGTCTATGTGGACGAAATGATAGCCAAATCTCAAATGGAAGAGGAACATCTTGACCATTTACAGAAACTCTTTGAGAGAATAAAGAAATATAAGCTGAGGTTGAACCCGAATTAATGCACATTTGGAGTGAGGTCCGGTAAACTCCTAGGATTCATTGTCAATGGTAAAGGTATCGAAGTAGACCCTGCCAAGGTGAAAACAATACAAGAAATTCCTTCTCCTCATACTAAGAAGGAAGTCAGAGGATTCTTGGGACGGCTAAACTACATAGCCAGATTCATTTCTCACCTGACAGCTACTTGTGAACCAATCTTCAAATTACTGAAGAAAGATCAAGTAGTCAAACGGAATGATGAGTTCCAAACTACCTTCGACAAGATCAAAGAGTACCTGCAAGAGCCTCCTGTTTTGATGCCACCAGTCGAGGGAAGACCATTGATTATGTATCTAATTGTTTTGGAAAATTCAATGGGGTGTGTGCTGGGGAAGCATGACGAGTCTTTCCGAAAAGAGCATTGTTGTACCCAAAAACTTGCCCTCCCATTTTACTCAACAAATTTCAATTGATGTCCCCAAGTTGCTCAAGGAAGTCCAAGAGTTGACTAGACAAACTCTCTCATAAGGCAGTGTGTCTCAAATTAGGGTTTCAAATTTCATCAAGATGTGTGGATCAAAAAGGCCCTAAATTATCTCCAAGGCCCTAATATGTTCCCAAGATTCTCCATGTCAAGTCTCATGCCTTGCACAATAAGTTTGCTCAGTCAACTGCTCAGATGCTTGAGAATCTACTATATTAGGTCAAAAGTCAAATGTGGCCCACATACAGTCAAACCTCAAGATTTTTGGTCAACATCAACATTTTGAAGTGACTTCCATCATTTAATCAAGGTTTGGTCATGATTCCTCAAGGAATGCTCCAAATTCATCAAAACCCAAAAGTTGCTAAATTAGGGTTTTGCAGGAAAAGTCAATCAAACTTTGACCAAGCATAACTTCTTCATACTTTATTAGAAAATTTCCATCCAAGGCTAATTTTGAAGAGGATGCAATTCCCTACAATTCATATTCAGCCCACAAGTTCAAAATATGCACTCATCGAAAGATGTGAATTTTTACATTATAGGTCCTTTTGAAAAGTCAACAAAAACACCTTTTGGGTGAAAGCTTCATACATGAACATGGAAGATCCAATTTAGATGAAACGAAAAGGGTTGTTTAGGGGACATCCTAAGCTTTCTAAAAAGTCCAAGAACACCTCTCTAGGGTTAAAATTGGAAGATATATGCCTTGTCAAAGTTGACCTTTTTTGCAAAATTGCAAAAAGTCAAATGTGCTCAAAAGTGCATTTTTTTACCAAATGGGCCTAGCATTTCATGATTGCACCTCACTTATAGCATGGTCCACGACCCAAATATCCAACCTCGTGTTATTTTCTTCATTTTTCAATTTATTTGGATTTTTTGTTAATTAAAATTTTAATTAAATCAAATAATTGATGAATAATAGAAAAGATATGATGTGATCTGATTTTTGGACAGGATCTCAATCAAATAATGCAAGGATATCATGATCAATTCGAATCAAGGCTAATTGGAATAAGAAAGGGATAATTTGGCTCATTATAGCAAGTTTACATATGCCATGAATATCAAATCAAATCTTCAAAACTTTCAAAGATGTGATCTGTTTTTACAACCCTAATTCACCCTATGATATATATTGAACAAATACAAGTCAAAATACAGGTTTTTGGAGTCGTGAAAGAGGCAGAGCAAAGTAAAAAATTCAAGGAAAAGGTGTGAATCGGTTTCCATTCCCCAGGCCATCTCAAGATGTTCAAGCTATCCCAATCCATTATTGGACATCTCAGGAAGCTATTCCAACCAATTGCAAGGTCTGAAACGCCCAGAAACACCAATTGTAACTCACACGGATTGCGGTTTTTTTCCAGAATCGATTATCCCAATTCTTACATCATTAGCAATTTTAATTGTCATATTTGTGATTATTATCATCTTTGCAAGCTAACTGAATGGTTTAATTTCATTTTTGAAGCCTTTACACGCAGATGCCATTGTTAGGGTTTTCACGTTGCTTTTAGGGTTTTCGTCCACAGGGAAAACTAGGTCATGAATGAGGTACCATGATACTCGTGAGACCAAGACGAGTTGATTGGTACCATCACAATAGATTTATCATGCTTGTATTGAATTTTTGAATGACACAGGTTTTTAGCAACGGACATGGTCTGTAGGTATAGGTTATATACCTAAAACGACGGGCTGGAGGTAGAAGAAGGTGATTTGTCATCACTCCGTTGGTTCGTTTGAATTCAGTGTGCGCAGTTTTTTTGTTCCAGGGACATTGGATTTGTTTTATATATTTTATATTCTCTTTATTGTGTTAACAATTAACAATCATAGCTCAGCTGGCAGCGTGGCATTGGATTTAAGCGTGAGGACCTGGGTTCGATCCCAGGTCCCAGCGCTTTCTTTATTTTCTTTTCCTTTACCAGATCCTGCACATCACAATCTCAAGTGCCTTTCATACGACCTCAACGTCCAGCCACTGGATGCACTTCTACCCAGATCTAACGCTTCCAGCCTGAAGGTCTATGGTGCACGTTCAAGTCAATGCCACACAAGACCCAGCGCCGACTAGGCCTCAGCTTAATGGGCCTGGGAATTTCAGTTTCATACACCCTCTCTTCAGCAAGGCAACAGGCCCATTTGGTTATTATTTTCTATTCTTTTTAATTTCTCTATTTGTTTTCTTTAATTATTTTCTTTTTTCTTTTAATTAACACAAAATTCTTTTTTATTAAATTAACAAATCAAAAATCAAAAAAATCTTTTTTTTAACAATATTGTTATTTTTTAAATTAGTTAGTTTAATTTAACTTAGGGCAATTTGATCTTTTTTTATATAATTAAAAATAATTAGACTTAGGATTTTAATTGTACATAATTTAATTCATTTTCTTTTTCCTTAAAAATACACCAAGATCATTTTTCTCATAAAATATTTATTCCTTTAATTGATTAATTAATTAGCAAATTAGGTTAATTTAATTTCTTTCATAATTAAAAACAATTAGAAATTAGGTTTAATTAATTTGTAATTTAATTGTTTTCTCAAATAAAAATCCACAAAAAAATACTTTTCCTCACTTAGAGTTTTAGGTTATTTTTCAACCGTCCTCGCATTTAATTTGTCGCGCGCTTGTTAATTATTTTTCCATTATTTTGTAACTGTTAAGGGTTTGTAATAGTTAACCTAGGGTTTTTATTTACTATTCAATCCCCGTTTTTTGGTTATGTAATTAATTCCCCCTCCCCGAAGCCTTGTAATAGCTAGGTTTATTTTTCGCACTTTAAATTCCCGCAATCTTTAACTGTCTAGATGCATGGCTAATAGGATTGTATGGAAAGAATGCTCGAAATTTAAAACGGTAGATCACCTAATGTGCAAAGACTAAATAACTGAAAAAGTTCACATGCACATATTCACCCCTAGGGTTTACCTCACTTCGGTTTCCTTCGATAAACAATCATTAAGCATAGGATATTTTAGTGGTTGCCCTCCAGTCTAAAAGATCAAATTGTCCCATTCAAATGTTGCCTTGGAAATGTTGCCTCAGAAATGTTGCCTCAAAAAGATCTTAAGACTCTAGGGTCACTACTAAAGTTTTCTAACTATTGCTTAGTGATTGTACTTATCCCTTTCGAATGTCCCTTACAACTCCAACGACGGTGCTACATACTCCTTAATAGTAGGATAGCGTTGTCTAAAGGAAATGAGAACGAACAATCTTTTTCGAGTAGGTAGAATCTTAAGTACTTGCTCAATAAAAAACTTTTCACACAAACACCATTCAAAACAACTTCGTCACACTCTTGAGGACTGATACAAGGGTTATCACGAAGTAAAACATTTTCAAAACAAGCACACACAAGCAATTTTAAAAGATGAGCAAGTACCCAAGAGCCCATGGAAAACCATGGATAGAAAGGGTGCTAACACCTTCTCTTTCTATAATCTACCCCCCGCACTCAGAATATCTCGAAAAAAGGTTTTTCTGTTCTTTTTCCTTTTCCATGATTGGATGAAATAAAAGTAGGTGGCGACTCTTGCTTACCGCAACATTTTGCGAACAAAAAACGCAAAACGCAAACCAGTAAAAATAGTCGATTCTGCCACCGTATCACAGAACTGGCGACTCTGCTGGGGAATTCTATAAAGTGGGGTATACCTTAGGATTTAGGTCATTTTAAAATTGCTTCTCTTGATTGTTTTGATTGCTTTACTTTTGAGGGTTTGTTCGGGGTTACTATAGATCCTACACCTGGATCTGGGGAACACCTTTTAGGTAAGTAGCAATAAATTGTGAGGGAACTATGTTGGGGTATACCGGCACGGTTGAAGCAGTAGCTATGTTGATGTGGCACTTTGGTTGGTACCGGTAACCCTTGAGTCAATTAGGGAGAGTACGAGGCCGCCGCATGGTGTCGTGAAGCATCAACTGACCTTAGAACCTTTAATTGCACAACTTGGCTAGTAATATGTAGCGAGATATCCGACTTTGGTGTATGCCCAAGGTCGACAGATACTCGAAGCTACACTCATTGAGGTTTGACTCTTGAGTTTTGTTTAGTTGTGAGTCCATCGCCTATTGAACGAAGCTGGGGGAAAGATCAGTGATATTGAGATCCCTTTTAGAACCCGGTTACTATTTATAGGGCAGGTTGAACCAATCCAACTTCAAGAGGGTATGAACTTAAAACTCATGCAAGCCTTAAACCTAAGGACTTGGTGTGACTTGTTTGTTATTTGCTATACCTGTGATTTTCTAACCTAATCATGACATCATAAGCATAGCATATCATGACTAACCATTTCAAGGATTTCCTAGGGCTCATCTTTACTCTGTTTTGTAGGACATGACATCTTCCCGTAGGAATATTATACAGATCAACCTTGTGAAAGTGTCTCTCCAACTAAAGGATCTGGCATTAAGGGTTCTAGAAGGTTCTCATTTCACTATAAAGCATGGTAAGTTGCTCAATTTGGTCACTGCAAAACCTGATGAAGAGTTGTTAAAAGTGTTGTTTCAGTTCTTCGATTCGGTGCACCATTGTTTCACCTTCCCGGATTACCAGCTAGTACCTACTATGGAGGAGTTTTATCATTTGTTGGGGGTACCTATTCTTGACCAGTTTGCTTTCAATGGTACGGAAGAACATCCAAAGCCTGAAGAAATTGCTAGAGCTCTGTCTTTACAACGGTCTGACATAGTGGCAAATTGGGAGACTAGAGGGAGTGTCCAAGGAATTCCGGTTAAGTTTCTATTTGAGAAGGCCTATCATTTTTGGGATACCTTATATTTACAAGCTTTCGAAGAGGTGTTGGCACTTCTCATTTATGGGACGTTACTTTTCCCGAATGCTGATCAAATCGTAGATGTGAGCACTATCAAGGTTTTCCTGTCTCATAATCCAGTACCTATATTACTCGGGGATATTCTGCACTCTTTGCATGCTCAAACTCTAAAAAGAATGGGAACCCTCCTGTATTTCACTCCTCTATTGGCTAGGTGGTTTATTTCACACCTACCCAGGCCTGTTTTGAAGAATGAGCAGGGTTTGAAATGGTCTCGCAGGCTGATGTCCCTTAAACATTCAGACATTCATTGGTGTTCACGGTTCTCAGAAGATGTTACCATCATCAATCGCTGTGGTGAATTCCCTAAAGTCCCCCACTTAGGCATTAGGGGAGGAATCACTTACAACCCTTGTTTGGCAGTGCGTCAGTTTGGTTATGCAAGAAGAGATGGTCCTTATGATACGCTTATCCAAGGAATCACCTTCAATCATGAGAACGACGTTCAAGGATATCGTAGAAGGTTCATAAAAGCTTGGGGAATGGTACATAAAATTGATAGAAAGACGCTAGGGCATAAGAATTCCAGTCCTCTTAAGCCTTATCTCCAATGGGTACGAGCTCGAGCCCAAAGTCTGATGATGCGCTACCCTGCTGTCCTACCAATAATTGTGTAACCAGTTGCTGAAGGAGACACTGCTTCTTTTGTTCATCACCCTGACATGCCAACTAATCATGAAGAATTACAGAAGTCTTGGGTTCAACTCAAAGAAGAGCGGGACACGTTTGAAGCTTAGTTCTATGCCAGCGAGATGAAGGTCCTGGAGCTCACTAGGCTACTTCATGAAGAAAGGAACATAAATGCCTACATCGCACCAAAGAGGATGCCCTCCTGAGAGACCTAGTTTCTTTTTGCTTTCAGTTTTATTTTGTTTATTTGTAAACCTAAAGGGCATTCTTTGTAACAATTCGAACTTATCAATGCAATTAACGTGTGTTTCTTTTGGTTAAACGAATCTGAGCCTTTAAGAATCCTTGAAATCATTGCATACGCATATCATCCATGACATTGCATAAACAAGTACCATCACAGGTTTCTCATCTTCTTCGCTGTTTATTTCAGCAAAAATGTCTTCCGAACAAAGCATCAAGGACCTTCAGGCACAAAACGCCCAGTTCCAGCAAATGTTCATAAATCTGGCAAAAGGGCATGAGGATCTGAAAGCCCTCATTCTGAAAGAGAAGAAGAAAAAGAATGAGGCAGCCGGTATTCTGAATATAGGCAAAAGGTTTAGAGGGTCGTTGAAGTAAAAAGTCGATCTGACCTCTTCATCTAAGGAAGGGGAGAATCAAGAAGAAGAGACAAGAGAGAAGGATCCCAGTCCTGCAGTTTCTGACAATGATACCGATTACAATGATGAGCAATATCCTCCTGTTGAGGATAGATACAAACAATTGGATGATCGTCTGAGTTCCATGGAAGTTCAGAGGATACCCAGATCAGATTTCGAAGAATTGGGTTTGGTGTCGGGAGTAGTCATCCCGCAAAAGTTCAAAGCTCCCATTTTTGCTAAGTATGATGGGGTGTCCTGCCCAAAACTCCATCTCCGATCTTATGTCAAAAAGATCCAGCCCTACACCGCTGATAGAAATCTGTGGGTTCATTTCTTTCAAGATAGTCTGTCAGGGACTCAGCTTGAATGGTTCTACCAGCTGGAGGGAGCCAATGTCCGAAACTGGGAAGATTTGGTTGCTGCTTTCTACAAGCAGTATCAGTACAATGTCGACCTTGCTCCTACGCGTACTCAACTCCAGAGTATGTCCATGGGTGCAAGTGAAGACTTTAAAGATTATGCACATAAATGGAGAGACTTGGCTGGGAGAGTTCAACCCCCATTGTCTGATAGGGAGTTGGTTGATATGTTTCTGGGGACGTTATCTGGTCCATTTTTCAATCATTTGATCGGTAGCTCATCAGATGGTTTCATTGAGCTGATCCTAACTGGAGAGAGAGTAGAAGCTGGGATTCAGAGCGGCAAGATACAAAAGGATGCCTCTTCGAGTTTGGTAAAGAAGCCTTTCGCTGGTAAGAAGGAAGCCAATGTCGTCTATAGCCCGAGGGGCCAGAACAGGGCTGAACCTCGTCAGACAGTAAGTGCTGTAATGATACCAAGGCCTGCAGTTGCTCCATAATTCAACAATCAATAAAGGGTGGAAAGACCACAACGGCAGTTTACTCGCATTAACATGACATTGGCTGAAGTGCTACCTCACCTGCTGAGATCCAACTTGGAAACCTTGAAAGAGGCTCCCAAGAATCCAAATACCACATCTCCCAGATATAATCGGAATGCCTGGTGTGCTTATCATTCTGAGAGTCCTGGCCACGATACAAATGATTGTTCGACTCTGAGGAACAAAACACAAGACTTAATTAAAGCCAAGGAAATAGATTTTGATGCTCCAGAAAAGCCAAATGTCATAACTGCTCCCATGCCTAAGCACGGCCATGGAGTTAATGCTATTGATACTAATTTGTTTGTTACCTCTGTCGATGAAGTGTCTACTCCTCTCATGATTGTTAAGAAGAATTTGCTGTTGGCCAGTTTATTTTCGGGTTGTGATGAAGGTTGCCACATGTGTTCGTTTCTACCTTCTGGTTTCTGTTTACTGAAGTTAGGTGTCCAACGCCTGATAGATAGCAAAGAAATTCTGTTTGAGAAAACTTTGGTTCCTGTTGTTCCATCTGAAGACGTTGCTATTATAACCATTTCCGCCAATCCTTCCAAGGTTTCCTCAAGAAGACCTGTTAGGATTACATCTACTCCAAGAATTGCTCCACTGATAATCACTGTTCCTGGTCCTGTCCCATATGTCTCGGACAAAGCTGCCCCCTGTCATTATGGTGCCGATGTGTACTATCATGGCATCAAACAAGATTTGAAAGATGAAGAGGTTGATCCTGATATTGGTAACATTATCGGAACCAGAAAAGTTACCCGAAGTGGAAGGGTCTTCTCTCCCGAGATTTCCCCTAAGACTGTCAACAAACCTATTGTCATTCCACCTGTTGTTCCTGCTAGTGCATCGGCTACTGTTCCTATTCTTACTCCAGTTATTACCCCTGTTGGCGAATCGTCTGATACCCGCAGCAAAGAGGTTGTAGGTGAGCCTGCCCGGACAGAGGTGCCTAAGAAAATTATTGTGGAAGCCTCTAAGCAAGAGATAGAGGAAATACTGAAAATCATTAAGAAGAGCGACTACAATGTGGTCGAGCAGCTGAGGCATACCCCATCAAAGATGTCCATGTTGTCTTTGTTGTTGTGTTCCGAAGCCCATGCGAAGGCTTTGATCGCATTCCTCAAAACTATGCATGTGCCGCAAGAGACTTCAGCTAATCAGTTCAAAGATTGTATGGCCAACCTGACTGCTGATAATGGGCTAGGTTTTTCAGATGTAGATTTGACACCAAAAGGAAGGAAGCATAATGATGCTCTGCATGTTTGGATTGAATGCAGGGGCACCACTATGGCTCATGTGCTGGTAGATACTGGGTCTTTACTGAATGTTCTACCGAAGAAGGCATTAGACCGGTTGGATTGCAAGGGTTTAACTCTAAAGCCTAGTAACGTTGTCGTAAGGGATTTTGACGGATTGAAGAGAATGGTGCACGAGGAGGTGGACATCCCTGTCAAAGTGGGTTATCAAACTTTTGGGTCCACTTTCTATGTGATGGATATCAGGCCATCATATTCTTGTTTGTTGGGACGTCCTTGGACCCACGAGGTTGAGGCTGTCACCTCCATACTCCACCAAATGCTGAAGTATCAAGTGAAAGGAAAGATTGTCACAGTGCGGGGTGAAGAAGAATATATGGTGAGTCACCTCAACTCCTTTCGCTACATAGAGATGGACGGGGAATTCATCGAAACTCCTTGTCAGAATTTTCAAGAGGTCCCTCAGACCTTGGCATCGAATGAAACTACTAGCAACAAACCTCCTTTGAAGATGGCTTCTCTCAAGGACGCCAGGGCTGTGGTTGAAGAAGGTGGGTGTGCCAATTGGGGTCAGCTCCTTGATTTCACTCATAAAACTGATAAATTTGGTTTGGGCTTTACTACAGGGGCTCAAAGGGCTGTTAGGCGCACTCGGGCTGGAGGACCTCCCCTACGCATCACCAATCGTGGGATTAATGCCATTGAAGACAGTGAAGAGGACTCAGACATCGACATCTGGATCTACCCAACAACCAACGGTGGACCGAGTAACTGGACGGCTAGGGACTTCATACCTGTTTCTTTTATTCTGCAGTAATTGACTTATTTGTTTTAAGATTTGTAATAAACAATTTAAAACTTTACGGCCTGATGCCTTGCCCGAGGCACCTTGGCTTTTGCTTGTGAGGGCTATTATTTGTCATTTCATATATCATTAATAAACAATTGGACATTTCTTGCATACAAATTTTGCGCTCTCTGTTTTTCTTTTTTGTTTTCACTTTATCAAAACAGTTATTCTCTTACACACACTCACGTATCATAATGCAGACCCATATCCACTCTGGATCCCATTGATAACAGCTCTGCTATTGCCAGTTATAACTTCGAAAATCCGATCAACAAAGCCGAGGATGAAGGTGAGGATGATTGTGAGGTGCTTGGAGAACTCGCTGGACTATTACAGCAGGAAGAAAGGGCCATACAACCCCATGAAGAGCCATTTGAGACAATGAACTTGGGTACCGAGGAAGACAAAAAAGAGGTTAAAATAGGTGCAAATCTAGAGCTTAGTGTCAAACAGAGGTTGATACAAATGTTGCACGACTATGTTAAGATCTCCGCCTGGTCCTATGAAGATATGCCTGGTTTAGACACTGATATTGTGGTACATCGCCTGCCGACTAAAGAAGATTGTCCACCTGTTAAACAGAAGGTACGCCATATGCGCCCTGAAATGTCAGAGAAGATCAAAGAAGCGGTCATGAAACAGTTCGATGCAAGATTCTTAGCTGTCACTTCGTATCCACAGTGGGTTGCTAACGTTGTTCCGGTACCTAAGAAGGATGGTAAGGTACGGATGTGTGTTGATTATAGAGATCTGAACAGGGCAAGCCCCAAGGATGACTTCCTACTTCCTCACATTGATGTTCTGGTCGACAACACCGCACAACACACAATCTTCTCCTTCATGGATGGTTTCTCTGGCTACAACCAGATCAAGATGGCTCCTGAAGACATGGAGAAGACAACCTTCGTTACACACTGGGGCACCTTCTGCTACAAGGTGATGCCTTTTGGGTTGAAGAATGCTGGGGCAACTTATCAACGTGCCATGGTCGCTTTGTTCCATGACACGATTCACCATGAGATCAAAGTTTATGTTGATGATATGATAGCCAAGTCTCAGACTGAAGAAGAGCATCTTGATCATCTCTAGAAGTTGTTCGACAGGTTGAAGACATACAAGATGAGGTTGAATCCGAACAAGTGTACCTTCGGGGTAAGGTCTAGTAAGCTTCTAGGTTTCATCGTCCGTGACAAGGGTATTCAGGTAGACCCTGCGAAGGTAAAGGCCATACAAGAGATGCCAGCTCCCCGTACAGAGAAGGAAGTTAGAGGTTTCTTGGGACGTCTGAATTATATCGCCAGGTTCATTTCACATCTGACTGCTACTTGTGAGCCAATCTTCAAGCTTCTGAAGAAAGATTAAGTGGTAAAGTGGAATGATGAATGCCAGAACGCTTTCGAAAGAATCAAGGAATACCTTCAAGAACCTCTAATTCTTATGCCTCCAGTTGAAGGAAGACCTTTGATATTATACTTGACAGTGCTAGACAATTCGTTGGGGTGTGTGTTGGGGCAGCATGACGAGTCTGGTCGAAAAGTGCACGCGATTTACTACCTTAGCAAAAGTTTACCGACTGTAAGATACGATACTCATTGCTCGAGAAAACTTGTTGCGCTTTGGCATGGGTTGCTCGCCGACTGAGACAGTATATGCTGACTCACACTACCTTGTTGATATCAAAGATGGATCCGATCAAGTATATTTTCGAGAAGCCCGCTCTCTCCGGAAGGATAGCAAGGTGGCAAATGATCTTAACCAAAAATGACATACAATATACGAACCAAAGGCAATTAAGGGAAGTGTATTGGCTGGTCATTTGGCTCATCAGGCCGTGGATGATTACCAGTCCGTGAATTTTGAGTTCCCGGATGAGAATATCATGTCGGTGACTAACTACGAAGAACCTGGACCGGACGAAGGACCTGAGGAAGGATCCCGATGGTCTATGTATTTTGATGGAGCCTCAAACGCACTAGGTAACGGCATTGGCGCTATAATCATATCTCCCGAGGGCTGTCATACTTTGTTCACTACCCAATTATGTTTCAACTGCACCAATAACATGGCGGAGTATGAAGCATGTATTATGGGTCTTCGAGCTGCTATTTACCTGAGGATTAAGTTCTTAAGTGTATTCGGGGATTCCGCTCTGGTGATAAGTCAGATCAAAGGCGAGTGGGATACGAAGCACCCAAATCTCATTCCTTACAGAGAGTATGTACTGACATTGCTCCCACACTTTGAGGAGTTAACCTATGAACATTTCCCACGAGAAGAGAACCAGTTGGCGGACGCGCTAACTACCATGTCTTCTATGTTCAAAGTTAGGTGGGACAATGAAGCTCCCCAAATTACCATTGAGAGGTTGGATGAACCGGCACACTATTGTGGAATCAGTACCGAAGAAGTGGCAGACAAACCCTGGTTCCATGAAGTCAAACGGTATCTCGAGGCTCAGGAGTATCCCAAAGGGGCATCTGTCAATGATAAGAAGTTTCTGAGAAGGTTCGCTGCAAATTCTTCCTCAGTAATGGGATCCTCTATAAACACAACCATGACTCCACACTACTAAGGTGTGTAGACAAGAGCGAAGTAGAGAGGATCATGACAGATCTACATGAAGGCACCTTCGAAACCCATTCTAGTGGACACACCATGGCTAAGAAGATCCTACGGGTAGGATATTACTGGTCCACTATGGAAGATGATTGCTATCAGCACTCTCGAACTTGTCATAAGTGCCAAGTCTATGTTGATAAGGTGCATGTGCCTCCAGTTCCTCTGAACGTCCTGACAGCTCCTTGGCCCTTTGCGATGTGGGGCATCAACATGATCGGCGAGATTAGACCTACTGCATCTAATGGGCATCGTTTCATCTTAGTAGCCATTGATTACTTCACGAGTTGGGTTGAGGCAGCCTCTTTTGCTACTGTGACCAAGAACGTCATGGCGCAGTTTATCCAACATAATCTGATCTGTCGATATGGTGTGCCAGGGAGAATTATTACTGACAATGGTATGAATCTCAACAACACAATGATCACCGAGCTCTGCAAACAGTTCAAGATACAACACCATAATTCTTCTCCTTACAGGCCGAAGATGAATGGCGTTGTTGAAGCAGCTAACAAGAACATCAAGAAGATTGTACAGAAGATGATGGTGACATACAAAGACTGGAATGAGATGTTACCATTTACTCTTCATGGATACCGTACCTTAGCACGGACGTCGACATGAGCAACACCCTACTCTCTGGTATATGGCATGGAGGCAGTCCTACCCATAGAAGTCCAGATACCTTTTCTCAGGATTATGAAGGATACGGATTTGAACAAAGACGACTGGATCCAAACCCGACTTGATCAGTTAAACTGAATCGATGAGAAGAGACTTACTGCTATCTGCCATGGTCAGACATATCAAACGTGAATGATCAAGGCTTTTAACAAGAAAGTCAGGCGTTAAGAATATCAAGTCGGAGATCTGGTGATCAAACGCATCATACTGCCGCAAGGTGATCCCAGGGGCAAATGGACCCCTATGTACGAAGGGCCATTTATGGTCAAGAACATTTACTCGGGAGGAGCTGTGATTCTAACCAACATGGATGGTGACGACCTTCCTCACCCTGTCAATGCAGACATAGTGAAAAGATACTACGCATGATCAAAGACCCGTTAGGTCGATTGGCCTAGGAAAATATAAGGGATTCCCGGGGAACCAAAAGGGTTCGGGCAAAATTAAGGGATGAAAATGAAAAAATTTGTACACCCGGCAAGTGGAAAACCCGAAAGGGAGGCTTGGGCAAAAAAGGGTATCCCGGTGGATTGAAAACCCGAAAGGGCAATCTAGGAAAAAGTTAGGGATTGAAGCGTATCGCTATGTCTCATTGGATCATCTGGAGACCAGACTTCGGTATTGACTATCAAGCTCAGTTGGCGCCAATCAATCTGATCAACCTTCGGCCAAGTAGCAAAGTGATGAGACGCTTGAAGATATAAAGGCAATAGCAGAGTTGGAACCCAATAGGGTTGTTTCACATAGCTGTTTTTCTTTCTTTTATAAAAATTGTATAATTTCTATCTTTCGACGGTGTTCTCTTACTAGGACGTCAGCCTCCTTGTACAAAACGCCTATTACAGGCCAATTTCAAAATCAATACAAGTCATTTTCACAAGAAACTTCAATTTGTTTTTTTTCTTTTTTCTGTTTTGTTTTGCAAGAACGTACAATGATTTATTTTTGATATATGAATTTGAAAATGATTGTTGCTCATAAATATTTACATAAGAAACAAAGGCAATTACTCGTAATTCCAGAAACAGGAAAGAACAAGAAGTACCAAACCCAACGGTTCCTCTGCCCAGCAGGTATCGGGATAGAGCTAGATTTGGAACATGATTATCAGTACATACACTCCCCACAGATTAAAAGTACCCAAAAGGCATTGATGTCATCTTTCCTGAAACAGGACATAACTATCGCCAGCCGAGGTTCGTAATCGCAGGCGAGTCAACAAATTTCATCCCCTAAGTGGAGTCTATTTCTACAGATACAAAAGCTCAATCTCCAACAAAGCTCATCACTTCCAGCAACGGAATTTCATCCCCAGGTAAGTTTGTTCCTCCAGATCAGCAGGTCTACCAACAGAGTATCTCTTCCTCTAAAGTCTGGTCCCCGCAGAGTTATTCTCCAGCATCTCTTCTCGGCAGAATATTCACAAATCTCTAGCAACCGTCAAGGATTTATTTTTCCCAGACGCGAGCATACCCCGACAGCATTTCATGAACATACATCATGACATACGCATACATATCATATACAACATAATCTCATTTATTGTGAGAACATCATCTCACCCTGCATTTCATGCATCGCATATAACTAACCCTGATCTCTTTTCAGGAAAAGACGATTAGCTTCAATGAATCCAGCAGTTATACAGATCACATCTATAGACAACTAATGGAAACTCAGTTCCCTAAATCAAACGGGTCAACTAATCTACATTATCATATCGAAGTAACCTTACCCCGGTTCCTCCTAAAGTTTTACACAAACTTATCTCAAAATAACCTTACCCCGGTTCCTCCTGAAGTTTTACACAAACTTATCTCAAAGTAACCTTACCCCAGTTCATTCTGAAGTTTTACACGAACTTATCACAAAGTAACCTTACCCCGGTTCCTCCTGAAGTTTTACACGAACTTATCCCAAAGTAACCTTACCCCGGTTCATTCTGAATTTTTATACAAACTTATCTCAAAGTAACCTTACTCCGATTCATTCTGAAGTTTTACACGAACTTATCACAAAGTAACCTTACCCCGGTTCCTTCTGAATTTTTACACGGACTTAGCCCAAAGTAACCATACCCAGGTTCCTGCTGAAGTTTTACCCAAACTCCTCACAAAGCAACCTTGCCCAAGTTCCTTCTCACAGCCCTACTATCCAGGCTTTCATATCGAAGTAACCCTACTATCCAGGTTCCTTCTCACAGCCCTACTATCCAGGATTTTCATATCGAAGTAACCCTACTACCCAGGTTCCTTCTCACAACCCTACTATCCAGGATTTTCATATCGAAGTAACCCTACTATCCAGGTTCCTTCTCACAGCCCCACTATCCAGGCTTTTCATATCGAAGTAACCCTACTATCCAGGTTCCTTCTCACAGCCCTACTATCTAGGCTTTCATATCGAAGTAACCCTACTATCCAGGTTCCTTCTCACAACCCTACTATCCAGGCTTTCATATCGAAGTAACCCTACTATCCAGGTTCCTTATCACAGCCCTACTATCCAGGCTTTTCATATCGAAGTAACCCTACTATCCGGGTTCCTTCTCACAACCCTACTATCCAGGCTTTCATATCGAAGTAACCCTACTATCCAGGTTCCTTCTCATAACCCTACTATCCAGGTTCCTTCTCACAGCCCTACTATCCAGGCTTTTCATATCGAAGTAACCCTACTATCCAAGTTCCTTCTCACAACCCTGCTATCCAGGCTTTTAAATATCGAAGTAACCCTACTATCCAAGTTCCTTCTCATAACCTTACCATCCAAGTGTCTTTTCTCTTATCTCCAGACAGCAGTCCACAACACTGTAAAACCTAGACCTGATCAAACCCGATTGGTTTCGCATTTCCCTAGTAAGTCGCGGTGCAGCTTGTACACTGACCAAATATGCAGTTCACCTCCGGAGTTAATTCCCCAGTAGAGTAACGGACAACTGAAGCTCCTAAAATTCTATATCTCCCAAGACAGATACCAACATTCGTCAGCAGATTCCTCCTTAACAACCACAACAGGGACTCTCGTCAAAGGAATATCTCAGGAAATCCACATTCTCTAGATGGCATCTTTAAGCCCATCTCTGACAATTCTCCGTCGCATCCAGGATGGCATCTTTAATCCCATATCCAACAATCTTCCATTATCGACCTCCAAATGGCATCTGTAAGCCCATTTCCGATATCACAAATCAAGTGCCACTTCATGCGAGTGCAAATTTCTGGGCACTCTAGTGTTCAATCATCTTCCACCTTCAGATCACGAAAGACAGACTAGCCAATCTACATCCTCAGGTTTAAGAGGATTGAACAGGGGCAGCTATTGTACCCAGAAATTTTCTATCCCATTTTACTCAACAAATGTCAATTGAGGTCCCCAAGTTGCTCAAGGAAGTCCAAGAGTTGACTAGACAAACTCTCTCCTAAGGCAGTGTGTCTCAAATTAGGGTTTCCACTTTCATCAAGATGTGTGGATCACAAAGGCCCCAAATGCTCTCCAAGGCCCTAATATGTTCCCAATATTCTCCATGTCAAGTCTCATGCCTTGCACAAGAAGTTTGCTCAGTCAACTGCTCAGATGCTTGAGAATCGACTATATTAGGTCAAAAGTAAAATGTGGCCCACATACAGTCAAACCTCAAGATTTTTGGTTAACATCAACATTTTGAAGTGACTTCTATCATTTGATCAAGGTTTGGTCATGATTCCTCAAGGAATGCTCCAAATTCATCAAAGCCCAAAAGTTGCTAAATTAGGGTTTTGTAGGAAAAGTCAACCCTTTTTTGACCAAGCATAACTTCTTCATACTTTATCAGAAAGTTTCCATCCAAGGCTCATTTTGAAGAGGATGCAATTACCTACAACTCATCTTCGTCCCACAAGTTCAAAATATGTACTCATCAAAAGATATGAATTTTTACATTATAGGTCCTTTTGAAAAGTCAACAAAAACACCTTTTGGGTCAAAGCTTCATACATGAACATGAAAGATCCAATTGAGATGAAACCAAAAGGGTTGTTTATGGGACATCCTAAGCTTTCTAAAAAGTCCAAGAACACCTCTCTAGGGTTAAAATTTGAAGAGATATGCCTTGTCAAAGTTGACCTTTTTTGCAAAATTGCCAAAAGTCAAATGTGCTCAAAAGTGCATTTTTTTACCAAATGGGCCTAGCATTTCATGATTGCACCTCACTTATAGCATGGTCCACGACCCAAATATCAAACCTCATGTTATTTGCTTCATTTTTCAATTTATTTGTATTTTTTGTTAATTAAAATTTCAATTAAATCAAATAATTGATGAATAATGGAAAAGATATGTTGTGATCTGATTTTTGGATAGGATCTCAATCAAATAATGCAAGGATATCATGATTAATTCGAATTAAGGCTAATTGGAACAAGAAAGGGATAATTTGGCTCATTATAGCAAGTTTACATATGCCATGAAGATCAAATCAAATCTTCAAAACTTCCAAAGACATGATCTGTTTTTACAACCCTAATTCACCCTATGATATATATTGAACAAATACAAGTCAAAATACGGGTTTTTGGAGTCGTGAAAGAGGCAGAGCAAGGTCAAAAATCAAGGAAAAAGTGTGAATCGGTTTCCATTCCCCAGGCCATCTCAAGCTATTCAAGCTATCCCAATCCATTGTTGGACGTCTCAGGAAGCTATTCTAACCATTTGCAATGTCTGAAACACCCAGAAACACCAATTGTAACTCACACGGTTTGCATTTTTTTCCAGAATCGATTATCCCAATTCTTGCATCATTAGCAATTTTAATTGTCATATTTGTGATTATTATCATGTTTGCAAGCTAACTGAATGGTTTAATTGCATTTTTGAAGCCTTTACACGTAAATGCCATTGTTAGGGTTTTCACGTTGCTTTTAGGGTTTCCGTCCATAGGGAAAATTGGGCCATGAATGAGGTACCATGATACTTGTGAGACCAAGACGAGTTGATTGGTACCATCACAATAGATTTATCATGCTTGTATTGAATTTTTGAATGACACAGGTTTTTAGCAACGGACATGGTCTGTAGGTATAGGTTATGTACCTAAAACGACGGGCTGGAGGTAGAAGAAGGTGATTGGTCATCACCCCGTTGGTTTGTTTGAATTCAGTGTGCGCGGTTTTTTTTCCAGGGACATTGAATTTGTTTTATATATTATATATTCTCTTTATTGTGTTAACAATTAACAATCATAGCTCAGCTGGCAGCGTGGAATTGGATTTAAGCGTGAGGACCTGGGTTCGATCCCATGTCCCAGTGCTTTCTTTATTTTCTTTTCCTTTACCAGATCATGCACGTCACAATCTCAAGCGCCTTCCATACATCCTCAACGTCCAGCCACTAGATGCACTTCTACCCAGATCTAACGCTTCCAGTCTGAAGGTCCATGGTGCACATTCAAGTCAATGCCACACAAGACTCAGCGCTGACTGGGCCTCAGCTTAATGGGCCTGGGAATTTCAGTTTCATACACCCCCTCTTCAGCAAGGCAACAGGCCCATTTGGTTATTATTTTCTATTCTTTTTTAATTTCTCTATTTGTTTTCTTTAATTATTTTCTTTTTTCTTTTAATTAACACAAAATTATTTTTTATTAAATTAACAAATCACAAATCACAAAATTTTTTTTTTAATAATATTGTTATTTTTTAAATTAGTTATTTTAATTTAACTTAGGGCAATTTGATCTTTTTTTATATAATTAAAAATAATTAGACTTAGGATTTTAATTGTACATAACTTAATTCATTTTCTTTTTCCTTAAAAATACACCAAGATCATTTTTCTCATGAAATATTTATTCCTTTAATTGATTAATTAATTAGCAAGTTAGGTTAATTTAATTTCTTTCATAATTAAAAACAATTAGAAATTAGGTTTAATTAATTTGTAATTTAATTTTTTTCTCAAATAAAAATCCACAAAAAAATACTTTTCCCCACTTAGAGTTTTAGGTTATTTTTCAACCGTCCTCGCATTTAATTCGCCGCGCGCTTGTTAATTATTTTTCCATTATTTTGTAACTGCTAAGGGTTTTGTAATAATTAACCTAGGGTTTTTATTTACTGTTCAATCCCCGTTTTTTGGTTATGTAATTAATTTCCCCTCCCAGAAGCCTTGTAATAGCTAGGTTTATTTTTTGCACTTTAAATTCCCACAATATTTAACTGTCTAGATGCATGGCTAATAGGATTGTATGGAAATAATGCTCGAAATTTAAAATGGTAGATCACCTAATGTGCAAAGACTAAATAACTGAAAAAGTTCACATGCACATATTCACCCCTAGGGTTTACCTCACTTCGGTTTCCTTCGGTAAACAATCATTAAGCATAGGAGATTTTAGTGGTTGCCCTCCAGTCTAAAAGATCAAATTGTCCCATTCAAATGTTGCCTCGGGAATGTTGCCTCGGAAATGTTGCCTCGAAAAGATCTTAAGACTCTAGGGTTACTACTAAAGTTTTCTAACTATTGCTTAGTGATTGTACTTGTCCATTTCGAATGTCCCTTACAACTCCAACGACGGTGCTACCTACTCCTTAATAGTAGGATAGCGCTGTCTAAAGGAAACGAGAACGAACAATCTTTTTCGCGTAGGTAGAATCTTAAGTACTTGCTCAATAAAAAACTTTTCACACAAAAACCTTTTAAAACAAATTTTCAAAACAACCTCGCCACACTCTTGAGGACTGATACAAGGGTTATCACGAAGTAAAAAAATTTCAAAACAAGCACACACAAGCAATTTTAAAAGATGAGCAAGTACCTAAGAGCCCATGGAAAACCATGGATAGAAAGGGTGCTAACACCTTCCCTTTCTATAATCTACCCCCCGCACTCAGAATATCTCAAAAAAAAGGTTTTTTCTGTTCTTTTTCCTTTTCCATGATTAGATGAAATAAAAGTCGCTAGTGACTCTTGCTTACCGCGACATTTTGCAAACAAAAAATGAAAAACGCAAACCAGTAAAAACAGTCGGTTCAGCCACCGTATCACAAGCATACTATTTATTACCTGAGCAAAAAGTTTACCGACTAAGAAACAAGATATTCACTGCTCGAGAAAACTTGTTGTGCTCTGGTATGGGATGCTCGCCGGCTAAGACATTATATGCTGACCCATACTACCTTATTGATATCCAAAATGGATCCAATAAAATACATATTTGAGAAGCCTGCCCTCTCTGAGAGAATAGCAAGATGGAAGATGATCCTGACAGAATATGACATTCAGTACACTACCTAAAAATCAATAAAGAGAAGTGTGCTAGCCGATCACCTTGCTCATCAAGCTGTGGATGACTACCAGTCCATGATGTTTGAATTCCCAGATGAAGACATCATGATGGTAAATAACTGTGAAGAAATCAGACCATATGACGGACCTAAACAAGGATCCCGATGGACCCTTGTTTTTGATGGGGCGTCCAACGCACTCGACAATGACATTGGTGATGTACTTATTTCCCCTGAAGGATGTCACACTCCCTTCACTGCAAGACTTTGCTTCAACTGTACAAATAACATGGCAGAATATGAAGCGTGCATTTTTTGTCTCAAAGCTGCCATATATTTGGGAATCAAGTCTTTAAGTGTGTTTGGAGACTCAGCCTCGATAATCAGTCAGATCAAAGGAGAATGGAACACTAAGCACCCTAACCTCACCCCCTACAAAGAACATGTGTTGACATTAATCCCACATTTTGAGAAGATTACCTTCGAGCATTTCCCGCGAGAAGAAAATCAACTAGCGGATATGCTAGCCACAATGTCATCCATGTCTAAACTCAAATGGGATAACGAGGCTCCCTAGATCACCATTGAACGAAGGGATGAACCAGCTCACTGTCACGAAATAAATACTGAAGAATTAGTGGACCGGCCTTGGTTCCATGAAGTCAAGAGGTATCTCGAGGCTCAAGAGTATCCGGAAGAAGCTTCAATCAATGATAAGAAGTTCTTAAGGAGATTCTCTGCTAAGTTCTTACTTAGTAATGGCATCCTCTACAAACGCAACCACGACTTTGTGTTGCTTCGTTGCTTAGACAAGGTTGAGGCAGAAAAGATCATGGCTGATCTACATGAAGGAACTTTTGGCACCCATTCCAGTGGGCATATGATGGTAAAGGAGATCCTACGGGCAGGTTATTACTAGTCTACCATGGAAGCAGATTACTATCAGCACTCCTAAACTTGTAATAAGTGTCAGATCTATGTTGACAAAGTGCATGTACCTCCAGTTCCTCTGAATATCCTGACTACTCCCTGGCCATTCGCGATGTGGGGCATCGATATGATTGGAGAAATCAAACCTACAACTTCTAATGGACACCGCTTCATCTTGGTGGCCATTGGCTATTTCATGAAGTGGGTTGAGGCAACTTCTTTTGCTTTCGTTACCAAGAATGTCGTGGCCCGGTTCATTAAACAGAATCTCATTTTTCGGTATGGTATCCTAGAGAGAATCATCACAGACAATGGTACGAATCTTAACAATACTATGATCACGACACTGTGCATGCAGTTCAAGATCTAGCACCATAATTCTTCCCCTTACCGGCCAAAGATGAATGGCGTTGTCGAAGCCGCAAATAAGAACATTAAGAAGATCATAGAAAAAATGATAGTAACTGTTGTACCCCAAAATTTTCCCTCTCACTTATCAAGGATTTTAACAAGATCTCCTTTGGACCAAGACTACACTAGGGTTTGATCAGCTCAAGACACCTCCTCATGCACTGATGACCAAAATTAGGGTTTTAGTTTGCACAAGGATTTTTGGACTATAAATGATTCATATGACTTTCAATGATCATTATAGACCCCTAAGATTACTCATGTCAAAATTCAAGCCTTGAACCACACTTTTGATCAATCAATTGAACAGTTGACCTAAAAATCAACTGTATTGGGGAAAAAGTCAACCATGGCCAATTTACAATCAAACTTCATAATTTTTTATCCACATCAATATATTAGACTCATATGAAGCATTTGATCAAGTTTGGACCACAACCCCTCAAGAAATTTGATCAAATCACCAAAAGGGCAAAATGGTCAAAATTAGGGTTTTGACTGGAAAAGGGCAATTTATGATTTTTGGCCTAACAAATGATCAATTGGTTTGAATCAAGGATTTAAGATTTTGTTTTGAAAAGTTGAAATTTCTTAACTTATAAATTTTTCTAAGTATAGAAAATTTCTTATTTTTTCTCAACTTTGAGCCAAATTTTCACCATGATGCAAGATGATTCAAAGGAAACTTCCAACATGAAAGTTGTAGATCTCCATGAAATCTACAACTTATCTTCACACAATTTGTCCTAAAAATGCTTGGATCTCAAGATATAATTTTGTGAATACATGCTCATGAACTAAAAATAACAGTGAAATTTTGCCCTAGTTAGGCAGATTTTTTACCTAACTTCATGGCAATTTTTCACATGGTTTCAAGAGGAATTTTCAAAAGCAATTCAAAGATGAGTTTTAGAGAACATTTAAAGCTTTCCAAAATGTCCAAGAACTCCTTGATATCATTCTTGAGTAGGTAGAATCGAAGAGATGAAGTTGGTGATTTGTCACTTGGATTTCAAGCCATTTTGTGAAGAACATTGGATCCAATCCTCAAGCATGCTGAACAAGTCCTACTTTGCAGGCTCCTAACTTGACTTTCACTCCATAACTAAATGTTTTCACAGCTGTTGGAAGCTTTAAGCCAAGCATTGAATGCATCGTACAAGAATAATTCCATTTTTGGGAGAAAGGCAACATTGCCATTTTGGAAAAGCAAGCTTTATGCAAAGTCAGCTTGTATTGAGCCTTGCACTTGTTTTTTCTGCACAAACACACTACACTCAATCAGAACAAGTATGTTTAAAGGTCTCATCCACCCTACAACTTTCGTACTACACCTTGGAACCATGCTTGCTAGCTTTGCTTCACAAACAAGAAACCAAGCAAACATGTGAGTTTTTGAAATCTGAGTTGTTACAAGACTTAAGACCTTTTGCTTATAAGTAAACACATTATTTAAAAGTTGACACACGAGGGCTAAGACTCAAAAACACTCCCAAACACTTTGCAACTCAGAATCTGCCATAGCTTGACAGTTTTGAACCTTACATAGCCATCTCAAAATGCACTCGTGCGTATTGAGTTTTAACCAGTCAAACACTTAATATACATCATATCTAAGTGATCCAGACCCCTGTTTCAAGACTTTAGCTCCTCCTCCACCATCCACCATTTTCAAAAATCAAGCTTGCAGGTTGACTTGAGTAGAGAGATTCAGGGACTTTCAGGACAAAGTAAGGATTGGAATACACTCAAGGAGGTCCAGGCAAGCTAAACAGATCCTCAAGCCTTCTCAAAACTTGCTCAAACTCCATTCACGATCCCAGTTGCAAGAGGTAAAAACTTAAACTTCTATCTCTCCATACAAGCACCATTTGGTCCTGATTTGTGAAAGAAAAATGTAGATATCCTTGCTCTAAAGCTAACCATGTTCATAGTTTTCATTTATATCAACTGTGTATAGAGAATTTTGGATTTGAAATTTCTGCAAAAATTAGGTTTCAAATTAGGGCCAGTAAAATTAGATCTTATCTTTGACTTTTAGTTTACATAAATTATATGGTTGAACTCGTGGGAAGAAACACCATAACTTTCATGTTTGAACTTTCAATTTTTATGGATAAATGAAGAAGATACAGGTGGTCCGGCCATGGCTCAAGGTTGAAGATGAAGTTGCCTTCAGGAGGCATTTTCTAATATATATTTATGTTTATGTTTATATAAACGGATGTACAGCCACCCCAGTGGTAAGGCAACACGCTCACGGGTTCGAGCCCCCGCGGCGCTGCCTTTTTCATTTTCTCACTTTTCCACTCTTTTTTGTCTCTTGCAGCGCTGGGCCTCCAAATCTCGGGCTTTTTGTTTTTTCTAACAGTTACCCCCCCTGTCTGCTTGTGATACCCTTGGCCCATATCATTTTATTTATTTATTTTATTCTTATTTTATTTTCTTAAATATATTTTTCTTAACATTAAAAATCATAAAAAATATGAAAATGATAGATTTATATTTTGGCTTATTTTATTTTATTTTTCTCACAAAAAATATTTTTATTTAGTTATATATTATCCTTTTATTATTATTAAATAACCTTGTAAATTAAATTAGAATTAGGTTAAATATTTATTTTTCTTCACACCCATTAAATATATTATTTTAATATAAAAAAGACCAAAAATATCTCAGAATGCCATATATTATTTTCAAGACAAAAAATACAAAAATATTTTTTCTTAAAGAAACTTATTTTCTTTTAATCAAATAGAATTAGGGTTTATTCAAAAATCTTTTCTTAAATAATTCCTTTTCTTAAATGATTTAAGTTAATCTTGATTTATTTATTTTTTTAATTAGGTTTAGGTTAAAGCTTTTTTTCACATAAAAAAAAATTCAAACAAAAATCTTCTTTGCATTTACATATCTTTGTATATTTAATTCACCTTGTATACTATTTATTCCAATTATTTGTACACATTCAATTTGGTTGTAATAGATTAATTAGGTTTATATTATTGCAATCCCCATTCATAAATTGTATACCCCCTTCCCACAAATGTTTGTAATAGCGTAGTAACTTTAAATTTTGCAATTTATCGCTTTTATATAATATGCTAGTAATTAGGGTTTGTATGAGAAGATAAAAATCAATCAAATAGAAAACCCTAATTCAAGACAAAATCAAGCATAAAAATAACACACTTGCACACAAGCACCCCTAGGGTTATCCCACTTGGTTGTCTTATATAAAATGGCCATGTTACGCATGTAAGGTGTCTTAGCAAAAACAAACAAATACAAGATCATAGTCCCTCGATGACGCTATTCAAAGTTGCCTTACAAAATGATCTTAGTCCCTAAAAAAATGCTAAGATACTTTGAAAACATTGCTAATCATGGCTATACGATGACCCACGCCCGTCCCATTTATATCCAAAGATAGGGTTGCTTACCAAATCAATGGTAAGACAACAATATCAAAGGAAAAGAAAATGAACAAGAAAGACATTTGAGTAGGTAAATTGCTTTTAGTTACTTGCTCCATTTAAAAATAAACCTCCTTTCTATTTTCAAAACAAACACACACATTTCCAAACATCTTACAAACATTGAAAACATTTTCAAAAGATCAACATCTTTGTATACATCCTTACGAACGAGAATCATTACAAAGATTGCCTAAACGATGGCCTCTTTACAAAACACTTTCAAAAAACCACACAAAGCACAATTTCAAACAAAATAAAGTGATCTAGCAAGTAACTAAGAGCCCATGGAAAACCTGGATGAAAAGGGTGCTAATACCTTCCCCTTTCATAATCTACCCCCCGAACTCAAGAAATAATCTCAAAGGTCTTTCCTGTGCTTTTTCACCTTTCCTTTTGGATAAAAGAAAAGTCGGTGGTGACTCTTGCTAACCGCAACATTTGCGATAAAATGCAAAAAACCTAAGTCAGTTCTCTCACCGCATCACAGAACCGGAGACTTTGCTGGGGGAATTTCTAAAAGTGGGGTTACCTTAGGGATTAGATCACATTTACTTGCCTACATTATTTGACTTGTAGGCTTTACATTATGGTTCTTTGTTTGGGTTTGAATCCTCTACCCGGATTTGTGATACATTATAGGTAAGTAGCAATACGTTGTGGAAACTGTGTGGGGTATACCGACATGGTCTAAGCAATAGCTACGTTAGTGAGACATATTTTTGGGTACCGGTAGCCTTTGAGTTAATCAAAGAGAATACGGGGCCACTAAGTGATGTCATAAATCACTAATGAACTTCTAGAACCTTTACTTGACCAACTTGGCCTTTAGGATGTAGTGAGATACCCAACTTTGGTACGGACCGAAGTTGGTAGATACTCGATACTACACTCATTGAGCTTTAGTTTCTTGGGATATTTCGGTCACCATTAAAGAGGCTTGAGCTGAAACAATGACCAAGGAAACAATCCAGTGATATTGAGCTCCTTAGAACCCGGTTACTATTACTAGGACAGGTTTAAGCCAACTAAACTTTAAGAGGGTACTTACCTATGAGACTCCATGCAAGCCTAAACCTAAGGACTTGTTTGCTTTGCTTGTATATGCATACTTATACATAACATCATGACCATCATATACATCCACTAACCATTTCAAGGATTTTTGGATTCATCTTTGTTCTTGTTTTGTAGGATATGGATTCACTTCGCAGGAAAACTATTCAAGTCAACCTTGTGAGAGTCCCTCCACAACTTAAGGAGCTAGTTTCAAGGATTCCTGAAAACTCTCCATTCATCGAGAGACATGGTCGCCTACTCAACTTGGTCACTTCCAACACAAATGAGGACATGATGATGGTGCTCTTTCAGTTCTTTGATCCTTTACACCATTGCTTCACATTTTCCGACTATCAAATTGTGCCTACTTTGGAATAATTCTCCCAACTCTTAAGGATTTTGTTGTACCCCAAAATTTTCCCTCCCATATTTCTCAACACATGGCAAGTGAGGTCCCCAAATTGCTCAAGGAAGTTCAAGAGTTGACCAGACAAACTCTCTCCTAAGGCAGTCTATCTCAAATTAGGCTTTCCATCTTAATCAAGATGTGTGAACCACAAAGGACTCAAATTCTCACCATTTTCCTAATATGTTCTCAATATCATTCATGTCAAGTTTCAATCCTTGCAGAAGAAGTTTGCTCAGTCAATTGCTCAAATGCTTGAAAATCAACTATGCTAGGTCAAAAGTCAATTGTGGCCCACATACAGTCAAACTTCAAGATTTTTGGTCAACATCCTCATTTTGAAGTATTATCCATCATTTGATCAAGGGTTGATCATGATTCCTCAAGGATGGCTCACAATTCATCAAAACCCAAAAGTTGATAAATTAGGGTTTTGTAGGAAAAGTCAACTCAACTTTGACCAAGCATAACTTTTTCATACTTTATTATAAATGACCCATCAAAAGCTAATTTTGAAGAGGATGAAATTCCCTACAATTCATATTCATCTCCCATGTTCAAAATATGCACTCACAAAAAGATATGAATTTTGACATTATAGGTCATTTTGAAAAGTCAACAAAAACACCTTTTGGGTCAAAGCTTCATACATGAACATGGAAGACTAAATTGAGATGACACCAAAAGGGTTGCTTAGAGGACATCCTAAGATTTCTAAAAAGTCCAAGAACACCTCTCTAGGGTCAAAATTGAGAGAGTTATACATTGGCCAAGTTGGCCATTTTTGTAAAATTGCCAAAAGTCAAATGTGCTCAAAATTGCATTTTTTGCTAAATGGGCCCAACTTTTTATGTTTGAACCTCAATTATAATGTGGCCCACGACTCAAATACTTATCCACCAATTATTTTCTTCATTTTTCAATTTATTTTGATTTTTTATTAATTAAAAAGTGAATTAAATCAAATAAATGATGAAAATTATCAAAGATATGATTTGATTTGTTTTTTTGACAGGTTAGCAACTAAGATATGATGAGCTAGCAAGATCAATTCGAATAAATGGAAATTGGTACAAAAAGAGCATGATTAGGCCAAATTTGGAAGGATATCATACACCATGAAAACCAAATCAAATCTTCAAAATTTGTAAAGATACTAGTGGTTTTTACAACCCTAATTCACTCTAGTACATATAGATAACACAGCCAAGGCAATAAAAAGGGTTAGAGGTTGTGCATAGCCAAGAAGAAAAGCTGAAAAATTCAAGAAAAAGTGGGAATCAGTTTTCAATCTACAAGGCGTTTCAGAGCATTTCAAGATTTCCAATCCCTTCCCAGACATCCCAGGAAGCTATTCCAATCACTCCCAGGTCTTGAAACGCCCAGAATCGTGCTCTAAGTCTCCCACGATTTGCCCAAAAACTTGATTCTGATTTCACTAATTCATGCATCTTTAGCACTTTTGATTGTTATACTCATGTTTATCATCGTGTTTGCAAGCTAATCATTCTATTTAATTGCATTTTTTATGCATGTACGTGATATTTCCATAGTTAGGGTTTTGTGTTCTTGTTTAGGGGTTTTCAATGCAGGCAAAATTGGGCGTTGATTCTGGTACCATGATGCTCGTGAGGATGAGACGAGTTGATTGGTACCAACCATTGTCATTTATCTTGAGCATATGCAATTTTGGAGATGGACAAGGTTATACCTACAACAAACGTCTGTAGGTAAAAGTATGATTTGCTAAAGCGACAGAGAGAGGAAGAAGATGAGGCGTGGCAGCGTGAGATTGGTCCGTTTGAAAATTCGCGCGTTTGGCTGACCCCATTAGCTTGTTTTGAATATTATGTTTTATGTTTATTATACTTGCAAGTTAACATGCTAGCTCAGATGGTTGGGGAGAAGGCCTTTGATGCACACGTCCTGGGTTCGATCCCAGGCGTGTGCATTTTATTATTTTCTTGATTATTTCAGGTTGATCTCATGCAATATAGTAGTATACGCCTTCCATACACCCTATATGCCTGGCCACTGGATGCCTAGTTAATCAGATCTAACATGCCAGCATTGAAGGTCCATGATATTCCTCAAGTCAACAGCCACACCGAATCAGGCATAGTCAATACAGGCTTGGATTGTTTGGGCCCAAAAATCAGATCTACACCCCCATAATTGCTAACAATCATGCCCATCTCTAACTTGTTTTTATTTATTTTCTTTAATTCTTTTAATTTTTATTTTAATCATTTTAATTAACAAATTAACTATTTTTCATTAAAAAAATCATAAAATCAAGAGATCATAAAAATTAGAATTAGTTTTTTTATTTATTTATTATTATCAAATTTAATTTAATTTAGTTTAACTTAGGGCAATTTTAACTTGTTTTTTTATAAATAAAATTAAATAGAAATTAGGTTAAATTCTTGATTTAATTCTTTTATTTTTCTTCTCAAGTAAATAAAAATACAAAAATAGGTTTTTAGAGTGAATTAATTTATTTTTCTTCATTTAAAATTAATTAGGAATTGGGGCTTTCTTTTTAATTTAATTGTTTCATTATTTTCTTAAATAACAAAACATGACAAAAACATTTTTTTAATCAATCACAATTAGGTTTAGTCAAGGGTCAAAACCCTAATCGCCTCGCATTTAATTTGTCGTGCGCTTATTATTTATTTTGCCAATATTTTGTAACTGTTCATGGTTTGTAATAGTTTAATTTAGGGCTTTATTTAGTGTTTAAATTCCCGGGTTTTTGGCTATGTAATTAATCCCCCTCCCTGAAGCCTTGTAATAGCGTAGATTTATTTTCTCCCATTTTAATTCCTGCAAATATTCAACTGTCTAGATGTATGCTAATAGGATTGTATGACAAGAATGCATGACAAATTAATACGGTTAGACAACCCTAATGTGCAAAGATAAATAACTGAAAACAAATCACTCGCTGTTGTACCCCAAAATTTTCCCTCCCATATTCTTCAAGATTTGCCAAGTCAATGCTTCAAAATCTCCCCAAGGGTTGCACAGTTCAAGGGCCTCCTAAACAGTCAAAAATTAGGGTTTTGGTTCTGACAAAGAAAATGAAGTTTCCAAGGGTTCAATCAAGTCCCACATGCCTACAAACATGGTCCAGCATCCTCATACCAAGTTTCAAGACTTACAACACAAAATTGCACAGTCAAAACCCTAATTGCACTACAGTCAACTGTAGGGGCAAAATGGTCATTTGACAGTCAAAAGTTCAAATTTTTGGTCAACATCTCATTTTGAAGCCACAAACATCATTTTATCAATGCTTGATCATGATTCTCAAAGCTTGGCTCAAAAATCATCAAGATGCAAAAGTTTCCATATTTGGACAGTTGAAAAAGTCAACTGTAACTTGACCAAGGCATAACTTTCACATGGTTTATCAGAAAAATTCCATCCAAAGCTCATTTTGAAGAGAAAGACATTTCATACAACTCCTCTTCACACTTCAAGTCCAAGAAATGCTCTCACAAAAAGTTATCAATTTCAACATTATAGGTCATTTTCAAAAGTCAACAAAAAGGGACTTTAAGTCAAAGGCCATAACTTGAGATTGGTAAATAAAAATGACATGGGACCAAAGACATTGGTTAGAGGACTCAAAGACTTTTCCAAAATGTCCAAGAACATGAGCAAAGCTTAACAATTGAGCAAGATATGCCTTGTGGAAGTTGGGAAAGTTTTGGATATTTTGAAAAGTCAACATTGCTTCAAATGACCTAAAAATGCTAATGGGCCTCTTTTTCTTCCACAATTCATCATCCAAGGCATGTGCACGACCATTTGGCCCAAAGGGAAGTTTTTTATCATTTTTATTTATTTATTTGGATTTTTAATCATTAATAATTCATTTAATTAAAATAAATAGGTGAAAAATACTAAACCTAACTTTTTGAATCTTTTTGTGCATAAAATAATCTCAAGATTTTGTGTATAATCAGATTTGGAAAGAATCTTGGTGATTAAACATGATTTGAACTAAGTTTGCATGAAAAAGATTTGAAAACTAATGCATGGGAAATCAAATATCTTATCATCAATTCAAGGATTCTTTGGCTAAAATTCTCAACCCTAATCACTCACATACATATATGGAGGCAAACCCTCGTGCCCATGACCTCTCAGCTGCGCCATAGACCAAGAACAAAGCTTGAATTTTTTACCAAAAATTGAAAACTGAAAACAAGGTTCCAGCATGATTCAGAGCAAGAGACCAATTGCAAAAGCTTCCTCGTGCATTATTGAAGCTAACTGAATAATTTTCCAACCCTTACACGCCCAGAATCGGTATAGAGGATTCAAACTTTTTCACATTTTTTTCATAATCGTGTTTTAATATTCAAGCATATTCATTGCATTCTTTTCATGGATTCTTACTAATTGGATGATTCTGAAACTAACCATGTGCTTTGATTGAGTTTTCACGCGTTATACAAGGATTCACCATTAAAGGATGCTAGGGTTACCAAGCTTTTAATTTGGGCGTTTCTTACCACTGTAAAATTGAGACACCTCAGTACCATGACCAAACTCAGTATGCCTGGACGATCTAAACGGAACCCTCGCGCCTAATTTATATGGCCATATGGCCTAATCGTTATTTTAAAATCAAGCATGTTTTAGGGGGGTTCAAAACCCCCGCTAACCATCTTTTGTTTTCAGGAAATAAACGAAACAAGGAGGAAGATGATGATGTGTAGGGCATTGGTTGGTTCATTCAAATTTTCGCGCGGAAAAAAGCACTAACGTTTGTTTTACTTTATTATGTTTATTGTTTATATGATATACAAAGAGACAAAGTGGAGCAGTTGGCAAGGCATAGCGTTGGTAATCTCTAGGACCTGGGTTCGAGCCCCAGGTCCCCACCCCTTTCCATATTATTTTTCCATTAACACTTCTGTGCAGTTTCAGTACTAGGGAACACCATGCGTCCACAATTTCCAGCTTGCCACGCGTATAGAGAGATCGATCCAAAGACCCAGATCTGGTGGATACCATGGACTCTAGTCAAAGATGCCACATGCTAGCGTCAGAGTCAACGAGGCCAAAGGCTTATTGGGCCTAAAATACTAAGATCTCACCTCCCATTTGGGGACAGACCCCCCCTAGGTTTGCAATCTTTTATATTTTCTTCATTATTCTATTTATTTCAATTATTGTTTTTAATTAATTCCTTTAATTTAATATTTTCATGAAAAACATAAAAACAATATAAAAATCAGAAAAAGACAAAAAATAAGTATTTTTATTTAATGTTATTTTTTGTAAATAAATACTATTCATTAATTTTAGCTATTAAATTAGGTTTAATTCAAGCATTTTCTTAATTAATTTAAAATTGGTAGAATTAGGGTTTGTATTAATTTATTATCCCTTTTCTTTTCTTTTCTCTAAATAATTAAATATTTCCTATTATTTTTATAAATCAAAATTGCATGTAAATAATTAGGTTAATTTAGGTTTAACTTTAATACTTTCTTAATAAACTAAAAAACAATTAGAATTAGGGTTAACATTTTAATTTCAATTAATCTTTCTCATTAAAACCATAAATGCAAAAAATCTCAAAAAAATAATTTCTTTTTTTTAATTTCATTAATTTAATAATCATTTAATTTAATTTCATTAAAAAGGGTCCAACGCCCTCGTTTCCAATTTTAATTCATATTCGCGCACTTTATTCGTTTCTTTTAAATATTTATGTAATTCTCCCAAAGCCGTGTAAACTTAATTTCTCGCACTTTACTTTACTTATTTATTTTCTGTCAAATCGGGTCCGGGATTTTAATTTGGCGATGTGGACCCGCGCCTTTGTAATAGTTTAGAACTTTACATTTCTCGCAAACTTTTAACTGTTAAATAATGGCATGCAAGAATGAATGATAAAAATAAAAACAAACGCGTAGATCACCTATACCATGACAAGACAAAAATAAACGAATCTGACACACAAATCACACACCACCCCTAGGGTACGCCTCACTGTTGCCTTGCCTCGAAAGGTGATCGTCGAGTAGAGGATGTCTTAGTAAGTCCTCATGATCCGGGAACCTGGCATGAGGGTAGCTTCTAAGGTATCTTCCCATTGCTCCGGTGATCACCATGTCCCGAACCTCGAATTGACCCGAACACCTCCAACGGTGGTGCTACCTACCTCTCAATGGTGGGATTGCACTACTTTAAAGGACATTTACACAGACGAATTCCTTAGGGTAGGTAGACGACTCTAGATACTTGCTCTAACTTCAAAACAAATTCAAAAACTCTTTTCACACCAACACCTTTTCAAAAAGCTTTCGAAAGCATTTTTTCAAACACTCTTGAGGACCGATACAAGAGTCGAACTGGAATTTTCAAAGAAACTTTTTTTAAAACCCACCTTGAAAAGAAAACAAACAATTTTGAAAACACAAATGAGCAAGTACCTAAGAGCCCATGGATAAACATGGATAGAAAGGGTGCTAACACCTTCCCTTTCTATAACCTACCTCCCGAACCGAGAGCAATCTCTATAAGGAATTTTTCTGTGCTTTTGTCCTTTCCATTTGGAGAAAATAAAAGACGGTGGCGACTCTTGCTTCCGCGACATCTTCGCGAACCAGCGTTAAACAGTCAGTTCCAAATCCACCGATCACAGAACTGGCGACTCTGCTGGGGATTTAAACTTAAAGTGAGGTGTACCTTAGGGTTAGTTCATAACTGTGTTTTCAATTGTATTGACTTGTCTGCTTTAAATTTGAGGGCATTGCATCGGAGTTTCATAGATCCTAACCCGGATCTGGGGATACCCTGTTTAGGTAGCATAAGCTGTGAGGGACCTGTCCGGTGTAGACCGACACGGGTGAAGCAGTGGCTACGTTGGTGTGGCACCTTGGTCTGTACCGATATCCCTCGTGTTGAAACGGGGAGAATATGGGTCTTCCAAGGAGTCATTAAGCACCAACAGACCTTAGAACCTTAAATGACCCAACTTGGCCATTAGAACAGTAGCAGTATGCTACGCCCATTGAGGCTAAACTCTCGTGATGGTTCTGGCCGCAAGAAAAGATTGCGATGCTGGAGTTATGACCGATTGAGGGTAGTCAATGATATTGGGATCCTCTAAGAACCCGGTTACTTTGATAGGACAGGTATGAACCCACCAACTTCAAGAGGGTAATACCCAGACCCCATGCTGGCCTAAACTCTAAGAGTTTCTCTTGTGTGACTTGTGTGCCTTTGTACTTGCCTACTTGCATGCTTGTTAGCTGACACATGAACTACTTGCAGGTTTTGTTTATAGTCCTTAATTGGGACTCATAACAGGGTTTACCAAGTTTCTTGCAGGTTTTGGTTTGCAGTCCTTAATTAGGACTCATAATAAAGTTTGCTAAGTTTCTTGCAGGTTTTGGTTTGCAGTCCTTAATTGGGACTCATAACAGGGTTTACTTACATGCATAGCATGACATCATACCATTGCATACATCCTAACCCATTTCAAGGATCTCAAGGGCTTATGATGCAGGTCAGGGTGAATCAACTATCCCAGCAAGGGGCAAAGAGGATTTATTTTCCTCTAGCCAAGGTTGTCAGGGGCTATGACCCACTTGATATGGTGAGCTTTGACTCCTGGAGAAAGCTCCCCTAACCAAGGTTGTTTGGAAATCAAAACCAGACATGATGGCTAAAGTCAGGGGCTATGACCCACTTGATATGGTGAGCCTTTGACCCTTGGAAGAAAAGCTCTCAACAAATATGAAGTTCTTTCAATCAAGCTACCGGATCCAAATGCTAACAAATTTTCTTGTTTACCCCGCGAGGTCCTTGAAAACATTACATGCATGGCATACTCATCATTGCATAATAGGTATCCTTGTTGCAGGTCACTTACCTTTCTCGCTGTTTATTTCAGCAATGGCTCCACAACCAGATAACAGGGACTTTCACGCTCAAGAGACTCAGTTCAGGGAAATCTTCATAGGCCTATCCAAGGGGCAGGAAGAGTTGAGGACACTCCTCATGGGGAATCTGATCAGAAAGAGTCCTGAGGATGACAAGGACGAACAGCTGAAGCGTCTACAAGCTGAGGTAGACACATTGAAAACCCAGATGCTGGGACAAAGGGCCCTCATTCAAGGTTTAGCTCAGGAGCAAGGAGAGCTGAGGGCCATGATCAGTCAGCTTCCTCAAGGCATGAAGCAACCAGCCCAAATCAGGGACCAGGTCATGGAACAGCTTCCAAGAAGGCAAAAGTCGGGTCCAATGAATAGACCTCTCCGAGTTGCTACTACTTCTCAGGGCCAACAACAACCTCGCCAAGAACAGCGGGTTGATCAGAACAGGTCGGACGAGCCTAAGAGACAATTCACCTACATCAACATGTCATGGTCACGAGCTTTGCAGCACATGTTAAGGATGAACCTGATTGCGGTGATCAACCCTCCTGCAAATCCAAAGACTTCCTCTCCAAACTACAACCCAGAAGCAAGGTGCGCTTACCATTCTGGTAGTCCGGGGCACGATACTGAGGACTGTTGGGCACTAAAGTACAAGATTCAGAATATGATCGATGCTAAAGAGATCGAGTTCGAGCCCGCCGAGACTCCCAACGTGATCACTGCTCCCTTGCCGAAACATGGCTAGGATTGAGAAATTTTTGTTCATTCGAATGTTCAAGTTGCAATTTTCTTTTGTTCAAACATTTACTCATGTTAAACATTGTTATTTCATTAATGCATCGCATATGTCTGTTCTGAAACAATATATTCGTATTCACTAAATGCAAATTATTTTCATTTTTTTTCTGATGATCAACTCTCAATTAATAATTCTAAGCCTCTTGAGGGAGGATGACGAAAACGATACCATAATCTACAGTATGCTTTTGAACAGACCCCGCTGATGAGGTACAGGCATTGTTTCAATCCCTAAACACTGGAGTTATAAGGATGATAATCCCTCGTCAACCCCTCTGAGCCAAAGGAGTAGGAGTTTTTCTTTTCGAAATTTAAAACCCTTAATTATAACCTGGGGCAGGGTAGTCTCTCAGTTGATCCAAGTGCATAACGAATGGCACCAAAAAGGTCCTTACAAAACAAAGAAAGACAGTAATGGTTCCGAATAATCAATAAAGAAAGGCAGTCATTATCTCAAAATAAAATAAGAACCCATTAAGTCAAAACCTAGGAAGGAGACTTACAAAACTGGGGCATCCCGCTGACTGTAATTCCAAAAAAGGAAACAGTTCAGGCAAAAAAAAGAAAGGGATAACAAAAAAAAATCAGACAAGAAAGATGTCTTACAAACCCTCAACAAAAAAGGAATGACTGCCTATTCAAAATAAGTTATCAACATCCGAATCATCACTGGAAAATCAGAGCAAAGACTCAAACAAGGTCTAACGTATGATCAACTGAGTTTAGGTTTGGAGAACATTACGAAGAGCGGGTGGGTACAAATAAAATTTGAGCCTTTATCCTTTGTTTCTTAAACCGTGAACCAGGCCACGTTACAACCCTTAAAAGTCCTAGCTGAAGCATGGGTTAGTTCGAAAGCGTACTGTGACGAAAGGTATCCTGACTCCTTAAGGCTCGCAATAAAATAACGAGTTGACATCACGTTTTACAAACAATCACTTGTTTTATGGAAAAAGAATGCATTTTCAAAATCTTCAAGACAGACATAAGCTTTGCATTTTTAACATAACTTTGTTTGCATATGACTTTTTGTTTGAACAACAGGAAAATTCGCACGATGAATACCTAGTGAACAAAAGCACTTCCAATCAAGGGGCAGACGTGATTATTGTCCATCATCTGGGGCAATTAAGTCAAGATTCGGAGAATCTCTCAAAAGGCCAAACAGCCAGGGGCAAACCTCCATCTGGATCACTTGGGGCATTGGACGATCAAACAAAGATCTTCTGGTAACATGACAAAACACTTCTAAACAGGGGAAACTCCCTACATTCTGAGAACATGGACATAGTCGAAAAGATACTACGCATAATCAAAGACCCGCTAGGTTGACACACCTAGGCAAAAATAAGGGCTTCCCGGCGAACCAAAAGGGTTCGGGCAAAAATAAGGGATGAAATGAAAAATCTGTACACCCGGCAAGTCGAAAACCTGAAAAGGCGGCTTGGGCAAAAATGGGCATCCCGGTGGACTGAAAACCCGAAAGGGCGGTCCAGGCAAAAGTTAGGGATTAAAGCGTACGACTATGTCTTGTCATCTTGTCACCGGCCTACCAGAAGAAGGTTGGTCTATCAACAACTATCAGCACCTCACAGGTCTTCCTCTCTCACCTCAGAAACAGGGGCAATAATGAGTCGTCCAGGCGATCCAGTTGCTCTATCAACCAAGGTATCAAGGTAGGTTCAGCCGAAGAACATAACTAGATATCCTAATTCCCCAGAGAGTGAGCCAGCGAGCAGTACACTCTCCCCAAGCAAAGCTACTATCAAACTTAAGGAAAGTTGGGTACCCTCCAGCAGATCTCAATATTCCCCAACAGTACATACATTCTTAACAAGCATCCCCGGCAGTCTTGACCTAAAGATTGTTCCCCGACGGTATATCAGGCATTCAAGGGAGTCACTCCCCCGGTACAATTCAAGACTTCCCCAAGAGAGTCCAATCTAGTTGCCCAGGAAAGTTGGAATCCATCTCCCCAAGCAGTAAGCTTATCCCTAGTAGATTCTGGAAGCTTACTCTCGCAGAGCACGAACGCGTCTCCCGGCTTTATTCAAAGAGTTATTTCCCTACCGGGATATAACTGGGTTATCCTCAGCCAAAAGCCACGGAAAGAGCGTCCTCGACGAAGTCCTCTTATCCCCAGCGAAGTCTATCAACACTTCCAACACAACCATGGTATCCCCAGCGAAGTTACCATCAACATTTCAACAAAGTACCTCTCTCCCTACAGAGAATTGCTTCCCAGCAAGATCGCTAGAGTACTTCTCTCCCCGCAGAGTAATCCATTCGCCAAATTCATTCCCCAACGGAGTTATCTTCTCCTACCATTATCCTTGCAACTATTATCCCAGCGGAAGCAAAATCTATTCTTCAACACCAGCCCAGGAGTTAACTTCCTGGCACCCGTCAAGGATTTATTTTCTTAGACAAAAATACATTCATGAACATTACATCTTCATACATTATAGCATGCATATGCATCATACTACACGAATCTCATCAATTTTGAGGGCATCCTGAAATCATGCAGTTCATGCATCATGATCTTGCATACAACTGATGCTTTACTTTTCAGGAAAGGTCAATGCAAAGACGATTACTATCAACTATCGCAACTCTTTCTAGATATAGTTCAGATGTGAACCAGATATGGCGACGTTCTGATACTGCTTCCAGATCTCCTTCTAGATATAGTTCAGATGTGAACCAGATATGGCGACGTTCTGATGCTGCTTCCAGATCTCCTTTTAGATATAGTTCAGATGTGAACCAGATATGGCGACGTTCTGATACTGCTTCCAGATCTCCTTCTAGATATAGTTCAGATGTGAACCAGATATGGCGACGTTCTGATGCTGCTTCCAGATCTCCTTCTAGATATAGTTCAGATGTGAACCAGATATGGCGACGTTTTGATACTGCTTCCAGATTTCCTTCTAGATATAGTTCAGATGTGAACCAGATATGGCGACGTTCTGATACTTCTTCCATATTCTCTCCTAGATGTAGTTCGGATGTGACCCAGATATGGCGACGTTCTGATACTCCTTCCAGATTTCCTTCCAGATATGGTTCGGATGTGACCCAGGCATGGCGATGTTCTGACACTTATTCCAGTTGAAGATTTCAAGACCTAGACCGGTTCAGTTAATCGCCCCTAAGATTTTCTGTTTCTTATCCAGTCCAAGGCCTTCTCTAGTCCAGCTAAATCGACCCCAAACAGATTTTCCTGATAAAGACTTAGTAAAAGTTATCCAGATTCGCTCAACGATTGCTGTTGAAGTTGAAGTTATCCAAGATTCTCTCAATGATTGCTATTGAGGTTGTAGTCGCCTGTGGTTCTCTCCCCGATATTGCGGAGGTAGTAATCATCCCCAGATTTGCTCAACGTTGCTGTTGAAGTTGAAGTTATCCAAGATTCGCTCAGCGTTACTGTTGAAGTCGAAGTCGTCCAAAATTCTCTCAATGATTACTGTTGAGGTTGTAGTCGCCTATGGTTCTCTCCCCGATACTGCGGAGGTAGTAATCATCCCCGAATTCGCTCCGCGTTACTGTTGAAGTTGAAGTCGCCCAAGATTCTCTCAATGATTACTGTTGAGGTTGAAGTCGTCCAAGGTTCTCTCAGCGTTCCTGTTGAGGTAGTAACCATCCCTGGTTCATTCATCACCGTTTGAAGCTCCAGATCTAGCTCCTGTAACCAGTCAGGACACATCTACACAAAGAATTTGAAGACCAGCTCCTGTAATGGGTCAGGTAATCATTTTTCTTTTTCAGGTACGCAAGTTCTCGCTAAGGAATCTCTTACGCGATCGACACCCAGATGGCATCTATAAGCCCATCCACCTACCCATCATCTCTTAGCATGGCATCTATAAGCCCATCATCCTATCCATCAATCTCCAAATGGCATCTGTAAGCCCATTCCCCATCATCACACTGCTACTATGTGAGCGCAAATTTCTGGGCACTCTAGTGTTCAATCATCTTCCACCCTCGGATTACGAAAGGCACGTCAGCCAATCTGCATCCTCAGGTCTAAGAAGATTGAACAGGGGCAACTGTTGTACCCCAAAATTTTCCCTCCCATATTCTTCAAGATTTGCCAAGTCAATGCTTCAAAATCTCCCCAAGGGTTGCACAGTTCAAGGGCCTCCTAAATAGTCAAAAATTAGGGTTTTGGTTCTGACAAAGAAAATGAAGTTTCCAAGGGTTCAATCAAGTCCCACATGCCTACAAACATGGTCCAGCATCCTCATACCAAGTTTCAAGACTTACAGCACAAAATTGCACAGTCAAAACCCTAATTGCACTACAGTCAACTGTAGGGGCAAAATGGTCATTTGACAGTCAAAAGTTCAAATTTTTGGTCAACATCTCATTTTGAAGCCACAAACATCATTTGATCAATGCTTGATCATGATTCTCAAAGCTTGGCTCAAAAATCATCAAGATGCAAAAGTTTCCATATTTGGACAGTTGAAAAAGTCAACTGTAACTTGACCAAGGCATAACTTTCACATGGTTTATCAGAAAAATTCCATCCAAAGCTCATTTTTAAGAGAAAGACATTTCCTACAACTCCTATTCACACTTCAAGTCCAAGAAATGCTCTCACAAAAAGTTATCAATTTCAACATTATAGGTCATTTTCAAAAGTCAACAAAAAGGGACTTTAAGTCAAAGGCCATAACTTGAGATTGGTAAATAAAAATGACATGGGACCAAAGACATTGGTTAGAGGACTCAAAGACCTTTCCAAAATGTCCAAGAACATGAGCAAAGCTTAAAAATTGAGCAAGATATGCCTTGTGGAAGTTGGGAAATTTTTGGATATTTTGAAAAGTCAACATTGCTTCAAATGACCTAAAAATGCTAATGGGCCTCTTTTTCTTCCACAATTCATCATCCAAGGCATGTGCACGACCATTTGGCCCAAAGGGAAGTTTTTTATCATTTTTATTTATTTATTTGGATTTTTAATCATTAATAATTCATTTAATTAAAATAAATAGGTGAAAAATACTAAACCTAACTTTTTGAATCTTTTTGTGCATAAAATAATCTCAAGATTTTGTGTATAATCAGATTTGGAAAGAATCTTGGTGATTAAACATGATTTGAACTAAGTTTGCATGAAAAAGATTTGAAAACTAATGCATGGAAAATCAAATATCTTATCATCAATTCAAGGATTCTTTGGCTAAAATTCTCAACCCTAATCACTCACATACATATATGGAGGCAAACCCTCGTGCCCATGACCTCTCAGCTGCGCCATAGACCAAGAACAAAGCTTGAATTTTTTACCAAAAATTGAACACTGAAAACAAGGTTCCAGCACGATTCAGAGCAAGAGACCAATTGCAAAAGCTTCCTCGTGCATTATTGAAGCTAACTGAATAATTTTCCAACCCTTACACGCCCAGAATCGGTATAGAGGATTCAAACTTTTCACATTTTTTTCATAATCGTGTTTTAATATTCAAGCATATTCATTGCATTCTTTTCATGGATTCTTACTAATTGGATGATTCTGAAACTAACCATGTGCTTTGATTGAGTTTTCACGCGTTATACAAGGATTCACCATTAAAGGATGCTAGGGTTACCAAGCTTTTAATTTGGGCGTTTCTTACCACTGTAAAATTGAGACACCTCAGTACCATGACCAAACTCAGTATGCCTGGACGATCTAAACGGAACCCTCGCGCCTAATTTATGTGGCCATATGTCCTAATCGTTATTTTAAAATCAAGCATGTTTTAGGGGGGTTTAAAACCCCCGCTAACCATCTTTTGTTTTCAGGAAATAAACGAAACAAGGAGGAAGATGATGATGTGTAGGGCATTGGTTTGTTCATTCAAATTTTCGCGCGGAAAAAAGCACTAACGTTTGTTTTACTTTATTATGTTTATTGTTTATATGATATACAAAGAGACAAAGTGGAGCAGTTGGCAAGGCATAGCGTTGGTAATCTCTAGGACATGGGTTCGAGCCCCAGGTCCCCACCCCTTTCCATATTATTTTTCCATTAACACTTCTGTGCAGTTTCAGTACTAGGGAACACCATGCGTCCACAATTTCCAGCTTGCCACGCGTATAGAGAGATCGATCCAAAGACCCAGATCTGGTGGATACCATGGACTCTAGTCAAAGATGCCACATGCTAGCGTCAGAGTCAACGAGGCCAAAGGCTTATTGGGCCTAAAATACTAAGATCTCACCTCCCATTTGGGGACAGACCCCCCCTAGGTTTGCAATCTTTTATATTTTCTTCATTATTCTATTTATTTCAATTATTGTTTTTAATTAATTCCTTTAATTTAATATTTTCATGAAAAACATAAAAACAATATAAAAATCAGAAAAAGACAAAAAATAAGTATTTTTATTTAATGTTATTTTTTGTAAATAAATACTATTCATTAATTTTAGCTATTAAATTAGGTTTAATTCAAGCATTTTCTTAATTAATTTAAAATTGGTAGAATTAGGGTTTGTATTAATTTTTTATCCCTTTTATTTTCTTTTCTCTAAATAATTAAATATTTCCTATTATTTTTATAAATCAAAATTGCATGTAAATAATTAGGTTAATTTAGGTTTAACTTTAATACTTTCTTAATAAACTAAAAAACAATTAGAATTAGGGTTAACATTTTAATTTCAATTAATCTTTCTCATTAAAACCATAAATGCAAAAAATCTCAAAAAAATAATTTCTTTTTTTTAATTTCATTAATTTAATAATCATTTAATTTAATTTCATTAATTTAATAATCATTTAATTTAATTTCATTAAAAAGGGTCCAACGCCCTCGTTTCCAATTTTAATTCATATTCGCGCACTTTATTCGTTTCTTTTAAATATTTATGTAATTCTCCCAAAGCCGTGTAAACTTAATTTCTCGCACTTTACTTTACTTATTTATTTTCTGTCAAATCGGGTCCGGGATTTTAATTTGGCGATGTGGACCCGCGCCTTTGTAATAGTTTAGAACTTTACATTTCTCGCAAACTTTTAACTGTTAAATAATGGCATGCAAGAATGAATGATAAAAATAAAAACAAACGCGTAGATCACCTATACCATGACAAGACAAAAATAAACGAATCTGACACACAAATCACACACCACCCCTAGGGTACGCCTCACTGTTGCCTTGCCTCGAAAGGTGATCGTCGAGTAGAGGATGTCTTAGTAAGTCCTCATGATCCAGGAACCTGGCATGAGGGTAGCTTCTAAGGTATCTTCCCATTGCTCCGGTGATCACCATGTCCCGAACCTCGAATTGACCCGAACACCTCCAACGGTGGTGCTACCTACCTCTCAATGGTGGGATTGCACTACTTTAAAGGACATTTACACAGACGAATTCCTTAGGGTAGGTAGACGACTCTAGATACTTGCTCTAACTTCAAAACAAATTCAAAAAATCTTTTCACACCAACACCTTTTCAAAAAGCTTTCGAAAGCATTTTTTCAAACACTCTTGAGGACCGATACAAGAGTCGAACTGGAATTTTCAAAGAAACTTTTTTTAAAACCCACCTTGAAAAGCAAACAAACAATTTTGAAAATACAAATGAGCAAGTACCTAAGAGCCCATGGATAACCATGGATAGAAAGGGTGCTAACACCTTCCCTTTCTATAACCTACCTCCCGAACCGAGAGCAATCTCTATAAGGAATTTTTCTGTGCTTTTGTCCTTTCCATTTGGAGAAAATAAAAGACGGTGGCGACTCTTGCTTCCGCGACATCTTCGCGAACCAGCGTTAAACAGTCAGTTCCAGATCCACCGATCACACTTGCACATATCACTCTTAGGGTATACTCTCACTTCGGTTGCCTTCGGTAAACGATCATTAAGCATAGGGTGTCTTAGTGGTTGCCCTCCTGTCTAAAAAAGATCAAATGTCCCATTCGAATGTTGCCTCGGAAATGTTGCCTCAGAAATGTTGCCTTGAATATGATCTTAAGACTCTAGGGTTATTACTGAGATGTCCTAATATTGCTTTAGTGATCGTACGTCCCTTTCGAATTGACCCTTACAATTCCAACGACGGTGCTACCTATTTCTCAATAGTAGGATAACGCTGTCTAAAGGAAACAAGAATAGAAACGGTCCTTTTTCGAGTAGGTAGATGCTAGTAGGTACTTGCTCAAATCAAAACTTTTCACACTTACACTTTTCAAACCAACTTTCAAAACAACTTCGTCACACCTTTAAGAACTGATACAAGGGTTATCACGAAGTCAAACTTTTCAAAATCAAAGCACATACACAAGCAATTTTAAAAAGATGAGCAAGTACCTAAGAGCCCATGGAAAACCATGGATAGAAAGGGTGATAACACCTTCCCTTTCTATAATCTACCCCACATACTCAGAATATCTCGCAAAAGGATTTTTCTGTACTTTTTTTCTTTCCAATTGGATGAAATAAAAGTCGGTGGTGACTCTTTCTTACCGCGACATTTTGTGAATAAAAAAAACGCAAAACGCAAACCAGTATCAAACAGTCGGTTCTGCCACCGTATCGCAGATTCCCATTCTCAATAAATTACCTTTCAACGATACGGAAAGAGACCCAAATCCATAAGAGATTGCTCAAGCTCTACACTTGCACTCATCTGATGTCACAACTCATTGGGAAACAAGGAGTGGTGTCAAAGGTTTCCTAGCAAAGTTCCTGTTTGAGAAAGCCCAAAGCTGTTGGAGTTCCTTGGACTTGCAAGCCTTTGAGGAAATTGTGGCTCTCCTCATCTATGGGATGGTTTTGTTTCCAAATCCTGACCAACTCATAGACGTGAATGCCGTCAAAATCTTCATATCACGTAACCCGTTGCCTACATTACTAGGGGATATCCTACACTCTTTTCACACTCGTACAATGAGGAAAAGAGGTGTCCTTATGTGTTGCACTCCTCTCTTGGTAAGATGGTTTATTTCTCATCTTCCCTAATCTGTATTAAAGAATGAGCAAGGTTCAAGGTGGTCACAAAGGTTGATGACGCTCAAACATTCAGACAATCCATTACACTAACCATTTCAAAGACCAAGGGAATTTATCTTTGTTCTGTTTTGCAGATCATGGCTTCCATGCATAGAAATACCATCTAAATCAACTTTGTGCAGATACCTGCCCAACTTAAAGAGCTAGCATCAAAAGTTTCTGAAACTTCTACTTTCATTAAGAAACACGGTTAACTTCTCAGCCTAGTTACTTCAAACATGGATGAATAGATGATGAGCATACTATTTCAGTTCTTCGATCCCAAGCATCATCGTTTCACCTTTCCAGATTACCAGATGGTGCCCACCTTGGAAGAATTCTCTCATTTATTGGGCATATCCATTCTTGAACAGGTACCCTTCATAGGTATGGAAGAAGTTCCTAGGCTAGAAGACATTGCCTCAGCTTTGCATTTAAAACGGGACGATGTGGTATCCAATTGGGAAACTTGAAGCGGAGTTGAGGATTTTCTAGCCAAATTTCTGATAGACGAGGCTCAACTATTTTGGGATGATTTGGATTTTCAAGCTTTTGAGGATGTCTTATCTCTTCTTATCTATGGTTTAGTTCTCTTCCCTAATCCGGACTCCTTTGTAGATGTGAATGCTGTCAAGATCTTCCTTTCTCGCAACCCAGTGCCTACCTTGCTTGGAGATATCTTGCATGCTCTCCATACTCGTACTATGAAGAGAAGAGGGACTCTTATGTGCTGCATGTTGTTGCTGTCAAGGTGGTTTATTTTTGACCTCCCTAAGTCTGTGCTGAAGAACAAAGAAGGTTTGGGTTGGTCATATAGAATAATGTCACTTGCTCATACGAATATTCTTTGGTGTTCCCGGGCTATGGAAGACACTGTTGTTATTGACCGTTGTGGGGGATACCCTAATGTCTCATTACTTGGTATCAGAGGGGGTATAACTTATAATCCTTGTCTAGCTTTACAACAATTTGGTCGTGCTTGAAGAGATGGTCCCCATGAGTTACTTCTCGAGGATATTGTATTCGACTATAAGGATGATGTTAAGAAGCATCACCGGAGGTTCATACGGGCTTGGGGCATGGTAAACAGATCTGACCCCGAAGAGTTAGGACCGAAGACTTCCCTTCATATGCAGCCTTACCTCCAATGGGTTCGAGCTCGTGCCCAGAAGCTTATGATGCCTTATGAGGCCGTATTACCAGTGATTGTGGAGCCCACTAATGAAGAAGGAATTCCTTACACGGTTCTCTATCCTTACATGCCCACTGATCCTGGGGAGTTACAGAGGTCTTGGATTCAGCTGAGGAATGAGCGGGATACTTACCGAGAGCAGTTCCATGAGCAAGAGAGGAAGATTTTAAAGCTCACCAGGCAGCTCGAGGAAGATAGAGTGATCAATGATTATGTCAGCACAAAGAGGAGGTGGCCATGGGATTTTTTTGATGTCTATTTCTAGTTTTAGATTTGTTTTAGTTACTTATTTTGTAAAGCCTTAAAGGCATGTTGAACCTTTCAAATTTAAGCTAATAAAGTTTTGTTTATTTTTGTTTGCAAATTTAAATTTCCCAAAGTCTTTGAAATCATTACATGCGCATCCCATTATCATGCACATCATTACAGGTACCACTACAGGTTTCTCATCTTTTTCGCTGTTTATTTTAGCAGAAATGTCTTCCGACCAAGCCATCAAAGATCTTCAGGCACATAACGCACAATTCCAACAGATGTTCATAAGTCTGGCTAAAGGGCAAGAGGATCTGAAGACCCTTATTCTGAAAGAGAAGAAGAAGAAGAAGAAGAAGAAGAAGAAGAAGGTCGAAATTCTGAATATGGGCAGAAGGTTCGGAGAAAGGTTGAAGCATCAAACTGATCTGACCTCTTCATCCAAGGACAGAGAGAATCGAGAAGGGGAAAAGAACCTTAGTCCTGCAGTTTATGACAATGATACTGATTTTGATGATGAGTAGTATCCTCCCGCTGAGGATAGGTACAAGCAGCTAGAAGACCGTCTAAGTGCTATGGAAGTTCAGAAGATACCTGGTTTGGATTTCGGAGAATTAGAACTGGTATCGGGAGTGGTCATCCCTCATAAGTTCAAAGCTCTAGTTTTTGCCAAGTATGATGGAGTGTCCTGTCCAAAACTCCATCTTCGCTCGTATGTCAGGAAGATCCAGCCCCACACCGCTGATAGAAATTTGTGGGTGCACTTCTTTCAAGATAGTCTGTCAGGGACTCAACTTGAATGGTTCTACCAGTTGGAGGGAGCCAGTGTCCGAAACTGGGAAGATCTTGCTGCTGCTTTCTACAAGCAGTATCAGTATAATGCTGACCTTGCTCTCACTCGTACTCAACTCCAGAGTATGTCCATGGGTGCAGGTAAAGGCTTTAAGGACTATGCACATAAATGGAGAGACTTGGCTGGGAGAGTTCAACCCCCTTTGTCTGACAGGGAGTTGGTTGACATGTTTCTGGTAACATTGTCTGGTCCGTTCTTCAATCATTTAATAGGCAGCTCGTCATCTGGTTTCACCGAGCTGATTTTAACTAGAGAAAGAGTAGAAGCTAGAATTCGGAGTGGCAAAATACAGAAGGATGCCTCTTCTAGTTCGGTAAAGAAACCTTTTGCTGGTAAAAAGGAAGCCAATGCAGTCTATAGCCCGAGGGGCCAAAGAAGATATGAACACCGTCAAATGGTAAATGTTGTAGTGATACCAAGACCCACAGTTGCTCCACAATGCAACAATCAACAAAGGGTGGAAAGAACACAACAGAAGTTTACCCGCATCAACATGACTTTGGCTGAAGTGTTACCTCACCTGCTGAAATCCAACTTGGTGACCTTGAGAGAGGCTCCCAAGAATCCCAACACTACTTCTCCCAGATACAATCCCAACGTGCGGTGCGCCGACCATTCTAAGAGTCCTGGACATGATATAAATGATTGTTGGGCTCTAAAAAACAAAGTACAAGATTTGTTTGAAGCCAAGGAGATCGAGTTTGATGCTCCAGAAAAGCCAAATGTTATAACTGCTCCCACGCCCAAACATGGTCGTGGAGTCAATGTTGTTGACACTGATTTGTTTGTGACTTCTGTTGTAGAAATTTCTACTCCTCTTATGACTGTTAAGAAGAATTTGCTGTTGGCCGGTTTATTTTCGGGTTGTGGTGAAGGTTTCCACATGTGTTCGATTATACCTTCTGGTTGCCATTTGTTGAAGTCATGTGTTCAGCACCTGATGGATAATAAAGAATTTTGTTTGAGAAGACTATGATTCCTGTGGTTCCAAATGAAGAAGTCGCCATTATAACCATTTCTGCCAATCCTTCCAAGGTTTCCTCGAGAAAACCTGTTAGGATTACACCTGTTCAAAGAATTGCTTCGCTAATAATCATTGTTCCTAGTCCCATATCGTACACCTCAGACAAGGCTGTCCCATGGCATTATGGTGCTGATGTGTACTATCACGGTGTTAAGCAAGATCTGAAGAATGAAGAAGCTGATACTGATGTCAGTAATATTGTCAGGACTAGTAAGATTACCCAAAGTGGAAGGGTTTTCTCTCCTGAGATTTCTCCACAGATCATCAAGCCTATTGTTATTCCAACTGCTGCTCCAACCAGTACTCCTGATATTTCTCTTGTTCCTACTCTAGTTATCACCCCTGCTGCTGAGCCATCTGGGACTCGCGGCAAAGAAGTTATATGTGAGTCTGCCCGGACGGAGGCACCTAAGAAGATCGTTGTGGAAGCCTCTAAGCAAGAAATAGAGGAAATACTGAAAATTATCAAGAAGAGCGACTACAATGTGGTCGAGCAGCTGGGGCATACCCCGTCAAAGATCTCCATGTTGTCTCTACTATTATGCTCTGAAGCTCATGCGAAGGCTTTGATTGCATTCCTCAAGACTGCGCATGTGCCGCAGGAAACATCAGTAGATCAGTTCAAAGATTGTGTGGCCAGCCTGACTGCTGACAATGGGATGGGTTTCTCAGATGCGGATCTGACGACGAAAGGAAGGAATCATAATGAAGCTTTTCATGTCTCGATCGAGTGCAGGGGCACCACTATGGCCCATGTGCTGGTAGATATCGGGTCTTCACTGAATGTTCTGCCGAAAAAAGCGTTGGACCGTTTAGATTGTGAGGGTTTAACTTTAAAGCCGAGTAACATTGTGGTAAGGGCTTTTGACGGATCAAAGAGAATGGTTCACGGGGAGGTGGACATCCATGTCAAAGTGGGTTCTCAGACTTTTGGGTCCACCTTCTACGTAATAGATATCAGGCCATCGTATTCTTTCTTGTTGGGTCGTCCTTGGATCCATAGGGTTGGGGCAGTTACTTCCACGTTCCATCAAATGCTGAAGTACCCAGTGAAGGGGAAGATTGTCATAGTACGAGGTGAAGAAGAATATATGGTGAGTCACCTCAATACCTTCCGCTACATAGAGATGGACGGGGAATTCATAGAAACTCCTTGTCAGAACTTCGAAGAGGTCCCTCAGACTTTGGCATCAACTGAAGTTACTACCAACAAACCTCTACTGAAAATGGATTCTCTCAAGGACGCCAGGGCTGTAATTGAAGAAGGTGGGTGTACCAATTGGGGTCAGCTCCCTGATTTCACTCACAAAACTGACAAATTTGGTTTGGGCTTTACTACAGGGGCTCAAAGGGCTGTTAGGCGCGCTCGGATTGGAAGACCTCTGCTACACATCAGCAGCCAGGGAGTTAATGCAATTGAAGACAGTGAAGAGGATTCAGACATCGACAGCTGGGTCTACCCAACAACCAACGGTGGACCGAATAACTGGACGGCGAGGAACTTCATACCTGTTTCTTTTATTCCGCAGTAATTGACTTTTGTTTTAAGATTTGTAATAAACAATTTGAAACTTTATGGCCCGGCACCTTGGCTTTGCTTGTGAAGGCTATTATTTGTCATTTCATATATCATTAAAAGCATTGGACGTTTCTTGCATACAAATTTTATGCTCCTTGTTTTTCTTTTCTGTCTCTCACTTTATCAAAACAGTTATTCTCTTACACACACTCACGTATCACAATGCAGATCCATATCCACTCTGGATCCCATTGATAACAGCTCTGCTACTACCAGTTATGACTTCGAAAATCCGATCAACCAAGCTGAGGACGGAGGTGAGGATGATTGTGAGGTGCCTGGAGAACTTGCTATACAATTACAGCAGGAAGAAAGGTCCATACAGCCTCATGAAGAGCCAGTTGAGGTAGTGAATTTGGGTACAGAGGAAGACAGGAAAGAGGTTAAAATAGGTATAAATCTGGTGCTTAGCGTCAAATAAAGGTTGATACAAATGTTGCAAGACTATGTTGAAATCTTCGCCTGGTCCTATGAAGACATGCCTGGTTTGGACATTGATATTGTGGTACATCGCCTTCCGACTAAAGAAGATTGTCCTCCGGTTAAGCAGAAGGTCCGTCGTATGCGCCCTGAAATGTCAGAAAAGATCAAGGCAGAGGTCATGAAACAGTTTGATGCAAGATTCTTAGTTGTCACTTCGTATCCACAGTGGGTTGCTAACGTTGTTCCGGTACCTAAGAAGGACGGTAAGGTACGGATGTGTGTTAATTACAGAGATCTGAACCGGGTAATCCCCAAGGATGACTTCCCACTTCCTCATATTGATGTTCTAGTTGACAACACCGCGCAGCATAAAATCTTCTCCTTCATGGATGGTTTCTCTGGCTACAACCAGATCAAGATGGCTCCTGAAGACATGGATAAGACAACCTTCGTTACACAGTGGGGCACCATCTTCTACAAGGTGATGCCTTTTGGGTTGAAGAATGCTGGGGAAACTTATCAGTGCGTCATGGTCGCTTTGTTCCACGATATGATTCACCACGAGATCGAGGTTTATGTTGATGACATGATAGCCAGGTCCCAGATTGAGGAAGAGCACCTTGATCATCTCCAGAAATTGTTTGACAGGTTGAATACGTACAAGCTGAGGTTGAATCCGAACAAGTGTACCTTCGGAGTAAGGTCTGGTAAGCTTCTGGGTTTTGTTGTCAATGACAAGGGTATCCAAGTGGACCCGACAAATGTAAAATCCATACAAGAGATGTCGGTCCCCCGAATAGAAAAGGAAGTAAGAGGTTTCTTGGGACGCCTGAATTACATCGCCAGGTTCATTTCACATCTGACTGCTACTTGTGAGCCAATCTTCAAGTTGCTGAAGAAATATCAAGTAGTAAAGTGGAATGATGAATGCCAGACTGCTTTCGAAAGAATCAAGGAATACCTTCAAGAACCACAAATTCTGATGCCTCCAGTTGAAGGAAGACCTTTGATATTATACTTGACAGTGCTAGACAATTCAATGGGGTGTGTGCTGGGGCAGCATGACGAGTCTGGTCGAAAAGAGCATGCAATTTACTACCTTAGAAAAAAGTTTACCGACTGTGAGACCCGATACTCATTGCTCGAGAAAACTTGATGCGCTTTGGCTTGGGCTGCTCGCCGATTGAGACAGTATATGCTGACTCACACTACTTTGTTGATATCAAATATGGATCCAATCAAGTATATTTTTGAGAAGCCCGCCTTATCCGGAAGAATAGCAAGATGGCAGATGATCTTAACTGAGTACGACATCCAGTACACAACCCAAAAATCAATCAAGGGGAGTGTATTGGTGGATCATTTGGCGCATCAGGCCGTGGATAACTACCAGTCCATGAATTTCGAGTTCTCAGATGAGAATATCATGTTGGTAACCGATTGCGAAGAACCTGGACCAGATGAAGGACCCAAGGAGGGATCCCTGTTATACCCCAAAATTTGCCCTCTCATTCTTCAGGAAATCATCCTAGATTCTCAAAGTTCTCTCTTAAACAAATCCAAGCCTTGAATTATCATTTATTTCCAAAGCAAGCCATTTACAAGGGCAAAGTGGTCATTTGTGAGCGCAAAAGTCAAATTTTACCTGGAAAAGTTAAATTCTAAATACTTAAATTTTTTTATAAAATATTTAAGACAAAATGACACTTCAGAACTTCTGAACCAACCTCCAGGCAGAAACGGTCATAAGTTGCAAACTTGGCTCAGCACATAACATTCAGTCAGAATGTGGCTCTTCAGCAGCTACGCTAACTCAGTCAGAAGCTGCAAACTGGGCTCAACATATAACATTCAGTCAGAATGTGGCTCTTCAGCAGCTACGCCAACTCAGTTAAGAGTTATAAACGTGGTTCAGCATGTAATCTTCAAACAGAACATGGCTCTTTCAGCAGTTACGCAAGTTCAGTCAGAGTTTGCTAGAGGAATGCAAAGAAAGCAAAGAAGCCTGAAAACTCCTTCAAAACATGCTGGAATCAGAAGATGAAGGAGTCAGAAGAGTGGGTGTTACACTGAAAAAGAATCTCTAAGTCCATAGTTTCAGAGGAAAATCCAAAGAACATGCTAGAAAGTCTGGAGAACCCTCAGAATTTGCTGAGGCAGCAGTATACTAAGATCAGAGTTTGAGTGCGTTGTATGCTGAAGTAGGAACTGCTGGCTCAGATATAAGTAATGATGCAAATCTCACATTACAAGATTTCTTAGTCTTGACCAATCTCATAACCATTTAATGCTCATTAATGCTCACAACTACTTTTGAACATTTGTCCAAAGGGTCTCTCCACGTGCAGCATAACAACGTTCCTGTGCAGATTTAGGTATGGGTTCGTGCGCTACTTTTTGCTCATGGGTGTCACTTTTCCTTAATCCTCGCTTACTAACCCAGCCTAGGCTAAAAGATGTCAATCATCACAACTTTTTATGAACTTTTCTTCAAGAATAAGTCAGCATCTAATGCATGATATTGGCGCCACCTAACGTTTGAAAAACCCACAAAGCTTTGCCTATAAATAGAGCACCATTGTCCATTGAAAAAGCAGGTCCAACATCAGAAAAATTGCTAGAAGAGAAACAGAATTTTTTTTAGCAAGAAAACACCTTGAAACTCTGTCAAAATTCCTAGTGTTTCAAGAGCCTTAAAACACAGCTTTGAATCTCCTTCCGCAAAACTTCATTTGCACCCAATTTGTTTCTTGACTAAAGAACGCCCATACAGTTTCTGACCACATGTATACTCTTCATCCACCCATACAAAGAACCTGTCTAGAACACTATCAGAGTTAGATTAACTCCAGTTCACAGAATTTCTTCCAATAGCAAGGTAAGCCCATGCTGACTTTCACCACACTGTTTAAGCATCATCAGATTTGCATGCTCAAGAAACACAATGTAGATATCATGTTGCTCCTGCTGTACCTATTTTGAGATTTTCACGCCTCTATATGTTTAAGTAGGAAGTGAATCAGTACAGAACTTGCCTGGGACCTTTTTGGTTCTGTCTTCTGAAACGCTATGACACTTGCTGAGACTGTCCTAGGCATGCCTTCTGTTTTATGGAAAAATAATCAAACTGCAGATGTTCTGATTAGCACAGGGGGAAACCAAGCTCTGACTTTCACGCCAGCACTTCTGAGGCCTGTCTTGTTATCAGTAATATCAGAACTTCTGAAAATTACTGTGTTCCCAGCAGGGTCAGAACTTCTGACCCCCTCCCACTAACAGATTTCTGTTTTGTAGCGCACTGGGGTCAGAACTTTTGACCTCCCCACTAACGGATTTATGTTTTGCAGCGCACTGGGGTCAGAACTTCTGACCTCCCCACTAACAGGTTTCTGTTTTGCAACGCACCAGGGTCAGAAGTTCTGGCCTATACATTTTCACTAACAGGTTGATATCCTGCAGCAGGCCTGGGTCAGAACTTCTGACTTCCTCTCAGCAGCGCGCTGAACCCCTTCTTCTTTCTTTTTTTCTTCCCCTTGTTATTTTTCTTTATTTTTCTCGCTGGATTCCCTATTCATAAGTGTGTACCCCCCCCCCCCCCCCCTAAATATTGTAATAGTGTAGGACTTTACATTTCTGCATTTTTATCGCTTTCAATTGTAAATGCTAGCAATTAGGATATGTATGGCAAGATAAAATCAATGAAATAGAAAATCCTAATTCAAGATAAAATCATGCATGCAATAAAACACACTTGCACACAAACACCCTTAAGGTTCCTCTACTTGGTTGCCTTATACAAAAAAAAATAGCCATGTTACACATGCAAAGTATCTTGGTAAAACAAAAAAAAATCAAAAGATCATAGTCCCTCGATGACGCTATTCAAAAGTTGCCATACAAAATGATCTTGGTCCCTCAAAAATGCTAAGATACTTGGTAACATTGCTATCATGGTTATACGATGACCCACGCCCGTCCCGTTTACATCCAAAGATAGGGTTGCTTACCAAATCAATGGCAAGTCAACAATGTCATAGGAATAGAAAATACACAAGAAAGACATTTGAGTAGGTAGATAGCTTCTAAGTTACTTGCTCCATTTCAAACAATCCTTGCTATTTTCAAAAAAAAACAAACACACACACATTTCAAAACATCTTACAAAACATTGAAAACATTTTCAAAAGACAAACATCTTTGTATACATTCTTACAAACGAGAATCATTACAAAGATTGCCTAAAAGAATGGCCTCTTTTACAAAATACTTTCAAAACCCCCTCAAACACCATTTCAAACAAACAAACCAAGTGATCTAAGCAAGTAACTGAGAGCCCATGGAAAACCATGGATGAAAAGGGTGCTAGCACCTTCCCTTTTCATAATCTACCCCCCGAAACTCAAGAAAACATCTCAAAGGTCTTTCCTGTGCTTCTTTACCTTTCCTTTTGGATAAAAGAAAAGTCGGTGGCGACTCTTGCTAACCGCTACATTTGCGATAAAACGCAAAATTTCAAGTCAGTTCTCCCACCGTATCACAGAACTGGCGACTCTACTGGGGAATGTTGATTTAAAAGTGGGGTTACCTTAGGGTTTAGATCATATTTATTTGTTTACATTGTTTGACTTGTTTGCTTTACAATTATGGTTCTTCGTTTGGGTTTAAATCCTCCACCCGGATTTGGGAAACATTATAGGTAAATAGCAATACATTGTGGAAACTGTGTGGGGTATACCGACATGGTATAAGCAATAGCTATATTTGTGTGACATATTTGTGGGTACCGGTAGCCTTTGAGTCAATCAAAGAGAATATGGGGCCGCTGAGTGATGTCATGAAGCACTAATGAACTTTTAGAACCCTTTACTTGACCAACTTGGCCTTTTTAGGATGTAGTGAGATGACCGGCTTTGGTGCAGTCCGAAGTTGGTAGATACTCGATACTACACTCATTGAGGGTTGGTTTCTTGGGATATTTCGGTCGCCATTAAAGAGGCTTGAGCTGAAACAATGACCAAGGAAACAATCCAGTGATATTGAGCTCCTTAGAACCCGGTTACTACTTTTAGGACAGGTTGAGCCAACTAAACTTCAAGAGGGTACTTACCTATAAAACCCCATGCAAGCCTAAACTAAGAACTTGCTTGATTTGTTTGTATATGCATGCTTGTACATAAACATCATGGACATCATGAACATCATATGCATTCACTAACCATTTCAAGGATTTTGGAGATTCATCTTTGTTCTTATTTTGTAGGTTATGGATTCACTTCGCAGGAAAACTATCCAAATCAACCTTGTAAGAATTCCTCCACAACTCAAGGAGATAGATTCAAGGATCTCTGAGAACTCTCCATTCACCGAGAGACATGGTCGTCTACTCAACTTGGTCACTTCCAACACAGAGGGGGATATGATGAAGGTTCTCTTCCAGTTCTTTGACCCTTTGCATCATTGCTTCACATTTCCTGACTATCAACTTGTGCCCACTTTGGAAGATTTCTATCAACTCTTGAGGATTCCTATTCTCAATCAACTACCCTTCAACGGTACGGAAATATATCCAAAGCTAGAAGAGATTGCTCAAGCCCTGCACTTGCACTCATCTGATGTCACAACACATTGGGAAACTAGAAGTGGTGTCAAAGGCTTCTTGGCAAAGTTTCTATTTGAGAAGGCCAAAAGTTGTTGGAATTCCCTAGACTTGCAAGCTTTTGAGGAGATTGTAGCTCTTCTCATCTATGGGATGGTCTTCTTCCCTAACCCTGACCAACTCATAGATGTGAGCGCTGTCAAAATCTTCATGTCTCGCAACCCGGTACCTACATTGCTTGGGGATATCCTACACTCTTTTCACACTCGTACAATGAGGAAAAGAGGTGCTCTTATGTGTTGCACTCCTCTCCTAGCAAGATGGTTTATTTCTCATCTTCCCTAATCAGTCTTAAAGAATGAGCAAGGTTTGCGGTGGTCACAAAGGTTAATGACGCTCAAACATTCGGATATTCATTGGTGCTCTCGATCCAAAAAGAATGTTATCATTGTTGACCGTTGTGGGGAATTCCCTAATGTCCCTATACTTGGCATTAGGGGAGGCATCACCTACAACCCATGCTTAGCTCTAAGGCAGTTTGGTTATGCCCGAAGGGATGGCCCACATGATATGCTGATCCAAGGCCTGGTATTCGACTATGACAACGACGATCAAGGACTTTGCCAGAGATTCATCCGAGCTTGGAGGATGCTAAACAAGGTGGATAGCAAGACTTTGGGATACAAGAATTCCATCCCTCTTGATCCTTACCTCAAGTGGGTACGAACCCGTGCTCAAATTCTTATGATGCCTTATCCCTCCATTCTCCCAATGATTATTGAGCCTGTTAAGGAGGGGGAAGTTCCATACACTATCCTACATCCTGACATGCCTACATCACTCGAAGACCTACAAAGGGATTGGATACAACTCAAAGGAGAGCGCGATACTTTCAAATCCCAATTCTACGCAAGCAAGAAGAAGGTTTTGGAACTCACTCGGCTACTTCATGAAGAGCATACTCTAAATACCTACATTGCACCAAAGAGGATGCGCAATGTCTTTTTACCTTAGAATTTTGTATTATTTTGCCCAAGGGGCATTGATGTACTCAAATTCTATCTTAGTAATATAATGTGTGTTTCTTTTTGTTTAAAACAAATTTAAATTTCTAATCCTTGAAAGCATCGCATGAATACATATCATTCATCTTAAACATAAACGGGTTTTTGTAACAAGTTTCCTCATCTCTCTACTGTTTATTTCAGTATGATGGATCTCGAACAAACGGTTAAAGACCTTCAAGCTCAAAATACACAATTTCAACAGTTACTCATGACCTTAGCCAAGGGGCAAGAGGAGTTGAAGACTCTGCTAGAGAAAGAGAAAGAGAAAAAGAAGAAGAAGCCAGCTGGTGTGGTAATCATGGGCAGAAGGTTTCAGGGACAAGCTAGAAGGACCTTAGATTTTCCAACAACATCTGATGAAGGGGAAATAAAAGGAAAAGAAACGGAAGTACCATCAGATTCTGAAGAAGAAGAGGAAGAGGAGGACTATTCTGAACAACAATACCCTCTGGCTGATGACAAGTACAAACACCTTGAAGAGCGATTAAGCGCTATGGAAATACATAGAGTATCGGGGCTAGATTTTGAAGAGTTGGGGTTGGTGTCAGGAATTGTGATCCCACCAAAGTTTAAAGTGCCATTATTTTCCAAGTATGATGGGGTGTCTTGTCCTAAAATGCACCTCTGATCGTATGTCAGGAAGATTCAGCCACACTCTACTGACAAAGACTTGTGGGTCCACTTTTTCCAAGATAGTTTATCAGGAACACAACTTGATTGGTTCTACCAGTTGGAAAGGGCCGACATCCATAATTGGGAAGACCTGGCCGCAGCTTTCTATAAACAATACCATTACAACACCGATTTGGCGCCTACCTGTACTCAACTTCAGAGTATGTCTATGGTTTCCAATGAGGGCTTCAAAGATTACGCTCAGAAGTGGAGAGATCTAGCCAGAAGAGTGCAACCCCCTATGTCTGAAAGGGAGTTGGTGGACATGTTCTTGGGAACTCTATCGGGCCCTTTCTTCAATCATCTGATTGGGAGCTCCTCTGCAGGGTTTACTGAATTGATTTTAACCGGTGAGAGGGTGGAGGCTGGTATAAGAAGTAGGAAGATTCAGAAGGACGTGTCTTCCTCTACAGCTGTGAAAAAACCCTTCACTAGAAGGAAGGAAGTATCTGCTGTTTATTCACACAGAAATCAAGGAAGAACTGAACGCTGACCAACAGTGGGGGTCTATATGATTCCAAAGCCTGCATCAGACCAGCCAAGAACTAATCAGCCGAGAGTGGAAAGGCCAGTTCGGCAGTTCACCAAGATTAACATGACTCCAGCTTAGGTCCTACCACATCTTCTGAAATTGAATCTGGAAACTTTAAAAGAGGCCCCAAAGAATCCCAATATTGCGTCTCCTCATTACCATCCGAATTCCAGATGCGCATACCATTATGAAAGTCCAGGGCATGACACTAACAACTTTTGGGCTCTGAAGAATAAAATTCAAGACCTGATAGATGCGAAGGAAGTTGAGTTTGAAGCGCCTGAGAAACCGAATATCATTTCCGCTCCAATGCCTAGGCATGGTCACAATGCCAACGCTATTGAAGAAGATTTATTTGTTGCCACCGTGGATGAACTGTTGACTCCGCTTACGATTATTAAGTTGAGTTTGTTGAAAGCTGGTATATTCCCAGGTTGTGACAAAGACTGCCATGTTTTCCTATCCTCATCATTTGACTTCCCTCTGTTGAAAAAAGGTATCCAACGACTGACTGATAACCGAGAAATTTTGTTTGAGAATGCTCCTGTTTCACCCGTTCCAGTTAAAGACATTTCAATTATAACCATGTACGCCAATCCTTCCAGGGCCCCTAAAACACCCGTTAGGATTACACCTGCTCCAAAGACTACTCCACTCAATATTACAATGCCCGGGCCGGTCCCGTACAAATCAGATAAAACAGTACCATAGAATTACGGTGGAGAAATCTACTACCATGGTATTAAACGGGATGAGCTGACTGCCGAAGAAGAGAGCTCCAAAGAGGACAATTACGACATTAGCAATATTGTCGGAACTAGCAAGATTACCCGTAGTGGTAGAATCTTCTCTCCAGAGATTGCCCCTCCAAAGGAAGTCTTTGGACCCGTGGCCGTTCCGAAGATTACCTCTGTACCAGTGATTATACCTGCAAGCGTACTTACCGACAAAGACAACACAATCCCTATCCCTACTGTTGTACCCCAAAATTTGCCCTCCCATATTCTCCAAGAAATTGCCAAGTCAAGCTGCAAAATTCCCCAAGGGTTGCACAGTGCAAAGGTCTCCTATACAGTCAAAACTAGGGTTTGTGTTCTGATCAAGAAAAGGAAGTTTTCAAAGGTCCAATCAAGTCTCACATGCCTACAAATATGGTCAAGTATCCTCATATCAAGTTTCAAGGCATTCAGCTCAAAATTGCACAGTCAAAACCCTAAGTTGCACTACAGTCAACTGTAGGGGCAAAATGGTCATTTGACAGTCAAAAGTTCAAATTTTTGGTCAACATATCATTTTGAAGCCACAAACATCATTTGATCAATGCTTGATCATGATTCTCAAAATTTGGCTCAGAAAATCATCAAGATGCAAAAGTTTCCTTATTGGGACAGTTGAAAAAGTCAACTGAAATTGACCAGGGCATAACTTTCACATGGATTATCAGAAAAATCCCATCCAAAGCTCATTTTTAATAGAAAGACATTTCCTACAACTCATCTTCATACTTAAAGTCCAAGAAATGCTCTCACAAAAAGTTATCAATTTCAACATTATAGGTCATTTTCAAAAGTCAACAAAAAGGGACTTTAAGTCAAAGGCCATAACTTGATATTGGTAAATCAAAATGACATGGGACCAAAGGCATTGGTTAGAGGACTCAAATACCTTTCCAAAATGTCCAAGAACATGAGAAAAGCTTAAACATTGAGCAAGTTATGCCTTGTGGAATTTGGGAAATTTTTGGATATTTTGAAAAGTCAACATTGATTCAAATGGTCTAAAATTGCTAATGGGCCCATTTTTCTTCCATGATTCATCATCCATGACATATGCACGACCACTTGGCCCAAAGGGAAGTATTTTCTCATTTTTTATCTATTTATTTGAATTATTATTTATATTAATTCATTTAAATCATTTAAATATGTGAAAAATATATAACTTGACCTAATAAATCTTTTCATGCATGTTTTGCCCTCAATATTTCGTGCACATTCAAAAATAGGAAGATTTGATTTGATTTGAGCATAATTGATACAAGAGCACATGGAAAAGATTGAAAACATAATGGTGAAAAATCAAATCTCCAAATCCATGAATGAAAGATATTTGGATCAATTTTGTTAACCTAATCTATTCAGTACATAAGCCTGAGTGAAAACCTAATGCTGAGAGACACAAAGCTGCGCAGAAAAGCTCTCTACAATCTTGAAATTTTCTCAAATAAACTCAATTCTGAAAACCACCTTTGAGGACGATTCAAGGCCTAATTTTCATTCCAATAGCTTCCTTGGAGATCACTGATCACATTCCAGTCAAAAACATTCACCAAAACTCAAGGAATTGGTAACGAGAACCTCTCCTGTACAGAGAAAAAGTCACGATCGTATTTTTAATTCTAGGCATTCTCATGGCATTCTAATTGTCGATTTATATTCCTTATGATATTCTGATGCTAACCAACATAATTAATTGCGTTTTTGTGCTGTATACTCGATTTCACCATTGTTGATATTTAGGGTTTACAGAGCTCCAAAATAGGGCTTTTGTAATGGGGAAAAATTAGCCCACGAAACCATGACCATTCAACTCAGGATGCTCTGACGGTCATAAGGGAACCCTCGCGATCAATTTATGAACCCCATAGCGCTATTCGCTATTTTCTCTAAAGCGGCCTAATACAACGCATGAAAAACTGTTGCCTTTGTTTTTATGTTTCAGGGATAATGGAGAAGACGATGTGTTGGCAAGACGTGATAGGTTGTTTCAAATTTGCGCGCGCGTTTCCAAGGCCACTAACCATTTTCTTTTATAATATTTAGTTGTTATATTAATTCATGAATGAACAAAGCGCTTCAGTGGCAGGTGTACACCTTTGCAATGTCCAAGACCTGGGTTCGAGTCCCAGATCTGTATAATTCCCATATTATTTTTCGTTAGCAATTCCTATGCAGCGCTTACGTTGAGGATTATCATGCACGCTCAAAGATCAACAGCCACGCGTCCATCAGAAGCGATCCAAAGGGCTGAGATTAAAGAGCACCATAAACCCTGGTCAAAGCGACAACACGCTACTCAAAAAAGGTCAATGGACCTGAAGCTTGTTGGACCAAATTACTGGATCAAAACCTCCAATTTGGGACTTCCACCCCCCCTGGTTTGCAATTCTCCATTTTTTTTTATATATTTTCCTTAATTATTATTTTATTTGCTTTATTGTTTTAATTCAATTAATTATTTTTACAAAATACAAAAAATGCCTAAAAATCAGAAAAGATAAAAAAATATAATAAATACCTTATTTTAATTATTTTCATAAACAAATTGCATGTAAATAAACTTAGTATAAATTAGGGTTTTAATATTAATTCTTTTCACAATAAAAATATAAAAAATGTAGAACTAGGTTTAATTGATAATTTTTATTCCTTTTAATTTTTTCTTTTTTACCATAATATTATTATTTATTTATTTTTATAATTAAATTATGCATGAAAATAATTTAGGGTTTCATTTAGGTTAAAAAACTTCAATATTTTTCTTAATAACTTAGAAAATAATTAGAATTAGGTTTAGCATTTTATTTTAATTTTAATTGATTCTTTTTTTCTTAAATCTTAAAATACATAAAAATACCAAAAAACAAGTCTTTCTTTAATTAATTAATTAATTTCTTCATATAATTTTAATTTTGCAAAAGGGTCCAACGCCCTCCTTTCGACTTAAATGTTTAATTTCGCATATTTATTTTATTTCGTTTAAATAATTATGTACCTCTCCCAAGGCCTTGTAAATTAATCTGTCGCACTTTTAATTCTTTATTTTTCTTTATTCCTTTATTTTTCTGTCAAATCGGGTCCTGGAAATTTTGGCGATGTGGACCCGCGCCATTTGTAATAGCTTTAGATTTACTTTCTCGCAAATATTTTAACTGTTAAACAAAGCATGCAAGAATGAATGGTCTTAAATAAAATCAAGCGTAGAACACCAATGACATGACAAGACAAATACAAATGAATATGACACACAAATCACACACCACCCCTAGGGTACGCCTCACTGTTGCCTTGCCTCGAAAGGTGATCGTCGAGTAGAGGATGTCTTAGTAAGTCCTCATGATCCGGGAACCTGGCATGAGGGTAGCTTCTAAGGTGTCTTCCCATTGCTCTGGTGATCACCATGTCCCGAACTTCGAATTGACCCGAACACCTCCAACGGTGGTGCTACCTACCTCTCAATGGTGGGATGGCACTACTTTAAAGGACATTTACACAGACTAATTCCTTAGGGTAGGTAGACGACTCTAGATACTTGCTCTAACTTTCAAAACAAATCAACAAATACTTTTCACACCGACACCTTTTCAAAAAGCTTTCGAAAGCAAATTTTTAAACACTCTTGAGGACCGATACAAGAGTCGAACTGGAATTTTCAAAGAAACTTTTTTTTAAACCCACATTGAAAAGCAAACAAACCATTTTTGAAAACACAATGAGCAAGTATCTAAGAGCCCATGGATAACCATGGATAGAAAGGGTGCTAACACCTTCCCTTTCTATAACCTACCTCCCGAACCGAGAGCAATCTCTATAAGGAATTTTTCTGTTCTTTTGTCCTTTCCATTTGGAGAAAATAAAAGACGGTGGCGACTCTTGCTTCCGCGACATTTCGCGAACCAGCGTTAAACAGTCAGTTCCAGATCCACCGATCACAGAACTGGCGACTCTGCTGGGGATACCCTTAAAGTGAGGTGTACCTTAGGGCTAGGTCATAACTATGTTTTCAATTGTTTTCCTTGTGTGCTTTAAATTGTGGGTTGCTTGGGAGTTCTATAGATCCTAACCCGGATCTGGGGGATACCTTCTTAGAAAGTAGCAACAAGGCTGTGAGGGAACTGTGCGGGGTATACCGACATGGTTGAAATAGTCTGCTACATTGATGTGGCACTTTGGTGTGTACCGGTAACCCTTGAGTTCAGTCAAGGAGAGTACGGGGCCTCCGCATGGTGTCGTGAAGCATCAACAGACCTTAGGAACCTTAATTGAACTATCTTGGCCTCTTTAGGGTAGTGAGATAACTGACTTTGGTGCAGTCCGAGGTTGGTTGATACTCGATACTACACTCAATTGAGGGTTGCTTTCCTGGAATATTTCGGTCGCCAGTTCAGTGGCTAAACCGAAACGATGAACAATGAAAGCAATCCCGTGATATTGGGAACCTTAGAACCCGGTTACTTTGATTAGGACAGGTTGAACCCACCAACTTCAAGAGGGTACTACCCAGACCCCATGCTGGCCTTAAACCTTAAGGGCTTGTCTTGTGTGCCTTGTGTGCCTTACATGTTTGTCTTTGTAAATATCTGTGGTGTGTTTAATCATAGCATCATGACATCATCCAGCATCATATGCATTGACTAACCACTTCAGGGGTTCGAATTTTCATCTTTGTTCTTGTTTTGTAGGATATGGAAACTGTTCGTAGAAAGACAATTCAAATCAGTCTTGTAAGGATCCCTCCTCAACTTAAGGAGCTTATATCCAGGATTCCCGAGAACTCTTCATTCAGTGAAAGACATGGAAGCCTCATCAGCTTGGTCAACACCAACATTGAGGAAGATATGATAAAGGTCCTGTTCCAGTTCTTTGATCCTCTGCATCACTGTTTTACCTTCTTGGATTACCAGTTGGTACCTACATTGGAGGAGTTCTCCCGGCTCCTGAAGATCCCCATCCTTGATCAGCTACCCTTCAACGGTACAGAAAAGGAACCTAAGCTTGAAGAGATTGCTAAAGCCTTGCACCTACAGTCATCTGACCTCAAAGGACATTGGGAAGTTAGAAGTGGTATCAAAGGGTTCTTAGCCAGGTTTCTGTTTGAAAAGGCCCTTGAATGTTGGAACTCCCTTGACTTGCAAGCTTTTGAAGAAGTGGTAGCCCTTCTTGTCTATGGTTTGGTATTGTTCCCTAACCCAGATCAGCTTATTGATATCAGTGTTGTTCAGATCTTTATGTCCAGGAATCCTATACCTACGTTGTTGGGGGACATCCTTCACTCATGTTACACTCGAACCATGAGAAAAAGAGGTGTCCTTATGTGTTGCACTCCCCTCCTGGGAAGGTGGTTTATTTCGCACCTTCCACAATCAGTCTTGAAGAATGAGCGGGGTTTGAGATGGTCACAACGGTTGATGACTCTTACACATGCAGATATACATTGGTGCCATAGGTCCAGAGAAGATGTCACTATCATTGATCGTTGCGGGGAGTACCCTAATGTTCCTTTACTTGGAATCAGAGGAGGTATTACTTACAGCCCATGCCTGGCTTGGAGACAGTTTGGTTATGCTCGGAGGGATGGTCCTCATGACATGTTAATTCCTGACATAGTTTTTGACTTCGACAACGATACTCAAGGACTTTGCCAGAGATTTATCAGAGCCTGGAGGATGCCTAGTAGGATAGACAGCAAGACACTGGGGCACAGGAATTCCATCCCGTTGGAACCTTATCTCAAGTGGGTACGAGCTCGCTCCCAGAAGTTAGTGATGCCTTATCCTCATATGCTCCCAGTGATCAAGGAACCAGTCTTGGAAGGGGAAGTGTCCTACACTATTCAACACCCTGATATGCCCACATCCTGGGAAGAGATGCAGAAGAGCTGGATCCAGCTTAAGGAGGAAAGGAATTCTCTTGAGACTAATCTGCATGCCAGTGAAAAGAAGGTCTTGGAGCTCACTCGCCTGTTGCATGAGGAGAGGAATCTCAACACTTACATAGCTCCAAAGAGGATGCGCAGTGTATTTTGGGATTGATTTGATTTTTGTACTTTTGCCCATGAGGCTTTGATGTATTAAACAATGATTTCCTTAATGATAATGTGTGTTCCTTTTTGTCTACAACAAATTTGAACTTTCAAACCCTTGAATGCATTGCATACGCATTTCATACATCATGTGCATAGCAGGTTTTTCCCCTTTTCAGGTTGCTTACAGTTCTTCGCTGTTTATTTCAGCATCATGAATCACGAATCTTCATCAACTGAGACATCAATCAAGGCTCTTCAGGCGCAGAATGCGCAGTTTCAAGAATTAATCAAGGGTCTGGCTCAAGGCCAAGAAGAACTGAAGGCTATGCTCCTGAAGAAGGAGAAGAAGAAGAAGAGAAGAATTGTTCTGTTTAACTCGGGCCGAAGGTTTAACAATACTCTGCAACAGGAAGAGGCTGGTTCTTCTATTGACAAGAATTCTCCTCAGGCAGAAGCAAGGGTTCCTAGTCCAGTGGTCTCCGACAACGAGACAGATTTTGATGAAGACCAGTACCCTCCTGCAGAAGATAGATACAAGCAACTGGAGGATAGGTTGAAGGCTATGGAGGTTCAACAGGTACCTGGGCTAGATTTCGGAGATCTGGGTTTGTCGACTGGTGTGATCATCCCCCACAAGTTCAAGGCACCATCCTTCTCTAAGTATGACGGGGCGTCTTGTCCCAAGCTGCATCTAAGGTCCTATGTTCGGAAAATTCAGCCGTACTCTGCGGATAAGAATTTGTGGATCCACTTCTTCCAGGAGAGTCTTTCAGGGACTCATCTCGAATGGTTCTATCAGCTGGATGGGACCAAGGTTCGTAACTGGGAGGAGTTGGCTACTGCTTTCTACAAGCAGTATCAATATAATGCCGACCTTGCCCCCACACGTACCCAACTCCAGGGTATGTCGTTAGGTGCAAGCGAAGGTTTTAAGGAGTACGCTCAGAAGTGGAGAGACCTGGCTGGCAGGGTACAGCCACCATTGACTGATCGGGAGTTGGTAGACATGTTCTTGGGGACCCTATCTGGGCCATTTTTCAACCATCTCATTGGGAATTCTTCTGTTGGGTTCACTGATTTGATCTTGACTGGAGAGAGGATTGAAGCTGGGTTAAAATCAGGAAAAATTCCGAAGGGTGCATCATCCGGTTCTGAGAAGAAACCCTTCAAGAAGGAGTCTAGTGCCGTATATGGTTCCAGGAAATCAGAGAGACATGAGCACCGCCAATCTGTCAGTGCGGTAATGATTGCTAAGCCTGCTGCCGCTCCCCGGCCAAACAATCCTCAGAAGGTTGAAAGACCCCGGAGAGAATTCACCCGCTTAAGCATGACTTTGTCGCAGATCCTGCCACAGTTGCTCTCAACCAATTTAGTGAGTGTCAGGGAGGCGCCGAAGTTTCCAAATACTGCATCCCCCAAGTACAACCCGAATGCTCGTTGTGCCTACCATTCAGATAGCCCGGGGCACTCTACTGATGACTGTTGGGCGTTAAAAAATAAGGTGCAAGACCTTATCGACGCAAAGGAGATACAGTTCGAAGCGCCTGCGAAGCCGAATGTAGTTACTTCCCCTATGCCTCAACATGGGGTAAATGCTGTTGATGAAGACGTTTATGCTGTTTCTGTGGATGATCTAGCCACTCCTCTAAAGATTGTCAAGAAGAACCTACTGCAGGCCGGTTTATTTCCGGGTTGTAGTGAGGGTTGCCTGTTCTGTGCTGTGTCCCCATCTGGTTGTCCCTTGCTAAAGTTAGGCATCCAAAGCTTAATGGATAGCAAGGAGATTCTATTCAAGAAGTCTGCCGTTCGGTTGGTTCCAGTGGAAGAAGTTTCTGTGGTGACTATCCTCAATAATCCGATCCCGGCTCTCCCGAAGAAGCCCGTCCAAATCATGACCGCTGCACCTGTTATTATCACTGTTCCAGGGCCCCTGCCCTATGTATCTAATAAAGCTGTCCCTTGGCACTATGGGGCAGACGTATATGTAAATGGGATTAAACAAGAGCTCAACGCTGGCGCCAGCATTTGTGACATCACTGGCCCAGCCAAAGTTACCCGCAGTGGCAGGCTCTTCTCGCCTGACATTGCACCGCCTGCTGCCCGAAGACCACTTCTCATAACCCCTGCAAATGTACCTGTTCCTGCTGCTGATCCAATTGTTTCTCCTGCTGCCGAGTCATCCAATGCTCGGGGCAAAGGAGTTGAAGTTGAGCCTGCCCAGATGGAGGCACCCGTACCCATAACTGCTGAGGCCTCCCAACAAGAGATGGAGGAGATTCTAAAAATTATAAAGAAGAGTGACTTCAATGTGGTGGAACAGCTGGGGCATACGCCCTCTAAAATCTCCATGCTCTCTTTACTGTTGTGCTCCGAGGCCCATGCCAAGGCCTTAATCTCATTCCTCAAGACGGCCCATGTGCCACATGAAACCTCTGCAGTCCAGTTCACTGACTGCGTAGCAAATTTGACGGCAGACAATGGCTTGGGTTTCTCAGATGCTGACTTGACCGCAAAGGGAAGAGACCATAATGATGCTCTGCATGTCTCTATTGAATGCAGGGGCACTACCTTGGCACATGTGTTGGTGGATACTGGTTCATCTTTGAATGTGCTACCCAAGAAGGCTTTGAACCGTCTAGATTGTGAAGGCCTGGAATTAAAACCCAGCAACATCATCGTCAGGGCCTTTGATGGTTCAAAGAGGATGGTTCATGGAGAGGTTGACATTCCGATTCGTGTGAGCTCTCAGGTGTTCGACTCCACTTTTTATGTGATGGATATCCGTCCATCTTACTCTTGTCTATTGGGTCGACCTTGGATACATAAGGCTGGGGCAGTGACCTCTACCTTGCATCAGAAGCTGAAGTACCCCGTCAGAGGGAAGATTGTCACTGTGCAAGGAGAGGAAGAATATATGGTGAGTCACCTAAACTCTTTCAGATACATTGAGATGGATGGGGAGTTTATTGAAACCCCCTTTCAGCATTTCGAGGAGGTGTTTCCAATTGCAGCAACAGTAACAGAAGAAGGTGTTCCTTTGAAGATGGCCTCCCTAAAGGACGCTCGGGCTGTGGTTCAGAAGGGTGAATGTGCCGACTGGGGCAGGCTCCCAGACTTCACACAGAAGACTGATAAACTTGGGCTGGGTTTTACCACAGAAGGTCAGAAAGCTATGAGGAAAGCGAAGATCGGAAGACCTCCCGTATTTATTAAAAGTTCAGGAGTGGATGCTGTTGGGGAAGACCATGAAGTGGACGAAGCTGAATTCAACAGTTGGATCTATCCGACGACCGAAGGCGGATTGAACAACTGGATTGCTAAAGACCATACCCCTGTTACCTTTGTGACGCAGTAATAAATTTCTTTGTTTCGTTATTTTGTAATAAACAATGATAAACTCTATGGCCCGGTGTCTTACCCGAGGCACCGTGGTTCTATTTGTGAGGGCATACAAACTGTCATTTCATATATCATGAATGAAAATCTTGGACGTATTTTTCGCATATCAAATATTGTGTTCCTTTTCTGTCTTTCTTTTCCTTTACATAATTTTCAAAAACAGCTGTATTTACACACACACTCACTCATACAGGTTCCAATCCACTCTGGATCTCACTGATAACAACTCTGCTACTGCCAATTATGACTTCGAAAATCCGATCAACTTAGCCGAAGACGAAGGTGAAGATGATTGCGAAGTGCCTGGCGAGCTTGCAAGACTGTTGCTTCAGGAAGAGCGGGCGATTCAACCCCATGAAGAGCCAGTGGAAATCATAAACTTGGGTACTGAGGCAGACAGGAAAGAGGTAAAGATTGGTGCCAACCTAGAGCTCAGCGTGAAGCAACGGTTAACCAAGATGTTACATGATTATATGGAGATCTTTGCCTGGTCATACGAAGACATGCCCGGGTTGGATACCGATATTGTGGTCCATCATTTGCCAACTAAGGAAGACTGCCCTCCAGTTAAGCAAAAGGTCTGTCGGATGCGTCCAGAGATGTCTGAGAAGATTAAAGCCGAGGTCATGAAACAGTTTGATGCTGGGTTCCTTGCAGTAACTTCTTACCCCCAGTGGGTTGCTAATGTGGTGCCAGTACCTAAGAAGGACGGTAAGGTCAGAATGTGTGTCGACTATAGGGATCTGAACAGGGCCAGCCCCAAGGATGACTTCCCCTTACCTCACATTGATGTCCTTGTTGATAATACAGCACAACATAAGGTGTTCTCTTTCATGGATGGCTTTTCAGGTTACAACCAGATCAAGATGGCACCTGAAGACATGGAAAAGACTACATTTGTTACTCAGTGGGGCACCTTCTGTTACAAGGTCATGCCATTCGGGTTGAAGAACGCTGGGGCAACCTACCAACGTGCCATGGTTGCCTTATTTCATGACATGATCCATCACGAGATAGAGGTGTATGTGGACGACATGATCACTAGGTCCCAGACTGAGGAAGAGCACCTAGATCATCTGCAGAAATTGTTTGACCGGTTGAGACTGTACAAGCTAAGATTGAACCCGAACAAGTGCACCTTCGGGGTAAGATCTGGGAAATTGCTAGGCTTCGTGGTTAGTGATAAAGGAATTCAAGTGGACCCTGCTAAGGTCAAAGCTATTCAAGAGATGCCAGTTCCTAAGACAGAGAAGGAAGTCAGAGGCTTTTTAGGACGCCTGAACTACATTGCTCGGTTCATCTCACATCTGACTGCTACTTGTGAGCCAATCTTCAAGCTGTTGAAGAAAGATCAGGTAGTACGTTGGAACAATGAATGTCAGGCTGCCTTCGACAAAATCAAAGAGTATCTCCAAGAACCACCTATCCTTATGCCACCGGTTGAAGGGAGACCTCTGATACTATACCTGACAGTGCTCGACAATTCAATGGGGTGTGTGTTGGGGCAGCATGACGAGTCTGGCCGAAAAGAGCATGCCATTTATTACCTTAGCAAAAAGTTTACCGACTGTGAGACCCGATACTCACTACTTGAGAAAACTTGCTGCGCTTTGGTATGGGCTGCCCGCCGGCTGAGACAGTATATGTTGACTCACACTACTTTGTTGATCTCAAAAATGGATCCTATAAAGTACATATTCGAAAAGCCTGCTCTGTCCGGGAGAATTGCAAGATGGCAAATGATCTTAACAGAATACGACATTCAGTATACGACCCAGAAAGCCATCAAGGGAAGTGTATTGGCAGACCACCTGGCACATCAAGCTGTAGATGACTATCAATCAATGAACTTCGAGTTTCCGGATGAAAGCATTATGATAGTGACAGATTGTGAAGTACCTGGACCGGATGAAGGACCTGAACCAGGATCCCGATGGTCTATGCACTTTGACGGAGCCTCCAATGCTTTGGGTAACGGTATCGGCGCCATAATCATATCTCCACAAGGTACTCATACTCCACTCACTGCTCGGCTATGTTTCAACTGTACCAACAACATGGCGGAGTATGAGGCGTGTATCATGGGTCTTCAAGCTGCGATCGACCTAAGGATCAAATTTCTAAGTGTCTTTGGAGATTCCGCTCTTGTGATCAACCAGATCAAAGGAGAGTGGGATACGAAACATCCAAACCTGATTCCTTACAGAGAATGTGTGTTGACCCTAATTCCCCACTTCACAGAGATAACCTTTGAGCACTTTCCAAGAGAAGAGAATCAGTTAGCGGACGCGTTAGCTACAATGTCTTCAATGTTCAAGGTCAAATGGGATAATGAGGCTCCCCGGATCATCATCTGGAAACTGGACGAACCGGCATACTGTTGTGATCTCGAAACTGAATTGGTGACGGAGAAGCCTTGGTACCACGAAGTGAAGAGATATCTGGAAGCTCAGGAATACCCTGAAGGTGCCTCTGTCAATGATAAGAAATTCCTGAGGAGGTTTGCAGCCAAGTTCTTCCTTAGCAACGGCATCCTGTACAAGCGAAACCATGATTCAACCTTATTGCGTTGTGTGGATAAGACTGAAGCGGAAAGGATCATGGAAGAGCTACATGAAGGGACCTTTGGTACACATTCCAGTGGACACACTATGGCTAAGAAAATCCTACGGGCAGGATATTACTGGTCCACAATGGAAGCTGACTGCTACCAACACTCCAGGACATGCCACAAGTGCCAGATTTATGCAGACAAGGTGCATGTTCCTCCGGTTCCCCTGAATGTTCTGACTGCGCCTTGGCCGTTTGCAATGTGGGGCATAGACATGATCGGCGAGATTAAACCTACGGCATCCAATGGACATCGCTTCATCCTAGTGGCGATTGATTATTTTACGAAGTGGGTTGAGGCAGCATCCTATGCTACGGTAACCAAGACTGTTGTGGCACGGTTTATTCGGCACAACCTGATCTGTCGGTACGGCGTCCCTGAGCGGATTATTACAGACAACGGTACCAATCTGAATAATAAGATGATTGCTGAGCTCTGCGAACAGTTCAAGATACAGCACCACAATTCTTCTCCCTACAGACCGAAGATGAATGGGGCTGTAGAAGCAGCAAATAAGAACATCAAGAAAATCGTGCAGAAAATGACAGTGACTTATAAAGATTGGCACGAGATGTTACCGTTCGCTCTACATGGGTACCGTACCTCAGCTAGGACGTCAACCGGGGCAACTCCTTTCTCTCTGGTTTATGGCAAGGAGGCAGTCTTACCGATCGAAGTACAAATTCCCTCTCTCCGGATAATGAAGGATGCAAATCTGAACGAAGATGATTGGATCCAGACACGACTTGATCAACTCAACCTCATTGATGAAAAGAGACTTGCTGCTATTTGTCATGGTCAGACGTATCAGAAACGGATGATCAGGGCATTTAACAAAAAGGTCAGACCACAGGAATATCAAGTTGGGGATCTGGTAATCAAGCGAATCATCCTTCCTCAGAGTGATCCAAGGGGCAAATGGACCCCTACATACGAAGGGCCATTTGTGGTTAAACATGTGTTCTCAGGAGGAGCCATGATATTAACCAATATGGATGGTGACGACCTTCCTCACCCCGCCAATGCAGACATAGTAAAAAAATACTACGCATGAAAAAAGACCCGCTAGGCTGACATGCCTAGGCAAAAATTAGGGCTTCCCGTCGAACCAAAAGGGTTCGGGCAAAATGAAGGGATGAAATGAAAAAGTCTGTACACCCGGCAAGTCGAAAACCTGAAAAGGCGGCTTGGGCAAAAATGGGTATCTCGGTGGACTGAAAACCCGAAAGGGCGGTCCAGGCAAAAATTAGGGATAAAAGCGTAATACTATGTCTCATTGGATCACGTTGCATCCAGAATCCGGTATCTACATCAAGTTCAGACGGCATCGATCAGTCAGCTTCACCTTCAACCAAGGTCATCAAGTGATGAGACGCTCAGAGTTATAAAGGCAATAGCAGAGTTGAAACCCAGTGGGATCATTCACTTCACACAGCTGTTTTATTTTCTTTTGTACAAGACTTGTATAAACTCTCTTGTTCAGCGGCGTACCTCTTATTAGGACGTCAGCCTCTTATATACAAAACGCATATTTTCAGGCCATTCAAAAATCAATACAAATATATTTTCAGTTAAACGTGCCAAGTGTCTTTCTTTTTTCTGTTTTGTTTTGCGAAGAACGTCCAAGGTTCAATTTGTGATATATGCATTGACAATAATTTGCTAACTCATAAATATTTGCATACGAAACAAAGGAATTAATTGCAGGTGACACTAGAAACAGGGGCAATAAAGAGTTGTCTGAGCAGTCTGATTGTTCTATCCTCCAGGGTACCAAGGTAGGTTCGGTTAAAGAACATGACCAATACGTCTTAATTCCCCAGAGAGTAAGCAAAACAGTACATTCCTCTCCAAGAAAAATTATTAAATCTCAAGGAAGTTGGGTATCCTCCAAGCAGATATCAATATCCCTCAGCAATACATATGTTCTTAACAAGCATCCCCGGCAGTCTCGGCCTAAAGATTGTTCCCCGGCGGTATCTCAATATTCAAAGGAATCACTTCCCCAGCATATCAAAACTCCCCAGAAGAGTCCAACCCAATTTCCCCAGGAAAATTGGAATTCATATCCCCAAGCAGTAAGCTTATCCCCAGTAAATTCTGGAAGCTTATCCCCTCGCAGAGAACGAACGCGTCGCCCAGCTTTATTTAAAGAGTTATTTCCTTAACAAGATATAACTGGGTTATCCTCAGCCAAGCCACGGAAAGAGCGTCCTCGACGAAGTCTTCTTACCCCAGCGAAGTCCATCAACCCTTCCAACAACAAGACATCCTCAGCAAGTTACTATCAACATTCAGCAAAGCATCTCTATCCCCACAGAGTATTGCTTCCCAGCATGGTCGCTAGAGTATTTTTTCTCCCCGCAGAATCTTCCATTTGCCAAGTTTATTCCACAACGGAGTCATCTTCTCCCACCGGTATTCTTGCAGTTATCATCCCCAGTGGAAGCAAAATCTATTCTTCAATATCAGCCCAGGATACGACTTCCCGGCACCCATCAAGGATTCACTTTCCTAGACGAAAACATACATAAAACTTCACATACATCATTATAACATGCATAGACGCATCATATCATACAAGTCTCATTTATGTTGAGAACATCATTGCTTGATCCATATCATGCATTGCATATGACTGACTTTTACCTTTCAGGAAAGATGCAGTTAAATTCTCAATCACATTTTCAAGACCTAGACCGGTTCAGTTAAATCGACCCTAAGATTTTCCTGATGCTTATCCAGTCAAAGGCCTTCTCTGGTTCAGTCAGATCGACCCCAAGATCTCCCTAATGCTTGTCCAGTTGAAGATATTTCAAGACCTAGACCGGTTCAGTTAAATCGACCCTAAGATTTTCCTGATGCTTATCCAGTCAAAGGCCTTCTCTGGTTCAGTCAGATCGACCCTAAGATCTCCCTGATGCTTATCCAGTTGAAGATATTCCAAGACCTAGACCGGTTCAGTTAAATCGATCCTAAGATTTTCCTGATGCTTATCCAGTCAAAGGCCTTCTCTGGTTCAGTCAGATCGACCCTAAGATCTCCCTGATGCTTATCCAGTTGAAGATATTTCAAGACCTTCTCTGGTTCAGTCAGATCGACCCTAAGATCTCCCTGATGCTTATCCAGTTGAAGATATTTCAAGACCTTGTCCGGTTCAGTTAAATCGACCCTAAGATTTTCCTGATGCTTATCCAGTCAAAGGCCTTCTCTGGTTCAGTCAGATCGACCCTAAGATCTCCCTGATGCTTATCCAGTTGAAGATATTTCAAGACCTTGTCCGGTTCAGTTAAATCGACCCCAAGATTTTCCTGATGCTTATCCAGTCAAAGGCCTTCTCTGGTTCAGTCAGATCGACCCTAAGATCTCCCTGATTCTTATCCCAGTAGAAGACACCCAAGATTTTCTCAACGAGCGTTGTTGAAGTTAAAATCACCCAAGGTTCTCTTACCATTCATGCTAAGGCAGAAACCATCCCTGGTTCATTCATCGCCGTTTGAAGCTCCAGACTCAGCTCTTGTAACCAGTCAGGACATATCTATACCAAGCATCTGAAAACCAGCTCCTGCAACGTGTCAGGTACTCATTTTCTGTTTTGCAGGTATGCAGGATCTTGCTAAGGAATCTCCTACGCGATCAACATCCAGATGGCATCTATAAGCCCATCATCCTATCCAGCAACCTCTAAATGGCATCTATAAGCCCATTCCCACCACACTGCCACTATGTGAGCGCAAATTTCTAGGCACTCTAGTGTCCAATCATCTTCTACCCTCGGATTACGAAAGGCACGTCAGCCAATCTGCATCCTCAGGTCTAAGAAGATTGAACAGGGGCAACTGTTGTACCCCAAAATTTTCCCTCCCATATTATCCAAGAAATTGCCAAGTCAAGCTGCAAAATTCCCCAAGGGTTGCACAGTGCAAAGGTCTCCTATACAGTCAAAACTAGGGTTTGTGTTCTGATCAAGAAAAGGAAGTTTTCAAAGGTCCAATCAAGTCTCACATGCCTACAAATATGGTCAAGTATCCTCATATCAAGTTTCAAGGCATTCAGCTCAAAATTGCACAGTCAAAACCCTAAGTTGCACTACAGTCAACTGTAGGGGCAAAATGGTCATTTGACAGTCAAAAGTTCAAATTTTTGGTCAACATATCATTTTGAAGCCACAAACATCATTTGATCAATGCTTGATCATGATTCTCAAAATTTGGCTCAGAAAATCATCAAGATGCAAAAGTTTCCTTATTGGGACAGCTGAAAAAGTCAACTGAAATTGACCAGGGCATAACTTTCACATGGATTATCAGAAAAATCCCATCCAAAGCTCATTTTGAAGAGAAAGACATTTCCTACAACTCATCTTCATACTTCAAGTCCAAGAAATGCTCTCACAAAAAGTTATCAATTTCAACATTATAGGTCATTTTCAAAAGTCAACAAAAAGGGACTTTAAGTCAAAGGCCATAACTTGAGATTGGTAAATAAAAATGACATGGGACCAAAGGCATTGGTTAGAGGACTCAAAGACCTTTCCAAAATGTACAAGAACATGAGAAAAGCTTAAACATTGAGCAAGTTATGCCTTGTGGAAGTTGGGAAATTTTTGGATATTTTGAAAAGTCAACATTGATTCAAATGGTCTAAAATTGCTAATGGGCCCATTTTTCTTCCATGATTCATCATCCATGACATATGCACGACCACTTGGCCCAAAGGGAAGTATTTTCTCATTTTTTATCTATTTATTTGAATTATTATTTATATTAATTCATTTAAATCATTTAAATATGTGAAAAATATATAACTTGACCTAATAAATCTTTTCATGCATGTTTTGCCCTCAATATTTCGTGCACATTCAAAAATAGGAAGATTTGATTTGATTTGAGCATAATTGATACAAGAGCACATGGAAAAGATTGAAAACATAATGGTGAAAAATCAAATCTCCAAATCCATGAATGAAAGATATTTGGATCAATTTTGTTAACCTAATCTATTCAGTACATAAGCCTGAGTGAAAACCTAATGCTGAGAGACACAAAGCTGCGCAGAAAAGCTCTCTACAATCTTGAAATTTTCTCAAATAAACTCAATTCTGAAAACCACCTTTGAGGACGATTCAAGGCCTAATTTTCATTCCAATAGCTTCCTTGGAGATCACTGATCACATTCCAGTCAAAAACATTCACCAAAGCTCAAGGAATTGGTAACGAGAACCTCTCCTGTACAGAGAAAAAGTCACGATCGTATTTTTAATTATAGGCATTCTCATGGCATTCTAATTGTGGATTTATATTCCTTATGATATTCTGATGCTAACCAACATAATTAATTGCGTTTTTGTGCTGTATACTCGATTTCACCATTGTTGATATTTAGGGTTTACAGAGCTCCAAAATAGGGCTTTTGTAATGGGGAAAAATTAGCCCACGAAACCATGACCATTCAACTCAGGATGCTCTGACGGTCATAAGGGAACCCTCGCGATCAATTTATGAACCCCATAGCGCTATTCGCTATTTTCTCTAAAGCGGCCTAATACAACGCATGAAAAACCGTTGCCTTTGTTTTTATGTTTCAGGGATAATGGAGAAGACGATGTGTTGGCAAAACGTGATAGGTTGTTTCAAATTTGCGCGCGCGTTTCCAAGGCCACTAACCATTTTCTTTTATAATATTTAGTTGTTATATTAATTCATGAATGAACAAAGCGCTTCAGTGACAGGTGTACACCTTTGCAATGTCCAAGACCTGGGTTCGAGTCCCAGGTATGTATAATTCCCATATTATTTTTCGTAAGCAATTCCTATGCAGCGCTTACGTTGAGGATTATCATGCACGCTCAAAGATCAACAGCCACGCGTCCATCAGAAGCGATCCAAAGGGCTGAGATTAAAGAGCACCATAAACCCTGGTCAAAGCGACAACACGCTACTCAAAAAAGGTCAATGGACCTGAAGCTTGTTGGACCAAATTACTGGATCAAAACCTCCAATTTGGGACTTCCACCCCCCCTGGTTTGCAATTCTCCATTTTTTTTTATATATTTTCCTTAATTATTATTTTATTTGCTTTATTGTTTTAATTCAATTAATTATTTTTACAAAATACAAAAAATGCCTAAAAATCAGAAAAGATAAAAAAATATAATAAATACCTTATTTTAATTATTTTCATAAACAAATTGCATGTAAATAAACTTAGTATAAATTAGGGTTTTAATATTAATTCTTTTCACAATAAAAATATAAAAAATGTAGAACTAGGTTTAATTGATAATTTTTATTCCTTTTAATTTTTTCTTTTTTACCATAATATTATTATTTATTTATTTTTATAATTAAATTATGCATGAAAATAATTTAGGGTTTCATTTAGGTTAAAAAACTTCAATATTTTTCTTAATAACTTAGAAAATAATTAGAATTAGGTTTAGCATTTTATTTTAATTTTAATTGATTCTTTTTTTCTTAAATCTTAAAATACATAAAAATACCAAAAAACAAGTCTTTCTTTAATTAATTAATTAATTTCTTCATATAATTTTAATTTTGCAAAAGGGTCCAACGCCCTCCTTTCGACTTAATTGTTTAATTTCGCATATTTATTTTATTTCGTTTAAATAATTATGTACCTCTCCCAAGGCCTTGTAAATTAATCTGTCGCACTTTTAATTCTTTATTTTTCTTTATTCCTTTATTTTTCTGTCAAATCGGGTCCTGGAAATTTTGGCGATGTGGACCCGCGCCATTTGTAATAGCTTTAGATTTACTTTCTCGCAAATATTTTAACTGTTAAACAAAGCATGCAAGAATGAATGGTCTTAAATAAAATCAAGCGTAGAACACCAATGACATGACAAGACAAATACAAACGAATATGACACACAAATTACACACCACCCCTAGGGTACGCCTCACTGTTGCCTTGCCTCGAAAGGTGATCGTCGAGTAGAGGATGTCTTAGTAAGTCCTCATGATCCGGGAACCTGGCATGAGGGTAGCTTCTAAGGTGTCTTCCCATTGCTCTGGTGATCACCATGTCCCGAACTTCGAATTGACCCGAACACCTCCAACGGTGGTGCTACCTACCTCTCAATGGTGGGATGGCACTACTTTAAAGGACATTTACACAGACTAATTCCTTAGGGTAGGTAGACGACTCTAGATACTTGCTCTAACTTTCAAAACAAATCAACAAATACTTTTCACACCGACACCTTTTCAAAAAGCTTTCGAAAGCAAATTTTCAAACACTCTTGAGGACCGATACAAGAGTCGAACTGGAATTTTCAAAGAAACTTTTTTTTAAACCCACATTGAAAAGCAAACAAACCATTTTTGAAAACACAATGAGCAAGTATCTAAGAGCCCATGGATAACCATGGATAGAAAGGGTGCTAACACCTTCCCTTTCTATAACCTACCTCCCGAACCGAGAGCAATCTCTATAAGGAATTTTTCTGTGCTTTTGTCCTTTCCATTTGGAGAAAATAAAAGACGGTGGCGACTCTTGCTTCCGCGACATTTTGCGAACCAGCGTTAAACCGTCAGTTCCAGATCCACCGATCACACCTACTTCCATTATTGAGAATAAAGGAAAAAACGTTCAAGAAGAGCCTGTCCGGACGAAGGCTCAATCACTAGCTATCCCCGAAACATCCAAGAAGGAAATGGAAGAAATCCTAAAGATAATAAAAAAGAGTGATTATGATGTGGTTGAACAGCTGGGGCAAACCCCTTCCAAGATCTCTATGCTAGCTATGTTGCTGTGCTCTGAAGCACATGCAAAAGCTCTGGTAAAATTTCTGAAGACGGCTCATGTGCCGTAAGAGACGTCTGCTGACCAATTCCAGGATTGTGTGGCCAGTTTGACAGCTGATAATGGCTTGGGCTTCTCCGATGCTGATTTGACACCCAGAGGGAGAAAACACAATGAGGCATTACATGTCTCTATGGAGTGTAGGGGAACAACCTTAGCCCATGTCTTGGTGGACACGGGATCATCTTTAAACGTCTTACCGAAAAAAGCCCTTGACATATTGGATTGCGAAGGGCTGACTTTAAAACCCAGTAACATAGTGGTGAGAGCATTTGATGGTTCTAAAAGGATGGTCCACGGGGAGGTGGACATCCCAATAAAGGTGGGAACTCAGATTTTCAACTCAACCTTCTATGTGATGGACATCCGTCCTTCTTATTCCTGTCTGTTAGGACGCCCCTGGATCCACAATGTCGGTGTTGTCGTCTCCACATTGCATCAGATGCTGAAGTACCCGGTCCAAGGAAAGATCATAACTGTCCATGGGGAGGAGGAGTACATGATTAGCCATCTGAATTCTTTCCGATATGTAGAGTTGGATGGAGAGTTCATTGAAACCCCTTTCCAACATTTTGAAGAAGTCTCTCAAGAAGTATCAGCGACCAAGGCGGTATCCTCGATTCCTAAGATCACAAGACCTCCACTTCGGATGTCATCTCTAAAGGATGCAAAGGCAGTAGTGGAAGAGGGTGGATTCACCATCTGGGGGGCAGCTTTCAGACATTCTGTACAAATCAGACAAGTTTGGCTTGGGGTTTACTTCAACTGCTCAGAAGGTCGTGTGCCGCGCCCGTGTCGGAGGGCCACCTGTGAAGATTAACAACCAAGGGGTCAATGCAGTCGAAGACAATGAAGAGGATGGCAGCTTGGAAGATTGGATATTTCCTACTGTCAGCGGAGGACTTCGCAACTGGGAAGCAAGAGACTTTGTCCCAATAACTTTCATCTCTCAGTAATTTATCTTTTACATTTTTGTTGGACTTGTAATATTCACAAACAATTCGCACTTTAAAAACCTTGTGTCTTATCCGAGGCACAATGGTCCATTTGTAAGGGTTTTTTTATTTTTTTTTCATCTTCATATGACATTCAATGAATCATGGACGCTTTTTTTCCACATATAAACCTTTTGTGCTCATTGTCTTTCTTTTACATTTTATTGTTTTAAGATGGCTATACCCTTACACACACCCACACTCACAAATGTAGGTACCCCTCCATTCTGGATCCCATGGGTAACGATACTGCTATAGCCTTCAGTGACTCTGAAGATCTGATCTACCAAGCCGAATACGAAGGTGAGGAAGATTGTGAAGTGCCGGGGAAATTGGCCAGACTACTACAACAAGAGGAAAGAGCTATACAGCCTCATGAGGAGCTATTGGATACAATCAATTTGGGTACCGAGGAAGATAAAAAGGAATTCAAAGTGGGTGCCAATCTAGAGCCGAGTGTCAAGGAGCGCTTAATTCAGTTGTTGCATGATTATGTTGAGATCTTTGCCTGGTCATACGAAGACATGCCGGGACTCGATACAGACATCGTGGTACATCGTCTACCCACAAGAGAAGACTGTCCACCAGTAAAACAAAAAGTCCTTCGCATGAGACCTGACATGTCAGAGAAGATCAAAGCAGAAGTTATGAAACAGTTCAATGCTGGATTTCTGGCTGTTGCTTCTTATCCTCAATGGGTAGCCAACATTGTTCCCATGCCTAAAAAGGACGGCAAAGTGTGAATGTGTGTGGATTATAGAGATTTAAACAGGGCCAGCCCTAAAGATGATTTTCCACTTCCACACATCGACATCCTGGTTGAAAATACATCCCAGCACAAAGTATTTTCTTTCATGGGCGGATTCTCAGGCTATAACCAGATCAAAATGGCACCTGAGGACATGGAGAAAACTACATTTGTCACACAGTGGGGCACATTCTGCTACAAAGTGATGCCATTCGGACTGAAGAATGCTGGGGCAACCTATCAACGCGCCATGGTAGCTTTGTTTCATGATATGATACATCATGAGATAGAGGTCTACGTAGATGACATGATAGCCTGATCACAAACTGAAGAAGAACACCTTGATCACTTGTAAAAGCTTTTTGTCAGATTGAAGGAATACAAACTAAGGTTGAACCCGAACAAGTGCACATTCAGAGTCCGGTCTGATAAACTCTTAGGTTTCATTGTTAGCAACAAAGGCATCGAGGTTGATCCTGCCAAGGTTAAAGCAATACAAGAAATGCCTGCTCCTCGCAGTGAGAAGGAAGTCAGAGGATTCTTGGGACGCCTGAACTATATTTCCAGATTCATTTCTCACCTAACATCTACTTGTGAACCGATCTTCAAGCTGTTGAAGAAAGATCAAGTAGTCAGATGGAATGATGAATGTCAGATTGCTTTTGACAAAATCAAAGAGTATTTACAAGAGCCTCCTGTCTTGATGCCACCAGTCGAGGGAAGACCACTGATCATGTATCTGACTGTTTTACAGAACTCAATGGGGTGTGTATTAGGGTAGCATGACGAGTCTGGCCGAAAAGAGCATGCTATTTACTACCTGAGCAAAAAGTTTACCGACTGTGAAACCAGATATTCACTGCTCGAGAAAACTTAATGCGCTCTGGTATGGGTTGCTCGCCGGCTAAGACAGTATATGTTGACTCATACCACTTTGCTGATATCTAAGATGGATCCGATAAAGTACATCTTTGAGAAGCCTGCTCTGTCTGGGAGGATAGCTAGATGGCAGATGATCTTAACAGAATATGACATACAGTACACTACCCAGAAAGCTATAAAGGGCAGTGTGTTAGCTGACCATCTTGCTCATCAAGCTGTAGAAGATTATCAGTCCATGAAGTTTGAATTCCCGGATGAAGACATCATGACATTAGACAATTGTGAAGAAATCAGGCCATATGACGGACCTGGACCAGGATCTCGATGGACCCTGTTCTTTGATGGGGCATCTAATGCACTTGGTAATGATATCGGCGTTGTACTCATATCTCCGGAAGGGTTCCATACTTCTTTTACTGCCAGACTTTGCTTCAACTGTACGAACAAAATGGCGGAATACGAAGCATGCATCTTCGGTCTCAAGGTTGCCATAGACTTGGGAATCAAATCTTTAGTTGTATTTGGAGATTTGGCTTTGGTCATCAGTCAGATCAAAGGAGAGTGGGACACTAAGCACACAAACCTTATCCCTTACAAAGAACATGCCTTGACATTACTACCATATTTTGAGCATATTACCTTCGAACACTTCCCGCGAGAAGAAAATCAGCTAGCAGATGCTCTAGCCACAATGTCATCTATGTTTGAACTTAATTGGAATAATGAGGCTCCCTAAATCACCATCGAACGAATGGATGAACCAACATACTGTCACGAGATTAATACTGAAGAAGTAGTGGACCAGCCTTGGTTTCATGAAGTCAAGAGGTATCTCGAGGCTCAAGAATATCCAGAAGGAGCTTCAATCAATGATAAAACGTTCCTAAGGAGATTCTCCGCTAAGTTCTTCCTAAGTAATGGCATCCTATACAAACGTAACCATGATTCTATTCTGCTCCGTTGTGTGGATAAGATTGAAGCTGAAAAGATCATGGCCGAATTACATGAAGGTACCTTTAGCACTCACTCTAGTGGGCATACGATGGCGAAGAAAATCCTACGAGCAGGCTATTATTGGTCTACCATGGAAGCAGACTGCTATCAACATTCCCGGACCTGTCATAAGTGTCAAATCTATGCAGACAAGGTGCACGTGCCTCCGGATCCTCTAAATGTCTTAACAGCTCCTTGGCCCTTTGCTATGTGGGGAATTGATATGATTGGGGAGATCAAGCCTACAGCCTCCAATGGACACCGTTTCATTCTAGTGGACATTGACTATTTCACCAAGTGGGTCGAAGCAGCTTCCTTCGCATCTGTTACTAAGAATGTTGTTGCCCGCTTCATTAAGCAAAATCTTATTTGCCGGTATGGTATCCTAGAAAGGATCATCACTGATAATGATTCGAACCTTAACAACACTATAATCACCGCCTTGTGCAAGCAGTTCAAGATTCAACATCACAATTCATTCCCCTATCGGCCAAAGATAAATGGTGCAGTCGAAGCTGATAATAAAAACATTAAAAATATCATACAGAAGATGACAGTCACCTACAAGGACTGGCATGAGATGCTGCCATTTGCTCTCCACGGGTATCGTACCACGTCTCGCACATCAACTGGGGCAACACCCTATTCTTTGGTTTATGGCATGGAGTCTGTCTTGCCTATCGAGGTTCAAATCCCCTCTTTGAGAATTATGAAAGATGCAGGTTTGAGTGAAGACGATGGGATCCAGACCCGGCTTGATCAACTAAATTTAATTGATGAAAAGAGGATTACTGCTGTTTTCCATGGCCAGATGTATCAAAAACGGATGATCAAGGACTTCAACAAGAAAGTCAGACGCCAAGTATATCAAGTTGGAGATCTAGTGATCAAGCGCATCATCTTGCCACAAAGTGATCCCAGGGGAAAATGGACTCCTACCTATGAAGGACCATTTGTAATCAAGAACATCTTTTCCGGTGGGCCAATGATCTTAACCACCATGGACGGCGACGACCTGCCACACCCTGTGAACGCATACATAGTCAAAAGATACTACGCATAAGAGACCCGCTAGGTTGACACACCTAGGAAAAACAAGGGCATCCCGGCGAACCAAAAGGTTCGAGCAAAAATTAGGGATAAAATAAAAAAAATTGTACACCCGGCAAGTTGAAAACCCGAAAAGGGCGACTTGGGAAAAAAAGGGTTTCCTGGTGGACTAAAAACCCGAAAGAGCGGTCCAGGCAAAAGTTAGGGAATTAAAGCGTATGACTATGTCTCGTCGGATCACTTTGAGGACAACTTCAACCTCTTCACCGACAAACTCGGAGTTCTGATTGATTCAATCATCTTCAGATGAAGCGGCAAATGGATAAGATATTCAGAGATACGGAGGCTATAGCAGAATGGGAACCCCATGGGATTATCACACATAGTTATCTTTCTTTGTATAAATTTTTCCTACTTTTTATGGCACCATCCTCTTACTAGGATGTATGTCTCCTTTGTACAAAATACTTATTCAAAGTAAATACAAAGATATCTCTTTAAAGTATAGAAAACTATTTGTCCTTTTTCTTTTACACTTGTGTTTTATTTGCAAAAACGTCCAATGACTTATTAATGAACATATGCATTTGAACATAATTACTGTTTACAAATAAACAAAATGAAAAAGAACAATTACCGACAGGTTAAAAGAATAGGAAAACGTCTTTAGGCTATTCCATGAGCAATCCCTACAGTACATAATTAGATCCCCAACGGAGCTGAAACTTCAAAACTATTAATCCCCGTTGGAAACCATCCAGTTTCTCCAAGTTCCCCAGCAAGTTGTCTTGAAACCTGAAAATCAACCGGATAACGGCTAACTTCTGTTTCTCCCTAACCTAGGATAATTCCCCAGTAGAGTGGTAGGTGACCGAAACTCTTAAACTTTTCCAAACAGGAATAAGCTTTTTCCCACAGAGTTTTCATTATTCCCCAACAGAACGAGGATTCCTAGGATAATTCCCCAGTAGAAGTCATCAAAATTCTCTAGATTCCCCAAGCAGATTACTCAAGCAGTATATGGCATTGTTCGCAACAGAATTTTTGTCAATTACTCCAACTTCAAGACATGAAGAATCCACATATCCTCAGCAATCAAGGATTTATTTTCCTCAGCAATACAGCAAATCAGCTTACATGCGCATACATTACATCCATATATCATAAACATTGATAAAGCACATATATTGCATCATACATTTCACGCAACATAACTTTGTGTTTCAACTAACATTTTACCCTTTTCAGGATAAGATTAATAGCTACCATTAACAATGTTCAAAGATTTCAGATATAGTACAGATACGCTCCAGACAAGGATGCCATTCTGATACTCATTCAGATCTCAACTTCAGATACAGTCCAGATACGCTCCAGACAAGGATGCCATTCTGATACTCATTCAGACCTCAACTTCAAGATACAGTCCAGATACGCTCCAAACACGGTTGCCATTATGTCACTTATTCATATTCACCTTTCAGATACAGTTCAGATACGCTCAAGACACGGTTGCCATTATGTCACTTATTTAGATTCATCTTTCAGATACAGTTCAGATATGCTCCAAGACACGGCTGCCATTCTGTCACTTATTCAGATTCATCTTTCAGATACAGTTCAGATACGCTCCAGACACGGTTGCCATTCTATCACTTATTCAGATTCAAGTTCAGATACAGCTTGGATATGCTCTAGACACGGATGCTATTCTGTCGCTCATACAGATTCAGACTCCAGATACAGTTCAGATATGTTCCAGATATGGACACCATTCTGATACTTATTCTTTTGACTTGCAATTTCCAATTCAACAAACATTCTTGGATGGCATCTACAAGCTCATCTCCAACAAGATTCTATCACCTATCCAAATGGCATCTTTAAGCCCATTCCCTCAACTACACTTTATCGAGTGCAAATTTATGGGCACTCTAGTGTCCAATCATCTTTTACCTTCGAGTCACGAACGACAAAGCTCGCCAATCTAACTCTTCAGGTTCAAGAAGATTGAACAGGGGCAGCTGTTATAACCCAAAATTTTCCCTCTCATTCTTCAGGAAATCATCCTAGATTCTGAAAGTTATCTCTTAAACAAATCCAAGCCTTGAATTATCATTTCTTTCCAAAGCAAGCCATTTACAAGGGCAAAGTGGTCATTTGTGAGCTCAAAAGTCAAATTTTACCTGGAAAAGTTAAATTCTAAATACGTAGATTTTTTCTAAAATATTTAAGACAAAATGACACTTTAGAACTTCTGAACCAACCTCCAGGCAGAAACGGTCATAAGTTGCAAACTTGGCTCAGCACATAACATTCAGTCAGAATGTGGCTCTTCAGCAGCTACGCCAACTCAGTCAGAAGCTGCAAACTGGGCTCAACATATAACATTTAGTTAGAATGTGGCTCTTCAGAAGCTACGCCAACTCAGTTAAGAGTTGTAAACGTGGTTCAACATGTAATCTTCAAACAGAACATGGCTCTTTCAGCAGTTACGCAAGTTCAGTTAGAGTTTGCTAGAGGAATGCAAAGAAAGGAAAGAAGCCTGAAAAATCCTTTAGAATATGCTGGAATCAGAAGATGAAGGAGTCAGAAGAGTAGGTATTACACTGAAACAGAATCTCTAAGTCCAGAGTTTCAGAGGCAAATCCAAAGAACATGCTAGAAAGTCTGCAGAACCCTCAGAATTTGCTGAGGCAGCAGGATACTAAGATCAGAGTTTGAGTGTGTTGTATGCTGAAGTAGGAACTGCTGGCTCAGATATAAGTAATGATGAAAATCTCACATTACAAGATTTCTTAGTCTTGACCAATCTCATCACCATTTAATGCTCATTAATGCTCACAACTACTTTTGAACATTTGTCCAAAGGGTCTCTCCACGTGCAGCATAACAACGTTCCTGTGCATATTTAGGTATGGGTTCATGCGCTACTTTTCGCTCATGGGTGTCACTTTTCCTTAATCCTCACTTACTAACCCAGCCTAGGCTAAAAGTTGTCAATCATCACAACTTTTTATGAACTTTTCTTCAAGAATAAGTCAGCATCTAATGCATGATATTGGTGCCACCTAACGTTTGAAAAACCCACAAAGCTTTGCCTATAAATAGAGCACCATTGTCCATTGGAAAAAGCAGGTCCAACATCAGAAAAATTGCTAGAACAGAAACAAAAAAAAAATTAGCAAGAAAACACCTTGAAACTCTGTCAAAATTCCTAGTGTTTCAAGAGCCTTAAAACACAGCTTTGAATCTCCTGCCGCAAAACTTCATTTGCACCCAATTTGTTTCTTGACTAAAGAACGCCATACAGTTTCTGACCATATATATATACTCTTTATCCACCCATACAAAGAACCTGTCCAAAACACTATCAGAGTTTAGATTAACTCCAGTTCACATAATTTCTTCGAATAGCAAGGTAAGCCCTTACTGACTCTCACCATACTGTTTAAGCATCATCAGATTTGTATGCTCAAGAAACACAATGTAGATATCATGCTGCTGTTGCTGTACCTGTTTTGAGATTTTCACGCCTCTATATGTTTAAGTAGGAAGTGAATCAGTACGGAACTTGCTTGTGACCTTTTTGGTTCTGTCTTCTGAAACGCTATGACACTTGTTGAGACTGTCTTGGGCATGCCTTTTGTTTTATGGTAAAATAATCAAACTGCAGATGTTCTGATTAGCACAGGGGGAAACCAAGCTCTGACTTTGACGCCAGCACTTCTGAGGCCTGTCTTGTTATCAGTAATATCAGAACTTCTGAAAATTATTGTGTTCCCAGTAGGGTCAGAACTTCTGACACCCCCTCCCACTAACAGATTTCTGTTTTGCAGCGCACTGGGGTCAGAACTTCTGACCTCCCCACTAGCAGATTTCTGTTTTGCAATGCAATGGGGTCAGAACTTCTCACCTCCCCACTAACAGGTTTTTGTTTTGAAGCGCACCATGGTCAGAAGTTCTGACCTATACATTTTCACTAACAGGTTGATATCCTGCAGCAGGCCTGGGTCAGAACTTCTGACTTTCTCTCAGCAATGCGCTGAACCCCTCCTTCTTTCTTTTTTTCTTCCCCTTGTTATTTTTATTTATTTTTCTCGTTGGATTCCCTATTCATAAGTGTGTACCCCCACCCCCTAAATATTGTAATAGTGTAGGACTTTATATTTCCACATTTTTATCGCTTTCAATTGTAAATTCTAGCAATTAGGATATGTATGGCAAGATAAAATCAATGAAATAGAAAATCCTAATTCAAGAGAAAATTATGCATGCAATAAAACACACTTGCACATAAACACCCTTAAGGTTCCTCTACTCGGTTGCCTTATACAAAAAAAATAGCCATGTTACGCATGCAAAGTATCTTGGTAAAACAAACAAAATTAAAAGACCATAGTCCCTCGATGACGCTATTCAAAAGTTGCCTTACAAAATTATCTTGGTCCCTCAAAAATGCTAAGATACTTGGCAACATTGCTATCATGGTTATACGATGACCCACGCCCGTCCCGCTTACATCCAAAGATAGGGTTGCTTACCAAATCAATGGTAAGTCAACAATGTCAAAGGAATAGAAAATACACAAGAAAGACATTTGAGTAGGTAGATAGCTTCTAAGTTACTTGCTCCATTTCAAACAATCCTTGCTATTTTAAAAAAAAAACAAACACACACACACATTTCAAAACATCTTACAAAACATTGAAAACATTTTCAAAAGACAAAAATCTTTGTATACATTCTTACAAACGAGAATCATTACAAAGATTGCCTAAACGAATGGCCTCTTTTACAAAATACTTTCAAAACCCCCTCAAACACCATTTCAAACAAACAAAGCAAGTGATCTAAGCAAGTAACTAAGAGCCCATGGAAAACCATGGATGAAAAGGGTGCTAGCACCTTCCCTTTTCATAATCTACCCCCCGAACTCAAGAAAACATCTCAAAGGTCTTTCATGTGCTTTTATACCTTTCCTTTTGGATAAAAGAAAAGTCGGTGGCGACTCTTGCTAACTGCGACATTTGTGATAAAACGCAAAACCTCAAGTCAGTTCTCCCACCGTATCACAATCCCGATGGTCTATGTATTTTGATGGATCCTCGAACACATTGGGTAATGGCATCGACATTGTAATTATATCTCCTAAGGGTTGTCATACTCCGTTCACCGCCCAATTATGTTTTAACTGCACCAACAAAATGGCGGAGTATGAAGCGTGTATCATGGGTCTTCGAGCAGCCATTGACCTGAGGATTAAGTTCTTGAGTGTATTCGGAGATTCTGCTCTGGTAATAAGTCAGATCAAAGGCGAGTGGGATACTAAGCACCCGAATCTTATTCCTTACAAAGAGTATGTACTGACATTGCCCCCACACTTTGAGGATATAACCTTTGAACACTCCCCACGAGAAGAGAACCAGTTGGCGGACGCGCTAGCTACCATGTCTTCTATGTTCAAAGTCAGGTGGGACAATGAAGCTCCCCAAATTACCATTGAGAGGTTGGATGAACCCACACATTGTTGTGACATTGAGACTGAAGAGGTCGCAGATAAACCCTAGTTTCACGAGGTAAAGAGGTATCTTGAGGCTCAAGAATACCCCGAGGGGGCATATGTTAATAATAAGAAGTTTCTGATAAGGTTCGCTGCGAAGTTCTTCATCTGTAATGGAATCCTCTATAAGCGTAACCATGATTCAACCTTATTGTGGTGTGTAGATAAGAGAGAGGCAGAAAGGATCATGGCAGAGTTACATGAAGGTACCTTCGGAACTTATTCCAGTGGACATACCATGGCTAAGAAGATCCTACGGGAAGGATATTACTGGTCCGCTATGGAAGCCGATTGTATCAGCACTCTCGAACCTGTCATAAGTGCCAAGTATATGCTGATAAGGTGCATGTACCCCTGGTTCCCCTGAATGTTTTGACGACTCATTGGCCCTTTACAATGTGGGGCATTGACATGATTGGAGAGATCAGACATATTGCGTCTAACGGGCATCGCTTCATTCTGGTAGCCATTGATTATTTCACAAAGTGGGTTGAGGCAGCTTCCTTTGCTACAGTAACCAAGAACGTGGTGGCGCGGTTCATCCGACACAACCTGATCTGTCGATATGGTGTACCAGAGAGGATTATTACCGACAATGGTACAAATATCAACAACACGATGATCATCGAGCTCTGTAAATAGTTCAAGATTCAGCATCACAACTCTTCTCCCTATCGGCCGAAGATGAATGGGGCTGTTGAAGCGGCTAACAAGAACATCAAAAAGATTATACATAAGAAGATGGTGACATACAAAGACTAGCACGAGATGTTACCATTCGCTTTTCATGGGTACCGTACCTCAGCACGGACGTCAACAAGGGAAACACCCTACTCTCTGTTATATGGCATGGAGGCAGTCCTACCCATCGAAGTCCAAATACCCTCTCTCAGGATCATGAAGGATGCGGGTTTGAATGAATACGACTGGATCCAAATCCGACTTGATCAGCTGAATCTAATCGATGAAAAGAGACTTACTACTATCTATCATGGTCAGACGTATCAAAAGCGAATGATCAAGGCTTTTAACAAGAAAGTCAGACGTCAAGAATATCAAGTCAGGGATCTAGTGATCAAACGCATCATACTACCGCAAGATGATCCCAGGGGCAAATGAACCCCCACATACGAAGGGCCATTTGTGGTTAAGAACATTTTCTCAGGAGGAGCTATGATTATAACCACCATGGATGGTGACGACCTTCCTCACCCCGTCAATGCAGACATAGTGAAAAGATACTACGCATAATCAAAGACCCGCTAGGTTGACTGGCCTAGGAAAAAATAAGGGCTTCCCGGCGAACCAAAAGGGTTCGGGCAAAAGTAAGGGATGAAAATGAAAAAAAATTGTACACCCGGAAAGTCGAAAACCTGAAAAGGAGACTTGGGAAAAAAAGGGTATCCCGGTGGACTGAAAACCCGAAAGGGTGATCCAGGCAAAAGTTAGGGATAAAAGTGTAACACTATGTCTCATTGGATCATCTTGCAACTGGACTTCGGTATCGACTATCAAGCTCAGACGGCACCAATCAATTTGATCAACCTTCGACCAAGTAGCAAAGTGATGAGACGCTTGAAGATATAAAGGCAATAGCAAAGTTGAAACCCGATGGGATCATTTCACATAGTTGTTTTTCTTTCTTTTACTCAAATTGTAATTTCTATCTTTCGGCGGCGTTCTCTTACCAGGATGTCAACCTCCTTGTACAAAACGCCTATTACAGGCCAATTTCAAAATCAATACAATTCATTTTCACAAGGAACTTCAATTTATTTTTCTTTTTCCGTTTTGTTTTGCAAGAACGTCTAGTGATTTATTTTTGGTATATGCATTTGCTACTCATAAATATTTACATAAGAAACAAAAGACGATTACTCGTAATTCCAGGAACAGGGAAAAATAAGAAGTGCCCAAACCTTACAGTTACTCTGCCCATCAGGTACAGGGATAGAGCCAGCTTGAGAATATGAGTAGTGGTACATACACTCCCCACAGTGTAAAAGTATCCAAAGACAGTGGTGTTAGCTTTCCCAAACAGGACATAACTCTCCCCAGCTGAGGTTCACCATCGTGAGTGAGTCAGTAAATTTTTCCCCAAGCAGAGTTTATTTCTCTCACAAGCAGAAATTCAATCTCCAACAAAATTCATTATCACCAGCAACGGAAATTCATCCCCAGCTAAGTTATTTCTCCAAGTCAGCAAATCTATCAACATAGTATCTCCTCTCCAACAGAGTTACTTTCCCGCAGAGTTGTTCTCAAATAGAGCCTCTCCTCGGAAGAATATCCGTAAACGAGGGGCAAATCCCTAGTTAGTCATCTTTGTTCACCATCCTCAACAGAAGCGGAGGAACTATGGTTTTTTACAGCAGTCAAGAATACACTTTCTCGTACTCTCCAAACAGCAGTCAGGGATTTATTTTCCCGAACTCAGATTATTATGTCAATATTTCATGTTCATACATCATGACATGTGCATACATTACATATAACATAGTCTCATTTATTTTGAGAACATCATCTCACAATGCATCTCATGCATCGCACATAACTAACCCTGTATTTCTTTCAGGAAAGACAATTATTATCAACAATTTCCAGCAGGTCCATGATCAACACTCGAAGCTAAACAGAGTAATCATCAGTGTGACAAAAGCAACCTTACCCAAGTTCCCTCTACATTTTTACACAAAATCATATCGAAGAAACCCTACTATCCGGGTTCCTTCTCACAGCCCTATTATCCAGGCTTTCATATCGAAGTAACCCTACTATCCAGGTTCCTTCTCACAGCCCTACTATCCCGGCTTTCATTTCGAAGTAACCCTGCTATTCAGGTACCTTCTCACAGCCCTACTATCCAGGCTCTCCTATCGAAGTAACCCTACTATCCAGGTTCCTTCTCACAGCCCTACCATCCAGGCTTTCATATCGAAGTAACCCTACTATCCAGGTTCCTTCTCACAACCCTACTATCCAGGCTTTCATATCGAAGTAACCCTACTATCCAAGTTCCTTCTCAAGCCCTACTATCCAGGATTTCACCTCGAAGTAACCCTACTATCCAGGTTCCTTCTCACAGCCCTACCATCTAGGCTTTCATCTCGAAGTAACCCTACTATCTAGGTTCCTTCTCACAGCCCTACTATCCAGGCTTTCATATCGAAGTAACCCTACTATCCAGGTTCCTTCTCATAACCCTACTATCTAGGATTTCATATCTAAGTAACCCTACTATCCAGGTTCCTTCTCATAACCTTACTATCTGTGTTCTTCCTCTCTTATCCCCAGACAGCAGTCCACAGCACTGTAAGACCGGGACCCGATCAAATACAATTGATTTCACATTTCCTAAAAAAGTCGCGATGTAGCATATACCCCGACCAAACACATAGTTCACTTCCGCTTCCCAAACCGGAATTATTCCCCAATAGAGTAACGGACAATTGAAGCTCCTAAAACTCTATTTCTCTCAATACAGAGACCAGCATTCCCCAGCGAAGTCCTCCTCAACAACAGGTATACGGGTTCTCGCAAACGAATCTCTTATGCAATCGACACTTCTTCGAATGGCATATTTAAGCCCATCTCCGACAATTCTCTAGAAACTACCAAATGGCATTTATAAGCCCATTCCTGATATCATAAATCAAGTATCACTTCATGCGAGTGCAAATTTTTGGGCACTCTAGTGTTCAATCATCTTCCACCTTCAGATCACGAAAGGCATACGGGCCAATCTACATCCTCAGGTTTAAGAAGATTGAACAGAGGCAGATGTTGTACTCTAAAAGTTTCCCTTCCATATTTCTCAAAACATGGCAAGTGAGGTCCCTAAATTGCTCAAGGAAGTTCAAGAGTTGACCAGACAAACTCTCTCTTATGGCAGTCTATCTCAAATTAGGGTTTCCATCTTCATCAAGATGTGTGAACCACAAAGGACTCAAATTCTCACCATTGTCCTAATAGGTTCTCAAGATCATTCATGCCAAGTTTCAATCCTTGCAGAAGAAGTTTGCTCAGTCAATTGCTCAAATGCCTTAAAAATCAACTATGCTAGGTCAAAAGTCAATTGTGGCCCACATACAGTCAAACTTCAATATTTTTGGTCAACATCCTCATTTTGAAGTATTATCCATCATTTTATCAAGGGTTGATCATGATTCCTCAAGGATGGCTCACAATTCATCAAAACCCAAAAGTTGCTAAATTAGGGTTTTGCAGGAAAAGTCAACTCAACTTTGACCAAGCATAACTTTCTCATACTTTATCAGAAATGACCCATCCAAAGCTCATTTTAAAGAGGATGCAATTCCCTACAATTCATCTTCATCTCCAAAGTTAAAGATACTCACTCACAAAAAGATATGAATTTTGACATTATAGGTCATTTTGAAAAGTCAACAAAAACACCTTTTGGGTCAAAGATTCATACATGAACATGGAAGACTCAATTGAGATGAGAACAAAAGGGTTGCTTAGACAACATCCTAAGATTTCTAAAAAGTCCAAGAACACCTCTCTAGGGTCAAAATTGAGAGAGTTATGCATTGGCCAAGTTGGCCATTTTTGCAAAATTGCCAAAAGTCAAATGTGCTCAAAATTGCATTTTTTGCTAAATGGGCCCAACTTTTTATGCTTGCACCTCAATTATAATGTGGCCCACGACTCAAATACTTATCCGCCAATTATTTGCTTCATTTTTCAATTTATTTTGATTTTTTATTAATTAAAAAGTGAACTAAATCAAATAAATGATGAAAATTATCAAAGATATGATTTGATTTGTTTTTTTGATAGGTTAGAAACTAAGATATGATGAGCTAGCAAGATTAATTCGAATCAATGACAATTGGTACAAAAAGAGCATGATTAGGCCAAATTTGGAAGGATATCATACACCATGAAAACCAAATCAAATCTTCAAAATTTGTAAAGATACTAGTGGTTTTTACAACCCTAATTCACTCTAGTACATATAGAGAACGCAGCCAAGGCAATAAAAAGGGTTAGAGGTCATGCATAGCCAAGAAGAAAAGCTGAAAAATTCAAGAAAAAATGGGAATCAGTTTTCAATCTACAAGGCGTTTCAGAGCATTTCAAGATTACCAATCCCTTCCCAGACATCCCAGGAAGTTATTCCAATCACTCCCAGGTCTTGAAACGCCCAGGATCGTGCTTTACGCCTCCCACGGTTTGCCCAAAAACTTGATTCTGATTTCACTAATTCACGCATCTTTAGCACTTTTGATTGTTATACTCATGTTTATCATCGTGTTTGCAAGCTAATCATTCCATTTAATTGCATTTTTTATGCCTGTACTTGATATTGCCATAGTTAGGGTTTTGTGTTCTTGTTTAGGGGTTTTCAATGCAGGAAAAATTGGGTGTTGATTCTGGTACCATGATGCTCGTGAGGATGAGACGAGTTGATTGGTACCAGCCATTGTCATTTATCTTGAGCATATGCAATTTTGGAGATGGACAAGGTTATACCTACAACAAACGTCTGTAGGTAAAAGTCTAATTTGCTAAAGTGATGGAGAGAGGAAGAAGATGAGGCGTGGCAGCGTGAGATTGGTCCGTTTGAAAATTCGCGCGTTTGGCTGACCCCATTAGCTTGTTTTGAATATTATGTTTTATGTTTATTATACTTGCAAGTTAACACGCTAGCTCATATGGTTGGGGAAAAGGCCTTTGATGCACACGTCCTGGGTTCGATCCCAGGCGTGTGCATTTTATTATTTTCTTGATTATTTCAAGTTGATCCCATGCAATACAGTAGCATACGCCTTCCATACACCCGCTATGCCTGGCCACTGGATGTCTAGTTTATCAGATCTAACGTGCCAGCATTGAAGGTCCATGATATTCCTCAAGTCAACAACCATACCGAATCAGGCATAGTCAATACAGGCTTGGATTATTTGGGCCCAAAAATCAGATCTACACCCCCCATAATTGCTAACAATCAGGCCCATCTCTAACTTGTTTTTATTTCTTTTCTTTAATTCTTTTAATTTTTCTTTTAATCATTTTAATTAACAAATTAAATATTTTTCATAAAAAAATCATAAAATCAAGAAATCATAAAAATTAGAATTAGTTTTATTTATTTATTATTATCAAATTTAATTTAGTTTAACTTAGGGCAATTTTAACTTGTTTTTTTTATAAATAAAATTAAATAGAAATTAGGTTAAATTCTTGATTTAATTCTTTTATTTTTCTTCTCAAGTAAATAAAAATACAAAAATAGGTTTTTAGAGTGAATTAATTTATTTTTCTTCATTTAAAATTAATTAGGAGTTAGGGCTTTCTTTTTAATTTAATTGTTTCATTATTTTCTTAAATAACAAAACATGACAAAAACATTTTTTTAATCAATCGAAATTAGGTTTAGTCAAGGGTCAAAACCCTAATCGCCTCGCATTTAATTCACCGCGCGCTTATTATTTATTTTGCCAATATTTTGTAACTGTTCATGGTTTGTAATAGTTTAATTTAGGGCTTTATTTATTGTTTAAATTCCTGGGTTTTTGGCTATGTAATTAATCCCCCTCCCCGAAGCCTTGGAATAGCGTAGATTTATTTTCTCGCATTTTAATTCCTGCAAATATTCAACTATATAGATGTATGGTAATAGGATTGTATGACAAGAATGCATAACAAATTAATACGGTTAGACAACCCTAATGTGCAAAGATAAATAACTGAAAACAAATCACTCGCACATATCACTCTTAGGGTATACTCTCACTTCGGTTGCCTTCGGTAAACGATCATTAAGCATAGGGTGTCTTAGTGGTTGCCCTCCTATCTAAAAAAGATCAAATGTCCCATTCGAATGTTGCCTCGGAAATGTTGCCTCGGAAATATTGCCTCGGAAATGTTGCCTCAAATATGATCTTAAGACTCTAGGGTTATTACTGAGATGTCCTAATATTGCTTTAGTGATCGTACGTCCCTTTCAAATTGACCCTTACAATTCCAACGATGGTGCTACCTATTTCTCAATAGTAGGATAGCATTGTCTAAAGGAAACAAGAATAGAAACGATCCTTTTTCGAGTAGGTAGATGCTAGTAGGTACTTGCTCAAATCAAAACTTTTCACACTTACACTTTTCAAACCAACTTTCAAAACAACTTTGTCACACCTTTGAGGATTGATACAAGGGTTATCACGAAGTCAAACTTTTCAAAAACAAAGCACACACACAAGCAATTTTAAAAAGATGAGCAAGTACCTAAGAGCCCATGGAAAACCATGGATAGAAAGGATGCTAACACCTTCCCTTTCTATAATCTACCCCCCCGTACTCAGAATATCTCAAAAAAGGATTTTTTTTCTGTACTTTTTTCCTTTCCAATTGGATGAAATAAAATTCGGTGGCGACTCTTGCTTACCGCGACATTTTGCGAATAAAAAAAATGCAAAACGCAAACCAGTATCAAACAGTCGGTTCTGCCACCGTATCACATATTCCCATTCTCAATCAACTACCTTTTAACGGTACGGAAAGAGACCCAAAGCCAGAAGAGATTGCTCAAGCTCTATACTTGCACTCATCTGATGTCACAACTCATTGGGAAACAAGGAGTGGTGTCAAAGGTTTCCTAGCAAAGTTCCTGTTTGAGAAAGCCCAAAGATGTTGGAGTTCCTTGGACTTGCAAGCCTTTGAGGAAATTGTGGCTCTCCTCATCTATTGGATGGTTTTGTTTCCAAATCCTGACCAACTCATAGACGTGAACACTGTCAAAATCTTCATATCACGCAACCCAGTGCCTACATTACTAGGGGATATCCTACACTCTTTTCACACTCGCACAATGAGGAAAAGAGGTGTCCTTGTGTGTTGCACTCCTCTCTTGGCAAGATGGTTTATTTCTCATCTTCCCCAATCTGTATTAAAGAATGAGCAAGGTTCAAGGTGGTCACAAAGGTTGATGACGCTCAAACATTCAGACATTCATTGGTGCTTCCGATCCAAAGAGAATGTTATCATTGTCGATCGTTATGGAGAATTTCCTAATGTCCCTTTACTTGGCATTAGGGGAGGAATCACCTACAACTCTTGCTTAGCCTTAAGACAGTTTGGTTACGCCTGAAGGGATGGCCCGCACGAGCTGCTGATTCAAGGTTTGGTATTTGACTACGACAACGAAAATCAAGGTCTTCGCCAGAGATTTATCCGAGCTTGGAGGATGTTAAACAAGGTGGATAGCAAGACTTTGGGGCACAAGAATTCCATCCCTCTAGAGCCTTACGTCAAATGGGTATGAACTTGCGCTCAGAGTCTTATGATGCCTTACCCCTCCATTCTCCCGGTAATCATTGAGCCTGTCATGGAGGGAGACATTCCATACACTATCTTACATCCTGACATTCCCATATCTCTTGAAGACCTACAAAGGGATTGGATACAACTCAAAGGGGAGCGAGATACTTTCAAAGCCCAATTTTGCGCAAGCGAGAAGAAGGTTTTGGAGCTTACTAGGATACTTCATGAGGAGCAGACTTTGAATGCCTACATTGCACCGAAGAGGATGTGCACTACCTTTCTATCTTAGAGTTTTTTATTTTGCCCAAGGGGAATTGATGTACTCAAACTTTATCTTATTAATATAACGTGTGTTTCCTTTTTGTCTAAACAAATTTGAATCTTTGAAATCCTTGAAAACATTGCATATGCACATACCATTCATCATAACATAAGCAGGTTTTTGCAACAAGTCTCCTCATCTCTCTACTGTTTATTTTAGTAAGATGGATCTTGAGCAAACAGTGAAGGATCTTCAGGCTCAGAATACACAGTTTCAACAGTTGCTCTTGACCTTAGCCAAGGGGCAAGAAGAATTAAAGACTCTGCTGGCTGAAGAGAGGAAAAAGAAGACAAAGAAGGTAACTGGAGTCTTGAACATGGGAAGAAGATTTCATGGGCAAAAAAGAAGGACTTTGGACTTTGCAACAACATCCAGTGAAAGAGACAACCAAGATGGTAAAGGAAAGGAAACATTTATCCCGTCAGAATCAGAAGAGGAAGTGGAAGAAGAGGACTACTCTGAAGAATAATGCCCTCCAGCTGATGATAAGTATAAACATCTTGAAGAGCGTTTGAGCGCGATGGAAATCCAAAAGGTGCCAGGCTTTGACTTTGAGGAATTGGATTTGGTGTCGAGGATTGTGATTCCTCTGAAATTCAAAGCACCTCTATTCACTAAATATGACAGAGTTTCATGCCCTAAGATGCATCTCCGGTCATATGTGAGGAAAATTCAACCCCATACCGCTGATAAAGACTTATGGGTGCACTTCTTCCAAGACAGTCTGTCTGGGACTCAACTTGACTGGTTCTACCAACTAGAAAGGGATAATTTTCACAATTGGGAAGATCTTGCTGCAGATTTCTACAAACAATATCAGTACAATGCCGATCTGGCGCCTACCCGTACTCAACTCCAGAGTATGGTCATGGTGTCCAATGAAGGTTTCAAGGACTATGCACAAAAATGGAGAGATTTGGCTAGAAGAGTTCAACCCCCTATATCTGAGAGAGAATTGGTGGACATGTTATTGGGAACCTTGTCTGGTCCCTTCTTTAATCATTTAATCGGAAGTTCATCTGCAGGCTTTACTGAATAAATATTGACCGGAGAGAGGATAGAAGCTGGTATAAAGAATGGAAAGATTCAGAAAGAAACATCTTCTTCTACAGCTGTAAGGAAGCCCTTTATCGGAAAGAAAGAGGTGGTTGTCGTATACCCGCAGAGAAACCAAGATAAGGCCGAACGCCGACCAATGGTGGGGGTTGTTATGATCCCAAAGCCTGCATTTGATCAGCAAAGAAATAATCAACCAAGGATGGTGTTGTACCCCAAAATTTGCCCTCCCATATTCTTCAAGATTTGGCAAGATCAAGCTTCAAAAATCTCTCAAGGGTTGCACAGTCCAATTGCCTCCTAACACAGTCAAAATTAGGGTTTTGGTTCTTGCAAAGAAATTGAGGCTTTCAAGGGTCCAATCAAGTCCCATATGCCTATATACATTGTCAAGCATCCATATGACAAGTTTCAAGACTCACAACATCAAGTTGCACAGTCAAAAGCCCTAATTGCTCCACAGTCAACTGCAGGGGCAAAATGGTCATTTGACAATCAAAAGTCAAAATTTTTGGTCAACATCTTATTTTGAATCCACAATCATCATTTTATCAATTCTTGATCATGATTCCACAAGCATGGCTCAAAAAGTCTCAAGATGCAAAAGTTTCTATTTTTGGACAGCTGAAAAGTCAACTGCAAATTGAACAAGGCATAACTTCCTCATGGTTTATCAGAAAAATCCCATCCAAAGCTCATTTTGAAGGGGATGACATTTCCTACAACTCATCTTCACACTCCAAGTCTAAGAAATGCTCTCACAAAAAGTTATCAATTTCAACATTATAGGTCATTTTCAAAAGTCAACAAAAAGGCACTTTAAGTCAAAGACCATAACTTGAGATTGGTAAATCAAAATTACATGTGACCAAAGGCATTGGTTATAGGACTTCAATACCTTTCCAAAATGTCCAAGAACATGTTCATAGCTTCAAAATTGAGCAAGATATGCATTGGAGAAGTTGGGAAATTTTTGGGAACTTTCAAAAGTCAACTTTGCCTAAAACACTTCAAATTTGTTAATGGGCCTCAAATTCTTCCTTGAATCATTACCCAAAGCCTATGCACGACCCATTGAGCTCAAAATAATTTATTTTCTTATTTTTAATTAATTAATTGGATTTATATTTATATTAATTCATTTAATTGATTTTAATTATAGGAAAATTAAAAAAGATATGTTTTTGGATCTTTTGTGAAGCAAATCATATCAGGGCAAGCTGGCCAAGTCGTTTCTCATTCAAAAAAGGAAGATCTTCCATATTTGGCAAAGTTTTCATGGAAAAAAGATTGGAAATACATAATTGAAAATCAAAGATATGAAACATTATTGCAATGGATTCATGGGCTTTATTTTGACCTAATTCTGATCACATACATATGCAAGACCAAACCCTATTCATAGATACACGTGAAAGCTGCTGCAACAAAAGACTCACTTTGCAAAAATTCCAAGAAAATTGTGAAACTGATTTACTACTTGCAGGACAATTCAAGGCCTGAAATTGCTTCTAAGACATTACTGGACCTTCCAGGAATCGATTAGCATCAAGAACCAATCCAAACGCGCAAAGAACTGAAGAACATAGGCCACACGGTTTGTCTTTGTTGTACCCCAAAATTTGCCCTCCCATATTCTTCAGAAATTGCCAAGTCAAACTTCAAGATTCCCCAAGGGTTGCACAGTTCAAGGGCCTCCAAACGGTCAAAATTAGGGTTTTGGTTCTGATCAAGAAAATGAAGTTTCCAAGGGTCCAATCAAGTCCCATATGCCTACAAATATGGTCAAGCATCCTCATGTCAAGTTTCAACACAGAATTGCACAGTCAAAAACCCTAATTGCACTACAGTCAACTGTAGGGGCAAAATGGTCATTTGACAGTCAAAAGTTCAAATTTTTGGTCAACATCTCATTTTGAAGCCACAAACATCATTTGATCAATGCTTGATCATGATTCTCAAAGCTTGGCTCAAAAATCATCAAGATGCAAAAGTTTCCTTATTTGGACAGTTGAAAAAGTCAACTGTAAATTGACCAGGGCATAACTTTCACATGGATTATCAGAAAAATTCCATCCAAATCTCATTTTGAAGAGAAAGACATTTCCAACAACTCCTCTTCATACTTCAAGTCCAAGAAATGCTCTCACAAAAAGTTATCAATTTCAACATTATAGGTCATTTTCAAAAGTCAACAAAAAGGGACTTTAAGTCAAAGGCCATAACTTGAGATTGGTAAATCAAAATGATATGGGACCAAAGGAATTGGTTAGAGGACTCAAAGACCTTTCCAAAATGTCCAAGAACATGAGCAAAGCTTAAAAATTGAGCAAGTTATGCCTTGTGGAAGTTGGGAAATATTTGGATATTTTGAAAAGTCAACATTGATTCAAATGACCTAAAATTGCTAATGGGCCTCTTTTTCTTCCACAATTCGTTATCCAAGGCATGTGCACGACCATTTGGCCCAAAGGGAAGTTTTTCTTCATTTTTTTATTTATTTATTTGGATTTTTATTATTAATAATTCATTTAAATTAATTAAAATACAAGAAAAATATAAAACCTAATGTTTCAAATCTTTTTATGCAGATAATATCTCCAATATTTCGTGCAAATCAAATTAGGGAAGAATTAGGATGATTGGATATGATTGAGAGCTAAAAAGCATGAAAAAAGATTGAAAAATTATGGTTTGCAAATCAAATATTTTTCACATCAATGCATGGATTTTGATCAAGTTTCTTAACCTAAAACACTCACCCATAAGTACAGAACGAAACCCTCGTGCTCACTGACTCTAAGCTGCGCAGAAAAAGCATATGCAAACTTGGAATTTTTCAAGAAAACTCCAAATCTGAAAACCAAGTTCTAGGACGATTCAAGGCCAAATAGTTGTTCCATTAGCTTCCTGAGGCTTCAAGGAGAGTTTTCCAATCAAAATCAATCATCTTAACGTCCTGAATTGGTAACACGAACGCACCCTGTACAGAAAAAATTCCATGTTCTTGCATCATGAATCACGCGCTTTTAGTACTTTTTAACATTTGATTCATATTCATTGTTTGATTCTAATGCTAACTGTATGGTTTAATTGTGTTTTTGTGCACCCTTGAGGATTTCACCATGAATGCGCGCTAGGGTTTCCAGGACCTTGAATTAGGGTTTTTTAATTAAGGAACAATTGGAACATAAGACCTAGGCCACTCGATTCAGCATACTCAGACGGTCTCAAAACGCACCTCGCGCTCAATTTATGAGCCTCCACGAGCTATTCGCTATTTTTCAGAAACTGGCATAAGGGAACGGTTCAAAAACCGTTGCTAATTGTTTTTGTGTTTCAGGAAAAATAAAGCCAACGAAGAAGATGGTTATGTGGCAGGCGATGGTTGGCTCGTTTAAAATTTCGCGCTAAATGTCCACTAACGTTTTGTTTTATTTGATATTAATTGATTGTTACATTATAAACAAAGTGAGCATTTGGATCAACTGGCAGGCACAAGCACTGGTAACCCCTGGGACCTGGGTTCGAGCCCCAGGTCCCCCACCCCTTTCCATATATTTTTTCAATTAATACTTATGTGCAATTTCAGTAGTAGTGTCCACCATGCATCCACCACATCAAGTCACCCACGTGCCTACTGAGATGGATCAAAAGGTCCAGATTGGGAGAACACCGTGTACGTCAGTCAATGGAGATCCATGCCAGCGCAAAAGTCAACCAGACCAAAGAGTAATTGGGCCAAAATTGCCAAAGACTGACCTCCACTTGGGGACAACACCCCCCTCTAGTTTGTTTCTTTTAATTTTTATATCTTTTCTTTTCTTTATTTTAATTAATCTTTGTTAATTCTTTATAACTATTATTTTCATAAAAAATATAAAAAAAACACAAAAAAAATCAGAAAAGATAAAAAATAATAAATATTTTTATTTTAGTATTTTTGTAAATAAATTGCATTAATTAATTTTAGTTATTAAATTAGGTTTAATTATAATATTTTCCTTAATAAAAATCTAAAATTGGTAGAATTAGGATTTATAATCATTTTTATCCCTTTTTCTTTTCTTTCATAATAATTAAATATTTCCTATTATTTATTTTTGTAATTAAATTGCATGTAAAATAATTAGGTTTAATTTTAGGTTAAAGTTTAATACTTTCTTAATAAACTAAAACAATTAGAATTAGGGTTAATCTTTTTTCCTTTTTCCATTAAAATCTTAAAATATCAAAAATAATTTCCTTTCCATTTTAATTTTATTAATTTAATAATCGTTTAATTTAATTTAATTAAAGGGTCCAACGCCCTCGTTTCAATTTAAAATCTCAATGCGCGTATTTATTTCTTTTTTCTTTTAAATATTTATGTACCTCTCCCAAAGCCTTGTAAACTTAATTTCTCGCACTTTATTTTATTTCTTTATTTACTTTCCGTCAAATCGGGTCCTGGATTTTAATTTTGGCGATGTGGACCCGCGCCTTTTGTAATAGCTTAGAATCTTTACCTTTTCCGCACTCCTTTAACTGTTAACAAATGCATGCAAGAATGAATGGACAAAAATAAAAACAAACGCGTAGCTCACTCATAACATGACAAGATAAATGCAAATGAATCTGACACACAAATCACACACCACCCCTAGGGTACGCCTCACTGTTGCCTTGCCTCGAAAGGTGATCGTCGAGTAGAGGATGTCTTAGTAAGTCCTCATGATCCGGGAACCTGGCATGAGGGTAGCTTCTAAGGTGTCTTCCCATTGCTCTGGTGATCACCATGTCCCGAACCTCGAATTGACCCGAACACCTCCAACGGTGGTACTACCTACCTCTCAATGGTGGGATGGCACTACTTTAAAGGACATTTACACAGACGAATTCCTTAGGGTAGGTAGGTTCTCATAGATACTTGCTCTAAATTTCAAACAAAAATTCAAAAATACTTTTCACACCAACACATTTTCAAAAAGCTTTCGAAAGCATTTTTTCAAACACTCTTGAGGACTGATACAAGAGTCGAACTGGAATTTTCAAAGAAACTTTTTAAACCCACAGTTGAAAAGCAAACAAACCATTTTTGAAAACACAATGAGCAAGTATCTAAGAGCCCATGGATAACCATGGATAGAAAGGGTGCTAACACCTTCCCTTTCTATAACCTACCTCCCAAACCGAGAGCAATCTCTTTAAGGAATTATTCTGTGCTTTTGTCCTTTCCATTTGGAGAAAATAAAAGACGGTGGCGACTCTTGCTTACCGCGACATTTCGCGAACCAGCGTTAAACAGTCAGTTCCAGATCCACCGATCACAGAACTGGCGACTCTGCTGGGGACTCTTTATAAAGTGAGGTGTACCTTAGGTTAGTTCATAACTGTGTTTTCAATTGTATTGATTTGTCTGCTTTAACTTTGTGGGTTGCATGGGAGTTACATAGATCCTAACCCGGATCTGGGGATACCCTGTTTAGGTAGCATAAACTGTGAGGGACCTGTCCGGCGTAGACCGACATGGGTGAAACAGTGGCTACGTTGGTGTGGCACCTTGGTCTGTACAGATATCCCTTGTGTCGCAACGAGGAGAATATGGGTCTTCTAAGGAGTCATTAAGCACCAACAACCTTAGAACCTTAAATGACACAACTTGGCCATTAGAACAGTAGCAGTATGCTACGCCCATTGAGGCTAAACTCTCGTGATGGTTCTGGCCGCAAGAAAAGATTGCGATGCTAGAGTTATGACCGATTGAGGGTAGTCAATGATATTGGGATCCTCTAAGAACCCGGTTACTTTGATAGGACAGGTATGAACCAACAAACTGAAAGAGGGTAGTACCTAGACCTCATGATGGCCTAAAATTTAAGGGCTTGCCTTGTGTGACTTGTGTGCCTTACCATGTTTGCCTTTGTATCTATTTGTGGTGTGCTTTATCATAACATCATAACATCATGAGCATTGCATGCATCCTGCATAAGGACTGACCATTTCAAAGACAAGAGGGTTTCACCTTTGCTCTGTTTTGTAGGACATCATGATGCCTGTGCGAAGGAACACTATCCGGTTCAACTTTGTTCAGTCACCTGAGTTGCTTGAGGAGTTGGTTAGCATAATTCCAAATACCACTTCCTTCATTCAGAGACATGGTTCTCTTCTCAATTTAGTCACTGCAAAGCGGGATCAACAGTTGATGAGTGTTCTGACCCAGTTCTATGACCCTCTATACCAGTGCTTCACCTTTCAAGACTTCCAGCTGGTCCCTACCCTGGAAGAGTTCTCTGATTTGCTTGGTATCCCTATCTTGGATCAGACTCCCTTTACTGGTTGGGAAAAGACCCTCAGGCTTGAGGATGTTGCTGCAGCTCTTCCCCTGACACATCAAGAGGTAATGGACAACTGGGTAACTAGAAGCGGAGTTAAGGGTTTCTTGGCCAAGTTTCTGATTGGTAAAGCTAACAATTTCTGGAATGACCTGGACTTTAGGGCATATGAAGACATCCTAGCTCTCTTAATCTATGGGTTAGTCCTGTTTCCTAATCCTGATAACTTCATTAATGTCACTGCCATAAGGATCTTTATGTCTCAGAATCCGGTACCCACTCTCTTGGGTGACATCTTGCAACAACTTCATGCTCATACTACCCGAAGACGAGGAACCCTATGGTGTTGTATCCCTTTGTTGGTGAGGTGGTTTATTTCGCACCTCCCCAAGTTCGTACTGAAGAACCAAGAAGGAAGAGGTTGGGCTCATAGGTTAATGTCTCTCACCGACAAAGACATCATTTGGACTTGCAGAGGTTTGGATGAGATAGCTGTCATTGATCGATGCGGGGAATACCCTAATGTTCCTCTGATTGGTACCCAAGGAGGAATCTCTTACAATCCATGTCTAGCACTCCGGCAGTTTGGAAGAGCCAGAAGAGCAGACCCCCATGAGATGTTGATGCCTCACATCAATTTTGAGTTTCAGGTGGATAGTGACGAGCTGCGTCGCAGGTTCATCAAGGCTTGGGACAAAGTTCATAAAGCTGACCCACAAGAGTTGGGGCCAAAGACTTCTTTACCTATGGAAGCCTACTACAAATGGGTTCGCATCCGTGCTCAGAAGTTAGGTATGCCGTATGAAGCCGTCAGACCCGTCATTCTTGAGTGTCCTGACAAAGATGGTGTTCCTCCAACTGTCCTTCCTCCTCAGATACCTACTGATTATGAGACATTGAAGAGATCTTGGTCGCAACTGCGAGAAGAACGGGATTCTTACCGGGAAAAGTTCAACGAGCAGGAATTAAAGATCCAGAAGCTGACAAAGCAGTTGGAAAATGAGCGAGCTCTGAATGCCTACATCCGTACTGAGAAGAGGAGACCATGGGATCAATAAGGAGCTCCGGATGTTCTTTTACGGTTTTATTTCCCTTTTCAGTATTTCCTTTCATGTAACGCCTAAGGGCAACCTGTTGAATAATTTCAGTTTCAAAGTTGAATCTAATGAAGTGTGTTCCTTTTTGTTTACAAAGTTGATTCCCGATTGTCTTTGAAAACATAAATCATACGCATTCCATTCATCATGTGCATAGCAGGTTTTCCTCTTTTCAGGTTGCTTACCGTTCTTCGCTGTTTATTTCAGCATCATGAATCCTGACTCGTCCTCAACTGAGATGTCCATCAAAGCTCTTCAGGCGCAGAATGCGCAATTTCAGGAACTAATCATGGGCTTGGCTCAGGGCCAAGAAGAGCTGAAGGCTCTGCTCCTGAAGAAGGAAAAGAAGAAGAAGAGAAGGACTGTTCTGTTCAGCTCAGGCCGAAGGTTTGGCAATACTCTGCAAAATGAAGAGGCTGGTTCTTCTATTGGCAAGAGTACTCCTCAAGCAGAAAAAGGTCCTAGTCCGGTAGTCTCCGACAATGAGACTGATTTTGATGAAGAGCAGTATCCTCCGGCAGAAGACCGTTACAAGCAGTTGGAGGACAGGTTGAATGCTATGGAGATACAACAGGTACCTGGGCTAGATTTTGGAGATCTGGGTTTGTCAACTGGTGTAATCATTCCTCGTAAATTCAAAGCACCATCTTTCACTAAGTACGACGGGGCGTCTTGTCCCAAGCTACATCTCAGGTCCTATGTTCGGAAGATTCAGCCGTACTCAGCGGATAAGAATTTGTGGATCCACTTCTTCCAGGAGAGTCTTTCAGGGACTCATCTCGAATGGTTCTATCAGCTGGATGGGACCAAGGTTCGTAACTGGGAGGAGTTGGCTACTGCTTTCTATAAGCAGTATCAATATAATGCCGACCTTGCCCCTACACGTACCCAACTCCAGGGTATGTCGTTAGGTTCAAGTGAAGGTTTTAAAGAGTACGCTCAGAAGTGGAGGGATCTGGCTGGCAGGGTGCAGCCTCCGTTGACTGATCGGGAGTTGGTAGACATGTTCTTGGGGACCCTATCTGGGCCATTTTTCAACCATCTTATCGGGAATTCGTCTGCAGGGTTCACTGATCTGATTCTGACTGGAGAGAGAATTGAGGCTGGGTTGAAGTCTGGAAAGATTCCGAAGGGTGCATCGTCTAGTTCAGAGAAGAAACCCTTCAAAAAGGAGGCTAGTGCTGTATATGGCTCTAGGAGACCAGAGAGATCTGAGCGCCACCAATCTGTCAGTGCGGTAATGATTGCTAAGCCTGCTGCCGCTCCTCGGCCAACCAATCCTCAAAGGGCTGAAAGACCCCGGAGAGAGTTTACCCGTTTGAGCATGACCTTATCACAGATCTTGCCACAGTTGCTATCCACCAACCTAGTGACTATCAGAGAGGCCCCCAAAGGTGTAAACACTGCTTCTCCGAAATACAACCCAAATGCTCGTTGTGCTTATCATTCTGATAGCCCGGGGCATTCCACTGATGACTGTTGGGCATTAAGGAATAAGGTGCAAGACCTTATCGACGTGAAGGAGATACAGTTCGAAGCGCCTGAGAGGCCGAATGTGGTGACTGCTCCTATGCCTCAGCATGGGGTAAATGCTGTTGAGGAAGATACTTACGCTGTTTCTGTGGATGACCTAGCTACCCCTCTGAAGACTGTCAAGAGGAACCTGCTGTTGGCCGGTTTATTTCCGGGTTGCAGTGAGGGTTGCCTGTTCTGTGCTGTTTCCCTATCTGGTTGTCCCTTGCTGAAGTTAGGCATCCAAAGCCTAATGGATAGCAAGGAGATTCTGTTTAAGAAGTCTGCTGTTCAGTTGGTTTCGGTAGAAGAAGTTTTCGTGGTTACCATCTTCAATAACCCAATCAAGGCTCTCCCGAAGAAGCCTGTTCAAATCATGACCGTCGCACCTGTTGTTATCACTGTTCCGGGGCCTCTTCCCTACGTATCTGATAAAGCTGTCCCCTGGCACTATGGGGCAGATGTGTATGTGAATGGAATTAAACAAGAGTTCAACACTGGCGCCAGTATCTGCGATATCACTGGTCCAGCCAAGGTTACCCGCAATGGCAGGCTCTTCTCGCCTGACATTTCACCGCCCGCTACTCGAAGACCCCTCCTTATAACACCTACAAGTGTACCTGTTCCTGTTACTGATCAAGTTGTTTCCCCTGCTGCCGAGTCATCCAATGCTCGGGGCAAGGGAGTTGAAGATGAGCCTGCCCGGATGGAGGTACCGATATCTATAAATGCTGAAGCCTCCCAACAAGAGATGGAGGAAATCCTAAAAATAATAAAGAAGAGTGACTTAAATGTTGTGGAACAGCTGGGGCACACGCCCTCCAAGATCTCCATGCTCTCCTTATTGCTATGCTCTGAGGCCCATGTTAAGGCCTTGATCTCATTCCTCAAGACGGCCCATGTGCCACAAGAGACATCTGCAGTCCAGTTCACTGATTGCGTAGCAAATCTAACAGCGAACAACGGCTTGGGTTTCTCAGATGCTGACTTGACTGCGAAAGGAAGAGACCACAATGATGCTCTGCATGTCTCTATTGAATGCAGGGGCACTACTCTGGCACATGTATTGGTGGATACTGGTTCGTCCTTGAATGTGCTACCCAAGAAGGCTTTAGACCGTTTAGATTGTGAAGGCCTGGAACTGAAACCCAGCAATATCATCGTCAGGGCCTTTGACGGTTCAAAAAGGATGGTTCATGGAGAGGTTGACATTCCTATTCGCGTGGGCTCCCAGGTGTTTGACTCTACTTTTTATGTGATGGATATCCGTCCATCGTACTCTTGTCTACTGGGTTGACCTTGGATCCATAAAGCTGGGGCAGTGACCTCTACCTTGCACCAGAAGCTGAAGTACCCCGTCAGAGGGAAGATTGTCACCGTACAGGGGGAGGAGGAGTATATGGTAAGCCATCTGAATTCCTTCAGATACATTGAGATGGACGGGGAGTTTATTGAGACCCCTTTTCAGCATTTCGAGGAGGTGCTTCCAATTTCAGCAGCAGCGGAAACAGCAGTCGAAGAGGATGTTCCCTTGAAGATGGCTTCCCTGAAGGATGCCCGGGCTGTGGTTCAAAAAGGTGAATGTGCTAACTGGGGCAGGCTTCCCAACTTTACACAGAAAATTGACAAATTTGGACTGGGTTTTACTGCAGAGGGTCAGAAAGCTATGCGGAAGGCGAAGACCAGAAGACCTCCTGTGTTCATTACAAATCCAGGAGTGAATGCTGTTGGGGAAGACAATGAAGTGGATGAAGCAGAATTCAATAGCTGGATCTACCCGACGACTGAAGGCGGATTGACCAATTGGATTGTCAAAGACCATACTCCTGTTACTTTTGTTACGCAGTAATAAACTTCTTTGTTTTATTATTTGTAATAAACAATAAATAAACTCTATGGCCCGGTGTCTTACCCGAGGCACCGTGGTTTCATTTGTGAGGGCATATAAATTGTCATTTCATATATCATAAATGAAAATCTTGGACGTTTTCTCGCATTGCAAATCTTATGCTCCTTTTCTGTCTTTCTTTCCTTTACATATATTTCAAAACAGCTGTATTTACACACACACTCACTCATACAGGTTTCAATCCACTCTGGATCTCACTGATAATGACTCTGCTACTGCCAGTTATGACTTCGAAAATCCGATCAACTTAGCCGAAGACGAAGGTGAAGATGATTGCGAAGTGCCTGGCGAGCTTGCAAGACTGTTACTCCAGGAAGAGAGGGCAATTCAACCACATGAAGAGCCAGTGGAGATAATAAACTTGGGTACTGAGGAAGACAGGAAAGAGGTAAAGAATGGTGCCAACCTAGAGCTCAGCGTGAAGCAACGGTTGACTAAAATGCTACATGATTATATGGAGATCTTTGCCTGGTCCTACGAAGACATGCCCGGGTTGGACACTGATATCGTGGTCCATCACTTGCCTACTAAGGAAGACTGCCCTCCAGTTAAGCAAAAGGTCCGTCGTATGCGTCCAGAGATGTCTGAGAAGATCAAGGCCGAGGTTATGAAACAGTTTGATGCTGGGTTCCTTGCAGTGACTTCTTACCCTCAGTGGGTTACTAATGTGGTGCCGGTACCAAAGAAAGACGGTAAGGTCAGAATGTGTGTCGACTACAGGGATCTGAACAGGGCCAGCCCCAAAGATGACTTCCCTCTACCTCACATTGATGTCCTTGTTGACAATACAGCTCAGTATAAGGTGTTTTCTTTCATGGATGGTTTTTCAGGTTATAATCAGATCAAGATGGCACCTGAAGACATGGAAAAGACTACCTTTGTTACTCAGTGGGGCACCTTCTGCTACAAGGTCATGCCTTTTGGACTAAAGAACGCTGGGGCAACCTACCAACGTGCCATGGTCGCTTTATTTCATGATATGATCCATCATGAGATAGAAGTGTATGTTGACGACATGATCGCAAGGTCCCAGACTGAGGAAGAGCACCTAGATCATCTGCAGAAATTGTTTGATCGTCTGAAATTATACAAACTGAGGTTGAACCCGAACAAGTGCACCTTCGGGGTAAGATCTGGAAAGTTGCTAGGCTTCGTGGTAAGTGATAAGGGCATTCAAGTGGACCCTGCCAAGGTTAAAGCTATTCAAGAGATGTCGGTTCCTAGGACAGAGAAAGAGGTCAGAGGCTTTCTAGGACGCCTGAATTACATTGCTCGCTTCATCTCACACCTAACTGCTACCTGTGAGCCAATCTTCAAGCTGCTGAAGAAAGATCAGGTAGTACGTTGGAATGATGAATGCCAGGCTGCTTTTGACAGAATCAAAGAGTATCTCCAAGAACCACCCATCCTTATGCCACCGGTTGAAGGGAGACCTCTGATACTATATCTAACAGTGCTTGACAACTCAATGGGGTGTGTGCTGGGGCAGCATGACAAGTCTGGCCGAAAAGAGCATGCCATTTATTACCTTAGCAAAAAGTTTACCGACTGTGAGACCCGATACTCACTGCTTGAGAAAACTTGCTGCGCTTTGGTATGGGCTGCTCGCCGGCTGAACCGTATATGCTGACTCACACTACCTTGTTGATCTCAAAGATGGATCCTATAAAGTACATATTCGAAAAGCCTGCTCTGTCTGGGAGAATTGCAAGATGGCAAATGATCTTGACGGAATACGACATTCAGTACACGACCCAGAAAGCCATCAAAGGAAGTGTATTGGCAGACCACTTGGCCCATCAGGCCGTAGATGACTATCAGTCAATGAACTTCGAGTTTCCAGATGAAAGCATCATGATAGTAACTGATTGTGAAGTACCTGGACCGGATGAAGGATCTGAGGAAGGATCCCGATGGTCTATGCACTTTGACGGAGCCTCCAATGCTTTGGGTAACGGTATCGGCGCCATAATCATATCCCCCCAAGGCACTCATACTCCACTCACTGCCCGACTATGTTTCAACTGTACCAACAACATGGCAGAGTATGAGGCGTGCATCATGGGTCTTCAAGCTGCGATCGACTTAAGGATCAAGTTTCTGAGTGTCTTCGGAGATTCCGCTCTTGTGATCAATCAGATCAAAGGAGAGTGGGATACGAAACATCCGAATCTTATTCCTTATAGAGAATGTGTGTTGACCTTGATCCCCCACTTCACGAAGATAACCTTTGAACACTTTCCAAGAGAGGAGAATCAGCTGGCGGACGCGTTAGCTACAATGTCTTCTATGTTTAAGGTCAAATGGGATAATGAGGCTCCCCGGATCATCATATGGAAACTAGACGAACCGGCATACTGTTGCGATCTCGAGACTGAATTGGTGACTGAGAAGCCTTGGTACCATGAGGTGAAGAGATATTTGGAAGCTCAGGAATACCCTGAAGGTGCATCTGTCAACGATAAGAAGTTCCTGAGAAGGTTCGCGGCAAAGTTTTTCCTTAGCAACGGCATCTTGTACAAGCGAAACCATGATTCAACCTTACTGCGTTGTGTGGATAAGACTGAAGCAGAAAGGATCATGGAAGAGCTACATGAAGGGACCTTTGGTACACATTCCAGTGGGCATACAATGGAAAAGAAGATCCTTCGGGCAGGGTATTACTGGTCCACAATGGAAGCTGACTGCTACCAACATTCTAGGACATGCCATAAATGCCAGATTTATGCAGACAAGGTGCATGTTCCTCCAGTTCCTTTGAATGTTCTGACTGCGCCTTGGCCGTTTGCGATGTGGGGCATAGACATGATCGGTGAAATTAAACCTACGGCATCTAATGGGCATCGCTTCATCCTGGTAGCGATTGATTATTTTACAAAGTGGGTTGAAGCAGCTTCCTACGCTACGGTAACCAAGACTGTTGTGGCACGGTTCATTCGGCATAACCTGATCTGTCGGTACGGCGTCCCTGAAAGAATCATTACGGACAACGGTACTAATCTGAATAACAAGATGATCATTGAGCTCTGCGAGCAGTTCAAAATACAGCACCATAATTCTTCTCCTTACAGACCGAAGATGAATGGAGCTATAGAAGCAGCAAATAAAAATATCAAGAAAATCGTGCAGAAGATGACAGTGATTTATAAAGATTGGCACGAGATGTTACCGTTCGCTCTACATGGGTACCGTACCTCAGCCAGGACGTCAACCGGGGCAACTCCTTTCTCTTTGGTTTACGGTATGGAGGCAGTCTTACCGATCGAAGTGCAAATACCCTCCCTCCGGATAATGAAGGATGCAAATCTGAACGAAGATGATTGGATCCAGACACGACTTGATCAACTAAACTTAATTGATGAAAAGAGACTTGCTGTTATCTGTCATGGTCAGACGTATCAGAAACGGATGATCAGGGCATTTAACAAAAAGGTCAAACCACAGGAATATCAAGTTGGGGATCTGGTAATCAAGCGAATCATCCTTCCTCAGAGTGATCCAAGGGGCAAATGGACCCCTACGTACGAAGGGCCATTTGTGGTTAAACATGTGTTCTCAGGAGGAGCCATGATTCTAACCAATATGGATGGTGACGACCTTCCTCACCCCGCCAATGCAGACATAGTAAAAAGATACTACGCATGAAAAAAAAAGACCCGCTAGGCTGACATGCCTAGGCAAAAATTAGGGCTTCCCGGCGAACCAAAAGGCTTCGGGCAAAATGAAGGGATGAAATGAAAAAATCTGTACACCCGGCAAGTCGAAAACCTGAAAAGGCGGCTTGGGCAAAAATGGGTATCTCGGTGGACTGAAAACCCGAAAGGGCGGTCCAGGCAAAAATTAGGGATAAAAGCGTAATACTATGTCTCATTGGATCACTTTGCATCCAGAATCCGGTATCTTCATCAAGCTCAGACGGCATCGATCAGTCAGCTTCACCTTCAACCAAGGTCATCAAGTGATGAGACGCTCGGAGTTATAAAGGCAATAGCAGAGTTGAAACCCAGTGGGATCATTCATATTTCACACAGCTGTTTTATTTTCTTTTGTACAAAATTTGTACAAACTCTTTTGCTCGGCGGCGTTCTCTTACTAGGACGTCAGCCTCTTGTACACAAAACGCCTATTTTCAGGCCATTCAAAAATCAATACAAATATACTTTTCAGTTAAAAGTGCCAATTGTTTTTCTTTTTCTGTTTTGTTTTGCGAAGAACGTCCAAGGTTCAATTTGTGATATATGCATTGACAATAACTTGCTAACTCATGAATATTTGCATACGAAACAAAGGGTCAATTACAGGTAACATTAGAAACAGGGGCAATAAAGAGTTGTCTAAACAATCTAATTGTTCTATCCACTAAGGTACCAAGGTAGGTTCAGCTGGAAAACATAACCAGGTATCTCAATCCCCCAGAGAGTGAGCCAGCAAGTTAGTACACTCTCCTCAAGCAAAGTTATCAAATCTTAAGGAAGTCGGGTATCCTCCAGCAGATATCAACATTCCCCAGCAGCATATATTCTTAACAAGCATCCCCGGCAGTCTTGGTCTAAAGATTGTTCCCCGGCGGTATACCAGACATTCAAAGGAGTCACTTCCCCGACGCAGTTCAAAACTTCCCCAAGAGAGTCCAATCCAGTTCCCCAGGAAAGTTGGAATCCATCTCCCCAAGCAGTAAGCTTATCCCCAGTAGATTCTGGAAGCTTATCCTCGCAGAACACGAACGCATCGTCCGGCTTTATCCAAAGAGTTATTTCCCTACCAGGATATAACTGGGTTATCCTCAGCCAAAAGCCACGGAAAGAGCGTCTTTGACAAAATCTTCTTATCCCCAGCGAAGTCTACTAACACTTCCAACACGACAAGGGTATCCCCAGCAAGTTATTATCAACATTTCAACGAAGTACCTCTCTTCCCACAGAGTATTGCTCCCTAGCAAGATCGTCAGAGTATTTTTTTTTCTCCCCGCAGAATATCTATTCGACAAGTTTATTCCCCAACGGAGTTATCTTCTCCTACCGGTATTCTTGCAACTATCATCCCTAGCGGAAGCAAAAATCTATTCTTCAACATCAGCCCAGGAGTGACTTCCCGGCACTCGTCAAGGATTTATTTTCCTAAGACGAAAACATATGTTCATAAACATCGCACTTCCATACATCATTATAGCATGCATAGACGCATCATACAAATCTCATTTATGTTGAGAACATCATTGCTTGGTCCATATCATGCATTGCATATGACTGACCTTTACCTTTCAGGAAAGATTCAGTTAAATTCTCAATCATATTTCAAGACCTAGACCGGTTCAGTTAAATCGACTCCAAAGATTTCTTATCCAGTCCAAGGCCTTCTCTAGTCCAGTTAAATCGACCCCAAACAGATTTTTCTGATAAAGACCCAGTTGAAGACAGTCCAAGATCTAGACCGGTTCAGTTAATCGACCCTAAGATTCTCTGTTTCTTATCCAGTCCAAGGCCTTCTCTAGTCCAGCTAAATCGACCCCAAACAGATTTTTCTGATGAAGACTCAGTAGAAGTTATCCAAGGTTTTCTCAATGATTGCTATTGAGTTGTAATCGCCTATGGTTCTCTCCCCGATCCTGCGGAGACGATAATTCCATCCAAGGTTTTCTCAATGATTGCTATTGAGTTGTAATCGCCTATGGTTCTCTCCCCGATCCTGCGGAGATGATAATTCCATCCAAGGTTTTCTCAATGATTGCTATTGAGATTGTAATTGCCTATGGTTCTCTCCCCAATGCTGCGGAGATGATAATTCCATCCCAGGTTTTCTCAATGATTGCTATTGAGATTGTAATTGCCTATGGTTCTCTCCCCGATACTGCGGAGACGATAATTCCATCCCAGGTTTTCTCAATGATTGCTATTGAGATTGTAATCGCCTATGGTTCTCTCCCCAATGCTGCGGAGATGATAATTCCATCCCAGGTTTTCTCAATAATTGCTATTGAGATTGTAATTGCCTATGGTTCTCTCCCCGATACTGCGGAGACGATAATTCCATCCCAGGTTTTCTCAATGATTGCTATTGAGATTGTAATCGCCTATGGTTCTCTCCCCGATACTACGGAGACGATAATTCCATCCCAGGTTTTCTCAATGATTGCTATTGAGATTGTAATCGCCTATGGTTCTCTCCCCAATGTTGCGGAGATGATAATTCCATCCCAAGTTTTCTCAATGATTGCTATTGAGATTGTAATTGCCTATGGTTCTCTCCCCGATATTGCGGAGACGATAATTCCATCCCAGGTTTTCTCAATGATTGCTATTGAGATTGTAATCGCCTATGGTTCTCTCCCCAATGCTGCGGAGATGATAATTCCATCCCAGGTTTTCTCAATGATTGTTGTTGAGGTTGTAGTCGCCTATGGTTCTCTCCCCAATGCTGCGGAGATGATAATTCCATCCCAGGTTTTCTCAATGATTGCTATTGAGATTGTAATTGCCTATGGTTCTCTCCCCAATGCTGCGGAGATGATAATTCCATCCCAGGTTTTCTCAATGATTGCTATTGAGATTGTAATTGCCTATGGTTCTCTCCCCAATACTGCGGAGATGATAATTCCATCCAAGGTTGTCTCAATGATTGCTATTGAGATTGTAATCGCCTATGGTTCTCTCCCCGATCCTGTGGAGATGATAATTCCCACCAAGATTCTCTCAATGTTTGCTGTTGAGGTTGTAGTCGCCTATGGTTCTCTCCCCGATCATGCGGAGGTGGTAATCCCAAGATTTTCTCAACGATTGCTATTGAAGCTGAAGTCATCCAAGGTTCTCTCACCGTCCCGTTGAGGTAGTAACCATCCCTGGTTCATTCATCACCATTTGAAGCTCCATATTTAGCTCCTGTAACCAGTCAGGACACATCTATACCAAGCATCTGAAGACCAGCTCCTGCAACATGTCAGGTACTCATTTTTCTTTTGCAGGTACGCAAGTTCTCGCTAAGGAACCTCTTATGCAATTGACACCCAGATGGCATCTATAAGCCCATCCACCTGCCATCATCTCTTAGCATGGCATCTATAAGCCCATCATCCTATCCAGCAATCTCTAAATGGAATCTATAAGCCCATTCCACCATCACACTGCTACTATGTGAGCGCAAATTTCTGGGCACTCTAGTGTTCAATCATCTTCCACCTTCGGATTACGAAAGGCACGCCAGCCAATCTGCATCCTCAGGTCTAAAAAGATTGAACAGGGGCAACTGTTGTACCCCAAAATTTGCCCTCCCATATTCTTCAGAAATTGCCAAGTCAAACTTCAAGATTCCCCAAGGGTTGCACAGTTCAAGGGCCTCCAAACGGTCAAAATTAGGGTTTTGGTTCTGATCAAGAAAATGAAGTTTCCAAGGGTCCAATCAAGTCCCATATGCCTACAAATATGGTCAAGCATCCTCATGTCAAGTTTCAAGACTTACAGCACAGAATTGCACAGTCAAAAACCCTAATTGCACTACAGTCAACTGTAGGGGCAAAATGGTCATTTGACAGTCAAAAGTTCAAATTTTTGGTCAACATCTCATTTTGAAGCCACAAACATCATTTGATCAATGCTTGATCATGATTCTCAAATCTTGGCTCAAAAATCATCAAGATGCAAAAGTTTCCTTATTTGGACAGCTGAAAAAGTCAACTGTAAATTGACCAGGGCATAACTTTCACATGGATTATCAGAAAAATTCCATCCAAAGCTCATTTTGAATAGAAATACATTTCCAACAACTCCTCTTCATACTTCAAGTCCAAGAAATGCTCTCACAAAAAGTTATCAATTTCAACATTATAGGTCATTTTCAAAAGTCAACAAAAAGGGACTTTAAGTCAAAGGCCATAACTTGAGATTGGTAAATCAAAATGATATGGGACCAAAGGAATTGGTTCGAGGACTCAAAGACCTTTCCAAAATGTCCAAGAACATGAGCAAAGCTTAAAAATTGAGCAAGTTATGCCTTGTGGAAGTTGGGAAATTTTTGGATTTTTGAAAAGTCAACATTGATTCAAATGACCTAAAATTGCTAATGGGCCTCTTTTTCTTCCACAATTCATTATCCAAGGCATGTGCACGACCATTTGGCCCAAAGGGAAGTTTTTCTTCATTTTTTATTTATTTATTTGGATTTTTATTATTAATAATTCATTTAAATTAATTAAAATACAAGAAAAATATAAAACCTAATGTTTCAAATCTTTTTATGCAGATAATATCTCCAATATTTCGTGCAAATCAAATTAGGGAAGAATTAGGATGATTGGATATGATTGAGAGCTAAAAAGCATGAAAAAAAGATTGAAAAATTATGGTTTGCAAATCAAATATTTTTCACATCAATGCATGGATTTTGATCAAGTTTCTTAACCTAAAACACTCACCCATAAGTACAGAACGAAACCCTCGTGCTCACTGACTCTAAGCTGCGCAGAAAAAGAATATGCAAACTTGGAATTTTTCAAGAAAACTCCAAATCTGAAAACCAAGTTCTAGGACGATTCAAGGCCAAATAGTTGTTCCATTAGCTTCCTGAGGCTTCAAGGAGAGTTTTCCAATCAAAATCAATCATCTTAACGTCCTGAATTGGTAACACGAACGCACCCTGTACAGAAAAAATTCCATGTTCTTGCATCATGAATCACGCGCTTTTAGTACTTTTTAACATTTGATTCATATTCATTGTTTGATTCTAATGCTAACTGTATGGTTTAATTGTGTTTTTGTGCACCCTTGAGGATTTCACCATGAATGCGCGCTAGGGTTTCCAGGACCTTGAATTAGGGTTTTTTAATTAAGGAACAATTGGAACATAAGACCTAGGCCACTCGATTCAGCATACTCAGACGGTCTCAAAACGCACCTCGCGCTCAATTTATGAGCCTCCACGAGCTATTCGCTATTTTTCAGAAACTGGCATAAGGGAACGGTTCAAAAACCGTTGCTAATTGTTTTTGTGTTTCAGGAAAAATAAAGCCAACGAAGAAGATGGTTATGTGGCAGGCGATGGTTGGCTCGTTTAAAATTTCGCGCTAAATGTCCACTAACGTTTTGTTTTATTTGATATTAATTGATTGTTACATTATAAACAAAGTGAGCGTTTGGATCAACTGGCAGGCACAAGCGCTGGTAACCCCTGGGACCTGGGTTCGAGCCCCAGGTCCCCCACCCCTTTCCATATATTTTTTCAATTAATACTTATGTGCAATTTCAGTAGTAGTGTCCACCATGCATCCACCACATCAAGTCACCCACGTGCCTACTGAGATGGATCAAAAGGTCCAGATTGGGAGAATACCGTGTACGTCAGTCAATGGAGATCCATGCCAGCGCAAATTCAACCAGGCCAAAGAGTAATTGGGCCAAAATTGCCAAAGACTGACCTCCACTTGGGGAAAACACCCCCCTCTAGTTTGTTTCTTTTAATTTTTATATCTTTTCTTTTCTTTATTTTAATTAATCTTTGTTAATTCTTTATAACTATTATTTTCATAAAAAATATAAAAAAAACACAAAAAAAATCAGAAAAGATAAAAAATAATAAATATTTTTATTTTAGTATTTTTGTAAATAAATTGCATTAATTAATTTTAGTTATTAAATTAGGTTTAATTATAATATTTTCCTTAATAAAAATCTAAAATTGGTAGAATTAGGATTTATAATCATTTTTATCCCTTTTTCTTTTCTTTCATAATAATTAAATATTTCCTATTATTTATTTTTGTAATTAAATTGCATGTAAAATAATTAGGTTTAATTTTAGGTTAAAGTTTAATACTTTCTTAATAAACTAAAACAATTAGAATTAGGGTTAATCTTTTTTCCTTTTTCCATTAAAATCTTAAAATATCAAAAATAATTTCCTTTCCATTTTAATTTTATTAATTTAATAATCGTTTAATTTAATTTAATTAAAGGGTCCAACGCCCTCGTTTCAATTTAAAATCTCAATGCGCGTATTTATTTCTTTTTTCTTTTAAATATTTATGTACCTCTCCCAAAGCCTTGTAAACTTAATTTCTCACACTTTATTTTATTTCTTTATTTACTTTCCTCAAATCGGGTCCTGGATTTTAATTTTGGCGATGTGGACCCGCGCCTTTTGTAATAGCTTAGAATCTTTACCTTTTCCGCACTCCTTTAACTGTTAACAAATGCATGCAAGAATGAATGGACAAAAATAAAAACAAACGCGTAGCTCACTCATAACATGACAAGATAAATGCAAATGAATCTGACACACAAATCACACACCACCCCTAGGGTACGCCTCACTGTTGCCTTGCCTCGAAAGGTGATCGTCGAGTAGAGGATGTCTTAGTAAGTCCTCATGATCCGGGAACCTGGCATGAGGGTAGCTTCTAAGGTGTCTTCCCATTGCTCTGGTGATCACCATGTCCCGAACCTCGAATTGACCCGAACACCTCCAACGGTGGTGCTACCTACCTCTCAATGGTGGGATGGCACTACTTTAAAGGACATTTACACAGACAAATTCCTTAGGGTAGGTAGGTTCTCATAGATACTTGCTCTAAATTTCAAACAAAAATTCAAAAATACTTTTCACACCAACACATTTTCAAAAAGCTTTCGAAAGCATTTTTTCAAACACTCTTGAGGACTGATACAAGAGTCGAACTAGAATTTTCAAAGAAACTTTTTAAACCCACAGTTGAAAAGCAAACAAACCATTTTTGAAAACACAATGAGCAAGTATCTAAGAGCCCATGGATAACCATGGATAGAAAGGGTGCTAACACCTTCCCTTTCTATAACCTACCTCCCAAACCGAGAGCAATCTCTTTAAGGAATTTTTCTGTGCTTTTGTCCTTTCCATTTGGAGAAAATAAAAGACGGTGGCGACTCTTGCTTACCGCGACATTTCGCGAACCAGCGTTAAACAGTCAGTTCCAGATCCACCGATCACAGTCTTGTTTTTCAAATTCGCATAACATGATTCATATGCTTTTAATTTGTTTTCTCGTTTGATTCATACTAATAGGTACCTCCTGAAGCGATTGGTATAAGTTAATTGTGCTAAAGCTGCCTGAATCGAAATTCACCATGGATGAAACCTAGGGTTTCTGAAGCTCCAAATTAGGGCTTTAGGCATCAGGAAAAATTGGACTAAGCCATGACCATGGTTGAATTCGTCAAGGCCAGACGAATTCAACCAACCTATCGCGCCTTTTTTATGTTGATTCCTCTTCTATTCGCTATTTTTTACTATTCCACTTAGTGGGGGTTTAAAACCCCCGCTATCTTATTCATATTTTGCAGGTAAACAAAGAAGAAGACAGGCGTGTCATCACATGGTTGGATAGTTCAAAATCTGGCACGTTTTTGTGTTTTATACCATTAACCTTTGTTTTTTTTATATAATATTTGTTTTCCATTATATGTACAAACGCGCGCAATAGCTCAATTGGCAAGGGACGTGGCTTGGTGAGTGCTGGGACCTGGGTTCGATTCTCAGGTCCCCCCATATGCTTAATGATTTTTGTTTTAACATGTTCATATGCAGCGCTTCTCCAATGTCTCACCATACAGCCTCACGCACAGCTTGCCAAGTGGCCTGGATGAACAATCTGAAGGCCACAGAATGAAATCCAGGGTGTACTCCAGTCAATGAGTGTGTACACAATTCTGAAAGTCAAACGTGACTTTGCTTCAATGGGCCAGAATTCTGCAATCAAACCTCCCCTTGGGCCTGATACCCCCCTTGGTTTGCATCTTTTTTAATTTTATCTTCTTTTATTTTCTAATTCTTTTCAATTGTTTTTAATTGTTTTTATTAATTCACCATTAATTAATTTTCATAATAAAAAAAATCAGAAACCAAAAAATGTTTTATATTTAATTATTATTAATTTCACCACTAACCTATTTTTTTGTAAATAAATAACTAACAATTAATCTAGTTTAAATTAGGTTTTAATTTTGACACTTTTTCTTAATAAATAAAATACATAGAATTAGGTTTTGATTCTTTTTATCATTATCATTATTTACTATTGACCATCATTATTAATTATTATTATTTTTGTAAATAAACATGTAAATTAAATAATTTAGTTAATTAGCCTAATTTTGACATTTTCTTTAATAATTAAAATAAACTTAGATTTAGGGTTTTCTTTAATTCTTTTTTCTTTATTTCATTAAAATACCAAAAAACATAAAAAAAACACTTTCTTTTCTTTCTTTAAATAATTAATTAGTCCTAATTTAATTTAATTTCAAGCAAAGGGTCAAAACCCTCGGACGTTCAATTTTAATTTCTATTTCGCGCATTATTTTTCTTATTGATTATTATGTAACTGCTTTCCGGATGTAATAGTAACTAGGTTTATCGCTTTTATTTACTTTCCGCATCTTTTATCAAAAACGGGTCTTTGTATTTTGGCGATGTATAGACCTGCGCCTTGTAATAGCGGAGCTTTTATCTTTCCGTCTTTTAATTTTCCGCACTTCTGAATTCTAAATTGCATGAAAGAATGTATGTTAATTTAAAACAAGCGTAGCTCACAATGCCATGATCAAAGATAAAATATAAACTGAAAACAACACACAAATACACACACCACTTCTAGGGTACGCCTCACTCGTTGCCTTAGAAATGTGGTCGTCAAGTATAGGACGTTTTAGCGGTCCTTATGTCCATGATCCAGTTGCCTCGAAACAGTTGCCTCGAAATAGTTTCCTCGAAACAGTTGCCTCGAAACGGTTGCCTCGAATTAAAAAAGGATCTAGGACATAAGGGTAGCTTCTAAGGTGTCCTATTGTTGCTTCGGTGACCACGCTGTCCCTACAATCGAATTGACCCGAACAACTCCAACAACGGTGCTACCTACTTCTCAATAGTGGGATAGTACTGTCTAAAGGACATTTACACAGCTTAATTTCCTTTGAGTAGGTAGAGGTTCTAAGGTACTTGCTCTTTCAAAACAAAAACAACTTTTCGCACTTACACTTTTCTGACAAAAGTTTTCAAACAACACTTCATACACTCTTGAGGACTGATACAAGAGTTAAAACGAAGTTTTCAAACAAACTCTTTTCAAAACCCACAAACACAAGAAAAGCAAACATCTTTTGAAAACATAGTGAGCAAGTACCTAAGAGCCCGTGGATAACCACGGATAGAAAGGGTGCTAACACCTTCCCTTTCTATAAATCTACCTCCCGAACCGAGAAACGTTCTCATAAGGAATTTTGTTGTGCTTTTGTCCTGTCCATGTTGGAGAAAATAAAAGACGGTGGCGACTCTTGCTTCCGCGACATTTCGCGAAACCAGCTTTAAACAGTCAGTTCTAAATCCACCGATCACAGAACTGGCGACTCTGCTGGGGATTATTGATAAAAGTGAGGTTTACCTTAGGATAGCTCATACTTGTGTTTTCAATTGCTTTGTTTTGCTTGCTTTAATATTATTGGGCTTGTCTTGGGAGTTCTATAGATCCTAACCCAGATCTGGGGGATACCTTCTTAGAAAGTAGCAACAAGACTGTGAGGGAACTGTGCGGGGTATACCGACACGTTTGAAGCAGTCTGCTACGTTGATGTGGCACTTTGGTGAGTACCGGTAACCCTTGAGTCAAGTCAAGGAGAGTACGGGGCCGCCGCGTGGTGTCGTGAAGCATCAACTAACCTTAGGAACCCTACTTGACCATCTTGGCCTCTTTAGGGTAGTGAGATAACTGACTTTGGTGCAGTCCGAAGTTGGTTGATACTCGATGCTACACTCATTGAGGGTTGTTTTCTTGGAATATTTCGATCGCCAGTTCAGTGGCTAAATCGAAACGATGAACACAGAAAACAATCCAATGATATTGAGCTCCTTAGAACCCGGTTACTTTTGATAGGACAGGTTTTTGAGCCCACCAACTTCAAGAGGGTAGTACCCCAAACTTCATGCTGGCCTAAACTCTAAGGGCTCTCTTGTGTGACTTGTGTGCCTTCAAACTGGACTATTTGCATACTTGTTATCTGACACACAAGTTTCTTACAGGTTTTGTTTACAGTCCTTAATTGGGACTCATTATAGGGCCTACTTACATCACTCCATGCATAGCATAACATCATACCATTGCATACATCCTGCATAAGGACTAATCCATTTCAAGGATCTCAAGGGCTTGTGATGCAGGTCATATTGAACCAAATGTCTAGCAAGGGGCAAAGGGGATTTATTTTCCTCTAGCCAAGGTTGTTTGGAGATCAAAACGTGACAGCTTAAGTCAGGGGCTATGACCCACTCGATATGGTGAGCTCTAACTCTTGAAGAAGGACTCTCAACAACATGAAGTTCCTTCAATCAAGCTACCAAATTCTAACAATTTTCTTGTTTACCCCGCGAGATCCTTGAAAACATTGCATGCGTATCATACATATCATTGCATAACAGGTACCTTTTTCTTACAGGTCACTTACCTTCTTCGCTGTTTATTTCAGCAATGGCCTTCCAACCAGACAACCAGGAGTTCCATACTCAAGAAACTCAGTTCGGGGAAATCCTCCTAAATCTATCAAAGGGGCAGGAAGAGCTGAGAACGCTCCTCATGGGGACTTTGGTCAGGAATAGTTCTGAGGACAGTAAGGATGAACGACTGAAACATCTGCAAGCTGAGGTAGATGCAATAAGGACCCAGATGTTGGGGCAGATGGCCCTTATCCAAGGTTTGGCTCGGGAGCAAGAAGAGTTGAAAGCCATGGTCAACCAGCTTCACCAAGAGAGATACAACGTGAAGCAAACAGTCCAAGTCAGGGACCAGGTCATTGATCAGCTTCCAAGAGGACAAGAGTCTGGTATGGAGAAGAATAGATCTCTCCAAATTGCTACCACTTCACAGGTCCAACCACAACCCCGCCCAGAGCAACAGGTTGATCAGAGTAAGCCAAGAAGGTCCAGGAGGCAATTCACCCAACTCAACATGTCACTGTTTCAAGCTTTACAACACCTGTTGAGGTTGAATCTGATTACACTAAGAGCTCCTCCCCGGAATCCCAACATCTCTGCTCCTAACTATCATCCCAACAGAAGATGTGCATACCACTCTGATAGTCCTGGACATGACACTGCCGACTGCTGGGCCCTGAAGAACAAAGTCCAGGACCTGATTAATGAAGGAGTAGTGGATTTCACCCAAGTGGGTCAGGCTGAGTGCTTCTACCATCCCTACAGGATTCACCATTTGAAGTAACAAGTCCTGAAATGAGAAGACTTTTCGTCCATTAGAATTTTCAAGTTGTAATTTTCTTTTGATTGTTCAAACAATTATCATGTCAAACGCTGTTATTTCATCGATGCATCGCATATGTCTGTTTTGAATCAATATATTCGTGTTCGCTATATTTAAACTGCTTTCATTTTTTGATGTCAACTCTCGATTAATAATTCTAAGCCTCTTTAGGGAGGATGACGAAAACGATACCACTATCTTTACCGTATGCTTTTGAACAGACCCCGCTGATGAGGTACAGGCATTGTTTCAATTCCTAAACACTGGAGTTATAAGGATGATAATCCCTCGTCAACCCCTTTGAGCCTAAGAAGTAGGAGTTTTTCTTTCCGAAAATTAAAACCCTTAATTATAACCTGGGGCAGGGTAGTTCTCTCAGTTGATCCAAGTGCATAACAAATGGCACCAAAGAGGTCCTTACAAAACAAAAAAACAGTGATGGTTCCGAATAATCATAAAGACAGGCAGTCATTACCAAAAAAAAAACTAAAGCCCAATAAGTCAAAACCTATGAAGGAGACTTACAAAACTGGGGCATCCCGCTGACTGTAATTCCAAAAGAAACAGTTCAGGCAAAAAACAGGGATAATGAAATCAAAAAGAAAAGAGGACCTGCAAACCCTCAACAAGGAAATGATTGTCTATTCAAAATAAAATGTCAACATCCGAACCATCATGGGAATATTAGGACAAAGACTCGAACAAGGTCTAACGCACGATCAACTGAGTTTAGGTTTGAAGAACATCACGAAGAGCGGGTGGGTACAAATATAATTCGAGCCTTTATCCTTTGTTTCTTAAACCGTGAACCAGGCCACGTTATAACCCTTAAAAAGTCCTAGTTGAAGCATGGGTTAGTTCGAAGGCGTACTGTTACGAAAGGTATCCTGACTCCTTAGGGCTCGCTGTAAAATCTTGAGTTGACATCATATTTTACAAAATTTGCTGGTTTTACTAAAAAATGCATTTTCACAAAAAACTTCAAGACAGACATAAGCTTTGCATTTTTAATATAACATTGCTTGCATATGACTATTTGTTTGAACAACATAGAAGTTCGCACGACGAATGTCTAATGAACAAAAGCACCTCCAAGCAAGGGGAATGGCATGATCATTGTCCATCATCTGGGGCAGTTAAGTCAAGATTCGGAGAATCTCTCAAAAGGCCAACCATCTTGGGGGCAGATCTCCAATCTGGATCACATGGGGCATTGGACATGAATTCCAGCAACGAATCTTGCACGATCAAGCATCTTCTGGTAGTATGTAAACGCAACACTACCGACAGTGACAACTCCATGCGCTCTGAGAACGTGGACATGGTCAAAAAAAATACTACGCATAATCAAAGACCCGCTAGGTTGACACACCTAGGCAAAAATAAGGGCTTCCCAGCGAACCAAAAGGGTTCGGGAAAAAATAAGGGGAAAATGAAAAATCTGTACACCCGGCAAGTCGAAAACCTGAAAAGGCGGCTTGGGCAAAAATGGGTATCCCGGTGGACTGAAAACCCGAAAGGGCGGTCCAGGAAAAAGTTAGGGATCACAGCATACGACTATGTCCCGGCATCTCGTCACTTGCCTACCAGAAGAAGATTTGTCAACAGGCAGTCATCAAGCGCCTCCACAGGTATCTTCTCCCACATCAGAAACAGGGGCAATAATGAGTTGTCTGAGCAATCTAATGGCTCGGTCCACCAAGGTACCAAGGTAAGTTCGGCTGAAGAATGTAACCAAGATGCCTTAATTCCCCAGAGAGTGAGCCAAGGTTCAGCCATACTCCCCCCGAGCCCCGAAAGGGCACAGTATCTCCAGCAAGTCCGCAACACTCTCCCCGAGCAGAGTTAGTCTACGGTCAGTCTTAAGGAAGTTGGATTATCCCCCAGAAGATCTCAACATTCCCCGGCGGAGTACGCAAACATTCCCAACAAGCATCCCCGGCAGTCTTAATATAAGATTGTTCCTCGGCGGAATACCGAACATCCAATCCAATCCAAAAAGTCTCCCCAGGAGAACTCAATCAATCTCCCCAGTAGATTCAGGAAGCTTATCCCCAGTAGATTCTGGAAGCTTATCACCTGTAGAGTATGAACGCTCCCCCGGCTTTATTCAAAGGTTATTTCCCCACCAGGATATAACTGGGTTATCCTCAGCCAATTGCCACGGAAAGATCGTCCCCGGTGAAGTCTTCCTTTCCCCAGCAGAGTTCATCAAAACTTCCAACAGAGCTCAACAATGGTATCCCCAGCGGAGTTATCATCAACATCTCAACAAAGTGCCTCTCTTCTCCCACAGAGTAGTTCCCCGTAGAGTAATCTCTCCAACAAGTTTATCCCCCAACGGAGTCATCTTCTCCTACCGGTTTATGCTTGTAACCATCATCCCCAGTGGAAACAAAGAATTCTATTCCTCAAACATCAGCCCAGGAGTTAACTTCCCGGCATCCATCAAGGATTTATTTTCCTAGACAAAAATACATTCATGAACATCACATCTTCATACATTATAGCATGCACATACGCATCATGAACATACAATCTCATTTATTCTCTGAACATCATGCATTTCATACATCATGACATCGCATACAACTAACATTTTGTCTTTTCAGGACAAAGGTCCGTCCAAGGATAATTACTATCAACTGTCGCAATTCCAGATTCAATACCTATAGCTAGCCAGGGCACATCTGTGAGCGATTATTTCCAGACTCGATTCCTGTATCTTGCCAGGGCACGTCTGAAGAGTTTGAAGATCCGATTCCTGTATCTTGCCAGGGTGTATCTGTTGACGACTAATTCCAGACTCGATTCCTGTATCCTGCTAGGGCACACCTGAAGAGTTTGAAGATCCGATTCCTGTATCTTGCCAGGGTGTATCTGTTGACGACTAATTCCAGACTCGATTCATGTATCCTGCCAGGGCACGTCTGAAGAGTTTGAAGATCAGATTCCTGTATCTTGCCAGGGTGTATCTGTTGACGACTAATTCCAGACTCGATTCCTGTATCTTGCCAGGGAACGTCTGAAGAGTTTGAAGATCCGATTCCTGTATCATGCCAGGGTGTATCTGTTGACGACTAATTCCAGACTCGATTCCTGTATCCTGCCAGGGCACGTCTGAAGAGTTTGAAGATCTGATTCCTGTATCTTGCCAGGGTGTATCTGTTGACGACTATTTTCCAGACTCGATTCCTGTATCTTGCCAGGGCACGTCTGAAGAGTTTGAAGATCTGATTCCTGTATCTGGCCAGGGTGTATCTGTTGACGACTATTTTCCAGAATCGATTCCTGTATCTTGCCAGGGCACGTCTGAAGAGTTTGAAGATCCGATTCATGTATCTCGCCAGGGTGTATCTGTTGATGACTAATTCCAGACTCGAATCCTGTATCCTGCCAGGGCACGTCTGAAGAGTTTGAAGATCCGATTCCTGTATCTTTCCAGGGTGTATCTGTTGACGACTAGTTCCAGACTCGATTCCTGTATCCTTCCAGGGCACGTCTGAAGAGTTTGAAGATCCGATTCTTGTATCTTTCCAGGGTGTATCTGTTGACGAATATATTCCAGACTCGATTCCTGTATCCTGCCAGGGCACGTCTGAAGAGTTTGAAGATCCGATTCCTGTATCTTGCCAGGGTGTATCTGTTGACCACTATTTTCCGGACTCGATTCCTGTATCCTGCCAGGGCACGTCTGAAGAGTTTGAAGATCCGATTCATGTATCTTGACAGGGTGTATCTGTTGACGACTATATTCCAGACTCGATTCCTGTATCCTGCCAGGGCACGTCTGAAGAGTTTGAAGATCCGATTCCTGTATCTTGCCAGGGTGTATCTGTTGACGACTAATTCCAGATTCGATTCCTGTATCCTACCAGGGCACGTCTGAAGAGTTTGAAGATCCGATTCTTGTATCTGGCCAGGTGTATCTGTTGACGACTATTTTCCAGACTCGATTCTTGTATCTTGCCAGGGCACGTCTGAAGAGTTTGAAGATCTGATTCCTGTATCTCGCTAGGGTGTATCTGTTGACGACTAATTCCAGACTCGATTCCTGTATCCTGCCAGGGCACGTCTGAAGAGTTTGAAGATCTGATTCCTGTATCTTGCCAGGGTGTATCTGTTGACGACTAGTTCCAGACTCGATTCCTGTATCCTGCCAGGGCACGTCTGAAGAGTTTGAAGATCCGATTCCTGTATCTTGCCAGGGTGTATCTGTTGACGACTATTTTCCGGACTCGATTCCTGTATCCTGCCAGGGCACGTTTGAAGAGTTTAAAGATCAACTCCTGTAACAGGCCAGGTAATTATTTTTCTTTCTCAGGTACGCAAGTTCTCGCTAAGGAATCTCTTACGCGATCGACACCCAGATGGCATCTATAAGCCCATCCACATACCGACAGTCTCCAAATGGCATCCTATAAGCCCATTCCCGACAAAGTTCTGTCACACTTCCAGATGGCATCTATAAGCCCATCCTCCTGTCCATCAAGTCTCTAAAAAGCATCTGTAAGCCCATTCCCGCCATCACACTGCTAACACTCTACTATGCGAGTGCAAATTTCTGGGCACTTTAGTGTTCAATCATCTTCCATCTTCGGATTACGAAAGGAACGCCAGCCAATCTGCATCCTCAGGTCTAAGAAGATTGAACAGGGGCAACTGTTGTACCCCAAAATTTGCCCTCCCATATTCTTCAAGATTTGGCAAGATCAAGCTTCAAAAATCTCTCAAGGGTTGCACAGTCCAATTGCCTCCTAACACAGTCAAAATTAGGGTTTTGGTTCTTGCAAAGAAATTGAGGCTTTCAAGGGTCCAATCAAGTCCCATATGCCTATATAAATTGTCAAGCATCCATATGACAAGTTTCAAGACTCACAACATCAAGTTGCACAGTCAAAAGCCCTAATTGCTCCACAGTCAACTGCAGGGGCAAAATGGTCATTTGACAGTCAAAAGTCAAAAATTTTGGTCAATATCTTATTTTGAAGCCACAATCATCATTTGATCAATTCTTGATCATGATTCCACAAGCATGACTCAGAAAGTCTCAAGATGCAAAAGTTTCTATTTTTGGACAGCTGAAAAGTCAACTGCAAATTGACCAAGGCATAACTTCCTCATGGTTCATCAGAAAAATCCCATCCAAAGCTCATTTTGAAGGGGATGACATTTCCTACAACTCATCTTCACACTCCAAGTCCAAGAAATGCTCTCACAAAAAGTTATCAATTTCAACATTATAGGTCATTTTCAAAAGTCAACAAAAAGGCACTTTAAGTCAAAGACCATAACTTGAGATTGGTAAATCAAAATGACATGGGACCAAAGGAATTGGTTATAGGACTTCAATACCTTTCCAAAATGTCCAAGAACATGTTCATAGCTTCAAAATTGAGCAAGATATGCATTGGAGAAGTTGGGAAATTTTTGGGAACTTTCAAAAGTCAACTTTGCCTAAAACACTTCAAATTTGTTAATGGGCCTCAAATTCTTCCTTGAATCATTACCCAAAGCCTATGCACGACCCATTGAGCTCAAAATAATTTATTTTCTTATTTTTAATTAATTAATTGGATTTATATTTATATTAATTCATTTAATTGATTTTAATTATAGGAAAATTAAAAAAGATATGTTTTTTGATCTTTTGTGAAGCAAATCATATCAGGGCAAGCTGGCCAAGTCGTTTCTCATTCAAAAAAGGAAGATCTTCCATATTTGGCAAAGTTTTCATGGAAAAAAGATTGGAAATACATAATTGAAAATCAAAGATATGAAACATTATTCCATGGATTCATGGGCTTTATTTTGACCTAATTCTGATCACATACATATGCAACACCAAACCCTATTCATAGATACACGTGAAAGCTGCTGCAACAACAGACTCACTTTGCAAAAATTCCAAGAAAATTGTGAAACTGATTTACTACTTGCAGGACAATTCAAGGCCTGAAATTGCTTCTAAGACATTACTGGACCTTCCAGGAATCGATTAGCATTAAGAACCAATCCAAACGCGCAAAGAACTGAAGAACATAGGCCACACGGTTTTTCTTGTTTTCCAAATTCGCATAACATGATTCATATGCTTTTAATCTGTTTTCTCGTTTGATTCATACTAATAGGTACCTCCTGAAGCGATTGGTATAAGTTAATTGTGCTAAAGCTGCCTGAATCGAAATTCACCATGGATGAAACCTAGGGTTTCTGAAGCTCCAAATTAGGGCTTTAGGCATCAGGAAAAATTGGACTAAGCCATGACCATGGTTGAATTCGTCAAGGCCAGACGAATTAAACCAACCTATCGCGCCTTTTTTATGTTGATTCCTCTTCTATTCGCTATTTTTTACTATTCTACTTAGTGGGGGTTTAAAACCCCCGCTATCTTATTCATATTTTGCAGGTAAACAAAGAAGAAGACAGGCGTGTCATCACATGGTTGTATAGTTCAAAATCTGGCGCGTTTTTGTGTTTTATACCATTAACCTTTGTTTTTTTTATATAATATTTGTTTTCCATTATATGTACAAACGCGCGCAATAGTTCAATTGGCAAGGGACGTGGCTTGGTGAGTGCTGGGACCTGGGTTCGATTCCCAGGTCCCCCCATATGCTTAATGATTTTTGTTTTAACATGTTCATATGCAGCGCTTCTCCAACGTCTCACCATACAGCCTCACGCACAGCTTGCCAAGTGGCCTGGATGAGCAATCTGAAGGCCACAGAATGAAATCCAGGGTGTACTCCAGTCAATGAGTGTGTACACAATTCTGAAAGTCAAACGTGACTTTGCTTCAATGGGCCAGAATTCTGCAATCAAACCTCCCCTTGGGCCTGATACCCCCATTGGTTTGCATCTTTTTTAATTTTATCTTCTTTTCTTTTCTAATTCTTTTCAATTGTTTTTAATTGTTTTTATTAATTCACCATTAATTAATTTTCATAATAAAAAAAATCAGAAACCAAAAAATGTTTTATATTTAATTATTATTAATTTCACCACTAACCTATTTTTTTGTAAATAAATAACTAACAATTAATCTAGTTTAAATTAGGTTTTAATTTTGACACTTTTTCTTAATAAATAAAATACATAGAATTAGGTTTTGATTCTTTTTATCATTATCATTATTTACTATTGACCATCATTATTAATTATTATTATTTTTGTAAATAAACATGTAAATTAAATGATTTAGTTAATTAGCCTAATTTTGACATTTTCTTTAATAATTAAAATAAACTTAGATTTAGGGTTTTCTTTAATTCTTTTTTCTTTATTTCATTAAAATACCAAAAAACATAAAAAAAAACACTTTCTTTTCTTTCTTTAAATAATTAATTAGTCCTAATTTAATTTAATTTCAAGCAAAAGGTCAAAACCCTCGGACGTTCAATTTTAATTTCTATTTCGCGCATTATTTTTCTTATTGATTATTATGTGTGGTACGGTGGGAGAACTGACTAGTGTTTTGCGTTCGTATGCACTTGTGCGGTTTAGCAAGAGTCGCCACCGACTTTTTATTTTATCCTAAAGGAAAGGTTAAAAAGCACAGCAAAAACCTTTTGAGATATTTCGTGGGTTCGGGGGGTAGATTATGAAAAGGGAAGGTATTAGCACCCTTTTCATCCATGGTTATCCATGGGCTCTTAGTTACTTGGTTTTTTAGATCACTTGCCTTGTTTTTCGATTGCTTTGAAAATGGTGTGTGTGTGAGTGCTTTTTGAAAATGTTTTAAAAAAAGATGCCTTGTCTTAGGCAACTAATGTATTTGACTCGTGATTGAGTGTTTTACAAAAGTGTGGATCTTTTCGAAAAGATGTTTTCAAATGTTTTTTTTTTTAGTTTGTTTGAAAGTGTTGTGGATTGTGGTTTTTGAAAAGAAGGCAAGTGTTTTTGCAAATTTGATCTCAAGTAACTAAGAGTTTTGTCTACCCTATTGTACTCAAAGGTTTTGGTCATGTTTTAACCCTTTTTTAACAATTTTGTTCTACCATTGAAATTGGTAGACAATCTTGCGTTTAGGAAGTTTGTTCGGGACGGGCGCGGGTCATCGTATGGACTATGAATGCAATGGTGCCAAGTGTCTTTGGCAATTTGCTTTGAAGGGACTATGATCATTCCGTTTAGGCAACACTTTGAGGGACTTATGATCATTTGATTTTGTTTTGCCAAAGATACTCGACGTGCAAGCATGGCCCATTTTGGAAGGCAACATGTGGGATTACCCTAGGGGGTGCAAGTGTGATTGTGTATTGATTACATGTATTTGTCTTGTATTAGGTTATCTAGCGTTTGATTTTATGTACATACAAACCCTAGGTCTAACCATGGTATAATTGGAAAACTGTAAATTGCGGAATTTAAAATCTACGCTATTACAAAATAGTGTCCGGGAGTGGGGGTATAAATGTACAAAAGGGGATGAGACTTATAGTATCCAATACGTTACAACCAAATCGAATTCACGATCAAAACATAAATATCGAATATACAAATATAAGATAAAAATGTGTATAGGGCAATGTGAATGTATTGGTGTAAGTGTACATGTATATGAGTATGTGTAATTATCTACGAGTGCGATAATGTGAAATTGAAGCGCACTAGGGTTTTTGACCTAGACATGTATTTTAACGAATCTTTGATTTGTATATTTAATTATGTATAAAAGAAAAATGTTTTAACTTAAATGTTCAAGTTTTAATTAAGAAATGTATCTTTATTTGTTTATATACAAAAAGTATTTTAATCAAATGGTTGTGAATTTTAATATTAGAAAAAATGTATTTAAATTGTTATGTACAAATATGTATGTTAATTAAAAAGTTTTCAATTTTAATTATATAAAAAAAAGTATTTTATTATTTTTATATACAAATATATACTTAAAAAAAGATATTTTTAACTATATGATAAAAAATGTATAATATGTACAAATATATTTTAAATAAAAGAGTAAATAAATGAAAAGAAAGTATTTTCAATTTTTTTAATATATATGAGGCAAAAAATGAAATGTATTTTAATTAAGTTAGGATTTTTGCAAAGGATAATAAAAAAAAGGAAGTATTGTTTATAATATATATATAAAAAAAGAAGGGTGGTATTTAATGTTTGTTAAAATAAACAAAAAATGAACATTTTTAATGGGCTTCAGGAAGATTCAAGACGGGTCAGGCCCAATGCTGGAAACAAATTCTTAGGGTTGTTTGGCATTTCATTTGGGAACGAAGGTTTTAGGGTTAGCAGCGGCGCGCCGTTCACTGAGGTTCATCGTTCTTCTTCTGATTTTGAGTGATTTCGAGCGTCCATCATGAGCTTCTTGCCTCAGCCACCGGCAATCTCTGTTTCCCCTTTCCTCCAGCGATAGTGTTGAGGCGACAGAACTCGGTAATCACTTTGATTCGTTAGGGTTCATTTTAGTTCTTGCATATTTGTGATTTTCTGTGTATTCTTGATTAACTGTTGGTTTGACTTCTCATGTTGTGCGTTATTGATTCTTATTGGAGGTACATAAGGAGGGAAAAGAGACGTTTTACCTCTACTGGAGAAAGGAAGGAAGGAGATGAAGGTGCCTGGGAGGCTTTGATGGCGAAGAGGAAAAAAACGTGATGTTGATGAACTTGGTGTCCCTGGTATTTCTGTATTAACCCTCTTGCTTAGGTTTTATGATGCTCCTTAGGGTTTTGATGATGATTTGTGCTGAGAACCCTTTTTAATTCACTTCTTTATCTCTTCTACTGCCACTGCATATTGGTTGCCTTTGAGCATTTGTATGCTTTTGAATTGTTGCCTTGCCTATGATGAAGCTTGCTTCTGAGGCCCTCTTTCCTCTTCTCTATTGCTCACGTTGCCTATGATTTGTGTATGCTTGCCTCTGAACGATTTTGAATGCTTTTGAATGCTTGCCCAATGAAGGTTGTTCTGAGGGCTCGTGGGTTACCTTTGAATATTTTGTTTTCCTCTGAGACTTTTGATGCTTGAGCGATTTTTCTATGATTGCCTGGAATGTTTGAGGTTTTAAAGGTTTGGCCTTGACAGTAGTGGTTATTGCTTCAGGGGTTATGTTTGGACATGGTTTTTTTGAGTTATGCTGGCTTTTGACAGGTTTATGGTTATTGATTCAGGGGTTATGTTTGGACATGGTTTTTTTTGAATTGGTTATGTTCAGTTGGATTGGTGTGTTGACAGGTTTATGGTTATTGATTCAGGGGTTATGTTTGGACATGGTTTTTTTGAATTGGTTATGTTCAGTTGGATTGGTGTGTTGACAGTAGGTGATATGCTTGTGACAGGTTCAGCATGTTTTAGTTGGTTTATCAGGTTTTTGAGGTTAATGTAGGTTGATGAGGTTGGATGGTTTTTTTGTGTGAACTGGACAGGTTTGAGTCTTTGTTGTGTTTTTTTGGCTTTGAGGGTGAAGCTTCAGGTTTTATGAGGTTTGGCCTTCAGGTTTGCCTCATAACTTAGCAGGTTTTGCTTCAGGTTTGAACCTGGTGTGCTTCTGGTTTTTTGGTTAGGCTAATGCTTTGTATATTTTTCTTTTTTTTCTTTGAACTGTGTTGTATATGCTTGGTTTTATCAGTTTGCAGGTTATATATTTGTGATGTTGGTGCTTTTGGCTCAATCAGGTTTTAAGCTCAGTGTGTTTTCTTTTGTTCTTTTGTCCTCTTTCTCTTGGTCTTTGGCGCCTAATATTTATTCAAACCTTGGTATTTTTCTTGATCCAAGTTGCTGGGTAGTTTTACAAAGTTTCTTGGCACTTTTCTATTTTTGGTAATTGTCTCTGCTGTGTACTTCTGCCCAGTTTTGAGTAATGTTGAATTGATGCTTCTTTTAACTTTTGCCTTACTGTCTAAGCCTGAAAAACCTGCTTCTATCTCTCTTTTTTCTCTCTCTGTACAGTAGGACATTTAAATATGATTTATTCTGTACTTTGTTCTGAAGGGGCCCTGGGAAATGATGATAAAGAGCTTGCATAACACATTTTTCTCTGCATCTTTCTCTTTCTTTTGACAGCTTTGTGTGCTTTTATTGATATCTTTTCCAAAATCTTTTTATGACAGTCTTGGCACTTTTGACAGCAATTGTACTTCTTGCTTTTTTCATTGATATCTTTTGAGTAGATTTTGGCATTTTGACAGTAAATTGCCTTTTTTGCTTTGGATAGAAAGTGGAATTGGATTTGAACTATGCAGTTTGAACTTTGGATTTGAACTATGTAGTTTGAACTTTTAAAAATTATGCATTTTGACATTCATGAATAAAAAATGGAATTCTTCCCTCTTTGTGAACCGGGAGAAATCTCGTGATTTGCAGAGAGGGTCAACTGATCCCAGTCAGTGGCCCCTAATGATGAGCAAATTTTATCTGTCTCTTTTAATTTTAACTGCTTTCTGACTTTTCTTCTTCTTTTTGCAGATGAAAAAATGGAGCACCGGAGCGAAGTGAAGAATGAAGAATATTAGAAATAGGATAGTTTTTATTTTATTTAATGTTTAAATTAATGTAAATTATTGTTTGTAATTTAAATTATAAACAACATTTGTACAAATAATTTAAATATCAATAAAATCCAAATTACCCAATTAATTCTAATTCTCTTTCTTTATTGTTTATTTATTCATTTAAAACTCTTTGAATTGAAACAATTGAAAAATAAATTTCAATCATTCAATTTTAGAATAATAAATAACTTAAATAAAAACAATATTGATCAATTAAACCTGTCTCTTCCAATATCCAAAGCAAAGCAGCAGTCAACCAAAATAAACTGATCAAGCGCATTCCTTCTTCACTGATTTGCCATAAACACTGTGAATCCAATACTGCATACTGTATTTGACTGGCTCAAAGAAAACAACATGAATTCAAACCACTGTCTCTTTCACTGATTAAATCAAAACAACGCGAATTTTAACCCGAATCTCGGAATAAACTGCAAAGTGCTGTGGAATTTTAATTTTGCTGAGAATATGTCCATAAAACCTTAATTCCTGATTAAATGCCAAATAACGCTCGCCTGATCAAAATAGAACCAAAAATCATCCAAAACCCTAAGCCAACTGTGAAACAATCCAGAGCTCTGAAAATCAGTAAAAACCCTAATTTTGCTTGACTGTTAAGAAAAGTCCGTTTGTCCGATTCTTGAGCCAGTTTGAAAAATCAGGAAAGGCTTGAAGTTGAGATTTCTTGTGAAAAAATGCGAGGGCAAATTTTGGGGTACAACAGTTGCCCCTGTTCAATCTTCTTTGACCTGAAGAGTTAGATTGGCAAGTTTGCCTTTCGCGACTCAAAGGTAAAAGGAGATTGGACACTAATGTGCCCAGAAAATTTGCACTCAGCGATATGATGGTGGAGGTGAATGGGCTTAAAGATGCCATTTGGTGATGGACTTAAAGATGCCATCTGGTGCGGTAGCATTTTGTCGGAGGATGGGCTTAGAGATGCCATCTGAGAATGGGCTTAAAGATGCCATTTGACGACTGCTGGTAGGAGGATGGGCTTATAGATGCCATCTGGACATGTTGAACTGTATGTCAAAAGTGAGTGGACAAGTGTCAGAAGGGCATCCATGTTTTGGAACCTCTCTGAATTGTTATCTGAACAAGCAACGGATTGACGTCCATATCTGGAGAATCTGTAAGCTATCTGAGATTGAATAAGCAATAGAGCAGCATCCGTTGTTGGGACGTGTCCGTAAACTATTTTCAAAAATTGAGAAGAGTCTGAATCAGTTGGTAGATTGACATCCGTTGTAGGGAAGAATCTGTAAACTGTCTTCAAAAGTTGAGAAGAGTCTGAACGAGTCGGTAGATTGACATCCGTTGTAGGGAAGAATCCGTAAACTGTTTCAGAAGTCTTGAAGTTGAAGAGGAACTGGCGTAGGGTTTCTGCTGATGCGTCTGAATGAATCTGGAATAAGTATCAGAATGTCGCCGTATCTGGGTCACATCTGAACTATTTTTGGATGAATCTTGGGAGGTGATATGTGTCTGTCGACTGATCTTACCTGAAAAGGCAAAGGGTTAGTTGTATGCAATATTATGATGCATGATGCAATGCCTGTGACATTAATATTTGTGAATGTGATGTAATGAATGCGCATGTAAGCTGATGAGCTAATCTTGCCGAGGATACATGAATCTGAGATGGCTGAAGATAAAAGCCTCTTGATTGTTGTCGGGGAGATAATTCCTTGGCTGCTGCTGGGAGAGAGAATTCCTGATGACCTCTACTGGGGAGTTCCAACCTAGTAGACTCATGCTGGGGAGGCCAGATTGAGAATCTTCGGCTTGATGGGAAGTAACTCTGGCGACTTCACTGGGGAACTCAAGGTTTGTCCTCCCAAAACTCTGTGGGGAAAAGGTTCAATGGTCTGGCTCCGCTGGGGATGGTAAAGATAAGTTACTGCTGGGGAATTGATGAACTCCGCTGAGGATAGGGAGAACTTTGGCGAGCGCGATCTTCCGTGGTGGTTAGCTTGAGAAGAATCTGAATAAGCGATAGGTTAACATCCGTTACTTGGAGAACCCGTGAACTATTTTCAGAAATCTTGAAGTTGAATCAGCAATAGAGCCGCATCCGTTGTTGGGAAGCGTCCGTAAACTAATTTCAAAGGTTGAGAAGAGTCTGAACAAGTTGGTAGATTAACATCCGTTGTTGGGAAGAATCCGTAAACTTGTTTCAGAAGTCTTGAAGAGGAACCGGTGTAGGGCTTCCTGGTGATGAGCTTGTGTAAAACTGCATCGGTTTTGAACACTTTTGACATTCGAATGCCCCAAGTGGTGATGTAGATAAATTCCTGGCTTATTACAGGTGTCGGTCTACAATCGGTCGTTCACAGATGTTTCCTGGATTGTTACAGGTGTTGATCTGGAATTCTTCAGACATGCCCTGGCGGGATACAGGAATCGAGTCTGGAAATAGTCGTCAACAGATATGCCCTGGCTGGATACAGGAATCGAATCCTCAAACTCTTCAGACGTGCCCTGGCTAGATACAGGAATCGCGTCTGGAAATGTGGTCAACAGATGTGCCCTGGCTGGATACAGGAGTCGAATCTGGAAATAGTCGTCAACAGATATGCCCTGGCTGGATACAGGAATCGAATCTTCGAACTCTTCAGACGTGCCCTGGCTAGATACAGGAATCGAGTCTGGAAAGGTGATAAACAGATATGCCCTGGCTGGATACAGGAATCGAATCTCCGAACTCTTCAGACGTGCCCTGGCTAGATACAGGAGTCGAGTCTGGAAATGTTGTCAACAGATGTGCCCTGGCTGGATACAGGAGTCGAATCTGGAAATAGTCGTCAACAGATATGCCCTGGCTGGATACAGGAATCGAATCTTCGAACTCTTCAGACGTGCCCTGGCTAGATACAGGAGTCGAGTCTGGAAATGTTGTCAACAGATATGCCCTGGCTGGATACAGGAGTCGAATCTGGAAATGTGATAGTTGACAGATATGCCCTGGTTGGATACAGGAATCGAATCTTCGAACTCTTCAGACGTGCCCTGGCTAGATACAGGAGTCGAGTCTGGAAATGTTGTAATTAATTTGTTGAACACTTTTGACATTCGAATGCCCCAAGTGGTGATGAAGGAATCTTGAATCAGACTACTCTGCATATTGAGAGATTTCTTGAAATCTTGACTGGACTGCCCCAGGTTAATTGAATTGTGAAAGATCTGTTGGACCTTGACTGGACTGCCCCAGGTTAATTGGACTTTGAAAGATCTGTTGGACCTTGACTGGATTTCCCTAGGTTAATTGAACTTTGAAAGATCTGTTGGACCTTGACTGGATTGCCCCAGGTTAATTGAACTGTGACATGTTATGCCCCTTGTTGATAGGGGATTTGATGGAAGTGTTATCCTCTTGAAGTGATTTTGACTTACTGAGAGAGTTTTCGTTCCTCCGAACATTCGCTGTATGAATTTCTTCGCTGTCAAACAAATAGGGTCAAATGCAGACAGTGATATTCGAATAATGCAAAGTTTATGTTTGTCTTTGAAGTTTTGAAAAATGCGTTTTTTAGCAGAAAACTTTTCATAAGACAAGTTAACACAAGATTTAGGGCAGAGCCCTATAGGAGTCAGGATACCTTTTGTAACAGTATGCTTTCGAACTAGCCCATGCTTCAATTAGGACTTTTGAAGGGTTGTAACGTGGCCGGGTTCACGGTTTAAGAAACAAAGGATAAAGGCTCAAAGTATATTTGTACCCACCCGCTCTTCGTGATGTTCTTCGACCTAAGCTCAGTTAATTGCGTCATACTCTGTTTTGAGTTTGGAACGACTTTTGGGCGATGGCTCACCAGTTTGAATTTGGGAGACAGTCATCATCTCCTTTTTCTTTTCCAACACTTTTCATGTTGTTGAGGATTTTGTAATGACCTCACTATTTTGATTTTGATTTGTTATCCCTAACTTTTTCCTGACGGCTACCGTTTTTTCGGGATTACTGTCAGCGGGATGCCCCAGCTTTCTTAAGCCTCCTTTATAGGTTTTGGGCTCAGTGGGCTTTTCTCTTTTGAGAGATTGATTGTCTATGTGATAGGGAACTACCCTGGTCTTTTGATTCCAAAGGAACGCTTTCTTTTTTGACGTCGTTCATTGTATTATGAACTGAGAGTTTGCGACTTCAATGCGCACTTTCTTTTGAGTTAACTGAGAGACTACCTTGCCCCAGGTTTATATCAAGGGTTTTGATCGTTTAGAACAGAAAACTCCTACTTCTTTGGCTCGAAGGGGTTGACTAGGGATTAACTTCCTTATAACTCCAGTGTTTGGGAATTGAAAGAAACGCCTGTACATCATCAGCAAGGTCTGTTCAAAAGCATACTGTATAAGATCATGGTATTGTTTCGTCATCCTCCTTCTAAAGGCTTATAACTTTTTATCAAGAGTCAAATATCATAAAGAAAAGCATAAGAGTAGTGAAACGAATGGATGAATTCAAGACAAACATATGCAATGCATTAATGAAAACAGAGTTTAACATCAACAGATAATTGTTTGACAGCAAAAGAAATTACAACTTTGAAAATTCAAAAAGAAGCAAAAGTCTTCCAGTTTGAGCCTCGTCACTTCAAGTGGAGAACCCTCTTAACGGAAGATTTTCATCTCGCCGTCTGGCATGAATTCCAGCACCCCAATGTCGATCAGATCTTGAATCTTGTTCTTCAAGGCCCAACAGTCGTTGGTGCCGTGTCCCGGGCTGTAGGAGTGGTAAACACAGACTGCGTCGGGATTATAGTGAGGAGAGAAGATATTGAGCTTCTGAGGAGGGTCCTTTACAGTAAGTAAGTTGACCTCCAACAGGCGCTTCAGTATGAAAAAATGATGGTATTTCAGTCTCCGTAAACTGTCTTCCCGACTTTTCTTGCTTACGCCGATTACCCCTTTGACGCTGGCGAGGTTGTTGATGGGTTTGTGACCCTGAAGCAAGTAAAGGAGCTTTCCCCTTGTCTTCTTGAGTGGATGGAAGCTGAGTGGTGACTTGCTCCTCAACCTCAGATGTTTGCCCCAGTTGGTTGTTTGGAAGCAGTTGGCGGACAAGAACTCTGAGTTCCTCTTGTCTTTGGGATAGGTCTTGGATGAGAGCCATCTGGCCCACCAACTGTCCCATCATTTGAGTCCTCAGTGTTGTCAGATCAAACTGCAGCTCCGCAATCTGATCACTCCTGGTATTGTTGGAACTCCCCAGGCCTTTGGTGAGGAGAGCTTTCATCTCTTCTTGCCCCAGAGACAAGTTCAGGAACATCTCCTGCAGCTGAGCAATCTGGTCTTGGATGTCTTTGACAGACCTTTCTAGAGCCATCTCTTGCTGAAATAAACAGCAAGAGAGTAAGGAAACCTGAAAAAGGAAAGATTGTCAAAATGAAATGCATGATATGTGGATGCATGCTTTCAAAGATCTCTTGGGGTAAACACAAGAAAATGTTAGAGGTTGAACTCTGCTTTTGGATTGGAGATCTCTGTACCGGTGGACGTCCTTCCACGAGAATCAAGCTCACCATGTCGAGTGGGTCATAGCCACTGATTCAAGTTGTTGCACTTGATCTTTGATTGGAGAACTTTGTGTCGGTGGATGTCTTTCCACTAGAATCAAGCTCGCCATGTCGAGTGGGTCATAGCCACTGATTCAAGTTGTTGTTCTTGATCTTTGTTTGGAGAGCTTTGTATCGGTGGATGTCTTTCCACTAGAATCAAGCTCGCCATGTCGAGTGGGTCATAGCCACTGATTCAAGTTGTTGTACTTGATCTTTGACTGCATTGGTTAGGGGAGGAACCTCCTGCCTCTTGACAGACGTCTGGTTCAACGTAATCCTGCATCAACAGAACCCTCGAGATCCTTGAAATGGTTATTGAAAATGCTAAAATGCTATGGTATGATGTCATGATGTTATGTACATGTATGCGAGAAGCAGGCAAGTGTATATACAGACAAACATATTCACACAAAGCACACAAGGCCTTAGGTTTAGGCTTGCATGAGGTTCAGGTACTATCCTCTTTCAGTTTGTTGGTTAAAACATGTCCTATCAAAAGTAACCGGGTTCTAGAGGATCTCATATCATTGGCTACCCTCAATCGGTCATAACTCCAGCATCGCAATCTTTTCTCGCGGCCGGAACCATCTCGAGAGTTTAGCCTCAATGAGTGTAGCATACTGCTACTGTTCTAATGGCCAAGTTGGTCAATTAGGGTTCTAAGGTCGGTTGGTGCTTAATGACTCCTTAGAAGACCTATATTCTCCCTTTTGCAACACAGGGGATATAGGTACAAACTAAGATGCCACACCAACGTAGCCACTGCTTCACCCATGTCGGTCTACGCCGGACAGGTCCCTCGCAGATTATGCTACCTAAAAGGGTTTCCCCAGATCCGGGTTAGGATCTATAAAACTCCGATACAAAGCCCACAAATGTAAAGCAAACAAAGCAATCAATTGAAAGTAAAGGTGATCTAAACCCTAAGGTAACCCCACTTTGAAATTCTCCCCAGCAGAGTCGCCAGTTCTGTGGTACGGTGGGAGAACTGACTAGTGTTTTGCGTTCGTATTCGCACTTGTGCGGTTGAGCAAGAGTCGCCACCGACTTTTTATTTTATCCTAAAGGAAAGGTTAAAAAGCACAGCAAAAACCTTTTGAGATATTTCGTGGGTTCGGGGGGTAGATTATGAAAAGGGAAGGTATTAGCACCCTTTTCATCCATGGTTATCCATGGGCTCTTAGTTACTTGGTTTTTTAGATCACTTGCCTTGTTTTTCGATTGCTTTGAAAATGGTGTGTGTGTGAGTGCTTTTTGAAAATGTTTTAAAAAAAGATGCCTTGTCTTAGGCAACTAATGTATTTGACTCGTGATTGAGTGTTTTACAAAAGTGTGGATCTTTTCGAAAAGATGTTTTCAAATGTTTTTTTTTTTGAGTTTGTTTGAAAGTGTTGTGGATTGTGGTTTTTGAAAAGAAGGCAAGTGTTTTTGCAAATTTGATCTCAAGTAACTAAGAGTTTTGTCTACCCTATTGTACTCAAAGGTTTTGGTCATGTTTTAACCCTTTTTTAACAATTTTGTTCTACCATTGAAATTGGTAGACAATCTTGCGTTTAGGAAGTTTGTTCGGGACGGGCGCGGGTCATCGTATGGACTATGAATGCAATGGTGCCAAGTGTCTTTGGCAATTTGCTTTGAAGGGACTATGATCATTCCGTTTAGGCAACACTTTGAGGGACTTATGATCATTTGATTTTGTTTTGCCAAAGATACTCGACGTGCAAGCATGGCCCATTTTGGAAGGCAACATGTGGGATTACCCTAGGGGGTGCAAGTGTGATTGTGTATTGATTACATGTATTTGTCTTGTATTAGGTTATCTAGCGTTTGATTTTATGTACATACAAACCCTAGGTCTAACCATGGTATAATTGGAAAACTGTAAATTGCGGAATTTAAAATCTACGCTATTACAAAATAGTGTCCGGGAGTGGGGGTATAAATGTACAAAAGGGGATGAGACTTATAGTATCCAATACGTTACAACCAAATCAAATTCGCGATCAAAACATAAATATCGAATATACAAATATAAGATAAAAATGTGTATAGGGCAATGTGAATGTATTGGTGTAAGTGTACATGTATATGAGTATGTGTAATTATCTACGAGTGCGATAATGTGAAATTGAAGCGCACTAGGGTTTTTGACCTAGACATGTATTTTAACGAATCTTTGATTTGTATATTTAATTATGTATAAAAGAAAAATGTTTTAACTTAAATGTTCAAGTTTTAATTAAGAAATGTATCTTTATTTGTTTATATACAAAAAGTATTTTAATCAAATGGTTGTGAATTTTAATATTAGAAAAAATGTATTTAAATTGTTATGTACAAATATGTATGTTAATTAAAAAGTTTTCAATTTTAATTATATAAAAAAAAGTATTTTATTATTTTTATATACAAATATATACTTAAAAAAAGATATTTTTAACTATATGATAAAAAATGTATAATATGTACAAATATATTTTAAATAAAAGAGTAAATAAATGAAAAGAAAGTATTTTCAATTTTTTTAATATATATGAGGCAAAAAATGAAATGTATTTTAATTAAGTTAGGATTTTTGCAAAGGATAATAAAAAAAAGGAAGTATTGTTTATAATATATATATAAAAAAAGAAGGGTGGTATTTAATGTTTGTTAAAATAAACAAAAAATGAACATTTTTAATGGGCTTCAGGAAGATTCAAGACGGGTCAGGCCCAATGCTGGAAACAAATTCTTAGGGTTGTTTGGCATTTCATTTGGGAACGAAGGTTTTAGGGTTAGCAGCGGCGCGCCGTTCACTGAGGTTTATCGTTCTTCTTCTGATTTTGAGTGATTTCGAGCGTCCATCATGAGCTTCTTGCCTCAGCCACCGACAATCTCTGTTTCCCCTTTCCTCCAGCGATAGTGTTGAGGCGACAGAACTCGGTAATCACTTTGATTCGTTAGGGTTCGTTTTAGTTCTTGCATATTTGTGATTTTCTGTGTATTCTTGATTAACTGTTGGTTTAACTTCTCATGTTGTGCGTTATTGATTCTTATTGGAGGTACATAAGGAGGGAAAAGAGACGTTTTACCTCTACTGGAGAAAGGAAGGAAGGAGATGAAGGTGCCTGGGAGGCTTTGATGGCGAAGAGGAAAAAAACGTGATGTTGATGAACTTGGTGTCCCTGGTATTTCTGTATTAACCCTCTTGCTTAGGTTTTATGATGCTCCTTAGGGTTTTGATGATGATTTGTGCTGAGAACCCTTTTTAATTCACTTCTTTATCTCTTCTACTGCCACTGCATATTGGTTGCCTTTGAGCATTTGTATGCTTTTGAATTGTTGCCTTGCATATGATGAAGCTTGCTTCTGAGGCCCTCTTTCCTCTTCTCTATTGCTCACGTTGCCTATGATTTGTGTATGCTTGCCTCTGAACGATTTTGAATGCTTTTGAATGCTTGCCCAATGAAGGTTGTTCTGAGGGCTCGTGGGTTACCTTTGAATATTTTGTTTTCCTCTGAGACTTTTGATGCTTGAGCGATTTTTCTATGATTGCCTGGAATGTTTGAGGTTTTAAAGGTTTGGCCTTGACAGTAGTGGTTATTGCTTCAGGGGTTATGTTTGGACATGGTTTTTTTGAGTTATGCTGGCTTTTGACAGGTTTATGGTTATTGATTCAGGGGTTATGTTTGGACATGGTTTTTTTTGAATTGGTTATGTTCAGTTGGATTGGTGTGTTGACAGGTTTATGGTTATTGATTCAGGGGTTATGTTTGGACATGGTTTTTTTGAATTGGTTATGTTCAGTTGGATTGGTGTGTTGACAGTAGGTGATATGCTTGTGACAGGTTCAGCATGTTTTAGTTGGTTTATCAGGTTTTTGAGGTTAATGTAGGTTGATGAGGTTGGATGGTTTTTTTGTGTGAACTGGACAGGTTTGAGTCTTTGTTGTGTTTTTTTGGCTTTGAGGGTGAAGCTTCAGGTTTTATGAGGTTTGGCCTTCAGGTTTGCCTCATAACTTAGCAGGTTTTGCTTCAGGTTTGAACCTGGTGTGCTTCTGGTTTTTTGGTTAGGCTAATGCTTTGTATATTTTTCTTTTTTTTCTTTGAACTGTGTTGTATATGCTTGGTTTTATCAGTTTGCAGGTTATATATTTGTGATGTTGGTGCTTTTGGCTCAATCAGGTTTTAAGCTCAGTGTGTTTTCTTTTGTTCTTTTGTCCTCTTTCTCTTGGTCTTTGGCGCCTAATATTTATTCAAACCTTGGTATTTTTCTTGATCCAAGTTGCTGGGTAGTTTTACAAAGTTTCTTGGCACTTTTCTATTTTTGGTAATTGTCTCTGCTGTGTACTTCTGCCCAGTTTTGAGTAATGCTGAATTGATGCTTCTTTTAACTTTTGCCTTACTGTCTAAGCCTGAAAAACCTGCTTCTATCTCTCTTTTTTCTCTCTCTGTACAGTAGGACATTTAAATATGATTTATTCTGTACTTTGTTCTGAAGGGGCCCTGGGAAATGATGATAAAGAGCTTGCATAACACATTTTTCTCTGCATCTTTCTCTTTCTTTTGACAGCTTTGTGTGCTTTTATTGATATCTTTTCCAAAATCTTTTTATGACAGTCTTGGCACTTTTGACAGCAATTGTACTTCTTGCTTTTTTCTTTGATATCTTTTGAGTAGATTTTGGCATTTTGACAGTAAATTGCCTTTTTTGCTTTGGATAGAAAGTGGAATTGGATTTGAACTATGCAGTTTGAACTTTGGATTTGAACTATGTAGTTTGAACTTTTAAAAATTATGCATTTTGACATTCATGAATAAAAAATGGAATTCTTCCCTCTTTGTGAACCGGGAGAAATCCCGTGATTTGCAGAGAGGGTCAACTGATCCCAGTCAGTGGCCCCTAATGATGAGCAAATTTTATCTGTCTCTTTTAATTTTAACTGCTTTCTGACTTTTCTTCTTCTTTTTGCAGATGAAAAAATGGAGCACCGGAGCGAAGTGAAGAATGAAGAATATTAGAAATAGGATAGTTTTTATTTTATTTAATGTTTAAATTAATGTAAATTATTGTTTGTAATTTAAATTATAAACAACATTTGTACAAATAATTTAAATATCAATAAAATCCAAATTACCCAATTAATTCTAATTCTCTTTCTTTATTGTTTATTTATTCATTTAAAACTCTTTGAATTGAAACAATTGAAAAATAAATTTCAATCATTCAATTTTAGAATAATAAATAACTTAAATAAAAACAATATTGATCAATTAAACCTGTCTCTTCCAATATCCAAAGCAAAGCAGCAGTCAACCAAAATAAACTGATCAAGCGCATTCCTTCTTCACTGATTTGCCATAAACACTGTGAATCCAATACTGCATACTGTATTTGACTGGCTCAAAGAAAACAACATGAATTCAAACCACTGTCTCTTTCACTGATTAAATCAAAACAACGCGAATTTTAACCCGAATCTCGGAATAAACTGCAAAGTGCTGTGGAATTTTAATTTTGCTGAGAATATGTCCATAAAACCTTAATTCCTGATTAAATGCCAAATAAAGCTCGCCTGATCAAAATAGAACCAAAAATCATCCAAAACCCTAAGCCAACTGTGAAACAATCCAGAGCTCTGAAAATCAGTAAAAACCCTAATTTTGCTTGACTGTTAAGAAAAGTCCGTTTGTCCGATTCTTGAGCCAGTTTGAAAAATCAGGAAAGGCTTGAAGTTGAGATTTCTTGTGAAAAAACGCGAGGGTAAATTTTGGGGTACAACATTATGTAACTGCTTTTCGGATGTAATAGTAACTAGGTTTATCGCTTTTATTTACTTTCCGCGTCTTTTATCAAAAACGGGTCTTTGTATTTTGGCGATGTATAGACCCGCGCCTTGTAATAGCGTAGCTTTTATATTTCCGTCTTTTAATTTTCCGCACTTCTGAATTCTAAATTGCATGAAAGAATGTATGTTAATTAAAAACAAGCATAGCTCACAATGCCATGATCAAAGATAAAATATAAATTGAAAACAACACACAAATACACACACCACTTCTAGGGTACGCCTCACTCGTTGCCTTCGAAACGTGGTCGTCAAGTATAGGACGTTTTAGCGGTCCTTATATCCATGATCCAGTTGCCTCGAAACAGTTGCCTCGAAACAGTTGCCTCGAAACAGTTACCTCGAAACGGTTGCCTCGAATTAAAAAAGGATCTAGGACATAAGGGTAGCTTCTAAGGTGTCCTACTGTTACTTCGGTGACCACGCTGTCCCTACAATCGAATTGACCCGAACAACTCCAACGACGGTGCTACCTACTTCTCAATAGTGGGATAGTACTGTCTAAAGGACTTTTACACAGCTTAATTTCCTTTGAGTAGGTAGAGGTTCTAAGGTACTTGTCTTTCAAAACAAAATCAACTTTTCGCACTTACACTTTTCTGACAAAAGTTTTCAAACAACACTTCATACACTCTTGAGGACTGATACAAGAGTTAAAACGAAGTTTTCAAACAAACTCTTTTCAAAACCCACAAACACAAGAAAAGCAAACATCTTTTGAAAACATAGTGAGCAAGTACCTAAGAGCCCGTGGATAACCACAGATAGAAAGGGTGCTAACACCTTCCCTTTCTATAAATTTACCTCCCGAACCGAGAAACGTTCTCATAAGGAATTTTGCTGTGCTTTTGTCCTATCCATGTTGGAGAAAATAAAAGACGGTGGCGACTCTTGCTTCCGCGACATTTCGCGAAACCAGCTTTAAACAGTCAGTTCTAAATCCACCGATCACAGATGGAAAGGCCAGCCAGGCAGTTCACCAGAATCAACATGACCCCGTCTCAAGTATTACCGCATCTACTAAGATCCAACTTGGTAGCCTTGAAAGAAGCTCCGAAAAACCCCAATACAACATCTTCTCATTATCATCCCAATGCCCATTGCGCATATCACTCTGAAAGTCCTGGTCACTATACCAATAACTATTGGGCTCTAAAGAACAAAATACAAGACCTCATTGAAGCAAAAGTAATTGAGTTCGATGCGCTTGAAAAGCCAAATGTCATCTCTGCCCCTATGCCCAGACATGACCACAATACCAATGTCATTGAAGAATATTTGTTTGTTACTTCAATTGATGAACTCATGACCCCACTTCTGACCATCAAAATGAATTTGTTGAATGCCGGTGTGTTCCCGGTCTGCAGTGAAGTTTGCCATCTCTGTTTGTCCTCCCCAACCGGATGTCCTTTGTTGAAAGTAGGAGTTCAATGCCTAATAGATAACAAAGATATTTTGTTCGAAAAGAATTTTGTTCCACCTGTTCCTTTTGAAGATGTTTCTATCATTACCATTTCCGCCAATTCTTCCAGGATCTCCACCAAAAGACCCGTTAGAATTACATCAATTCTGAAAGTAACTCCTTTAGTAATCACAATTCCCGGACAAATCCCATACTCATCAGACAAAACCATACCATGGAATTATGGAGGGGATGTCTATTACCATGGTATCAAGCAGGACTGGCCAGCCACCGAAGATTCAAGCTCCGAGAAAGTCAACTCTGACATCAGTAACATTGAAGGAACTAGCAAAATTACCCGAAGTGGTAGGATCTTTTCTCCAGAAATTGCTCCCCCAAAAGCAGTTTTTGGACCCGTAATCCTCCCTGTGGCTGCTCCAAAGCTTACTCCCACACCTATAATCATCTCTGCAAATACTCCAATTGACAAAGCCGTTACAACCCCTGTAATCATTCCGACTGACACTCCTGCTACCGAATTAACTGAGACTCAAGGAAAAGGTGTTATGATTGAGCATGTCCGGACGAAGGCTCGGTCATTGACTATCTTTGAGACCTCCGAGAAAGAAATGGAGGAGATCCTAAAAATTATAAAGAGAAGCGACTACGATGTAGTTGAACAACTGGGGAAAACTCCCTCTAAAATCTCCATGCTGACGTTGCTACTATGTTCCGAGGCACATGCAAAAGCCTTGGTAAAGTTCTTAAAAACCACCCATGTACCTCAAGAGACATTTGCTGATCAATTTCAAGACTGTGTAGCCAGTCTAACTACGGACAATGTTTTAGGTTTTTCAGATGCTGATCTAACACCGAGGGGAAGAAAGCATAATGAGGCATTGCATGTCTCAGTGGAATGTAGAGGCACAACTCTGGCGCATGTTTTGGTGGATACTGACTCATCTCTAAATGTATTACCCAAAAAAGCTCTTGATAGACTTGACTGTGAGGGGTTGACTTTGAATCCAAGCAACATAGTGGTAAGGGCTTTTGACGGTTCAAAGAGGATGGTACATGGGGAGGTGGACATTCCCAAAAAGGCGGTAACCCAAATTTTCAATTCAACTTTTTATGTGATGGACATTCGCCCTTCATACTCCTGCCTGTTAGGCCGACCATGGATTCATAATGATGGCGTTGTTACTTCTACGTTGCACCAAATGTTGAAGTATCCAGTTCAAGGGAAGATTATCACCGTTCATGGAGAGGAAGAATACATGATCAACCAACTCAATTCCTTCAGATATATGGAATTGGATGGTGAATTCATTGAAACTCCATTTCAACACTTTGAATAGGTCCCCTAAGATGTGGCAGTGACCAAAGTTGTGTCCCAGGTTCCCAAGATTACAAGGCCTCCACTCCGGATGTCATCTCTAAAGGATGCCAAAGTAGTGGTAGAAGAAGGCGGGTGCACTATCTGGGGATAACTCCCAAATATCCCATATAAGTCTGACAAGTTTGGCCTAGGTTTCACTTCAAGTGCTCAAAAGGCTGTACGTTGTGCCCGTGCTGGAGGGCCACCCTTGAAGATCAGCAACCGTGAAGTCAACGCAGTGGGAGATGGTAAAGATGGTTGCAACATGGAGGATTAGATATTCCCAACTGTCAATGGAGGGCTTAGCAATTGGGAGGCTAGAGACTTCGTCCTAATCACTTTCATCCCTCAATAGTTTGTCTTTACATTTTGTTGGATCTGTAATATTCAAAACAATTCACACTCTTAAAACCTGGTGTCTTACCCAAGCCACAATGGTCCATTTGTAAGGGTTATTATCTCATTTTTCATATGACATCAATGAATCATGGACATTTTCGCATACAAACTTTTATGCTCATTGTTTTTCTTTTACATTTTACTTTCTTTCAAAGATAGTTATACCCTTACACACACACACACACAATGCAGGTATACATCCATTTGGGATCCCATGGGTAACAATACTGCTATGGCCTTTCGTGACTCTAAGGATCTAATCTACCAAGCAGAAGACGAAGGTGAGGAAGATTGTGAAGTACCAGGGGAACTTGCCAGACTGCTACAACAAGAGGAGAGAACCATTCAGCCTCACGAGGAACCCATGGATACGATCAACCTAGGTACCGAAGAAGATAAAAAAGAGGTCAAGGTGGGTGTCAATCTAGAACCCAGTATCAAGATTCATCTGATTCAGTTGTTACATGATTATGTCGAAGTCTTTTCCTGGTCGTATGAAGACATGTCGGGACTTGATGAAGATATTGTGGTAACTATCGTCTGCCTACAAGAGAGGATTGTCCGCCAGTAAAACAAAAAGTTTGCCACATGAGGCCTGATATGTCAGAAAAGATTAAAGCAGAAGTCATGAAGCAATTTAACGCTAGATTCTTGGCTGTCACCTCTTACCCCTAATGGGTTGCCAATGTTGTTCTCGTGCCCAAAAAGGACAGCAAAGTGCGAATGTGTGTGGACTACAGAGATTTGAATAGGGCAAGCCCTAAGGATGATTTTCCACTCCCCCACATTGATATCTTAGTTGACAATACAGCACAACACAAAGTGTTTTCCTTCATGGACGGATTCTCAGGTTACAACCAAATAAAAATGGCGCCTGAGGATATGGAGAAAACAACATTTGTCACACAGTGGGGAACTTTCTGCTATAAGGTGATTCCATTCGGACTAAAGAACGTTGGGGCAACCTATCAGCGTGCCATGATAGCTCTATTTCACGACATGATACATCACGAAATATAGGTCTACATGGATGATATTATAGCCAGATCTCAAACAGAAGAAGAGCATCTTGATCACTTACAGAAACTGTTTGATAGACTGAAGAAGTACAATCTGAGGTTGAATCCAAACAAGTGCACATTCGGGGTACGGTCTGGTAAGCTCCTAGGCATTATCGTTAGAAACAAAAGTATTGAGGTCGATCATGCCAAAGTTAAAGAAATACAAGAGATGCCTGCTCCTCCCACTGAAAAGGAAGTCAGAGGATTCTTGGGACGTTTGAACTATATTTCCAGATTCATCTCTCACCTGATAGCTGCTTGCGAACCAATCTTCAAACTATTGAAGAAGGATCAAGTAGTCAAATGGAATGACAAGTGCCAAGTTTCTTTTGATGAAATCAAAGAATAATTGCAAGAGCCTCCTGTGTTGATGCCACTAGTTAAGGGAAGACCGTTGATCATGTATCTGACTGTTTTAGAAAACTCAATGGGGTGTGTATTGGGGCAGCATGACGAGTCTGGCCGAAAAGAGCATGCTATTTATTACTGGAGCAAAGAGTTTACCAACTATGAAACCAGATATTCACTGCTCGAGAAAACTTGTTGCGCTCTGGCATGGGCTGCTCGCCGCCTAAGACAGTATATGCTGACTCATACTACCTTGTTGATATCTAAGATGGATCCGATAAAATACATCTTCGAGAAGCCTGCTCTTTCCGGGAGAATAGCGAGATGGCAGATGATCCTGACAGAATATGACATACAATATACCACCCAGAAAGCTATAAAGGGCAGTGTACTAGCTGATCATCTCGCTCACCAAGCTGTAGAAGACTACCAATCCATGAAGTTTGAATTTTCGGATGAAGACATCATGACATTAGACAACTGTAAACAATTCAGGCCATATGACAGACCTGAACAAGGATCCCGATGGACCCTGTTCTTTGATGGGGAATCTAACGCACTCGACAATGGTATTACTGCTATACTCATATCTCCAGAAGGGTGTCATACTCCTTTTACTGCCAGGATTTGCTTCAATTGTACAAACAACATGGCGGAATACGAAGCTTGCATCTTCGGTATCAAAGCTGCCATAGACTTAGGGATCAAATCCTTGGATGTACTCGGAGACTCGGCTTTGGTTATCAGCCAGATCAAAGGGTAATGGGACACCAAACACCCAGACCTTATCCCTTACAAAGAACATGTTTTGACATTGCTACCATATTTTGAGAAGATTACCTTCGAGCATTTCCCACGAGAAGAAAATAAGCTAGCAGACGCTCTAGCCATAATGTCATCTATGTTTAAACTTAATTGGGATAACGAGGCTCCCCAGATCACCATTGAATGAATGGAGGAACCAGCGCACTGTCACGAGATTAATACTGAAGAAGTAGTGGACCAGCCTTGGTTTCACGAAGTCAAGAATTATCTCGAGACTCAAGAATATCCAGAAGGAGCTTCAATCAATGATAAGAAGTTCTTAAGGAGATTCTCTACTAAAGTTTTCCTTAGTAATGGCATCCTGTATAAACGCAATCATGACTTTGTGTTACTTTGATGCGTAGATAAGGTTGAAGCTGAAAGGATCATGGTTGAATTACATGAAGACACTTTTGGCACCCATTCCAGTGGGCATACGATGGCAAAGAAAATCCTACGGGCAGGCTATTACTGGTCTACCATGGAAGCAGATTGCTATCAACACTCTCGAACCTGCCATAAATGCCAAATTTATACTGACAAGGTGCACGTACCTCCGGTTCCTCTGAATGTCTTGACGGATCCTTGGCCCTTTGCTATGTGGGGGATTGATATGATTGGAGAAATCAAGCCGACAACCTCCAATGGACACCGCTTCATCCTAGTGGCTATTGATTATTTTACAAAGTGGGTGGAGACAGCTTCCTTCGCTTCTGTCACCAAGAACCTTGTTTCCCGCTTCATCAAGCAAAATCTCATCTGCCATTACGGTATCCCGGAAAGGATCATCACTGACAATGGAACAAATCTCAACAACACTATGATCACCGCCTTGTGCGAGCAATTCAAGATTCAGCATCACAATTCTTCTCCCTATCGGCCAAAGATGAATGGTGATGTCGAAGCTGCAAATAAGAACATTAAAAAGATCATACAGAAAATGACAGTCACATACAAAGACTGGCATGAGATGTTGCCATTCGCTCTCCACGGGTATCGTACCACGACTCGTACATCAACCAGGGCAACACCTTATTCTTTGGTTTACGGCATGGAAGTTGTCTTGCCTATCGAGGTCCAGATCCCCTCTCTAAGGATTATAAAGGATGCAGGGCTGAACAAAGACGACTGGATCCAGACTCGACTTGATCAACTGAACTTGATTGATGAGAAGAGTCTTACTGCTATTTTCCATGGTCATATGTATCAAAAATGGATGATCAAGGCTTTCAACAAAAAGGTCAAACGCCAAGTGTATCAAATTGGAGATCTGGTGATCAAGCGCATCATACTGCCACAAGGTGATCCTAGGGGCAAGTGGACTTCTACCTATGAAGGACTATTTGTAATCAAAAACATTTTCTCTGGTGGGGCAATGATCTTGACCACCATGGATGGTGACGACCTGCCGCATCCTGCGAATGCGGACATAGTCAAAAGATACTATGCATAAGAGACCCTCTAGGTTGACATACCTAGGCAAAACAAGGGCATCCCGACAAACCAAAATGGTTCGGGCAAAAATTAGGGATAAAATAAAATCTGTACACCCGGCAAGTTGAAAACCCGAAAGGGAGGTCCAGGAAAAAGTTAGGAAATTAAAGCGTATGACTATGTCCCATTGGATCACTTTACGAACAACCTTTAGCTTCCACTCACAAACTCAGAGTTTCTGATCAATTCAATCAGCTTCGGACAAGGCAACAAATAGACAAGATGCTCGGAGATACGAAGGCTATAGCAGAATGGAAACCCCATGGGATTTTTGTACACATAGCTATATTTTCTTTGTATCAATTTTTTTTCTTTTTTATGACAGCATTCTCTTACTAGAATATTTATCTCCATGTACCAAAAAATATTACTCAAAGTCAATACAAATATGTCCCTTTGAAAGTGCAAAACTATCTGTTTTTCTTTACTCTTGTGTTTTGTTTACAAAGACGTCCAATGATTCATTGTTGAACATATGCACTTGAACATAATTACTGTTTACAAATAAACAAAATGAAAAAAAAGGCAATTACTGATGGTTTGAATGGATAGGGAAATACCTCTAGGCTATTCCTTGAGAAATCCCCACAAGTATGTCGTTTAAATCCCCAACGGAACAAAAACTCCCAGTCATCACTCCCCAGTAGAAGTCGTCAAATTTCTCAGAATTTCCCAATGGAATTTTACAATCAGTATACGAAATTTCCCTTACAACCAAATTTATTTCTCTGAGCAGAAATTCATCAACACTTAGACTTCACAACATGAAGACTTACATATCCTCAACAGCAGCCAGGGATTTATTTTCCCCAGTCCAACAGCAGCACAACAAACTAGCTCATATACACATACATTGCATCCATATATCATAAACATTGGTAACACGAATGCATTATACTATGCATTTCATACAACATAAACATATTGTTTTAGCTAACATTTTACCCTTTTCAGGATAAGATTAACAGCTACCATTAACAAAATTCCGAGATCTTTTGATACAATTCAGATACGCTCCAGACACGGATGTCATTCTGATACTCATTCAGATTCAACCTTCAGATACAGTACAGATACGCTCCAGACACGGATGTCATTCTGATTCAATTTTCAGATACAGTTCAGATACGCTCCAGACACGGATACCATTCTGATACTCATTCAGATTCAGTTTTCAGATACAGTTCAGATACAATTCAGATACGCTCCAGATGCGGATGCCATCCTGATACTCATCCAGATTCAGACTTCAGATACAGGAGAGATACGCTCCATACACGGATGCCATTTTGATTCAACTTTCAAGTACAGTGCAGATACGCTCCAGACACGGATGCCATTCTGATACTTAATCAAAACCTCTTCCAGATATAGCTCAGATACGCTCCAGACACTGACGCCATTCTGATACTCATTTTGTCAGCTTACAAATTACAATTCAACAATCACATTTGGATGGCATCTTTAAGCCCATCTCCTACAACTTTCTATCACCTCTCTAAATAGCATCTGTAAACCCATTCACTCTACCAACACATCACCGAGTGCAAATTTCTAGGCACTCTAGTGTCCAATCATCTTCCACCTTCGAGTCACGAATGGCAAAATTTCCCAATCTAGATCTTCAGGCTTAAGAAGATTGAACAGAGGCAGTTTTTGTACCCCAAAATTTGCCCTCTCACTTATCAAGGATTTTCACAAGATCTCCTTTGGACCAAGACTGCACTAGGGTTTGATCAGCTCAAGACACCTCCTCATGCACTGATGACCAAAATTAGGGTTTGAGTTTGCACAAGGATTTTTGGACTATCAATGCTTCATATGACTTTCAAGGATCATTATGGGCCCCTAAAAATCAGTTGTAAGTTTCAAGCCTTGAACCACACTTTTGATCAGTCAATTGAACAGTTGACCTAAAAATCAGTTGTATTGGGGAAAAAGTCAACCATGGCCAATTTACAGTAAAACTTCATAATTTTTATCCACATAAACATCTTAGACTCATATGAAGCATTTGATCAAGTTTGGACCACAACCCCTCAATAAATTTGATTTAATCACCAAAAGAGAAAAATGGTCAAAATTAGGGTTTTGACTAAAAAAGGGGAATTTCTGATTTTTGGCCTAACAAATGATCAATTGGTTTGAAGCATGATTTCAAGAGTTCAATTGCAACATTTTGACCTAATAAAATGATTCAAAACATTAAAAATCCATTGGATTGACAGATGAATTTTTTCAGTCAACTGATCAAAAGTAAACTGTATACTGAAAAGTCAAACTTTGACTTTTTGGTCAAAATCAAATGCCAAAGATCATAATTCATCAAAACATGTAAAATATGAAACTTGTTCATCAAGAAATCAAGGATTTAAGATTTTGTTTTGAAAAGTTGAAATTTCTTAACTTAGAAATTTTTCTAAGTATAAAAAAATTCTTTTTTTTTCCTCAACTTTGAGCCAAATTTTCACCATTATGCAAGATGATTCAAAGGAAACTTCCAACATGAAAGTTGTAGGTCTACATGAAATATACAACTTTTATTCACACAATTTCTCATAAAAATGCATTGATCTCAAGATATAATTTTGTGAATACATGCTCATGAACTAAAAATAACTTAGTGAAATTTTGCCCTAGTTAGGCAGATTTTTTACCTAACTTCATGGAAATTTTTCACATGGTTCCAAGAGGAATTTTCAAAAGAAATTCAAATATGAGTTGTAGAGAACATTACAAGCTTTCCAAAATGTCTAGGAACTCCTTGAGATCATTCTTGAGTAGGGAGAATCGAAGAGATGAAATTGGTGATTTGTCACTTGGATTTCAAGCCATTTTGTGAAGAACATTGGATCCAATCCTCAAGCATGCTGAACAAATCCTACTTTGCAGGCTCCTAACTTGAATTTCACTCCATAATTAAATGTTTTCACAGCTGTTGGAAGCTTTAAGCCAAGCATTGAATGCATTGTACAAGAATAATTCCATTTTTGGGAGAAAGGCAACATTGCCATTTTGGAAAAGCAAGCTTTATGCAAAGTCAGCTTGTATTGAGCCTTGTACTTGTTTTTTCTGCACAACACACTCCACTCAATCAAAACAAGTAAGTTTAAAGGTCTCAGCCCCCCTACAAGCTTGGTACTACACCTTGGAACCATGCTTGCTAGCTTTGCTTCACAAATAAGAAACCAAGCAAACATGTGAGTTTTTGAAATATGAGTTGTTACAAGACTTAAGACCTTTTGCTTATAAGTAAACACATTATTTGCAAGTTGACACACGAGGGCTAAGACTCAAAAACACTCCCAAACACTTTGCAACTCAGAATATGCCATAGCTTGACAGTTTTGAACCTTACATAGCCATCTCAAAATCCACTCGTGCGTATTGAGTTTTAACCACCTAAACACTTAATATACATCATATCTAAGTGGTCCAGACCCCTGTTTCAAGACTGTAGCTCCTCCTCCACCATCCACCATTTTCAAAAATCAAGCTTGCAGGTTGACTTGAGTAGAGAGATTCAGGGACTTGCAGGATAAAGTAAGGATTGGAATACTCTCAATGAGGTCCAGGAAAGCTAAACAGATCCTCAGGCCTTCTCAAAACTTGCTCAAACTCCATTCACGATCCCAACTGCAAGAGGTAAAAACTCAAACTTTTATCTCTTCATACAAGCACCATTTGGTCCTGATTTGTGAAAGCAAAATATAGATATCTTGCTCTAAAGCTAACCATGTTCATAGTTTTCATTTATATCAACTGTGTATAGAGAATTTTGGATTTGAAATCTGCAAAAATTAGGTTTCAAATTAGGTCCAGTAAAATTAGATCTTATCTTTGACTTTTAGTTTACATAAATTTTATGGTTGAACTCGTGGGAAGAAACACCATAATTTTCATGTTTGAACTTTCCATTTTTATGGAGAAATGAAGAAGATACAGGTGGTCCGGCCATGGCTCAAGGTTGAAGATGAAGTTTCCTTCAGAAGGCATTTTCTAATATATATTTATGTTTGTGTTTATATAAACGGATGTATATTCACCCCAGTGGTAAGGCAGCGCGCGTAAATGCTAGAGGTCACGGGTTCGAGCCTCAGCACGTTGTCTTTTGCATTTTCTCACTATTTCCACTCTTTTTTGTCTCTTGCAGCGATGGGCCTCCAAATCTTGGGCTTTTTTTTTCTAACAGTTACCCCCCTGTCTGCTTGTGATACCCTTGACCCATATCATTTTATTTATTTATTTTATTCTTATTTTATTTTCTTAAATATATTTTTCTTAACATTAAAAATCATTAAAAAAAAATGAAAATGATAGATTTATATTTTGGCTTATTTTATTTTATTTTTCTCACAAAAAAATATTTTTTAGTTATATATTATCCATTTTTTTTATTAAATAACCTTGTAAATTAAATTAGAATTAGGTTAAATATTTATTTTTCTTCACACCCATTAAATATATTATTTTAATATTAAAAAGACCAAAAAATCTCATAATGCCATATATTATTTTCAAGACAAAAAATACAAAAATACTTTTTTCTTAAAGAAACTTATTTTCTTTTAATCAAATAGAATTAGGGTTTATTCAAATCTTTTCTTAAATAATTCCTTTTCTTAAATGATTTAAGTTAATCTTGATTTATTTATTTATTTTAATTAGTTTAGGTTAAATCTTTTTTTCACATGAAAAAAATCAAACAAAAATCTTCTTTGCATTTACATATCTTTGCATATTTAATTCACCTTGTATACTATTTATTCCAATTATTTGTACACATTCAATTTGGTTGTAATAGATTAATTAGGTTTATATTATTGCAATCCCCATTCGTAAATTGTATACCCCATTCCCACAAATGTTTGTAATAGCGTAGTAACTTTAAATTTCGCAATTTATCGCTTTTATATAATATGCTAGTAATTAGGGTTTGTATGAGAAGATAAAAATTAATCAAATAGAAAACCCTAATTCAAGACAAAATCAAGCATGAAAATAACACACTTGCACACAAGCACCCCTAAGGTTATCCCACTTGGTTGCCTTATATAAAATGTCCATATTACGCATGTAAGGTGTCTTAGTAAAAACAAACAAATACAAGATCATAGTCCCTCGATGACGCTATTCAAAGTTGCCTTACAAAATGATCTTAGTCCCTCAAAAAAAATGCTAAGATACTTTGCAAACATTGCTAATCATGGTTATACAATGACTCACGCCCGTCCCGTTTACATCCAAAGATAGGGTTGCTTACCAAATCAATGGTAAGACAACAATATCAAAGGAAAAGAAAATGAACAAGAAAGACATTTGAGTAGGTAAATTGCTTTTAGTTACATGCTCCATTTCAAAATAAACCTCCTTGCTATTTTCAAAAGAAACACACACATTTGCAAACATCTTACAAACATTGAAAACATTTTCAAAAGATCAACATCTTTGTATAAATCTCCACGAACGAGAATCATTACAAAGATTTCCTAAACGATGGCCTCTTTACAAAATACTTTCAAAAAACCACACAAAGCACAATTTCAAACAAAAGCAAGTGATCTAGCAAGTAACTAAGAGCCCATGGAAAACCATGGATGAAAAGGGTGCTAATACCTTCCTTTTTCATAATCTACCCCCTGAACTCAAGAAACAATCTCAAAGGTCTTTCCTGTGATTTTTCACCTTTCCTTTGGGATAAAAGAAAAGTCGGTGGCGACTCTTGCTAACCGCAACATTTGCGATAAAATGCAAAAAAACCCAAATCAGTTCTCCCACCACATCACAATAACCTACAAAGACTAGTATGAGATGCTACCATTCGCCCTCCACGATTACCGTACCATGGCGTGCACATCAACCGAGGCAACACCTTATTCTCTGGTATACGGCATGGAGGTTGTCTTGCCTATTGAGGTCCAGATCCCTTATCTGAGAATTATGAAGGATGCAGGGTTGAATGAAGACGATTGGATCCAAACTCGACTTGATCAAATGAACTTGATTGATGAGAAAAGGCTCACTGTTGTCTGTCATGGTCAAATGTATCAAAAGCGGATGATCAAGGCTTTCAACAAAAAGGTCAGATGCCAAGTGTATCAAGTCGGGGATTTTGTGATCAAGCGCATCATACTACCGCAAGGTGATCCCAGAGGAAAATGGACTCCTACATACGAAGGACCGTTTGTGATCAAAAGCATATTCTCTGGTGGAGCAATGATCTTAACCACTATGGATGGTGACGACCTGCCGCACCCTGTGAACGCGGACATAGTCAAAAGATACTACGCATAAGAGACCTGCTAGGTTGACACACCTAGGCAAAACAAGGGCATCCCGGCAAACCAAAAAGGTTCGAGCAAAAATTAGGGATAAAACGAAAAAAAAATTGTGCACCCGGCAAGTTGAAAACCCGAAAGGGCGACTTTGGAAAAAAAAGGGTATCCTGGTGGACTGAAAACCCGAAAGAGCGGTCCAGGAAAAAGTTAGGGAATTAAAGCGTATGACTATGTCCCATTTGGATCACCTTACAGACAACCTTTGGCTTCGACTGACAAACTCAAAGTTCTGATCAATCCAATCAACTTCGGACAAGGCAGCAAGTGGACAAGACGCTCAGAGACACGAAGGCTATAGCAGAATGGGAACCCCGTGGGATTAGTGCACATAGCTATCTTTTCTTTGTATCAAATTTTCTTTTTTTACGACGACATTCTCCTACTAAAATGATCGTCTCATTGTACAAAAATACTTATTCAAAGTTAATACAAAAATATTCCTTTGAAAGTGCAAAACTATCTGTTTTTCCTTATTTATGAGTTTTGTTTACAAAAACGTACAGTGATTTATTTTTGAACATATGCATTTGAATGTAACTATAGTTTAAAAATAAACAAAAAGGAATGGAAAATAGAAAGACAATCACTAATGGCTTTAAGAATAAGGATAATATCTTTGGACTATTCCATAAAACCCCCCACAGTGTGTAGCTTAATCCCCAGCGGAACATAACTTCCAGTTATCACTCCCCGGTAGAAGTCGCCAAATTTCTCAGGATTCCCCAACAGGATTTCACATGAAATACATGGTGTTTCCCTTACAACAGAGTTTATTTCTCTACCAAATAGAAGCTCATTAACTCATCGGCACTTCAAAACATGAAGACTTACGCTCCACGTCCCCAACAGCATTCAGGGATTTATTTTCCCTAATCCAACAGTATTACAGCAGCATAGCTTACATGCCCATACATCGCATCCATACGTCATAACATTGACAACACGAATGCATACAACATAATCTCATTCATTTTATTGAGAACATCATTATACAATGCATTTCATACATCATGACATTGCATACAACTAATCTTTTATCTCTTTAGGAAAGATCAGCCAGCAGATGGCTATCATCAACAATTTATAAAAAAGGTCAGAGATTGATACCTGAAATAAGCCGGGACAATTATCTACGCGAACAGCTAAACATTCAGATATGCTCTAGACACGGATGCCATCCCGATACTCATTCAGATTCAGCTTTCAGATACAGTTCAGATACGCTCCAGACACGGATGCCATTCTGATACTCATTCAGATCCAGCTTTCAGATATAGTTCAGATACGCTCCAGACACGGATGCCATCCTGATACTCATTCAGGTTCAGCTTTCAGATACAGTTCGGATACGCTCCAGACACGGATGCCATTCTGATACTCATTCAGATTCAGCTTTCGGATACGCTCCAGACACGAATGCCATTCTGATACTCATTCAGATTCAGCTTTCAGATACAGTTCATATACGCTCCAGACACGGATGCCATCCTGATACTCATTCAAATTCAACTTTCATAAACGAGTTAAATATAGTCCATTTATGGATATTATTCTAGTACTCAACCCGACACATCCACTATTCCAGTGTAAATCAACCAGAAATTTATTCTGATACTTCTTCTATTCCTACCAACAATCATTCTTGTATGGCATCTACAAGCCCATATCCAATAACTCTCCATAAACTCTCCAAATGGCATATTTAAGCCCATTCCCTACACCATCAACCACCACATCCTCGAGTGCAAATTTCTGGGCACTCTAGTGTCCAATCATCTTCCACCTTCAAGTCACGAATGGAAAATCCGCCAATCTAACTCTTCAGGTTTAAGAAGATTGAACATGGGAAGCTGTTGTACCACAAAATTTTCCCTCTCACTTATCAAATATTTTCTCACAAAGATCTCTTTTGGTTCAAGACTGCACTAGGGTTGATCAACTCCAGACACCTCCTTAAGCACTGATGACTAAAATTAGGATTTGAGATTGCACAAGGATAATTGAACTTTCAATGCCTCATATGACTTTCATGGATCATTATGGACCCCCAAGATTACTCATGTCAAGTTTCAAGCCTTGGATCACATTTTTGCTCAGTCAATCGAGCAGTTGACTTAAAAATCAACTGTATTGGGGGAAAAGTCAACTGTGGCCAATTTACAGTCAAACTTCATAATTTTTTATCCACATCAACATTATAAACTCATATGTATCATTTTATCAAGTTTTGACCATAATTCTTCAAGAAATTTGATCAAATCATCAAAAGGGCAAAATGGTCAAAATTAGGGTTTTTACTAAGAAAGGGCAATTTCTGATTTTTGACCTAGCAAATGGTTAATCGGTTTAAGGCATGATCGCAAGAGTTCAATTGAATCATTTTGACCTAATGGCTTGACCCAAAACATTGCTCAAGATCAATTGGATTAGTGAATTTTCAGTCAACTGATCAAAAGTCAACTGTACACTGAAAAGTCAAACTTTGACTTTTTGGTCAAAATATAATGTCAAAGATCATAATTCATAAAAAAATGTAAAAATATGAAACTTATTCATCAAGAAATCAAAAAGTCAAGATTTCATTTTGAAAAGTCAAAGTTTTCAAACTTAGAAATTTTTCTAAGTGTTGAAAACTTCATGTTTCTTCACAACTTTGAGCAAATGTTTCACCATGATGCAAGATGATTCAGAAGAAACTTTCAACATGAAAGTTGTAGATCTCCATGATATCTACAACATTTGTTTACACAACTTCTTCTAAAAGTTCTTAGATATCAACTTATTAATTCATGAAGTCATAGTCTCGAAACTAAACACTTAGTGAAATTTTGCCCTAGTTTAGGCAGGATTTTGACCTAACTTCATGGCACTTTTTCATATAGTTCCAAGGGGAATTTTCAAAAGTGATTCAAAGAGGGTTTGTAGAACACATTACAAGATTTCCAAAATATCCACGAACTCCTTGAGATCATTCTTGAGCAAGGAGAATCGAAGAGAGGAAGTTAGGGTTTTCAAACTTGAATTACAAGTCATTTTTGATGAACACATGAACCAAATCCATGCTAGGATGCATAATATTTGCTTTACATGCCTCAAAATTGTTTGTCACTCCATAATTAATGTTTTTCACGGCTTCTAGAAGCTTTAATCCAAGCATTCAATGCATTGCCCATGCTTAATACCATTTTAGGAAGAAAGGCAACATTGCCATTTTGGAAAAGTGGTTTTATGCACAAAGTCCACTCTTCTTGAGCCTCTAACTTATTTGTTCAGCACACACTCAACATACAAAGTTAGATAAACATGTTTAAAGTTTGCAACCACTCTAGACAGCCTTGTACTATGCATTGGGACAATGTGTGTCAAGCTTGCTTCGAAAACAAGAAAAAGAGCCATAACATGTGATTTTTGAATTCTGATCAAGGACAAGTCTCCAAACTTGTTTCTTATAAATATAGTCACTATTTGTGAGCTAGAACACAAGCTTAAGCACCCTAAAATACACCAAAACTCTCTCAAATCAGAATTTGCCCAAAAACACCATTGTTGCACAGTTTCTAACCTTGAACATCAAACTCATATTTCCCTCGTGCGTTTCTTGGCCTTTTGGTTCCTAAAGTTTCCTTACATCAAGTGTAACCTATCCATGTCCCTGTTTCATCACTGTAACATCATTTACCATATCCTCCATAACCAAAAACAGAGCATTGCACATTGACTTCTCCAAGCCATTCCAGCCATCCATTGCTCAAGCAAACCATTGCATTAGCTTCCTGGGAACTTGAGGAAGCTAACCTGATCACTGCAACATCCTGAATAAAGCTCATTTGCATTTCACGATTTCCAGTTTTTAGGTATTTTTATTGAACTTCTATCTCATTACTTAGGCATTGTTAGGCTTGCATTTATGAAGATAAAATGTAGACATCATTGCCCTGAACCTGTACATGTCCATAGATTTCATTGATATTGATTGAGCTAGGAGAATTTTAGGATTGAATCTCTGAAAATAGTTAGGTCAGAATTTGGTACTTTAAAAATTCTCATTCATCTTTGATTTATAGTTCATGATATTTATAAGGTTAGATATGTATGAAAAAATGGAGCAATTTTCATGTTTACATTTTTGCAAATGGTTGAGAAATGAACAAGTTGCAGGGCTTCTGGCTGGAGGTTGAAGATGAAGTATATTTAGGGCGAGATTTATGTTATATATTTATCATTTCATACAAGTTAATGGATGTATCACCACCCCAGTGGTTAAAGCGCGCGCCTGTCACCCCTTGGACCTGGGTTCGAGCCCCAGCGTCCGTTTTGTGATTTTTTCATATTTCTCTGTTTCTTTTTTTTTTTGCATCCAGGCGCCTGGGGCTCCCCCTTTGAGCCTTCCCCTTTTTTGCTTTCTCTAACCCCCCTGCTTTGCTTTTGCACCTGGCCCAACTTTATTTCTTATTTCATTTTTATTTCATTTTCATTTTTTATTTTATTTTCATTTCATATTTTCTTTATTATTTTTATTATTATTATTATTAGTATTATTATTATTATTAATAAAAAATCCAAAAATATTTTATTTATTATTTACACTGATTTATTTTATTTTCTTATAAAAACAAAAAGACTAAAAACATTTTCTTTAATAAATTAACTTCCTTTTTTAAATACTTAGATAATAAATTTTAAATATTATTATATTATTTTCTTGTAAATTAAAATCAATTTAGAATTTAGGATCTTTTATTTAATTATTTTTATTTACTAGTTTAATTAAATTCACAAAAAAACCTAAAAAATACTTTTCCTTAAATTAATTTATTCTATTAACTTAATCTTAATTTTCTTATTTTAGTTTAATTAATTAGGTTAGAAAACCCTTTTCATAAAAAACCAAACAAAGATTACATTTTCTTTTTTATATTTGCATTCTTGCACTTTATTTATTTATTTTGTACATTTATTCAAAATTCAATATGGTTGTAATATTATTTAGATTTAATTTCTTGCAATATTCCATATTTGTAATTTGTATACCCCCTCCCCTAAATGATGTAATAGCATAGTAATTTTAAATTCCGCAATTTATCGCTTTATATACAAATGCTAGTAATTAGGGTTTTGTATGGAAAGACTAAAACCAATCAATAGAAAACCCTAATCAAAGACAAATCAAGCATGAAAATCAATCCACTTGCACACAAGCACCACTAGGGTAAATCCATTTGGTTGCCTTACAAAAATGGCCATATTATACATGTGAGGTATCTTAGCAAAGACAAGCAAAATACAAGATCATAGTCCCTCGATGGCGCTATCTATGTTGCCTTTCAAAATGATCTTAGTCCCTAAAGAAAAATGCTAAGATATCTTGCAACATTGCTAATCATGGTTATACGATGACCCACGCCCGTCCCTTTTACATCCAAAGATAGGGTTACTTAACAAATCAATGGTAAGATAACAATGTCAAAGGAAAGAGGAAATGAATATGAAAGACTTTTTGAGTAGGTAGAATGTTCCTAGTTACTTGCTCCATTTCAAAACAAAACATCCTTGCTATTTTCAAAACAAACACCAACACTTCCAAAATATATTTCAAAACGTGAAAACATTTTCAAAAGATCAACACCTTTGTATACATTCTTACGAACGAGAATCATTACAAAGTTTGCCTAAACAATGGCTTCTTTACAAAATACTTTCAAAAACCACAAAGCACATTTTCAAACAAAAAAAAAGCAAGTGTTCTAGCAAGTAACTAAGAGCCCATGGAAAACCATGGATGAAAAGGGTTCTAATACCTTCCCTTTCATAATCTACCCCCCCCCCCCCCCCCCCCCCAAACTCAAGAAACAATCTCAATGGTCTTTCCTGTGCTTTTTTATCTTTCCTTTTGGATAAAAGAAAAGTTGTTGGCGACTCTTGCTAACCGCAACATTTGCGATCAATCGCAAAACACCCAAGTCAGTTCTCCCACTGTATCACAACGCTGTTTTATAGGTCTGGAAGATTCAAGTCAGAATCAAGAAGAATATTGAAGAATATTTAGTTTCTAATTATGGAGACAAATTAAGAAAGATTTGCTTGAAGACCTATTTTGTAGCTGAAATTTTCTACTGAGTTGTAGCAACTGATATGCTGTAATTTGAAACCCAAATCCAGTTGGGAAAAAGGTTATAAATAGAAGCATTATAACCTAGAATAAGGTACCATCCAAAAATGTAATATTATTAGGGCTGAGTCTGTACCACTCTCTAGGAGAGTTGGTTTGTGAAATCCACTCGGGTTGTAAGTTGGATTGTGTTATAGAGTTGTAATATATGATATTGCTCTCCTCGAAGCTTTTAAGAAACTCTAAATATTGTTCTTAGTCAAGAGTTTTGGCTAGGTATTGTCATGTAAGTGTGTCTTCTGATTTTGCATCATGGAATTATGTCTTCCTGTTTTGATCCAATCCCTGTCTATGATTGATGAGGGGGTTGAGGAGGGCATCATACCTAGGTGAGTCTTAGGTAGAAAGTTAGCATGGGTAGTGATTAAGTGAGAAGTTGTAAACTTATGACTAGTTTAGCTTTGAATTGATACTATTATAGTGGACTTTATCCCTGGTGTTGTACCCCAAAATTTTCCCTCCCATTTTTCTTCATGACATTCTCCTAGGGTTCTCAAATGCTCAAGGTTGCTCAAGAATTGATCAGACAAATTCTCCTCCTAAGCAATGGGTTCACAATTAGGTTTTGGTATTTCTCAAGAAAGATTGGGTTTCCAAGGTCTTAAGTGGTTTTCATGGGTCCTCATATGTATTCAAGGATGCTCATATCAAGTTTCAAGCCTTGCATCATAAGTTTGTTCATCCAATTGCTCAGATGACTGAAAATCAACTGTATTAGGTAAAAAATCAATCATGGTCAACATATAGTCAAACTTCAAGATTTTTGGTCAACATTAACATTTGGAAGTGATATTCATCATTTGATCAAGGGTTGATCATGATTCCTCAAGAAAAGCCCTCAAATCATCACAAGTCAAAGTAGCCAAATTAGGGTTTCCTTAGGAGAAGTCAACTGAACTTTGACCAAGCATAACTTTCACATGCTTCATCAGATTTTCCCCAACCAAAGCTCATTTTGAAGGAAGTTCAATTCTCTACAACTTTTTAAATCTATGCTCAAGTCCAAAAAAGCTTCATTTGAGAGATACGAGTCAATACATTACATGTCATTTCAAAAGTCAACAAAAAGACATTTTTTGTCAAGGAACTTACATAAAGATAAATTCTTCAAAAGCAAAAATGATCAACATAGAGGTTGTAGAGGAATATTGAGCTTTCTAAAAAGTAAAAGATAACATTCAAAAGATAAAAATTGAGTGAGTTATGACCATTGCAAGTTGGGAAATTTTGAGCAAATGCATGAAGTTCAAATTGAGAAAATTTGTAATTCTGGACTATTGGGCCTAAGTTTTCAGGTCCAAACGTGTTCGTGACATGTTTAAATACCCCTAAATGCATCCATGCATTATTTTAATTTTTTATTTTATTTATTTTGATTTTATTCATTTAAAATTAAAATTAAATCAAATAAATATTAGATAAATGCACAAAACATGTAAGGCTTGAGATCTAAATCTTTTGAAGTCTAAAAGCTCATGGACAGTTAGCACAAATCGTGTGGAACAAGAGGGAAAGATATATTCATGTTTTGGAAAGTTTTGAAACAATACTGGAAACAAATCAAACTTTGAATGCACATTATTTTTTTCCAAGAATGTTGACCTAGATCCATCCATTATAAATAAAAGACATCATCAGATCTCACAAACACGTAAAAAGATGCCTCTAAAGAACACAAAAACTCTCAAAATTTATCAAGATAGGACAACACAAAACCCTATTCTCCAACCACTCTCAAGAAATTCCAAGCACCAAGCCAGCCTCCTGAGATCTTCATGAGTCATTCTCAACCCTTAGGCAGTCTCAAAGCATGACAGAGCTCTCTCATTCAGCCTCATCGAAGTTGGTAAAATCATTCAAGTTTAAACTCTTATTTTATGCTTTGTTGAATCATTTAACACACACATACATATTCAACATGATATTTAGAATTTTTTTGAACCATTGTTTGTGAGGTCTAACGCGGGAATAACAAAGTGCCATGGTTAGGGCATGAAGCTTCGGCTTCATGGTATCTCCATGTACAGACTGTTTTAGGTTAAATGAAGGCCACCACTGGATTCTAAGCCCCCAAATTAAGGGGGTAGGGTCTGAAGAAGTGAAAAACACAAGAAGGCGGGGTTGAATTGAAACTTAAAAATCAAAAGCAATAGACTCAAGATTTTTATCCTGGTTCGCTTGATCTCAAACTACTCCAGTCCACCCGCCAAGGTGATTTCGCCTCTCTCCAACGAGGACTTAATTCACTAATCAAACAGATTACAAATCTACTTTGACAACTGTCAAAGTCTTCTTGAGTATAACCACAACCCGGTTTATCTCAAGGAAAAATATCTTAATCAAAGAAAAATTTATTGTGTACTATTTGTTTTTCGTTACAAAAATTGTATCACTACTGTGATGTATTACACAATTTGAATATAGGATTATGTTGTACCCCAAAATTTTCCCTCTCACTTATCAATAATTTGCTCACAAGATCTCCTTAGGCTCAAGACTGCATTAGGGTTTGATCAGCTCAAGACACCTCCTTGAGCACTGATGACCAAAATTAGGGTTTGAGATTGCACAGGGATTTTGGAACTTATAATGCCCCATATTACTTTCATGGATCATTATGGACCCCCAAGGTCGCTCATGTCAAGTTTCAAGCCTTGGATCACACTTTTGCTCAGTCAATTGAGCAGTTGACCTAAAAATCAATTGTATTGGGGGAAAAGTCAACCATGGCCAATTTACAGTCAAACTTCATAATTTTTGATCCACATCATTAGACTCATATGTATCATTTGATCAAGTTTGGACCATAATTCCTCAAGAAGTTTGATCAAATCTCCAAAATGGCAAAATGGTCAAAATTAGGGTTTTGACTGGGAAAGGGAAATTTCTGATTTTTGACCTAGCAAATGATCAATTGGTTTAAGGCATTATCTCAAGAGTCCAATTGCATCATTTTTACCTAATGGCATGGTTCAAAACATTGCAAGTCCATTGTATTGACAAATGAATTTTTCAGTCAACTGATCAAAAGTCAACTGTATACTGAAAAGTCAAACTTTGACTTTTTGGTCAAATTCAAGTGCCAAAGATCATAACTCATCAAAACATGTCAAAATATGAAAATTATTTATCAAGAAATCAAAAAAGTCAAGATTTCATTTTGAAAAGTCAAAATTTCTAAACTTAGAAATTTTTCTAAGTGTTGGAAATTTCATGTTTTTTCATAACTTTGAACAAAATTTTCACCATGGTGAAAGAGGATTCAAGAGAAACTTCCAACACGAAAGTTGTAGATATCCATGAAATCTACAACTTTTATTCATACAACTTCTTCCAAAAGTGCTTGGATCTCAAGTTATAATTTTAAGAACATAGGGTCATGAAACTAAACACTTAGTGAAATTTTGCCCTAATTTGGTCAGGATTTTGACCCAACTTCATGGCACTTTTTCATATAGTTCCAAGTGGAATATCCAAAATCAATTAAAATATGGGTTGTAGACAACATTACAAGCTTTCCAAAATGTCCAAGAACTCCTTGAGATCATTCTTTAGTACGGAGAATCGAAGAGATGAAGTTAGGGTTTTATCACTTGAATTACAAGGCATTTTGTGATGAACAAGAATTCAATTTCAAACCTATGCTGCACAATATTGTTTTGAAGGACTCTAAACCTTAAGATCTCTCCATAATCAGAAGATTACACTTGCTTTTGAGCTATTGTCCACTTGATTCAAGCTTTATCCAAGCAAATTTTCCATTTATGGCACAAAGTAACCATTCCATTCTTGTAAAGAGGCTTTAATCACAAAGTCAATGCATAGAGCTCCTAACTTGTTCCTTCTGATCACAAGAAATGTCAAAGGCAAAAGCAACATGTCTAGAGCCTCCCATAAACTCAGGCTATGCTTGTACTCCATCTTGGAACTATTTTGTCATTTTTCTTCAAAATCAAGTAACATAGCCATAAGTCTATATCTTGCTTTTCTAACCTTCTGAAGTCCTCTAATCTTTTTCATATAACCACACAAGATATTTGTAAGGAAGACACGTTTAAAACAAGCCTCAAAAACTCCCTGGAAATAGAGATTTCACAAAACCTCCATCTTTGTGTCATTTCTGATTTTGAACTTCAATCTTCAAAACCACTCAGGCATTTCTTGGCCTTTTGCTTCAAAAGCTTCCTCACACCAAATACATACCATCCCTGTCCCTGTTTGCAAACTGTAACTCCATCTTCATCAACTTCCATATCCAAAAACAGAGAATTACAGTTGGACTTCTCCAGGTCATTTCAGCCACTCTCAACTCAAGCAAACCATTGCATTAGCTTCCTAGGACCTCAAGAAAGTTAACCTGATCATCACCATTGCCTGAAACAAGTTCAAACTCCAAACACGATTTCCAGTTTTGAGGTAAGTTTTCTTAACTTGGAACTCTTCATACAGGCATCATCAATAAATTTGTGAATAAAACATGTAGATATCATTGCCATGAAGCTAACCATGTCCATAGTTTCCATTAATTTTGCTTGAGCTTAGAGAATTTTGAAACTGAAATCTCTGAAAATTTTAGGGTTCAGATTAGGGCCATTAAAATTCATGCTTATATTTGATCTATAGTTTTAATACTTTACATTTCTTGAATCGTGAGAAAATTTGCTACAAGTTTCATGTTTGCAGTTTTTATTTTTGATGAGAAATGAGCAAGTTACAGTTGGTCTGGCTGGAGGTTGAAGATGAAGTCTTCAAGGCGCGTTTTGCCTTACATATTTATTGTTTTACTTGTATTAACGGATGTATAGCCCCCTGAGTGGTGGAAGCGTGCGCCTGTAACCTATGGGACATGGGTTCGAGCCCCAGTGGTACCCTTTTGCATTTTTTCATGTTTTACAAATTCTGACTTTTTTGTTTGCAGGGCGCTGGGCCTCTTTGGGCCTGTTTTATTTTTTTATTTTTGCTAGTTAACCTCCCTGTTTCCCATTGACACCCCTGGCCCAAATTTATTTATTTTCTTTTTTATTTTCATTTTTATTTTTCTTAAATATATTTTCTAAATATTAAAAATCATAAAAATACAAAAAAGGATAGATTTATATTTTGACTTATTTTATTTTATTTTTCTCACAAAAAATATTTTTATTTATTATACTTTATTAAATAACCTTGTAAACTTAATTAATATTATGTTTTTATTTATTTATTTTTTACACCATTTGAAATACATTATTTTTTATATAAAAAAGACTAAAAATATTTTATAATGCTATAAATATTTTTAAGATAAAAATACCAAAAAATGCTTTTCTTAAACTTATTTTCTTTTGATTAATTAATAGAACTAGGGTTTTACTTAAAATCTTTTTCCTAATAAAATTCAAATTTAATTAATTATTTTTCTTTATTTAATTAGGTTAAGGAAAAATCCTTTTTTCATGAAAATCAAACAAAGATACATTTTCTTTACATCTTGCATTTTTTGTACATTCATTCATTTTATACTTTGTATTTATTGGTTTCTGTTGTACATTAATACTCATTCAATTTGGTTGTAATAGATTAACTAGGTTTAAATTCTTGCAATCCCCATTCATGAATTTTTACACCCCCTCCCTGATGGGGATCTGTAACGTATAGCCTAAATATAGTACTGCAAGTGCACAGCCTATCGAAGTAATATATAAGATTATCGAACCACAGAGACCAATTGTCAATCTATCAACTCTATTGCTAAGGTGCTTATCTAAGGTGAACAAGAATATTGATGTGAGTGCAGTGCAACAAAGTAAATGAGCGAGGTAAATAACAGTTTAAAAGACAGGTTGGAATGTAAATCATGTAATCAGATATTGGTCCGGTCATGCTGTTGGCTCCTAAATTCGACACCTTTGTTTTATTGATGTCAGCCATTAAAGCTGAAAGATGTTTTCGACTGGCTGAGTCTGTCGAAATGCCCGTCGAAAGATGGCAAAGTACTTAGAAGATTTCTTCCAAGGAAGAAGGCTGATTGCCTTCGACGTCGAAGGAGTTTCTCGTCGAAGATGTCTCTTGACGAAAGTGTTCGATGGTCCAGAGTGGAGCAGTTTTGAAATTCAAGCTTTTGGAGGGAAAACGGTTTCCAGCAGTTACCACGTGCAAACGTGCAAGGATCTGGAGCGTCGAGCATGGAGAACGTGCCAAGTGGATTGATCTCGAAGCAGTGTAACTGCCCGACGGTTACTTGGGATGTTTTAGTATAAATAGGAGTAGACATGTAGTTTCTCGCGTGTGTTCACAATTCTATACAAAGTCACTCATATAGATTCGAGTACCCAGCGTGTGAGAAAGAATTGTTGAGAAATGTATGTGTGAAACACCAATTTTATCAATTAAAGTCATTTACTTTTCCAGAAATTTACTTGCTTTCCTCTTTACATTCTTGTCGAACCTTTTAATTTAAAGCCTTGTTTATTTTACCAAGTCTTTCCTTTATGCAATTCATTTAAAGCCAATTTATTTAAAGCCTTATCCAATTCAATCAAACTTCAAAATCAACCTATGTCCTAGGATCAATCTGATCGATCCTGCGAGTAACCAAATAAGTAACCATTTGGAGGATCAGCGGTTGTTTACCAAAACCCAAGGTAAACAAATTGGCACACCTGATGGGACTGTGTGTTGATTGTTGAAAATAATCTCATCTTTTCGAATTGTATGTTATTGAGAAGTGGTAGAATATACACTAACGATAACAATACTGCCAGAAGAAGGGAAGAGATGGCGAATCCGCCAAACACTAACGAAATCCCACAAACAAGTGTGGGAGCAACGGTTAATATGACCGTAAGTGAAGCGACAAATGTTGGTTCGACACCAGCAGTATCGGTCACAACCACGGGGCCAATAACTTCGTTAACAGGCCCCAGGATACCTTTGGGAACTCCCCCACCAAGGGGAAATTTAGGCACAAGGCCTTTCGTTCCCCCAGGATTCATTCCACTCTATGGTATGCCAACTTCTGAAGTGGCAAGCCTGACGAATGCTGCGTCCACTTTTTCAGACCCTTTTGTGAGTGCCTCTTCGCCACTCCAAGGCTCTGGAGTAGGCATGGGGAATAGAAATAGGACCCAACTCTTAGGAGGAACGTCCCAAGTAGCCCATGGCCTTACAAATGCCTCGACAGCAGTCTTGAGGCAACAAATGGACGAAAGCAACCATGATATGGTGCAAATGTTGGCACAAACTTTGAGTACAGTGCTAAACCCTCTAATACAAAATACTACTCAATCGAATCAGCAAGTTACAGCGCAAATGACGCGTTTGGCTGACTTCTTTGGAGTACCCCCACCTATTCGACAGCCCCAAAGGGCGCAAATAAGGGGAAATCAGGGGATATTTTTAGAGGAAGAAACCACCATTAACCAGGCTCAACAGCCTGTCGAAGAAAACCTTAGGGCACGATTGGAACAACCTGTCGAGGAACCTAGGGTAATAACCCCAGAGGTAAGGTTAGTTAACAGAAACCAAAATGCTGACGAAGTGGTTCAGCATATCCAATACCAAAACATGGGTTTGGAAAACAATCTGGCAACCATGATTGAAAGGATCATGACTCAGAATGGGATGAACATGGGCTTTCGAAGGCCCAACTTTACATCTCCATTATCAGAATATGTGTTACAAACGGACTTACCTCCTAGATGCAAAGTCCCCAAATTTACCAAGTTCTCTGGGGACACGACAGAATCTACTGTCGAGCATGTGGCGAGATATTTGATCGAAGCAGGAGATATTTCGAATAACGAAAACCTAAGGATCAAGTACTTCCCAAGTTCTTTGACCAAGAACGCTTTTACTTGGTTTACAACTCTCCCCCCCAATTCGATCCATCATTGGACCCAGTTGGAAAGATTGTTCCATGAACAATTCTACATGGGGCAAACCAAGATAAGCCTGAAAGAACTGGCCAGTGTGAAGAGACGTTTCACTGAACCTATAGACGAATATCTGAATAGGTTTAGGTTGCTCAAGGCGAGATGTTTTACACAAGTGCCAGAACATGAGTTGGTCGAAATAGCCGCAGGCGGTTTAGATTATTCCATTAGGAAGAAGCTAGACACCCAGTACCTAAGAGACATGGCCCAACTGGCCGATAGAGTTCGACAGGTCGAACGCCTCAAAGCTGAAAAAGCTAAGGCAACGAAAACTCACAAGAGAGAAAGGATAGCGTACGTTGAGATGGATGACGAAGATCTAGAATCCTTCGACGATACCTTAACTGTCGAAGAAGGAGAAGTCGATTTAGCAGAACTAAAACAAGGGCCACCATACTCTTGTAAACTGTTAGTCCCCTCAAATGGGAAAAATCCCATTGGTCCAGAAAGGGCCAACGATAGGTTCCCAAAAAAGACTTATAGTTTTGACATCACAAAATGTGATGAAATATTCGACTTGCTAGTTAAAGATGGCCAAATGATAGTACCCCCAGGGGTAAAAGTGCCTCCTCTTGATCAAAGAAAGAAGAGAGGTTTTTGCAAATATCATAATTTTTGGGCCATAAAACTTCTCAATGTTTTCTTTTCAGGAATCTTGTGCAAGACGCTATTGAGGAAGGGAGATTAAAGTTTGCAGACAAATCCCCCATGGCTATCTACTCCAATCCACTGAAGGCTGAAGCCCACTATGCTGAACCCTCTGAGGTGAACATGATAGAGGCAACCAGGATCCAGTCGAAGAAGCCAGGAATTACCATGGTCGAAGTCTCAAAGGACCACATCAACATGCCAATCTTTGGCAGTTTTTCTGGAAATTTATCCAGGAAGACAATTGAAGCTGTCCAGAAAGCGGTCGAAAACCCGAAGTCGGAGACCGCTGAAGCACAAAAAACTGGATCAAAACCCAGTTCCCACTTGGCCACTGTTAAAGGCCAGACGGAGAATCTGGAGATACAAATGAAGCAGTTAACTCTTGCTAACAAAGATACAATGAATATCAATATGGTTGAACTTTCTGACCCAAAAGCATCAGAAGAGGCCATAAGGCAAGAGCAAGCTAATAAGACTGCTTTCCCTCGGGAAAACGAAAACTTGGCAGATTTTCTACAAAGATGCCAGAAAAAGAAATCAGAGGTGATGCTGTGTCCAAGATGCAGTTCGATCTTTGATAAAAAAGCTGCTGAGCACATTCAAGGCGTAAGAGCAGCGAATAAGAGAAGGGAGAATGCTGACCTTCGACATGATCCCAGAAGGGGTTCTAACCAAGGAAAGAGGCCATTGACTTTTAGGCCTCCAACAAATGTGCCAGTAGACACTTGGTACAAAACCTCTGGCCGGAAAAGGCCAAGTGAGGAGAAATGGCATTCCTTCGATGTGCCAAGAGGTTCCTCTTTGACTCAAAAGAAAGAGCCTCAAGTTGCTGCACCTAAGGTTGCACAAGTGTCCAGCAACTACAAGGGTAAAAATCCTATGTCTCGATCTCAATGGAGGAGATATCAAAGGAGACGAAAAGCTGAAAGGGAGGCTGCCAACGAACCTAAGGCAGAAACTAGTTCGAATGTTCCTCAAAGGAAACAAAGGAAGCCTCTAGAGAGAGAGCCAGTAACCAACAGGCTAGTTTGGCCTAACCAAAGTGAAGTCGAAGACGAAGACGATGCTGAGTCCGACGATACTTTGGACATAATGGTGAATATCGTTTCAGTGCTGCCCAGAGAATTCAATCGACAGGTAGAAGTCGAAGCAAGTGACTGGGAAGTGGAGCAAGAAATGGCCAAACATAGGCCAGTGTGCTATTTTGTCATGGACAATGGCACTACTGAGGAACAAAATGGCTTCTTCGAGCCACCTATAGAGGCGATGAAAAATCACCTCAAGCCTTTATTCATAAGGGCTAAACTCGAAGAAACTACTGTGAATAAAATATTGGTTGATTGTGGGGCAACCATCAATATTATCCCTCACTCTATGCTAAGGAAAATTGGCAAAAGGGATGAGGAAATTAAGCCTCACAACATGGTCTTGTCGAACTATGAGGGCGGCATAGGGACCACCATGGGAGTGATCCAGCTAGACATCAAAGTAGGGTCGATCCTTCGACCAACGATGTTCATGGTCATATCGGCCAAACCTAACTACAATCTTTTGTTAGGCCGTGAATGGATTCATGGTGTTGGCGCTGTGCCTTCATCGATGCACCAAAGGCTGCTGCTATGGCGTCCAGATGGGATGGTCGAAAACATAGAGGCAGATCAAAGCTACTACCTTGGCGAAGTGAATCACTTGGGTGTGGCAGATTTCGACAAAAACTTGGCTCACATAGGGCCATGTCCAACACCTGACTTCGACATGGCGCCAGCGCCAAACACTTTTTGTTCCCTATACCTGCATCCTGAGCATGGTTTCCAATGGGACAGAGAAGACTTGTCCCACATAGACTTCAGTGGGTTAACTGATATCCAACCAACTGGTTGGGGAAGTGAATTCAGTGATAATGACTGAGTCACTATCTTTGAAGCGAATTTCGGCTTATGTAGCCGAAACCAAGATGATAACGGCTCTCGAAGCCGAAGTAAAGTACATGGCCACACAGGCCAATGATCAACAATTATCTGCTGTAGGCCCAGGAAAGGATTTCGATCCAAAACCTCCTGATATCATGCCAGAGGAAATGCAGGAACAGAGGCTCGACGCCATCTATGACGATGAGCCTTTGGGCTTCGAAAAGGATCCCTTGGCAAACAACATTAAAATGTTGGCACAAGACCCTTTAGAAGAAATCAATTTAGGCGAAGGATCAGAGAAAAGGCCAACTTACATCAGCGCCAAAATCGATCCAGAACTTAGGTTGGAAGTAATCCAATTGCTGAAAGAGTTTAAAGACTGTTTTGCATGGGATTATGACGAAATGCCTGGTCTCGACAGAGGATTGGTAGAACTTCAGTTGCCAATCAAACCTGGGAAGAAGCCAATCAAGCAAAATCCAAGGCGCTTCGCTCCTGAGATATTGTCGAAGATCAAAACGGAGGTCGAAAGACTTCTGAAATGCAAATTCATCCGTGTTACAAGGTATGTCGAATGGATTGCAAATATTGTGCCAGTAATTAAGAAAAATGGTACGTTAAGGGTGTGCATAGATTTCAGAGATTTGAATGCTGCCACCCCCAAAGATGAATATCCTATGCTTGTGGCAGAAATGCTAGTCGATTCTGCCGCTGGCTATGAATACCTGAGTATGCTCGATGGTTATTCAGGATATAATCAAATATTCATTGCTGAAGAGGATGTGTCGAAAACAGCTTTTCGATGCCCTGGGGCCTTAGGCACTTACGAATGGGTAGTGATGCCTTTTGGCCTAAAAAACGCTGGGGCAACGTACCAGCGAGCAATGAATACTATCTTCCATGATTTTATTAACACTTTTATGCAAGTATATATTGATGATATTGTTATAAAATCTGTTTCCAGGAAGAATCACATTGACCACCTTCGACAATCATTCGAAAGAATGAGAGAACATGGTCTGAAGATGAACCCTTTGAAGTGTGCGTTCTGTGTGAAAGCTGGAGATTTCTTGGGCTTCGTTGTCCACAAAAAAGGAATCGAAATCAACCAGAACAAGACGAAGGCAATTCTGGAAGCGAAAGCGCCATCGAATAAGAAGGAATTGCAATCTCTCTTAGGCAAGATAAATTTCTTAAGGAGGTTTATATCTAATCTAAGTGGGAAAGCTCAGGCCTTTTCACCCTTACTTCGACTGAATAAAGAGGAGTTCGAATGGGGGCAAGAGCAACAAGAAGCCTTCGACAAAATCAAAGGGTACCTCACTAAGCCACCTATTTTGGTGCCTCCTTGTAGCAATAGGAGTATGAGATTGTACATAGCTGCATCCGACAAAACTCTGGGAAGCATGTTAGCCCAAAAGGATGAGAATGGAGTCGAAAGACCCATTTATTATCTCAGTAGAGTTTTGAATGATGCAGAAACTAGATATAGCGAAGTTGAAAAATTGTGTCTATGTCTGTATTTCTCTTGTACAAAACTCAAGCAATATATAAAACCAGTTGATGTTTATGTTTCGTCTCATTTTGATGTTTTCAAATATATGTTGTCGAAACCTATCTTGCATAGTCGAATTGGCAAGTGGGCATTAGCATTAACTGAATACTCCTTGACCTTTATGCCTCTTAAGGCAGTAAAAGGACAAGTGGTGGCAGACTTTATAGTCGACCACTCAATTCAAGTTGAGGATATTAATTACGTGGAGATAGAGCCTTGGAAGTTCTACTTCGATGGTTCCAGCCATAAAGATGGGACAGGGGTAGGAGTCTTGATTATTTCTCCAGATAAAATTCCAACAACATTCAAGTACAAGATATCAGGTTCTTGTTCGAATAATGAGGCTGAGTATGAAGCTCTAATTACTGGCCTTGAGATATTGTTGGAATTGGGGGCAACTCGAGTCGAAATAATGGGAGACTCAGAGTTAGTCATCAAGCAAGTCACAAAGGAATATAAATGCATAAGAGAAAATCTCATTATGTACTTTGTGATAGCAAATCGTTTATTGAAAAAATTTGAAGCGATCAATATTCGACACATACCCAGAGTCGAAAATCAAATAGCCAATGACTTGGCACAAATTGCATCTGGGTATAAGATTTCAAAAACGAAATTACAAAGAGCAATCGAAGTTCGAGAAAAGATAAAAGCAACTTGTCTATCACCAACAGACTTGGAATCGACGAGACTAGGATATGCTGATCAGAGGAACTTCGAAATTTCGTTCATAGATAATTTGTCAGAGCAAGATTGGAGGAAACCCATTGTGGACTATCTTCAAAATCCAGGAGCTTCGACAGAACGAAAAACAAAATACAGGGCGTTGAGTTATGTACTCATGGGTAACGAGTTATTCAAGAAGACGCCTGAAGGGGTGTTGCTGAAATGTTTAAGTGAAACTGAAGCATACATAGCCCTTTCGACTACGCATGCTGGGGCATGTAGGGCTCACCAAGCAGGCCATAAGATGAAATGGTTATTGTTTCGACAAGGACTATATTGGCCCACTATGCTGAAAGATTGTGTTGAGTTCGCCAAAGGTTGTCAAGAGTGTCAAGTTCATACAGGCATCCAGCATGTACCAGCAAGCGAACTTCACTCGATAGTGAAGCCTTGGCCCTTTAGAGGATGGGCGTTGGATCTCATTGGAGAGATTCGACCAGCATCATCAAGGAGTCAGAAATACATATTGGTAGGCATTGATTATTTTACTAAATGGATCGAAGCTATCCCTTTAGTCAATGTAGACCAGGAAAATGTCATTGAATTTATTCAAAAGAACATTATCTTTAGGTATGGAATCCCTGAGACAATAACAACTGATCAAGGGTCAGTTTTCACTGGTCGAAAGATGCAGGAATTTGCTCAGGAAACAGGTTTCAAACTCCTAACATCAACGCCTTATTATTCACAGGCGAATGGTCAAGTCGAAGCAGCTAACAAAGTGGTGATTGGCTTGATAAAGAAACATGTTGGGAAGAAACCAAAGAATTGGCATAAGACGTTAGACCAGATTTTATGGGCTTGTCGAACGTCCCCAAAAAAAGCCATTGGTACAACACCGTATAGGCTAACTTTTGGCCATGATGCAGTGTTGCCAGCAGAAATTTGTCTTCAATCTGCAAGGGTTCAGAGGCATTATGATATTCCTTCTGAAGTCTATTGGAACATGATGTTAGATGAATTGGTGGATTTAGACGAAGAGAGATTACGCGCTCTCGACCTACTCAGGCTTCAGAAGAAAAGAGTAGAAGACTCTTATAATAGAAAGGTTAAACCTAAGGTATTTTTGCCTGAAGAGTTAGTTTGGAAGGTAATTCTTCCCATGGATCGAAGGGATCGAAGCATGGGGAAATGGTCACCCAAATGGGAAGGACCCTTCAGAGTTATCCAAACTTTTTCTGGTGGAGCCTATGAAGTCGAAGAGTTAGGTGGAGATAAAAGGCTCTTGAGAGTAAATGGTAAATATTTGAAGAAATACAAACCTATACTTCAAGAGATAAAAATAAAATAATAAAAGAACAAGACTAAATTAACCATAAAAATGCCAAAATAGAAATTTATAAATTTCAGCCAAGATGGCAATTGTTGTCGAATAACGATTACAGAATATGGTTACAAAAGAGAATCAATCAAAAGGTAAGAGAGTCTTTGAATCGAAGATACTTGGCTTGCTGCAGCTCCAACCTTTTCTTGCACCAGGCGTTTTCCTGCACTAGTTTGGCAATCTGAGCGTCGAGGCTTTGGGCCCTCTCAGCGAATTCCAGGCCTTGTTTGATCTCAGTTTGGCTCTCGGTGTCGGAGATGGTCGAAAGAAGTTCCTCCTTGCGTACAGTATTGGCGTTTATCTTCGCCTCTATTTCTGCGATTTGTGCCCGGAAGGAAGCATTCTCTCGATCAATGGCGTCGATTTCTTCTTGCGTAGATGCTTTTTGTTTCGACAACTCTGCAATTCGAGAAGTCGAATCTGAGACAGCAGTCCACGCAGAGGAGCTTTTGCCATACAACACCTCAAGCTGACTGTTAAACCCCCTTTGGCGCCTGTAATCTGCTGAGACTTGATCAATCATAGAGTGTAACTCCATGATCAAGCTTGAAACTTCTGGGGCTACAGCTTCAAAGTCGACAGCATTCAAGACCTCCTTCAAGCATGATGGAGCAGTGGGGTCCCCCTCTAAAGTCTTCATCAAGTCCCTCTTGAAGAAATGGGCCTTAACCTTCGCCAAAGCATCATCAAGGGGAGAAGTTTCAGAAGACTTCCCCGACAGGGTAGGAACTTCCTGACTAGTGTCAGACGAACTCTTGCTCTCGATGATTGCGTTGAGGTAGCTAACAGGGTCAGTTTGTTTCAAGAGTTCCAAGTCCTCTTTAGACCTATGCTTCGTTGAGGTAACCCTTGCAACAGCATTATCTTGGGTTTGAGGTTCTTGAGTGTTAGGTGCCTCGACTGGTTGCTCTTCGACTCGGACTGGGGCAGTACCAGCGTCGACTTGTGGTTCTTCGCTAGCATCACCCTGGGGCCCTTCGCCAGCGTCATCTTGGTGTTCTTCGCTAGCGTCACCCTGGTGTCCTTCGCCAGTGCCACCTTGGTTCTCTTCGTCGGCAGCATTTTGATTTTCTTCGCCATCATTGCCTTGGTCCCTTTCTTCATGATTCTCTTCTGACAGATCCACCACCTGAGCCGTTTCTGGCTGTTGTTCCTCCACCAGAGGTTCCTCTGTTGGTTTCTCTACTATTTCAGCATTGGCCTCATTCTCAGTATGGGCTTCGTCATTTCCCAAGCCTTTTTCCTGAGGCCTGCTAAGTTCAGCAGATTCCAGCGTTTCTGAGGTCCTTGGCGGAGAACTTTCAGTAGTGTCCTGAAAAGGGAAAGAAGACAAATCTTCAGAGATCGAAAGAGACACAATCGAATATGGGTATCTATACCTAAGTTATAAAAGGGTCTAAAAGATTGCCTGTGGATTAGCTTCAGCCCCAGGGCTGGAATTGTCGCTTTCGACAGGCTTGTTAAGAAGAATGTTTAGTTCCTCCTCAGTTGGCTCCTCGATGATCACTGGAGGTGGCCTAGGCTTTCTCACAGCAACCTTTATTCTGACAGTTCGACCTTCAGGAGCAGGAGCAGGAACAGAAGCATCCTTCGTCAACTTTCGCCTTTTTAAGGGGGCAGGAGGAGAATCGCTTTCTTCATCGCTCCCAGATTCGACCACCAGTGCTGATCGTTTCTTGGGCGAAGGTGCCTAGAAAACCAATGGGAATTCGATTTAATAATTACATCGAAAATCAAAAATCGAAAGCCAGAAGAAAAATGAAGAAAGTCTGGTTACCGATATAGAAGGCTTCTTCGAAGAGCCTTCCCCCTGTTGGTTGCTTGTGGTCTTCGCCGGCGCTGTAATTTTCGCCGGCGGTGGAGGTTTTGTTGAAGGGCCTCCTCCTTGTTGGCCTTCTGTAGCCTTCTTGGCTACAGGCTTTCGAACAACTGGAAGCAAATAAAAGTTAACAGGCTAACAGTCGAAGAGAAAGACAAAAAGTAATGTGAGAACATGAACTTACATTTCTTTATTTTGTCCAACACAAGGACAAAAGACTTCTGCAGCTCATCCATGAAGTCCTTCTCGTCGAAGAAGTACTCAGCATAATAGCTTTTCCACCACTCCTCGAAGGATGGTGAGCAAAGGAAATTGAGCTGGTAGTCAAACAGCGAGAGGATTGTTCGACCAGCGTATCTTCCGATATGCTTGATGGCAGCTTCTTCTGTATAATCATTGCAGAAGTACAACATTGACTTCTCTCTTTGAAAAATCGGAGAAGGTAGGGTTTGGATAATACCAAACTGGCGAGATACCAGATTTGGTTGGTAGGCAATCAGACTCAAATGAGTCTTAGAACTCTTGAATCAAAGAGGCATGATCCTTGGTGTAAGGAACGCCTCCCACAGTATTGTGTGTTCGTCGACATTGGGACCACTCGACGCCTTTGGATGTGGCCTTGTGAACCATGCTGGGCCTACCTACCGTCGAGCAAATGGAGCCATAGTTGAAACAAACTCCTTCCTTCGAGCAAACATTAGAACGAAGTTGGTGAAGGTTTGCTGAAACTCCAGTCCATCTTCCATAGGTGTCAGCAGAGCCAGCCTGGTTCCTTCGACGCGTCTATTCGCTATCGCTGGAGCCTGTTCATTTATCTGAACCTTCTTGGGCAAGAAAGATTCAAAAGTGGCATTGAGCCACAGTTGGAGTAGCCAAAAAGGCCCAGCGAGTAGCAAACTGGCCCTGTCCTCGATATGTTTCAGAAGAGTTGTCCCATTGTTGATCGAATCATAGAGGCTAGCCAGAATCAGTTCTGCCAAACAGATGTTTTGGCGGTGATGCAGTTGAGTAGCAAGAGTGACCATCTTTTTGGTCACCTGTAGAGACTTCGAGCAAAACACAAAGCGAGTTAGCCATAAGGCTAGAAACGCTATGTGTTCGACATCCGACACAGCATCTGTCGACCTGTCGTGATAATGGTTGATGAAAGTGGTGTATGTTGGTTTGGTCTCAGAGAAGCCAATTTGGTCCTCCGACATCTCCTCCGGATCGAAGTAATCCCCGGTGGGTCGAAGGCCAGTAATAGCGGCCACATCGAAGAGTGTGGGGGTTAGCATCCCACAGGGAAGATGAAAAGTAAAGTGGGAGTAGTCCCAGAACAACAGTGAAGCTATCAGCATCTCCGGGGAGTAGTTCAAGCCTGTCTTCGACAGCATCACTAGGTCGAAGATTCCCATATCCTTCCAGATCGGAGTTTGATGTTTCTCCATCTTTGTTAGCCAAGCAACATAATCGGAGGTAAGGTTAGGGCAAGACCTGAAGACCCTAACACCTCTGTTGAAGAAGCGGAGGTCGATTTTTTCACGTGCAGGGTCTTCATTGTCTTCTGCGTCTTTCTTGGCGCATGCTACTGGTTTGAGTTTCTCGACTATTGGGAAATAGCTCTTGATCTTCAGAGCTTCAGAGATACTTGGATTCATGGGGCCAGACATTGCAAAGATCTGGTTGGAGTATCCAACCGGGATCATCAAGTGGCGCGAGTAAGCATCGCGAACGGCGATGTCAGAAGGTTCAGGAACCCTTCGTTTGCCTGTAGAATTTACTACCGGAGCAGTGACGAAAACCTTGGGTTTAGCATGTTCAGTTGGTGCGTTAGCACTAGGAGCAGTAGAACCAGAGGCCATGGTTTGGTGTTGAGTTTGAAATGAGGTTGAAGATGAAGTGAAAGAGGAAGAATTTCTGCAAAGATAGCAAGCTTGTATGAAAACAGGGAAGTTTGAAGGCTAGATGGCGTAAAAAGTCCCACAATGGGGTACTTACTACTATTTATAGTAGTGGGAAAAATCCCCAATAACGAGGACATTAAATGCCATTTAATGCTGCAGGAGTTAGTGGGACGCGTGGCAGCCCCCTGTTGTTTTGGCCGTTTCTGCAGAAATAGAGGGACGCAGCGTGCGTCCTCGTTTTTGAGAATTGTCATAATGACAAATTCTGAAATGACGTTTGGTACTACACGCCGTACTGAAAGTGACGTCCTAGGTACGGAACAATGATGGCTTTCTTGGGATTGCCAATAGTTGGTAGAAAACAACAAAAAGTGCACAAGTTAATTTGTGACTAAGCATGGAAAGACAAGTGTCGAATGGCGTTTTCAAAGAATGCCTTTTTCTGTCAGAGTCGAAATAAGGCATTCTTGGGGGGCAATTTGTTGGCTCCTAAATTCGACACCTTTGTTTTATTGATGTCAGCCATTAAAGCTGAAAGATGTTTTCGACTGGCTGAGTCTGTCGAAATGCCCGTCGAAAGATGGCAAAGTACTTAGAAGATTTCTTCCAAGGAAGAAGGCTGATTGCCTTCGACGTCGAAGGAGTTTCTCGTCGAAGATGTCTCTTGACGAAAGTATTCGATGGTCCAGAGTGGAGCAGTTTTGAAATTCAAGCTTTTGGAGGGAAAACGGTTTCCAGCAGTTACCACGTGCAAACGTGCAAGGATCTGGAGCGTCGAGCATGGAGAACGTGCCAAGTGGATTGATCTCGAAGCAGTGTAACTGCCCGACGGTTACTTGGGATGTTTTAGTATAAATAGGAGTAGACATGTAGTTTCTCGCGTGTGTTCACAATTCTATACAAAGTCACTCATATAGATTCGAGTACCCAGCGTGTGAGAAAGAATTGTTGAGAAATGTATGTGTGAAACACCAATTTTATCAATTAAAGTCATTTACTTTTCCAGAAATTTACTTGCTTTCCTCTTTACATTCTTGTCGAACCTTTTACTTTAAAGCCTTGTTTATTTTACCAAGTCTTTCCTTTATGCAATTCATTTAAAGCCAATTTATTTAAAGCCTTATCCAATTCAATCAAACTTCAAAATCAACCTATGTCCTAGGATCAATCTGATCGATCCTGCGAGTAACCAAATAAGTAACCATTTGGAGGATCAGCGGTTGTTTACCAAAACCCAAGGTAAACACATGCGTAGATGAAACTACTTATGGGGCAGTATTTTCTATTGATAGCAAAGAATCAATTTAACGGGAACTTGTAGCTTTTGACTACTAAGAACCGAATTTACTCTTTAAATTAAATTCCTTTATTGTCACATATAAAGGGTGCCTTCCGCGTTAAAGAGGTAAACCTATTTTTAAGAAATTGATAGTTTTGACTTAACAGAAAAGTAATTTTACTTGGAAAGATTAACTTAAAGAGACTTTTGGCTTTTGACCAAGAGTCAGATTTCAAACCTACAAACGCGTCCGAAAATAGTTTCAAAATCGTTTTCTAAAAAGGTCAATGATTCCTATTTAACCAATCAACGGCTTTCGCTCTTTTTGTTTGGTTAAATAATAATCAAGTCGTATCATTAGTTTGGACGGCTTTCGATCTTACCCAATAAACATTTAAACATAATTGACTTAAGTTAAAAGCAAAACATCCCCAGAGTATTTTCACTAGCATGATAATTGGAACACGACCATGATGACAATCATTACATCCAAACCTTTATAGTTTAGCCAGACATAATAAGTGCGAGTCTATAAAACGTGTAGACTATGATAAGAGCGAGTAAGTAAAAGAGTGCGAGTCTATAAAACGTGTAGACTATGGTAAGAGCATTTAGAGTCTATAAAACGTGTAGACTATGGTAAGAGCATTTAGAGTCTATAAAACGTGTAGACTATGGTAAGAGCAATTATAAGTAAAGAAATGCAATAAAATAGAACCTTGCTCCAGTCGGAGACTTGAATCTGATACAAATCTGCGGAATGGTAAGGCTGGTATGATGAACTTCAACCAAAGTGCTCCAAGACTCGATTACAACTCAATCTACACCGCAATAACTCCCCGATGTGAAGAGATTATTACTTTACAGAAACTGATAGTATATGGCTTAAGATTGTACTAAGCTTGGATGAAACTAAAAAATGAAAATCGAAAACTATTTATAGAGGATCCTTGAGATGCGTAAAGACCAGCATGCCCCTCAACTTCTTCTGAGCGGGAAACTTTTGTGAAGGCCGCGGGCGCGGTGGCGGTGGCCGCGGGCGCGGTGGCTGGAACTGCCAGATCGTGGGAACGTGGCAGTTGGTCTCTGGGTGAAAGTGGGCCATGTCATCGCGTTCCCTGTAGCCGGCGCGGCGCTGAACGCCATAAGTGTAGAATATCTTGAAAAACCCTAATTTCTTGGCGTTTTGGCTCGTTTCTTCACAGAAGGCTCTGAAATGACAAGAATCCTGAAAACAAAGGAAAAAGGAACATAATACGAGAAAATGATAATAAAAACTAAAGAAAACATGTGATATTTGAGTCAGAAACATAGTGCGATTTAGTGCGATTAAATCCTCCCACGCTTAGACCTTTGCTTGTCCTCAAGCAACAACTCTTAGAAGTAGATGAAAGAAAATTATGGTGTATACAGGTTTTGGGCAAAGAGGGCTTCTAAGTTTGAGTAAGGGTGTGTTGTCAGGCACTAACTATCTGAACCAAGGGTATCGTAATTACACTACTCGCAGAAATGCGGACATAAACCTCATAAGTATACAGATCGATCCTAATATCCTTACTATGCTAAGACTTCTTTTTGTACGAGGTCCTTTTTCATTCAGGCGCAATCACATTAAGCCCGTTATCCGTACATACTCATGGTGTAGTGACCGGTTAGTGACTCTGATCTCAAGTGATTGGATTCTGGTACAAGAGTTGGTTTAACCCCTTTTTATTTTACCCATTTGCAGTTGCGGGGGATCGGACCGTAGTCCGCCCTACCAAGTCCAGCACCAGATACCTCTGGACCAACTACAACGGATGTGCCTTATATATATTTTTTTCCTTTGTTTTTATTAGTGCTTACAACTTTCTTGAGTTGAGTAATCTTTGTGAGGATCACCCAACTCGTAGTCGTATTCATACTTTATTTTATAAACTTTTAAGGCAAAATAGAGATCCACTTATATTCATCGATCCTACACTTAGAGCATGCTTAGGCCGGAGCTGACTGCTAAGATAAACTACTTGAAGACCTATTTGTACAGTTTTATTCAAAATCATAGCATATTGGGAAGAAAGGATCTACTCTAAATGTTTAAAAAGGCTTACGGTGTTAAAACGATAACGAATTTTTCAAAAAGTGAGTGCCCAAGAAATAGACCCTATCTAGGACCTGTCTCATAGCCCAAATCCTTAAAAACAACCACAATTCTTTGAAAAAGATTTTGTAAAAATTTTGTAAGGCTAAAAAGTGGGGGAAATGAAAGGGTACACTACGCAGAAAGACTCGCCTATCACATGCATTTTATTAACTACGAATATAACATACCTAAAAGGAAAAATGCGGAAGGGAAATAAAAGCAGGAAAAACAGGAAATAAAAGCGATAAATGCTTCTCCCGCACTTAAATCGGACATTGTCCTCAATGTTCCAAAATAAGGTAGGAGGAGGTACCTGAAAACGCTAGTGGGGGCCACTAGGACCTTCACCATCCTGGTTGGTACGACCGGAACGGCGGCTACGGCTGCGACGGCGGCTCTCTCAGTCCAAAACTAGCTGCTCCATTCTCTCTGTCAAGGCGGCATTTGCCGCTTGTAGCTCTTGGGTCCTACCAATGAGGGTGCCTTGGGTTGCCTCCATCAATTGGAAGTGACGAGCGTATGTGGTCTGGTTAAGGTGCTGTTCTCTCTGGAAAGCCAGCTGACTTTCCATAATAGTGCGCAGAGAGCTAGCATTTTGCTGTTGGGATGCTTGCATGAAGGCCATGTTATCGGTCGCCTGTTGCTGCAAAGTAGCAAGGAGGGTGTCCCTCTGGGCCTCTCGGGCCATATGCTCACGCCACATGTCCTCAGTGACATGGAAACTAGGAGTTGTACCTGCATGTGGGTTAGAAGTAGATGGTGTTATGTGTGGTGGTGAAAAGTGGGGTGGTTCTTCCGTACGGAAATCGTACTCATCATCAGTGTTGTTACCCTCATTTAAATGTAGATTTGGGGGCAACGGACCAATAAAAGCAGGAGCGTTGAGATCGTAGGTCCAGTTACGCTCAAATCTGATATCAGTACGACGGGTGCAAGGAATAACAACACTGGGTACAGCGGCACCTCCAACCATGAGGAAGTAACCACCTTCCCTCCTCGTCTTGCATAAACGCATATCCTTTAAAAATTTAAGATTTGCAATACGAGGAGGAAGTGGCTCAAGGGTGGCAAGTTCTGTATCCAATCCTATGGCACGGGCAATAGTAGTAATCAGTCCACCAAAGGAAATCGGCCCACCTTTTCTTAAAACATGGTGCATGTGGGCAATCATAAATGGGACTGGATTAACTTTGGTGTCTGTGAGGCAGCTCTGCATGATAATTAATTCTTTAGCATTCACCTTGTTTGGGTTTTCCCGAGCAAAGATGGTGGATGCTAAAAGAAATCTAAAAACACGAAGGGCAGGATTGTGGATATGAGAAGCAAGTAGGCCATCAAAAGATGTTGCATTTTGTTTAGTAATCCTGGCCCAAAATGCTTCAAATGCCCAATCCGTGTCTAAAGGTGCTTCACAAACGGCACCATCCCCATAAGGCCATCCTAACATGGCAGCTAGACCGTCAGTGGAGTAGTCATATTCAACATTAAACATTCTAAATTTTACTCCACCTACGGCGCTAGCAGTGTTAGGAGAGACGTTATAAATTAAAGAACTCAAAAATTCGAACGTCAGCCTAGGGTAGGTTGGTGCTTGAGTAGCAAAAATATCATGCATGCCTAGTTTGTCGAGAAGGAAAAATACACTATGGTATATACCTAATGAATATAGACAGTTTTCATCGATATACCTGGTAGAGTGTATTGGTGTTGTCAGCAATTTCTCAAGCCGCTTTTGTTGTCTTTCTCCGGGTTGGCCATCTCGCAAAATGTAGCCGTGATACTCCATAGGATTTTCTTGTGGATGAATATAAAGAGAAAGAATGGGATGTAGAAGTAGTGAAGGTGTGAGGAAGAAAATGAAATAGTGGGGGTATTTATAGGTAGTGAAGAAAAATGGTGGTTGATGAATATTTATGATGGGAATAAATGTAGTGGGGTAGGTATGGATAATAAAGGAAGTTATGGGGGGTTAAGAATGGAAGAAAATGGGATTGGAAGTGGAAAAAGAGGAAAAATGGGGGGAAAACCGAGCCACTAGCCGTTAGGTGACCGTTACGTCACCGCGGGCGCAACAGGGATCACCGCGGGCGCGGTCAGGGCGAGCCAAGTTGGGCCGGTCTTGCTTCCTTTCCATTGGGCTTTTCCTTCCTTGCCATTAGCTTCAATTTTTGGAGGTGTACCTAGTTTTCTTACGCACGTGCATATATGTATGTGAATACATATATACATGTATATTTATTTATTTTTATATCAAAATTTTCATTATGGTGACCAGAAAAACAAAAACATTAGTAAATAAAAGATATATATAGAGAAAAAAACACATATGCATATATATATATAGGTACGGACATCGGGTCACCAAAATAGTTATTAATAATGCAGGAAACAGATAATGCAAAAAAATGAGTCTGAAAAGGAAATCAACATAATACTAATAATACTAGAACTAGAGATCTTGTGAATAACACAGATCTATCGCCAACCGGGAGGATGCTCTGCAGGAGTGTCTGGGCCACGCAGCTCAGTCAGCTGGCGTCGAATCTCTGCCACCTCGTGAGCTAATTCATCTAACTCACCAGCAAAGGTAACATCATTCAGTTCCAACTGTAAATGAAGGTCAGCCACCTCATTGCGGAGAGTGGCTATCTCAGTGCGCATAGCAGTCAACAGAGTGCGAATATCAGGTTCCTGCAAGCTGAGGTTATTAGTAAGAACAGTAGTGTGTGTAACCTCGGGTTGGGATGTGTGATCTGGAGTAGAGTCCTCGGGAGCAGGAGTGTATTCAGGAGTAGGATCTTCGGAAGCAGGAGTGTATTCTGGAGTGGGATCTTCGGAAGCAGGAGTATATTCTGGGGCATACTCTGATATCTCACCCCAACCTTCTACAGAATAGTTCCAATTAGCAGGGTTGGAAACACAAGTCATCTGAGGGTCTGGCAGTGTGAAGGTGTAAACTGTCTGGTCATCGATGAGCAATCTGTACTGATATGGGTGGAAAGAGGCCCTCCTCATGAGCCCACGATCCATGCAAAAGTCTAAATCCAGGAAAGTATATCCACAGTATGGGGTCAGCTGTGCCATCAAACTGTCCAAACCCAAAACAGAAGCTATCTGTGTCACATTCCCTCCGGAATGAATGAGTCCTACAGCGGATCGAGCAGTCTGCTCGAGGCTCTCTATCAGAAAACCTCCACTAGCTATAGGTCTGGACTGACTGGCACAGTATAGGAAAAGGATCTCCTCAGCGGTGACTAAGTGGTCACAGTAACTCCTCCCAAAGAAAGTGTGGCACAGAATCATCTCGAAGTATCGGAAAGCCGGGTTATGGATCTTCCTGGACAGCTGGGTAGAGGGGTCAAGGCTGGCTCCATCAGTAATGTCCTGCCAAAATTTATCAATATCTCTGTCCATATAGTAACTCAATGGTAACTCAGTGATAGCGGTCGGTCCAGTTTAGAAACCAAGCAAATCCCCAAATTCTTTGATGGTCAGGGTATACTCGGTACCAAACAATCTGAAAATTAGGCATCCTCGCTCATCTCCTTCACCCACCCATGGGTTATAATCCACAGAGCTAAGAAACTCCAGAGTAAGGTTCCTGTAGGTTTTGTGGACATCATCAGCATAATAATCCCAGCCAAGTTGGTTGCACAGATACCTAATACTTGGCTCAATCCCGAGTGCCTCCATGCAGCTCTGATCGGGGTACCTAGTGGGTACCATAGGTCTAGCAGATAAGGTAGCAAATCGGGCTTTTTGTGCTTCATCCCTGAAAATCACAACCATACCATCGGGGTAATGCATCCTGAAAATATAAACACAAGAAATTAGTCCAGATAAAACATATATAAATTAATAAAATAAAATAAAATTAAGAATAAACCATGGGTTGCCTCCCATGCAGCGCTTGTTTAACGTCTTTAGCTTGACGATTAGATCTTACTTTATGTGGGTATTGGTGGGTCTATAAGAATATGACTAGAGTAGTCAACAGGCAAATCGCCTCCTTTGTATAGCTTCAGTCTTTGTCCATTTACCACAAATGGAGCGCATGAATTGTTTTTGATTTCTACTGCTCCAGACTTTAGAACTTTTGACACTTCAAATGGACCTGTCCATCTTGAACGAAGCTTACCAGGAAAAAGTCGTAACCTTGAGTTAAATAGGAGAACAGGGTCACCAATGTTGAAATCTTTCTTGATGATTTTTTTATCATGCCACATCTTGGTTCTTTCCTTATATATGATGGCATTCTCATAGGCATTCAAGTGAAGCTCTTCCAGCTTGTGAATGTCCAGGATACGTTTTTCTCCGGCTTTTAGGTAATCTAGATTCAAGGATTTAATGGCCCAATAGGCTTTATGTTCTAGTTCGAAGGGTAAATGACAGGACTTTCCATAAACCAATTGATAAGGAGTTGTTCCAATAGGGGTTTTATAAGCCGTTCTATAAGCCCATAAGGCGTCTTTAAGTTTTCCAGACCAGTCTTTTCTGGATAATGATACGGTTTTCTCTAGGATCTGCTTAATCTCCCTATTCGATACTTCTACTTGGCCACTGGTTTGCGGGTGATATGGTGTTGCTACTCTATGTTTTACTCCGTATTTGCTTAGAAGCTTGTCAAATATCTTAGATATAAAATGCGATCCTCCATCACTTATGACTAACCTCGGGGTTCCAAACCTAGGAAAAATAATATTCTTAAACAGTTTGATAACTACCTTGGTATCGTTTGTGGGTGATGCAACAGCTTCTATCCACTTTGAGACATAATCGACAGCTACTAGGATATACTTGTTACCCATTGAGGAAGGAAAAGGTCCCATGAAATCTATACCCCAGACATCAAATATTTCCACTTCTTGGATGTTACTTAAAGGCATTTCATCACGTCTTGAGATGTTCCCAGTGCGTTGGCATCGGTCACATTTTGTAATGTAAGTGTGGACATCGCGCCATACAGTAGGCCAATAAAAACCTGCTTGAAATATTTTGGCGCATGTTTTAGATGTGCTTGCATGTCCACCATAAGGTGCAGCATGACAATGTTTAATGACGTTGCCTACTTCTTCTTCCGGCACACATCGTCTGAATATATTATCTATTCCTCTTTTGAATAGGAGGGGTTCATCCCAAAAGAAGTGTTTAACATCACTAAAAAACTTCTTCTTCTGTTGGTAGCTTAAGTCAGGGGGTATGATATCAGCGGCCAGATAATTCACAATATCTGTGTACCATGGTATGTTGTTCAAGGTTGAGATTTCCTCATAGGTCTCTTCTTCAGTTGAGTTTATCCCAGCTATTAATCTTTCATAAGTAGAGTGATCGTCTATAGGTATAAGTTCAGGTTTAAGGTGTTCTAACCTAGAGAGATGATCAGCTACTAAGTTTTCAGCTCCTTTTTTATCCTTAATATCCAAGTCAAATTCTTGGAGTAAAAGAACCCATCTGAGCAATCTAGGCTTAGCATCTTTCTTACTTAACAAGTACCGGATTGCTGCATGATCTGTGTATACTATTATTTTTGCTCCCACCAAATAAGATCGAAATTTATCAATAGCAAAAACTACGGCTAGCAATTCCTTTTCTGTGGTTGTATAATTTAGCTGGGCAGCGTCTAGTGTTCTACTAGCGTAGTAAATAGCATGCAGTTTCTTGTCTTTTCTTTGCCCTAGTACAGCTCCTACAGCGAAATCACTAGCATCGCACATGATTTCAAAGGGTTGTGTCCAATCAGGTGGTCTTATGATAGGTGCTGAAATAAGAGCTTGCTTTAAAACTTCAAAGGCCTCAAGACATTTTTGGTCGAATTCAAACTCGACATCCTTCATCAATAAGTTAGTTAAAGGTTTTGTTATTTCGGAAAAATTCTTGATGAAACGTCGGTAGAACCCGGCATGTCCTAGAAAACTTCTTACTTCCCTAACGGTCTTAGGTGGGTTTAGGTTTTCTATAACTTCTATCTTGGCCTTATCAACTTCTATACCTCTTTCAGAAATAATGTGTCCCAAGACTATCCCTTCATTTACCATAAAGTGGCACTTTTCCCAATTCAACACAAGGTTTACTTCCACACATCTTTTTAAGATTTTCTCTAAGTTTGAGAGGCAGTTTTTGAAATCAAACCCACACACTGAAAAATCGTCCATAAATACTTCCATAATTCCATCTAGGTAGTCTGCGAAAATTGACATCATACAACGTTGGAAAGTGGCAGGTGCATTACAGAGTCCAAAGGGCATTCGTCTATAAGTGAATGTTCCATAAGGGCAAGTAAATGTGGTTTTTTCTTGGTCCTCTGGGTGAATAGGGATTTGGAAAAACCCCGAATACCCATCAAGATAGCAGAAATATGAGTGTCTTGCTAGACGTTCAAGCATCTGATCTATAAATGGGAGAGGGAAATGGTCTTTTCTCGTTGCCTTATTCAACTTTCTGTAATCTATACACATACGCCATCCTCCTTCTGTTCGTTTTGCCACATGCTCACCTTTCTCATTTTCCATAACAGTGATACCTCCTTTCTTGGGTACCACATGGACTGGGCTTACCCATTCACTATCCGAAATTTGGTATATGATACCAGCTTCTAATAACTTAAGAACTTCTTTCTTGACTACATCACTCATGATAGGGTTTATTCTTCTTTGATGTTCTCTTGAGGGTTTTGAATCTTCTTCTAGCATAATCCGATGCATGCATACGGATGGGCTTATACCTTTTAAATCTGAAACTTTATACCCTAAAGCTGAGGGATATTTTCGCAAGGTATCTAAGAGTTGATTTGTTTCTATTTGGTTTAGAGCGGCGCTAATTATAACAGGTCTATTCATCTCCTCATCCAAAAACTCATATCTTAGATTCTTGGGTAGTTCCTTAAGTTCTATAGTGGGTTTCTCAGTACGCGGCATAAGGTCAGGGGTAAGAGCTAAGCATTCGAAAAGGTTGTCGTCAATGTACGGTTCGATACTCTTAAATCCGTCATCCTCTAAAATAGGGGTTGATGGTAATTTGATTAAAGATTCATTTTGTTCGAGCTCATTTACACATTCGTCAATGACGTCGATGGCATAACACGCATCTCCTATCACTGGTGCCATTAGAAACTTTGATAAAATGAACTCAATCTTTTCATCTCCTACCTCGAAAGTCAGTTTCCCTTTCTTAACATCTATTATAGCTCCGGCGGTCGATAGAAATGGTCTTCCTAAGAGGATTGGGATGTCTTCATCTTCTTTAATATCCATTACGACGAAGTCGATCGGAATGTACAACTGACCAATCTTGACAGGTATGTCTTCTACAATACCCATGGGATATTTGACAGATCTATCATCTAGTTGTAAGGATATCTTAGTAGGTTGAAGTTCTCCTAATTTTAACCTCTTACAGACGGCCAGAGGCATCAGACTTACGCTTGCTCCTAAGTCTAAAAATGCTTTGTCTATCATATGGTTACCTAGGATGCAAGGGATAGAAAAACTTCCAGGGTCTTTATATTTCTTGGCGAGTTTATTTTCGGATATAGAATGACATTCTAAAGGCTTGGGATCATCGAGTCGCCGTTTATTGGTCAAAATATCTTTCAAGAACTTAGCATATGATGGTATCTGGGTTATAGCTTCAGTAAAAGGAATCTCTACATGGAGTTTCTCTATTACCTTAATAAACTTTTGGTACTGGTTTTCTACTTTGGTGTTTTTCAGCCTCTGTGGGAACGGAATAGGTGGTTTATAAGGTTGTTGAGTGTTATTCCCTACTTCTGGTTTTGATTGCTTTTCTGGTTTCTCTGGTTCCTCTACCTGGTCTTTAGGTGTAGCATCTTCCATAGGTTTTTCTGATGTGCTTAAGTTAGGATTTCTAGGCCCTTCATAAGCAGTTCCACTTCTTAAGGTGATAGAATTTGCTTGGCCTTTTGGATTTGGTTGAGTTTGTCCAGGAAATTGTCCTCCAGGTGCAACTTGTACAGAGGTGTTTTGTGCTACTTGGGAAATCTGAGTCTCAAGCATTTTGGTGTGGGTTATCATCTGGTCAAACTTGGTTGCCAGTTGAGTAACTAGTTCGTTCGTGTGAATGTGTTGGTTCATAAACTCCTTATTTTGCTGAGTTTGAGTCTGAATAAAGGTGTATATGGTTTCTTTAAGGTTTGGTCTTGGGGGCACTATTTGCATAGGTTGGTTTTGTTTTTGCGTTTGGAATCCTTGAGGTCTCGAAGGTCCGGGATTTTGGATAGGGTTATTGTTTTTGTAAGAGAAATTCGGGTGGTTCCTCCATCCAGGATTGTAGGTATTCGAGAAAGGGTTCCCTTGGGTATAGTTAACTTGGTCTGAGCTAGATTCGTTCAAAAGGTTACAGTCAACGGTTTGATGTCCTTGAGTTCCACAGAGTTCGCATTCCGATTGGATTGCTGCTACTGTGGTTGGGTTTTGAGACATGTTCTCGACTCTCAAAGCTAGGGCGTCCATCTTGGCATTAATCATGTCCATGCAACTTACCTCATGCTTTCCTCCATGGCTCTCCTTTTTCTCTACTGTCGCTCGTTCTAATCCCCATTGGGTGTGGTTTTGGGCCATGTCCTCTATTAGGGCACAAGCGTCAGGGTAAGGTTTGTTCATCAATGCTCCGCCAGCGGCAGCGTCTATGGACATCTTTGTGTTGTAATGGAGTCCATTATAGAAGGTATGTATGATTAACCATTGCTCCAGGCCATGGTGCGGACAAGCTCTTAAAAGTTCTTTATATTTCTCCCAGGCATCAAAAAGTGATTCGCCTTGGTTTTGGGTGAAACAAGTGATCAGGTTCCTAAGAACAGCGGTCTTGCTTGGTGGAAAATATCTCGCAAGAAAAGCTCTCCTAAGGTCTTCCCAAGTTGTTATTGAGTTAGCTGGAAGGGCGTCTAACCAGTCGTGAGCTTTACCTCTAAGGGAAAAAGGAAACAGTCTTAAACGGATGGTTTCGGGTGTGGCTCCATTTGCCTTAAGGGTGTCAGCTAACTGGATAAATACCTTTAAATGTTGATTCGGGTTCTCGGTAGCGAGACCAGCAAATTGGTTTTGTTGTACTAATTGTAATAATGAGGGCTTTAGTTCAAAGTTGTTGGTAGTTATAGTAGGGTTTACTATACTAGAACTAGGTTCCTTGTTAGATGGTTGGGCGAATTCCTTGAGTGGTCTTTGGTTACGATCTTCTGCCATAGCTCTTCTTATCTTGCGTATAAAAAGACGGGCACGAGCGTAACGTTCAGGTTCTACTAAAGGATCTATTAGGTTACCGGTGCTACGATTTCTACGCATCTACCGGCTAGAATAGCCTTAGTCTAAACGGGATAACAATAGGGTACGAAATTTGACGAAGTTGGTCCCCGGCAACGGCGCCAAAAACTTGATGGGGATCTGTAACGTATAGCCTAAATATAGTACTGCAAGTGCACAGCCTATCGAAGTAATATATAAGATTATCGAACCACAGAGACCAATTGTCAATCTATCAACTCTATTGCTAAGGTGCTTATCTAAGGTGAACAAGAATATTGATGTGAGTGCAGTGCAACAAAGTAAATGAGCGAGGTAAATAACAGTTTAAAAGACAGGTTGGAATGTAAATCATGTAATTAGATATTGGTTCGGTCATGCGTAGATGAAACTACTTATGGGGCAGTATTTTCTATTGATAGCAAAGAATCAATTTAACGGGAACTTGTAGCTTTTGACTACTAAGAACCGAATTTACTCTTTAAATTGAATTCCTTTATTGTCACATATAAAGGGTGCCTTCCGCGTTAAAGAGGTAAACCTATTTTTAAGAAATTGATAGTTTTGACTTAACAGAAAAGTAATTTTACTTGGAAAGATTAACTTAAAGAGACTTTTGGCTTTTGACCAAGAGTCAGATTTCAAACCTACAAACGCGTCCGAAAATAGTTTCAAAATTGTTTTCTAAAAAGGTCAATGATTCCTATTTAACCAATCAACGGCTTTCGCTCTTTTTGTTTGGTTAAATAATAATCAAGTCGTATCATTAGTTTGGACGGCTTTCGATCTTACCCAATAAACATTTAAACATAATTGACTTAAGTTAAAAGCAAAACATCCCCAGAGTATTTTCACTAGCATGATAATTGGAACACGACCATGATGACACTCATTACATCCAAACCTTTATAGTTTAGCCAGACATAATAAGTGCGAGTCTATAAAACGTGTAGACTATGATAAGAGCGAGTAAGTAAAAGAGTGCGAGTCTATAAAACGTGTAGACTATGGTAAGAGCATTTAGAGTCTATAAAACGTGTAGACTATGGTAAGAGCATTTAGAGTCTATAAAACGTGTAGACTATGGTAAGAGCAATTATAAGTAAAGAAATGCAATAAAATAGAACCTTGCTCCAGTCGGAGACTTGAATCTGATACAAATCTGCGGAATGGTAAGGCTGGTATGATGAACTTCAACCAAAGTGCTCCAAGACTCGATTACAACTCAATCTACACCGCAATAACTCCCCGATGTGAAGAGATTATTACTTTACAGAAACTGATAGTATATGGCTTAAGATTGCACTAAGCTTGGATGAAACTAAAAAATGAAAATCGAAAACTATTTATAGAGGATCCTTGAGATGCGTAAAGACCAGCATGCCCCTCAACTTCTTCTGAGCGGGAAACTTTTGTGAAGGCCGCAGGCGCGGTGGCAGTGGCCGCGGGCGCGGTGGCTGGAACTGCCAGATCGTGGGAACGTGGCAGTTGGTCTCTGGGTGAAAGTGGGCCATGTCATCACGTTCCCTGTAGCCGGCGCGGTGCTGAACGCCATAAGTGCAGAATATCTTGAAAACCCCTAATTTCTTGGCGTTTTGGCTCGTTTCTTCACAGAAGGCTCTGAAATGACAAGAATCCTGAAAACAAAGGAAAAAGGAACATAATACGAGAAAATGATAATAAAAACTAAGGAAAACATGTGATATTTGAGTCAGAAACATAGTGCGATTTAGTGCGATCACTCCCCACAAATGTTGTAATAGCGTAGTAACTTTAAATTTCGCAATTTATCGCTTTTATATAACATGCTAGTAATTAGGGTTTGTATGGAAAGACTAAAACCAATACTTAGAAAATCCTAATTCAAGATAAAAACAAGCATGAAAGAAATACACTTGCACACAAGCACCCTTAGGGTTATTCCACTTGGTTGCCTAATACAAAATGGCCATAGTCCCTCGATGACGCTATCTAAGTTGCCTTACAAATGATCTTAGTCCCTCAAAAAGAATTCTAAGATACCTTGCAACATTGCTAATCATGGTTATACGATAACCCACGCCCGTCCCGTTTACATCCAAAGATAGGGTTGCTTACCAAATCAATGGTAAGACAATAATGTCAAAGGAAAAGAAAATGAACAAGAAAGACATTTGGGTAGGTAGATTGCTCCTAATTACTTTCTCCATTCCAAAACAAACATCCTTGCTATTTTCAAAAACAAACACCTACACTTTCAAAACATCTTACAAAACTTGAAAAAAATTTCAAAGGATCAACATCTTTGTATATATTCTTACGAACAAGAATTATTACAAAGATTGCCTAAACAATGGCCTCTTTTACAAAATACTTTCAAAAACCACATCAAGCACAATTTCAAACAAAAAGCAAGTGATCTAGCAAGTAACTAAGAGCCCATGGAAAACCATGGATGAAAAGGGTGCTAATACCTTCCCTTTTCATAACCTACCTCCGAACTCAAGAAATAATCTCAAGAGTCTTTCTGTGCTTTTTCACCTTTCCTTTTGGATAAAAAAAAGTCAGTGGCGACTCTTGCTAACCGCAACATTTGCGATCAAACGCAAAACACCCAAGTCAGTTCTCCCACCATATCACAGAACTGGCGACTCTGCTGGGGACAATTCTAAAAGTGGGGTTACCTTAGGGCTAGATCACATTTATTTTCTTCCATTGTTTGACTTGTATGCTTTACATTATGGTTCTTTATTTGGGTTTGAATCCTCTACTCGGATTTGGGATACATTATAGGTAAGTAGCAATACGTTGTGGAAACTATGTGGGGTATACCGACATGGTCTAAGCAATAGCTACGTTAGTGCGACATATTTGTGGGTGTCGGTAGCCTTTGAGTTAATCAAAGAGAATACGGGGCTGATGAGTGATGTCATGAAGCACTATGAACTTCTAGAACCTTTACATGACCAACTTGGCCTTTAGGATGTAGTGAGATGACCAGCTTTGGTGCAGTCCGAAGTTGGTAGATACTCGATACTACACTCATTGAGGTTTGGTTTCTTGGGATATTTTGATCGCCATTAAAGAGGCTTGTGCTAAAACAATGACCAAGGAAATGATCCAGTGATATTGAGCTCCTTAGAACTCGGTTACTATTACTAGGACAGGTTAAGCCAACTAAACTTCAAGAGGGTATTTGCCTATAAAACTCCATGCAAGCCTAAACCTAGGGACTTGTTTGTTTTGTTTGTATACACATACTTGTACATAACATCATGAACATCATAACATCATACACCCTTCACTAACTATTTCAAGGATTTTGGGATTCATCTTTGTTCTTGTTTTGTAGGATATGGATTCTCTTCGCAGGAAAACTATTCAAGTCAACCTTGTAAAGATCCCTCCACAACTTAAGGAGCTAGCTTCAAGGATTCCTGAAAACTCTCCATTCACCGAGAGACATGGTCGCCTACTCAACTTGGTCACCTCCAACACAGATAAGGACATGATGAAGGTGATCTTTCAGTTCTTTGATCCTTTACACTATTGCTTCACGTTTCCCGACTATCAACTTGTGCCTACTTTGGAAGAATTCTCCCGATTCTTGAGAATTCCCATTCTTAATCAACTACCTTTCAATGGTACGGAAAGAGACCCAAAGCTAGAAGAGATTGCTCAAGCTCTACACTTGCACTTATATGATGTCACAACTCATTGAGAAACAAGGAGTGTGTGATGCGGTGGGAGAACTGACTTGAGGTTTTGCGTTTGTGTTTGCAAATGTTTCGGTTTAGCAAGAGTCGCCACCGACTTTTTATTTTATCCAAAGGAAAGGTCAAAAAAGCACAGGAAAGACCTTTGAGATTGTTTTTGGGTTCGGGGGGTAGATTATGAAAAGGGAAGGTGCTAGTACCCTTTTCATCCATGGTTTTACATGGGCTCTTAGTTACTTGTTTTAGATCACTTGCTTTTGCTTTTCAATTGTTTGAAATGGTGTATTTGTTTGTGGTTTTGAAAGTATTTTGAAAAGAAGCCATCGTTGTGGCAACCTTTGTAATGATTCTTGTTTGAATGTATACAAAGGTGTTTGTCTTTTGAAAAATGTTTCAATGTTTGAAAGTTTGTTTTGGGAAATGTTTTGAAATTGTGTTGTGTTGTTTTTTTTTTAAATAGCAAGGATGTTTGCAAGCTTGATCAAGTAACTAGGAGCATCTACCTACCTACTCAAAGATCTTTCCTACATATTTTTAACCCTTTGACATTGTTGTTTTACCATTGCATTTGGTAAACAACCTTGTGTTTGGATGTTAAACGGGATAGGCGCGGGTCATCGTATGACCATGATAGCAATGGTGCTAAGTATCTTAGCAAGTTTTTTGAGGGACTAGATCATTTTTGTATAGGAAACCAAGATAGCGTCATCGAGGGACTATGATATTTTGTTTTGATTTTGATTTGTCAAGATACCTAGCATGCATACCATGGCCATTTTTAAGGCAACAAGTGGATGAAACCCTAGGGGTGCTTGTGTGCATTGTGTTGTCATTTTCATGCATTTTTTGTCTTGTATTAGGTCAAGCTATTTGTTTGATTTTTTGGTTATCATACAAACCCTAATCTTACTATCATGACATATTTGAAAGAAATAAAGTGCGTAAAAGTAAATCTAATACTATTACAACATTGATATGGAGAGGGGGATACAAGTTTGAATAAGGGGGTATTTGCAACAAAAAAAACCCTAATTCAACTATTACAACCAAATTGAATTCATTGTACAAATAATAAATTGACAAATATTTAAATGTGCAATTAAATATAAATATGCAAAATGATGTTTTGTATTTATTTTATGTATGTAAAAAATAAATTATTTAATGTATCAAAAATAAGAAAATATTAATGATTATTTTTGGAAAGGGTAAAAAACCCTAATTTTTGGTTTAGAAAAATATATGTATATTACATTATTTATTCATTTTATTTATGTACAAAGAAAATAAAAATAATATAGAAAAATGTTTAAAAAAATAAAATATGTGAGAAAATATTATTTTATATGTATAAAAAATAAAAATAAAAATAAATAATATTTTTATAATATTTACAAGTTTTTATTTTAAGAAAATAAAAGTATATTATTTAATAAACTTTTTCTATGTCCAAAAAATAATAAAAATAATAAAATAAAATGTGAGAATTTAAGAAAATATTTTTAGTGATTTTTTATATTTAGAAAAATAATAATAAAAGTCAGAAATGAAAAAGAAATAGAAAAATATGAAAAATAAAAATAATGGGCCAAGGGGGTGTAAACAACAAGCTAAGGGGTGCAAATAGCAAGCCAAACCAAGCCCAGCCCAAAGTCCAGCTTCATCCTTGTCCTTGAGACTGAAACACGCGCGCCATAGTTCAAATCTCTATCTCCCGCATTTGTGCTTAAAAACAAAAACTTGCAACATGAAAGTTATATCTCTTGATCACACGATTCTAACCATATAAAAAACTTAATCTAACTCTCAAAGACCGGAGAGAATTTCTCTGGCCCTAATTTCTAACCTAGTTTTTTCAAAAAGTTCATCATTCAAATTCTCCCAGCTTAGTTAACTTAAATGAATTTTATGCATATGTACAGCTCAAGGGCAATGAGGACTACATTTTTTATTCACAAACCTAAGCCTAATGATTCCTAAATAGTGATATAGAAGTTTGAACTTTACCTGTTTCAGTCAAGCTCGAGTATGGCAATGTAGGGGTTGTGAGTGAGGCCTGAGATACTTGTGAGCTTGCTTGAAGTTCCTCTGAGCTTTCCCAATGCTTAGCCTGCTTTGAAATGGCTTGAATATGCTTGTAGAACTCAACCTGCAAAGTCGGAATTTGAAAATGGTGAAGTGTGTAAATGGAGTTACAGTGACTTGGGAATGGTTGGGATAGCTTAGGTATGTTGTATGGAGTATGTTGGAACTGGTTACAAGCAAAACGCACGAGTGGATTGTGATTTGGCTTATGATTTGCAGATCCTGTCCTATTTTGGCAGAAAATGGGGTTCTTGGTGTACAAGGGTGTTTGAGAGGTTGCTAGCTCGTGTTTCTGGCTTAGTATAATGTGTTCAAGTTGTTTCAAATGTTCACCAGCTTTAGTTTCATCAGATTGCAAAGATATGGACTTTTGGCATAATGACTTAGTTTTGAAGCAAAAGGTGATTTTGACAATGCAAAGGCTTGAACAATCTAGCTTAGGGTCTGCACATAGTTGGTATACTTTTCCCTATCTTTGTGGATGTGGTTTTCTGCAAAATATTAAGTCCAAAGCTCAAGACAAACAAAAATGCAAAAGTTGTGCTTTATGTAAATGGCATTATTGCCTTTTTGCCAAAAATGGATTAATTCAATGTGTAATCTTCTAAAGCTCAGAACAAAGCCTTAATCCATTGTGTTTGCATTCAATTTTTGAGTGTGGAAGGGTTTAAGGACCTGTAAACAAGTACAAGCAAGGTTGGACAGAATTTGCAACTTGTATCAACATGAAAAATGCCATGGACAAAAGTGAGAAATGGCCATTTTATTTTCTTCGATTCTCCCTAACCATAAATGATTTTGGAGAGTTCTTGGACATTTTGGAAATATTGTAACATGCTCTACAATCCATCTTTGAAATGCATTTTGATATTCCAATTGGAACTATGTGAAAAAATTTCATGAAGATAGGTCAAAATCCTGCCTAAACTAGGGCAAAATTTCACTAAGTTAAAAGTTTCATGGACCGTTGTTCACAAAATCATAACTTGAGATCCAAGCATCTTTTGGGAAAACTTTGTGAATCAAAGTTATAGGTTTCATGTAGGACTGAAACTTTCATGTTGGAATTTTTCTTTGAATCCAATTGCATCATGGTGAAAATGTTTGGAAAAGTTGGGAAAAAATAAGAAATTTTCATAACTTAGAAATTTTCTAAGTTATGAAAATTTTCCATTTTAAACCCTAATTTTCAAAATTAGGTTTCTTGATGAAAAAGTTTCATGTTTTGACACATCTTGATGAAAAATGACCCTTGGCACTTGATTTTGACCAAAAAGTCAAAGTTTGACTTTTCAGTGTATAGTTGATTTTTGATCAGTTGACTAGAAAATTCATCTGTCAATCCAATGCATTTGAGATCTTTTGAACCTTGTGAATTGGTCAAGATGATGCCATTGAGTCCTTGAATCCATGCTTGAACCCAATTTTCCATTGGCTAGGTGAAAAATCAGAAATTGCTCTTCTACAGTCAAAACCCTAAAAAAGACCAATTTGCCCTTTTGATGATCTGATCAAATTTCTTGAGGAGTTGTGGTCCAAACTTGATAAAACGGTTCATATGAGTCTATAATGTTTATGTGGATCAAAAATTATGAGGTTTGACTATAAATTGGCCATAGTTGACTTTTTCCCCAATACAATTGATTTCTAGGTCAACTGTCTAATTGACTGGGCAAAAATTTGATTCAAAGCTTGAAACTTGGTATGGGCAATCTTATAAGTCCAACATGAAGTATGAAAGTCACATTGATCATTAGAATTCCAAAAATCCCTGTGCAAACTCAAACCCTAATTTCAGGTCAACGGTGCAAGGAGATGTCTTGAGCAGAGCAAACCATAATCCTGTCTGGAGTCCAAAGAGTCTTGTGAGGGGAAATCTTGATAAAAATAAGAGGGAAAATTTTGGGGTACAACAGTTTCCCCTGTTCAGTCTTCTTGAACCTGAAGAGTTAGATTGGCGAGTTTGCCTTTCGTGACTCGAAGGTAAAAGAGGATTGGACACTAGAGTGCCCGTAAATTTGCACTCGTCAAAATATAGTTGAGGGAATGGGCTTAAAGATGCCATTTGGAGATGGTAGAATCTTGTTGGAGATGGGCTTAAAGATTCCATCCAAGAAGGTTTGTTGAAAATCAGGAGAATGAACATTAAAATGGTGTCCGTGCCTGGAACGTATCTGAGTTGTATCTGGAGATTGGATTTGTATGAGCAATGGAATGGCGTCCATGTCTGGAGCGTATCCGAGCTGTAACTGTATTTGATTCTTGATTGAATAACATAATGACTGCCGTGTCTGGAGTGTATCTGTATTGTATCTGAATCCGAAACTTGAATAAGCGACAAAATTGCATCCGTGTATGGAGCATCTCTAGGCTGGGGATAACATTTGAATGAGTGACAGAATGGCTTCCGTGTTTGGAGCGTATCTGGACTGTATCTTGAAGTTGAGATTTGTATGAGTAGCAGAATGACTTCCGTGTCTGGAGTGTATCTGTACTGTAACTGGGATCTGAATAAGTGACAGAGTGACTTTCGTGTCTGGAGTGTATTTGAACTTAAAGTTGATAGTTGAATCTGAATGAGAAATAGAATGGCTTCTGTGTCTGGAGCGTATCTAATCTGTATCTGATTGTTGAAGTCTGAATGAGTGATAGAATGACCTCTGTGTCTGGGGTGTATCCATATTGTATCTGAATAAGAGATCCGAATGAGTAGCAGAATGACTTCCATGTCTTGGAGTGTATTCGTACTGTATCTGAAATCTTTGAATATTTGTTAAAGATAGCTTCTAATCTTATCCTGAAAAAGGGCAAAATGTTAGCTGAAACACAAAGTTATGTTGCATGAAATGTATGATGCAATAAAATGTGCTTTATCAGTGTTTATGATATATGCATGTAAGCTGATTAGCTATCCCGCTGAGGAGAATAAATCCTTGATAGCTGGCGATAATGAAATCCTTGACTATCGTCAGGGAAAATAAATCCTTGACCATTGTTGGAGATTCAAAATCTTTGATTGCTGAGGATGAGAAATCCTTGGACCACTGTTGGTGATAGAAAATCCTTGGCAACTTGTGGGGATTAAACAGAACTTTGACAACTTCTGTGGGGATGTGAGAATTCCTTCATGACTTTTCTGGGGATATAAGGATCCCTTAAGTCTGCTTGAGAGACCTGCTTGGGGAATCCAGAGAACTATGGCTGGAGATTACACAAGGGGAGTCCTTACTCGGCTGGGGAATTACGAAACTCTAATGATCTCTACTGGGGATTAGATGAAAGAAAACCTTGATCTGCTGGAGAATAAGGAAGAATTTGATGGCTTATGCGGAGATTTAAGAATGAGAAACTTCGATCTCCTGGGGAAATTGAAACCTTGGGGGATTCACCTGAGAAGTGAGAATGAGAATCTTCAATCTGTAGGGATTAAAAATTCTGACAAACTCATACTGGAGAGTAATGAAAACTCTGGCAACTTTACTGGGGAACCAAGAAAGAGAATCTTCAATCTGCTAGGGGAAATAAAATCCATGGGGACTTCAAGCTTGGGAGTTTAGAATGAGAATCTTCATTCTGTCAGGGAGTAAGGACTCTGTGGGGAATAGCTATACTACTGGGGAGTATTTATCCTGCTGGAAAGTAAGTTCAAGACTCTGGGGAAAAAAACTTATTCCTGTTTGGAGAAAGTTCAGGAGTTTGGGTTGTATGCCAATCTACTGGGGAATTATCTTTAGTTGGGGATAAAAGTTAATTGTTATCTGGTTGATTCTCAGATTTTGAGACAACTTGCTGGGGAATCTGGAGAAACTGGATGGTTTCCGCTGTGGATTGGTAGTTGGAAACTTGACTCCGTTGGGGAAGAAGGTTTCATATTTTCTGGGGATTTATGACCCAAAGTTTTTGCTCCGCTGAGGATTGGGAGTTTAGAGGACTTAACTCTAATTGGAATTAAAGGTTTGAAATATAACTCTGTCGGGGATTGAGAGTCTGAAGTTTAAATCTGGCGAGGATTTTGAAATTTAATTCCGCTGGGGATATGTATTTCAAGGTTGTAGCTCCGCTGGGGATCTAGATGATGTACTGCAGGGGATTTCTCTTGGAATAGCCTAAAGACGTTTTCCTATCCTTTCAACCTGTCAATAATTATTCTTTCACATTTCGTTTATTTGTAAACGGTGATTATATTCAAATGCATATGCTCATTTAATAAACCATTGGACGTTTTCAAATAAAACACAAGTGTAAAGAGAAAAGGCAAATAGTTTTATGCACTTTGAAGTATCTTTGTATTAACTGTGTAAGTATTTTGTACAAAGGAGACAGACATCCCAGTAAGAGAATGTTGTCATAAAAATGAGAAAAATTTATACAAAGAAAGATGACTATGTGTAAAAAAATTCCATGGGGTTCCCATTCTTCTATAGCCTTCGTAATTCTGAATATCTTGTCCATTCGTTGCTTCGTCCGAAGATGATTGAGTTGATCAGAAGCCCGTAGCTTGTCTGTGAAGAGATTGTCCTTAAAGTGATCCGACGAGACATAGTCATACGCTTTAATTCCCTAACTTTTGCCTGGACCGCCCTTTCAGGTTTTCAGTCCACCGGGAAACCCTTTTTTGCCCAAGTCGCCCTTTCGGGTTTTCAACTTGCCGGGTGTACAGATTTTTTTTGTTTATCCCTAATTTTTGCCTGAACCGCCCTTTCGGGTTTTCGATTCACCGGGATGCCCATTTTTGCCTAAGTCGCCCTTTCGGGTTTTCAACTTGTCGGGTCGTTTATGCATAGTATCTTTTGACTATGTCTGTGTTTGCAGGGTGTGGCAAGTCATCGCCGTCCATGGTGGTCAGGATCATTGCCCCACCATAAAAGATGTTTTTGATCACAAATGGTCCTTCATAGGTAGGAGTCCATTTTCCCCTGGGATCACTTTGCGGCAAGATGATCCGCTTGATTACAAGATCCCCGACTTGATATGTCTGGCGTCTGACTTTCTTGTTGAATGCCTTGATCATCCGTTTTTGATAGGTCTGACCATGACAAACATCAGTAAGTCTCTTCTCGTCAATCAAGTTAAGTTGATCAAGCCGGGTATGAATCCAATCATCTTCACTCAAACCAGCATCTTTCATGATTCTCAAGGAGGGAATCTGAACCTCGATAAGTAAAACAGCTTCTATGCCGTATACCAAAGAAAAGGGTGTTGCCCCAGTTGAAGTGCGTGTCGTGGTACGGTACCCGTGTAGAGAAAATGCTAAAATTTCATGCCAGTCCTTGTAGGTGACTGTCATCTTTTGAATGATCTTCTTGATATTTTTGTTCGCAGCTTCGACAGGACCGTTCATCTTCGGCCGATAGGGAGATGAATTGTGATGTTGAATTTGGAACTGCTCGCACAAGGCAGTGATCATAGTATTGTTCAGGTTTGTACCGTTGTCCGTGATGATCCTGTCAGGGATACCATACCGGAAAATGAGATTCTGCTTGATGAAGTGGGCAAAAATATTCTTTGTAACGGATGCGAAAGAAGCAGCTTCGACCCATTTGGTGAAGTAATCAATGGCCACCAGAATGAAGCGGTGTCCATTGGATGTTGTAGGCTTGATCTCTCCAATCATGTTGATTCCCCACATCGCGAATGGCCAAGGAGCTGTTAAGACATTGAGAGGAACTAGAGGTATATGTACCTTGTCAGCATAGATTTGGCATTTGTGACAAGTACGAGAATGTTGATGGCAGTCAGCTTTCATGGTAGACCAGTAATAGCCTGCCCGTAGAATCTTCTTAGCCATCGTATGTCCGCTAGAGTGAGTGCCAAAGGTACCATTGTGCAGTTCAGCCATGATCTGCTCAGCTTCGACCTTGTCCACACAACGGAGCAGAATGCAATCATGATTGCGCTTGTAAAGGATACCATTGCTCAGGAAGAACTTTGCAGAGAACCTCCTTAAGAACTTTTTGTCGTTGACTGAAGCTCCTTCAGGGTATTCTTGTGCTTCGAGATACCTTTTGACGTCATGAAACCATGGTCGGTCCACTACTTCTTCGGTATTAATCTCGTGACAATATGCAGGTTCGTCCATCCTTCCAATGGTGATTTGAGGAGCCTCATTATCCCAGTTAAGTTTAAACATGGATAAAATTGTAGCTAGAGCATCCGCTAGCTGATTTTCTTCTCGCGGGAAGTGCTCGAAGGTAATCTGCTCGAAATGTGGTAATAATGTCAGGACATGTTCTTTGTAAGGGATGAAGTTTGGATGTTTAGTATCCCACTCTCCTTTGATTTGACTGATAACCAAAGCTGAGTCCCCAAAAACAATCAAAGATTTGATTCCCAAGTCAATTGCAGCCTTGAGACCAAAGATACAAGCTTCATACTCGGCCATGTTGTTGGTACAGCTGAAGCAGAGTCTAGTAGTGAAAGGTGTATGGCAACTGTGATCGGTGGATCTGGAACTGACTGTTTAACGCTGGTTCGCGAAATGTCGCGGAATCAAGAGTCGCCACCGTCTTTTATTTTCTCCAAATGGAAAGGACAAAAGCACAGAAAAATTCCTTATAGAGATTGCTCTTGGTTCGGGAGGTAGGTTATAGAAAGGGAAGGTGTTAGCACCCTTTCTATCCATGGTTATCCATGGGCTCTTAGATACTTGCTCACTTGTGTTTTCAAAATGGTTTGTTTGCTTTTCAATGTGGGTTTTAAAAAGTTTCTTTGAAAATTCCCGTTCGACTCTTGTATCGGTCCTCAAGAGTGTTTGAAAAGTTGCTTTCGAAAGCTTTTTGAAAAGGTGTCGGTGTGAAAAGTATTTTTTGAATTTGTTTTGAAATTAGAGCAAGCATCTAGAGTCGTCTACCTACCCTAAGGAATTCGTCTGTGTAAATGTCCTTTAAAGTAGTGCCATCCCACCATTGAGAGATAGGTAGCACCACCTTTGGAGGTGTTTGGGTCAATTCGAGGTTCGGGACATAGTGATCACCAGAGCAATAGGAAGACACCTTAGAAGCTACCCTCATGCCAGGTTCCCGGATCATGAGGAATTACTAAGACATCCTCTACTCGACGATCACCTTTCGAGGGCAAGGCAACAGTGAGGCGTACCCTAGGGGTGGTGTGTGCGATTTGTGTGTCGTTTTCATTTGCATTTATCTTGTCATGTTTATTGGTGTTCTACGCTTGTTTTTATTTTCATCCATACATTCTTTCATGCTTTTGATTAACAGTTAAAATATTTGCGGGAAAGTAAAGATCTAAAGCTATTACAAATGGCGCGGGTCCACATCGCCAAAATTAACCAGGACCCGATTTGACAGAAAATAAATAAAGAAATTAAAAGTGCGAGAAGTAATTAAAATGTTACAAGGCCTCGGGAGAGATACATAAATATTTAAGCGGAAAAGAAATAAGTATGCGAATTAATAAGGAATTGAGAACGAGGGCGTTGGACCCTTTTGCAAAAATCAAATTAATGATGAAGTTAATTAATTAAAAAAAAGAAAGAACTTGTTTTTGGTATTTTTTAGTGTTTTATGATTTAATATGAAAAAGAATTAATTAAAATAAATACTAATCCTAATTCTAATGGCTTTTAATTTATTAAGAAAACATTGAATTTAATCTAAATTAACCCTAATTTTTATATACAAATTTAATTATGAAAATAAATAAAAATAATTAATATTAAATATTTATGAAAGAAAAATAAAAAAGGTGACAAATTATTAATTAAACCCTAATTCTAAGTTTTTTTTAGATTTTATTATGAAAAGAATTAAAATTACAACCCTAATTCTAAGTTTTTTTTAGATTTTATTATGAAAAGAATTAAAATTACAACCCTAATTTAAAACTAATTTTTATATACAATTTTATTTATGAAAATACTAGAAACAAAAATATTTATTATTTTTTCTCTTTTTTCTGATTTTTTAGGTATTTTGTGGTTTTATGAAAATAAATAATCAAAGAAATAAATGAAATTAATCAAAATAAAGAAAAGAAAAAATTGTAAGAAAAGAATAGAGAAAGCAAACCCTAGGGGGTTCAGTCCCACATTGGGAGGTAAAGTCCATGTGATTAGGCCCATTATGTCTTGGCCCTTCTGACTTTTGCGTTGACATGTGAGACGGTTGACTCAAGTTTATGGTGTTTCCCAGACCTATGCCTTTGATTTGATTCCAATATGCACGTGGATGGTTTGATCTGGAGGGTGTATGGTACGCCTTGATGTTGGACCTGCATATGATCATTAATTGCAAAATAATATTGAGAATAATGAAGACCTGGGGCTCGAACCCAGGTCAGGAACGTTGCCAGCCTTATGCCTTGCCAGTTGTATTGAACGCGTGCTTTGTATATCAAAGATCAAACAAATATTATAAGGACAAAAACACGCGTTAGTGCTTTTAGCGCAAAATTTTAAAAGGTCCAATCACTCCCTGCCACCTAGTTGTCTTCTTCTTCGTTCCTGAAAATATAACAACAATGGCCACGGTTTTGCAAACGTCCTTTTAGGCCACTTTCTAGAAAATAGCGAATAAGCCTAGGACGCTCATAAATTGAGCGCGATGATGGATTCCTGATCGTCCAAGCCTGCTAGTTCTAATGGTGATACTCAGAGGTTTCAATTTTTCCATATCACGAAACGCCCAATTTCAAGCTTCATGAACCCTAATCTGCATCAATGGCATAATTGCATATAGTACACGAAAACACAATTAAGATAAACGGTTAGCTTCAGAACACCTTAATTAGCATGAATCCATTAACAATATGCAATAAAAATGCCTAAATCTTGAAATACGATTATGCAAAAAAGTAAGAAAAGTGGGACTTCTGTACAGCGTTTCAAGAGGTTATCTTTGATGTTTGTGATTGGAATACGTCCTATAATGCTTGAGGAAGCTAATGAAACAAGAATTATGCCTTGAATCGCCCTAGAATGTGTTTTTCAGTTTTGAGTTTCTTGACAAATTTTCCAAGTTTGTGAATGGTTTCTGCGCAGCTTCAAGGGTTCCCAGGACTAGGTTTTTGTTTAGGCTTATGTACTGAATGAATTAGGTTAAGAATATTGATCCAAATCTCTTGCAATGATGGTTTTGAAGATTTGATTTTCCATCATTATTTTTCAATCTTTCCATGTGCTTTTTGATACAAATCAACTCCAATCTCTCCAAATCTTTCCCTATTTGCATATGCACGAAATCTTGAGGATAAAACATGTACAAAAAGATTGGAAAACTTAGGTTAGCATTTTTCATATATTTAATTTGATTTAAATGAATTATTATAAATAAAAAATGAATAAAGACTTCCCTTTGGGCCAAGTAGTCGTGCATATGCCTTGGGTGATGAATTGTGGAAGAAAAATGGGCCCATTAGCAATTTTAGGTCATTTGAATCAATGTTGACTTTTCAAAATATCCAAAAATTTCCCAACTTCCACAAGGCATAACTTGCTCAATTTTTAAGCTTTTCTCATGTTCTTGGACATTTTGGAAAGGTCTTTGAGTCCTCTAACCAATGCCTTTGGTCCCATGTCATTTTGATTTACCAATCTCAAGTTATGGCCTTTGACTTAAAGTCCCTTTTTGTTGACTTTTGAAAATGACCTATAATGTTGAAATTGATAACTTTTTGTGAGAGCATTTCTTGGACTTGAAGTATGAAGATGAGTTGTAGGAAATGTCTTTCTCTTCAAAATGAGCTTTGGATGGAATTTTTCTGATAATCCATGTGAAAGTTATGCCCTGGTCAATTTACAGTTGACTTTTTCAACTGTCCAAATAAGGAAACTTTTGCATTTTGATGATTTTTGAGCCAAGCTTTGAGAATCATGATCAAGCATTGATCAAATGATGTTTGTGGCTTCAAAATGAGATGTTGACCAAAAATTTGAACTTTTGAATGCCAAATGACCATTTTGCCCCTACAGTTGACTGTAGTGCAATTAGGGTTTTTTACTGTGCAATTTTGAGCTGAATGTCTTGAAACTTGATATGAGGATGCTTGACCATATTTATAGGCATATGAGACTTGATTGGACCTTTGGAAACTTCACTTCCTTGATCAGAACACAAACCCTAATCTTGACTGCTTAGGAGGCTCTTGCACTGTGCGACCCTTGGGGAATTTTGAAGCTTGACTTTTGCAAATCTTTGAAGAATATGGGAGGGCAAATTTTGGGGTACAACAGTTGCCCCTGTTCAATCTTCTTAGACCTGAGAATGCAGATTGGCTGACGTGCCTTTCGTAATCCGAGGGTAGAAGATGATTGAACACTAGAGTGCCCAGAAATTTGCGCTTACATAGTAGCAGTGTGATGATGGGAATGGGCTTATAGATGCCATTTGAAGATTGATGGATAGGATGATGGGCTTATAGATGCCATCTGGATGTTGATTGCGTAAGAGATTCCTTAACTAGAACCTGTATACCTGCAAAATAGAAAATGATTACCTGACACGTTGCAGGAGCTGATTTTCAGATGCTTTTGTGTAGATATGTCCTGACTGGTTACAGGAATCGGATCTTTGAATTCTTCAGACGTGCCCTGGCGAGATACAGGAATCGAGTCTGGTAATGTTAGTCTTCAACGGATACACCCTGGCAAGATTCAGGCATCGGATCCTCGAACTCTTCAGATACACCCTGGCAAGATACAGGAATCGAATCTGGTAATGTTAGTCTTCAACGGATACACCCTGGCAAGATTCAGGCATCGGACCCTCGAACTCTTCAGACACACCCTGGCAAGATACAGGAATCGGATCTGGTAATGTTAGTCTTCAACGGATACACCCTGGCAAGATTCAGGCATCGGATCCTCGAACTCTTCAGACACACCCTGGCAAGATACAGGAATCGGATCTGGTAATGTTAGTCGTCAACGGATACACCCTGGCAAGATTCAGGTATCGGATCCTCGAACTCTTCAGACACACCCTGGCAAGATACAGGAATCAGATCTGGTAATGTTAGTCTTCAACGGATACACCCTGGCAAGATTCAGGTATCGGATCCTTGAACTCTTCAGACACACCCTGGCAAGATACAGGAATCGGATCTGGTAATGCTAGTCTTCAACGGATACACCCTGGCAAGATTCAGGTATCGGATCCTCGAACTCTTCAGACACACCCTGGCAAGATACAGGAATCGGATCTGGTAATGCTAGTCTTCAACGGATACACCCTGGCAAGATTCAGGTATCGGATCCTCGGACTCTTCAGACACACCCTGGCAAGATACAGGAATCGGATCTGGTAATGCTAGTCTTCAACGGATACACCCTGGAAAGATTCAGGTATCGGATCCTCAAACTTCTTCAGACACACCCTGGCAAGATACAGGAATCGGATCTGGTAATGTTAGTCTTCAACGGATACACCCTGGCAAGATTCAGGTATCGGATCCTCGGACTCTTCAGACACACCCTGGAAAGATACAGGAATCGGATCTGGTAATGCTAGTCTTCAACGGATACACCCTGGCAAGATTCAGGTATCGGATCCTCAAACTTCTTCAGACACACCCTGGCAAGATACAGGAATCGGATCTGGTAATGCTAGTCTTCAACGGATACACCCTGGAAAGATTCAGGTATCGGATCCTCGGACTCTTCAGACACACCCTGGCAAGATACAGGAATCGGATCTGGTATTGGTCATCAACAGATACACCCTGGCAAGATACAGGAATCGGATCTTTAGTTGCGACCATTGATGGTGATCATTTTTTTGTACTTTTGTGCTGAAAAGACAAGCGTTAGTTGTATGTGATGTCATGATGTATGACATGCGAGATGCTCTCAGAATGAATGAGATTGTATGTTCATGATGCGTATATGCATGCTATAATGTATGAAGATATTTATGAATGTATTTTTCGTCTAGGAAAGTAAATCCTTGACGGGTGCCGGGAAGTCATATCCTGGGCTGATGTTGGAGAACAGATTTTGCTTCCGCTGGATGATAGTTGCAAGTATACCGGTAGGAGAAGATGACTCCGTTGGGGAATAAACTTGGCAAAGGGAAGATTCTGCAGGGAGAAAAGTACTCTAGCAACCATGCTGAGGAGCGATACTCTGTGGGGAGAGAGATACTTTGCTGGAGTTGTTAGTAGTAACTTGCTGAGGATACCCTTGTTGTATTGGAAATATGAATAGACTTCGCTGGGGGTAAGAAAGAACTATGTTGACGACGACCTTTCCGTGGCTTTTGGCTGAGGATAACCCAGTTATATCCTGTTAAGGAAATAACTCTTTAAATAAAGCCGGGAGACGTGTTCGTGTTCTGCGAGGATAAGCTTCCAGAATCTACTGGGGATAAGCTTACTACTTGGGGAGATGGATTCCAACTTTCCTGGGGAAACTGGATTGGACTCTCTTGGGGAAGTTTGAACTGTATCGGGGAAGTGATTCCTTTGAATATTTGATATACTGTCGGGGAACAATCTTTAGGACAAGACTGCCGGGGATGCTGGTTAAGAATATATATGCTGCTGGGGAATGTTGGGATCTGCTGGAGGATACTCAACTTCCTTAAGTTTGATAGTAGCTTCGCTTGAGGAGAGTGTATTGACTGCTGACTTACTCTCTGGGGAATTAAGGTGTCTGGTTATGTTCTTCGGCTGAACCTACCTTGGTACCTTAGTGGATAGAACAATTAGATTGCCTAGACAACTCTTTATTGCCCCTGTTTCTAAGGTGGGAGAGGAAGACCTGTGAGGTGCTGATAGTTGTTGACGGGCAAACCTTCTTCTGATAGGCATGCGACAAGGTGACAGGACATAGTCGTACGCTTTGATCCCTAACTTTTTCCTGGACCGCCCTTTCGGGTTTTCAGTCCACCGGGATACCCATTTTTGCCGAAGCCGCCTTTCCAGGTTTTCGACTTGCCGGGTGTACAGATTTTTCATTTCATCCCTTCATTTTGCCCGAACCCTTTTGGTTCGCCGGGAAGCCCTAATTTTTGCCTAGGTATGTCAACCTAGCGGGTCTTTGATTATGCGTAGCATCTTTTCGACTATGTCCATGTTCTCAGAATGTAGGGAGTTGCCCCTGTTAGAAGTGTTTTGTCATGCCACCAGAAGGTGTTTGATCAGGCCAGATTCGTTGTTGAAATGCCCCAAGTGACTCAGGCGGAGATTTGCCCCAGGCTATTTGGCCTTTGAGAGATTCTTCGAATCTTGATTGGATTGCCCCAGATAATAGACACTGGCCATGTCTGCCCCTTGATTGGAGATACTCTTGTTCATTAGACTTTCATTGTGCGAATTTCCCTGCTGTTCAAACAAAAAGTCATATGCAAACAAAGTCATGTTGAAAATGCAAAGCCTATGTCTGTCTTGAAGATTTTGAAAATGCATTCTTTTTCATGAAACAAGTGAATGTTTGTAAAACGTGATGTCAACTCCGTATTTACCGTAAGCCTTAAGGAGTCAGGATACCTTTCGTAACAGTATGCTTTCGAACTAACCCACGCTTCAGCTAGGACCTTTAAGGGTTATAACGTGGCCTGGTTCACGGTTTAAGAAACAAAGGATAAAGGCTCAAATTATTTGTACCCACCCACTCTTCGTGATGTTCTCCAAACCTAAACTCAGTTGATCATACGTTAGACCTTGTTTGAGTCTTTGCTCTGATTTTCCAATGATGGTTCAGATATTGATGATTTATTCTGAATAGGCAGTCATTTTTTTTTTGTCGAGGGTTTGTAAGACCTCTTTCTTTCTTTTTTTGACTTTGTTATCCCTATTTTTTGCCTGAACTGTTTCCTTTTTTGGAATTACAGTCAGCGGGATGCCCCAGCTTTGTAAGTCTCCTTCATGGGTTTTGACTTAATGGGCTTTTTTTATTTTGAGAGATATAATGACTGCCTGTCCTTGATTATTCGGAACCATCACTGTTTTTCTTTGTAAGGACCTCTTTGGTGCCATTCGTTATGCACTTGGATCAACTGAGAGAACTACCCTGCCCCAGGTTATAATGAAGGGTTTTGAATTTCGAAAAGAAAAACTCCTACTTCTTTGGCTCAGAGGGGTTGACGAGGGATTATCATCCTTATAACTCCAGTGTTTAGGGATTGAAACAATGCCTGTACCTCATCAGCGGGGTCTGTTCGAAAGCATACTGTAGATTGTGGTATCATTTTCGTCATCCTCCCTCAAGAGGCTTAGAATTTTAGATCAAGAGTTGATATCAGAAAAAATATGAAAATAATTTGCATAGAGTGAATACGAATATATTGATTCAAAATAGACATAAGCGATGCATTAATGGAATAACAATGTTTAACATGAATAACTGTTTGAACAAAAGAAAATTGCAACTTGAACATTCGAATGAACAAAAATTTTCTAGTCTCGGGGCTTGTCACTTCACATGGTGCCTCCTGTAGGGATGGTAGAAGCACTCAGCCTGGCCATCTTGGGTGAATTCCACGGCTCCTTCCTCGATCAGATCTTGGATCTTATTTTTCAGAGTCCAACAATCCTCTGTAGCATGCCCCGGGCTGTCAGAATGATAAGCGCAGTGAGCGTTGGGGTTATACCTTGAAGGTGTCCTGTTGGGGTTCTTAGGAGGATCCTTTAGAGTTACCAAATTCAACCTCAGCAGTTGTTGTAAGGCTTGAGGCAGCGACACGTTGAGCTTGGTGAATTGCCTTTTGGGCTTGTCTGGCTGAAGCTGGTGAGGTTGATACTGAATTGGTGATACTGGAGCCGTATGAGGAGCTTTCTCCTTACCTCTTTGCCTCAGAGATGGTCGAACGATGACTGGCTTTTTACCCTTAGATGTTTGCCCCAGTTGGTTACCCTGAAGCAGTTGGTTGACGAGAAACCGGAGCTCATCTTGTCTTTGAGCTAAACCTTGAATGGCATTCCTCTGCCCCAGCATTTGGGCTTTCATTGCATCCATCTCAGCTTGTAGGTGTTTCAACCTTTCATCCTCAGCACTGTTCCTGACAAAGGTCCCCATGAGAAGTGTCCTTAGCTCCTCCTGCCCCTTGGATAGATTCAGGAGGATTTCCCCGAACCGAGTCTCTTGAGCAAGAAGGTCCTGGTTATCTTGTTGGAAGGCCATTGCTGAAATAAACAGCGAGAAAGGTAAGCGACCTGCAACAAGGATACCTGTTATGCAATGATGAGTATGACATGCATGTAATGTTTTCAAGGACCTCGCGGGGTAAACAAGAAAATTTGTTAGAGCTGGGATCCAATAGCTTGATTGAAGGAACCCATGTTGTTGAGAATTCTTCTTCAAGGGTCAAAGGCTCACCATCTCCAGTGGGTCATAGCCCCTGACAACCTTGGCTAGAGGAAAATAAATCCTCCTTGCCCCTTGCTGGGATAGTTGGTTCACCATGACCTGCATCACAAGCCCTTGAGATCCTTGAAATGGGTTAGGATGTATGCAATGGTATGATGTTATGCTATGCATGGGGTAATGTACGTAACCCTATTACGAGTCCCAATTAAGGACTGCAAACCAAAACCTGCAAGAAACTCAGTACACTCTGTTATGTGTCCCTATTAAGGACTATAAACAAAACCTGCAAGAAATTTGGTAAACTCTGTTATGAGTCCTAATTAAGGACTGCAAACCAAAACCTGCAAAGAACTTAGTAAACCATGTTATGAGTCCTGATTAAGGACTATAAACAAAACCTGCAAGAAAGTTAGTAAGCTCTGTCATGGGTCCCAATTAAGGACTAAAACAAAACCTGCAAGTAGTTCATGTGTCAGATAAAACATGCAAGTAGTCAAGTACGAAGGCACACAAGTCACACAAGAGAAGCCCTTAGAGTTTAGGCCAGCATGGGGTCTGGGTATTACCCTCTTGAAGTTGGTGGGCTCAACCTGTCCTATTAGAAGTAACCGGGTTCTAAGGGTCTCAATATCACGGGATTGCTTTCATTGTTCATCGTTTCGATTTAGCCACTGAACTGGAGACCGAAATATTCCAGGAAAGCAACCCTCAATTGAGTGTAGTATCGAGTATCAACCAACCTCGGACTGCACCAAAGTCAGTTATCTCACTACCCTAAAGAGGCCAAGATGGTTCAATTAAGGTTCCTAAGGTCAGTTGATGCTTCACGACACCACGCGGAGGCCCCGTACTCTCCTTGACTGAACTCAAGGGTTACCGGTACACACCAAAGTGCCACATCAACGTAGCAGACTGTTTCAACCATGTCGGTATACCCCGCACAGTTCCCTCACAGCCTTGTTGCTACTTTCTAAGAAGGTATCCCCAGATCCGGGTTAGGATCTATAGAACTCCCAAGACAGTCCCACAATTTAAAGCAAGCAAGGAAAGCAATTGAAAACACAGTTATGAACTAACCCTAAGGTACACCTCACTTTAAGTTTATTCCCCAGCAGAGTCGCCAGTTCTGTGATCGGTGGATCTGGAACTGACTGTTTAACGCTGGTTCGCGAAATGTCGCGGAAGCAAGAGTCGCCACCGTCTTTTATTTTCTCCAAATGGAAAGGACAAAAGCACAGAAAAATTCCTTATAGAGATTGCTCTCGGTTCGGGAGGTAGGTTATAGAAAGGGAAGGTGTTAGCACCCTTTCTATCCATGGTTATCCATGGGCTCTTAGATACTTGCTCACTTGTGTTTTCAAAATGGTTTGTTTGCTTTTCAATGTGGGTTTTAAAAAGTTTCTTTGAAAATTCCAGTTCGACTCTTGTATCGGTCCTCAAGAGTGTTTGAAAAGTTGCTTTCGAAAGCTTTTTGAAAAGGTGTCGGTGTGAAAAGTATTTTTTGAATTTGTTTTGAAATTAGAGCAAGCATCTAGAGTCATCTACCTACCCTAAGGAATTCGTCTGTGTAAATGTCCTTTAAAGTAGTGCCATCCCACCATTGAGAGATAGGTAGCACCACCTTTGGAGGTGTTTGGGTCAATTCAAGGTTCGGGACATGGTGATCACCAGAGCAATGGGAAGACACCTTAGAAGCTACCCTCATGCCAGGTTCCCGGATCATGAGGACTTACTAAGACATCCTCTACTCGACGATCACCTTTCGAGGGCAAGGCAACAGTGAGGCGTACCCTAGGGGTGGTGTGTGCGATTTGTGTGTCGTTTTCATTTGCATTTATCTTGTCATGTTTATTGGTGTTCTACGCTTGTTTTTATTTTCATCCATACATTCTTTCATGCTTTTGATTAACAGTTAAAATATTTGCGGGAAAGTAAAGATCTAAAGCTATTACAAATGGCGCGGGTCCACATCGCCAAAATTAACCAGGACCCGATTTGACAGAAAATAAATAAAGAAATTAAAAGTGCGAGAAGTAATTAAAATGTTACAAGGCCTCGGGAGAGATACATAAATATTTAAGCGGAAAAGAAATAAGTATGCGAATTAATAAGGAATTGAGAACGAGGGCGTTGGACCATTTTGCAAAAATCAAATTAATGATGAAGTTAATTAATTAAAAAAAAGAAAGAACTTGTTTTTGGTATTTTTTAGTGTTTTATGATTTAATATGAAAAAGAATTAATTAAAATAAATACTAATCCTAATTCTAATGGCTTTTAATTTATTAAGAAAACATTGAATTTAATCTAAATTAACCCTAATTTTTATATACAAATTTAATTATGAAAATAAATAAAAATAATTAATATTAAATATTTATGAAAGAAAAATAAAAAAAGGTGACAAATTATTAATTAAACCCTAATTCTAAGTTTTTTTTAGATTTTATTATGAAAAGAATTAAAATTACAACCCTAATTCTAAGTTTTTTTTAGATTTTATTATGAAAAGAATTAAAATTACAACCCTAATTTAAAACTAATTTTTATATACAATTTTATTTATGAAAATACTAGAAACAAAAATATTTATTATTTTTTCTCTTTTTTCTGATTTTTTAGGTATTTTGTGGTTTTATGAAAATAAATAATCAAAGAAATAAATGAAATTAATCAAAATAAAGAAAAGAAAAAATTGTAAGAAAAGAATAGAGAAAGCAAACCCTAGGGGGTTCAGTCCCACATTGGGAGGTAAAGTCCATGTGATTAGGCCCATTATGTCTTGGCCCTTCTGACTTTTGCGTTGGCATGTGAGACGGTTGACTCAAGTTTATGGTGTTTCCCAGACCTATGCCTTTGATTTGATTCCAATATGCACGTGGATGGTTTGATCTGGAGGGTGTATGGTACGCCTTGATGTTGGACCTGCATATGATCATTAATTGCAAAATAATATTGAGAATAATGAAGATCTGGGGCTCGAACCCAGGTCAGGAACGTTGCCAGCCTTATGCCTTGCCAGTTGTACTGAACGCGTGCTTTGTATATCAAAGATCAAACAAATATTATAAGGACAAAAACACGCGTTAGTGCTTTTAGCGCGAAATTTTAAAAGGTCCAATCACTCCCTGCCACCTAGTTGTCTTCTTCTTCGTTCCTGAAAATATAACAACAATGGCCACGGTTTTGCAAACGTCCTTTTAGGCCACTTTCCAGAAAATAGCGAATAAGCCTAGGACGCTCATAAATTGAGCGCGATGATGGATTCCTGATCGTCCAAGCCTGCTAGTTCTAATGGTGATACTCAGAGGTTTCAATTTTTCCATATCACGAAACGCCCAATTTCAAGCTTCATGAACCCTAATCTGCATCAATGGCATAATTGCATATAGTACACGAAAACACAATTAAGATAAACGGTTAGCTTCAGAACACCTTAATTAGCATGAATCCATTAACAATATGCAATAAAAATGCCTAAATCTTGAAATACGATTATGCAAAAAAGTAAGAAAAGTGGGACTTCTGTACAGCGTTTCAAGAGGTTATCTTTGATGTTTGTGATTGGAATACGTCCTATAATGCTTGAGGAAGCTAATGAAACAATAATTATGCCTTGAATCGCCCTAGAATGTGTTTTTCAGTTTTGAGTTTCTTGACAAATTTTCCAAGTTTGTGAATGGTTTCTGCGCAGCTTCAAGGGTTCCCAGGACTAGGTTTTCGTTTAGGCTTATGTACTGAATGAATTAGGTTAAGAATATTGATCCAAATCTCTTGCAATGATGGTTTTGAAGATTTGATTTTCCATCATTATTTTTCAATCTTTCCATGTGCTTTTTGATACAAATCAACTCCAATCTCTCCAAATCTTTCCCTATTTGCATATGCACGAAATCTTGAGGATAAAACATGTACAAAAAGATTGGAAAACTTAGGTTAGCATTTTTCATATATTTAATTTGATTTAAATGAATTATTATAAATAAAAATTCAAATAAATAAATAAAAAATGAATAAAGACTTCCCTTTGGGCCAAGTAGTCGTGCATATGCCTTGGGTGATGAATTGTGGAAGAAAAATGGGCCCATTAGCAATTTTAGGTCATTTGAATCAATGTTGACTTTTCAAAATATCCAAAAATTTCCCAACTTCCACAAGGCATAACTTGCTCAATTTTTAAGCTTTTCTCATGTTCTTGGACATTTTGGAAAGGTCTTTGAGTCCTATAACCAATGCCTTTGGTCCCATGTCATTTTGATTTACCAATATCAAGTTATGGCCTTTGACTTAAAGTCCCTTTTTGTTGACTTTTGAAAATGACCTATAATGTTGAAATTGATAACTTTTTGTGAGAGCATTTCTTGGACTTGAAGTATGAAGATGAGTTGTAGGAAATGTCTTTCTCTTCAAAATGAGCTTTGGATGGAATTTTTCTGATAATCCATGTGAAAGTTATGCCCTGGTCAATTTACAGTTGACTTTTTCAACTGTCCAAATAAGGAAACTTTTGCATTTTGATGATTTTTGAGCCAAGCTTTGAGAATCATGATCAAGCATTGATCAAATGATGTTTGTGGCTTCAAAATGAGATGTTGACCAAAAATTTGAACTTTTGAATGCCAAATGACCATTTTGCCCCTACAGTTGACTGTAGTGCAATTAGGGTTTTTTACTGTGCAATTTTGAGCTGAATGTCTTGAAACTTGATATGAGGATGATTGACCATATTTATAGGCATATGAGACTTGATTGGACCTTTGGAAACTTCACTTCCTTGATCAGAACACAAACCCTAATCTTGACTGCTTAGGAGGCTCTTGCACTGTGCGACCCTTGGGGAATTTTGAAGCTTGACTTTTGCAAATCTTTGAAGAATATGGGAGGGCAAATTTTGGGGTACAACAGCAACCTTCTGGAGAGATAAGTACAGCACCGATACCGTTTCCAAGTGCATTGGAGGCACCATCAAAGTACAGGGTCCATCGGGATCCTTGTTCAGGTCCGTCATACGGTATGTTTTCTTCAATGTTGCTCAAAGTCATAATGTCCTCGTCGGGGAAGTCAAACCTCATGGATTGGTAATCTTTGACAGCTTGATGGGCCAGATGATCGTCTAGTACACTCCCCTTTATAGCTTTTTGGGTCGTGTACTGTATATCGTATTCTGTCAGGATCATCTGCCATCTAGCGATTCTTCCAGATAAAGCAAGCTTCTCAAAGATGTACTTGATCGGATCCATCTTAGAGATCAGCAGAGTGGTGTGAGTCAACATATACTGCCTTAGCCGGCGAGCAGCCCATACCAAAGCGCAGCAAGTTTTCTCGAGCAGTGAGTATCGGGTCTCACATTCGATAAACTTTTTGCTAAGGTAATAAATGGCATGCTCTTTTCGGCCAGACTCGTCATGTTGGCCCAGTACGCACCCCATTGAATTCTCCAAGACAGTCAGATACATGATTAACGGCCTTCCTTCGACGGGTGGCATCAAGATAGGAGGTTCCAGCAAATACTCCTTGATTTTATCGAAAGCAACTTGATAGTCATCATTCCATTAACCACCTGATCTTTCTTCAACAGCTTGAAGATTGGTTCACAGATAGATGTTAGGTGAGAAATGAACCTTGCAATGTAGTTTAGGCGTCCCAAGAAACCTCTGACCTCCTTCTCAGTGCGAGGGGCAGACATTTCTTGTATAGATTTGACTTTGGCAGGATCAACCTCGATGCCTTTGTTGCTGACTATGAAACCCAAGAGTTTACCGGACCTGACTCTGAAAGTGCACTTGTTAGGGTTTAGTCTGAGCTTGTATTCTTTCAACCTGACAAATAGCTTTTGCAGATGGTCGAGGTGTTCTTCTTCAGTTTGTGAATGGGCTATCATGTCGTCTACGTAGACATCTATCTCATGATGTATCATATCATGAAACAAAGCTACAATGGCGCGTTGGTAGGTTGCCCCGGCATTCTTCAGTCCGAATAGCATCACTTTATAACAGAACGTACCCCACTGTGTAACAAAGGTAGTTTTCTCCATGTCTTCAGGGGCCATTTTAATTTGGTTGTACCCTGAAAATCCGTCCATGAAAGAAAATACCTTGTGCTAAGTTGTATTGTCAACCAAAATGTCAATGTGCGGCAGTGGAAAGTCATCTTTAGGGCTAGCCCTGTTTAAGTCTTTGTAATCCACGCACATTCTGACTTTCCCGTCCTTCTTAGGCACGGGCACAATGTTAGCAACCCATTGTGGATAGGAAGTAACAGCAAGAAATCCAGCATTGAACTGCTTCATAACTTCAGCTTTGATCTTTTCAGACATGTCAGACCTCATGCGGCAAACTTTCTGTTTAACTGGTGGACAGTCTTCCCTTGTAGGGAGACGGTGAACCGCAATATCTGTATCAAGTCCCGGCATGTCTTCGTAAGACCAGGCGAAGATCTCAACATATTCATTCAACAGCTTAACTAAGCGCTCCTTGACACTTGGCTCTAGGTTGGCACCCACTCTAACTTCTTTTCTGTCTTCCTCTGTACCCAAATTGATTGTCTCTAACAGGTCCTCATGAGGTAGAATAGCCCTTTCTTCCTGTTGTAGCAGTCTAGCCAATTCTCCAGGCACTTCACAGTCTTTATCACCTTCGTATTCGGCATGGTAGACCAGGTCTTCAGAGTCACTGAAGGCCATAGCAGAATTGTTACCCATAGAATCCGGAATGGATGGGTACCTACATTGGTGAGTGTGGGTGTGTGTAAGGGATAGCCACCTTTAAACAAATAAAATGTAAAAAGAAATAAAATGAACACAAAAGTTTATATGTGAAAACGTCCATGATTCATTAAAATGGCATTTGAAGATGAAAAAATCAAACCCTTACAAATGGACCTATGTACCTCGGGTAAGGCACAAGGTTAAAAGTGTATGAATTGTTTAGGAATTATTACAAACCAACAGAAATGTTTGAAAGATAAATTACTGATTGATGAAAGTAATAGGAATAAAGTCCTTTGCCTCCCAATTGCTCAATCCTCCTTCAACGGTAAGGAAAATCCAGTCTTCTAGGTTGCTCTCCTCTTTACCATCCTCCAAAGCACTGACTCCATGATGAGTGATCTTCACTGGTGGCCCTCCAGCCTGGGAGCGGCGCACAACCTTTTGAGCAAAAGCAGTGAAACCCAAGCCGAATTTATCAGATTTGAATGGAAAATCAGAAAGTTGCCCCCAGATGGTGCTTCCTCCTTCTTCAATCATAGCCTTTGCATCTTTCAAAGAAGACATCCGAGGCGGAGTCCTGGTAATCATAGGTACAGAAGGAATTGTCTTGGTTGCTGCAATCTCCTAAGCTACCTCTTCAAAATGCTAAAAGGGGGTTTCGATGAATTCACCATCCAATTCCATATAGCGGAAAGAATTAAGATGGCTTATCATGTATTCCTCTTCACTGTGAACTGTCACAATTCTCCCCTGAACAGGGTACTTGAGCTTCTGATGCAGAGTTGAAGTAACGGCTCCAGCATGATGAATCCAGGGTCTTCCCAACAAGCAAGAATAGGAGGGACGGATGTCCATGACATAGAATATGGAATTGAAGGTTTCAGTTCCCACTTTAATTGGGATGTCCACCTCCCTGTGGACCATTTGTTTAGAACCATCAAAGGCTCTGACAATGATGTTGCTGGGCTCCAAAGTTAGACCTTTATAATCTAGCCTATCCAATGCCTTCTTTGGTAAGACGTTCAGCGATGAACCAGTATCTACCAGAATGTGTGCCAGAGTAGTCCCTCTGCATTCTACTGAGACATGTAAAGCGTCATTATGTTTCCTCCCTTTGATTGTTAAATCGGCGTCGGAGAACCCTAGACCATTGTCTGCTGTTAGGCTAGCTAAACATTCCTGGAACTGGTCCGCGGAGGTTTCCTGGGGCACATGGGCCGTTTTCAAGAATTTGATCAAAGCTTTGGCATGAGCTTCTGAACAAAGCAGCAAGGCCAACATAGAGATTTTTGAGGGGGTTTGCCCCAGTTTCTCCACAATATTATAATCGCTTTTCTTGATTATTTTCAAAATCTCTTCCATTTCTTTTTGAGAGGTTTCAGGGATGATTAACGGCTGAGCCCTCGTCCTGACAGGCTCTTCTTGGATCCTTTTTCCCTCTATCATCAGTAACAACAGAGGGGACAACTTCAGGAGTCAAAACTTCTTCAATAACTGGAGTTCTCGCAGATATGTTGACCGGCACAGGGATAACCTTAGGAGCAGCTGAGGGTCCGAAGATTTCCTTTGGAGGCGCAATCTTCGGAGAGAAAAATCTTCCACTACGGGTGATTTTACTCGTTCCGGCAATGTTTCCAATGTCGGAAGTCTCTTCATCAGAACTCTCTTTAGTTAACTCAATTTGTTTAACATCGTGGTAGAAGATATCTCCCCCATAGTTCCACGATATTGATTTGTTGGACTTGTACGGGATAGGCCCCGGCATAGTTATCTTCAAAGGTATAATCTTCGGATCGGATGTAATCTTAACAGGTCTTTTGGAGACCTTGGAAAGATTGGCAGATATGGTAATTATCGAAACATCATTGACAAGAGTCGGTATAACTGGAGTCTTTTCAAAAAGGATTTCTTGGTTATCCATTAGGCGTTGGATGCCTAACTTCAACAACGGACAGTCGGTTGGTAAGGAGGAACAAAGGCAGCAATCTTCTTCACAACCTGGGAAAATCCCAGCCTTTAGTAAATTCAACTTGATTATCGGTAACAGAGTCATCAAATCATCAACAGAAGCAACAAAAAGGTCTTCCTCAACAGCATGGACATTGTGACCATGTTTTGGCATTGGAGTAGAGATCACGTTGGGCTTTTCAGGGGCGTCGAGTTCCACTTCTTTAGAATCTATTAAATCCTGGATCTTATTCTTGAGGGCCCAACAATTGTTGGTGTCATGCCCTAGGCTGTCTGAGTGATAAGCACATTTGGCATTTGCATGGTAGTAAGGAGAAGTTGTATTCAGATTCTTCGGCGCTTCTTTTAAACTTGCAAGGTGTAACTTCAACAGATGAGGGAGAACCTGAGTAGGTGTCATATTGATCCGGGTGAATTGCTGTGCAGGCCTTTCCACCCTTGCTTGGTTGGTTCAGGGTTGATTGCTTCTAGGCTGATCAGCTGCAGACTTCTAAATCATTACAGCCCCCACCGCTGGCCGGCGCTCAACTCTTCCTTGACTTCTCTGAGAGTAGACAGCTGAGACTTCTTTCTTTGCTGGAAAGGTCTTTTTGATGGCAGCGGAAGCAGATGCATCCTTTTGAATTTTTCCGCTCTTGATTCCGGCTTCAACTCTCTCACCAGTCAGAATCAACTCGATGAACCCCACAGACGAACTTCCAATCAGGTGATTGAAAAAGGGGCCTGACAGTGTACCCAAGAACATATATGTGATACGGTGGGAGAACTGACTTGAGTTTTTGCGTTTGTATTTGCACTTGTTCGGTTTAGCAAGAGTCGCCACCGACTTTTTATTTTATCCTAAGGAAAGGTTAAAAAGCACAGGAAAAACCTTTTGAGATGTTTCGTGGGTTCGGGGGATAGATTATAGAAAGGGAAGGTATTAGCACCCTTTCTATCCATGGTTATCCATGGGCTCTTAGTTACTTGCTTAGATCACTTGCCTTTGATTTTCAATTGTTTGAAATGGTGGTGTGTGTGTGTGTGTGTGTGTGTGTGTGTGTGTGTTTTGAAAATGTTTTGAAAAAGACGCCTTGTCTTAGGCAACCATTGTAATGACTCGTGTTTGAGTATATACAAAGGTGTGTATCTTTTCGAAAAGATGTTTCAAATGTTTTTTGAAAGTTTGTTTTGAAAGTGTTTGTGGAGTGGATTTTGAAAAGTAGGCAAGTGTGTTTTTGCAAGTTTGTCAAGTAACTAAGAGTTTGTCTACCCTATTGTACTCAAAGGTTTTTCTCATGTCTTAACCCTTTTAACAATTTTGTTCCACCATTGTATTTGGTGGACAATTTTGTATTAGGATGTTAACGGGACAAGCCTTTTGTTTACTGGTTGATGTATTGGTTTGTATAGTTTAGGCTTGATAGTTCAGGCAGGTTTGATGTTTTGAATGTTTGGGTGTTTGAAGGTTAATGCAGGTTCCTGGCTTTTTGTGAGGTTTGGAGCTTAGGCTTCAAGCTTGTGGAGGCAGTTCGTGTTTCAATGTTACAGTTTTGTTTGTGTTCTTTTTCTTGTGTTATTTTTGCCTCTCCCTTACTGTTCTATAACAGTTTTGCCTTTATATTCCTTAAGCCTCAGCCATGTAAGCCTTTCTTCTTTCTCTCTCTCTCCCTCTCTTGACAGATTTAAGCATTTTTTATTGCTTAGAACTGCCTTATGTTCTGAAAAGGTGACTGGCTGAAAATGATGATTTGAATATCTTGCTTGCACTTTGGTTTTGCATTGCATACTTCTTATCTCCTTTTTCCAGATTTTCTGCATATTGTACTTCTTTGACAGCTTTTGGATAGCCTTTTGTACTTGTTTGATATCTTGATATCTTTCTATATCCTTGGACAGTTTTTGACAGCTTTTGGCTTAGTTTGACATTGTGACTTTGTAGTTCAGTTTGGACTTTGTTGGCAATTTATGAACTATGCAGCTTGTTGACAATGCAGTATGTTTGAAAATTTTAATTTGTGCAATTATAACTTTTGTGCATTTCATGTCTTTTTGCAAGCATTTTTTCTATCCCTCTTTGTGAACCAAGAGAAATCTTGTGATTTGCAGAGAGGGAAAACTGATTCCGGCCAGTTACTTTTAATGATGAACTCTTAAATTAACTGTGTCTGCTCTTTTATTGTATCTGCTTTTGACTTCTTTTCTTTTTCTTTGTTTTGCAGATAAAATTAATGGAGCAAAAGAGCATCAGTAGAAGAATGAAGATTTAGGAAATTTAGGATTCAATTTTATTTCAATTTTAATCATTGTAACCATTATTATTATAAATACTTTGTAAGTAAATACTGTATTTAAATAACAATTGTAACAAATAATTAAAGATGAATAAAATCCAATTTTGATCAGTTAATTCTTTTTCCAGCTGTCTATTTAATTACTTATAAATTCTTAAATTATAATAAATGGAAATAAATCCCAATTATCCTAACTTAGAATAAATAAACAATTAATAAACATTATGGTCAATCAATAATAACCTGGCGTTTCAAATATCCAAAGCAATGCACAGCTAAACAACAAATGTCCACATGTCCTTTTTCTTTTACTGATTAAATCAAGCACTGCAAGTTCTTAATCCAACTGCCTCAGCTCATATCCTGGAGTAATTTGAAAAGCACTGATAGAATTAATTCTTTCTGAGAAATATGCGCACAAAAACCCTGATTCTTAATTAAATTGCCAAAGAAGCGTCTGTCTGATCAAAACCTGAGCCAAATTCAACCAAAAACCCTAGCAACCTGCTTGAACTATTCCAGAGCCATGAAAACCCTAAATTGGATAGACTGATAAGAAAAAGTCTGTTTGACTGATTCTTATGCCAATCTGAAAAGTCAGGAAAAGCCCGAGGCTGTGATTTCTTGTGGAAAAATACGAGGGCAAATTTTGGGGTACAACAGTTGCCCCTGTTCAATCTTCTTGAACCTGAAGAGTTAGATTGGTAAGTTTTCCTTTCGCGACTCGAAGGTAAAAGGAGATTGGACACTAGAGTGCCCAAAAATTTGCACTCGGTGATGTGATGGTGGAGGGAATGGGCTTAAAGATGCCATTTGGTGATGGGCTTAGGGATGCCATCTGGAGATGTGACAGAAACTTGTCGGGAATGGGCTTATATATGCCATTTGGAAGTGTGATGGATAGTTGTGGAGATGGGCTTAAAGATGCCATCGGGAGGTGTCGATCGCGTAAGAGATTCCTTAGCGAGAACTTGCGTACCTGAGAAAGAAAGATAATTTCCTGGCCTGTTACAGGTGTTGATCTTCAGTCTCTTCGTGCAGATATGCCCTGGATAGGTACAGGTATCGAATCTACAATTAATCGCTCACAGATATGCCCTGGCTAGATACAGGAATCGAACCTGGAATTAGTCGTCTACAGATATGCCCTGGCTGGATACAAGTGTCGAATCTGGAATTTGTCGTCTACAGATATGCCCTGGCTGGATACAGGTGTCGAATCTGGAATTGTCGTCTACAGATATGCCCTGGCTGGATACAGGTGTCGAATCTCTAAACTCTTCATGCAGATATGCCCTGGCTAGATAACAGGTGTCGAATCCACAATCAGTTACTCACAGATATGCCCTGGCTAGATACAGGAATCGAATCTGGAATTGGTCGTCTACAGATATGCCCTGGCTGGATACAGGTGTCGAATCTGGAATTAGTCGTCTACAGATATGCCCTGGCTGGATACAGGTATCGAATCTGGAATTAGTCGTCTACAGATATGCCCTGGCTGGATACAGGTATCGAATCTGGAATTGGTCGTCTACAGATATGCCCTGGCTGGATACAAGTATCGAATCTGGAATTAGTCGTCTACAGATATGCCCTGGCTGGATACAGGTATCGAATCTGGAATTAGTCATCTACAGATATGCCCTGGCTGGATACAGGTATCGAATCTCTAAACTCTTCATGCAGATATGCCCTGGCTGGATACATGTATCGAATCTACAATCAATCACTCACAGATATGCCCTGGCTAGATACAGGAATCGAATCTAGAATTGTGACAGTTGATAGTAATCATCTTTGGATTGTCCTTTTTCCTGAAAAGGCAAGACATCAGTTGTATGCAATGTCATGATGTATGAAATGCATGATGTTTTCAAGAATAAATGAGATTGTGTGATATGATGCGTATATGCATGCGTCATGATGTATAAAATGTGAAATGTCTATGAATGTGTTTTCGACTAGGAAAATAAATCCTTGACGAATGCCGGGAACTTAAATCTTGGGCTGATGTTGAAGAGTAGAGTTCTTCGCTTCCGCTGGGGATGATGGTTGCAAGAATAAACCGGTAGGAGAAGATGACTACGTTGGGGAATAAACTTGTTGGAGAGATTACTCTGCGGGGAATTACTCTATGGGAAGAGATACTTCGCTGAGGTTTTGATGAGAGCTCCGTTGGGGATTCCACTGGTAAGTTATGTCGGGGAATTTGATGAACTCCGTTGGGGATAGGGGAATCTTGACTGCTGTCGGGGAAAGTGAATCCTTGACTGCTGCAGGGGAGGGTAAGAATCTTTATACTGTTGAAAGTGATAAATCCTGGGACCGCTGTTGGGGAATCAGAAGCTCGGGTTGTATGCCAATCTACTGGGGATTCCTGTCTTGAGAAGATCTTCACTGAGGAATATTCGAATATTCTGTGAGGTGCTGAGAACGAGAGTCTTCATTCTGCTTGGGGACTGATAGTTTTGGCTCCACTGGGGATTTTGAATCTTGACTCTGAGGGGAATTAGATTCTGGAAGGCTCTCTGGCTGGGGATTACAAGAATCTTTTGAGTTTGAGAAGGAACCGGTGTAGGGTTTCCTGATGATGAGTCCGTGTAAAACTGCATCTGGAGTTGAGAAGGAACCTGTGTAGGGTTGCTTCATGATGAGTCCGTGTAAAACTGCATCTGAAGTTGAGAAGGAACCGGTGTAGGGTTTCCTGATGATGAGTCCGTGTAAAACTGCATCTGAATTTGAGAAGGAACCGGTGTAGGGTTTCCTGATGATGAGTCTGTGTAAAACTGCATCTTCCAACAGGTGATGACAGAATTGTTGAACACTTTTGACATTTGAATGCCCCAAGTGATGATGAAGGAGTCTTGAATCAGGTTACTCTGCAATTGAGAGATTTCTTAAAATCTTGACTGGACTGCCCCAGGTTAACTGAACTTTGAAAGATCTGTTGAAACCTTGACCGGACTGCCCCAGGTGTGCTGGATGGTGACATGTCATGCCCCCTTATTGATAGGATATTTTTGTAATGGAAGTGTCATCCTTTTGAAGTAATTTTGTTCACTGAGAGAGTTTTCGTTCCTCCGAACATTCGCTGTATGAATTTCTTCGCTGTCAAACAAATAGTCAAATGCAAACAGTGATATTCAAGCAATGCAAAGTTTATGTTTGTCTCGAAGTTTTGAAAAAATGCGTTTTTAATAGAGAACTTTTCATAAGACAAAATCAACACAAGATTTAGAGCAAAGCCTTATAGGAGTCAGGATACCTTTTGTAACAGTATGCTTTCGAACTAACCCATGCTTCAATTAGGACTTTTGAGGGGTTATAACGTGGCTTGGTTCACGGTTTAAGAAACAAAGGATAAAGGCTCAAAGTATATTTGTACCCACCCGCTCTTCGTGATGTCCTTCAATCCTAAGCTCAGTTAATTGTGCGTCGCACTCTATTCGAGTTTGGAACGATTTTTTGGGTGATGGTTCACCAATTGAATTTTGGGAGACAGTCATCATCTCCTTTTTCTTTTTCAACATTTTTCATGTTGTTGAGGATTTGTAACGACCTTGTTCTTTTGATTTGTTATCCCTAACTTTTGCCTGACCGTTCCTGTTTTCGAGATTACAGTCAGCGGGATGCCCCAGCTTTCTTAAGCCTTCTTTACAGGTTTTGGCTCAGTGGGCTTTTTTCTCTTTTGAGAGATTGACTGCCTATGTGATAGGGACCATCACTGTCTTTTGATTCCAAGGGAATGCTTTTCTTTTTTGATGTCGTTCATTGCGTTACGAACTGAGAGTTTGTGACTTTAATGCGCACCTTTTTGAATTAACTGAGAGACTACCCTGCCCCAGGTTTATATCAAAGGTTTTGATTGTTTAGAACAGAAAACTCCTACTTCTTTGTCTCAAAGGGGTTGACTAGGGATTATCTTCCTTATAACTCCAGTGTTTGGGAATTGAAAGAAATGCATGTACATCATCAACAAGGTCTGTTCAAAAGCATACTGTATGAGATTATGGTATTGTTTCGTCATCCTCCCTCTAAAGGCTTGCAGCTTTTTATCAAGAGTTAAATATCATAAAGAAAGCATAAGAGTAGTGAAAACGAATGTATGAATTCAAGACAAACATATGCAATGCAATAATGAAACAGAGTTTGACATTAAAAGACAATTGTTTGAATAACAAAAGATTACAACTTTGAAAATTCAAAATGAAACAAACACAATCTCAATGAGTTGGCATAGGAGAAGTGATCATGTTGGGGCCTCTGGAGGACCAAACTCAATCTCCTTGGCATCAATCAAATTCTGAATCTTGTACTTCAATTCCCAACAGTCGTTAGTGTCATGCCCGGGACTGTCAGAATGATAAGCACATGTTGCATTAGGATTGTAGTTAGGAGATGAGGTCTTCGGGTTCGGATGAGGCCCTATCAATGCAATCAGATTCATCCTTAACAAGTGTTGCAGTGCTTGAGACAGCGGCATGTTGATGTTAGTGAATTGTCTCTTAGGCTCGTCTGGCCTTTGTTGACTTCCCTTTGGCTGTTGTCGGCGTGACATAGAACCAGAGATCAGGACTGCCCCTGCATGTTGATCATGACGACCCTTTTGACTGTTCGCAGCATTGGACTCTTTCTTTCCGTTGTAGGGAATTATCTGAGTATGCGAGGATGTAATTCCTTGGATCTTTCCACTTTTGATGCCCGCTTCGACCCTTTCGCCGGTCAGTATTAGCTCGGTGAACCTGGCTGAGGAGCTTCCAATTAGGTGATTGAAGAAAGGCCCTGTCAAGGTTCCCATGAAGATGTCAATCAACTCCCTATCAGTTAAAGGAGGTTGCACCCTACCAGCCAAATCTCTCCACCTTTGAGCATACCCTTTGAAGTTCTCATCAGAACCCATGGTCATGTTCTGCAATTGCACACGAGTTGGTGCAAGATCAGCATTGTACTGATATTGTTTGTAAAAGGCAGTAGCCAAGTCCCCCCAGGTGTGGATGCGAGAACTCTCCAATTGATAGAACCACTCGAGTTGAGTCCCTACCAGGATTTCTTGGAAGAAATGGATCCAAAGCTTTGGATCAGCTGTGTATGGTTGAATCTTGCGGACATAAGACATTAGATGCATCTTAGGGCAAGAAACTCCATCGTATAGAGCAAAGGTAGGGACTTTGAACTTTGGCGGAATGACCAATCCAGGAACTAAACCCATGTCTCCTAAATCCAAGCCAGGTATTTGTTGAATCTCCATAGCACTGAGGCGATCCTCCAACTCTTTGTACTTGTCATCAGCGAGAGGATATTGTTCTTCGGAGTAGTCAGCTTCCTCTTCAACAATCTCCACATTGTGGTCTTCTTCAAGACTATCTCCCATGTTGGATGGATTTGCAAGGTCTAGGGTCTTAGGTCTTCTCCTCAAGTTCAGGATGCTGGCTGCCTTCTTGGACTTCTTCTTCTTGTCTTTGAGAAGGAGAGCTGTCAGATCCTCTTGCCCTTTCCCCATAACCAGAAGCACTTGTTGGAATTGAGTATTTTGAGCTTGGAGATCTTTCACCGCTTGTTCCATATCCATCTTACTGAAATAAACAGTAGGAAGATAAGGAGACCTGTATGGGAGAAACCTGTTATGCAATGATATGTGTGATATATATGCAATGTTTTCAAGGACCTCTTGGGGTAAACACAAGAGAATGTTAGAGGTTGAACTTTGATCTTCGGTTGGAGAACTTTGCACCGGTGGATGTCTTTCCACGAGAATCAAGCTCACCATGTCAAGTGGGTCATAGCCCCTGATTCAAGTTATTGCACTTGATCTTTGATGGCATTTGTTTAGAGGAGAAACCTCTTGCCCTTTGGTAGACGTCTGGTTCAACGTAACCCTGCATCAAAAGAACCCTCGAGATCCTTGAAATGGTTTATTGAAAATGCTATGGTATGATGTTATGATGTTATGTACATGTATGCAAAAGCAAGTGAGTGTATATACAGGTAATCATATTCACACAAAGCAAACAAGTCCTTAGGTTTAGGCTTGCATGGGGTTTGTAGGTAAGTACCCTCTTGAAGTTTCGTTGGTTAAGACTTGTCCTATCAAAAGTAACCGGGTTCTAGAGGATCTCAATATCACTGACTACCCTCAATCGGTCATAACTCCAGCATCGCAATCTTTTCTTGCGGACAGAACCATCGCGAGAGTTTAGCCTCAATGAGTGTAGCATACTGCTACCGTTCTATGGCCAAGTTGGGTCAATTTAGGGTTCTAAGGTCGGTTGGTGCTTAATGACTCCTTAGAAGACCCATATTCTCCTCGTTGCAACACAAGGGATATTGGTACAGACCAAGGCGTCACACCAACGTAGCCACTGCTTCACCCATGTCGGTCTACGCCGGACAGGTCCCTCACAGCTTATGCTACCTAAAGGGTATTCCCCAGATCCGGGTTAGGATCTATGAAACTCCGATGCAAAGCCCACAAATATAAAAGCAACCAAAGCAAGCAATTGAAAACAAGAGTGATCTAAGCCCTAAGGTAACCCCACTTTTAAGTTAATATCCCCAGCAGAGTCTCCAGTTCTGTGATACGGTGGGAGAACTGACTTGAGTTTTTGCGTTTGTATTCGCACTTGTTCGGTTTAGCAAGAGTCGCCACCGACTTTTTATTTTATCCTAAGGAAAGGTTAAAAAGCACAGGAAAAACCTTTTGAGATGTTTCGTGGGTTCGGGGGGTAGATTATAGAAAGGGAAGGTATTAGCACCCTTTCTATCCATGGTTATCCATGGGCTCTTAGTTACTTGCTTAGATCACTTGCCTTTTATTTTCAATTGTTTGAAATGGTGGTGTGTGTGTGTGTGTGTGTTTTGAAAATGTTTTGAAAAAGACGCCTTGTCTTAGGCAACCATTGTAATGACTCGTGTTTGAGTATATACAAAGGTGTGTATCTTTTCAAAAAGATGTTTCAAATGTTTTTTGAAAGTTTATTTTGAAAGTGTTTATGGAGTGGATTTTGAAAAGTAGGCAAGTGTGTTTTTGCAAGTTTGTCAAGTAACTAAGAGTTTGTCTACCCTATTGTACTCAAAGGTTTTTCTCATGTCTTAACCCTTTTAACAATTTTGTTCCACCATTGTATTTGGTGGACAATCTTGTATTAGGATGTTAACGGGACAGGCCTTTTGTTTACTGGTTGATGTATTGGTTTGTATAGTTTAGGCTTGACAGTTCAGGCAGGTTTGATGTTTTGAATGTTTGGGTGTTTGAAGGTTAATGCAGGTTCCTGGCTTTTTGTGAGGTTTGGAGCTTAGGCTTCAAGCTTGTGGAGGCAGTTCGTGTTTCAATGTTACAGTTTTGTTTGTGTTCTTTTTCTTGTGTTATTTCTGCCTTTCCCTTACTGTTCTATAACAGTTTTGCCTTTATATTCCTTAAGCCTCAGCCCTGTAAGCCTTTCTTCTTTCTCTCTCTCCCTCTCTTGACAGATTTAAGCATTTTATTGCTTAGAACTGCCTTATGTTCTGAAAAGGTGACTGGCTGAAAATGATGATTTAAATATCTTGCTTGCACTTTGGTTTTGCCTTGCATACTTCTTATCTCCTTTTTCCAGATTTTCTGCATATTGTACTTCTTTGACAGCTTTTGGATAGCCTTTTGTACTTGTTTGACAGCTTTTGGATAGCCTTTTGGATAGCCTTGCATACTTCTATGTCTGCTCTTTTATTGTATCTGCTTTTGACTTCTTTTCTTTTTCTTTGTTTTGCAGATAAAATTAATGGAGCAAAAGAGCATCAGTAGAAGAATGAAGATTTAGGAAATTTAGGATTCAATTTTATTTCAATTTTAATCATTGTAACCATTATTATTATAAATACTTTGTAAATAAATACTGTATTTAAATAACAATTGTAACAAATAATTAAAGATGAATAAAATCCAATTTTGATCAGTTAATTCTTTTTCCAGCTGTCTATTTAATTACTTATAAATTCTTAAATTATAATAAATAGAAATAAATCCCAATTATCCTAACTTAGAATAAATAAACAATTAATAAACATTGTGGTCAATCAATAATAACCTGGCGTTTCAAATATCCAAAGCAATGCACAGCTAAACAACAAATGTCCACATGTCCTTTTTCTTTTACTGATTAAATCAAGCACTGCAAGTTCTTAATCCAACTGCCTCAGCTCATATCCCGGAGTAATTTGAAAAGCACTGATAGAATTAATTCTTTCTGAGAAATATGCGCACAAAAACCCTGATTCTTGATTAAATGCCAAAGAAGCGTCCGTCTGATCAAAACCTGAGCCAAACTCAACCAAAAACCCTAGCAACCTGCTTGAACTGTTCCAGAGCCATGAAAACCCTAAATTGGATAGACTGATAAGAAAAAGTCTATTTGACTGATTCTTATGCCAATCTGAAAAGTCAGGAAAAGCCCGAGGCTGTGATTTCTTGTGGAAAAATACGAGGGCAAATTTTGGGGTACAACAATATCTACCAGCTCCCTCTCAGATAGAGGTGGTTGTACTCGTCCCGCCAAGTCTCTCAATTTCTGGGCATACTCTTTGAAACCTTCGTTTGAGACCATGTCCATACTCTGTAATTGAGTACGGGTTGGTGCTAAATCCGCATTATATTGATATTGTCTGTAGAAGGCAGCAGCCAAATCCTCCCAATTGTGCACATCAGACCTCTCTAGTTGGTAGAACCAATCTAATTGCGTCCCTGAAAGACTGTCCTAGAAGAAATGAACCCATAGATCCTTATCAGAAGAATGCGGTTGGATTTTTCTGACGTAAGACCACAGATGCATCTTTGGACAAGACAAACCATCGTATTTAGCAAATAGAGGCACCTTAAACTTAGGGGTAATGACAATCCCAACAACCAACCCTAGCTCTTCGAAATCCAGCCCAGGCACTCTTTGTACCTCCATGGCTGCCAGACACTCTTCCAGATTCTTGTATTTGTCGTTTGCAGGAGGATATTGCTGCTCAGAATAGTCTTCATCCTCTTCATCTTCTTCTTCCTCAGACTCGGATTGCACTACAACTCCTTTACCCTTTCCTACCCCTTCACTAGATGTTGAGGGGAAATCCAGGACCCTTCTAGTTTGACCTTCAAATCTTCTACCCAAAGTAGCCACACCAACCCTCTTCTTTTTATTTTTCTCCTTTTCCTTTTCCAGCAAAGTTTTAAGCTCCTCTTGATCCTTTCCCAAGGTCATGAGTAGCTGTTGGAACTGTGAATTATGCACTTGTAAGTCTTTGACTGTCTGCTCTATATCCATCTTGCTGAAATAAACAGCAGAGAGATAAGGGAACTTGGTGTGAAGACCTGCTTATGCATATGATGAATGATGTGTATTCATGTAATGCATTCAAGGATTCAGAAATTCAAATTTGTTTTAAACAAAAGGAACACACGTCATATTAATAAGATAGAATTTGTTAGTACATAAATTCCCCATGGGCAAAATAAAACAAAATTCTAATGTAAAAAGACGTTGCGCATCCTCTTTGGTGCGATGTAGGTGTTGAGAGTCTGCTCTTCGTGAAGTTGGCGAGTAAGTTCCAAAACCTTCTTCTCACTGGCGTAGAATTGGGCTTCAAAAGTATCGCGTTCTCCCTTGAGCTGTATCATACTCCTTTGTAAATCTTCAAGTGATGTTGGCATGTCAGTATGTAGGAGGGTGTATGGAACCTCTCCTTCCATAACAGGCTCTTTGATCACAGGAAGTATGTAAGGGTAAGGCATCATAAGACTTTGGGCGCGGGTTCGTACCCACTTGAGGTAAGGCTCAAGGGGGATAGATTTCTTGTGTCCAAAGGTCTTACTGTCCACCTTATTGGGCATCCTCCAAGCTCGGATAAACCTTTGTCGAAGTCCTTGATCATCGTTGTCGAAGTCAAAAACCAAGTCTGGAATCAGCATGTCATGAGGGCCATCCCTTCGGGCATACCCAAACTGTCTCAGAGCCAAGCAGGGGTTGTAGGTGATGCCTCCCCTAATGCCAAGTAAAGGGACATTAGGGAATTCCCCATAACGATCAATAATGATAACATTTTCTATGGATCGATAACATCAATGAACATCTGAATGTGTAAGAGTCATCAATCATTGTGACCACCTCAAGCCTTGCTCATTCTTCAAGACTGATTGGGGAAGGTGAGAAATAAACCATCTTTCTATAAGAGGAGTACAGCACATGAGAACACCTCTTTTCCTCATTGTTTGAGTGTGAAATGAGTGGAGGATATCCCTAAGCAATGTAGGCACCGGGTTGCGAGCCATGAAAATTTTGACAGCACTAATGTGATCGGTGGAAATAGAAATGACTGTTTTTTAGCTGGTTTCGCGAAATGTCGCAGTAAGCAAGAGTTGCCACCGTCTTTTATGTTCTCCAACATGGAAAGGACAAAAGCACAGCAAAATTCCTTATTCGAGAATGTTTCTCGGTTCGGGAGGTAGATTTATAGAAAGGGAAGGTGTTAGCACCCTTTCTATCCGTGGTTATCCACGGGCTCTTAGGTACTTGCTCTTATGTTTTCAAAAATTGTTTGCTTTTCAAGTGTGTGTGGGTTTTGAAAAATTTTCGTTTGAAAAATTTCTAAGTAACTCTTGTATCAGTCCTCAAGAGTGTATGAAAAATTTGTTTGAAAACTTTTAGAAAGTGTGAGTGCGAAAAGTTGTTTTGTTTGTTTTGAAAAGAGCAAGTACTTAAGAGAAATCTACCTACTCTAAGGAATTAGGCTGTGTAAGAGTCCTTTAGATAGCGCCATCCCACCATTGAGAGGTAGGTAGCACCGTCGTTGGAGGTATTCGGGTCAATTCGATTAAGGGACATGTGTGGTCACCAAAGCAATGGTAGGACGCCTTAGAAGTAACCCTAATGTCCTAGATCCTTTGTATCCGAGGCAACCGTTTCGAGGCGACTGGATCTTTAGACAGAAGGGCGACCTCTAAGACACCCTATACTTGATGACCACATTCGAGGCAACCGGTGAGGCGTACCCTAGAAGTGGCATGTGCTTTGTGTGTTGTTTTTCAGTTAATTGTCTTTGTACATGTTATTTGTGAGCTACGGATTAATTTTATTTACATACATTCTTTCATGCATTGTTAACAGTTAGGAGTGCGGAAAATAAATTGCGGAAATGTAAATCTAACTATTACAAGGCGCGGGTCTATACATCGCCAAAAAACAAAACCCGTTTGGAAATAAAGTGCGAGAAATAGTAAATAAAGCGGTAAAATTCCTATTTAACTATTACATATCTGGAGACAGTTACATAAACAAAATAAATAAATAAATGCGCGCAAGAATTAAATCGGGAACGTCCTAAGGGTTTTGACCCTTTTTGAATAAGAATTGAATTGTGTCCCTTTTTTTGTAATTAATGAAATTAAAATTAATAACTAATTAATTAATTTAATTAAAAGAAAAATATTTTTGTGTTTTTATGTTTTTAATAAAATAAAAAAAAGAAATTAAAAGTTGAAAGTTCTAATTCCAAATTAATTTTACTTATTAAAAAAATGTTGAAATTGTTCTAATTACACAACTAATTAATTAATATTAAAATTTATTTACAAAATAAGTTAATAAATAATAAAATGTTTTTTTTTTGTTTTATTGAATTTTATGGGGAAAAATTAGTTTGTTAGGTTAATTAACAATAATGATAATAATTAAAAAAGGAAAATAGAAAAAAAAAGAAATAGAAACCAATGGGGGTGTTGATGGCCCAATGGAGGTGTGAAGCCTGGAAATTGCTGGCCCATTAACCAGCCTTGTTGACTTTTGGAGATTTCCTGGAGCACGTTGACTGGAGAATATAGTGTTCATCACTTTTTGGCCCTCGGATTGATGATCATGGCCACTTGGCATGTGGAACGCTGAAGGTTCATGGTGAAACGCACTGGGCATCCTGCACACAAACACATAAGAAAAAATGATATGGAATTTTGGGGGACCTGGGAAGAACTTACAGTGCGGTATGATGGATCTTAGGACGTGGCAAGGGTTGCTTTAGCTTCAGGGGATGGCAAAGAAGAGAGTCACGTTCTCCTTTTGGCCTAAAAATGCTTGCAATACTCCTTTTGATCTCACACTTTTTTTGACACTTTTTGGATTTTGCTCTGGCCGTTTGTGTAATGTTCTAGTTGTGAATGAGGCTTGCAAGGCTTGCATATGTAGTAATGAGTGAGAATAAGTCACATTTAGGAGCCTTTAACCATTGCAATTAAGCTTTGGATTTTGTCTTAACCACCATTAAAGGCCTTTCAAAGCTTGTTCAAAATTTGAATTTTCATGCCTAAATGAGCTTAGCACGAAATTGGTAGGTTGCAAATGTTTCATGGAGGCTATTCAAACCATAAGATACCATTTAATTAATTTTTTTAGATTTACTTGAATTATTATGGATTAAAATGAATTAAATCCATTAAAATTAAATAAAAATAGAAAAATAATTATTTGGTCTTGAAATTGATCATGGGACACGTGGGTGGCATGAAAAGGCTGAATCAAGTGGAAAAAAGTGGGCCCTTTTGTCAAAAATTGAAGTTTCAAGGATAGTTGACTTTTGCCATTTCACAAAAATTTTCCAATTTCTCCAATGCATATCTTTCTCAATTTTGATCATATGAACATGTTCTTGAACATTTTGGAAAGGTCTTGAAGTCCTCTAACCAATGCCTTTGGCCACATGTCATTTGAATTTACCAATCTCAAGTTATGGTCTTTGAGTTAAAATGCCTTTTTGTTGACTTTTGAAAATGACCTATAATGTTGAAATTGGTAACTTTTTGTGAGAGCATTTCTTGGACTTGGAATGTGAAGATGAGTTGTAGGAAATGTCCTCCCCTTCAAAATGAGCATTGGATGGGATTTTTCTGATGAACCATGAAAAAGTTATGCTTTGGTCAAGTTACAGTTGACTTTTTAACTACCCAAAAATGGAAACTTTTGCATCTTGATGATTTTTGAGCCATCCTTGTAGAATCATGATCAAGACTTGATCAAATGATGATTGTGGCTTCAAAATAAGATGTTGACCAAAAATTTTGACTTTTGACTGCCAAATGACCATTTTACCCCTACAGTTGATTGTGAATCAATTAGGGTTTTTGACTGTGCAACTTGACCTTGTGAGCCTTGAAACTTGGCATGTAGATGCTTGACAATGTGTATAGGCATATGTGACTTGATTGAGCCCTTGAAAACCTCAACTTCCTTGCAAGAACCAAAACCCTAATTTGACTGGCTTAGGAGGGTGTTTGAACTGTGCAACCCTTGAGTAGACTTGAGCAAATTGAGATGATGCTTGTCAAAACTTTGAAGAATATGGGAGGGAAAATTTTGGGGTACAACAGTTGCCCCTGTTCAATCTTCTTAGACCTGAGGATGTAGATTGGCTTGCGTGCCTTTCGTGATCCGAAGGTGGAAGATGATTGAACACTAGAGTGCCCAGAAATTTGCACTCGCATAGTAGGATATCAGCAGTGTAATGGTGGAAATGGGCTTACAGATGCCATTTGGAGAGATGATGGATAGGAGGATAGGCTTATAGATGCCATCTGGAGGTGTAACAGAACCTTTGTCGGGAATGGGCTTATAGATGCCATTTGGAACTGTTGGTAGGTGAATGGGCTTATAGATGCCATCTGGAGATTATCTGTTGAATTGTAATTTTTTGTAAGTTGAAAGAGGGAACCTGTGTAGGGTTTCCTGATGATGAGCTCGTGTAAAGCTGCATCTTGGAAAGAAGGACACCTGTGTAGGGTTGACTGATGATGAGCTCTTGTAAAACTGCATCTTTGGAGGAAGGAAACCTGTGTAGGGTTGACTGATGATGAGCTCGTGTAAAACTGCATCTTTGGAGGAAGGAAACCTGTGTAGGGTTTACTGATAATGAGTCCGTATAAGACTGCATCTGAAATGGAGAAGGAACCTGTGTAGGGTTACTTTGATGACGAGTCTGTGTAAAACCGTATCTAGAGCTGAGAAGGAAACCTGTGTAGGGTTTACTGATGACGAGTCCGTGTAAAACTACGTCTGAAGTTTGAGAAGGGAACCTGTGTGGGGTTACTTTGATGATGAGTCCGTGTAAAACTGCATCCTGGAAGAAGCAAAACCTGGGTAGGGTTTCTGATGACGAGTCCGTGTAAAACTGCATCTTTGGGAAGAGAGAACCTGTGTAGGGTTTCTTCGGGATAAGTTCGTGTAAAACTTCTGGAGGAACCGAGGTAAGGTTACTTCGGGATAAGTTCGTGTAAGACTTCTGGAGGAACCGGGGTAAGGTCATCTTGAGATAAGTCCGTGTAAGACTTCTGGAGGAACCGGGGTAAGGTTACTGCAGGATAAGTTCATGTAAAACTTCTGGATGAACCGGGGTAAGGTCATCTTGAGATAAGTCCGTGTAAGACTTCTGGAGGAACCGGGGTAAGGTTACCGCAGGATAAGTTCGTGTAAAACTTCTGGATGAATCGGGGTAAGGTCATCTTGAGATAAGTCCGTGTAAGACTTCTGGAGGAACCGGGGTAAGGTTACCTGATGATGAGTTCGTGTAAAACTTCTGGATGAACCGGGGTAAGGTCATCTTGAGATAAGTCCGTGTAAGACTTCTGGAGGAACCGGGGTAAGGTTACCTGATGATGAGTTCGTGTAAAACTACATCTGAGGTTGAGAAGGAACCGGTGTAGGGTTGCCCTTTGATGAGCCCGTGTAAGACTTCTTCTGAAAGAAAAGGAACCGGTGTAGGGTTGCCCGAGGATGATCAAGTAGATAATTGTCCTATTTGGTTTCAGATATTAACCTACGATCAGTCGTCCACAGAATTTTCCTGGCTTGTTACCGGTGTTGATCTGGAACTGTAAAGGTAGATGGTAATCATCTTTTGATTGACTTTTTTCTGAAAAGGCAAAGTATTAGTCGTATGCAATGTGATGATGCATAAACTGCATGATTTTAAGATGTTCTCAAAAATAAATGAGATTTGTGTTGTATGATGCGTATGCATGCTATAACGTATGAAGATGTGATGTTTATGAATGTATTATCGTCTGGGAAAATAAATCCTTGACGAATTCCGGAAGTTTGTTGAATCCTGGGTTGATGTTGAAAAGTAGAGTTCTTCGTTTCCGCTGGGGATGATGATTGCAAGAACAAACCGGTAGGAGAAGATGACTCTGTTGGGGAATAATCCTGGTGAAGATATTACTCTGAGGGGAATCTACTCTGTGGGAAGAGATACTTCGCTGAGGTTTTGATGATAACTTCACTGGGGATTCCGTTGATATGTTTTGTTGAGGATTCTGATGAACTCCGCTGGGGGTAGGAAGAGCTTCGCCGAGGACGATCTTTCCGTGGTAATTAGCTGAGGATAACCCAGTTATAAGTTCTGGTGGGGAATAACTTTGAATAAAGCCGGGGAGAAGCGTTCGTACTCTGCCGGTGATAAGCTTCCAGAATCTACTAGGGATGAGCTCCCAGAATCTACTGGGGAGATTGATTCAACTCTCCTTGGGAGACTTTTGAACTGTACTGGGGAATGGCTCCACTGGGGTGTCTGGTATTCCGCCGGGGAATAATCTTATATTAAGATGGTCGGGGATGCTTGCTTAGGAACATCTGCATACTGCTGGAGAACATTAAGATTTTCTAGGGATACCCAACTTCCTTAAGGCCGACAGTAGACTAACTCTGCTTGGGGAGAGCGTTGTTGACTTGCTGGAGATACTGTACCTTGTCAGGGCTGACGGGAGACCAACTCTGCTCGGGGGAGAGTATTGTTGTATCTTGTTTTACTCTGGGGGGAGTGAAGGTATCCTGGTTACATTCTTCAGCCGAACTTACCTTGGCACTTTGGTGGACAGAGCAACTAGATTGCTTAGACAACTCATCATTGCCCCTGTTTCTGTGGGAGAAGATACCTGTGGAGGCGCTTGATGACTGTCGGTTGACAAATCTTCTTCTGGTAGGCAAGTGACGAGATGAAGGAACATAGACGTACGCTTTTGATCCCTAACTTTTGCCTGGACCGCCCTTTCGGGTTTTCAGTCCACCGGGATACCCATTTTTGCCCAAGCCGCCTTTTCAGGTTTTCGACTTGCCGGGTGTACAGATTTTTTTCATTTCATCCCTTATTTTTGCCCGAACCCTTTTGGTTCGCCGGGAAGCCCTTATTTTTGCCTAGGTGTGTCAACCTAGCGGGTCTTTGCTTATGCGTAGTGTTTTTTCGACTATGTCTGTGCTCTCAGGATGTAAGGAGTTGTCACTGTCAGTAGTGTTGTGTCGCCATACCACCAGAAGATCTTCGTTTGATCGTTCAATGCCCCCAGTGATCCAGATGGAGATTTGCCCCAAGTGACTCAGAGGGAGGTTTGCCCCTGGCTATTTGGCATTTGAGAGATTCTCCGAATCTTGACTTAACTGCCCCAGATGACGGACAATGATCACGTCTGCCCCTTGGTTGGAAGTACTTTTGTTCACTAGATATTCTTCGTGCGAATTTCTTTGCTGTTCGAACAAAAAATTCATATGCAAACAATGTTATTTTTAAAAAATGCAAAGCTTATGTCTGTCTTGAAGTTTTTGAAAATGCATTTTTTCATAAAAACAAGTGAATTTTTTGTAAACCGTGATGTCAACTCGTTATTTTACCGCAAGCCTTAAGGAGTCAGGATACCTTTCGTAACAGTATGCTTTCGAACTAACCCATGCTTCAGCTAGGACTCTTAAAGGTTGTAGCGTGGCCTGGTTCACGGTTTAAGAAACAAAGGATAAAGGCTCAAAATTTATTTGTACCCACCCGTTCTTCGTGACCTTCTTCAAACCTAAACTCAGCTAATCGTGCGTTAGACCTTGTTTGAGTCTTTGCTCGGATATTATGGTGATGGTTCGGATATTGACAGTTTATTTTGAATAGGCAGTCATTTCTTTTTTTTTTGAGGGTTTGTAGGACCTTTTTCTTTTTGATTTCATTATCCCTGTTTTTTGCCTGAACTGTTTCTTTTGTGATTACAGTCAGCGGGATGCCCCAGTTTTGTAAGTCTCCTTCGTAGGTTTTGACTTGTTGGGCTTTTATTTCTGAGAGGTAATGACTGCCTGTCTTTATGATTATAGGAACCATCACTATCTTTTGTTTTGTAAGGACCTCTTTGGTGTCATTCGTTGTGCACTTGGATCAACTGAGAGAACTACCTTGCCCCAGGTTATGATTAAGGGTTTTAATTTTCGAAAAGAAAAATTCCAACTTCTTTGGCTCAGAGGGGTTGACGAGGGATTATCTTCCTTATAACTCCAGTGTTTAGGAATTGAAACAATGCATGTACCTCATCAGCGGGGTCTGTTCAAAAGCATACTGTAGATTGTGGTATCGTTTTCGTCATCCTCCCTCAAGTGGCTTAGAATTTGCAATTGAGAATTGAACATCAAGAAAAATAAAAGCAATTTTGAATATTACTTCAAAATAAGACACGTGTAATGCATTAATGAAATAATAGAGTTTGACATGATAATTGTTTGAATAAGCATAGAAAAATACAATATCATAATTTAAATGAACAAGAGTCTCTCAATCCTAGCCATGTTTTGGCAAGGGAGCAGTGATCACATCGGGAGTCTCAGCAGGCTCGAATTCGATCTCCTTGGCGTCAATCATGTTCTGAATCTTGTATTTCAGCGCCCAACAATCCTCAGTATCGTGCCCCGGGCTTCCGGAATAATAAGCACACCTCGCATCTGGGTTGTAGTTTGGAGAAGAGGTCTTGGGATTTGCAGGAGGGTTGATCACCCCAATCAGATTCATTTTCAACATGTGCTGCAATGCTTGTGACAACGGCATATTGATGTTGGTGAACTGTCTTTTAGGCTCGTCCGGCCTTCGCTGATTTCTCTTCTGCTGTTGTCGGCATGGTGTAGAACCAGAGATCAGGACTACCCCTACATGTTGGTCATGACGACTCTTCTGACTGTACTCGGCATTGGACTCTTTCTTGAATGGTTTCTTCTCATTGTTTGAGGAGTCACCCTTTTGTATCTTCCCAGACTTGATACCAGCTTCTATCCTCTCATTAGTCAAGATCAGATCTGTGAACCCAGCAGAAGAATTCCCAATCAGATGGTTGAAGAATGGACCAGACAGGGTCCCTAAGAACATATCAACGAGCTCACGGTCAGTCAACGGTGGCTGCACCCTGCCAGCCAGGTCTCTCCACTTTTGCGCGTACTCCTTAAAACCTTCACCCGTCCCCAGTGACATACCCTGGAGTTGGGTACGCGTAGGAGCGAGGTCGGCATTATATTGATACTGCTTATAAAAAGCAGTTGACAAGTCCTCCCAGTTACGAATACTGGTTCCATTCAGCTGATAGAACCATTCGAGTTGAGTCCCTGAAAGACTTTCTTGGAAGAAATGGATCCATAGATTCTTGTCTGCTGTGTAGGGCTGGATCTTCCTTGTGTATGAACGGAGGTGCAACTTAGGACAGGAAGCCCCGCCGTATTTTGCAAAGGCAGGTGCCTTGAACTTGTGAGGGATCACCACCCCAGAAGATAAGCCTAGGTCTCTAAAGTCCAACCCGGGCACCTGTTGAATCTCCATGGCATTTAGACGGTCCTCTAGTTGCTTGTACCTGTCCTCAGCAGGAGGGTACTGTTCATCATTGAAATCTATCTCGTTGTCGGAGATCACGAGACTAGGAACCTCTCTCCCTTGTGGGCTGTCTTTCCCAGCAGATGGGGTGGTCAGCTCAGCCTCATTTTGTGATCCATTCCCAGATTTGCGTCTAGGGTTGAACAAAACAGTCCTTTTCTTCTTCTTCTTCAAAAGCAAAGTCTTCAATTCCTGTTGTCCCTGGGCTAAGCTCATGACCAGCTCCTGGAACTGGGCGTTCTGGGCCTGGAGGGCCTTGATAGCTTGTTCATTGGATGATTCAGGATTCATGATGATGGCTGAAATAAACAGCGAAGAAGATTAAGCAACCTGTAGAAAAGAGTACCTGTAATGCAATGATATGTATGTATGCATGCGATGTTTTCAAGGATCTCGCGGGGTAAACAGAGAAACTTGTTAGAATTTGAATTTGGGTAGCTTGATTGAAGGAACTTCATGTTGCTGAGAGTCCTTCTTCAAGAGTCAAGGCTCACCATATCGAGTGGGTCATAGCCCCCGACTCAAGTCATTAACCTTGGCTAGAGGAAAATAAATCCCCTTTGCCCCTTGCTAGACGTTTGGTTCATCATGACCTGCATCACAAACCCTTGAGATCCTTGAAATGGATTAGTCCTTATGTAGGATGTATGCAATGGTATGATGGTATGATGTTATGCTATGCGTGGAGTGATGTAAGTGAACCCTGTTATGAGTCCAGATTTAGGACCGTAAACAAAACCTGCAAGGAACCCGTGTGTCAGATAACAAGCATGCAAGTAGTCAAGTTTGAAGGCACACAAGTCACACCAGACAGCCCTTAGAGTTTAGGCCAGCATGAGGTTTGGGGTACTACCCTCTTGAAGTTGGTGGGCTAAAAAACCTGTCCTATCAAAAGTAACCGGGTTCTAAGGAGCTCAATATCATTGGGTTGTTTTCTGTGTTCATTGTTTTGATTTAGCCACTGAACTGGCGATCAAAATATTCCAAGGAAACAACCCTCAATGAGTGTAGTATCGAGTATCAACCAACTTCGGACTACACCAAAGTCAGTCATATCACTACCCCTAAAGAGGCCAGGATGGTCAAGTAAGGTTCCTAAGGTCAGCTGATGCTTCACGACACCACGCGGCGGCCCCGTACTCTCCTGGACTTGACTCAAGGGTTACCGGTACTCACCAAATTACCACATCAACGTAGCAAACTGCTTCAACCGTGTCGGTATACCCCGCACAGTTCCCTCACAGTTTGTTGCTACTTTCTAAGAAGGTATCCCCCAGATCCAGGTTAGGATCTATGAAACTCCCAAAACAGGCCCACAATATTAAATCAAGCAAAGCAAGCAATTGAAAACATGATGATGAACTATTCCTAAGGTACACCCCACTTATTAAGTCCCCAGCAGAGTCACCAGTTCTGTGATCGGTGGAAATAGAACTGACTGTTTTTTAGCTGGTTTCGTGAAATGTCGCGGTAAGCAAGAGTCGCCACCGTCTTTTATGTTCTCCAACATGGAAAGGACAAAAGCACGGCAAAATTCCTTATTCGAGAATGTTTCTCAGTTCGGGAGGTAGATTTATAGAAAGGGAAGGTGTTAGCACCCTTTCTGTCTGTGGTTATCCACGGGCTCTTAGGTACTTGCTCTTATGTTTTCAAAAATTGTTTGCTTTTCAAGTGTGTGTGGGTTTTGAAAAAGTTTCGTTTGAAAAATTTCTAAGTAACTCTTGTATCAGTCCTCAAGAGTGTATGAAAAATTTGTTTGAAAACTTTTAGAAAGTGTGAGTGCGAAAAGTTGTTTTGTTTGTTTTGAAAAGAGCAAGTACTTAAGAGAAATCTACCTACTCTAAGGAATTAGGCTGTGTAAGAGTCCTTTAGATAGCGCCATCCCACCATTGAGAGGTAGGTAGCACCGTCGTTGGAGGTATTCGGGTCAATTCGATTAAGGGACATGTGTGGTCACCAAAGCAATGGTAGGACACCTTAGAAGTAACCCTAATGTCCTAGATCCTTTGTATCTGAGGCAACCGTTTCGAGGCGACTGTATCTTTAAACAGAAGGGCGACCTCTAAGACACCCTATACTTGATGACCACATTCGAGGCAACCGGTGAGGCGTACCCTAGAAGTGGCATGTGCTTTGTGTGTTGTTTTTCAGTTAATTGTCTTTGTACATGTTATTTGTGAGCTACGGATTAATTTTATTTACATACATTCTTTCATGCATTGTTAACAGTTAGGAGTGCGGAAAATAAATTGCGGAAATGTAAATCTAACTATTACAAGGTGCGGGTCTATACATCGCCAAAAAACAAAACCCGTTTGGAAATAAAGTGCGAGAAATAGTAAATAAAGCGGTAAAATTCCTATTTAACTATTACATATCTGGAGACAGTTACATAAACAAACAAAATAAATAAATGCGCGCGAGAATTAAATCGGGAACGTCCTAAGGGTTTTGACCCTTTTTGAATAAGAATTGAATTTTGTCCCTTTTTTTGTAATTAATGAAATTAAAATTAATAACTAATTAATTAATTTAATTAAAAGAAAAATATTTTTGTGTTTTTATGTTTTTAATAAAATAAAAAAAAGAAATTAAAAGTTGAAAGTTCTAATTCTAAATTAATTTTACTTATTAAAAAAAATGTTGAAATTGTTCTAATTACACAACTAATTAATTAATATTAAAATTTATTTACAAAATAAGTTAATAAATAATAAAATGTTTTTTTTTGGTTTTATTGAATTTTATGGGAAAAAATTAGTTTGTTAGGTTAATTAACAATAATGATAATAATTTAAAAAGGAAAATAAAAAGAAAAGGAAAATAGAAAAGAAAAAAAAAAGAAATAGAAACCAATGGGGGTGTTGATGGCCCAATGGAGGTGTGAAGCCTGGAAATTGCTGGCCCATTAACCAGCCTTGTTGACTTTTGGAGATTGCCTGGAGCACGTTGACTGGAGAATATAATGTTCATCACTTTTTGGCCCTCGGATTGATGATCATGGCCACTTGGCATGTAGAACGCTGAAGGTTCATGGTCAAACGCACTGGGCATCCTGCACACAAACACATAAGAAAAAATGATATGGAATTTTGGGGGACCTGGGAAGAACTTACAGCGCGGTATGATGGATCTTAGGACGTGGCAAGGGTTGCTTTAGCTTCAGGGGATGGCAAAGAAGAGAGTCGCGTTCTCCTTTTGGCCTGAAAATGCTTGCAATACTCCTTTTGATCTCACACTTTTTTTGACACTTTTTGGATTTTTCTCTGGCCGTTTGTGTAATGTTCTAGTTGTGAATGAGGCTTGCAAGGCTTGCATATATAGTAATGAGTGAGAATAAGTCACATTTAGGAGCCTTTAACCATTGCAATTAAGCTTTGGATTTTGTCTTAACCACCATTAAAGGCCTTTCAAAGCTTGTTCAAAATTTGAATTTTCATGCCTAAATGAGCTTAGCACGAAATTGGTAGGTTGCAAATGCTTCATGAAGGCTATTCAAACCATAAGATACCATTTAATTAATTTTTTTAGATTTACTTGAATTATTATGGATTAAAATGAATTAAATCCATAAAAATTAAATAAAAATAGAAAAATAATTATTTGGTCTTGAAATTGATCATGGGACACGTGGGTGGCATGAAAAGGCTGAATCAAGTGGAAAAAAGTGGGCCCTTTTGTCAAAAATTGATGTTTCAAGGATAGTTGACTTTTGCCATTTCACAAAACATTTCCAACTTCTCCAATGCATATCTTGCTCAATTTTGATCATATGAACATGTTCTTGGACATTTTGGAAAGGTCTTGAAGTCCTCTAACCAATGCCTTTGGCCCCATGTCATTTGAATTTACCAATCTCAAGTTATGGTCTTTGACTTAAAATGCCTTTTTGTTGACTTTTGAAAATGACTTATAATGTTGAAATTGGTAACTTTTTGTGAGAGCATTTCTTGGACTTGGAATGTGAAGATGAGTTGTAGGAAATGTCCTCCCCTTCAAAATGAGCATTGGATGGGATTTTTCTGATGAACCATGAAAAAGTTATGCTTTGGTCAAGTTACAGCTGACTTTTCAGCTGTCCAAAAATGGAAACTTTTGCATCTTGATGATTTTTGAGCCATTCTTGTAGAATCATGATCAAGACTTGATCAAATGATGATTGTGTCTTCAAAATAAGATGTTGACCAAAAATTTTGACTTTTGACTGCCAAATGACAATTTTACCCCTACAGTTGATTGTGAAGCAATTAGGGTTTTTGACTGTGCAACTTGACCTTGTGAGCCTTGAAACTTGGCATGTAGATGCTTGACAATGTGTATAGGCATATGTGACTTGATTGAGCCCTTGAAAACCTCAACTTCCTTGCAAGAACCAAAACCCTAATTTGACTGGCTTAGGAGGGTGTTTGAACTGTGCAACCCTTGAGTTGACTTGAGCAAATTGAGATGATGCTTGTCAAAACTTTGAAGAATATAGGAGGGCAAATTTTGGGGTACAACAATTGACATCTATAAGCTGGCTAGGGTTTGGGAACAAGACCATCCCATAGATGAGAAGAGCTAAAAACTCCTCAAAAGCTTGTAAGTCCAATGAATTCTAGCAGCTTTAGGCCTTCTCAAATTAGAAACTTTGACAAGAAACCCTTGACACCACTTCTAGTTTCCCAATGGCCTATGATATCAGATGGTTGCAAGTGTAGGGCTTGAGCAACATCTTCAGGCTTTGGATCTCTTTTCATACCATTGTAGGGTAGTTGATGGAGAATAGGAATCCTCAAGAGTTGAGAAAATTCCTCCAAAGTAGGCACAAGCTGGTAATCAGGAAATGTGAAGCAGTGGTGTAGGGGGTCAAAGAACTGCAAAAGAACTTTCACCATGTCTTCCTCAGTGTTGGTGTTGACTAAGTTGAGAAGACGACCATTCCTCTCGGTGAATGGAGAATTCTCGGGAATCCTTGAAGCTAGCTCCTTGAGTTGAGGAGGAATTCTTACAAGGTTGACTTGGATTGTTTTCCTGCAAAGTGAATCCATTACCTACAAAACAGGAACAAAGATGAAGATCTAAATCCTTGAAATGGTTAGTGGATGCACATGATGCTTCATGATGTTATGATGTTTATGCACAAGTATATATGTACAAACAAGTCACACAAGTTCCTAGTTTCAGGCTTGCATGGGGTTTCATAGTTAAGTACCCTCTTGAAGTTTAGTTGGCTCAACCTATCCTATAAATAGTAACCGGGTTCTAAGGAGCTCAATATCACTGGATTATTTTCTGTGTTCATTGTTTCAGTTTAGCCACTTTACTGGCGACTGAAATATTCCAAGAAAACAATCCTCAATGAGTGTAGTATCGAGTATCTACCAACTTCGGACTGCACCAAAGTCGGTCATCTCACAACTCCTAAAAAGGCCAAGATGGTCAAGTAAAGGTTCTAAAAGTACATTAGTGCTTTATGACATCACTCAGCGGCCCTGTTTCTCTTTGATTAACTCAAAGGCTACCGGTACCCACAAATATGTCGCACTAATATAGCTATTGCTTCAACCATGTTGGTATATCCCGCACAGTTTCCACAACGTATTGCTATTTACCTATGAATGTTTCCCAAATCTGGGTAGAGGATTTCAAACCCAAACAATAGAACCAAATGTAAAGCAATCAAGTCAAACAAGATAAGCATGTAAAGGTGATCTAAACCCTAAGGTAACCCCACTTTTAGATTAACTCCCCAGCAGAGTCGCCAGTTCTGTGATGCGGTGGGAGAACTGACTTGAGGTTTTGCGTTTGTGTTCGCAAATGTTTCGGTTTAGCAAGAGTCGCCACCGACTTTTTATTTTATCCAAAGGAAAGGTCAAAAAGCACGGGAAAGACCTTTGAGATTGTTTTTGGGTTCGGGGGTAGATTATGAAAAGGGAAGGTGCTAGCACCCTTTTCATCCATGTTTTTCCATGGGCTCTTAGTTACTTGTTTTAGATCACTTGCTTTTGATTTTCAATTGTTTGAAATGGTGCTTTTGTGTGTGGTTTTGAAAGTATTTTGAAAAGAGGCCATCATTGTGGCAACCTTTGTAATGATTCTTGTTTGAATGTATACAAAGGTGTTTGTCTTTTGAAAAATGTTTCAATGTTTGAAAGTTTGTTTTGGGAAATGTTTTGAAATTGTGTTGTGTTGTTGTTTTTTTTTTTGAAAATAGCAAGGATGTTTGCAAGCTTGATCAAGTAACTAGGAGCATCTACCTACCTACTCAAAGATATTTCCTACACATTTTTAACCCTTTGACATTGTTGTTTTACCATTGCATTTGGTAAACAACATTGTGTTTGGATGTTAAACGGGACAGGCGCGGGTCATCGTATGACCATGATAGCAATGGTGCTAAGTATCTTAGCAAGTTTTTGAGGGACTAGATCATTTTTGTATAGGAAACCAAGATAGCGTCATCGAGGGACTATGATCTTTTGTTTTGATTTTGATTTGCCAAGATACCTAGCATGCATACCATGGCCATTTTTAAGGCCACAAGTAGATGAAACCCTAGGGGTGCTTGTGTGCATTGTGTTGCCATTTTCATGCATTTTTTGTCTTGTATTAGGTCAAGCTATTTGTTTGATTTTTTGGTTATCATACAAACTCTAATCTTACTATCATGGCATATTTGAAAGCAAAAAAGTGCGTAAAAGTAAATCTAATACTATTACAACATTGATATGGGGAGGGGGATACAAGTTTGAATAAGGGGGTATTTGCAAAACAAAAAAAAACCCTAATTCAACTATTACAACCAAATTGAATTCATTGTACAAATAACAAATTGACAAATATTTAAATGTGCAATTAAATATAAATATGCAAAATGAGAATTTTTTTTATTAATAACCAAGTATTAAAATAATATTTCGCAAATAACCGGGTTTCGGAAAAAATTACGCAAATAACCATGTTTGAGATGGCTCCACAAAGGAGGAGCCATCTCAATTGGCGCATGCTGCTCTTTTTTTAAGGGAGGCGCCATCTCACTTGGCGCCTAAGTGCTTAGGGCAAGCCCTAAGCCAAGTGAGATGGCGCCTATGTACAAAATGAGGGCAAAAAAAAATTTTTTTTTTCTTTCCTGCGCGTTGCCTATTAGACAGAGATCAACAAAATTGATTTTTTATTTAAAAAAAAATAATTACATTCAACTGTTTTACATTTAAAGAACAGTAATAAAATGGATACAAAAAATACTGGGAAAAAAAAAGATACATCAGTGATCCCCAGGAACTCGGTAATGACCCCCAGTTCCGCATCCCCGTCCTCGCCTTTCTCTTGCTGGGTGCCGTCTCGTTTCCTGCTGCGGCAAGGTCGATGGCCCAGCGAAGTCAATGCGATCCGAATCCATAAAATCAGTAAGATCTCCATATCTCGAAGATCCGCTCTGGTACAGTCGGTTACCCATACCCTCGAAGTTTGGTCGTGTTGGCGGTGGGTGGGGTTCCATGGTTGGTCGGTAGCATTGGTCGTCTGAGTATGGGGGGTAGAAAGGAAATGGATCTTGGGGTGTTTGGTATTGTGGATGTTGGGTTGTTTGGTGATATGGTGGTTGATGGTAGGTTTGGTCGGCTTGGTCATAATCTTCTAACATTCCCATATCAGGGCTAAGGCTGGATGTTGAGGGCGCCATATTGGGATATGATGAAGACTGAAATTGTGTCTGGGGTATGTGGGTGTGCTGGTATTGGGGTTGGTATTGTGGTTGGGTTTGAGGCATATCCGGGTATTGGTAGTTTGGCGGTGATTGTGGTTGGTAGTACGGCATTTGATTGTAGTTGTGTTATGGTGGGGAATGTGGTTGTGTGTTTGTTGGTCTGTTTCTTCTTGGGGGTTGGTTTGAGGTTGATGGATTTTGGGTTTGTTCTGGAAACATTGCCAGCGTACGCCCAAGATGGTAGTCTACTACATGGCAACGGAATATTCAGTCGCGTCTTTTGGGCATTTCAACCATGCATCACAGGGTTTGCATCATGCAAACCAATTCTACAAATAGACGGGACTTGGTTGTATGGGAAGTACAAAGGCACGCTTTTGATGGCAGTTGCACAAGATGGCAACAATAACATTTTCCCCGTTGCGTTTGCCCTTGTCGAGGAGGAGACCGGTGGTGCTTGGAGCTTTTTCCTGAAAAATCTTCGTACACACGTGGCTCCTCAACCAGATCTCTGTTTGATCTCGGACAGACATGCCTCCATTGAAAGTGCCTATAATAATCCGGCAAATGGTTGGCATGACCCTCCTTCTACGCATGTCTATTGCGTCAGGCATATCGTCCAGAATTTCTCGAGGGAGGTCAAGGACAAAACATTGAGGAAAGCGGTGATGAATGCGGGATACGCACTGACACAGCCCACATTCAAATATTACCGCAACGAGATCCGTTTGTCTAACCCAGAAGCCGGTACGTGGATCGACAATATACCGGTCGAAAAGTGGACTAGGTCATACGACAATGGCCAGAGATGGGGGCATATGACAACAAATCTTATTGAATCAATGAATGGGGTATTCAAGGGCATACGAAACCTCCCCATCACTGCCTTGGTGAAATCCACGTATTTTAGGATGGCTGCATTATTTGCCAAAAGAGGTGAAATGTGGTATGCGGTCTTGCAATCAGGACAACTATGGAGTGAAAGCTGTATGAAATACATTAAGGCTGAAAGTGCTAAAGCCAACACTCACATGGTTACACGGTTTGACCGCCATAGCCACAACTTCATTGTGAAAGAGACAATCGACCACAATGAAGGCCTGGCAAGACAAGAATACAGGGTCATTTTACCTTCTCAATGGTGCGATTGTGGCAGGTTTCAAGCTTTTCGTATGCCTTGCTCTCATGTCATTGCCGCTTGTGCTCATACCCATCAAGACGCGCTTCAACTGCTCTCAAACGTTTATAAATCTGAAACGTTGCTCACTGTTTACAACAACAACTTTCCTTTGGTGGCAAAACCGGACTATTGGCCTGAATACAACGGCGATATAGTTTGGCACAATGACCAAATGTGAAGGAACAAGAAGGGTCGTCCCAAAAACAGGCGCATCACAACAGAAATGGACGATCTTGACAGGTTGGAAAGAAAGTGTGGTTTATGTCGTCAGGTCGGACACAATCGCAAAAACTGTCCGAATCGGGCGTCTGGCTCGACCACATAAATTTTGTAATACAATAAATCTTTTCAATATTTGTGTTGTAAACATTATGGGTTTTCCGTTAATAAAACTGTTAACACAATTTAAGAAATTCAATATTGGAAATTAGGAAATTACATTAGGGTTTTCGCGTACAACAATGATTAACGATATTCAATCTAGGAAATTACAACTGTTAACACAATTTCATCTGACCCATGCATCATCAACATTACATCATTGTCTGTTTTGACTTCCTCCAACCACACATTAGGTCTTCCTGTCGCATGCGAGGTTGTTGTTCGTTTTCGCTGGATCCTTCGAATTTTTCCCCCTCCGCGATGTCTCCATCTAGCCACCGCATCAACTCCCGCTTCAGACGCTCCATGGAGTGAATGTGCCAGAATTTCATTTTCATCGCAGGTTTCGTGGCGGAGAATATAACGTAACCATCTCTGCTAAAAATCATAGGCGACGTCATTACGTAAATAAGGGAGTACAAAATAAAAATACAGTACGAGAAAGTGTGAGAAATTTCAAAGAAACGGACAAATTATTTATAAAACAGCAAAAAACCCTAGTTTTGCCCTAGGCGCCAAGTGAGATGGCGCCTCCTCTCATTTTTAAGGAGCATGCGCCATCTCACTTGGCTAAAAGCCAAGGGAGGCGCCAAGTGAGATGGCGCCTATGGCAAAACCCTAGGTGGAGGCGCCAAGTGAGATGGCTCCTCCTTTGTGGAGCCATCTGAAACATGGTTATTTGCGTAATTTTTTCCGAAACCCGGTTATTTGCGAAATATTATTATAATACATGGTTATTAATAAAAAAAAATTCGCAAAATGATGTTTTGTATTTATTTTATGTATGTATAAAATAAATTATTTAATGTATCAAAAATAAGAAAATATTAATGATTATTTTTGGAAAGGGTAAAAAACCCTAATTTTTGGTTTAGAAAAATATATGTATATTACATTATTTATTCATTTTATTTATGTACAAAGAAAATAAAAATAATATATACAAATGTTAAAAAAATAAAATATGTGAGAAAATATTATTTTATATGTATAAACAATAAAAATAAAAATATATAATATTTTTATAATATTTACAAGTTTTTATTTTAAGAAAATAAAAGTATATTATTTAATAAACTATTTCTATGTCCAAAAAATAATAAAAATATTAAAATAAAATGTGAAAATTTAAGAAAATATTTTTAGTTATTTTTTATATTTAGAAAAAAATAATAAAAGTCGGAAATGAAAAAGAAATAGAAAAATATGAAAAATAAAAACAATGGGCCAAGGGGGTGTAAACAGCAAGCTAAGGGGTGCAAATAGCAAGCCAAACCAAGCCCAGCCCAAAGTCCAGCTTCATCCCTGTCCTTGAGACTGAAACACGCGCGCCATAGTTCAAATCTCTATCTCCTGCATTTGTGCTTAAAAACAAAGACTTGCAACATGAAAGTTATAGTTCTTGATCACACGATTCTAACCATATAAAAAACTTAATCTAACTCTCAAAGACCAGAGAGAATTTCTCTGGCCCTAATTACTAACCTAGTTTTTTTAGAAAGTTCATCATTCAAATTCTCCCAGCTCAGTTAACTTAAATGAATTCTATGCATATGTACAGCTCAAGGGCAATGAGGACTACATTTTTTATTTACAAACCTAAGCCTAATGATTCCTAAATAGAGAGGTAGAAGTTTGAACTTTACATGTTTCAGTCAAGCTCGAGTATGGCAATGTAGGGGTTGTGAGTGAGGCCTGAGATACTTGTGAGCTTGCTTGAAGTTCCTTTGAGCTTTCCCAATGCTTAGCCTGCTTTGAAATAGCTTGAATATGCTTGTAGAACTCAACCTGCAAAGTCAGAATTTGAAAATGGTGAAGTGTGTAAATGGAGTTACAGTGACTTGGGAATGGTTGGGATAGCTTAGGTATATTGTATGGAGTATGTTGGAACTGGTTGCAAGCAAAACGCACGAGTGGATTGTGATTTGGCTTATGATTTGCAGATCCTGTCCTGTTTTGGCAGAAAATGAGGTTCTTGGTGTACAAGGGTGTTTGAGAGGTCGCTAGCTCATGCTTCTGGCTTAGTATAATGTGTTCAAGTTGTTTCAAATTTTCACCAACTTTGGTTTTATCAGATTGCAAAGATATGGACTTTTGGCACAATGACTTGGTTTTGAAGCAAAAGGTGATTTTGACAATGCAAAGGCTTGTACAATCTAGCTTAGGGTCTTCACATAGTTGGTATACTTTTCCCTATCTTTGTGGATGTGGTTTGCTGCAAAAGATTAAGTCCAAAGCTCAAGACAAACAAAAATGCAAAAGTTGTGCTTTATGTAAATGGCATTGTTGCCTTTTTGCCAAAAATGGATTAATTCAATGTGTAATCTTCTAAAGCTCAGAACAAAGCCTTAATCCATTGTGTTTGCATTCAATTTTTGAGTGTGGAAGGGTTTAATGACCTGTAAACAAGTACAATTAAGGTTGGACAGAATTTGCAACTTGTATCAACATGAAAAATGCCATGGACAAAAGTGAGAAATGTCCATTTTCTTTTCTTGGATTCTCCCTAACCATAAATGATTTTGGAGAGTTCTTTGACATTTTGGAAATCTTGTAACATGCTCTACAATCCATCTTTGAAATGAATTTTGAGATTCCAATTGGAACTATGTGAAAAAATTTCATGAAGATAGGTCAAAATCCTGCCTAAACTAGGGCAAAATTTCACTAAGTTAAAAGTTTCATGGACCCTTGTTCACAAAATCATAACTTGAGATCCAAGCATCTTTTGGGAAAACTTTGTGAATAAAAGTTGTAAATTTCATGGAGTAATACAACTTTCATGTTGGAAGTTTTCTTTGAATCCAATTGCATCATGGTGAAAATGTTTGGAAAAGTTGGGAAAAAATAAGAAATTTTCATAACTTAGAAATTTTCTAAGTTATGAAAATTTTCCATTTTAAACCCTAATTTTCAAAATTAGGTTTCTTGATGAACAAGTTTCATGTTTTGACACATCTTGATGAAAAATGACCCTTGGCACTTGATTTTGACCAAAAAGTCAAAGTTTGACTTTTCAGTGTACAGTTGATTTTTGATCAGTTGACTGGAAAATTCATTTGTCAATCCAATGCATTTGAGATCTTTTGAACCTTGTGAATTGGTAAAGATGATGCAATTGAGTCCTTGAATCCATTATTGAACCCAATTTGCCATTGGCTAGGTGAAAAATCAGAAATTGCCCTTCTATAGTCAAAACCCTAAAAATGACCAATTTGCCCTTTTGATAATCTGATCAAATTTCTTGAGGAGTTGTGGTCCAAACTTGATCAAATGGTTCATATGAGTCTATAATGTTGATGTGGATCAAAAATTATGAGGTTTGACTGTAAATTGGCCACATTTGACTTTTTCCCCAATACAATTGATTTTTAGGTCAACTGTCCAATTGACTGGGGAAAAATTTGATTCAAAGCTTGAAACTTAGTATGGGCAATCTTATAAGTCCAACATGAAGTATGAAAGTCACATTGATCATTAGAAGTCCAAAAATTCCTGTGCAAACTCAAACCCTAATTTCAGGTCAATAGTGCAAGGAGATGTCTTGAGCAGAGCAAACCCTAATCCTGTCTGGAGTCCAAAGAGTCTTGTGAGGGGAAATCTTGATAAAAATGAGAGGGCAAATTTTGGGGTACAACAGAGTGGTATCAAGGGTTTCCTAGAAAAGTTCTTGTTTGAGAAAGCCCAAAATTGTTGGAATTCCTTGGATTTGCAAGCTTTTGAGGAAATTGTGGCTCTCCTCATCTATGGGATGGTTTTGTTTCCAAATACTGATCAACTCATAGATGTGAACACCATCAAAATCTTCATATCCCGCAACCCGGTGCCTACATTGCTAGGGGATATCCTACACTCTTTTCACACTCTCACTATGAGGAAAAGAGGTGTCCTTATGTGTTGCACTCCTCTCTTGGAAAGATGGTTTATTTCTCATCTTCCCCAATCTGTATTGAAGAACGAGCAAGGTTCAAGGTGGTCACAAAGGTTGATGACGCTCAAACATTCAGACATTTATTGGTGTTCCTGATCTATAGAGAATGTTAATATTGTCGACCATTATGGGGAATTTCCTAATGTCCCTTTACTTGGCATTAGGGGAGGTATCACCTACAATCCCTGCTTAGCCTTAAGACAGTTTGGTTACGCCCGAAGGGATAGCCCGCACGAGATGTTGATTCAAGGTTTGGTATTTGACTATGACAACGACGATCAAGGTCTTCTCCAAAGATTTATTCGAGCTTGGAGGATGTTAAACAAGGTAGATAGCAAGAATTTGGGGCATAAAAATTCCATCCCTCTTGAGCCTTACCTCAAATGGGTACAAACTCGTGCTCAGAGTCTTATGATGCCTTACCCCTCCATTCTCCCGATAATCATTAAGCCTGTCATGGAAGGAGATGTTTCATACATTATCCTACATCCTGACATGCCCACCTCTCTTGAAGACCTACAAAGAGGTTGGATACAACTCAAGGGAGAGAGAGATACTTTCGAAGCCCAATTCTACACAAGCAAGAAGAAGGTTTTGGAACTCACTAGGCTACTTCACGAGGAGCAGACTCTTAATGCCTACATTGCACCAAAGAGGATGCGTACTACCTTTCTATCTTAGAGTTTCTTGTATTTATTTTGCTCAAGAAGGCATTGATGTACTCAAAGCTTTAATTTATTAATATAACATGTGTTTCCTTTTTGTCTAAAATGAACTTGAATCTTAAAATCCTTGAAATTATTGCATACGCATTTATCATTCATCATAACATAAGCAGGTTTCTTGCAACAAGTCTCCTCATCTCTCTACTATTTATTGCAGTAAGATGGATCTCGAGCAAACAGTGAAAGACCTCCAAGCTCAAAATGCGCAGTTTCAACAGTTGTTCTTAACTCTGGCCAAAGGACAAGAAGAGTTGAAGACCTTGCTGGTTGAGGAGAAGAAAAAGAAGACGAAGAAAATAACTGGAATTCTAAACATGGGAAGAAGATTCCAAGGGCAGACAAGAAGGGCCTTAGACTTTGCTACGACATCTGGAGAGAAATACAATCAAGATGGGAAAGGGAAGGAAACATTTATTCAGTCTAATTCAGAAAAGGAAGAGGAAGAAGAAGACCATTCTGAAGAACAATACCCTCCAGCCGACGACAAGTATAAGCATCTAGAAGAACGGTTGAGTGCAATGGAAATCCAAAAAGTGCATGGCTTGGACTTTGAGGAGTTAGGCTTAGTGTAGGGGATTGTCATTCCTCCAAAATTCAAAGCACCTGTGTTTTCCAAATATGACGGAGTTTCATGCCCTAAAATGCATCTCTGGTCCTATGTGAGGAAAATCCAACCCCATACCGCTGACAAAGATTTATGGGTACACTTCTTCCAAGACAGTTTGTCTGGAACTCAACTTGACTGGATTTATCAGCTAGAAAGAGCCAATGTTCACAACTGGGAAGATCTTGCTGCAGTCTTTTACAAACAATACCAATACAATGTTGACCTTGCACCCACTCGTACTCAACTCCACAGTATGGCCATGGTTTCAAATAAAGGCTTCAAGGACTATGAGCAAAAATGGAGAGACTTGGCCGGAAGAGTTCAACCTCCTTTATCTGAAAGAGAATTGGTAGACATGTTTTTGGGCACCTTGTCTGGTCCCTTTTTCAATCACTTAATTGGGAGTTCATCGGCGGGTTTTACTGAATTGATATTGACCGGAGAAAGAGTAGAAGTCGGGATAAAAAATGGAAAGATTCAAAAAGATGCATCCTCCGCTGCTATAAGGAAGCCATTCATCAGAAAGAAAGAAGTGGTTGCTGTGTATCCTCAGAGAAATCAAGATAGGGCAAAACACCGTCCAATGGTGGGGGTTGTCATGATTCCTAAACATGCACCTGATCAACAAAGAAACAACCAACCAAGAATAGAAAGACCATTCAGACAATTCACCAGAATTAATATGACGTTATCTCAAGTATTACCACATCTGTTAAGATCCAACCTAGTGACCTTGAGAGAAGCTCCAAAGAACCCTAACACAACATCTCCTCACTATCATCCTAATGCCCGTTGTACATACCACTCTGAGAGTCCCGACGATGACACTAATAACTGTTGGGCTCTAAAGAACAAAGTACAAGACCTCCTTGAAGCCAAAGAGATTGAATTCGATGCGCCCGAAAATCCAAATGTCATTTCTGCCCCTATGCCCAAACATGGCCATAATGCCCATGCTATTGAGGAAGATATGTTTGTTACTTCAGTTGATGAACTTATGACCCCACTCCTGATTATCAAAAAGAACTTATTGAATTCCAGTGTATTGCCAGGATGTGATGAAAGCTGCCATTTCTGTTTGTCCTTACCAACCAGCTGTCCTTTGTTGAAAATAGGAATTCAGTGCCTAATAGATAACAAGGAAATTTTGTTTGAAAAGACTTCTGTTCCACCTGTTCCTTATAATGATGTTTCTATCATTACCATTTCCGCCAATTCTTCCAGGGTCTCCACCAAAAGACCCGTTAGAATTACATTAGTTCCAAAAGTAGCTCCTTTAATAATTACAATGCCTGGACCAGTCCCGTATTTGTCAGACAAAATCGTACCATGGAATTATGAAGGGGATGTCTACTACCACGGTATCAAGCAAGATTGGCCAGCTGCCGAAGATTCAAGTTCCAAGAAAGTTAACTCTGATATCAGTAATATTGCAGGGACTAGTAATATTACCCAAAGCGGAAGGATATTCTCTCCAGAAATTGCTCCCCTAAAAGCAGTTTCTGGACCTGTAATCATTCCTATTGTTGTTGCTCCTCCAAAGGCTATTCCCGGTCCTATAAAGATCTCCACTAATAATCCAACTGACAAAGCTGATACAACCCCTATTATCACTCCTACTGACGTTCCTGCTGCCAAGTCAACCGAGACTCGAGGTAAAAATATTCTGATTAAGCCTATCCGGATGAAGGCACAATTGTTGGCTATCCCTGAGACCTCCCGGAAAGAGATGGAGGAAATTCTAAAGATCATAAAAAGAAGAGACTACGATGTAGTTGAGCAACTGGGGGAAACTCCATCTAAAATTTCCATGCTGGATTTACTACTATGTTCTGAGGCGCATGCAAAGGCCTTGGTAAAATTCCTGAAAACTGCTCATGTACCCCAAGAAACATCCGCCGATCAGTTCCAAGACTGCGTAGCTAGCTTGACTGCAGATAATGGTCTAGTTTTTTCGGATGCTGATTTAATGCCAAGAGGAAGGAAGCATAATGAGGCATTGCATGTCTCAGTGGAATGCAGGGGCACAACTTTGGCTCATGTTTTGGTGGACACTAGCTCATCTCTGAATGTATTTCCTAAAAAGGCTCTTGATAGGCTTGACTGCGAGGGGTTGACATTGAAGCCAAGCAACATAGTAGTAAGGGCTTTTGACGGCTCAAAAAGGATGGTACATGGAAAAGTGGATATCCCCATAAAGGTTGGGACCCAAACGTTTGATTCAACTTTTTATGTAATGGATATCCGCCCTTTATATTCCTGCTTGCTAGGCCGACCATGGATTCACAATGCTGGCGCTGTCACTTCTACGTTGCACCAAATGCTGAAGTACCCAATTCAAGGGAATATTATCATTGTTCATGGAGAAGAAGAGTATATGATCAGCCACCTCAATTCCTTTCGATATGTGGAGCTAGATGGTGAATTTATTGAAACTCCATTCCAACATTTTGAAGAAGTCCCGCAAGATATGGCAGTAACCAAGGTTGTTCCCAAGATCACAAGGCCTCCACTCAGGATGTCATCTTTGAAGGATGCAAAAGCAGTGATAGAAGAAGGTGGGTGCACTATTTGGGGACAACTCCCAGATATCCCATACAAGTCTGACAAGTTTGGCCTGGGTTTCACTCCAGGTGCTCAGAAGGCTATATGTCGCGCTCGTGCTGGAGGACCACCCTTGAAGATCAGCAACCGTGAAGTCAACACGGTAGAGGATGATAAAGAGGGCTGCAACCTGGAGGATTGGATCTTCCCTACTGTCAGTGGAGGGCTCAGTAACTGGGAGGCTAGAGATTTTGTCCCGATCACTTTTATCCCACAATAATTTGTCTTTACATTTTGTTGGATCTGTAATATTAAAACAATTCAGACTCTCAAAACCTTGTGTCTTACCCGAGGCACAATGGTCCATTTGTAAGGATTATTATCTCATTTCCATATAACATCAATGAATCATGGACGTTTTTGCATACAAACTTTGTGCTCATTGTTTTTCTTTTTACATTTTTATTTTTTTCAAAGATAGTTATACCCTTACACACACTCACACTCACAATGCAGGTATGCATCCATTCGAGATCCCATGGATAACGGTTCTGTTATGGTTTTTTGTGACTCTAAAAATATAATCTACCAAGCCGAAGACGAATGTGAGGAAGATTGTGAAGTACTAGGGGAACTTGCCATATTACTACAACAAGAAGAGAGGATCATTCAGCCCCACGAAGAACATGTGGATGCAATCAACCTAGGTACCCCAGTGTCAAGGAACGTCTGATTTAGTTGCTACACGAGTATGTTTAGTTCTTTGCTTGGTCGTATGAAGACATGCCAGGACTTGATGTAGATATTATGGTACATTGTCTACCCACAAAAGAAAATTGTCCGCCAGTAAAACAAAAGGTCCGTCGAATGCGACCAGTTATGTCAGAGAAGATTAAAGCAGAAGTCATGAAATAATTCAATGATGGATTCTTGGCCGTCACCTCTACCCACAATGGGTTGCCAATGTTGTTCTCGTCCCCAAAAAGGACGGCAAGGTACGAATGTGCGTGGACTACAAAGATTTAAATAGGGCAAGCCATAAGGATGATTTATCACTTCCCCACATTGACATCCTAGTTGACAATATGACACAGCACAAAGTGTTTTCCTTCATGGACGGTTTCTTAGGCTACAACCAAATTAAAATGGCGCCTGCAGACATGGAGAAGACAACTTTTGTCACACAGTGGGGCACATTCTGCTACAAGGTAATGTCATTCGGACTGAAGAATGATGGGGAAACCTATCAACGTGCCATGGTCGCTCTATTTCACGTATGATACATAATGAAATAGAGGTCTATGTGGACGACATGATAGCTAGATATCAAACAGAAGAAGAGCATCTTGATCATTTACATTAACTGTTTGAGAGACTGAAGAAGTACAAGCTGAGGTTGAACCCGAACAAATGCACGTTTGGAGTAAGTTCTGGTAAGCTCCTAGGTTTTGTCATCAGCAATAAGGGTATTGAAGTAGATCCTGCCAAAGTGAAAGCTATACACGAGATGCCTGCTCCTCATACTGAGAAGGAAGTCAGAGGATTCTTGGGACGCTTGAACTACATTGCCATATTCATTTCTCACCTGACATCTACCTGTGAACCAATCTTCAAACTACTGAATAAAGATCAGTTAGTCAAATGGAATGATGAGTGCCAAATTGCTTTTGACAAAATCAAAGAATACCTGCAAGAGCCTCCTATTCTGATGCCACCAGTCGAGGGAAGACCATTGATCATGTATCTGACTGTTTTGGAAAATTCAATGGGGTGTGTGTTGGGGCAGCATGACGAGTCTGGCCGAAAAGAGCACGCTATTTATTACCTGAGCAAAAAGTTTATTGACTGTGAAATAAGATATTCACTGCTTGAGAAAATTTGTCGCGCTTTGGCATGGGCTGCTCGCCGGCTAAGACAGTATATGCTGACCCATACTACCTTATTGATATCTAAAATGGATCCAATAAAATACATCTTTGAAAAACCTGCTCTCTCTGGGAGAATAACGAGATGACATATGATCCTAATAGAATATGACATACAATATACTATCCAAAAAGCAATAAAGGGCAGCGTACTAGCTGATCACCTTGCTCACCAAGCTGTGGAAGACTACCAGTCCATGAAGTTCGAATTCCTAGATGAAGACATCATGATGGTAAACAACTATGAAGAATTTAGACCATATGATGGACCTGAACAAGGATCTCGATGGACCCTGGTTTTTGATGGGGCATCTAACGCACTCGACAATGATATTGGTGTTGTACTCATATCTCCTGAAGGATATCATACTCCCTTTACGGCAAGACTCTACTTCAATGTACAAATAACATGGCGGAATACGAAGCGTGCATCTTTAGTCTCAAAGCTTTCAAAGCTTTTGTTTTCGAATTCCCCATCATGATCACTTCTGACTTTAACAATTCTAAACTCTTTTCATTTTGAACTTGGTTGCAGAAAGTAGAGAACACAGAGTGTGACTCGACCTTGTGTTTTAAGAACTTTACCCATGTCCATCTGTTATAGTCATCTACGATCACTAATCCATACTTCTTGTCGCTGATGGATGCATTTTTCACTAGTCCAAACAAATATATATGCAAAATTTCTAATGGTCTAGAGGTAGAAACAACATTTTTTGATTTGAAAGAGGGTTTTGCAAACTTGCCTTTTGATATGCTTCACACAGAGCATTTGAGCTAAACTTCAAGTTAGGAAGCCCTCTGACCAGATTAAGTTTGTTAATCTGAGATATTCTTCTCATACTAACATGCCCCAATATTTTGTGCCAAGCCCATTGCTCGTTGTTGACACACATAAGGCATTTTACATTCTGACTCTTTAGTTCAGAAAGTTTAATCTTATAAACGTTGTTCTTTCTCTTACCATTAAAGAGGATAGTTCTATCTTTCTGACTAACTGCTTTATAGGACTTTTGATTAAAGATTATATCATAACCATTATTACTTAATTGACTTATGGGTAACAGGTTATGCATTAATACATATACTAACATAACATTAGTTATAGATAGAAGTGTACTGTTACCAATGGTTTCAGAGCCAATAATCTTTCCTTTCTGATTGCCTCTGAAACCTACATAGCCTCTAGATTTAAGTTCTAGACTTTGGAACATATGCTTTCTTCTCGTCATGTGTCAAGAGCATCTAGAGTCCAGGTACCAAGATTGGTGTTTCAACTTTGCTGTTAAAGACATTTGCAACATAGATGATTTTATCCTTAGGTACCCATATCTTTTTGGGTCCTTGTTTGTTAGAGTTTCTAAAATTCTGTTTGAATTTTGGTTTTGCAGAGTAAGAATTACTAGTATACTTTATATCATGTGAATGTCCATATGCAAAGTGTGAATATTAAGGTGTGTGTTTTATAATTATATCATCAACTTTCTTTGGTTGATATGTTTCTTCTCCTCTTGGCTTCACATATCGAGAGCTGGTAAAGATATTTCTTTTTGTATGTGTAGTGGTATGTATTTTGATTCATCTTCAATCTTCTTTATATAGAGGAAGTGAATTGGATCGTTGGAGACATAAGAAACTATCTTTGGAAGGTTAATAAAGTGTTGTTAATGTACTTTCCAAAAATACAGCTCTTGTCTTGTTCCAACCGCTACTCTTTGATTTGTAATGAATGAATTGTAACGCATCAGAACTTGCTTCTTTGGAATATGTTGAAGCTTCCTTAAGATCTTATCAGAATAAGAACATTACCGTTGAGACCGTGGACTCTCAAAGTTTCCATATGTTAGAACTTTGGAGAGACAGACACGTTGAAGCTTCTTTGCACTTTTCAGAGTATGGCTTGAGCTTAAGTGCTGAGTCTTTAGAACTTTAGTATAGATGAGTGCATTGAGACTTCTTTCTTCCAGAACTTCACTTATCAGAGTATTAAAATATTTACTTGCAGCGTTGGTGCTTCAGAAGTTAAAACATCAAAACTTCTTCTATTGAGCGTGTTACACGAATTTGCTTCTAAGTTTGTATGTTGTGTCTAATCAGAGCTTCAAAACATAAATATCTCATCATATTCTATGGACTTTTATCATAAGTTCTCTACATATACAAATACATTATTAGAGAACATATTTATTCTTTATATATATCATATATTTGTTATCATCAAAACTATTACTAAGATGTAGAACCAAACTATGTTCTAACAGCCTCATTTTTGTTATGATAAATTGTGTTTCTAGATTGAAAAATGTCTTGAAAGACTGCAAACATTGACGAGTTGATGGTTGGTTCTGCGGAAGTTGGTGAAAACAGTGAAAATGAAGATAATAAAGAGCAAACTGCTTGAAAATCATCCATATCAACTGTCTTGGGTTAAGTTATGTCATGTTGAATGAATTGTTTGATTGTTGCTAGTAGATAGCAGAAAAACTTATAATTTATGAGGTTGATACAAATAATGTAAGTTAGTCCTAATATATTTTGGTTGAAAAGACTTTGAATTATTTTGCTTTTAAAAACCTTGAATTATTTTGCTTAAATGCCATGACTGACAAAGTCTTTTTTTCCTTGCTTCAGGCATGATTGTTACATTTTCACTGATAATATGGAAGGCATTGATATGCATCACCAACAATGAATCTTTTGTTGTTTTTATTGTTTTCTCTGGAAGTATGGAACCGAGATTCAAACAGTTAAGATAATCTTATGTAATAAGTTCAGTTTGAGTAGTTATCTCAAGCCATGACAATAACTATTTCTGTTATATAACTTCTATTTCAACTTATGTTCATATTTTTTTTCAAATTTATTGGATATGAAAATGTTTTGTTCTCTTTCATTGTTAGGTACAGAAGCTATATTTTCATGAAGAAAGGTGAGGTAAAACTGAACCATTTTGGTGGGTTACCTTGAAGATTCTTGGTACATAGTTTTAATTATTGAGCATCATATCTTAATTCTTGTTGAATTTATAATACATGCCATATTCTGAAGCTTACAATCCAACTGTCGAAGATCGTTATGATGTAAGTTTACTGTGAAAGAAATATATTTACTTTCTTTCACCTTTTTCAGGACCTGAGTCTTCATTTGATGAAATACTTTGCATGTGCTCCAGGTAATTTTAGAAATCCTAAGTTACATTATGTAATCTTTTCACTGGATTGGATTAGTTTTGGCTCAAATGTTCGAAAAACACTCCAGCCAATACAAAGATCTCTGTTATGTCTCTGATTCCTCTTGTGATCTTATATATATATATATATATATATATATATATATATATATATATATATATATATATATATATATATATATATATATATATATATATATATATATATATATATATATATATATATATATATATATATATATATATATATATATATATATATATATATCTTAACTTCAAACGGTTAAATGTAGTTTCCTGCAACTTCTCTTAATAAGCATCTCACTGTCAATTGTTTTGTTAGCCATGTCGATCGGCGATTCGTGAAGTAGCATAGTAGAGGCAATGCAGAACATACTGTGTAGTAGGTTGCTTCAAAAATATGCAGAAATGGTGTTTGTCTTCTGTTGATTCCACACTGGTACATCGCGTCTTAACAGATGAGCTGCTCTTTGAGGTATTATATTTGAAAATATGTAGCTATACCAATCCAACCATAATTTTGTAAAAGATTTCCTATTTTGTTTTCTTTTAGTCATGCAGGTGAAAATTGCATTTAAGTGTTTTCGTTGGATGAGCAATTGTAAGTTTTCACTGACGGAGAAATTGACGATTTTGTAAGTGTTGTATCACACATGTTAATGAGCTATTTATTTAACATGTAACTAATAAGTTATCATTGAAAATGACTTTTTCTCGGTTGTTTTTACTCAACTTATCAAATCTTGCATCGCCGGCAACCGAACGGTAACTTTTGGGAACAATATTTATGTCTTCCTCGGTGTGTTGATGGCGATGGATTTAAAAGAAAGCTTGCAATTGAATGCTATGTCAAATAATTCTTCACAAGACGCTTATATTGTTGGTTTCTTTGCTTCTTTCAGTTGGACCCGTTGATAATGGCATAGAAGTGATAACATAACAAGAAAAAGAATGAAGCATATGCCATTGAAGAAGATGGTAAAAAATATGTTATCATTATTATCTACTGGGTGTTACAAGATAAGGTAATATATAGAAGTATATAAAGGTCAAAGGAATGATGTCAGCTCAGCTAACTAAGTAAACTAAAAGTGTATGAAGGGAAAAAGACTATGTACATTACACATATACTTTAATATGCCCCCTCAAGTTGGACTGTGTAAACTACAAAGTCCTAACTTGGACATGATAGAGGAAAAGGATGGAGAATGTAGAGGTTTGGTAAAAACATCTGCCAGTTGGACCGTAGTTGAGATAAGGAGTAAATGAATCAACTTGGAGTTAATTTTCTCTCGAACTACATGATAGTCTAGTTCAATATGTTTACTTCGTTCATGAAACGCAGGATTATGAGAAAGATAGATGGCTGACTTATTGTTACAATACACTGATGCATGATGAGAAAACATGACATTGAGATCAGCAAACAAATAGTTTAACCATTGTAGCTCACACGTAAGGGAAGATAAGGCTCAATACTCAGCTTTAGTAGAGGATCTTGACATAGTATTTTGCTTCTTGGACTTTCAGCTAATAAGAGATGATCCAAGAAGAACACAATAGCCAGTTATAGATTTTCTTGTCGTGGGACATCTGGCCCAATCAGAGTTAGCAAAAGCACACAATTTCAAAGAGCTGGAAGTAGAAAAAAGAACACCTTTAGCAGGGGAAGATTTCAAAAAATGCAAAATCTTGGTAGCAGCCCGATAATGAGTGGCAAGGGGCTTGGAGACATATTGACTCAAGTGTTGTATTGCAAAGGAGATGTCAGGCTTGGAGTTTGTCAAGATATGAGTCTGCCAATTAATCTTCTATACACAGTGGGATCACTGAGAGGTTCACCATCAGTAAGAGATAATTTGAGATTGGGGTCAAAAGGCACTGAGGAGGGTTTTGCTGCAAGATAACCTGTATCTTCCAAGAGTTCAAGAGTGTATTTTCTTTGATTTAAGAAAATACCTTTTGAGGACCTGGCAATCTCAAAGCCCAAAAAAATCTTAGTTGACCAAGATCTTTAATCTTGAATTTCTGATGAAGAGTGGTCTTAACAAATTGTATGTCCATCATAGAATTTCCAGAAATAGCTATGTCATCTACATAGACCAATATGGAAGTAAAGGTATCTTTCTAAGATTTAACATATAAGGAATGGCCAGCTTGGGATTGAGAATAACCTAATGATATTAAAAATGAAGAGAGTTTAGAATACCATTATCGACTTGCCTGTTTATGACCATACAAGGATTTCTGTAACCTGCATACTTGAGAAGGATTAGAGGTGGAAATGCCAGGAGGAAGTGTCGTGTAGACTTTTTCATGTAAGTCACCATGAAGAAAGGCATTATTGACATCCAATTGCTCAATATGCCAACCCTTTATAGCATCTATAGAAAGGATAACCCTGACTGTTGTGATTTTAGCCACATGAGAGAAAGTGTCAAAGTAATCAATTCCCTCCATTTGTGTATAACCCTTTGCTACAAGCCTTTCCTTGTATCTCTCAATGGAGTCATATGCCTTGTACCTAACCTTGTAAACCCACCTACAACCAATGGGAACTTTTCCTGGTGGGAGATTAACAACAATCCATGTCTGATTTTCTTCAAGAGCATGTATTTCAACATCCATAGCATGTTTCCAACAATCCATCTCGATGGCTTGGTTAAAAGTTTTTGGTTCAATATTTGATGAAATAGAAAAACATAAATGTTTATAAGAAGGAGAACGTTGATCATAAGTAAGAACAGAGGATAAGGGATACATAACTTTGGAAAACTTATTAGAATGAGTATTATTAGAAACTGTAGAGTAATAATGGTAATCTTTAAGGTACTAGGGAGGTTGAGTAGACCTAGAGGAATGTCTTGTGGGCAAGATAGGATTATGAGTAGAAGATAAAGGTTCAAAGGACTGATGGATATCAGAATCTAACTCTGCAAAAGTAGGATATGTGACAAGCTGGCTATGTAAGTTACAGTAGGGATGGAATTGATATGTGGATCTTGAATTTGAAATGGATTAATGTCTGTTGGTAGAGAGGAGGTAGGACTGCTCTGTGTAGAGTCAGTATGTATAGTCATATCAGTGGAAAAAGGTAAGGCAGAGCCAGGACTATGAAGTTTCACAGGCTGAGGAGAAGTAACATCACTATCAATCTGGGATGTACTTATGTCAGATGAAAGAGATATATCAGTGCTGATGGCTTGCTGACTAGGAATGGAATGGGAAATCTCAGAGGAAAAATCATCAAGTTGGGAAACTGATAGTGTATGGTTTTGAAAAGGATTGTTTTTTATATTAAAATGAAAAACAGTTTCATAAAATATGACATTTCTTGAGATGAAGATATTGTGATTTTCAAGGTTGTAAAGAATGTAACCTTTTGTACCTTCTTAGTATCCAAGAAAAATGGCTTTTCTGGCTCTAGGAGCAAATTTTGTTCAGTGTTCCTGAAGAGATGTGGCATAAGACAAACAACCAAACACTTTTAAATGGATTAGGGATGGTGTCTGTTTTAATAAAAGTTCATATGGATATTTTGAATGGAGGAGGGGAGTAGGTAATATATTAATAATGTGGACAACATGTTGAATGCAAAAGTTCCATAGATTTGAGGGAACATTGGAATGGAAAAAGATGAATCTAGCTATATTGAGTATATGCTGATGTTTTCTTTCTACAACCCTATTTTGTTGAGGTGTCTCAACACAAGTCTTTTGGTGAATTATTCCTTTAGAAAGAAGAAAAGTAGATAAAGCTATGAACTTTGTGCCATTGTCAGATCTTAGACATTTAAGGGTTGTTTGGAAATGGTTTTCAATATAGGTTATAAAATTGATAAGACTTGGTTTAGTTTGGTCTTTAGTCTTAAGAAAAATAACCTAAGTATGCCTTGAGTAATCATCCACAAAAGTTAGGAAGTATTTATGGCCTAAAGTAGAGATAGTGGAAAAAGGTCTCCATAAGTCAGCATGTAAAATATTAAATGGTGCAGAAGACATAGAGATACTATTAGGAAAGGATAATTTTCTTTGTTTAGAAAAATGGCAAGAATCACAAGGTACATTGTCATTATTACATGTAATGAAAGGAAAAAGTTTAGAGACAGTTTGTAATCCTTTGTTGGATATATGGCCTAAGCGCAAATTCCACAGATTACATGAGGTGTGTGTGGTAGATTTATTTGTAGAAGAATGAGAAGGGGAAGAATCCAGCACATAGATCCCTCTGTGTAAGTTAGCTATACCAATCATTTCCTTCAAATGATTCTGCATGATGTGGCAAGCATTAGCATTAAAATGGATAAAGCATTGATTATGATCAGCAAGTTTTGCCATAGAGATTAAGTTAACATGAAAGCTAGGCACATATAGAACATTGTGTATGGTTAGGGAAGGGGATATGATAACAGTTCTAGATATAGAGGCAAAAACTTGTGAACCATCAGAAAAATTGACATGTATAGGAATTGTAGATTTATGATCAATAAAAGAGGAAAAGTTGAAAGAAAAATGGTCAGTGGCACCAGTATCAAGTATCCAAAGATAGGGATTCTTACCAGCAACATTAGTTGAGTGAGAATTCATGACAAAAGGCGAGGTAGATACGGAATTAACTGCAGGATTGGGTTTGGATTGATGAAGCAGTGCTAGGATGTTTTCATACCGCTCTTTAGTAAAACCAAACGAGGGTGAAGTTGAGCTTGCAGGAGAAGCTTCAGAGGCATTGTAAACAGTTGTAGCAGGTGAAGAAGACTGAGCATTTCCTTGACTTTTTCCCTTAGCTCGAGAACCTGGTGGGAGTCCATGCTTAAGGAAGCAAGTTTCAATCGTGTGATTTTTCCTGTTATAATTTGTACATAGCCTGGCATTGCCTCTTGAAGCATTAGAGCCTTGATACCTACCACGAGAGTTATTAGTAGCAAATTTTCTCGGGTGTGTTTGAACCTGAAGTGCAGAAACTTCTTCAATCGAGCCTGTAGAAGAAATAATACCAGCAGCAAAGTTATCCATTTCTCTTTCTTGTTGAATGACAAGTGAGAAAGCTTTATCAATGCTGGGGAGATGATTCATCATCATAATTTGAGACTTTGAGTGCGCAAATTTTTCTGATAACCCCTTAAGAAAACAAATGACATAGTCTTGCTCCCTATACAACTTGATTGATGCAATAGCACCACAAGAACACGAAATTGTACAAGAACAAATAGGAATTGGTCGATAATTCTCTAATTCATCCCACATTACTTTCAATTATGTGAAATAGTTAGAAACATCGAGCGTACCTTGACGAAATTTGTACAGATCCTCTTGAATATCAGATATGCGGAAGATATCGCCGTGAGAGAACCTAATTTGCAAATTCTTCCATACACTAACAACATTGTCAATCCAAAGAACAAATCTAGCTATAGATTCTGAAATCGATCGTTGAATCCATGCAAGAACCATGGTATTGCAACGAATCCACGAAGCGTACAATGGATCAGAAACATGTAGCTTGGTGAGAGTGCCATCTATGAACTTCTCTTTGTTCTTGGAAATCAACGCAATCTGCATTGAACGAGCCTAGGTGTGATAGTTCTTATAGTTAGAGAAGGCGTAACAAGAACAAGCGCAAGATTCTCGTTAGGATGGAGATAGTATGGATTTGCAAAGTTGGTTGCGAAATCGGCGTAGCTCTGGTTTGCCATTGAAAGAAAAGAAAACAAGAAGATGAAAAAGGAGTAATTGGAATCAATCAGGAAGAACACGATCGGAAGAACACAATCGGAGAAGAGAATATGGAATCAATGGCTACCAAAACTTTCGTAGCACTGATACCATGTTGATAATGGCGTAGAAGTGATAACAGAACAAGAAAAAGAATGAAGCATATTCCATTGAAGAAGATGGTAAAGAATCTCTTATCATTATTATCTACTGGGTGTTACAAGATAAGACAATATATATATAAGTATATAAAGGCTAATGGAATGATGCCAGCTCAGCTAACTAAGTAAACTAAAAGTGTATGAAGGGAAAAAAAAAACTATTTACAGTACATGTATCCTTTAACAGGACCAGTTCTGCAATGCAACCCACTGCATAATCATATCTGTTAGCCATTTTCTAAAGACCTTGGCTTATTTTACTTCCTTACTACCTTTGTTTGAATTCTACTTACTCACAAATACTTTGAAGTTGACGACGAAGAACTACTTTGTTACAAGGAGGCCATGGCTTGGTATTTCCATGTTACTGTGATGATTATTTTATGATTGTAACAAATTCAACAGTTGCCTCCAAGAAGAATAGTGTACCTACAAAATGACGTGTATCCACGAATGAGTCTGGCATTAAAGTATCAATTGGAAGAAGTGAATATTTAGGATTAAAACAATTGGTAGTGCGAAGTCCAGAGAATCCATGTTGCCCTGTTGTACTGCTTGATTGTGTCTTCTTTTTTATTAACATTGCTACTTATGACTTATAATGTGCAGACTTGACAGAAATTGATAAGTTTATGGGCATTACAACAACTGTAGATACATAAGCCATTTAAGTAAGTCATCTGATTAGTAGATATAAAAATGGTGAGCCTAGGCGACTAACCATTAAATACATGTTTATAAACAAGTTTGAATTCCTTTATTACTGCACAAATAAACCCTTTCACTCAAAGAAAAATTGTGAAGAGAATAAAAAGGAGTTGTCTATGAAGAATATAGCAGTATGCTAACTTTTTTATTGAGTTTTTAATTTCTCGGTAAAGTTGTATCCTTTTCAAAATGTTATCTGTCGAACATAACTCGTGTTAGAAAATAGAATCAATAAATATGTTGAAATTAATTTTTTTACGGCAAGAGTTAACATGCCATTTGAATATTGTTTAAATTAGTTTAATAATTGTTTTTTATCAAATAATTTTGTATCCCATATCTCAAATGCATCCTATCTTTGTTATTTCAGGGACAAGGTTACCATATCTCAATGGTCGGGTATGCACACTTTATTCTAAATTTAATGATGCGAGTTACTTGATTTTAGGGATCTGAACTACAACATGTTGAATTCCGGGATGGTTACTGTCTTTGCATAAAAGGAATGTTATTAACTAATAAGAATTGACTGAACCAATTAACTATGTGTCGATGATATCCAGTTATGATATATTTTTTTAAATGTTAAATTGTAATTCATAGTGTCAAAACTATGGTGTGTCGAATAGCACACAGATTAGATTTATTTTAGATTTAAATAGATTTGATTTAGATCTAAAATAGATAGATTTGATTTAGTACCAAAATAGGTATTTTGGGCTTTTAAAGTTTTGGGCTTTGAGCTAACCAAAATCTATAAATAGGGAGTAATCCTTAAGTTTGTAATCAAGTCAATTAAGTTGTATTCATAAAATTTGCAATTGCAAGTGAATAACAAAGTTTTCTATAGTTTATGGGTAGAGAGAAACTCTGCAGAAAATAATTGTCTTATTTCTTTTCTTTTCTTTTCTCATAATTCAGTGTCATTGTGTGGTGATATCAATCTTGTTCATCAAGATTGGTAGAAATTCATCATAGATATTTGGTGGATTTCCAACATCTGGTATCAAGAGCTCAGTTTCGATTCAAGGGAAGTATCGATCAAGAACGATTGAGGAAGAAAAATAATACACGATGGAGAATTATGGGAATGCAAATTATCCAGCAAAACTACCAATTCTGAAAGTAGACAACTATGAGAATTGGTGCAAACAGATGAAAGTGTTGTTCAGATGTCAAGGACTTTGGGATCTTGTAAAAGATGGATTCGAAGCGCTTGGAGAAAACACTTCATAAGAAGAAAAGAAGAAACACACAGAAATTGAAAAGCTAAGTTATAAAGCACTCTTTATAATTCATCAATGTGTGAGTCCAGAAAATTTTGAAAAAGTGAGTGATTCAGAATCAGCAAAAGAAACCTGGGATGTACTTGAGAAGTCCTTTGGTGGTGCAGAAAAGGTGAAAGAAGTGAGGTTACAAACTCACAAGAGAACGTATGGATTGCTTAAGATGGAAGATAGTGAAATCATATATGATTTCTTCACTAGGGTTACAAAACTAGTGAATCAAATCAAGGTATGTGGAGAAACATTAACAACAAGAGTTGTTGTTTCGAAGATCTTGAGATATTTGGCTCCTAAGTTCGACCACATGCTGGTGGCTATAAAAGAGGGGAAAGACTTGTCGAAGTTGACAAAGGAAGAGCTTCAAGGGACGCTTGAATCTCATGAAAAAAGAATGAATGAAAGAGCTGCAGGAAAGTCGAAGAGTGATGTGGCATTGCAAACACATTCAACAAAAGAAACCAAAGGCAAAGGAAAGTGGTTTGGCAGAGGTAGAGGCGGCTACAACAAATCGAATCGTAGAGGAAACCAGAACGAAGGAAACATGTCGAATCAGAGAAGACCATACCAAGGCAACCAAAGAGTTGGTGTTGCAAATAGAGGAAGAGGTGGTAGTCAAAAACCTGATAAGAGTCACATTCAATGTTACAATTTTCAGAAGTATGGTCACTATTTGAGTGATTGTCCAGAAAAGTGAAAGAATCAAGAAAGTGATGCAAAGTTTACAATACATGAAGAAGAAGAGATAATGCTGATGGTCACAACAAGAGATGAAGATAGATTCAAGTACCAATGGTACTTGGATTCAGGATGCTCATCACATATGTCTGGAAGGAAAGACTGGTTTGTCAACATAAAGCCCTCAATGAAAAATATGGTAAAATTTGCAAATGACAATACCCTATCAGCTGAAGGTATTGATGATGTTATGATTATAAGGAAATATGGCAAGAGGTCAGTAATTTCCAATGTGTTATGCATACCAGGCATGAAGAGCAATTTTCTCAGTATAGGCAGTTGGTCGAAAAGAATTATAAAGTGTCAATCAAAGATAAGACGATGAAAGTCTTCAACACAAATGGATGATTAATCCTGAAGGCTCCTATGTCTCAAAGTAGAACCTTCAAGATCGAACTAAATGTGATGGAGCACAAGTGCCTTTTGACTGCAACTACAGAGATGTGTGGATATGGCATTATAGACTAGGCTATCTCAACTTTAGAGACATCAGAGATTTGAAGGGAAGAAATATGGTTTCAGGATTGCCAGAAATTGACATTCCAAACGAGGTATGTGAGGAATGTGTGCAGGCGTAGGAGCACAAGAATAGCTTCAGGAAGGATGCAGGAAGCATGTCGAAGGTTATTCTTGAAGTCATATACTCTGATGTATGTGGACCAATCTAGGTGGATTCGATGGGAGGTAACAAATACTTTGTTACATTCATAGATGATTTCATTCGAAAGCTGTGGACTTACCTGATCAATAAGAAAAGTGAAGTGATCAAGGTATTTTCCAAGTTTAAGTTATGGTCGAAAGAAAAAGTGGTCGAAAACTCAATGTGTTAAGAACTGATAGTGGTAGAGAGTATGTGTCGAAAGACTTCGACATGTTATGTGAAAAGGAAGGGATTATGCATGAGGTGGTGCCGCCCTATACCCCACAACATAATGGAATTACAGAAAGGAAGAATAGAATCATCATGAATATGGTGGGAAGTATGTTGAAAGAGAAGAATTTACCTAAAGAGTTTTGGGGTGAAGCTGTTTTGACTGCAACATCCATTTTAAGTAGATGTCTTACGAAGAAGCTAGAAGGAATTACTCTAGAAGAATGTTGGTATGGTGTGAAGCCTAGCTTGAGTCATCTGAAGGTATTTGGATCTATTGCACATAGACATGTGTCTGATCAGTTGAGAAGAAAACTTGATAACAAGTCAAGTTAAATGATTCTAGTTGGATATCATTCGACATGAGGTTACAAGTTGTTCGACCCAGTGAACAAGCAGATTGTAATCAGCAGGGACGTGGTCATAGATGAGCTTAAAGAATGTGATTGGACTAAAAATGTCAAGAAAGATTCAGTGGGAATACTACTTGAAGAATCAGAAACTCAAGTCGAAAGAGAAGTTCGACAAGAGGAACCAACAGTTATAAATCAACCAAGTACAAGCAAACCTCAAAGAACAAGACGCATGCCTGCAAGATTGCAAGATTGTGTGATTACATCAGATGATGTGATAGATAATGAAGGTGAGTTGGTACATTATGCTTTTCTGCAGATGTCGAACCTGTCAATGCAGCTGAAGCATTAAAGGATTCGAAGTGGGTGAAAGCAATGGACGAAGAAGTGAAGTCTATTGAAGACAACAACACTTGATCACTTGTTGAATTGCCTTAAGGAAAGAAGGCAATTGATGTCAAGTGGGTATACAAAGTGAAAACGAATTCGAAATGGCAATTAACTCAATACAAAGCAAGGCTTGTGGCGAAAGGATTTCTACAGAAAGAAGGAATAGACTTTGATGAAGTTTTTGCACCTGTTGCTAGGATCAAAACAATCAGGTTGATTGTTGGTCTAACATAAATAAACAGATGGCACATAGATGGATGTAAAGTGTACATTTCTGAATGGACCCTTAGACAAAGAAGTTTATGTTAAATAACCAGTTGGGTTTGTGAAACATGACGAAGAGAGAAAGGTGTACAGGCTGCATAAAGCCCTGTATGGATTGAAACAAGCTCTAAGAGATTTGAATAAAAAATTGATAGTTTGCTGAGGGAGAAGGAATTTGTGAAGTGCACAACTGAACATGGAGTATATGTAAGGAGAAGCAATGGTGAATTTCTTATATTATGTCTCTATGTAGATGATTTGTTGATAATAGATAGCTGCAAAAGTGAGAACGGAGACTTCAAAGGTGATCTCAGCAAGGAATTCGAAATGTCTGATTTGGGTGAGATTTCATATTTTCTTGGCATCGAATTTTACAAGAGCAGTAGAGGTTTGATGATGTACTAAAGAAGATATGCAGGAGAAATTCTCAAGAGGTTTGAGATGGAGGAATGCAACTCAACTTCAACACCTGCAGAACCAAGACTGCAACTGTCGAAAGATGCAGATGAAGATGATATCGACCCAACCCAATACAGAATACTTATTGGACCATTGAGATATCTTTGTCATACAAGGTCTGACTTAGTATATAGTGTAGGTATGGTAAGTAGATTCATGCAGAAGCCATAGGTATCACATCTAGCAGCGGTGAAGAGGATACTAAGGCATCTCAAAGGAACTCTTGACTATGGCATTTTGTTTCCTGCAGCTGATAAAAGAAAAAGAATGCAAGTTAGTGGGATATACTGATTCAAGTTGGTGTAATGATGTTGAAGATCGAAAATCAACAACAGGATATGTGTTTATGTTAGGTGGTGCACCAGTTGCTTGGAGTTCAAGAAAGGAACCATTAGTGACATTATCATCATGCGAAGCAGAATACATAGCTGCTTCTCTTTGTGCATGTCAAGCAACTTGGATGGTGAACTTGGTCAAAGAGATAACAGGGAAAGATCATGGAGCAATTACCATGAATATCGACAGCATGTCAGCTATCAATCTGGCGAAGAACCCGATAACACATGATCGAAGTAAGCACATCGAAATGAGGTTCATTATCTTCGAGAGCAGGTAGCAGATGGGAAGATGAATTTGGAACACTGCAGAACTGAGAATCAGATTGCAGACATCATAACAAAGAGTGTGCAGATCGAAGTATTCAGAAGACTAAGAGCCATGATGAATATAGATAGTTTAGACACAATGAATTAGATGGTGTGTTAAATTGTAATTCATAGTTTCAAAACTATGGTGTGTCGAAGAGCACACAAATTAGATTTATTTTATATTTAAATAGATTTGATTTAGATCTAAAATAGATAGATTTAATTTAGTACCAAAATATGTATTTTGGACTTTTATAGTTTTGGGCTTTGAGCTAACTAAAATCTATAAATAGGGAGTAACCTCTAAGTTTGTAATCAAGTCAATTAATTTGTATTAACAGAATTTGCTGTTGCAAGTGAATAATAAAGTTTTTCACAGTTTGTGGGCAGAGAGAAACTCTGCAGAAAATAATTGTCTTCTTTCTTTTCTTTTCTTTTCTCATAATTCAATGTCATTGTGTGGTGATATCAATCTTGTTCATCAAGATTGGTAGAAATTTATCATAGATATTTTGTGGATTTCCAACATAAAAGAGTTGGTAAATACACGTTAGTTGGTAAAACACATACCATTTATTTATCCTTCAAAACCAATGTCATTATATGCAATAATATGGGATGGTTGAGAATGGGCTACATATGGAGGAATCGCAAACTGGTCAGTAACTCATGTTGACTTATCTGAATGGAACAATGATTGGAAGTAGACAATGCATCTTTCTTGGGGTCGCAGTCTGGGATATAACCATGTGGGTTATACTTTCTTCTTCTCTGAACTCAATTTATTTGTAATCGGATCAAGTTTGATGTTTGTGTTCCGTGAATATGTATGCTTCTAAAAACTACAACAATTCTACAACATATATGTACCTATATTATATAAGTTTGTGATTATGTTATTTCAGGAATTTTTCGCGTGATGTTGTCAAAGTGTTTTGTCCAATTGCGAATTCGCCAATAAGTGATCGGTTCATCCAAAGAAAAACTTAATTGTATCACAACGTCGGTACCATATACGAAAGATAAGTGACTCTTGTGTTACATTATTCTGTTAAAATTCTATTTCAAAATCCACTTGAGTGTTATACAAATTTGAGGTTAAAATTTTAATGCATAGTTGTTGAAACTCCACGGTCCCGTTTGGAGACAACGTCACACAGAGCAACGACAACTGTAACAATATTTTTATGCCAAGAGATCGCCGACAAAAATGATGTTGTTGAGATTGTGATGCTCCTGAACTCTTCTCAAAATTCTCACATATTCACCAGGTTTGATCAAAATCTTTGCAAAAGAGCACTTCGACTCGAGGATGCCATTTGTAATGAAACAAATCGCTCATGGTGGAATTTGATTAGTCATGATTATGAACCAAGTTTTGTACAGAAACTGCAATCCTCTTTGCTTCAGTAGTGATGGACATACTATGTTTTTTGGACATGTTGACACCAATCTTCCATTATGGGATATTGGGAAACTACTTAGCGAGGTTGTGTCACACTCATTTGCTATCACATCCGTATATCTTTCTCGAAACAGAAATGTTTTATTAACCAGTGGAAGGGACAATTTGCACAATTTGTTTGACGTACGATCTCTAGAAGTTAGCAGCAGACTAAAAGCCATAGGAAATCAAGTGGCCTCTAATATTCTTTATCAGCCAATGCATGTTGAATTCACCTCGGACAAAGGTGGAAACTCGATAGATCTACACTGGTATTTGCACAAATCTAATCTGCACCATGTAAGAAAAAAATATGTTACTAGCATACTTTTTCCTAAGTAACAAATTCAAAGCTTGGCAATCTGATACATGAAAAATGATATTTATGATTCAAATATTTTAGATTCAAAAATAATATACAAGAAAAAAATATATTATTAATCTAAATATTTTTATATACAAACATTTATTATAGATACATATATTTTTATAAACATATTTAAACAAAAATAATATTTATATACTAAAAAAAAAAATTATTGATCTATATATTTTTAGTGTTTATGATTCAAATATTTATGATCCAAAAATAATATACGAATAAAATTTTATTATTGATTTAAATATTTTTCTCTTTTTAAATATTATATTTAAAATAAATAAATTTTATAAACAATTCAGAACCCGTGCGTACTCATGTTTGTTACTAGTTTTATCCATTAAAGAATATATTTAAATTATTTTTCTCAATAAAAATAAATTGTATACATCTTTTTCTGCGTTGAAGTCTCGGCAATCTGTTTTTCTAAAGTGCAACGTGGATAAACAAAAGCCCAAAGTTCAAACAACCCAACATTAATATAAGTAAATCGAATAAAACGAAACTAGAAGAAGAACAACAACAGCAACAACAACCTCAACACACTGCTCCGATCTACTACGTTTTCCGGTATGTCATATCTCTGCAATTTCTATTGCTCTCGTTTTCATGTTCCTCTTATTCTAAATCAATATCCCTTTATCTTATTTACTTTCAAGCTCAAGAATCCATGTTTTTGTTTTGATTTTTGGTATGAACACACTCAGGGTTGCAATTCACGTGCATTTCAATATGAACCATAGTTTTCTTCCTGGATTTGGATTTGTAGATTCACAGTGCTCTCATCGCTTTTCATTCTTTCTAGGGTTTCGATAATTTTCCCTAAATTTATGTTAGTTGCAAATTTAATGCATAAATTATTGTGTTGAAATCTTATAGTTGTTAAATTGTTTTGTTTTGTTTTGTTTTGTTGTTGTTTGTTTAAATCTGGGATCGCGCTGCAATTGGCTTAAATTGTTTTGTTTTGTTATAGTTGTTGTTGTTTGTTTAAATCTTGAAATTATTGCCAGGTAGGGTAACCATGAGAGGCATTCTTTCTTTAAAGAGGGCGGTGTTGGCTCAACAACGTAGTGAGAAGTTGGGTATTGGTTATAGATTATTTAGCACTCAGGGTGCTTCAACTGCAACTACACCCCAGCCTCCACCACCACCTCCACCTCCGGAGAAAACCCATTTCGGTGGACTTAAGGATGAGGACAGGATTTTTACCAACTTGTATGGGATACATGATCCTTTTCTGAAAGGGGCCATGAAAAGAGGTGATTGGCATCGCACTAAAGATTTGGTAACTAAGGGTACTGATTGGATTGTTAATGAAATGAAGAAGTCTGGTCTCCGTGGACGCGGTGGTGCTGGTTTTCCTTCTGGCCTCAAATGGTCGTTTATGCCAAAAGTATCTGATGGCCGCCCTTCTTACCTTGTTGTTAATGCAGATGAAAGTGAACCCGGTACTTGCAAAGACAGGGAAATTATGCGTCATGACCCACATAAATTGCTAGAAGGTTGCTTAATTGCTGGAGTGGGAATGAGGGCTAGTGCTGCTTACATCTACATCAGGGGTGAATATGTAAATGAGCGTTTAAATCTTGAAAAGGCTAGGAAAGAGGCTTATGCAGCTGGTTTATTGGGTAAAAATGCTTGTGGCTCAGGCTATGATTTTGAGGTTCATATACATTATGGTGCTGGAGCTTATATTTGCGGTGAGGAAACTGCTCTCTTGGAGAGCCTTGAAGGGAAGCAAGGTAAACCAAGATTGAAGCCTCCTTTCCCAGCCAATGCAGGGTTGTATGGTTGTCCCACCACTGTCACAAATGTTGAAACCGTAGCTGTCTCTCCAACCATTTTAAGGCGCGGGCCAGAATGGTTTGCAAGTTTTGGTAGGAAGAACAACTCTGGGACAAAGTTGTTTTGTGTGTCAGGACATGTGAACAAGCCTTGCACGTTTGAGGAAGAAATGAGTATACCACTGAAGGAGTTGATTGAGAGGCACTGTGGAGGTGTTAGAGGAGGGTGGGACAATTTACTCGCTGTGATTCCAGGAGGATCATCTGTTCCACTGATTCCAAAAAATGTATGTGATGATGTTCTGATGGATTATGATGCGTTGAAGGCCGCCCAGACAGGTTTGGGGACTGCTGCTGTGATTGTGATGGATAAGTCTACTGATGTTGTGGATGCCATTGCAAGGCTCTCGTACTTCTACAAGCATGAAAGCTGTGGGCAATGCACACCATGCAGGGAGGGAACAGGATGGCTTTGGATGATCATGGAAAGAATGAAAGTTGGGAATGCCAAGCTAGAAGAAATTGATATGCTTCAGGAGGTGACTAAGCAAATTGAAGGGCACACAATCTGTGCCTTGGGTGACGCTGCTGCATGGCCAGTGCAGGGACTTATCAGGCATTTCAGGCCCGAGCTTGAGAGAAGGATTAAAGAGAATGCACAGAGGGAGTTGCTGCAGGCCACTGGTTAGGTATTTATCCTCATTTTGCTTTTAATCTCATTTACATAAATAGTTGATAAATAAACACACAGCTATATAAATGAAATGTTATAGAACTCATTTAAATGTTGCGATTTTTTTAATACCAACTATACTGAAAATTGCATCTTTCTTAGGGAAGATCTGCTTGTTCAATGCCTGACTGTTATTTGCATTTTTACTGTATTATTCTATGTGTAGGGGTGTGACTGTACTGGTGGATAGCAAATATCAAAATAAGGCAGTGCCAATCATTTTGGAAAGATAGGTGGTTCAGGTTACTCTATTTACTCTTATGCTGTAGCAATTATGGCTGGATCATACCAGATAAACCATCTGTGCCTTTATAAACTTTGCTCCACCTAAACTTGTCATTTGATACATTTTCATGTAATTTGTTAATAATATCTGTATACTGTCATTAATTTTGAGAAACATCATGTTTATGTTTGTTATTTTTATCAATGAATGATGAGGGATAATATCCCCGGGATAGCAAGTGGATTTGATTTGAGATGAAACTTTCCATCTGGATTTGTTTTTTTATTTGTCGGTTGTCCAACAATCAATTTCAACTTGCTTCTATGAAGTCTGTTCATCTATGCATAGGCTACTAAAATATGTTCATAATTAGTGATAGGACATTCGTGAGAGCAATTTGTTTCTATAGAAAAGTGTGCTTGCCAAGAATGTGATGATTGATATTGCAAAGCCAATAGTTTGAAGAGCATAACCAAGAGTCCAACTCACATTATCTTAGTCCAACTCACATTATCTTGTATATATACTATAACTGTGAATGCAAATAGCCTATGACAATACATGACATCCCTCAATGGTGGAAATGTTGTGTATATAGGTATAGTAGTTTTTTTCTTCTCTTTCTTTCTGTTTGATGGATACCATAACCTCTAATCTATTTTTAGGATTATTAAGAAACTTTCAAAATGTCATCTTTCATAAATGATGCATGTTGCTAGTATGAGTAGTATCAATAATTTCAAATAGCCCATTCCTTGAACTACAAATCTCATACATGACAACCTCAAGTTTGCTTTCTTTTTTGTTCTATTTTGGTCCATTTAATTATTTTAGATTTTTACTGTGATCTTTAATGTTTTTTTTGTTCTATTTTGTCTTGAGTTATAATTGTTGGATATTTTGATCCTTTAAATTTTTGGGGCTGCGCTTTCCACTCTTAAGTGTTCTCCTACACCATAGTGAAAAATCTCAAACGTTCTCAGTGTTCAGAGATGTATCTCAGGATGTGCATTTTTTACACACCTCAATTGAAATTGTTAAGAAATTCTTATCCGGTTAAAATTTGGTTTGGAGATGCATTTTCTTATGTTAAAAGATTATTTCGGAGATGTATCTACGAAACTTCCCTTATTTCGAAGAACAGTTGAAGATGGTACCCACGAATCACAAAAGATATGTTTTAAAGGTTTAGTATAAGAAGTAATAGATGCATTAAAGGGCAGTCTTTGCAGTTTGCCCAAACAACAAGCATTGCCAAAATTAGACAGTTTTATTCGGCATGTGAATGTTACAAAGTTGAAGAATGTCAAACTTGATAAAGACTAGAAGTAGTAGAGACAATGTTGGTATTGTTATTACCAAGAAAAACAACCGAGTCATAATCAACAGGAATAACTTGAAATATGAACTCAATTTGATCACAATGGAGAATTGGTACACGGGGAATTGAGCTATGGTGCACATACTTGTCAATAGGGATTAGAGCTCTAAACTTACTTGTCTTGATAGCATTTCATTTGCCTCTCTCTGACAATACATGTGGGTTTCTTCCTAAATCGGCTACAAATGCTTCAACAAAACAAAGAGAGAGTGAAATGTTGGGGGAGATATTATGAGCATTGTTATATATTGTAGGATTAGACATCTTTGTGAGAGACACACCACTTGTTCACTTAAAATCTTAAGGTGATATGTGAGTGAGTTCTCCCACTTATATATATACTCAAGTCTCTACATTCTTATCTAATGTGAGATTATTTTCCTATTTCCTATCCAATGTGAGATTATTTTTCTACTGTGAGTCTACAATACTCCCCACTTGTACCATAGTTGACACCTTGCAACGAGACACCTCTTCTTGGACATTTCGATACTAAACTGATCTCTTTCTCGAACCAAAGGTTCATGATTATGCATCTTTGTGTGAGACACACCACTTATCCACCTAAAATTTTAAGGTGATAGATGATTGAGTTCTCCCACTTAATATGCTTAAGTATCCATATTTCTATCCAATGTGGTACTATTTCCTCACTTACTCACACTTGTATTATTATTCCAACACTCCCTCAAATGTGAGTCCATAATGCTCTCCCACTTGTACCGCCGTTGACACCTTGCAACAGAACACCTCTTCTTGGACATTTCTCGAACCAAAGGCTCATGATACTATTTATTGGGGGAGTTATTAGAAGCATTGATACAAAGTTGAGGATTATGCACCTTTGTGAGACACACGTCACTTGTCCACCTAAAACCTTAAGGTGATAAGTGAGTGAATTCTCCCACTTATATATGCTCAAGTCTCCACACTATTATCTAATGTGAAACTATTTCTCCACTTACTCACACTCGCATTATTATTCTAACACTCCCCCTCAAGTGTGAGTCTACAATGCTCCCCCTCAAGACACTTGTACCGTCGTTGATACCTTGTAACGGGACACCTCTTCTTGGGCATTTCAACCTCAAACGCGAGTCCACAATACTCTCCCTCAAGATACTTGTACCTCCGTTGACACCTTGCAATATAACACCTCTTCTTGGACATTTTGATACTAAGTCGGTCCCTTTCTCGAATCAAAGATTTATGATACCATTTGTCGGAAGAGTTCACTAGGGAGCATTGATATATAGTGTAGGACTAGACACTTTTGTTAGAGACACACCACTTGTCCACCTAAAACCTTAAGGTTATAGGTGAGTGGATTCTCCCACTTATAGATGAGTGACAATCTTAGAGCTTACATCAAAAAGGAGAACAAGAGTTTAAGACATATCATGTGGTTTTGGTTATTCTCAAGGGAAACCTTAGAAAGGCAAGGATTTTGAAAACATTTGGGGTTAACTAAGGTTATTGAGAATTGGGAAACACTTACGTTATTATTCTAACACCCCCTCAAGTGTGACTCCACAATGCTCCGCACTTGTACCACTGTTGACACCTTGCAACAAAACACCTCTTGGGCATTTCTCAAACCAAAGGCTCGTGATACTATTTATTGGTGGAGTTACTAAGAGCATTGATACAAAGTTAAAGATTATGCACATTTGTGAGAGACACACCACTCTTCCACCTAAAACCTTAAGGTAATAGGTGAGTGAGTTCTCCCAATTATATATGTTAAAGTATCTACATTCCTATCCAATGTATGACTATTTCCCCACTTACTCACACTTGCATTATTATTCTAACATGAAACACATATGAGATTATGGATAAAAACCACATGAACAAGAGGGAATCTTGTTCTTCCCTAGTGACATCTACGTGCTTTTTTGATGCAACGTCGCGATTAGATACAGAGAGGAAACACTTATGAATTTGAGGTGTGATGATGCATTTTACCATTTTGTGTCTCGCGGGACACCTTCTACTTATTGCTTCTCTTGACGATAGTTTTTTCGTTTAATTTCGTTGAATTTTTTTGCTTGAGTGTTGATTTAGCAACATCGATGACTTGATCATAATTTGAGACATCTCACAACGTTGGGGAAGGAATGGACATGGTGATGGACAAAAGTTTGACTTAGTGGATCCGAAAAGACTCTGATATTTCCTCCGTTTCAAAATGATTGTCGTTTTAGCAAATAAAATTTATTTCAAAATGACTATCATTTTCACTTTTCAATGTAGTAATGATTACTATTTTTTCAATTGTGTCATTTAATTTTTACTCTGGACACTACTTCCAATACATTAATAAGGTTAATTTTATAAAAATATAATGTTTTATGATAACATTGCTATAGTTCTTAATCTGTGTGCAAAAACCTTAAACGACAGTCATTTTGAAACAGAGTGAGTACTATGTTAGAGTTCATAATCATTACGAAAGAGAGATAATTTTGTTAGGATCTGTTTAAGAGTTTAGAGGAAAGGGAAATAAAGAGAGGCTTTGGGGGAGGGGATTTGTAAAAAAAAGAGGAGAAATCTTTAACATTTTTTTAAATTGCGTTTTTGTTTAAAAGGATAAATGGATGTTTATCATTACTATATTTTTAATTTTTAGAATATTATAACAATATTCCTTCAAAACCCTCATCAAATACAAATTTTGAGTTTCCTAAATAAGGGAAATTTTGTGTTATGAATAAAAACAAACCCTCCAAAATCCTCTCAATTAAAATCCTTAAATTTTCCACTCTATTTTTTTTAACTCCCTTTCCTTGGATCTCAAGGTAGACATAGCCAAAGCATTTGATATTATAAGTTGGAAATTCCTTCTGAAGGTCCCCTACAAGTTTGGATTTAGCCTGCAATTTTATGACTGGACCAAAACTATTTTATCTTCAGCCTTGTTGTCTATTAATATAACGTGAGCAGAATGGATAATTCAAGTGTTCTAGAGGGATGTCACATCATCAAGGCGTCTAAAAACAACTATGTCCCCTCTCACATTTTGACTGTTGAGGATATCTTGATTTTCTATTCTGGAAAGATGCCAAATATTCATTCTCTAAAGAAGATGTTTTCTAATTACTCTAAGAGTGTGTTTGAATGATGTAATTGGACATTTTTAAGCAATTCAAAATTCAAAGCAATTCAAATGATTCAATTGAAATTCATTGTATTTTAATTTTTTTTTGTTTGGATGGAGTATTAAAATGATTCATTGTTAAAACTTTGGGGGTCATTTTCATAAATTTTAAAATTTTTGGGTCTAATTTAAAATATGAAAAATAGGGACTAATATGAAAATTTTGAAAATTTTAATGGACATTTTTGTAATTTTTGAAAATTATTTAGGAACTTATTTGCAATTTTTTGAAATTTTGGGGGTAAATTTCTAATTTTCATAAAATATAAGGACCATTTTACAAATTTTAAAAAATTAATAATAAACAATTTAACATTCAAATTATGGAGAAATTTCAAATTCTTTACTTTTTGGTGTCATTTGAAATTCCTTAAATTTGATTTGAATAAATTACTTCATAAATTTACATCATTTTTACAATTCTTCATAATTTTTATCCAAACAATAGATTTTGATCAAGTCATTTTAAATTCTCTCAAAAAATTACTTTTCCTCGTTAAAATACTTCATCCAAATACACTCAAACACTTTTGGTCAGGTGATTAACACTGCCAAATCTCTCATCTATTATGGAGCTATCACTAGCAGACATCAATATAGAACCATTGCTCACAATGGCTTCAAAAAAGGATCCATCACCTTCAACTACCTTGGAGTCCCTATATTCAAAGGTAGAGTAAACTCATCTCACTTACTACCCGATGATAAAATTACTAGCAAGTGTACTAGTGTTGTTATCGAAGTAATAAAAATTAATTTCGTCTTTACATGGATTACGAACTTTAAACAAGGAATATTATGCGATGTAAACTAAACAGTAAACAAGGGGATTTTAAGATTATTTTGGTCGAAAAACACAAGAAAAGAGTTTTATAATGATAATGAGAAAAACATCCAGGTTTTAATGTCAGAATCTCCTATTTCTACTTGATTGATGAAACACACATTAACAGACATGCACTGAATACAATATTACACGATAAATTAACACTACCACTACACCCAATCCCTTGGCGTGTAGCTCATAGTCCTTAATGTGAACTCCCCGATCCGTCAGGCCAATTGTCACGTCAGAGTAGGAAATAAAGCTCGTTAATCCCTAAGTCATAATTCCTAATTGTACAATCCCTAGTCAATTAGAGAGTTCAACATTTAAAGTATGTCATATAAATAGACCTAGGGTCAGTATTCACTATTATCAAGATCAATTTGAATGCCATAACAAAGAAAAAGCAATCCACATAATCAATAACTGAATAATAATATAGATTCAAAGCAATTACATGAACATCATTAGATCATATGTCCCAATCAAGCAAAAATAGGCTCATCATAAAATAAAACTTAACCTAGGAGAAATCTAGCTACTCATGTTGAATTAATTCAATATCAGTAGTGTAGATGAGATAAACATAAAAAAAATCACTGAAAAAGGTGTTCGCAAATGGCATCAATGGTCTCCAAAAGCTCTCAAATCACATCAAAAGTCACTTTCAGGTCTTGGTAGTTGAACCTCTAAAATCTCCTATATATTTCCTTTATAAAGCAGTTAGAAAAATGTGTCAGCGAAAAGCTGTAACACGGCTGCACTGCATTTTAATGCGGGCGTGTTGCACCATCATTACTTCAACACTGACACATTACTTTATGGCGTGAACACGTTAGCTTGCAACACTGGGGCATTGGCAGGTAGTGTCGGCGCGTGAATTCCAGAGGTTAACAACGTGCTTTTGTCTCTTTTTCTCCAATTTTCTACACTAAGTACTTTTCTCCACTCAAAAGTGCTTTTTCCACTTAAATGCTTCTAACTTTCTCAATTCTTGTCAGAATTCGATGATTTTTCTTGCTAAATGATGTGTACTCATAGCTCGTTATCACAACCCCAAACTTGAATGGTTGATTGTCCTCAAGTAACATGTCCGCATACTGAACCATTGTTAAAAATAAATTACAAACCTTACCACATGAATTCCATTTGCTTTTGTTGATTGAGAAGTTCATTTCCTCTTTTGCTTTAACTAAATTATATTAGTTCTTCCATCACCAGTACTCAACCTGTCTCTATACTCACCATTATGTACTCAATTGCAAGGGTGCTCACTCAATCAACATACAAGAGTAAAAATCAGTGAATTTGTAAATTATCTGCAAAATCAGTCAAATTATTTTTTAAACACATACATTTGAGGATATTTTGAATAAGCCAAATCTAGAACTTCATGACTATATCAAAGCACCATATCCCTTTTTGAAAGAGAGGCCTAAGAAGAAAGATGAAAAAGAAGAGGAGTTCAAAAAAATTCAAGGAGATGTTATGAAAAATTCAAGTGAACATCCCCTTTTGTAAAGTGTTCTTACGGAGAACAAATATTCGGTTGGCTTCCCCCTAAGAGTAGGGAAAACCACGAAAGTAGGCTTGTAGAATAATGGGGAATTTGGTAGCTACATCTATAGTGCGTATTGACCCAAGAATAATGTCTTGCTTATCCCACTGTCGGGAGCCCCTTATATAATATTCCTTTTTGCGCCTTCAAGAGCCACAATTAATGTGTGACTCTTGTGCTTCATAACTACATAACCTCTACCGTCTCCATGAATGGAGGTGGTTAAAGCAGTATAATGTTGGTTTAAACGTGTCGTCGGCAGTTACAGTCATTAATGAGTCAAGTTGATGACTGGTCATGGGTAGGTGGGTCTCGGCCACTAATCTCATCCGGGTTTACGGCATACATGGGTTGCTACCCGGGGGCGTGATAGTTGTCCGGTATGATTAGCCGAGATGCACCCGGGTACCATCTACCCTCGAGTCGACCACCGGTTTTGCTTCCTCTGGGGAATTGTTCATTGGGTTCTATTAAAAACCCTTTTTTCTTCTTTCCCTTTTCATCTTTGACATTAGAAAGGCGTTACATTTTCCAGAAGAAAGCTTACACTTTTCCTTAAGTTTTCTTTGGTTTTCCAAGTATTTCTCCTTTACCCTTCCATTTTTGTATTTGTCTTTTAGATAATGGTTACCTTAAGAGAGTGTGATGATGAGGGGAATGTTGTAAAACCCTCAAATACTGAAGAAAGACGGGAGTTATGGGACCAATGCATGTAAGAGGTGAAGGGCGCTTTAGGTCAGAAGGAGTTTAATCGGGTCACAAGGGAAGTTTATAGTTGTACCTTCTCCTCTTTGAGAAATTCTGACTGCGATTCTTCCTCCTCCGATTATGTAGAATTTATGATGGAAGCGTCTGCCCCCTTCGATCTTGAGGTCATGGGTTACAAGAACAACGTCCTTGATGACACAGATTTCCAAACTCCGGTCCCTGATAAATGTCTCCTCAATTGAGGAAGAAGGTGACGTTATCCTAGAGTCATGTGTCTTAGGGGAACACGTATGTATACTATGCCAGAAGAATACTGATGAAGATTTCTTTTATTTTTATGCCAGGGTCTTGGAGGACATTAGAATCCGTAGGCCCTTTTCTGAATTTGAGGCCGACATACTGAAGGCTGTGAATGTCGCACCTTCATAACTTCGTCCTAACAGTTGGGATTTTGTACGCCTTGGGCGGGCTCCCCCACTTTCCTTTCTACTGGACCCAGGATCCTTCCCTTATATCCAGCTTTACATTTGAAAAACTGAGTGAATTGGAAATCCAGGCTCTGACCGTACTCGACTCCTTTCAAATGATGAAGGTTAAAGATCCGTTGTCCCTAACCGATAAACATTTTCCCTGATTTTCTTGGTAATATTTTGTTTTATTTTATCAATTGCACACATTTATGGATAATACTCATACCGTCTTTTCCTTTCATTGCAGATAAGATGACAAACCTCTTTGTAGCTGAGTAGAAGAAACTGATGCTAGAGGCCAGAGCTGCTCGAAGAGGAGCCGGTGGCCCCTCTGCGATTAAGTCGGACCTTTCTGGGTTAGAGACCAAGGATTTGAAGAAGCATAAGGGAACATGCTCTAAGGTTACCTCAAGAATGGGCGAGCCCCAAGTCTCTGCCCCAACCATTCAGGAAGAGGTTCAACAGGGCACTCCAAAGAAGCTAAAGACCCTTATGAGCGACAAGGCTTGCCATTCCGATTTGGAGATAACTTCTCTAATGAGAGAACCCTAAGACGACCAGGCTTCTGGGGAGTTCAAGTTCTGGTCTAACAAATATGATGGTTTCCTTTTTCTTTACGAGTATCTTAATGCTACTGAGGATGTCAGCAAAGTCAAGACCATAGGTTTGAAGAAGATGACCCAAAACCTTAGCTCTTACCTTATGCGGTGTGTAGTTCTGACTCGTGGTCTCTTTGAGTCGAGTGATGACTATAAGAAGACAGAGTTGAAGCTCAGGGAGGAGATAACCCAACTGAAGGAGGTTTAGAAGGCTCAGTCCGAGAAGCTGTCTGATGAGGAAAAGTGTTTGGCTAAGGAGAAAGAGCGTATGGAGACTTTAGAGTCTAAGAGAAAGGCCTCTTTAACTCAACTCAATGAGAGCTTGAAGTTGGAGAAGGCCACCAAGGAAGAGCTAAAGTTTACCACTGATCAACTGAGACAGGCTCTTAGGAAGTCTCAAGTGGACATCCTTTCTGTTGGTAATGAGGCTTTTAAGCGGGCTAAGGACCAGATATTGTGCCTCCATCCCGATCTAGACATATCATAGATTGACTACTTTAAAGTGGTGCATGATGACCGCCTTGTAGACCTCAAAGAGGTGGGTAAGACTCCCTCTCCTCAGTCAAATCCTGAAGATCCTTCTGCCGAGGAAAATGTTGACAATGGTGATGATGCAAAGGAGAACCCGACTGCGTGATGCGTCTTTTGCATTTGTGTTCATGTTAGTCATTCAATAAGGATGTAATTATGTAAGTTTTGTTAAAGGGGGGGTGGTTTTGTCCTCCATTTTTGTTCCTGACTACTGCCTCCGGGCTTTTGTACTTGACTATTGCCTCTGGGCTATTATGTAATTGTTACTCTCTTTTCGCTTTTATCTTTAGATTTCTGCTTGCATTTTTTACTTTTCATTTTAAGATAATCCGGTGCATATATATAAGCCCCTCGGACACAAAGTCCATCGGGTTGTATGTGTCTGATCATGTAGTACAGAGTATTATCTCATTTTTAAGAGCCCCAACAACTTTTCCATGGCTTTTAATTTTTCTATGACAAAGTCCGCTGGGCGATAAGTGTACGATTATGTGGGACTACCCAGATCTAGAAACCACTAGAGTGTCCTTTCATCCGGCCTTTGTCATGCCATTAGGAGTACTCATTAAATGCGGTATACTCGATTTTGAGTCTCTCAACTGTTTTTATAAAATCGAATTCTGAAATCTTCTTTTAAGATCCCAGAGCCCGCACGGGTTAGGGTTATTTACTCACTCATATTTCGGGCTAATGAGCCCCAAGTGAACTTATCGCGTCTTCAGAATCGCGTTATCAACCCCGGTCTGTTCGGTTTTAAAGTTCCCTTGTTTTTGGATACTTGACCCTTATATGGGGAGTGTCAATATTACCCGACCCTTTTGTGGGGAGTATCAATATTACTCGACCCTTATATGGGGAGTACTTATTATGGAACTCGACTCTTAACAAGGAGTGACATTAAGTGGAGATAGAGGCCCGAAGGCTTAGCCGACTTTGGCGGACAGAGGCCCAGAGGCTTAACCGAATTTGGCAGACAAAGGCCCAGAGGCTTAACCGACTTTGGTGGACAGAGGCTCGGGGGCTTAAACGACTTTGGAGGACAGAGGCCCGGGGGCTTAACCAGCTTATTCCAGAGGCTTTAAGTGTGCTTGGGCTTTTTTCCGGATCAGATCCCCTTTGCATGAAGGTGAGGTTAACCGTGCCAGAGGCTTTAAGTGTGCTTGGGCTTTTTTTCGGATCAGAGCCCCTTTTCCTGAAGGCGAGGTTGACCGTGCAAGAGGCTTTAAGTGCGCTTGGGCCTTTTTCCAGATCAAAGCCCCTTTGCCTAAAGGCGAAGTTGACCGTGCCAGAGGCTTTAAGTGCGCTTGGGCTTTTTTTCCGGATCAGAGCCCATTTGCCTGAAGGCGAGGTTGATCGAGTTGTTATACTTTTTACAAGAGTGCTACAGATATTTTTTACTTCGGGTGCTTCATTAAAAACCCTTGTCCTGGCAAGGGAAAAGAGTGCATCCCATACATTTTATTAATAACCTTATTACATGGTTTTTAACTAATGTAAAGGCTAATATTGGATATATTCCATGTCCTAGGTATTTCTATACCTTCCAAAGTTTCTAATTTGTAGGCTTCGTTGTTTAGCATCAGAGGAGTCTCTACGTCGTTTAGATCAAAGGGACGTTGGTTAGGCCTTTGAGTTACGCGCTCCTGAGGTATGTCTCTCAGAGCAGTCCGAGAAGACTCCTGCTTCCTTCCCGACCCCTCTTCCTTGGTCTTACTTTTCTCTGAGGTAAATCTGGATCGTTTCTCCAGGTTACTTACCTCACCCTTTATGTAGCATTTAACTCTGGTAATGATTTCATTCATGTCAAATGCGGGCTTCTATGATAGGGACTCGTTGAACTGCCCAGCTCAAAGGCCATGCTGAAATTCTCCAACAAACAACTCTTAATTGGGATGAGATACTTTAATAGTATCTTCGTTGAACTGGGCTAAGTACTTCCGAAGAGACTTCGCTTAGCCTTTCTAGACATTGAACAAGGACCTTGTCAACACCTTATGATGCTTGTTAGTGGATAAATGTTGAATCAGCTTTTTCGTCAGGTCTAGATAACTCTCTACAGATAGCCGGGGTAGGCTCATATACCATCACATAGCTACGTCCTTAAAGGTGCCAACCATCAGTTTGCACTTTAGTGAGTCTGTGGGCCTATTATTTCCATTTAATTGTTGATGGCAATAACATGCTCCCGAGGATTAGTTTTACCGTTATAAGTTGTTAGCGACGATGACTTGAAGTTTTCTGGGACTTGATCATCCCAAATGGCTTGATACAATGGTTAAGGCTCTAGGAGTTCCACTTCTTTCTATTCGTCTCCCAGGATTTTAAGTTGGAAGTCAACGACATTGTCCTGCAAAGTCTTGTTCAAGTGTCTTAGAGCCTCCACCATGGCTAGCAGTTGTGCCATGTCTAGGGGGTCTCCTTTGGACGATATTCTGATGAATGCGTGTTGAGGTGTGGTCTAGGATAATTTTACCGAGGCCCCACGGTGGGCGCCAATGTTCTTACAAAGAACAAATATTCAGCCGACTTCCCCCTGAGAGTAGGGAAAGCCACGAAAGTGGGTTTGTAGAATAATGGGGTACTTGGGAGCTACGTCTATAGTGCATATTGTCCCAAGAATAATGTCTTGATTATCCCTCTGTCGGGAGCCCCTTATATAGCATTCCTTTTTACGCCTTCAAGAGCCACATTTAATGTGTGACTCTTGGACTTCATAACTACATAAACTTCGTCGTCTCCATGAATGAAGGTGTTTAAAGCAGTATAACATTGGTTTAAATGAATCGTCGGCGGTTACAGTCACTAATGAGCCAAGTTGATGATTGGTCATGGGTAGGTGGGTCTCGACCACTAATCTCATCCGAGTTTATGTCATACATGGATTGCTACCCGGGGGCGTGATGGTCATCTGATACGATTAGCCGAGATGCATCCCGGGTACCCTCTACCCTCGAGTCGATCACCAGTTTCACTTCCTCTTCAGCCGATTTTGTTACCCGACCGAGACTAATATTTCCGGGATGTACATAAAGCTATGGAACAAATTCTGATATATGCCAAGTTCATGAAAGAGTTACTCTCAGGTAAGTGAAGGTTGAGAGGTTATGAAAATGTTGTTTTAGCTGAAGAGTGTAGTGCTATCATTCAGAGGAAGATCCCGCCTAAACTCAATGATCTTGGTAAGTTCTCTATCCCATGTTTTATTGGGCCATTTAAAATGGACCAAACTCTTTGTGATTTGTGGGAAAACATTAATCTGATGCCACTCTCAATGAAGAAGATATTGTGTTACGGAGAGCCGAAGTTTACTCATATGACCCTTACTTTAGCTGATCTGTCGATAACATATTCTTATGGAATATTAGAAGATGTCATAGTTAAAGTAGATGGCATGGTTTTTTCGCTCGACTTTGTGATTATGGATATGCCAGAAGATGCTGAGACCCTTATGATACTTTGTAGGTAATTCTTAGAAATGGGAAGGGCTTTGATTGATGTTGATCTAGGGGAGATATCATTGAGGTTCAACAAAAAAAGTGGTTTTCAAAGTGTTTAAAATCACAAAGACGCTTCAATGCTACAAAGTGAGTAACATGTAGAAATTACTTAAGAAGTGTGGTCAAGAAAAAAGTTGAATTAAAAGTTGGACAAAAAGTCATTTGGAGGAGTCCCAATAAAAAGGACTGCTAGGTATGTTTAGATGTAAGGAAGTTGGGCCTTACATAATTCAGAATGTGTATGGAGATGGAAGTGAGAAAGTGAAAGTCCTACTAGTTGTTAAGAGTAAAGAGTTGAGAGTCCTACTAGTTGTTGACAATGCATCTGAGATGGAATCTCTAATGCAAGAGTCAGGCTCGTGACCTTTTACAAGCGTTGCATGGAAGGCAACCTACAATTTGGTAATTTAATTTAAATTTAGTTCAATTAAGTTTCAATTTTTGTTAAATTTAAATTTTTGCGTATTTCTCTATCATATGTTCATTGGTGTTTTTTTAATTTGTTTGCTGAATGTGTAGAATGATAATAAAGCCAATGGAAGCAACAGGTAATAAGAAGAAGAGAAGAAAAAGAAAAAAATATGTGCAAAAAATAATTTTGCCTCTAGAATAAACGCAAGCACACTAGGCTCCGACGTGGGCACGCCAACCTACTGACGCGGGCACGTTTCCTGCTGACGTTGTCGCATTGAAGGATTTTACCATTGGTGTATTTGACCTTTGGATGGTGACCATTGGATTGATGACCGTCGGGCCACCCGTTGGCCAATACAGGAGCGTTGGATCCCAACGTGAGCATGTTAGACGTGCTGAAAGCCTATAATTTGGATTTTCAACTCCTTCTTCTTCATTCAACCATCATTAATCTCTTTTTTTATCTCTAAATTATCTATTGCTTTTTTGCAATTACTTGTATTTTTTCTCCACTTTTGCAGATGTTATAGAACCACCAAAGAGAAGTCGTACCTTTTGATCTTACCGGATCAGACTTGGACCGTCACAATTGACTCGAACTGGATTTGAATGAGATGGGGCGGGGGGGGGGGGGGGGGGGGGGTACCTGCAAGACACTCCGATGATAAAATGAGAGACAAAATGAGCAGGCAAAAAGTATATAGGTGTGTAACGAACGAATACCTGACCCTCTTGGAATAGAGGGTATTTATAGCCCCCAGCGCTGGTCCAAGGTCCCCCTATTGGGCCGACCAGAACTAGCCCAATAAAGGGACTTCCAGGTTCTACGTGTGTAGTGGGGACCCGCACGTGATCCCATTCCTGGATGGTGCTCTGCGAAGAATGAGGAAGGACGAAGACGCGGTCTTTTCGGGGCTTTAAGGATCCCGTAGTGTTCGGAGGGGACAAAATCTACCCTATGGGGAGGATGCTCGAGCAAGACTCGAGCTGGAGTGCCCTTGGTCGGGGATGCTACTCGTTGTGGGTAACGGCGGGCATTGCCACTAGGGTCTATGGTCGGGCACGTTCGGGATGGTCTAATTATGAGCATTCCCCGAGAAGCTTCCTAGATCTGGGCCTTTATTTGCACTTTGGGCCAAGGCGGGCCCAGTCCAGAACAGGAGCCCCCCAAGTCGTTGTTCCTGGGACAAGAGTTATGACTTGATCTCAGCTTGCTTTTTCCGCGGGGACCCAATGCCCGACCTATGGCTTTGCCTTTCAAAGCGTGCTCGAGGAAATATCGCAGGGATCTCTGGGCTGCGTCTGTCGGACATGTGGCGTAGTCCTTGGGAACTGTAACGCCGCCCTAGTAAATAGGGTCATCATTGCCTAGGCGGGTAAGTGTCGAGGATGGGGGAAGTTCATGTCTCCCCGGTGCGACGTTTCATATTCCACGCCATCTCTATAAATAGGACCCTTGGGCCCATAATCTGTTTCTCCTCTTCACGCTCCTCCTTCTTTCTCTGTTTCCACAGCCGTTGGTTCCCGTAATGCCGTTGAGACCGCCACACTGTTCGCTGTTGATTACTCTCACCACCGCTGTTTGTCCTCTTCTTCTTCCAAGTAAGTGTCCCTTCCTCCTGTTTCTCTGTGTTGTAGGTAGCTTTGATGATATTTTTGATACTAGAAACCTGTATTTGGAAGTAATGCCCGATAGATTCAAGCGTGCTAGGCGCCTGATTCATGACTGTGCTCGAGTTACTCATAGTTTTAGGCATATAATTCATGATATTGCCCGTGATATTCATAGTTGTAGGCATATAATTCATGATATTGCCCGTGATATTCATGCGTTTGGTCGGCATACTCATGAACTGGCCGGGATATTCATCCTTTTAAGAAGTATGTAGGGTAGTCTCCTCGCAGTATTCTAGTGTCGGGTAGGCGAAGTCAGGGACTTGGTCGCGTGATTCATGATTCGCCCGGGGCACTCATGTTACGCTCGTGCTATCCACGATTGATGCGTGGTCGGAGCTGGGGTGTCGGTGTTCGGCTTTAGTTTCAATCTGAGCATTGTCTACTTCTCCCCGCCTTTGTGGCGAGCACGCGGATTTGCTGTCAAATTCACCGGTTTCCTGTGCTTTGCAGGTAAATGGCCGATAATCCGGAATCCTCGAGACATAATGACGTTGAGGAAACAAGTACAAAAGAGAACGTTACATTGGTCGACACCATCGACGACCCTACGTTGGACTGGGTGGGCTCCGAGCCCCGGAGAATTGCTTCGGCGTACTGCCGTCGTAGTCGACGAGCTTATACCGTCATTGAGCACAGCGGCACTCATGAAGGTTTTCAAAAGAATTTTAGAATAATGAGACCGACGATCGACGCCCGTATCTGCTCGGAGTTCACTGAGTATGCGTTCCTTATGTACGAGATTATGTTCAGGGATCTCGGTCTTAGGCTGCCTTTTAGTGACTTTCAAGTCGGGGTGTTCAGTCATCTGAACCTGGCCCCCTCGTAGCTCCACCCTAACGCGATCGTCTTCCTCTGGGCGTTCAAGTTGACCTGCCGTTTCCTGAGAATTGGGGCGACGATTCCCCTCTTCTTCAGGGTGTTTCATCTGCAATGTCAGTCTCGAGGAGGCAAACACAGTTGGGTATCCCTTAAACAGTCGAAGAGACTGTTTAGGATGTACATGGATTCGGTGAGGGATTTCAAAGATAAATGGTACGTGTTGCAGCCGGCCACCCAAACGGCTCTGGATTCTCTATTCGAATCGGAAACTGTGGTGGTCGACAGGGACGGGGATCCCCTTGTGGATGCTGAGGGTAGTCCCGCAGTCGGGCGGATCTCCAGGTTCCCAATCCATTGGTGCTCGGGTCACTATGAGCACGACACCAGGCACTATCATACCCCTGCGGGGAGCATGAGTGCCGAGGATGAGGAGGCCTATGCTATCCTTTGCAAGTATGTTGATAGATTTTTCCCCGCCCGGTGGGTCACGAGGGAAGGGGATGACATTCTTGATGAGGATGGCTACCCGACGTTCGAGTCGCGCCCTATCAATACCAAGGCGCTCGTTGAATGCCAATCCTACGGGCAGGCCGTAGATCTCCTAGGTTTCTTGCTTCTTCTCTTATTGTTTTATTCCATTTTCATTGCTTTTGCTCGGTTGTAGCTAACCCGGGTTCGCTCCTCTTTGCAGGTCACATGGCGGAACATCGAGAGAGGCTGTTGAAGTTGACCCAAGACAAAAAGATAAGCAAGAGGCTGGTGCGAGCACCGCAGGCTACGCGGATGGGCCCGCATGCTGGTTCGGGCGGAGATGCGTCAAGTGGGTCCTCGGGCTCTCCCGATACCGAGCAACAGACCGAGCTGGTTGGGAGGAAGAGGGGTCGGACAGAAAGCAGGGCAGAAGCTGTTGATGAGCCCGTAGCTGCCCGGGCCTTTGGCTTACCGCCCTGTTTTGCGGAAAAGGATTTCTTCGAGGGGTTTCCTCTGACAGTGTCTGATAACGAGGCCGACATTATTAAACGGCTTGACAAAGAAGGCCGAAGGAAACAACTCGCCGCCAGCATGGTCGGGGTAGTGAAGATGGCCGAGATGGCTGTGGTCCTTGCAGGGGAAGGATCAGATTCCTCGGACCGTGTCAGGGAGTTAGAATCGGAGAAGGCTGCTTTCGCTGCCAAATCTCGCAAGTTGAAGGCGGCCCTCGAGCGGTCCGAGGAGATGTTTCGTGAACAGGCCGACCTGCTGTCGGGGGAGAAGGAGAAGACCGCGAAGGCTTCCGAGGAGAGGGATTGCCTCCAACTTGACAAGGAACGGTTGGAGAGTGACAACCAATGGTTGTCCAAGGAAATCGAGGAGCTAAAAGCTGCTATGCTTCCTGCTGATGATGAGCCAGAGGAGATAGCCTCTTTGCGCACCCATTCAGATTTGGTTGCTCGTATCCACCTTCTCGAGTCAGACTGTGTCGGTGCCCTAACCGACGGGTTCGAGGCTGCATTCAGTCAGCTATCCATCCTAAATCCGGGCATGAACACCGAGGGAGTCGGGTTTTTGTCCCATATTATTGATGGTCAGGTTGTGCCTCCCCCCGAGTCTGCTGACGTGGATGCCGATAGTCCTGGGAATGTTTAGCATCAAGTTATTGTTCATGCGTGCGTGCCCGTGTATTGTTTTTGGGGCCTGCGTGCCCGTGTTTGTTTTTTTTTGGGGCCTGCGTGCCCGTGCTAATTCTTGATTTCTTCTGGCCGTTGTGCCATGGTTTGTAACCTTGAACATTGTCGGCCCTCTTGGTCGGTTCACTATTAACCTGTTTTGTGCATATATTTTTTGATGGATGTTTATTTTGCCTTAACCTGCTCGTATCTAGGCTAATGTTCGACTGCCATTTTTGTGATGAATATTTTGCTAAGTTTTGTTCTCGAGAGGAGATATCCTTTCAACCCCTTTGATGGATCGGCGCACTTCGAAATACGTCGATTGTGCGGAGTTGAGCCCGCGTGTCGGACGTATGACCCAGATCAGGGTCCTACGCTCGTGGTGTGAACTGCCCATCATGAGCTGGGTGTTCTGCCATGTGGGTACTTCAACAGTGGAGCTCGATCGAGGTGTCCCTGTCGGGCATTGTCGTTTGGCTTGTTGGGTGAACGACGGTATGTCACTGGGTGGTAGGTCGGGTCCGTACCTCGACCTGCCTACGTGGTCGAGACTTTTCCCTTAGTTAGCTAAGGGTGGATGTTTGATGGAGAAAGTCCTTAGTGGTTGAGGGCTTTAGCTATAGTACTGTTTTAGCTTAGCAGCGTTCCAGGGTCGTGATAACGGTTCTCCGTTTAACTGCTCAAGATAATATGCCCCGGTGCCTGTAGCGCCTTGAACGCGATAGGGTCCTTCCTAGTTTGCGGCTAACTTCCCTTCGCGGGAGTCTTTCTGGTTTCTTTGCAATACCAGGCTGCCGATCTGGAACTCACGTCTGATGACCTTGTCGTCGTGACGTAGGGCTACTCGTTATTTCAAAGTGGCCTCACGCAGGGATGCCCCCGATCGAATTTCCTCGACCAGATCGAGTTCGTCTCTAAGGGCTTCATCATTCATTTCCTCGTTGAGGGGCATCTCTGTCCGCCTAGAGGGTTCCCTGATCTCTACGGGAATGACGACCTCAGTGCTGTTGTTAGTCGAAAAGGGGTTTCGCCCGTCGTCGAATGGGGCATGGTGCGGTAAGCCCATAAGACACTGTGTAGTTCCTCGACCCATCCCCGTTTTGCTTCGCCTAGCCGACGTTTGAGTCCTCGCAAGATGACTCTGTTGGCGGTCTCAGCTTGCCCGTTGGTTTGGGGATTCTCGACTGAGGTAAAGTGTTGTTTGGTCCCGAGTTTGGCGACAAAGCTTCAGAACCCATGGTCAGTCAATTGGGTACCGTTATCTGTGATCAGTGCCTTCGGGATTCCAAATCGGGCGAGGACGTTTCGTTTGTAAAAGCGGAGGATGTTGTGCGAGGTGATTTTTGCAAGGGCCTCGGCCTCTATCCATTTCATAAAGTAATCCACAGCCACAATAAGGAACTTGTTTTGGTATGTCCCTTGTACGAATGGTCCGAGGATATCCATCCCCCACCAGGCAAATGGCCACGGGGATGATAGTACACTCAGCTCATGAGGGGGAGCGAGATGCATGTCGGCGTGCTTCTGGCACTTGTCGCGCCTCTTGACGTGGTATTTGGCGTTATGCTGCATTGTCGGCCAGTAGTACCCCGCTCGTAGAGCCTTCCTTGCTAGGGACTTACCGCCCATGTATTGGGCGTTGATCCCTTCGTGCATTTCCCGTAATACCTCGAGAACTGTGGATTCATCGATGCACTTCAAGAGGGGAATGGAGAATCCCCTTCGGTATAGCTTGTGCTCGAGCACCACGTAGGAGCACGCTCGTCGCTTGGTCGCGGTCGCCTCTATCCGGTCCGAAGGGAGCTCGCCCTTTGTTAGGAAGTTGAACACCGGGGTCATCCAGCACGAAGCGTTTCTGATGGCGTGTACTTCGAAAGGGGTCGAGGTTCTTTCGATGCTTGGGCGTGATAGGGATTCTTGTATGACAGATTTGTTCCCGCCCTTCTTTCTTGTGCTTGCGAGCTTCGAAAGTATGTCAGCCCTTGTGTTTTGCTCGCGCGGGACGTGTGATATTTCTGCTCGGTCGAACTTCTTCATGCATTCTTTGACTAATTCCAGGTATTCAATGAGGCTGTTATTTTTAGCCTGGTAACTCCCTTGGACTTGGGAAGCGACGAGCTAAGAGTCCGTGAAAATTTGTACTTCACGTGCCCCTAGATCCTCGGCTAGCCTCAGTCCTGCGAGCAGGGCCTCATACTCTGCTTGGTTGTTTGAAGTCGGAATGGAGAGGGTGAGTGAGTGCTCGATCACCACGCCCTCCTCATTCTCTAGGAGGATTCCCGCGCCGCTTCCGGATGAGCTGGATGCTCCATCGACGAAGATGGTCCACTTGTGCTCTTTTCCTGCGGGGGGTCGTGAGCGGTCATTTCTGCGATGAAGTCGGCCAGAGCATGTGCTTTTAGGGATTTCCTGCTCTCGTATTGAATGTCGAACTCAGAGAGTTCCAAGGACCACTTCAACATTCGACCTGCCATGTCAGGTCGACCTAAGAGCTACTTTACTGGTTGGTCGGTCCTTACTATGATCGTGTGAGCGAGGAAATAGTGTCTGAGTCTCCTCGCCGCATTGACAAGGGCTAGAGCTACCTTCTCTATCTGTTGGTATCTGACCTCGGGCCCTTGCAGTGCTTTGCTCGTAAAGTAGACAGGTTTTTGTCTGTCGGACATTTCGCGAATAAGAGCTCCGCTGACAGCTTCGACCGAGACGGCCAGGTATATGAACAATGGTTCCCCGGTGGTGGGCCGTGACAGAACGGGCGGTTGGGATAGGCTTTGTTTTAGGTGGCGCAACGCCTGTTCACATTCCTCGGTCCATTCGAAGGCTGCCTCCTTGCGAAGGAGCTTGAAGAAGGGGAGGGCGTGCTGAGTGGATCTCGCGACGAAGCGGGATAACGAGGTGAGCATGCCGTTCATGACTTGTATGGATTTTTTCGACGTGGGTGTCGGGAGGCCAGAGAAGGCTCGACACTTGTCGGGGTTAGCTTCGATTCCTCGTTCTGTCAGGTAAAAACCGAGGAATTTCCCTGCCTTGACCCCGAATGTGCACTTCTCAGGGTTGAATCTCATCTTACATTGTCTTGCTTGAGCAAAGACTTCTTTGAGGTGAGCTGCATGGTCGGTATCTGCTCGAGATTTGACGATCATGTCGTCCATATACACCTCAAGTATGTCCCCGATTTGGTTGTGGAATACTTTGTTCATCATACGTTGGTATGTTGCCCCTGCATTTTTTAGACCAAAGGGAATTACGTTGTAGTAATAGTTGCCCGAGCTGGTCATGAAAGCAGTGCAATGCTTGTCGCTGACGACCATCGGGATTTGGTTATAGCCTGAATAGGCATCCATGAACGTCAATATTTTATAACCGGCCAAGTTATCGACCAATATGTCTATGTTCGGGAAAGGAAATGCATCTTTCGGGCATGCCCGATTGAGATCAGTATAATCAACACACATTCGCCATTTTCCATTATTCTTTTTGACTAGTACAATGTTTGACAGCCAGGTTGAATACCGGGTTTCAGAGATAAAATTTTCCTCTAAGAGGTCTTTTACAACTTTTTCAGCAGCCTCCGTTTTCTCCGGAGACTGCCTACGTCTACGTTGTACTACTGCCCTAGCGGCTGGATCTATGGCGAGACGTGACAGGCGACCTCGGGGTCGAGTCTGGGCATCTCTGCAGCGCTTCACGCGAATAAGTCAACATTCTCGCGCAAGCAGGCTTTGATCTGCTTCCTCGCCAAGTTGGGGAGGCCGGTATCAATCTTCACTCCTTTGCTCGCGTCCTCGCTGAGAGGGACGAGTTCGAAGTCTCCGTCCAGAATTGGTCGGAGGGGGACTTGCTCGCCACTGGGAGGCTCATCTTGGTCGAAGCGGGTGTCTAGGGCTATGGAGTCGACCTTTGGGGGAGCTCTCTGCTCTTCTGCCTCGACGGGTTCTGTCTTCTGAGGCTCTGGTCGCATCATTGCAGCTCTCTTGGCGGGCCTTGTACCGGTGTCAACCGTATCTCGTCCCTTGGATGCCGCGTTGAAACATCTTCGGGCAGCTGCTAGGTCACCTTGGATGGTGGCGACTCGTGCCCTATTGGTGTAAAACTTCATCTTCAAGTGGACGGTAGAGGGTACCGCGGTCAGTTCTGCCAATGTTGGCCTTCCCAAAATGCAGTTGTAGAGGGACGAACAGTCGATGACGAGGAAGCGCACCTTGACCTGCCTCGTTGCTGTATCCTCGCCAAAGGTAACCATGAGCTCGACGTATCCCCAAGATTTGGAAGTCGAGCCATTAAAGCCCTGCAGGTATGACCCCACATAAGACGAGAGGTGCGAGTCGTTGAGCTACAGGGTTCAGAACAATTGACTGTACATTACGTCGACGTAACTTCCTCCATCGACGAGGACGCGATGTACGTCGAAGTTAGCCATTCTCGCTCTTATTAGCTGGGGAATGACCGCGTTGGGGGCCCTACCGGGGAGTTCTTCGAGGTAAAAGGTGATAGGCTCCGATCTTCCCTTCACCCTTTCAAAGGTCACTGTCTGAGGAGGTGCAGAGTCGACCAACTCATCCAACTTCCTCTTGGCCGAATTTATGGTTAGGTCGTTGAATCCTCCACCATTAATGACCATGGCGGAGGGAAAGTGCTCCCACCTGCTGTGTGTTGACAACGGCTCTTGCAAGTGCTCGGGGACGAAAAAGTCCTCGGGTCTGGTGACGGAGAAGGCGGTCTGGATGGGGACCGACTCATTAGATGGTCGGGCATCCTCCTCTGACTCTCTTGTCTCACGGGCGTCGCGACAAGGAGCATCATTTCGCTGGTACTGGGCGAGTTTCCCCCCTTTTATGAGGGTCTCGATGGCATCTTTGAGGTGGACGCAGTCCTCCGTCAGATGACCATGGCTTCTATGGTACTAACAGTATTTGCTCTTATCCACCCCGGGCTTGGCAGGAGCTGGTCGGGGGCGCTTGACACCACCATCTTTGAAATCTGTACTGGCACACTCCACCAAGATGCGCTCGCGGGAAGCTGTTAGCAGAGTGTACTCTGTGAAACTCCCCAAGGGTCCTCTCTGCTCTCGGACTTCTCGGGGTTTGTCGTCTTTTCTTTTCTCCCCGGTCCGTCGAGGAGGAACGGTTTCTTGGCGCGGGTTACTGCTGGATCCACGAGTTCTGGGGTCACGGGCTCTATTGGCCGCCTCCCTTTCCTCGTAGTCCATGTAGGCCCTGGCCTTTTCGAGGAGAGCATCGAACGTTCGGGGTGGTTCGATGCCCACTGCCTTTCTGAACTCTGTACCGGGGAGGAGTCCTATCTTCAGCAAGTATCTTTTCATGTGGTCTGTGCAGGGGACCTGGATGGCCTCACAGTTGAAGCAGTTGATGAATTATCTTAAGGTTTTGTCCTGCCTCTGGACGATAGCCTCGAGCGCCGCTTCGGTCTTTGGATGTCGTCGTGACGCGATGAACGAGCTTATGAACTGGGTTTTTCAAGTTACGCCATGAGGTGATTGACCCCGGGGCAAGACCCTTGTACCAATCCATTGCTGCTTTCCTGAGGGTTGTGGGGAACAACCGGCATTTGATGGGTCCCCTAACGTTATGGTAGTGCAGTATAGCTTCGAACCTGTCTATATGATCGACCGGGTCAGCGACTCCATCATATTCTTTCAGGTGAGAGGGCTTCTCCATACCCGGGGGAATGGGTGCCTCCATGATGGCTTGTGATAGGGGACCGCGGGGGTCGTCCTCGTCACTTCGCTCTGGGGAAAGGGAAGGGGACTTGAGGTATTGTTGGGCACGACGGCCATGGTCGTGTTGGACGTCCCTCGAGCGGTGCGCTCGTTGATCCGCCCTTCCGTGCCTGTCTCCAGGATGTCCTCGTTCTTGTCGTAAAGAGCCATGGTTTCACCCTTCGGCTTCAATGATCGGTTCTCTCTCCAAGGGGGGTCATCTCCCCGGTTGTCGGGGTGACGGACTTCGGGAGGTGTCTCTGTATTGTCTCTGCGGGGGAGATGGGAGACGTACCTCTGTTCTTCGAGGAGGCGGGGTCTGAGGCCTCCTGTGTCTCCTCGGGGGTCTTATGTCGTCTTCTAGCGCCCTCAATCTTTCCCCCTAGGCAAATATGAGGTAGTTAGTCTGGTTGATTGCCGCGAACAGTGCTCTGTTCGTGGCGTCTGCCCCGGTGGGAACATGGACCTCCTGGAATTGGGCGGCTAGGTAGTTTGGGGGAGCTGTATTGTCTTCTTTGAGAGGAGGGGGGACTGAAGAAGATGAGGCAGTGGCTCTGTCCTGGTGGCCTGAGGGCCCGGGGATGACGCCCCCGGGGAGTATATTATGGTCGGGGTTGCCGGTGTTGTCGGGAATCCCGTTCTTGTCCGCGAGGTTGTTATTGACATCGATGATGCGGGCGTTCTGGTCGTCTCGAATTTGGTCAGCCATGACGGTGGAAGATGGTTTTTAGCTTTGGTCTTTGGAAGTTTGTAAGACGGGGAAGCTTAATTTCCCACAGACAGCGCCACTGATCTTACCGGATCAGACTTGGACCGTCATAGTTGGCTCGAACTGGATTTGAATGAGATGGGGGGGGGATACCTGCAAGACACTCGGATGATAAAATGAGAGACGAAATGAGCAGGCAAAAAGTATATAGGTGTGTAATGAACGAATACCTGACCCTATTGGAATAGAGGGTATTTATAGCCCCAGCGCTGGGCCAAGGTCCCCTTATTGGGCCGACCAGAACTGGCCCAATAAAGGGACTTCCAGGTTCTACGTGTGTAGTAGGGACCCGCACGTGGTCCCCTTCCTGGATGGTGCTCTGCGAAGAATGAGGAAGGACGAAGATGCGGTCTTTTCGGGGCTTTAAGGATCCCATAACGTTCGGAGGGGACAAAATCTGCCCTACGGGGAGGATGCTCGAGCAAGACTCGAGCTGGAGTGCCTTTGGTCGGGGACGCTACTCGTTGCGGGTAATGGCGGGCATTGCTACTAGGGTCTGTGGTCGGGCACGTTCGGGATGGTCTGATTATGAGCATTCCCCGAGGAGCTGCCTAGATCTGGACCTTTATTTGCACTTTGGGCCAAGGCGGACCCAGTTCAGAACACCTTTGATCCTTCCACATCATTTACCTCACCTCTAAGTAAAGAAATATACAGTGGTCAAGGAGCGTGCATTTGATTTAGAGAACTTGAGTGGGTACGAGGAGATTAACAACACTTTGGAGACAAGAGGATGGACTTATTTGAATAAGTTGATTAAGGAGACAAATGAGAGTACCGGGTTCGAGTTTTAAGTGAACACCGCCAACCAACAATCACATGAATATAAATCATATATTCGAGATAAACTTATTGATTATTCTCCTTCAGTTATTAATTCTCTTGTTCATCTCCAAAAGCCTCCAAACTGCATTCAAGATAGGAGGAAACTTCATTTCAATGATGAGATGAGTTAAATGGTGCTAGGAGAATTTTGTCATCAATGAGCCAAATGGATAATGGCTCATGACATGTACATTAAGATTAAGGTTAGAGATATGTTACCAATACTTAAAACTCGAGCTTTAGAGCATAGGCGAGCAAAGATGAGGACCCTTTGAACTAGGCAGAATCAACAACTTTAGGAAGACATTGATCGACTTCGTGACTTTGCCTGCCTGAATGATAGTTTCTAGTTCAACAGGCTATTTTTGTTTTTATTTCCCTTTGTTTGATTTATTTCCATTATGCACCTATCCGAGGAAGAGGAGAAGCTACTAAAATTGCTCTATACTGCTTAGTCCTTTTTTATTAATGAGTGATGTTTGTGCCTGTTTCTTTTTCAGTTTAATTACTATCTTACATTTGAATATAAAATCAGTCACAAGAAAAATAAAGATAGTGATCAAGAAGGGAGTAACCTTGCTGAGTGATAATTGATGAAGAAAAGGGAAGTCACTACTGGTACTCAACCTCCAGGTACCTAAGCAAGTGAGGTTTAAGCTCAAATAATTCTATTGTTTACTTATTTATTTTTCTGAGTGTGTCCATACAATTGTAATATCTAGATTTTACACTTTATCTATTTTAATTAAGTTGATATGATAAACACATATAGAGGCAGTTGTTTGTGAAAAATATATAACCTTGTAAATCACCCTTGTATTATGATTAATATCCCTTACTAACCAATTTGAGCCTTAGCCTTTTTTTCCAGTGACTTATCCTATTTTAAAGTCTTTGACTTGAAAAATAAAAATCTTTCCACCCTCTAGTGAAAAAGCGTCGGATTTTATTGTCAGAATCTTCTATTTCTACTTGATTGATAAAAGAGACATTAACAGACATGCAATGAATATAATATTACACAACTGATTAACACTACCAATAAACCAATCCTTTAGCGTGTAGTTCACTATCATTGCCATAATCTTCGCAAAGCTTTCACCTTGTAAATGATCACTTCTATCTATCATAGAAAGAGTGATTTTAGTGAAATCCATCATACAAAGCATGATAACATACACCATCAATATTATTCTTGGCCCGTGTCCCTTCTCAAATGTAGTGAGCAGGCTTGCATAAACTTTATCTAGTCAGGAGATATTCACAACAGAAAGTTAGTCATGGTGGCTTGGAAGAAAACATGACAGTCTTATGCCAATAGGGAACTTGGTTTAAGATGCTTGACTTGTTTGAATGAGGCCACTAATCTCAAGTTAGGATGGGATATGATGAACAACACCAAGTCTTGGGCCTTTCTACTCAAAAACGAAATCCTTAACGCTCACAACCTTATCAAGTATCACATATTCTCAACAATTTAGACTGGAATAAAGGCAACTTTTTCTGAAATGACAAACTATACAAGCTTGCCTCTTGGGCCAGGAAATGCAATTATATTTTGGAATGATTCATGGCGTGATGATCCAATAATCCAAAATACAACTGTGAAGTTTATTCATCTTAAGGGCATCAACACTAATGCAGTTATTTATGATTTCATTTATCAGGGCTAACGGGCTTTTACCACTACGTGGTATGAATGGTTTCCCTTCCTATCTTCTATGATCCCTCCTGTTACCGCCTTTTCAATAAATGAGACTTATTAATCAGGTATATAAATGATTATGGGGTGCTCACTTAAAAGATGTTTTACAATTTCAAGACTATATATTTCCATGAAGCTGTTTGGGCTAAAACTATTTAGAATAATGACATCTCTCCAAATATATCAACTCTAGCGTAGAGGCTCATCCATAATAAAATCCAAATTGATGATATGCTTATGAAATGAGGCTTTCTAATGGTATCCAAATACTACCTTTGCAATTCTGAAGTGGAAAGTACAAACCATTTATTTTTCCAAAGCAATTTTTCAAAACGGCTCAGGCTTTGGCTTATGAGAAAGTCTAGCAGGCAAAACTCGTGTTCTGACTTTTTTGCAAATATAACTCTCAACATTAGCTCCACCTTCTTTTCTTAATCCCATCCCTATTAAGATTAAAAATCATTTTATAAAAAATATATTAAACATACTTTTTATTTTTATTTTAAATTCTCTTATTTTTGATGAGGTTATCTTAATCCTCTTTTTTTAACACCTTTTTATTATTAATATATTAACATCTATCAACAAAAAAATTCCAATTCTTTCACTTCTAAACTCTCAAACAAATTCTTGGAGATTTGACTAAATTTTAAAATCTGAATCTGTATTAATCGTGTTTGTTACATTTTTCAAACAAATTCTTGGAGATTTGACTAAATTTTAAAATCTGAATCTGTATTAATCGTGTTTGTTACATTTTTTTTATATATATTATATTATCTTAACAAACTTAATTGTTTAATCAACGTGAATTGTCTCGCAAAAACAAATATACATTATATTTGAGAGAGATTTTCTTTTTAATATATAGAGTCGGTTCTGACTTTTTAAAGATCTAAAATAAATAATAAAAATAAATCTCTAACAAAAAATTGAGTTAATAATCTTAAATTTTGATTTTAACTTTTTAGATTCTATTTTTATATTAAAAGTTAATAAAATAAAAAAATAAGCGTTAATATTATATTATTGATATAAAATAAATTAAATTAATTTTTTTATAATTAAATGTTTAATTTGAGACGGAGGAAGTATAACCTCAAAAGATTTGTGACTATTTCATAGTAGAAAATAAAACAATTGAATTGTCAAAAACTACTAAAACAGGTAGCGAACCTATAACAAGGCAATTAAGCATTCACTGAAAAAAATCACTACTCCATCCGCTAAACTATTAATAGCTTACAGTTCTTCAATAATACATTATATTTAATATATTATTAATTATTTACAAAATTTATAAAATTGAAATTTTGAGACCCTATTTTTTTTTTTTGAAGTTCTGGATTATGAAGCTACTTGCCCTGGCCAGGGCCGACCCTGTTAATATGCACAATAAAAATACATTCAACTTGTATGTTGAATTTTGATTTAAAAGGAAGGAATATTTCAAACAGATACATTTAAAATATAATAAATTGAATTTTTTTTCTTGAAATTTGTATATTTAAATATTTAAGAGAATATTTTGATGTTAACGACTTAACATACATGTACTTTTTTTTTCTCTCCATAACAAAATGAATAAAGATAAGCTTATTTTATTTCCACCTAATACAAGGCATCATTCTAGCACTATGGTGACTAGGAGCCGGAGAAGTATCTAATAAATTAATTTCCTTGCCATTAAAAAAAAGGCAAAATTTAGATAAAAAACTTACCTATAATTTAGGTGTGATTTTTATTATTTTTTAATGAAAATATAATAATTATATAATTTTTTTAATATATTTATATAAATTATTTTTATTTTCATTTTTTAAATAATATTCAAATATATTTATTATATTTTTTTTATTGAAAATAGTAAGAATCACACTTAAAAATTTATAATAATATTTTATACTTAAAAAAATTATTTACGTTTTTTTATATAAATTAATAAAAAATTTGTGCATCCGCATATATTTTATATTCTGGTGTAGACCGTGAAATTATTATCTATTTAATTTAAATTTAAATAAAATAAAAATATTTTAATTTAATTATAAAATAAAAAAAATAAAATAAAAAATAGTCAAAGATAAATATATAAGTTAATTAAAAAAAATATTTAAATGAAGGACATACTTTTAAAATATAAAAAAATTATATCAATTTTCAAATTTTTAAAGAAAGACATTCAGAATATATATTTCAATTATTCATGTATTATCTTTAAAATTATTCTATTTTAAGTTAAAAATAATTATAAAATATTAAACACATAATTTGTATGAAAAAACATTTGCAAATTGTGTTTTATTGTGTTCGAATTCATAATTAAGTTCTATTGTTAAGAGAAACTATTAAACACATAATTCGTATAAAAAAACAATTGTTGAAAAATAGGAAATTTTTTTTTTTAAGGATTGATAGAGTTATAATAATAAAAGAATTTATAAATTTTAATAAATAGAACAAATAAATATCTAAAATTAAAATTAGTTGAAAATAAATAGAAACATAATTTTAAGTAAAAGTCTAAAAAGAAAATGATATAAAAGAATTAAGTTTAATGTTGTATTTATTAAAATTTGGACTATAGTTTAAAACATTAAAAAATGAAAAGTTAGTAGGATAACTCATAAGTTTTACTTTTATTTCTTTAATTGTATAAAAAATGTTAAAACTTTTGTGTTCGCCTGGATATTAATATGATTATCCGTGCGTTGACACAGTCCTGATGTGTTACCAGTGCATTTATATAGTACTTGTGTGTTATCCGTGCGTCCGTACAGTTCTTATGTGGGCCGCAGATATATCACCAGTTTGTTACGAGAATTCAAACAAATTAGAAAATATCATAATTTTATTCGAAAAAATAAAAAATAAAAAATGGACGAGAAGATAATTGTAAAAGTTTTAAAAAACTAATATACCTAATAAAAACCAATATACCTAATAATTTTACATGACATTGGTGTGTTACCCGTGCGTTCGCATTGATTTTAAAACGGTTATCCGTGCTAACACACGGTACTGGTGTGTTATTTGTATGTATGCACTGATGTGTTACTCGTGCGTTTGCAAGAGTACTGGTTGTTGGAAATCCACCAAATTCTATGATGAATTTCTACCACAATGACAATTTAATTATGAGACAAACAAAGAAAAGAAGACAAGACAAATATTTCTGCAGAGTTTCTCTCTGCCCACAAACTGTGGAAAACTTTCTTAATCACTTGCAACTGCAAATTCTGTGATTACAATGAATTGACTTACTTGACTTGCTTTTAAAAATAGGGGTTACTCCCTCTATTTATAACTGAGCTTACACCCTAAGCCCAAAGCCCAAAATATCTTTTTGTTACTGAATCAAATCAAATCAAATCTATTATGGACTTAAATCAAATCTATTTAAATCTAAAATAAATCAAATCTTCTTTGACACTATGAGTTACAATTTAACACACCACCTAATTCATTGTGTCTAAACTGTCTATGTTCATCATGGCTCTTAACTTTCTGAATACTTCGACTTGCACTCCCTTCGTCATGATGTCTGCAATCTGATTCTCAATTCTGTAGTGTTCCAAATTCATCTTCCCATCTGCTACCTGTTCTCGAAGATAATGGAATCTTATTTCGATGTGCTTACTTCGACCATGTGCTATTGGGTTCTTTGCCAGATTAATAGCTGACATGTTGTCTATCTTCATGGTAATTGCTCCATGATTTTTCCCTGTTATCTCTTCGACCAAGTTCACCATCCAAGTTGCTTGACATGCACAAAGAGAAGCAACTATATATTCTGCTTCGCATGATGATAATGCCACTACTGGTTCCTTTCTTGAATTCCAAGCAATTGGTGCACCACCTAGCATAAACACATATCCTGCTATTGACTTTCGATCTTCAGCATCACTACACCAACTCGAATCAGTGTATCCCACTAACTTGCATTCTTTTCCTTTATCAATTGCAGGAAACAAAATGTCATAATCGAAAGTTCCTTTGAGATACCTTAGTATCCTCTTCACTGCTGCTAGATGTGATATCTTTGGCTTCTGCATAAATCTGCTTACCATACCTACACTGTATGCTAAGTCAGGCCTTGTATGACAAAGATATCTTAATGATCCAATAAGTCTTCTGTATTGGGTTGGATCAACATCATCTTCATTTGCATCTTTCGACAGTTGCAGTCTTGGTTCTGTAGGTGTCGAAGTTGAGTTGCATTCTTCCATCTCAAACCTCTTGAGAATTTCTCCTGCATATCTTCTTTGATGTATCATCAAACCTCTACTGCTCTTGTAGAATTCGATACCAAGGAAATATGAACTCTCTCCCAAATCAGACATTTCGAATTCTTGCTGAGATCACCTTTGAATTCTTCGATCTCACTTTTACAGCTACCTGTTATCAACAAATCATCTACATAGAGACATAGTATAAGCAATTTACTCTTGCTTCTTCTTACATATACTCCATGTTCAGTTGTGCACTTCACAAATTCCTTCTCCCTTAGAAAACTATCAATTTTCTTATTCCAAGCCCTTGGAGCTTGTTTCAATCCATACGGAGCTTGTTTCAATCCATACAGGGCTTTATGTAGCCTGTACACCTTTCTTTCTTCGTCATGTTTCACAAACCCAACTGGTTGTTTAACATAGACTTCTTCATCTAAGGGTCCATTTAGGAATGCACACTTCACGTCCATCTGACATATGTGCCAACTGTTTATTTCTGCTAGACCAACAACCAACCTGATTGTTTCGATCCTAGCAACAGGTGCAAAAACTTCGTCGAAGTCTATTCCTTCTTCCTGTAGAAATCCTTTCGCCACAAGTCTTGCTTTGTGTCGAGTTACTTCACCTTTCGAATTCGTTTTCACTTTGTATACCCACTTGACATCAATTGCCTTCTTGCCTTGAGGCAATTCGACAAGTGACCAAGTGTTGTTGTCTTCGATAGACTTTACTTCTTCGTTCATTGCTTTCACCCACTTCGAATCTTTTAATGCTTCAGCTGCATTAACAGGTTCGACATCTGCATAGAAAGTATAATGTACCAGCTCACCTTTATTATCTATTACATCATCTGATGTAATCACACAATCTTGCAATCTTGCAGGCATGCGTCTTGTTCTTTGAGGTCTGCTTGTACTTGGTATATCTGCTGGTTCCTCTTGTCGAACTTCTCTTTCGACTTGAGTTTCTGGCTCTTCGAATAGGATTCCCACTGAATCTTTCTTGACATTTGCAGTCCAATCCCATTCTTTAAACTCATCTATGATCACGTCCCTGCTGATCACAATCTTCTTGTTCTTTGGATCGAACAACTTGTAGCCTCCTGTCGAATGATATCCAACTAGGATCATTTGACTTGACTTGTCATCAAGTTTTCTTCTCAACTGATCTGGCACATGTCTATGTGCAATAGATCCAAATACCTTCAGATGACTCAAGCTAGGCTTCACACCAGACCAACATTCTTCTGGAGTAATTCCTTCTAGCTTCTTTGTAGGACATCTGTTCAAAATGTATGTTGCAGTTGAAACAACTTCACCCCAAAACTCTTTAGGTAAACTCTTGCCTTTCAACATACTTCTCACCATATTCATGATGGTTCGATTTTTCCTTTCTGCAATTCCATTTTGTTGTGGAGTATAGGGTGACACCACCTCATGCACAATCCCTTCCTTTTCACATAATTTGTCGAAGTCTTTCGACACATATTCTCCACCACCATCAGTTCTCAAAACTTTGAGCTTTCGACCACTTTGTCTTTCGACCATAGACTTAAACCTGGTAAATACTTCAATCACTTCACTTTTCTTCTTGATCAGGTAAGTCCATAGCTTTCGACTGAAATCATCTATGAATGTAACAAAGTATTTGTTACCTCCCATCAAATCCACCTGGATTGGTCCACATACATCAGAGTATATGACTTCAAGACTAGCCTTCGATCAGCTTTCTGCATCCTTGCTAAAGCTATTCTTGTGTTGCTTCGCCTGCACACATTCCTCACATACCTCGTTTGGAATTTCAATTTCTGGCAATCCTGAAACCATATTTCTTCTCTTCAAATCTCTAATGTCTCTGAAATTGAGATGACCTAGTCTATAATTCCATATCCATTCATCTCTGCTAGCTGCAGTCGAAAGGCACTTGTGCTCCATCACATTTAGTTCAATCTTGAAGGTTCGATTCTGAGACATAGGAGCCTTCAAGATTACTCTCCCATTTGCATCAACGACTCTCATCAACTTATCTTCGATTGACACTTTATAATTCTTTTCGACCAACTGCCCTATACTGAGCAAATTGCTCTTCATGCCTGGTATGTACAACACATTAGAGATTACTGACCATTTGCCATATTTCCTCATAATCATAACATCACCAATACCTTCAGCTGCCAGGGTATTGTCATTTGCAAATTTTACCATATTTTTCTTTGAGGGCTTTATATTGACAAACCAGTCTTTCCTTCCATACATATGTGATGAACATCCTGAATCCAAGTACCATTGGTCCTTGAATCTGTCTTCATCTATTATTGTGACCATCAACATCATCTATTCTTCTTCATGTTTTGCAAGCTTTGCATCACTTTCTTGATTCTTTCGTTTTTCTGGACAATCACTCGAATAGTGTCCATATTTCTGACAATTGTAACATTGAATGTGACTCTTATCAGGTTTTTGACCACCACCTCTTCCTCTATTTGCAACACCACCTCTTTGGTTGCCTTGGTATGGTCTTCTTTGATTCGACACGTCTCCTTCGATTTGGTTTCCTCTACCATTCGATTTGTTGTAGCCACCTCTACCTCTGTCGAAACACTTTCCTTTGCCTTTGGTCTCTTTTGCTGAATGTGCCTACAAGGCCACATCACTCTTCGATTTTCCTGCAGCTCTTTCGTTCATTCTCTGTTCATGAGATTCAAGCGTCCCTTGAAGCTCTTCCTTTGTCAATTTCGACAAGTCTTTCCCCTCTTCTATCGCCACCACTATGTGGTCGAACTTAGGAGCTAAAGATCTTAAGATCTTCGACACAACAACTCTTGTTGTCAACGCTTCTCCACATATCTTGATTTGATTTACTAGTTTTGTAACTCTAGTGAAGAAATCAGATATGTTTTCAATGTCTTCCATCTGAAGCAGTTCATAGGTCCTTTTGTGAGTTTGTAACCTCACTTCTTTCACCTTATCAGCGCCTCCAAAAGACTTCTCAAGGATCTCCCAAGCTTCTTTTGCAGATTCTGAATCACTAACCTTTTCGAAATTGTCTGGGCTGACACATTGATGAATTATAAATAATGCTTTATAACTCAGCTTCTCAGATTCTGTGTATTTCTTCTTTTCTTCTTCTGAAGCGTTTTCGCCAAGCGCTTCGACTCGATCTTTTACAAGGTCCCAAAGACCTTGACACCTGAATAAGACTTTCATCTGTTTGCACCAATTCTCATAGTTGTCAACTTTCAGAATTGGTAGCGTTGCTGGATAGTTTGCATTCCCATAACTTGTCATTGTGAATTCTTCAATCGTTCTTGATTGACACTTCCCTTGAATCGAAACAAAAGCTCTTGATACCAGATGTTGGAAATCCACCAAATTCTATGATGAATTTCTACCACAATGACAATTTAATTATGAGACAAACAAAGAAAAGAAGACAAGACAAATATTTCTGCAGAGTTTCTCTCTGCCCACAAACTGTGGAAAACTTTCTTAATCACTTGCAACTGCAAATTCTGTGATTACAATGAATTGACTTACTTGACTTGCTTTTAAAAATAGGGGTTACTCCCTCTATTTATAACTGAGCTTACACCCTAAGCCCAAAGCCCAAAATATCTTTTTGTTACTAAATCAAATCAAATCAAATCTATTCTGGACTTAAATCAAATCTATTTAAATTTAAAACAAATCAAATCTTCTTTGACACTATGAATTACAATTTAACACTGGTGAGATACCCGTGCATTCGCACGGGTACTGATGTAGACCGTGAAATTATCATCAGTTTAGTTTTGAAATTCAATTAAAATAAAAAATATATAAATATATTTTTAAAAAGAAAAGAAAAATAGATAAAAATAAATATAAAATTAATTAAATAAATTGTTGTTAAGAAAAAATGTTAAACACTTGTTCAGAAGAAAAATAATAATTTATGTAAAATAGATAAAATACAATATCTTTCAGATTTTTTTTTAAATAATCACTTTTTTCAAAAAAATTTCCCAAATAATCACACTTTCAAAATTTTACCAAAATGACCACTTTTCAAACAAAAAAATTTCGCCACACAGAGGAGGCGTCACTCTGTGTGGCGCATGCACACAAATTAAAGAGGAGGCGTCACACTGCATGCCTTGTCCTCCTCTGTAAAGCCATGCAGTGTGGCGCATGCATGTGTTTTTGAGAGGAGGTGCCACCCTCCTTGGCTTGACAGTGTAATTGCAATTTTCTATAACTACAACCACTCATCCTCTTCATTTTTCCACACCACTTGTTACATAACTCTTAGAAAATGTCTTCAACTCCCTTGCCAAAGTTTTCACTGATCAAAAGAAATGCGCATGTTATTTTTTTGACAACAAAGCCTCCAGTGAAGATCAAACTCTGGAACACACAAACGTTCGAGCATTTTTCAGAGGCACTTGATTCACTGGTTGGAAGGAGACATTCCTGAAGGTAAACAAATCAGAAAAATAGAAAGGCACATCAGAGTGAGGAATGAAAATGGAGTAAGCCGATCATGGAAAAAGGTGAGATGCAACGCTGATGTCATGATGATGATGCTTGGACCAGAGGATATTATGTTGATGGTCTTTATCTCTTAGATATTATGATTTGTTTAGTTGTTTTGTCTGTTTATCATGTTGTCGTATTGTTGTCCTGAGTATGTGGTGTTGTAATTTTTGTGTCGTGATGTGAAAGTTGTTGTAATCGAATGATAAATTGAACACGAAATGATAACTCAAATTTAAATTGAAATATGTTGCGTACAACAAATTAAACACTCCAGATAGTTTGCTATTAAAAAGTTATGTTGCAGAGCTAAACCCAATATTCAGACAATTTTTCCGATTGTGTCCGGGAAGACGACATGTACCGCATAATCTTATCATTTTGTTGACCGTATCCATTTCAGTTTTAATACGAGTGCTTTTCGGGCGCCCTTTTTTCTTCTGTCGCATTTGTTCATTATGCCAAACAATGCCCCCTTTATAAGCAGGCCATTAATCCTCCTTTGCCAACACGGAGAAGGTATTGATGTACACACTTAAAACACTCTTTACCGTGTACACGGGGGATATATGTTGTATTGGTTCCAAGCGAACATGCGAACATGCCACTATGACATGAGAGCAAGGCATGCGAAATGCTTGAAACTTTTCGCAATCACACCAACCTCTATCTAGTTCAACTCGATAATATCCCCTTGGCCTCCCCTCATTATGATCCAGTGTCTATTGTACACTGAACCAACCTTTAATACGGTCAAACACTGTGATACTATGGGTGTTTGCTTTTGCAGCCTCCTCGTTAAATGTTTTCATCGTGCATTCACTGAACAACTGTCCTGATTGTAACACTGCCCTCCATTTTGAACTTCTTGTGTCAAACAATGAACCCATTCTGAAATATGTTGCTCTAACCAAAGCGGTAATTGGTAGGTTTCGGATGCCTTTGAATACAGAGTTCAATGATTCCACCAGATTTGTTGTCATGTGACCCCATCGTTGACCATTGTCAAATGCCCGAGTCCACTTCTCCACTGGAATGTTATCAATCCACCTTAATGCTTCTGAGTTTGCCAACCGGATTTCTTTGCGATAGTATCGGAATGACGGTTCTGTTAAGGCATACCCTACATTAATAACTTTCTTTAGAAGTGTCATGTCTTTGATATGGAGCATAAAGTTTTGTGTGATATGTCTAATTCAATAGACATGTGTCGAAGGGGGATCCTGTCAACCGTTATCAGGATTATTGTATGCACTTACAATTGATGGATGTTTGTTTGAAATCAAACAAAGGTTGGGTTATGGAGCAACATGTAATCGAATATTCTTCAGAAAGAAATTCCATGCACCACCTGTCTTACCTTCAACTAGAGCGAAGGAAATCGGAAAAACATTATTGTTCCCATCTTGTGCCACTGCCATGAGTAATGTTCCTTTATACTCCCCGTATAACCAAGTTCCATCAATATGTATAATAGGTTTTCAAAATGCAAAACCCTTGATGCATGGTTCAAACGCCCATAACAATCGATGAAATATTCCATTTCCACTAACACGAGTTCTGTATGGGGTAAAAGCCGGAAGTGTCTCCAAAATTATAACACTTCCCGGAGCATAATATTTGAGTGCCACCAAAAATCTTGGAAGTTCTTTGTACGATTCCTCCCAATTACTGTACACAAGTTCAACTGCCTTAGTCCTCCCGATCCATGTCTTCCTGTAAGAGGGAGTATAATTGAATCTCGTAGTGATATGAGAAATAATTGTACTCACCTTTAATGATGGATCTTTGCTAATAAGAGGCAAGATTTCTTGACATATTAGTTGAGAACTAAGTTTCCGATGATCCTGTGTTGGAACGGTGGTGATGCAAGTGTGGAGTGGATCAATGGAACCTATTTCCCATGAATCACTTCTCTTCCTGTAAGATGCAGTTAACCGAAAAGGGCAAATTGGTTTTTGACGACATAAAATAACGTACCTCCCTGAATTATTTTTATCTACAGTGAAGTCAGCTAAAATTTCCATGTGGTATTTTTTGATAGCTCTAAGGCACTCTTCTTTTGTTCGAAATTTGTCTCCAACTTTCAAGGCCCCTTCGCTCTGCATATAAGGATCGTGAAAGACATATGAGGCTGGTTCATCTTCCCCCAAGTTCAAGTTCGTCATGTGAAACGGAGGGTCGTACGCATGACTTGTAGGTATAAGTTCATGCTCTTGATCTGCAACGTCATCATTGACCATAAAATCAATCATTGCCTCATCATCTTCTTCTTCTTGGTCAATAACATTGAATTCAGGATGGTTGTCCTCGTCAGATTCATCCTCTTCTTCAAAGTCTTGAGAAGGATCTACCACCTGAGATTGATCTGGTTGTTGTAATAAAACATACAACTCAATCTCATCGAACCCGAATTGTTCATGAGTTTGAAACATGTTTCAAACATCATCATCGTCGCGCACCTTAAGTTGATAAAATTTGACTTGGTTGTTGTCAAATAGAAATGAGGACTTGTAAAGAACTTGGTAAACTGGACCACACTACAATTTGGATTCTACTCTATCTTTGAAGCGTGCAAAACTGGATTTCTTGTTTATCCGAAAGCGGATAAAATCGATATTACGGAAATTAAAACCTAAGTTATCACAGTTGAACGTCTCACCGTTAATATGGGTAACAATAGTATAATTTTGTGAATGATCCATGTTGTTGAGGTATGTTTTTTGTGAGTTATGGATGTATACTGGTAATGCAACCTACATAGACGATTAAATAGACTAATATTCTGCATGCATGCGCCACCCTAGGTGGCTAATCCTCCTATTTTCTCATGCATGCGCCACCCTAGGTGGATTATCCTCCTCTTTATGTAAGCATGCGCCACCTAGGTTGGCTTATCCTCCTTTTTTTTGCATGCATGCGCCACCTGGGGTGGCTTGTCATTGAACAACAAAACTTGCATGCATGTCATCTGATCCCTGCCACGCTGCAGGTTTGCATGCATGCAAAAAGCAATAAGCCATGTTGAATGGCGCCTATGTACAATAAAGAGAGCATGTGCCACCTAGTGTGGTGCCTATGTGCAAGAAAGAAGATCATGCGCTAGTGTGACGCCTATGTGTATAAGTTGCATACAAAGTATTCTTCAAGATTTTCCTATAAATACATGTAACATTCACCCTATATTTTCATCACAATCATAACTCATACATTATTTCTTTCTTGAAGTCTCAACAGCAACATAAGAGTAATCAAGAAAAAATGTCTCTCTTGACCATGGATGATCAACATAGAGGAACTCCGAACAACATTGAAACCTTTGTAAGTGTATTTTCTCAATACCTATTTTTTGCCGACAATTTTTTGTTCCTTAATTCTTATGATTGTTATACCTAAATCTTGTATTTCTTATACGTAATTCATGTTTTTAATAGGATGTTAAAAGATTTCATTGCCGTGTCCATGAGTATGTTCCTTATGACGTTCAAATTGAACCGTACTTACGATATGCCAGTTTTGGTCCGTTACTCAACATAGTCAATTACCATGTTGACTATAAAATTATTCTCGCATTAGTGGAGAGATGGAGACCCGAAACTCACACCTTTCATCTTCCATATGGTGAATGTACAGTCACACTAGAGGACCTGTATATGTTATTCGGTCTACCGATCGATGGTAAGGCTGTCAATGGCCGAGTCAACCAAGACAATACCATATGCGAGGAACTTTTGGGAGTCTCTTTATTTGAATAAGGATCAAGAGGCCAAGGTATTAATCTCCATCTTCTTAGAGAATATCATAGTAGTATCATAATAACTGAAAACTGTATCGAGCAAGAAAAAATTGTGAAAGCTCGGTGTTACCTAATGATATTATTTGGCCATTTTTTATTTCCTGAAACAACGGGTAATACTGTTAATATCATGTATTTACCCTTGTTAAGACAATTTGATAAAATAAACACATATAGTTGGGGTTCAGCTGTTTTGGCCCATCTGTATAGCTCCTTGTGTAGGAATGCATCGAACGGTAGCTGTTCTTTCTATTCTTGCGCCTTTTTTCTCCAGACATGGTACTGGTCGAGAATGCCGACACTCACCCCCAACAACACAAGGCCATTCGTCTTCCCCTTTGCTACAAAGTAAGATTACAAAACCATAAATTTTACATATTTTATACCGAGACATGTAGTGTATTAATTTATTATCCATTTTTTCTATGTAGGTGGTATGTTCCTGGGATGAATTACAACAAATCCCCTAGAAAGGCAATAGTAGTCTACCAAAATCTTATTGATCATGTTGGACCTGAAGCGATATTAAACTTATATATTTTATACAACGCATTGAATATTTTAATTAAGTTTAATATTTTATATAACTTTTTTTACTCTACAGTTTATATGGAGGCCGTATAAGAATCTCGATCATGAGATTAACCCTCCTGATGCTGAAGTCTGGACTGCAAAAACAACACTCATCAGGTTCACTACTGTAGAGATGCACCACACTGATCGTGTGAAGCTACAGTTCGACATGCAACAGGGTATCCCCGACCCCCCAACATGTTTGGGCCAATGGCATCTACTCCGAGTTGACGACCAGTGGGGATTTAACGATTTGAGAGACTTCACTAAAAATCAATATCGTCAATGGAGGCATAGACATGAATTGGTCCTAAGGGAGCCGATCTTGCAAGATGACTTAAAACCGACGCTCCAATATTTGAGATGGTACACATCGGTTTCAATAAATTTGTTTCTGTCTCAAGAGACTTATTTGATTGACCCACGCCAAAGAGCTGCAACATACGCCCAACAACAACCCTAACAACCAAACCCTCAACAATACCAGACCCAACAACCAACCCCTCAACAATACCAAACCCAACCACAATGTCAACCCACTCAAACCCAACAACCATACACCACCTCATTCAACCAAACTCGTCATCAATTCATGCCACACACACAAACACAATACCAAGAGCATGACCCGATCCACCACCAATAATATGTACCATCCTCATCCTACCATAACACCCAAGACACATATGATACATCTCCTTCCTACCATACCACTCAACCTCCATACAGTCAAACATCATACCATCGAAGTACCCAACGATCATACGGATTTCAGACACTACAAGAACCGTTGCTTCGTTTTCATTATGATTCAACATCCTAATACTATCAACCACCCACCACCCACACATATCCCAACCAACAAGACCAAATTTCAACAATATGGACACCGATCTCTTTGGAAGCACAACTCAGTGGGGCGAAATGATCGATGAGATGTATGATCCTGATATACCAGGACCATCACATCAAGCACCTCATAATCAAGCAAGTCAGAACAGATCACAAACACCTCAGAAAAATCAACAGAGAGGAGTGAGACAAGGGGTGAGGCAAAGGCGCGACCGTTTATGTCATAGGGGACCCACTTAGGTTGAGGGAACGTCCATAAAAAATGTATCCATGCGTTGTATAATATTAAATATTAATATAAAATATTTTTAGTTTTAATTTTATTTTATTTAAAAAAAATTGCAATTACACTGTCAAGCTAAGGAGAGTGGCGCCTCCTCTCAAAAACACATGCATGCGCCGCACTGCATGGCTTTACAGAGGAGGACAAACCATACAATGCGGCGTCTTCTCTTTAATTTGAGTGCATGTGCCACACAGAATAGCGTCTCCTCTGTGTGGCGGAATTTTTGTTTGAAAAGTGATCATTTTGGTAAAAATTTTGAAAATGTGTTATTTGGAATTTTTTTTTGAAAAAAATGGTTATTTAGAAAAAAAATTCTATCTCTCAATATTGGTTATCCGTGCGTTCACACGAATTGTTGAAAAACTGATAAAAGTTTATATATTTAAAACAAATAATAATTTTACATATATTTTTAAAAATAAGTATAAAATAGATTTTAAAAATAAGTTATTAATTTACACCTGTTTTTAAAAAAACAGGTGCAAAACATATTGTTTTAATAATTAAATAAAAATAAATGAGGCCTTACAAATTTTGGGGCTAGTGCTGTAGCATGGACCGGTCAGCACAGTACTGATATGTTTTTGCATGGGTACTGTTGTGGACCTTGAAATTGTCATCAATTTATTATAAGAATTCAAATTAGAAATACTAAAATATTATTAAGAAAAAATAAAAAATAAATCGGAAGATAATTGTATAAATTTTTAAAATCTAGCATTAATTCGACTACTCTACTATTGTCATTTTTTTTTAGCACTACCAATAGCATTGTCATCATGTGCTTGCTTAATTTATTATGAATACTATCATGTGCTTGCTTAATTTATTATGAATACTATCATGTGCTTGCTTAATTTATTATGAATACTATCACGTGCTTTATGTGAGTATCACAGTAACATCCATAATCATGAAAAACGATCATAGTAAGGATAGCAATATTATAAATTGAAGAGTGTATAAGCACTTAAAAATTCCCATTAAGAAAAATAATTTTAAGATAAGAACAAAATAAATTACACCATCAAATTGTTAGACTTAACACTTCTGCATGATATGTTTATTACAAATGAAATTCAAATAAAACCGCACTGATGGCAATTGCTTTGTGTCACTTTGCTACAATTTTTCTTTTCTAGACAGGCCAGATGAGCACAATAGCTAAGAATTTGTGCTTATTTTACAGATAAGGTTAAGAAAAATAATACAAATTTATAGCGTTGTCAAAAGGTGGACCAATCTCAACATCTATCTCTTATTGAATGGTATTATGCCAAAGATGTTAACAACAGAGACTCTAAACAACTTGACGGCACTATCTGCTGCAAAATGATAAATCTGAACTTGATTATGTTTGTTATTTGGAACACCGCTAAGAATGTTCACAACCTATAAATAGCCACTCATCCATGTCATGTTCATATGCCAAAATCAAGATCAAGTCCCTGTTGGTGCAAGGTAATGAAAGGGAGAAGAAGAATGAGCAATGAATGATAACAAAGAAGACTACTATTATATATTAAATAGAGGAATGAATGAGTTACAATATTGATAACCTAGATAACATATTTATACTAAAAATTGAAAATGTCAAAAGACCCTATTAAAGAATAAACATTGGGAATTGTAGACATTAATTAAATTATATTTCCAATACCATCTCTTAATTTAGATATTCTATCAGAAGCTAACAACACCAATTTCATCTCTCAAGCAAAGAAATTGATCTGTTTTAACTGTCTTTGTCAGAAGATCTGCAAGTTGTTTCTGAGTGCTACAGTGCAGAACTTCTAACACTAATTTCTGCACTTGACTTCTGATCAGAAAATGATGCTTCGTCTCAATGTGTTTGCTTCTTCCATGTAGCACTAGATTCTTGGCAAGATCAATTGCAAACTTATTATCAATCATCAGTTTCAGAGATTCCTCAACTTCAACCTTCAGATCATGCAGGAGGTTCAAAAGCCAAATAGCTTGACAAGCAGCTACAACACCTGCGATATACTCAACTTCACATGTTGACAGAGCAACGACAAGCTGTTTCTTGGAACTCCAGAAAATGGGACCTCCCAGAAATTTAAACAAGTACCCAGAAGTACTTCTCTTGTCCACTCTGTCTCCGCACCAATCAGAATCAGAATAACTTACTAATTCTGATTCTGTCTTTCTTTCAGAAGGAAACAACACTCCATATCTCAAGGTTCCCTTGATATATCTCAGAATTCTGACAGCAGCTTGGAAATGAGACCACTTTGAATTACTCATGAATCTGCTAACCAATCCAACTGCATAACAAATGTCAGGTCTAGTATTACATAAATACCTTAGAGAATCAACCAACTATTTGAAGGTTGTAGAATCAACAGAATCACCATCAGAGTCAGAATCCAATTTTTGATTGATTTCTGATGGTGTCATAACAACTTTGCAATTCTGCAGCTTAAATCTCTTCAGAAGTTCTAGTTCGTACTTTAACTGATGCAAAATGATACCCTTCTTTGAGTATATAATCTCCATCCCTAGGAAACATGTCATTTTTCCTAGATCTGTCATCTCGAACTCATTCATCAGAACTTCTTTGAACTTCTTTATATCTTCTGGGAAGCTATCTGTTAGCAAAATATCATCAACATAGAGACACACCAGAATTATATTGTTATCAGAGTGTTGTACATAAAATCCATATTCTATCTCACATTTCCGAAACATCTGCTTCTTGAAAAACGAATCAATTTTCAGATTCCAAGCTCTATGCGTTTGCTTCAGTCCATACAGAGCTTTATTCAACACGTATACCATCCCTTCCTGATTCTTTTTCACAAATCCAGGAGGTTGTGACATATAAAATTCTTCCTGTAATGGACCGTTCAGAAATGCAGACTTCACATCCAGATGCATTAAAGGCCAATTTCTATTTGCAGCTAAAGCAATCACCAGTCTGATTATTTCATGTCTAGCTACAGGCGCAAACACCTAAAAGTAATCTAGCCCAGGTTTCTGAAGAAAACCTCTAGCTACTAGTATAGCTTTGTGCTTGCCAATTGAACCATCTGGCTTAAGTTTCAACTTAAAAACCCATCTGACGCTGATGGCCTTTTTCTTATCTGGAAGTTTAGTCAATTTCCAAGTTTTGTTCATTTCTATTACCTCAAGTTCTTCTTTCATGGTATTAAGCCATTCTTTCTTCTTGAGAGCTTCTTCAACGCTCACTGGTTCAAAATCTACTAACATGGCACACTGAACGACTTCTCCTTCAGAGTTAACTTCATTATCCTGCAACATGTCAAAATCTGCAAACCTTCTTGGTTTTTGTCTGATTCTCTGTGGTCTTTGAGCTTGCTCTGGAGTTGCACCAGAACTACTACTTTCAGAGTTACCATCTTCAGAGTTTTCCCTTCCAGAACTATGATCACCACCAAATTCTGGATCATCATCAGCATCTGGATTAGAATCAGATCCATTGCCAGAATCTTCTTCTAACTCATCTTCAGAATCAGATTCATCTTATGAACTTTCTAAAACATCTTCAGAGGATAACTCTGGTGTTGGCACTACACCAGATCTGATTGAGATTTGTTCCAATCCCATGCTTCAGACTCTTTCATCACAATGTCTCTGCTAACTTCAACTTTATTAGTTTTTGGACAATAAAGCTTATACGCACCTGTACGGTGGTACCCCACCAGCAACATTACTTTGCTTCTATCATCCAGTTTTTGTCTTCTAGCTTCTGGAACGTGTTTGTAACAGACAGAGCCAAATACCTTCAGATGACTGACACTTTGCTTATCTCCAGTCCATTTCTCTAAAGGAACAACTTCCTTCAGTTTCTTTGTTGGACACCTGTTCAGAATATATGCTAATGTGGCAACAGCTTCTCCCCATAACACGTGAGGTAGTTTTTTCTCTTTCAGCATGCTTCTGGTTATATCAAGCAAAGTTCTGTTTCTTCTTTCAGCAAGACTGTTGTGCTGAGGAGTATATGGAGCAGTAACCTCATGTTCTATTCCACTCTCCTCACAGAACTTCTGAAACACTATAGAGTTATACTCACCTCCACCATCCGCTCTCTGAATTTTTAACTTCTGACCACTCTACTTCTCAGCCTTCACTTTGAATTTCTGGAATTCAGTAAACACTTCATGCTTTAACTTGATGAGTGTTACCCATGTCATTCTTGTGAACTCATCCACAAAAGACACAAAATAGTTGTTTCCTCCAAGTGAAGGTACTGGAAATGGTCCACACACATCAGAATGTATTACTCCCAGAGCATGCTTCGCTCTGGGGGCTACTTCTGATGTAAATGGCAATCTAGGTTGTTTGCCTTTCATGCATATCTCACATGACTTCTCAGGCTTCACAATCTTCAAAATACCATGTATAAGCTTCTTAGAACATAGATGCCCTAAGCTTCTATAGTTCAAATGCCCCAACCTCTTATGCCACAACTTACTGTTACCTTCAGCGCCTTTTGCACTAAGACACGTTGCTTCAGCTATTTCTACATTTATCTTGAATGTTCTGTTGCCTCCTTGTTCAGACTTCATAATCAACCTCTGATTGAAATCATACAACGTCAGAAGCTTGTTTTTCATAACAACTGAGAAACCTTTCTCAATCAGCTGACCTACGCTCATCAGATTGCTTCTAATACCAGGAACATACCAAGCGTCTTTGATCAGGATGTATTTCTAATTCCTCACTCTAACTCTGATATCTCTCATACTTTATGCATTAAGATACTTATCATCAACACATATGATCTTTGTTCTCCTTCTGGAGTCAAAGTCTGTCAGCCATTGTTTATTTCCAGTTAAATGATTTGAACAGCCAGTGTCCATATACCACCAATATTCTGAGCATTTTCCATCATAATCAGAAGCCATTAGTAGTACAGGTTCATCATAAGAGTTTCTCTTAGCCATATATGCTTCTTCTAATTTCCTTTCCTTGTTTGACCTACAATCTCTGGAAAAATGGCTAAATTGTTTACAAGAGTAACATTGAACCTTCCTTTTGTCATACCTCTCCTTTCCTTTATGATATTTCTTATCATTAGAAGTTGAGGCTTCTGACTTCTAGAATCTATCACCACGTTTATTCTGCTTCTGGTCTTTCTTGACAAAAGAAGCCTTCAGAGCTTGCTCAGCTTCCCTCTCAGAAGTTCTCTCAGACAAACGTAACTCCTGTGCTTCTAAGATGATTTACAATTCTTCTATTCTCATGGTTTTCAGATCTTTAGAATGTTCAACAGAAACAACAATGTAATCAAACTGAGGAGTAAGCGACCTCAAAATCTTTTCTATGATTACTTGTTCAGACAGAGTTTCTCCACACGCCTTCATCTCGTTAGTGATCGGAATCACTCTAGAGATATATTCAGAAACTTTCTCACTGCTCTTCATGTTCAGGTTCTCATATTGCTTTCATAGGGATTGAAGCTTCACCTTCTTTACTGACGCGTCACCACCGTAACATCTCACCAGTAAATCCCACGCCCCTTTTGACGTTGTTGAGTCAACAATCTTCTCGAACACACTTTCATCCACACAATGATGGATATAAAACAGAGCTTTCTGGTCCCTCTTCCTCATCATCCTCTCAGTAGTTCTCTGTTCTTCAGTTGCATCTGCTGTAGCTGTTACATAACCATCTGTAACCAGATCTAGAACATCTTGCGCACCAAACAACACACACATTTGTATCATCCATCTGTTCCAGTTTTTGCCATTAAAAACTGGAAGTTTGGTGTTCAAACTACTGTCTCCACTCATTTTAAACCTTGCACGGATTTTTCAGATCTTCAAACACATTGTTTCCCAACCCACATAATCAGATTCTGTTCAATATTTCAATAGAAAATCAATGAACCAAAATTAAACACACATCTCACAAACACTCGTGTTTCCCAGGAAAACAAAACCAAGTGCTCTTGATACCAATTTGTTGGTGCAAGTTAATGAAAGGGAGAAGAAGAATGAACAATGAATGATAACAAAGAGGACTACTATTGTATATCAAATAGAGGAATGAATGAGTTATAATATTGATATCCTAGGTAGCATATTTATACTAAAAATTGAAAATGCCAAAAGACCCTACTAAAGAATAAGAATTAGGAATTGTAGACATTAACTAAATTATATTTCTAATAGTCTCACATCTTCGTACAACCATCTCCAACCTACATAGGAAAAATGCAAATTGCAACCTGATCAATACCACATCATCATATGTACAAAACTCTACTAAAAAATAAGCCAAGCACCAATATCAATCATATCCAAGTAACTTCATGAGTCTACACTATGGCCTAAGGTTGAAACCAAAATATCAAGGTGCAAAGAAAAGTGTTGGTCAAACATGTTGTTCATGTAATCACCAAGTTTCAATACACATCAATGAAATTCAAAGATTATATAGGGTAAGTGTGTCAAGTTGGAAAAGTCATGTAATGTGGTTAAAAGCTTAAAAAACACACATTCAACAAACATTCTGATATTTTCCAAATCTCAGAAATACTTCCTACAACATTGAAGTAATAATCCATCAAAACATGTCGGATCAAGCAGTCAAGCGGAGCCTTAAGTAGTAATCCCGCAAAAATGTATCGGGTTGCGAGTTACCAAAAATATTTTTAACAACATTTTATGAATACGATAACATCATCACAAGAGAATGTTTAGTGTAGGAGCCAAAAAGTCTGTGGTGTTTCAGAATATCTCAGGATTCAAGACAAGGATTTCTTTCTCCATTTGGTTAGTTTCTTAAATTTTATCGAAGAAAGGTCCCCCTCAGTCGTTGCTTTCGAAGAAGAATCGGTGGAAGCGTCGGGAGACATCCTCTTCACGATTGTTGATGGGGTGGATGTATCAAGAATGTTTATGGAAGAAGTTATTTCAAACTCCTACAACATGGTTGTTGAAAATAGTTAGAATCAGTTTTATCAAGTATTAGTGCAAAGATATGAAATAAAATATCGTGTCTGATACAAGACATCCTCGGCAACGCTCTCCATAGGCTGATACGAAATAAAATAATGGTGACTCACTGCTTTGATACAAAAACGTGATCCACCATTTTTGCATGGATGTGAGCACTTAAAAATAAAGAAATCGTAAGAATTTCATGACATCTCGAAAAATCAAGTAGAAAATATAAACTGATACGAGAAATTTACTTACCTGAATGGAATTCAAATGATTCTTTAGATTTAAACCTAAAAGGACTTAAATACGGTGAAATGGTGAATCCATATAATCACACGTTTCTATTAAATACATCACCATCGTCGGAGCACCCTTTTGTCTCCTGCTCCACTGTTCAACAAAAATATTAAGGTTAAAACATGAAAGAAATTTTTTGAATACATAATAAAATTTGAAAAACATGAAAGAAAGTAACCAGTTATAACATGTCTGGTATAGATTCCTCATTCGCAAATCTGCAAGCACCGTGAATACACAAAAGAAAAAATAGTTTACATGAAATTTAAAAGAATAAGTTAGTTTAAACATTAACAACCACAAATCTGAAACGGGAAAACTAACAAAGTTATTGGTTTAGAACTTTCATCGAATACTTTGCAGGCAACCTGTTTAAACCCATAAAATATGTATACCTAACAAAAATCTCAAAACAAACCATTAAGAAACATAAAGATTAGGAACAATAAAGATTGGTGCTTTCAAGAGATTTGGAGACGGAGATTCCTTCATGAGCATCAATAATTAAAGATCGAAGAATCCTTACCTTTTGTAATATCTAATTTTATTATTGCTTTTCTTTTTAAGACAATGAGAAGCTAAACCCCCTAATGCTAGGGTAATGTCCCTGATTTGCAAATGTATTGATTTTGAATTATTGGTTTTGATACAATAGTTGCTCTTCAATTTAATTGTTCAATGTTCTTATGCCTTTCCTATCAGACAAATAGGGATTGATCCACAGTTGAAAATTAGGTATGGACCACCATTGTTAAGATTTTTGAACAATTAGACCATAGTAGATATCACTTAGGACTAGGGATACCTTATAGGTTACCGGTAGAATATTGATAACATAACTGCTTGATTTCATCATAATTCACTAAGGACTTATGGGTTAGGATAAAAGACCAAAGAGTTTTCCACTAAGGACTTAGGGAAAAACAAACTAAAGATTCAGTAGTTGAAAGTAATGAACTTGTTGAAGAGATCAAGAATGAAGGTTAATACAGGGTCAAACCACACACTTACCATAGCATGCTTTTATCTTTCGATTGATTAAGTGACAATAACAAAACTATATCCCAAAGTAAAGTTTTGTTTAATTAAAAACGTGAATTGAACTCGATAATTAGATGTAGTCCTTGAGGTCGACATTCAGGGAATTTTCCATTATTACTACAAGGCAAAAATAGTACACTTGCTATTTTTCCCATCAAGTTTTTGACGTCGTTGTAGGGGACTACCGAATTATAGAGTTTAATTGTAGTTCAACTAGAATTGTGTTTCTCTTCAACTAAATTTTTTTTCTTTAATTTTTATATTTTTGTTATTACTGATTTTTCCTAACCTTTGCATACAAGGAAAACCCTCAGTTGAATTTTCTTTTAATATATAGACTCAGGTTCAGAATCAGAACCAACAACTATGGGTGAAAATCCACCACCACCAGGGAGACTTCTTGGGGATTATAGAGGAGAAAATGCTCCAGCAGATCGGTTGACTATTGTGAATCAACCTGTCAATGTTACAAATTTTCAACTGCATCCTTCAACCATTCGCCAGCTCGAGAACATATCTTTCACCGAAAAGATCAATGAAGATGCCAATAAACATTTGCCAAGATTCCTCACAATGAGTACTACTTTTAAGATTGAGGGGAACTCTAAAGAAGCCAAGAAATTAAGGATGTTCTCGTTCACGCTGTCTAAAGACGCTGAAGAGTGGTTTTACTCATTGCCTGCTAGAAGTATCACCACTTGGGAGCAGATGGAGAATACTTTCTTAATGGGTACTTTCCTGCGTCTGTTTATATTCGCAAAATATATGATATTGTGAATTTTAAGCAGAAGGAAGGAGAGTCGCTAGGTGATGCTTATAAGAGATTCAAGAGGTTATTAGTAGTCAGTCCCACTCACAATATGGGTCAAATGGAGCAAATGCAAATGTTTGTAAATGACCTTTGAATGAAGACAAAACAACTTATTGATACAGCAGCCGATGGCTCATCCAACTTTACAACAACCACTGGCGTGAAGAAGACTATTGAAGCCATTGCTGCAAATGAGCATATGGAGCTATATGACAGGGTTGTGAGTAAACCCAAGGGGGTGATTGATCTGAAGTTAGAAATTAATAAGCAGCTGGAAATTGAAGAAGCAATTGCTGCAGAAGTAGAAAAAATCTAAAAGCAATGAACATAGGTACTCAACAAGTAGCTCAGGTTCAACAGGAACAAAAGGTTGTTTGTGAAATTAGTAGTGGACCACACCTTACTGTGAAATGTCTTGCAACTCCACAATAAATTAAGAGGATAAAATTCTTGAGGCAAAATAACCCATACTCTAACACCTATAATCCTGGGTGGAAGAATCATCCTCACTTCTCTTGGAAATACCAGCAGCAACAAGCTCCTCAGACGGCAGAATAGGAGGTGGCTATTAAAAAGATAGTTGCCCACACCTCTCAATTTCAAGAAGATACAAGGAGTAATCATAGGAATACCACAACTACAACAAAAAATTTAGAAGTTCAAATGGGACAGATTGCACAATAGGTAGCGCTGCGAGCATAAGAAAATCACAAAAATCATGAGAATGTTAATGTTGTCACAACAAGGAATAAGAAAGCTACTAAAGAAAGAAAAGATGAGATAAAATTTGATGATAGTATCATAGAAGTAGATCTGGAATTGAGAGAGAACAAGAAGAAACAAGAATAAGTGGTATCACCTGTGAAGCCATTTGAAGAGAAAACTAAACCAGCAATCAAGTTGCTGTACCCATCTCGAGTGGCAAAGAAGAACACGAAAGAGAAATATTTTGATAAAATTTTCAAATTGTTTAAAAAGATGGAGATGAATATACTGTTCTTTGAAGCACTCGAGAAGTTTCCCTTGTACCAGAAATTCATGAAAGAGGTACTATAAAAAAAGAGACCAACAGAAAATGAACAGGTACCCATGGATGAGAAATTGTGTGCAATCACACTCGAGAAAAAATTTCGTATCAAGCAGAATGATTCGGGGTCGATTGTAATACTATGCACAATAAAAGACAGAACTTTCAAGAGGGTTCTGGTTGATTCTGGCTCTAGTATGAGTTTAATGCAATTATCGATTTTCAAGAAGCTCAGTATTAAGAAGATACATGGAGTGGGACAAAATTGAAATTTGTTGATCACATCATCAAGCAGTCATATGGTATAGTTGAAGATGTATTAGTGGAAATTGACAATTTTATTTTCCCAGTTGATTTTCAGATCATGGACATACCTGAAGATGAAGAGACTCCTATCATTCTTGGTCGACCATTTATGCTGACTAGTCGATGCAATTTTGATATCGAGACAGGTAATCTGACACTGAAATCATTTGATGAGGAGATAACCTTGAAGGTGTTGGAAATCAAGAAGCAAGGTGCAGGTGGAAAGAATAAATCTTCAGTCGGAATGATCAAAGTAGAAGGAGAAGGTAACAGTTCAAAATCACTCCCAGAAGAAGTCTCAGGAAAAATCTCTCAGGTGGCATCAATTAAAATTCCTAAGCTCAGTCAAGAAGGAAATAAGAGAAAAAAGAAGGAACACCGAGTTGAGAAGATGGAAGTTGGAAGTGGCTGGAAGCACAAATGGGTTGATACTTTTGATTTGAATGAGTTCTGGATTATGGAAGAGACAAGAAATAATGTGTGGAAGAGGAAGTACCCCCCATAAGGGTATGAATCGCCGAGCCATGCAACGTTAAACGAAGCGCTTCATGGGAAGGAACCCACGCTTCTAATAACTTAGTTTTTCTTTTTGTTTTGTTTGCAAGTAATAAAAAGGGAGTCTTACTGGTGAAATCTAGGAGGAAGCAACATGTGTTGCATTACCCTCTGTGAGTCACCTTCTTGAGCTTGTTCTGAAACATTCGAGTCAATGTTTAGTTCAAGTTTGGGGGGTTTTATTGCTTTTCTTATTTTTGAATTATTTGTTAGTTCTATGTGAATTGCTGTGTAAATCCACGAGTTGAAGTCCTCCAAATTTGGCTAAAAGTTTTTGTTTTAATCAAGAACTTGGTCCTCATAGAGTTCAGGAATAGTATATAGAGACAAAGGGATGGTTGTTCAAGGATAGAAAGTTCGGAATAACCTGACTGGGATACGAGTCTAACGTGTAGATTTGTACCATAGCACTTGAATCCTGAGAAGTATTCTTTGAGTAGTTTATCTTAATAGTCTGGCATATATAGATTCACATGCATGTATGACTGGTTGAGAAATAAACAAAGCTGACACCAAATGATGAAAAGGTAGTAAAAGGCAACTGGCTCGCTAAGTTGGGTAGCCCTCACCAAGTTATTCAGCCCAAAGGGGGTTCATCCCCAAACGTCATCCATAAAGGACAATATAAAAACTGAAAAGTTTTGAAAATTTCATCTGAAATTATAAAGGAGCAAAAGCTCTTATTTGGTGCCTGAGCAAAAAATTTTCTTGATCAGTCTTGTGCGTGTGATGATAATTAATAATTATCACTGCCTTAATTTGACTATCCGAATGAAAAAAGAGGAAAATTGGAAAAAGACTTAAGTACAAAGTGTAGTTAGAGAGGTATCTGAAGAGGAAGCTCGAGATTAAAAGGGTCTTACACAAACTCTTCGCGTCATGTGAACATCAGACGAACTGCTTTTTGATCAATTTGAACAGATGTCCCACGTATGAGTACCGAGCTGCTGTGATTTTCATGAGTTCTTGTAATGGTCGCTTGAGGTTAAACAACAGTTTAAGTTTGGGGGAGTTTGATCAGTGGTTTTTCCACCTTTATTTACAGTTGAATTTAGTTATAGTTTCTTTATTTTGTCAAGTGTTTTATTTCATTTTTCTATGTTTTATGCGTTGGTTGTGTATTTTGTTATTTTCAAGTTCAGAGGAATAAAAACAGGAAAATCAGTGTAAAAAGTGAAAATTCGAAGTGTCAGAGGAAGTCTCAGAAACCAAGCTACAGGGTGCCTGACATGTGCCGTGTCAGGAGAGGATGCACAACTTTGGGAGAGGAGGCAGAGGCTGACACGGGTTTCCGTGTCAGCTACACGTCCCTATCAGAAGGTCTGGAAGAAAGCATGATTAGAAGCGAGGAACAGAGGTTGACACGGGTACCCGTGTCGCATGACACGACCCGTGTTGGCCAAGGCGCTAGGAATTTTGATTTTTGGAGTTTTAAGTGTCTTAGATCATTAAGGGTACTTTGGACATTTTTTGCATTGATGAGGGATGACCTAATACTATTAAAACCTGTTTGTGAGAAGGAGACAAGGACTTTTGAGGGGAGAATATTAGGAACGATAAAGATTAGTGCTTTCAAGAGATTTAGAGACGAAGATTCCTTCATGAGCATCAACAATTGAAGATCGAGGAATACTCACCTTTTGTAATGTCTAATTTTATTATTGATTTTCATGCTAGGGGGTGTCCCTGATTTGCAAATGTATTGATTTTGAATTATTGGTTTTGATACAATAGTTTCTCTTCAATTTAATAGTTCAATGTTCTTATGCCTTTCCTATCGGACACATAGGGATTTATCCACGGTTAACAATTAGGACTGGACTGTCATTGTTAAGGTTTTAAAACAATTAGACAATAGTAGATATCACTTAGGACTAGGGATACCCTATAGGTTGCCGGTAAAATCCTGATAACATAACTGCTTGATTTTATCATAATTCACTAAGGACTTAGGGGTTAGGATAAAAGACCAAAGATTTTCCAACTAAGGACTTAGGGGAAAACAAACTAAAGGTTCAATAGTTGAAAGTAATGAACTTGTTGAAGAGATCAAGAATGAAGGTTAATACAGGGTCAAACCATACACTTACCCTATCATGCTTCTCATATCTGTTAAAAAGCCATTTTATTTTTCTGTTGATTAAGTGACAATAAAAAAGATATATCCCAAAGTAATGTTTTGTTTAATTGAACGTGAATTAAACTCGATAATTCCATGCAGTCCTTGAGATCGAGATTCGGGGAATTTCCCATTATTACTGCAAGGTAAAAATAGTACACTTACTATTTTTCCCATCAAAAGACCATCAGAAGACAAACCAAAATTTTCCCCAAAATCTTCAATGGAGAGATACATTGATATTTTACATACCTAAAATGTAATAACCCCTTATTTGTAGGTGAGATTTGAGTAGAATAATTTTATCAATTTCAGGTACACTGCTTCTGGTTTGTTGCACATAAAATCCTTTAGCTCGGCTTGTTTGAAGGCTCCAAAGAATTCAAACTCCACAAAGTAGCTTTCACAAACATAGTAAGGTTTAAAAATAGAGTGGTTGATGAAGTTCATATTGGATTAATTTGGTTGAATTGATGTTTAGAAGTATTTTGACTTAAAATTTGCTAAAGACAAGCTGAGTGAAGTTCTCATTCTTGTGTGCCATTGATGATTATGAGATAGAGAACAACAAGTAGCAAGAAAAAACAAACAACAAGCAAGAAGAAATAGGAAATTCAAATATGAAATAAAAAAAGGAAATAGGTGGTAATTTTTATAGATGGTACCTAGTTGATTATATCTTGACCTAATTGATAATGAGTCTTTAATGCAATTGATTAGAATGTGTTGGTGGTTGAAAATAATGCAAGTTTTAAATCCTCATCAATAAAATGGAGTGTATAATCAAATACATGGCACAAACTTTGAATTTTGAAAAGTTCTTATTGATTAACCCTAGAGCATAATCAATTAGAAAGTGAAAAACTTGCTCATCATGCCTTTTGGGCTTAGTTTTGTCTTGGGACTTTTGCACCACCTTTTATTTATTGAAATCACTATTTTTGACACCAAATCATACACAAAATTAATGATTAAAAATATTATTGAATAAATGTTAGAGGAATCATCACATGTTAGTAGGGAACAAGGAAAATTCGTATTTATTTTTCTAGCAAGTGACTTACCTCCTCCTTACCTCATCATAATGATTTAGAGAGACTTTTTCCCTTTAATATTTTGGGTTATAATTTGCCTTTTATTTTACAACTTTTTTTTATTGTAAGGAGTTGTTATAATTTCTTTCTTTAAATCTTTCTTTTTGAGAATATTTTTAAAAATGCCTTCATAAGAGGTGCCATCTCCCCATTTGGAGCAGATGATAGAAATTCTGTAAAAAAATTTTATGAATATTTTACAAAGCATATCTATAACATGATTTTAGCTCTTAACCTTTATTACCCAAATATTTTGGGTAATTTTTGTAAGAACAATATTAGTTCTATATCTGGACTTATGTTTCGATGATAACTTTACATGTTATCTTTGAGAATAATTGTGTACTCTAACAATTTATGTGTGGTGTGTGGATTTTCCTATATAGGTTATGACTCTGGTAAGAAGTGTTGCACCCAGAAATTTTCCCTCCCAATTTATTTTATTTGGCTTAGGATTTTGCATTCATTTGCATATATTCCATTAGGTCACTAACATAACATGCATTTCATTCAATAAAGTACTGAGGTTCAAAGTTCAGTGGTTGTGCGAGCTAGGGTTTTCGTGTATACATACCCAATAAATTCTGATTTCTCAAATTCTTCTGCAAGGTGGGAAGTAGGGTTATCATGGCTTCTTTCTCTTAAGCTACCGGGCTATTTTTCTCCAAAAGACACCAAGGTCTTGGAAGAAAGTTTATTTCTCTATATTTCTTGGAAGACCAAGGTTTCAATATTTTATGGCTGAGTATGGAGGAATTAGGGTTTCTACAACTTTGAGGATCTCATTTTTAATCAAGGGTTATTCGATGTGCTGTTTCATCAATCATGGTTTTAATTTCTTTCAGGAGTGTCATGATAATTAAGGTTTCTCTATGACTTCAAGGATTTCTTTCCATTCAAGATTGTTTTGAATTAGGGTTTGGTTTCTCTTCAATACTTCAAGTCACTCTTTCTTCAAGAGCTTCAAGACAAGGTTTATAGGGTTATTGCATGAGAAAATTTCAAATTGGTTAAAGACATTAAATGATCATTTGTGTGCATTTCATGATATGCCTTGGTTACTCATGGATCAAGTATCATTTAAGAAATGCATTCAATTGTAACTTCAAGATAAAAGAGAAGGAATGATTTGAAGCATTTGAAGATGATATCATTAGATTCTAAAAGTTACATGTTCATTCAAAAATATTATAAGTCTAAACCAAGAACCCTTATATTGATTTATTTATTAGTTCTTTATAATGGTCATTGTTGTACCCCAAAATTTTCCCTCCCATTTTCTTCAAGACATTCTTCTAAGATTCTCAAATACTCAAGGATTCTCAAGAGTTGATCAGACAAATTCACCTTCTAAGCATTGACCTATAAATAGGGTTTTGGTTTTCTCAAGGGAAATTGGACTTCTAATGCCTCAAATAACTTTCATGGTTCATCATAGGTCCTCAACAATTCTCATGTCAAGTTTCAAGCCTTGCATCATAAGTTTGCTCAGTCAATTGATCAGATGACTGAAAATCAACCGTGTTGGACAAAAAGTCAATTATGATCAATATACAATCAAACTTCAATATTTTTTGTAAACACCAACATTTTTAGGTGATATTAATCATTTTATCAAGGGTTGAACATGATTCCTCAAGGAAAGCCCTCAAATCATCAAAGATAAAAAATTGTCAAAATTAGGGTTTTGATTGAAGATGACTGATCATTGATTGTTGACCTAGTGCATGACCTAATGGCTTGAAGCACGATATCAAGGAATCAAATACAACATTTTGACCTAATTACATGGCTCAAAAAATTTCCAAAAATGCAAGTAATTAATAGTTGAAAATTTGAATCAATTGATGAAAAGTCAACAATCACTCAAAAGTCAAACTTTGACTTTTTGGTCAACATTGGAATTCAAAAGTCAAGAATCATAAATATATTCAAAACTATCAAACTTGATCATCAAGAAATCAAAAAGTCAACAAAAGTAAAATTTGGAAAAAAATTCTAACACTTAGAAAAATTCTAAGTGTTTTTGTTCTTAACAAAAACCCTAACTTCACAAGTAAGTTTCCTCAAGAATCAAGTTGATTCAAAGAAAACTTTCAACATGAAAGTTGTAGGAATTTATGAATTCTACCAATTTGTCAATGAGGGTTTATTTCCAAAAAGTTCTTGGATTAATAGATATAAGCTCATAAAGTTAGAATGTTTTTATCCAACACTTACAAATTTTTTTACAAGTTTTGATCAGATTTTTGTCCCAACTTCATGGCCATTTTTCACCAAGTTCCCATTTGATTTAGCCAAAACTCACAACATGAAAGTTGTATACAATGTTTCAAGCTTTCCAAAATGTCCAAGAACAAAATTTTATCATGCTTGAGAAAGGAGAATCGAAGAGATGAAGTTGGGCATCCATTCTTGAATTATAGGTCATATTTGTGGGGAACTCAAGAAGAAATCTTCATGCCATGCCTTGTAATCTCACTTTAAAGCCCTCTAAACTACTAAATATACCCATAATCAGAAGATTGCACAAAATTTTGAGCTATTATCCAAGTATTCAAGCCATTGTCCGAGTGCTTATTCCATTTTTGGCACAAAGTTAACATTGCCATTTTAATAAAGCGACTTTAATCACAAAATCAACTTCTTGAGCCTCTAACTTGTTTGTTCTAATCACACACAACATGAATACTCAGAAGCAACATATCTAAAGCTCCTAGCCACTTCAGATCCCTCTTGTACTATGCATTGGAACACCAATTTTCACATAACTTGTTTGTTTCATCTCAACCAAACCAGAACTCCATAGCTTGTAAACCAAGTCCTATCACCCTCTAAAACTCTTCCTATAAATAGAGGTCATAATAAACAAGCCAAGACACGAATTGACAACCTCAAAAACCTCTCAAAATCAGAAGCCACATTTAAAACTCCATTTATTGCAACTTCTGACCTTAAACACCAAACACTCAATCCACTCGTGTGTTTTCATAATAAATCATTTACAAAGTTTCTATAACTCATATAGAACTCATCTAGAGACCAGCTTCATCACTGTAACACCATCTTCATCATCTTCCAAACTCAAAAACAGAGCTTTGCAACTTGACTTGTCCAGAAGAATTGGTGTACTCTCAATCCAAAGCAAGCATTGCAAAAGCTTCCTGGGAGTTTAGTGAAGCTATCCAGATCATCCTAACACCTCCAAACGTGCTCTAACTTCAAACTCTATTCTCACTTTTGAGGTAAGTTTTCTAAACTTTGAAATCTCTGTACAAGCATCATTTGCATTTATTTTCTAAAGCAAAAATGTAGATATCAATGCCTTGAAGCTAACCATGTCCTTAGTTTTCATTTATGTTGACCGTGTGATAAAAATTTTAGATTTGAAATTTCTGAAATATTAGCGTTCAGTTTGGTACCAACATAAATTCACTTTAATCTTTGAGTTTTAGCTTAAGTTAATGGCATGGTTGAATTCGTGGTGAAATTTGAAACAACTTTGATGTTTATATTTTTCAAAGAGGTTGAGAAATGGAAGAGTTTGAAAATAAAAAATGTTAGGTTTTGTTCTGGCGCGAGGAAGAAGATGAAGTTCATAAATTTGAACTTGTGGACACGTTTTATAATATATTTATTGATAGTTGTTTCATAACCGGATGAAACAGCCACCCCCAGTGGCAAGTGTGTGTGTGTGTAAGGTGTTAGTGTGCCAGGGCAGGGGTTCGATCCCTGCTTTTGGCATTTTATTTTTCAACATTTCTTTTATTAATCAGGTGTAAGCAAGGCAAGCGCGCGCGTGGTACATCCTCACATCAATACCATCAGATCATCATGTAGCCAGATTCCACGCACCAATAAACACGCCCATGGTACACCTTCATAAAACCATCCCCACGTGATCCAAACAGGCGCTGGACTTCCTTGTTATTGGGCCTGGAATTTTTGGTTTCTCACCCCCTATTTTTCTTTTACAGCGTCAGGCCCATTTTAACATTTTTTTGTTTCAAACAAAAACTCCTTGAGTTGGGCCTGAGTTATTTTTGCTAATTCTCACCCCCTTAATTTCTTATACTGCAGGCCCATTTTATTTCTTTTTTTTTATTTTAATTAATTTTCTTTTCTAAAATCTTTTTTTTATTATTTAAAAATCAGAAGAAGAATCATAAAAAATGATAAAAAATTAGATTTATGTTTTATTAATTAATTATTTTAATTTTTGACAAATGAAAATTAATTTATTTTTATCACCTTAATTTTATTTAATTAGAATTAGGTTATACTTCAAATATCTTTTCTAAATAAAACCCCAAAAATATTTTCTAATAACTTAGAATTCTTTAGATTTTATTAATTAATTTAATTTTTTATAAATAAGATTAATTAGTTTAATCACACTTTGTTTTATTTTAAAATTAAATTGTAAATTGATGAGAATTAGGTCTAGTTTTCATTTCAAATATTTTCTAAACAAAGAAAGAAAGAAATATTTTCTTAAAATACCTAGAATTTTAGGTTTTTTTTACATCTTCCCCCTTTATCTCCGCACATTTGTTTATTTTTCGCACTAATACAATTATGTAACTGTCAAAAGTTTGAAATAGATAATTAGAGTTTATTGCTTTCCTCCCCCCATTCATAAACTTGTATCCCCATTCCCGAGAGTAATACGGTGGCATAACTGACTATTTTTTGTTACTAATGGTTTTGCGTTTTTTGTTTGCAAATGTACGGTAAGCAAGAGTCGGCCCCGTCTTTTATTTTATCCAACAAAGGGAAAGGAAAAAGAACAGAAAAAACCTTTTTTCGAGAGTCTTCTGAGTACGGAGTAGATTATAGAAAGGGAAGGTATTAACACCCTTTCTATCCATGGTTTTCCATGGGCTCTTAGGTACTTGCTCATTTTGAAATTGCTTGTGCATGTTTTTGAAAAGTTTTTGTTTAACTTCGTGGTAACCCTTGTATCTGTCCTCAAGAGTGTGACGAAGTTGTTTTTGAAAACAGTTTTGAAAGTGTTTGTGTGAAATAGTTTTTGTTGTTTTGAGCAAGTACTTAAGAGTTTCTACCTACTCGAAAAAAAGACTGTTCATTTTCTCGTTTCCTTTAGACAATGCTATCCTACTATCAAGGAGTAGGTAGCCCCATCGTTCGAGTTTAAGGGACATTCGAAGGGACAATTACGGTCACTGAAGCAATGGTTAGGAAACCTTAGTAATTACCCTAGAGTATTAAAGATCTTTCCGAGGCAACATTCAAATGGGTCATTTTTGATCTTTTGGGACTAGAGGGCAACCACTAAAATTCCCTATACTTCACAACCGTTTACCAAAGGCAACCGAAGTGGGGAAAACCCTAGGAGTGAACATGTGCATGTGTATGATTTCAGTTGATTATCTTTGCATAATTAGGGTTTTCTACTGTTTTAGTTTCATTTATCTTTTGCATACAATCCTATTATCAATCATCTAGCAATTAATAGTTGCGGAACTTAAAAGCGGAAAAGTAAATCTACGCTATTACAAAGCTTTGGGGAGGGGGTTACGTAACCAAAATGGGGAATTGAAACAGTAAATGAAATCAATAATAAACCTAAGTTAAAAGCTATTACAAACTCGGAGCAATTACAACAATTGGAAAATAAAGTGAAAATAAATAAATGCGCGAAATTTAAGGCGAGAACAAATTAGAAGCCTACAAAATCTAATTAATTAAAAAATATTTTTGTATTTTTTATTGAGAAAAATAGTTGAAATTTGCAAGTTAAACCTAATTTTCTAATTAATTTTATTTAACAAAATAATCAATGTTGAAATAATTAAAATAATTAATTTTCAAAAATTAATTTTAATTATAAAAACCCTAATTCTATTTTTGTGATTTTTTGATTTTTTGATTTTTTTGTAAATAAAAAAATGATTAAAAGGCCATTAAACTAAATAATGAAAATAAAATAAGAAAAATCAAAAGAGTTTAGAAAATGGGCTTGCTGCTCTTGATAGTAATCTGGGGGTTTGTGGCTGAATTTTTAAAGCCCAGAATAATAAGCCCATTTGCCTACATGGGGATTCAGTGTAGCTGGCCTTCAGGAGGTTCACCATGCACTGCCTTCGCTACACGTTAGATCTGGATATGATGAGATCTCGTGGTATGGTGATGGAAGTGCATGAGGAGCGTGCAGAGATCTGGAGCATTGGATCTGTAAGACACGAATTAGTGAAAATTAATTTTGCAAAAGGGCTGGATCGAACCCATCCCCTTTTGTACTAAAGCCTTATCATGCCCTGCCTTGCCAACTGAATCACGCGTTTCAACTGTTAACAAAATGACACAAAATAAATGTAAGCCAAACAAAGATCTATGGACACATGTTAAAAACGTGCGTGTTGTGGGTCCCCAATGGTTTGAATGGACGATCAATGAGCACCACGCAATCACCTTCTTCATGGATCCGTCGTTTTAGGTGGGGAACTTTTACCTACAGTAGTTTTCCGTCATTATAGGCTGTAATGACGGATTTTGTTCGTAGCTAAAACTCTGCATTATTCAAAAATATGATACAAGCAATATAAATCAAAACTAATGCTAGGGTTCAATCAGGAATTTTGTCCCGAGTCCAGTGGTACCCATAATCCCCCTCAATTTGTCCTGGAAAAAGAAACCCTAATTTTGAGCTTTCAAACCCTAACAATGGTGTAAGCTCGTTCCTGCGGTAAAACTCAAATCCAGGCCTTCAAACAGATTCCAAGCATGATTATAAACACGTTTATGCAATCAAATTCAATTTAAAACATGTAAAACCAAGAAAACGAATTTAAGTTACAAGGATGCAAACCGTGATCTGTATCTGGAGATTCCTAAGGCTGCAAGCTTGGTTAGCGATTGGAAAAGCTTCAAGGACCTTCGTGGATGATCACTGATGCTCCAAAACTCCTTGAATTATCCTGTAGAGAAAGATCTGATATGCATTTTTCTTTGAAAATTTGGAACTTTGTTTGACTCCTTGAGGTAGACTGCGCGTCTGAATTTTAGTGCTTAGGGTTGGGAATACTTGTGTATAAGTATGTGAATCAAATTAGGGTGCTAAGTTTAGAAAAAATCCAAGATTTGATAACGTTTGAAAGTTGCTTCCAAACTTTCCAAACTTTCCAAACTAGGAGATTTCCTCTTGTTTTTTGATTTTGCACGATTTTGTATGGCTTTGTGATAGCAAGCATGATCTCTAATTAAATGCAAACAAATCTCATCCTATTAATTTGATTTATTTTGATTTAATTTGATTTAATTTGAATTTTAAGTAAATAAAATCAAAATAAAATAAATAAATAAATAAATAAGGCATGGAATGGTTTATGGATCGTGGACCATGTTAGGAATGAGATTCAATCTTGAAAAGTTGGGTCCATTTGAAAAAAAAATGCAATTTTGGGCATTGTTGACTTTGTGCAAATTTCCAAAAATGGCCAACTTTGACAATGCATATCTCCTTCAATTTTGACCCTAAGAGGGTGTTCTTAGTCTTTTTAGAAAGCTTAGGAGGTTCCCTAAACAACCCTCTTGGTTTCATCTCAATTGTATCTTTCATGTTCATGTAAGAAGCTTTGACCCAAAAGGTATTTTTGTTGACTTTTGAAAAAGACCTATAATGTCTGAATTTATATCTTTTCATGAGTGAATTTATTGAACTTGAGGTCTGAAGATGAGTTGTAGGGAATTGAATACTCTTCAAAATGAGCCTTGGATGGGAAATTTATGGTAAAGTATGAGAAAGTTATGCCTGGTCAAAGTTTGGTTGACTTTTCATATAGAAACCCTAATTTAGCAACTTTTGAGTTTTGATGAATTTGGGGCATTCCTTGAGGAATCATGATCAATCCTTGATCAAATGATGGATGTTACTTCAAAATGTTGATGTTGACCAAAAATCTTGAAGTTTGACTGTATGTGGGCCACATTTGACTTTTGACCTAACACAATTGATTTTCAGGCATCTGAGCAAACTTGTGGTGCAAGGCATGAAACTTGGCATGGGTGATCTTGAGAACATATTAGGGAAATGGAAATCACTTAGAACCCTTAGAACTCAAAGATATTTATGATAATGGAAACCCTGGTTTGAGGTTCATTGCCTTTAGGAGAGAATTTATCTGGTTAATTCTTGGGCATCCTTGAGCAGTTGAGGACCTCTAGGAGTATGTTTTGAGTAAAATGAGAGGGCAAATTTTGGGGTACAACAGCTGCCCCTATTCAATCTTCTTAAACCCAAGTATGTAGATTGGCTGGTCTACCTTTCATGATCTGAAGGTGGAAGATGATTGAACACTAGAGTGCACAGAAATTTGCACTTGCATTAAGTAATACTGATTGGTGATATCGGGAAATGAGCTTACATATTCCATTTGGAAGTCGACGGAGAATCATCAGAGATGGGATTAAAGATGCCATCCAGAAAATATATCGGTTGCATAAGAGATTCCTTTGCGAGAATTCTGTACTTGCCGTTGAGGAGGACTTCGCCGGGGAATGTTGATTTATGTCCTGGGAAATATAGTCTATGAGCTTCGGTTGTCCATTAATCTTCTGGGAATTAACTCTTGATTGAGGAGACGGAAGTGGACTGCTTATCTGGTCAGGGTCTAGGTTGCATAACGACTTACTGGGGAAATGCGAAATCGATCGTATCTGGTCAGGTCTAGGTTTTACATTGTTGTAAACTATTGCCCGGAGATAAAAGAGAAGGAACCTAGATAGTAGGGTTACTTCGAGATGAAAGCCTGGATAGTAAGGCTGTGAGAAGGAACCTGGATAGTAGGGTTACTTCAAAACGAAAGCCTGGATAGTAGGACTGTGGGAAGGAACCTGGATAGTAGAGTTACTTCGAGATGAAAGCCTAGATAGTAGGGCTTATGGGAAGGAACCTGGATAGTAGGGTTACTTCGAGATGAAAGCCTGGATAATAGGGCTGTGAGAAGGAAACTGGGTTGTAGGGTTACTTCGAGATGAAAGCCTGGATAGTAGGGTTATGGGAAGGAACCTGGATAGTAGGGTTACTTCGAGATGAAATCCTGGATAGTATGGCTTATGGGAAGGAACCTGGATAGTAGGGTTACTTCGAGATGAAAGCCTGGATAGTAGGTGTTGTACCCCAAAATTTGCCCTCGCGCTTTTCCACAAGAAATATCAGCTTCAAACATTTCCTGACTTCTCAAACTGGCTCAAGAATCGGACAAACGGACTTTTCTTGACAGTCAATCAAAATTAGGGTTTTTTTTCTGATTTTCAGAGCTCTGAATTATTTCATACAGTGGGCTTAGGGTTTGGTTGATTTTTGGTTCAATTTTGATCAAGCGAGCGTGATTTGGCATTTAATCGGGAATTAGGGTTTTATGGGCATATTCTCAGAAGAATTTGAATTCCACAGCACTTTGCGGTTTATTTCAAGATTCGAATTAAAATTCGCGTTATCTTGGTTTAATCAGCAAAAGAGACAGTGGCGTAAATTCATTTTGTTTGGGCCAGTCAAAGAAGGGTTGCAGTTGGATTTACAGCACTTGCAAGAATCAGTGTTTATAACAAATCAGTAAGAGGAGGCGATTGGTTTGAATTCATCAGTCAAAAGATATATGCAGTGTTGGATTCACAGTGCTTATGCGTTTGATCAGTCTATTTGGGTCGACTGCTGCTTTGCTCTGGATGTTGAATAAGACAGACTTATTTGATCAATGTTGTTTTATTTAAGTTATTTATTATTCTGAAATTAAAATGATTGAATTTATTTTTCAATTGTTTTAATTCTAAGAATTTTAAATAAATAAATAAACAATAAAGAAATTAGAATTAATTGGATAATTTAAACTTTTATTGATATTTGAATTATTTGTACAGATTGTTGTTTATTACAGACAATAATTTACATTTAATTTAAATATTACATAGAATGAAAAAAACTATCCTATTTTCTAATATTCTTCGTTCTTCATTCCGCTCCGGTATTCCATTTTTTATCTGCAAAGAGAAACAAGAAAAGTCAGAAAGCATTTAAAAAAAAAAAAGAGACAGATAAAAAGTTGCTCATCATTAGGGGCCACTGACTGGGATCAGTTGCCCTCTCTGCAAATCACGGGATTTCTCCCGGTTCACAGAGAGGGAAGATTTTCATTTCATGAAATGCAAATGCATAAGTTATAAAATTCAAGCTACATAAGAATCTCAATTTCCAATTCAAAACCATATAGTTCAAATCCAAACTGAAAAGTTCAAATCCAAACTTTCTATCCAAAAGCAAAGGCACTAGCTGTCAGAATGCCAAAGGTATCAAAGAAATCAAAATAGTACAAGTTGCTATCAAAGCCTACAAGCTGTCAAAAAGGGACTTTTGCCAAGATATCAAGGAAAAGAGCAAGGCACAAAAGCTGAAGAAGAAATGCAGAAAACATATTATGCAAGCTAATCATCATTTCCCAGTATAAATATAGCCCCTTCAGAAAATAGTACAATAATAACATATAAAATTCTTTATTGTACTATGAAGTGAAAAAAAAAAGAGATAAAGCAAGCCTAGTTCAGGTTCAGCAGGCATAGACAGTAGAAGCAAGGCAGAAAAGATATACAAAAAAGAGGATAATTCGGCATTGTTCAAAAATTACACAGCATAGCCAGTTACCGAAATGGGAAAAATGCCAAGAAACCTTGTGAAACTATCCAGCAAACTTGGGTCAAAGAGAAGACCAAAGTTTTGAATAAAGATTGGGCGCCAAAAGAAAAGATAGAAAATATATAATACAAACTCAGCATAGCAGTTCAAAAGAGGGTGAAGAGAGAAGAGATATATACAACTCAGTAGTTGCACAAAACTCTAGCTAACCAATATCAAAAACCTGAACCTTGTCCAAAATCACCATAACCTGCATCACTCTCACAAAGCCAAGAACCAGCCTGCTGTCCACAAACTTCATCCACTCTGCATCAGTTTCAGAAAACAAAAGCCATTAAAACAGTTCAGAAGAGTTTTAGGATAGAAAAGAAAGATACAATACCACAGTCCTGCCTCATCAGAACCAAACTCAAACCAACACCCTGTCATACCTCATGCTTGCCTAAACCACATAAGCAACAAAACTCACATAACAAGCCTGTCATGACCTCACAAACACATAAACTAAACGTATGAACAAACCACTATGCTGTCAAACTGAACCATGCTAAGTTACTGTCAACACCAACCTCCAACCTTGTCAAGTAAAACAACCTAACATAAGCAAAGCCTCTGTACCAATATTAGCCTCAAAAAACACGAAACCAATCCCTAAGCCCTCAGTACAAGCATCATTGGGCATTAAATCTCAAAAATACATAGCATCCACCGTTTCAAGGCAATAACTGTTCAAAGTCGTTCAAAAAAGCATTCAACCATTCAAAGCAACAGGCATACAGCAACTCAGGGAGCCTCAGAAGCAAGCTTCATCATAGGCCAAGGCAACATACAGGATTCCCAAGGCAACGCAAGCAGTAGAGAAGAAGAAAACTAGTCGAAAAAATCGTTTCAACAGTAGCAAAGGGACAAGAGGTAAAGAAGTGAGGAATTAGGTTTTCTCAGTGCGTATCATCATCAAAACCTTAATCATAAGCAACAAGAGCGAAAATACCAGAAAGCGTCGAAAGCAAAGCAAGCTCAAAGTTCCTCACGCCGCTCCGGCCTCCTCAACGCCTCCAGTTCCGGTTCCCTTTCCTCCATCTCCCAAAATTAAGGTAGCTTTTCGTCCCCTTCTCAATCTCAAGAAAAGAAAAACAAACGATAATAACGAGTAAGATTATAACTCAGACTAAGCAAGAAGAAGAGTGAAAATTCTAAGATAGAGAAGGTGAGATCGTTACCCTGTTCGTTTAGGTTTAGTCCAATCGCGGAGAGGAGAGGAACCAGAGGTGGCGTTGGGTTGGCTCGGCATCACTAGGCATCACACTCAGCGTTCAGGGAAGTGAAGTTTGATCGGAGAAGACGAATACCACGAACGCGCCGCCGCTGATTAACCCTAGCCCTTGTTCTGAACTGCCAAACGCCTAACCCTAATTTCATTTCAAACTTGACAAAGGGCCTGACCCGTTTCCTGATTACCCCAAAGCCCAACATTAACCTCTTTTCATTTTCATCAACAATATTCATTTAACCTATTCTTCTTTTATATATTAATACTAACCCTTTAATATTTTTTATGAAAACATTTCATTTGCTTTACAAACAAAAAAATCATTTTAATGCAAATACTTTCTCTTTTATTTACAATTTAACTAAAACATTTTATAATGCTAACCTAATTAAAACACTTTTTTTATTATTATCACATGATTAAAACATCTTTTTAGATAGAGATTTGTACATACATTTTAAAACATTGATTTTGTACATATTATACATCTCTATACATAATTAAAATTAAACTCTTTTTTTTTAGTTAACATTCTTTTTGTACATAACAATTTAAATACACATTTTCTCTAATATTAAGAACTCACAAACATTTGGACTAAAACACTTTCCAATTAAAAATTGAACATTTAATCAAAACACTTCATCTTTCTTTTGTACATAATTAACAAAAATCAAAAGTACAAGATTAAAACATTTATCTAGGTCAAAACCCTAATACGCTTCAACTTCACATTATCGCACTTGTACATAATTACACAATTCACTTACATATACACTTGTACACTTACACAAATACATTCACATTGCCCTATACACATTTTATCTTATATTCGTACATTCGATATTTACATTTTGATTGCGACATTCGATTTGGTTGTAAATTATTGGGTACTATAAGTCTCATCCCCTTGTACATTTACACCCCCACTCCCGGATATTATTTTGTAATAGCGTAGATTTACATTCCGCAATTTACAGTTTTCAATTATGCCATGGTTAGACCTAGGGTTTGTATGTACATAAAAATCATACGCTAGATAACCTAATACAAGACAAATGCATGTAATCAATACACAATCACACTTGCACCCCTTAGGGTAATCCCACATGTTGCCTTCCAAAATGGGCCATGCTTGCACGTCGAGTATCTTTGGCAAAACAAAATCAAATGATCATAAGTCCCTCGATGACGCTTTCGAAAGTTGCCTAAACGGAACGATCATAGTCCCTTCAAAGCGAATTGCCAAAGACACTTGGCATCATTGCATTCATGGTCCATACGATGACCCGCGCCCGTCCCGAATAAACTTCCTAAACGCAAGATTGTCTACCAATTTCAATGGTAGAACAAAATTGTTAAAAGGGGTTAAAAACATGACAAAGACCTTTGAGTACAATAGGGTAGACAAAACTCTTAGTTACTTGAGATCAAACTTGCAAAAACACTTGCCTTCTTTTCAAAAACCACAATCCACAACACTTTCAAACAAACTCTCAAAAACATTTGAAAACATCTTTTCGAAAAGATTCACACTTTTGTAAAACACTCAAACACGAGTCAAATACATTAGTTGCCTAAGACAAGGCATCTTTTTCCAAAACATTTTCAAAAAGCACCCACACACACACCATTTTCAAAGCAATCGAAAAACAAGGCAAGTGATCTAAAAAACCAAGTAACTAAGAGCCCATGGATAACCATGGATGAAAAGGGTGCTAATACCTTCCCTTTTCATAATCTACCCCCCGAACCCACGAAATATCTCAAAAGGTTTTTGCTGTGCTTTTTTTAACCTTTCCTTTAGGATAAAATAAAAAGTCGGTGGCGACTCTTGCTCAACCGCACAAGTGCGAATACGAACGCAAAACACAAGTCAGTTCTCCCACCGTATCCCAGAACTGGCGACTCTGCTGGGGAATTTCTAAAAGTGGGGTTACCTTAGGGTTTAGATCACTTTTGTTTTCAATTGATTGCTTTGTTTGCTTTTACATTTGTGGGCATTGTATCAGAGTTTTATAGATCCTAACCCGGATCTGGGGAAACCCTTTTAGGTAGCAACAAGGCTGTGAGGGAACTGTGCGGGGTATACCGACATGGTTGAAGCAGTCTGCTACGTTGATGTGGCACTTTGGTGTGTACCGGTAACCCTTGAGTCAATCAAGGAGAGTACGGGGCCTCCATGTGGTGTCGTAAAGCATCAACAGACCTTAGGAACCTTAATTGAACCATCTTGGCCTCTTTAGGGTAGTGAGATGACTACTTTGGTGTACTCCGAAGTCGGTTGATACTCGATACTACACTCAATTGAGGGTTGTTTTCTTGGGATATTTTGATCGCCAGTCAGTGGCTAAATCGAAACGATGAACAATGAAAGCAATCCAATGATATTGAGATCCTTAGAACCCGGTTACTTTGATAGGACAGATTTGAGCCCACCAACTTCAAAAGGGTAATACCCAGACCCCATGCTGGCCTAAACTCTAAGGGTTTGCCTGGTGTGACTTGTGTGCCTTACATGTTTGCCTTTGTAAATATTTGTGGTGTGTTTGATCATAGCATCATGACATCATACAGCATCATATGCATCCACTAACCATTTCAGGGGTTCGAATCTTCATCTTTGTTCTTGTTTTGTAAGACATGGAAACTATTCGCAGAAAGACAATTCAGATCAACCTTATAAGGGTTCCTCCTCAACTCAAGGAGCTTACATCCAGGATTCCCGAGAACTCGTCATTCAGTGAAAGGCATGGTAGACTCATCAGCCTGGTCAATACCAATATTGAGGAAGAGATGGTAAAGGTCCTTTTCCAGTTCTTTGACCCTCTGCATCACTGTTTTACTTTCCCGGATTATCAGCTGGTGCCTACTCTAGAAGAGTTTTCCCAGCTTCTGAAGATTCCCATTCTCAATCAACTACCCTACAACGGTACAGGAACCAAAACTTGAAGAAGTAGCTAAAGCATTATGCCTACAACCATCTGACATCAAGGGGCATTGGGAAGCAAAAAATGGTGTCAAAGGATTCTTGGAAAAGTTTCTGTTTGAGAAGGCCCAAGAGTGTTGGAATTCCCTTGATCTACAAGCCTTTGAAGAAGTTGTAGCCCTCCTTGTCTATGGGTTGGTGTTGTTCCCTAAACCAGATCAGCTTATAGATATCAGTGCTGTCAAGGTCTTCATGTCCAGGAACCCTATACCTACGTTGCTGGGGGACATCCTTCACTCATGTTACACTCGAACCATGAGAAAAGGGGTGTTCTTATGTGCTGCACTCCCCTCCTGGGAAGGTGGTTTATTTCGCACCTTCCACAATCAGTTTTGAAGAACGAGCGGGGTTTGAGATGGTCACAACGGTTAATGACTCTCACGCATGCAGATATACATTGGTGTCCTAGGTCCAGGGAAGACGTCACTATCATTGATCGTTGTGGGGAGTACCCTAATGTCCCTTTATTTGGAATCAAAGGAGGTATTACCTACAACCCATGCCTGGCTTGGAGACAGTTTGGTTATGCTCGGAAGGATGGCCCTCATGACATGCTAATTCCTGACATAGTTTTCGACTTCGACAACGATACTCAAGGACTTCGTCAGAGATTTATCAGAGCTTGGAGGATGCCAAGTAGGATAGACAGCAAGACATTGGGGCACCGGAACTCCATCCCGTTGGAACCTTATCTCAAGTGGGTACGATCCCGCTCCCAGAAGTTAGTAATGCCTTACCCTCACATGCTACCTGTGATCAAAGAACCAGTCTTGGAAGGAGAGGCATCCTACACCATTCAACATCCTGACATGCCCACCTCCTGGGAAGAGATGCAGAAGAGCTGGGTCCAGCTTAAGGAAGAACGGAATTCTCTTGAGACCAGTCTACATGCTAGTGAAAAGAAGGTCCTGGAACTCACCCGCTTGCTGCACGAGGAAAGGAATCTCAACACCTACATCGCGCCAAAGAGGATGCGCAATGTTTTTTTATCTTAAGGAGTTATTTTGTAATATTTGGCCCATGAGGCATTTATGTACTAACGAATTTCTCCTTATTAATATAATGTGCGTTCCTTTTTGTCTACAACAAATTTTGAATATTCTAAATCCTTGAATGCATTGCATACATACGCATTCCATTGCACCATATGCATAGCAGGTACCCTATTTCACAGGTTTCTTATTTTTCTTCGCTGTTTATGTGAACAGTCATCATGAATCCAGAGTCCTCCAGTGAGCAAGCAATCAAGGCCCTTCAGGCCCAAAGTGCACAGTTTCAAGAGATGGTCCTAAGCCTAGCCCAAGGTCAGCAAGAGTTGAAGACTCTACTCCTGAAGAAGAAGAAGAAAAAGAGGACTGCATTGTTCAACACCGGACGCAGATTTGGGAACACACTCCACAATGAAGCTGATCCAACCACTTCTTCCGCTGAGAAAAACAGTCCCCAAGGGGGAGGAGCTCCTAGTCCCGCAGTCTCCGACAACGAGACGGACTACAACGACGAACAATACCCACCTGCTGCTGACAGATACAAACAATTGGAGGACCGCTTGAGCGCCATGGAAATTCAGAATGTGCCGGGGCTGGATTTCGAAGATTTGGGGTTATCTGCTGGGGTAGTAATTCCACACAAGTTTAAGGCACCTGCCTTCGCCAAGTATGATGGAGTCTCCTGCCCAAAGCTGCATCTGAGGTCGTACGTAAGGAAAATCCAACCTTACACGGCAGATAAGAACCTCTGGATTCACTTCTTCCAAGATAGCCTCTCGGGGTCACAACTGGAATGGTTCTACCAATTGGATGGAACTGGCATCCGACACTGGGAAGATTTGGCAAGCGCATTCTACAGACAATACCAATACAATTCTGATCTCGCTCCTACGCGTACCCAACTTCAGGGTATGTCTCTAGGAACGGGTGAAGGGTTCAAAGAGTACGCTCAAAAATGGAGAGATTTGGCTGGCAGGGCGCAGCCTCCATTAACTGATCGAGAGCTGGTTGATATGTTCCTTGGGACTTTGTCTGGTCCGTTTTTCAATCATTTGGTTGGTAACTCCTCCGCTGGGTTCAGAGATTTGATATTAACGGGAGAAAGAATTGAAGCTGGCATCAGGTCAGGCAAGATACAGAAGGCTGCCTCTACAAGTGCTGAGAAGAGGCCATTTAAGAAAGAAGCAAGCGCCGTCTATGGTCCTAGAAGACATATCAAGCCCGAAAATCGCCAAGCCGTCAATGCTTTGGTCATCTCTAAACCTGCTGCTGCTCCTCAGCAGTACAATCAACAAAGAAGTGAAAGGCCCAAGAGGCAGTATACCCGATTGAGTATGACATTATCTCAAATTTTACCCCAACTGTTATCCACCAACCTGGTGACCCTCAAAGAAGCTCCTAAGGTCGTCAACACTGCGTCTCCTAAATATAACCCAAATGCCCGGTGTGCTTATCATTCTGATAGTCCCGGGCACACTACTGATGATTGCTGGGCCTTAAGAAACAAAGTGCAAGATCTGATCGACGCGAAAGAAATTCAGTTTGAAGCGCCAGAAAGACCAAATGTTGTAACGGCTCCTATGCCCCAGCATAGGGCGAATGCCATTGAGGAAGAAGTGTATGCTGTTTCGATAGATGAAGTTGTTACCCCTCTGAAGACCGTTAAGAAGAACCTACTGCGGGCCGGTTTATTTCCGGGTTGCGGTGAAGGTTGCCCATTCTGTGCTATTTCCCCATCTGATTGTCCCTTGCTGAGGTTAGGCATCCAAGGCCTAATGGATAGCAAGGAAATTCTATTCAAAAAGACTGCTGTTCAATTGGTTCCGATGAAAGAAGTTTCTGTGATTACCATCTTCAAAAATCCAATCAAGGCTCCCCCGAAGAAGCCTATTCAAATCATGACAATTGCGCCTGTGATCATTACTGTTCCAGGGCCCCTCTCCTACGTGTCTGATAAAGCTGTCCCCTGGCATTATGGGGCAGACGTGTATGTAAATGGAATCAAGCAAGAATTCGACGCTAGTGCCAGTATCTGCGATATCACTGGTCCAGCCAAGGTCACCCGCAGTGGCAGGCTCTTCTCGCCTGACATTGCACCGCCCGCTATTCGAAAACCCCTCCTCATAAAACCTGCAAGTTTACCTAGTCCTGTTGCTGATCAAATTGTGTCCCCTGCTGCCGAGTCATCAAATGCTCGGGGCAAAGGGATTGAAGAAGAGCCTGCCCGGATGGAGGCGCCAATACCTGTAAATGCTGAGGCCTCCCGACAAGAAATGGAGGAGATTCTGAAAATAATAAAGAAAAGTGATTTTAATGTTGTCGAGCAGTTGGGGCATACGCCCTCCAAGATCTCCCTGCTCTCCCTATTGCTATGCTCCGAGGCCCATGCTAAGGCCTTGATCTCATTTCTCAAGACGGCCCATGTGCCGCAAGAGACGTCTGCAGTCCAGTTCACTGACTGCATAGCGAATCTAACGGCGGACAACGGCTTGGGTTTTTCAGATGCTGACCTGACCGCAAAAGGGAGAGACCACAATGATGCCCTGCATGTCTCTATTGAATGCATGGGCACTACTCTGGCACATGTATTGGTGGACACTGGTTCTTCCTTGAATGTTCTTCCGAAAAAGGCTTTAGATCGTCTGGATTATGAAGGCCTGGAGTTGAAACCCAGCAATATCATCGTCAGGGCCTTTGACGGTTCCAAGAGGATGGTTCACGGGGAGGTTAACATCCCTATTCGTGTGGGCTCTCAAGTGTTCGACTCTACCTTTTACGTGATGGATATACGTCCGTCATATTCTTGTCTGTTGGGTCGACCTTGGATCCATAAAGCTGGGGCAGTGACCTCCACCTTGCACCAGAAACTGAAGTATCCTGTCAGGGGGAAGATCGTCACTGTGCAAGGAGAAGAGGAGTATATGGTGAGCCATTTGATTTCCTTCAGGTACATCGAGATGGACGGAGAGTTCATTGAAACCCCCTTTCAGCATTTCGAGGAGGTACATCCAATTTCAGCAGCTGCAGAGACAACGGCCGAAGAGAACGATTCCTTGAAGATGGCTTCCCTAAGGGATGCCCGGGCTGTGGTTCAGAAAGGCAATTGTGCACACTGGGGTCAGCTTCCTGACTTCACTCAGAAGAACGACAAGTTTGGGCTAGGCTTTACTGTAGAGGCTCAGAAGGCAGTGCACAAAGAGAAGATCGGAAAGGCTCCGGTGTTTATTTCCAGCTCAAGGGTGAACGCTATTGAGGAAGATGTGGAGGAAGCAGAGTTTGACAGTTGGATCTACCCGACTACCAACGACGGACCAAGCAACTGGACAGCAAAGGATTTTACCCCTATCACATTTGTCACGCAGTAATTGATTTCTTTTGATTTCCAAATTTGTAACAAACAATATGTTAAAACTTTGTTGGCTCGGTGTCCTGCCCAAGGCATCGTAGCTCCATTTGTGAGGGCTTTTTGTATGACATTTTCATATATCATCAATCAAAACATTGGACGTTTGTTGCATTTCAAATCTTGTGCTCTTTTTCTTTCTGTGTTATACATATTGCAAAACAGCTATATTTACACACACTCACTTATACAGGTTTCAATCCACTCTGGATCTCACTGGTAACAGCTCTGCTACCGCCAGTTATGACTTCGAAAATCCGATCAATTTGGCCGAAGACGAAGGTGAAGATGATTGCGAAGTGCCTGGTGAACTTGCGAGACTGCTACTTCAGGAAGAGAGGGCTATTCAACCACATGAAGAGCCTGTGGAGACAATTAACCTGGGTACTGAGACAGATAGAAAAGAGGTCAAGATTGGTGCCAATCTAGAGCTCAGCGTGAAGCAACGATTGATCCAGATGCTACAAGACTACGTGGAAATCTTTGCTTGGTCCTATGAAGATATGCCTGGTTTGGATGCCGACATTGTAGTTCACCATCTGCCAACCAAGGAAGATTGCCTTCCGGTAAAGCAAAAAGTCCGACGGATGCGTCCGGAGATGTCTGAAAAGATCAAGGCCGAGGTTATGAAGCAGTTTGATGCCGGGTTCCTTGCAGTGACTTCTTACCCTCAGTGGGTTGCCAATGTAGTGCCAGTGCCGAAGAAAGATGGCAAAGTCAGAATGTGTGTTGACTACAGGGATCTGAACAGGGCCAGCCCCAAGGATGACTTCCCCCTACCTCACATTGATGTTCTGGTTGACAATACAGCTCAACACAAGGTGTTCTCCTTCATGGATGGTTTTTCAGGGTATAATCAGATCAAGATGGCTCCAGAAGATATGGAGAAGACAACCTTCGTGACTCAGTGGGGCACCTTCTGTTATAAGGTCATGCCATTCAGATTGAAAAATGCTGGGGCAACCTATCAGCGTGCCATGGTTGCTTTATTTCATGATATGATCCATCATGAGATTGAAGTATACGTTGATGACATGATTGCAAGGTCTCAAACTGAGGAGGAGCACCTTGGCCATCTGAGGAAGTTATTTGACCGACTCAAGTTATACAAGCTGAGGTTGAATCCCAACAAATGCACCTTTGGGGTAAGATCCGGAAAGCTGCTAGGTTTCATTGTAAGTGATAAAGGTATTCAGGTGGATCCTGCCAAGGTAAAAGCCATACAAGAGATGCCGACTCCAAAAACGGAAAAAGAAGTCAGAGGTTTCCTAGGACGACTGAATTACATTGCTCGATTCATCTCACATCTAACTGCTACTTGTGAGCCAATCTTCAAATTACTGAAGAAAGATCAAGTAATACGCTGGAATGATGAATGTCAGGCCGCCTTTGAAAGAATAAAGGAATATCTCCAAGAGCCACCCATTCTTATGCCCCCAGTGGAAGGAAGACCTCTGATATTATACTTAACAGTGCTTGATAATTCAATGGGGTGTGTGCTGGGGCAGCATGACGAGTCTGGCCGAAAAGAGCACGCTATTTATTACTTGAGCAAAAAGTTTACCGACTGTGAGTCTCGTTACTCACTGCTTGAGAAAACTTGCTGCGCTCTTGTATGGGCTGCTCGCCGGCTGAGACAGTATATGCTGACTCACACTACCTTATTGATTTCAAAGATGGATCCCATCAAGTACATATTTGAAAAGCCTGCTCTGTCTGGGAGAATAGCGAGATGGCAAATGATCTTAACAGAATATGATATCCAGTATACAACTCAGAAAGCAATTAAGGGAAGTGTACTGGCTGATCATTTGGCACACCAACCTGTGGACGATTACCAATCATTGAACTTTGACTTTCCGGATGAAGACATCATGGTGGTAACTGACTGTGAAGTACCTGGACCGGATGAAGGACCTGAGGAAGGATCCCGATGGTCTATGCATTTTGATGGAGCCTCCAATGCCTTGGGTAACGGCGTCGGCGCTGTAATCATATCTCACAAAGGAACTCATACTCCCCTCACCGCCCGATTATGTTTCAGCTGCACCAACAATATGGCAGAATATGAGGCATGTATCATGGGTTTACAAGCTGCAATCGATTTAAGGATCAAGTTTCTAAGTGTCTTCGGAGATTCCGCTCTCGTGATCAATCAGATCAAGGGCGAGTGGGATACGAAACACCCGAATCTTATTCCTTACAAGGAGTATGTGTCGACCTTGCTCCCTCACTTTGAAGAGATAACTTTTGAGCATTTCCCTAGAGAGGAGAATCAGCTAGCGGACGCCCTAGCTACGATGTCTTCAATGTTCAAAGTTAAATGGGACAATGAAGCTCCCCGAATCATTATCTGGAAGTTGGATGAACCGGCCTACTGTTGCGAGCTCGAGACTGAGGAGGTTGTTGAAAAACCCTGGTATCATGAGGTGAAGAGGTATTTGGAAACTCAGGAATACCCTGAAGGTGCATCTGTCAATGATAAGAAGTTCATGAGGAGATTTGCTGCAAAATTCTTCCTCAGCAACGGCATTCTCTACAAACGGAATCATGATTCAACTCTGCTACGTTGTGTGGATAAGGCTGAAGCAGAGAAAATTATGATGGAGCTGCATGAAGGTACATTTGGAACCCATTCTAGTGGACACACCATGGCTAAGAAAATCCTTCGGGCAGGATATTTCTGGTCCACAATGGAAGCCGATTGTTACCAACACTCCCGAACTTGTCATAAGTGCCAGATCTATGCCGACAAGGTGCATATCCCTCCAGTTCCTTTGAATGTCCTAACGGCACCTTGGCCTTTCGCAATGTGGGGCATCGATATGATCGGTGAGATCCGACCGACGGCATCCAATGGGCATCGCTTCATCTTGGTGGCGATCGATTATTTCACGAAGTGGGTTGAGGCAGCTTCCTATGCCACAGTAACCAAGAGCGTCGTGGCACGTTTCATCCGGCATAATCTGATCTGTCGGTACGGCGTCCCAGAAAGAATCATTACGGACAATGGCACCAATCTCAATAACAAAATGATCACTGAACTCTGTGAACAATTCAAGATACAACACCACAATTCTTCTCCCTACCGGCCGAAGATGAATGGGGCTGTAGAGGCAGCCAATAAGAATATCAAGAAAATTGTGCAGAAGATGACAGTGACCTATAAAGATTGGCACGAGATGTTACCGTTCGCTCTTCATGGGTACCGCACCTCAGCAAGGACGTCAACCGGGGCAACTCCCTTCTCCTTGGTCTATGGCATGGAGGCAGTCTTGCCAATTGAAATCCAGATACCCTCTCTCCGGATAATGAAGGATGCAGACTTGAATGAAGGTGACTGGATCCAGACTCGACTTGATCAATTAAATCTGATTGACGAAAAGAGGCTCACTGCTATCTGTCATGGTCAAACGTATCAAAAACGGATGATCAGGGCATTTAACAAGAAAGTCAGACCACAAGAGTATCAAGTTGGGGACCTGGTAATCAAACGCATCATCCTTCCTCAAAGTGATCCCCGGGGCAAATGGACCCCTACATACGAAGGGCCATTTGTGGTTAAACGTGTGTTCTCAGGAGGAGCCATGATCCTAACCACCATGGACGGTGACGACCTTCCTCACCCCGCCAATGCAGACATAGTGAAAAAATACTACGCATAAATAAAAGACCCGCTAGGTTGACATGCCTAGGCAAAAATAAGGGCTTCCCGGCGAACCAAAAGGGTTCGGGCAAAAATAAGGGATGAAATGGAAAAATCTGTACACCCGGCAAGTCGAAAACCTGAAAGGGCGGCTTGGGCAAAAATGGGTATCCCGGTGGACTGAAAACCCGAAAGGGCGGTCCAGGCAAAAGTTAGGGATAAAAGCGTAACACTATGTCTCATTGGATCACTTCGCATCCGGAATTCGGCATCAACTATCTGGCTCCAGATTTCGGCATTGACCAATCGGCTTCATCTTCAACTAAGCAGCAAAGCGATGAGACGTTCGAAGACATAAAGGCAATAGCAGAGTTGGAACCCAGTGGGATTGTTCACATAGCTGTTTTGTTTTCTTTTTCAAAGTGTAAACTCTATACTATTTGGCGATGTCCTCTTACTAGGATGTCAGTCTCTTGTACAAAAAACGCCTATTCACAGGCAAAGTTTAAATCAATACAAATTCACTTGTCCATACAAATTACCATCGTTTTCCCTTTTTTCTGTTTTGTCCTGCGAAGAACGTCCAATGTTCATTTTTGATATATGCATTTGACATTAAATTGCTGATTCATAAATATTTGCATATAAAACAAGAGATTAATTACAGGTGACATCAAAGACAGGGGCAATGTGGAGTTGTCTAATACAGTCTAATTGTTTTGTCCGCCAAGGCACCAAGGTAGGTTCAACTGAAAATATGGCCAAATCATCTTAACTCCCCGCAGAGTAAAACAAGGTTCAGCAATACTTTCCCCAAGAGAGGTTGATCCCCCGACGATCCTGAAGAAGCCCAACATTCCTTGGCAGGTCTTAAAGCTCATCCCCAGTAGATTCTGGAAACTTATCCCCTGTAAAGTACGGACGTCTCGCCCGAGTTTTATTTAGAGTTATTTCCTCACAAGGACTTATAACTGGGTTATCCTCAGCTAAAAGCCACGGAGGATCGCTCTCGGCAAAGTTCCTTCAGTCCCCAGCGGAGTCTATCTTTGGTATTCCCAAGCAGAGTTTATCTTCGGAGTTCCCCAGCGGAAGTTATCACCATCATCCTCAGCGGAATCCATCATTAAAGTCCTCAGCAGGCCTCTCATCAAAACTTCGGCCAAGTATCTCTTTCGCAGAGAAGCTTCCCGGCCGTTCGTCAAGGATTTATTTTCCTAAGATGAAATTACACTCATAAACATTTCACATTTTCATACATCTTGCTTACATACATGATGAAACGCATACAACATCAAATGTTGAACATCATGACATCATGCATATCATACATCATGACATCGCATACAACTTACGTCTTTGACTTTTCAGGAAAAAGACAATCTCAAAAACTACTGCCTTCAACTGTCACAATTCCAGATTCGATACCTGTATCTAGCCAGGGCACATCTGAGAGTGATCAGTTTCCAGACTCGATTCCTGTATCTAGCCAGGGCACGTCTGAAGAGTTCAAAGATTCGATTCCTGTATCCAGCCAGGGCACATCTATCAACTACAACATCTCCAGATTCGACTCCTGTATCCAGCCAGGGCATATCTGTTGACTACATTTCCAGACTCGATTCCTGTACCTAGCCAGGGCACGTCTGAAGAGTTCAAAGATTCGATTCCTGTATCCAGCCAGGGCACATCTATCAACTACAACATCTCCAGATTCGACTCCTGTATCCAGCCAGGGCATATCTGTTGACTACATTTCCAGACTCGATTCCTGTATCTAGCCAGGGCACGTCTGAAGAATTCGAAGATTCGATTCCTGTATCCAGCCAGGGCACATCTATTAACAACTATTTTCGGATTTGACTCCTGTATCCAGCCAGGGCACATCTGTGAGCAACCGATTGTAGATTCGACACCTGTATCTAGCCAGGGCATATCTGCATGAGGAGATTGAAGATCAAACACCTGTAACAAGCCAGGAAAACATCCGTCTTTCTCAAATACACAAGTTCTCGCTAAGGAATCTCTTATGCGATCGACACTTCCAAATGGCATCTATAAGCCCATTCCCGACAAGGTTCTGTCACGTCTCCAGATGGCATCTATAAACCCATCCTCCTACCAGCAGTCGCCGAGTGGCATCTGTAAGCCCATTCTCAGATGGCATCTCTAAGCCCATCCCCCGACAAATTTCTTTCGCACCAGGTGGCATCTGTAAGCCCATTCTCAGGTGGCATCTTTAAGCCCATTCACCTCCACCGTCACATCGACGAGCGCAAATTTTCTGGGCACATTAGTGTCCAATCTCCTTATACCTTCAAGTCGCGAAAGGCAAACTTGCCAATCTAACTCTTCAGGTCAAAGAAGATTGAACAGGGGCAACTGTTGTACCCCAAAATTTTCCCTCGCGCTTTTCCACAAGAAATATCAGCTTCAAACATTTCCTGACTTCTCAAACTGACTCAAGAATCGGACAAACGGACTTTTCTTGACAGTCAATCAAAATTAGGGTTTTTTTTTCTGATTTTCAGAGCTCTGAATTGTTTCATACAGTGGGCTTAGGGTTTGGTTGATTTTTGGTTCAATTTTGATCAAGCGAGCGTAATTTGGCATTTAATCGAGAATTAGGGTTTTATGGGCATATTCTCAGAAGAATTTGAATTCCACAGCACTTTGCGGTTTATTTCAAGATTCGAATTAAAATTCGCGTTATCTTGGTTTAATCAGCAAAAGAGACAGTGGCGTAAATTCATTTTGTTTGGGCCAGTCAAAGAAGGGTTGCAGTTGGATTTACAGCACTTGCAAGAATCAGTGTTTATAACAAATCAGTAAGAGGAGGCGATTGGTTTGAATTCATCAGTCAAAAGATATATGCAGTGTTGGATTCACAGTGCTTATGCGTTTGATCAGTCTATTTGGGTCGACTGCTGCTTTGCTCTGGATGTTGAATAAGACAGACTTATTTGATCAATGTTGTTTTATTTAAGTTATTTATTATTCTGAAATTAAAATGATTGAATTTATTTTTCAATTGTTTTAATTCTAAGAATTTTAAATAAATAAATAAACAATAAAGAAATTAGAATTAATTGGATAATTTAAACTTTTATTGATATTTGAATTATTTGTACAGATTGTTGTTTATTACAGACAATAATTTACATTTAATTTAAATATTACATAGAATGAAAAAAACTATCCTATTTTCTAATATTCTTCGTTCTTCATTCCGCTCCGGTATTCCATTTTTTATCTGCAAAGAGAAACAAGAAAAGTCAGAAAGCATTTAAAAAAAAAAAAGAGACAGATAAAAAGTTGCTCATCATTAGGGGCCACTGACTGGGATCAGTTGCCCTCTCTGCAAATCACGGGATTTCTCCCGGTTCACAGAGAGGGAAGATTTTCATTTCATGAAATGCAAATGCATAAGTTATAAAATTCAAGCTACATAAGAATCTCAATTTCCAATTCAAAACCATATAGTTCAAATCCAAACTGAAAAGTTCAAATCCAAACTTTCTATCCAAAAGCAAAGGCACTAGCTGTCAGAATGCCAAAGGTATCAAAGAAATCAAAATAGTACAAGTTGCTATCAAAGCCTACAAGCTGTCAAAAAGGGACTTTTGCCAAGATATCAAGGAAAAGAGCAAGGCACAAAAGCTGAAGAAGAAATGCAGAAAACATATTATGCAAGCTAATCATCATTTCCCAGTATAAATATAGCCCCTTCAGAAAATAGTACAATAATAACATATAAAATTCTTTATTGTACTATGAAGTGAAAAAAAAAAGAGATAAAGCAAGCCTAGTTCAGGTTCAGCAGGCATAGACAGTAGAAGCAAGGCAGAAAAGATATACAAAAAAGAGGATAATTCGGCATTGTTCAAAAATTACACAGCATAGCCAGTTACCGAAATGGGAAAAATGCCAAGAAACCTTGTGAAACTATCCAGCAAACTTGGGTCAAAGAGAAGACCAAAGTTTTGAATAAAGATTGGGCGCCAAAAGAAAAGATAGAAAATATATAATACAAACTCAGCATAGCAGTTCAAAAGAGGGTGAAGAGAGAAGAGATATATACAACTCAGTAGTTGCACAAAACTCTAGCTAACCAATATCAAAAACCTGAACCTTGTCCAAAATCACCATAACCTGCATCACTCTCACAAAGCCAAGAACCAGCCTGCTGTCCACAAACTTCATCCACTCTGCATCAGTTTCAGAAAACAAAAGCCATTAAAACAGTTCAGAAGAGTTTTAGGATAGAAAAGAAAGATACAATACCACAGTCCTGCCTCATCAGAACCAAACTCAAACCAACACCCTGTCATACCTCATGCTTGCCTAAACCACATAAGCAACAAAACTCACATAACAAGCCTGTCATGACCTCACAAACACATAAACTAAACGTATGAACAAACCACTATGCTGTCAAACTGAACCATGCTAAGTTACTGTCAACACCAACCTCCAACCTTGTCAAGTAAAACAACCTAACATAAGCAAAGCCGCTGTACCAATATTAGCCTCAAAAAACACGAAACCAATCCCTAAGCCCTCAGTACAAGCATCATTGGGCATTAAATCTCAAAAATACATAGCATCCACCGTTTCAAGGCAATAACTGTTCAAAGTCGTTCAAAAAAGCATTCAACCATTCAAAGCAACAGGCATACAGCAACTCAGGGAGCCTCAGAAGCAAGCTTCATCATAGGCCAAGGCAACATACAGGATTCCCAAGGCAACGCAAGCAGTAGAGAAGAAGAAAACTAGTCGAAAAAATCGTTTCAACAGTAGCAAAGGGACAAGAGGTAAAGAAGTGAGGAATTAGGTTTTCTCAGTGCGTATCATCATCAAAACCTTAATCATAAGCAACAAGAGCGAAAATACCAGAAAGCGTCGAAAGCAAAGCAAGCTCAAAGTTCCTCACGCCGCTCCGGCCTCCTCAACGCCTCCAGTTCCGGTTCCCTTTCCTCCATCTCCCAAAATTAAGGTAGCTTTTCGTCCCCTTCTCAATCTCAAGAAAAGAAAAACAAACGATAATAACGAGTAAGATTATAACTCAGACTAAGCAAGAAGAAGAGTGAAAATTCTAAGATAGAGAAGGTGAGATCGTTACCCTGTTCGTTTAGGTTTAGTCCAATCGCGGAGAGGAGAGGAACCAGAGGTGGCGTTGGGTTGGCTCGGCATCACTAGGCATCACACTCAGCGTTCAGGGAAGTGAAGTTTGATCGGAGAAGACGAATACCACGAACGCGCCGCCGCTGGTTAACCCTAGCCCTTGTTCTGAACTGCCAAACGCCTAACCCTAATTTCATTTCAAACTTGACAAAGGGCCTGACCCGTTTCCTGATTACCCCAAAGCCCAACATTAACCTCTTTTCATTTTCATCAACAATATTCATTTAACCTATTCTTCTTTTATATATTAATACTAACCCTTTAATATTTTTTATGAAAACATTTCATTTGCTTTACAAACAAAAAAATCATTTTAATGCAAATACTTTCTCTTTTATTTACAATTTAACTAAAACATTTTATAATGCTAACCTAATTAAAACACTTTTTTTATTATTATCACATGATTAAAACATCTTTTTAGATAGAGATTTGTACATACATTTTAAAACATTGATTTTGTACATATTATACATCTCTATACATAATTAAAATTAAACTCTTTTTTTTTAGTTAACATTCTTTTTGTACATAACAATTTAAATACACATTTTCTCTAATATTAAGAACTCACAAACATTTGGACTAAAACACTTTCCAATTAAAAATTGAACATTTAATCAAAACACTTCATCTTTCTTTTGTACATAATTAACAAAAATCAAAAATACAAGATTAAAACATTTATCTAGGTCAAAACCCTAATACGCTTCAACTTCACATTATCGCACTTGTACATAATTACACAATTCACTTACATATACACTTGTACACTTACACAAATACATTCACATTGCCCTATACACATTTTATCTTATATTCGTACATTCGATATTTACATTTTGATTGCGACATTCGATTTGGTTGTAAATTATTGGGTACTATAAGTCTCATCCCCTTGTACATTTACACCCCCACTCCCGGATATTATTTTGTAATAGCGTAGATTTACATTCCGCAATTTACAGTTTTCAATTATGCCATGGTTAGACCTAGGGTTTGTATGTACATAAAAATCATACGCTAGATAACCTAATACAAGACAAATGCATGTAATCAATACACAATCACACTTGCACCCCCTAGGGTAATCCCACATGTTGCCTTCCAAAATGGGCCATGCTTGCACGTCGAGTATCTTTGGCAAAACAAAATCAAATGATCATAAGTCCCTCGATGACGCTTTCGAAAGTTGCCTAAACGGAAAGATCATAGTCCCTTCAAAGCGAATTGCCAAAGACACTTGGCATCATTGCATTCATGGTCCATACGATGACCCGCGCCCATCCCGAATAAACTTCCTAAACGCAAGATTGTCTACCAATTTCAATGGTAGAACAAAATTGTTAAAAGGGGTTAAAAACATGACAAAGACCTTTGAGTACAATAGGGTAGACAAAACTCTTAGTTACTTGAGATCAAACTTGCAAAAACACTTGCCTTCTTTTCAAAAACCACAATCCACAACACTTTCAAACAAACTCTCAAAAACATTTGAAAACATCTTTTCGAAAAGATTCACACTTTTGTAAAACACTCAAACACGAGTCAAATACATTAGTTGCCTAAGACAAGGCATCTTTTTCCAAAACATTTTCAAAAAGCACCCACACACACACCATTTTCAAAGCAATCGAAAAACAAGGCAAGTGATCTAAAAAACCAAGTAACTAAGAGCCCATGGATAACCATGGATGAAAAGGGTGCTAATACCTTCCCTTTTCATAATCTACCCCCCGAACCCACGAAATATCTCAAAAGGTTTTTGCTGTGCTTTTTTTAACCTTTCCTTTAGGATAAAATAAAAAGTCGGTGGCGACTCTTGCTCAACCGCACAAGTGCGAATACGAACGCAAAACACAAGTCAGTTCTCCCACCGTATCACAATAGGGCTTATGGGAAGCAACCTGGATAGTAGAGTTACTTCGAGGTGAAAGCCTGGATAATAGGTCTATGAGAAGGAACCTGGATAGTAGGGTTACTTTGAAATGAAAGCCTGGACAATAGGGCTTATGGGAAGGAACTTGGATCGTAGGGTTGCTTCGAAATGAAAGCCCGGATAGTAGGTCTATGAGAAGGAACCTGGGTCGTATGGTTACTTCAAGGTGAAAGCCTATATAGTAGGTCTTATGGGAAGGAACCTGGATATTAGGGTTACTTCGAAATGAAAGCCTGGATATTAGGGCTCATGGGAAGGAACCTGGATAGTAGGGTTACTTCGAGATGAAAGCCTGGATAGTAGGGCTTATGGGAAGGAACCTAGATAGTAGGGTTACTTCGAGGTGAAAGCCTGGATAATAGGGCTTATGGGAAGGAACCTAGATAGTAGGGTTACTTCGAGATGATCACGTAGGTTGGTTGACCCATTTGGTTGCGGGAACTATTTTTCCATTAGTTGTCTGCATATATGACATATACAACTGTTGGGATTGTTGATGATAATTATCTTTCCTGAAAAGATAACAAGTTTAATTATATGCGATGCATGAAATGCATTGTGGGATGATGTTCTCAAAATAAATGAGATTATGTTGTATGCGATATGTATGCGCATGTCATGATGTATGAACACGAGATGCTATTGTGACATATCCGAGTATTGGAAAATAGATCCCTGACTACTGTTGGAGAGTATTGTAAATAGAATTCCTGACTGTTGTAGAAAATCGTGGTTCTTTTACTTCCGCTGGGGATGGTGAACAAAGATGACTATGCTGGAGATTTGCTCCTTGTTTACGGATATTTTTCCGTGGGAGAGACTCTGCTTGAGAATAACTCTGCGGGGAAATAACCCTGTTAGAGGATGAACTTCCATAGCTGAAGGGATAAACTCTGTCGGGGATTGAGCTTCTGTATTTAGAGAAACAAACTCTGTTCGAAAGAAAACTTTACGACCCGCTTGCGATTATGAAATTCGGCTGGGGAATATAGATGTCAGTTTTCTGAAGGAACTTGGCTGAGGAGAGTACCTCCTACTTTGGGGAAGCCGATGTCAAAGCTTTAATTGCCTCTACTTTGTGTGGAGTATAGACGTCACGGGGTCGTATGTACTGATGGCTTTGTTTCAAATCTGTCTCAGCCCCGGTACCTACTGGACAGAGTAACTGTCGGGTTTGACATTTTTTAGTTTTTACCCCTGTTTCTTAAGTTACGAGCAATTGCCTTTCCGTTTCCTATACAAATATTTATGAACAACAATCATATTCAAATGCATATGTCAAGAATAAATCATTGGACATTTTTGCAAAACAAAACAGAGAAAGAAAAACAAATGGTTTTATAAAAATGACTTGTATTAATTTTCGAAGTTGGCCTATAACAGGAGTTTTTGTACAAGGAAGCTGACGCTCTAGTAAGAGAACGACGCTGTAAAAATGGAAGCTATACAATATTATGTACAACAAAAAGAAAACAACTATGTGCAATTGTAGCGATAAAAAATGTAGCGGGGTAAATCGGAGATTGAATTATTGATTAATTCGTCTCACAAAAGCAAGAGTCGCCACCGCGCTTTATTGTTTCCAAGGGAAAAGGGGAAAGAGCGAAATAAAACCCTAAATATGCAATGTAAATAATACTTTTTAAAAGTAATAAAAATACAAGGCATTTTTGAAAAGAGATCTATGGTTCGGGGGTTGGTTATACAGTGGGAAGGTATTAGCACCCAATGTATCTATAGTACTCTATAGGAACCTTTTGAAATATCTGTTTATTAAAATTGATCGTTTGATTAAAAATAAATTGTTTTGGCCAAAAAGGGGTACAGACGGGTTTTTGAAGATACGACGACCTAATGTCGAAGTTTTGGCTTGAAAGGTATAAGTTGAAAAAGATTGAATATTTGAGAAAAATTGTCTTAAGTTTTAATGAAAATGCAAAAAATATTCGCGCGATCGGACTTGAGGACATGAAGTCAACAAATTCAATCGTTTTTTCCCTTGGATTAAGAAGTAAACAGAATAAACAAGTATGATGAAATAATTAAACGGAAAAATTATGCGGATAATGATTAAATAGCAACAATTAAATAAAAGACTAAATGGTGTAAATATGCATTTTTGGATTTTTGTTTAATATTAACGAAAAGAAAATATTTTAATAGTTTTCATTTTTTTACGCATTTTTAATATGGATAAAAGTAATGAGAATTAATTAAGGAAAATAAAAAAAATGTTTTTTTAAGTTTTTTTAAGTTTCTATTTTTTTTAAATATATTTTAAAAGTTCTATATAAGGCATTATTTTTAAAGAATTATTAAATAATCAAACTAAATGAATACTTGAAAATTACTAACTTAAACCTAATTAAAAAAGGGGAATATTTAAAATTACCAAATAAACCTAAAATTAAACTTAATAAACAAAAGGTAAAATGATTAAAATGTTTTAATTAAATTTATCCTATTTGATTAAGTTACTAATTAATTAAACTAAATGAGTAATAGTCCTAAAAACTAAAAAAGGAATAAATAGGAAAATGGTGTATTAGAAAAAAATTAGATGAGCAATTAAATGGGCCAAAAGGGTTCTGAAGGGCCCAATACGAAAAGATAGGGAAGGGGGTGTATAAGCAGTACGTTTGGGCTTAGAGGAGGTAACAGGGTTAAGGCCCAAGCACGTTTCATAATTCTGTTTCTCTTAGGGTTAAACGCGTTTGGTAATTAGGATTAGGGTTCACAAGGTTTGGCAGAGCGGCGCTTGCTTGTTTGTACCGTCTTTTTCTTCGCTCCATCTTTCTACGCCTTTTGCTTTGCTTCTGTAGCTCTGAGTCTCCCTCTGTCCCAACGGCCACCAGCTCTTCACTTTCCTCTTCCCTCCAGCAGAACGTTAGGGGGCGACGGATTCGGTAAGTTCGTTTTCATATTCGGTGTTTTTGTTACAAATTGCATGTTGTGATTTTGGTTCTGTTTTGATTCTTACTCATTTTCACATGGTTATTGAGGTATTATGAAGAAAAACAAAGAGGATGAAAAAGCTACCTGGAGAAGGAGGAGGGAAGGTGAGGATAGCTAGGAGGCCGGGACGACGAGGTTTGACGCTGTGGGCTTGCTTCGGACCACCGGTATTTCGTTCCTTTTGTCCCGTTTTGCTTCGCTTCTATTGCTTCTTGGATTGGACTTTTAGGTTCTGAGAAATGTTGCCTTTGATTGCATGCTTTTCCTCTTCTTCTCTTGCTGCTACTGTATGTTGGGTTGTTGCCTGGATTATTTCTTTTCCTTCTTCTGTTGTTGCCTTGAACGTTGTGTTACCTTTGGGTGCTATTGTTGGAATGGTTTGATAGTAGATGCTTTTCTTCTTGTCTTTTACTACTGTATGCTTTAATGGCCAATGATGGTGTACCGGAGGTTTTCGTATTTGGACAAGTTACTGTTTTGACATTGGTTTGAGGTTAGAAGTGGGTTATTGGTGATTATTGATGGTTAATGGTTTTATGGATATGTTGGTTTGTATGGTTTTAGGACATGATTATGGATGGTACTGGCTTAGTGGTATTATGCAGTAGCAGTTTTGAAATGGTTTAGGCCATGTTATTTGATCTATGGTTTTGATTTTTGTGATGGTTGAGGTTTTGAAAGAAGGGTTATGGTGTTTGTTGGTTTAGAATGGTTCTTACTGGTTTTTATGGTGTTTATGCTGATACAGGTTATATTGGTTTTGATCTTTGAATTGGTTTTGGTTCTACTGGTTTTATGCAGTAGGTGTTTTGTTGATAGCCTTTGGTTTTAGGCCATGGTTGCTGTTTATATTGGAGGTAGCAGGTTTGAAATGGTTCTTACTGGTTTTTATGCAGTAGGCGTGTATGGCTTATGTTGTAGTTTTTGTTTTTGAAATCAGTTTGGGTTTTTTAGGCCTTTTTTCAGGTTATGGACTCTTCTCTTCGTTTGAAGGGGTTTTGTGTTATGTTATACAATTGCTTGGCATCTCCTTTATGCTACAGGTTTTGAATTATTTTACTAGCTTGGTAATTCTGCACTCTGCTTCATACAGTTTGTTTGTATTCTAATTCCATGCTTCTTTCCTCTTACTGTGTTACTGCTGTAGTTTTGTAACTCCTTCTGCCTAAACCAAAACCTGTAAAACCAACTTTCTATCTCTCTTCTCTCTCTTAAGTACCATTTGATATCAAAATGATGTGTACTTTATTTGGTTCTGAAAAAGCAGGCTGGAAGATGATGAGAAAAATGGAAAATATTATGCTTGCAAAATTGTTTTGAACTGCATATTTCTTTTGACTTGCAGTGTAACAGTAGGAGCCTATGCATTTTGGCTTCTTCTATGTGCATGGCATAGTTTACGTTGGCTTTTGGTGGGAAGCTTGCATATGCTGTTGATTTTGTATGCTATGTATATTTTGGAAATATGCATTTTTTGACAAAAGAAATTATGCATATTTGAAATATGCAGTTTTGAAAATAAAAAATGAATTTGTGCATCTTTTAAATTTGTGCATTCATTTATGAAAATAAAAATTCCTTCCTTTTTTGTGAACCGGGAGAAATCTCGTGATTTGCAAAAAAGGGTAAACTGATTCCAGCCGTTTGCTTTTAATGATGAACACTAATAAATAATTTTCTGCTTTTAATTATTTATTCAATTCTGACTTTTTCTTTTAATTGTTTTGCAGGTGAAACTAAATGAGCAAACGGAAAAGCATTGGATAGAAGATTTAGAATTAGAATCTTAGAAAAATAGTTCTATTTTACTTTAAACTTTTTATGTAATTTGTTATTATAAATATTTTGTAAATAATACAATATTTAAATAACAATTGTAATAAAATAGAATAAAGTGAAATAAAATTCTATTATTTTCCCAGTCAATTCTTTTTCTTTCCAATTATTTATTTAGCGTCTATAATTCTTTAAATTGTATAATAATTGAAAATCAATTTCAATTACTTAAATTCAGAATAATAAACAAATAAATAAACATCATTGATCAATAAACTCTTCTTCAATCTATTCCATTATTTATAATTCTCTAAATCATAATAACTGAAAAAATAAATTTCAACTATTAAACTTAGGATAATAAATAATTAAATAACATTGTTGATCAATTAATGAACTTCCCTTCAAATATTTATTTTATTATTTATAAATCTTTGAATTATATAATAATTGAAAGTAAATTCCAATTATTTAAATTTAAGATAATAAATAATTAATAAACGTCATTTAAGTCTTGATCAGTTAATAAATTTAGCGTTCAACAAATAAATATCTCTCGACTTGAAAGAGTTATGAATTTAAAAAATCAAAAGATCCAAACGCTCGCAATGTAACGATGCAGATGGGAGATGGTATCTTAGGTCAAAATTTGGGGTACAACAGCTGCCCCTATTTAAGTTTCTTCTATCCGGAGATATGAAGATTAAAATCTTCGCTTCGACGAGATTGAAGGTACTTAAATACATAATTACGCAAATTTTGCCCTAAGATGTCGCCCTTATGTTTGATATGAATGCAGTGATTGAATTCACAGAGAAAGATATTGTAGGAAACAAGACAACGCTGGAGGAATCAAATGCCAACAAAACATAGAGACATGGATTATACACTACTGGGGAAACGAGTCATCAACTTCAAACGGCAGACTCTTGACAGCGAATAAAAATTGAGGGAATACGACCTCTGACCCTAACAAAGAAGGCATCTTGCATAGGCCATAAAACAGATTATTGACCCAAAATAGTGAGTTCACAACTCCAGGTCAAAGATAGACAGAGTATCAATCTTGCTGATGATGGATTACCGACTTTTGAAGATAATGATTCATGACAAGCTTCTCTGCGAGATTTCCCGAGATATACTCAATAATGCTGAGATAATAAGATTGTAGATACACAAGTTGCCTCAAATAAAGAAGCTGCCACTTGCTGTCTTCCAACAAATATTATGACATATAAGCTGCTCAAATAAAGAGGCTGCCACTTGCTGTCGTCCAAAGAAAATACCAATAACATACAAGCTGCTCAAATAAAGAGGCCGCCGCTTGCTGTCGTCCAAAGAAAATACCAATAACATACAAGTTGCTCAAATAAAGAGGCCGCCGCTTGCTGTATTCCAGAAAAATAATAACGTACAAGTTGCTCAAATAAAGAGACTGCCGCTTGCCGCTTTCAAAAAATGAAAATAACGCACAAGTTGCTCGTGAAGAGCTGCCGCTTGTCGTTTTCCAAAAAATAATAATAACGCACAAGCTGCTCGTGAAGAGCTGCCGCCTGTCGTCTTCCAAAAAATAATGATAACGCACAAGCTGCTCGTGAAGAGCTGCCGCCTGTCGTCTTCCGATGTCTATAACGTACAAGTTGCTTATGAAGAGCTGCCGCTTGTCGTTTTCCAACAATGTCTATAACGTACAAGTTGCTCATGAAGAGCTGCCGCTTGTCGTTCAAAGAAAATAATAATAACGCACAAGTTGCTCATGAAGAGCTGCCGCTTGTCGTTTTCCAAAAATAACTCAAAAGGAAAAAGCGATGACAACTGGCAGAGAATAAAATCTTCGTCAAAGAGAATCATGAATCAATCCTTCCCGAGGAGATCACATACTTAAACGTGCAAAATAAATGCACCATCCGTCTAGGTCACGATTTCACTGGGAAAAATCAATGAGATAGCCTACGCAAGAGACAACAACTTCATCCAGGAATAACTAGAGAGAAAACATTCAAACAAGACTCTACCCAATGAGGAAGCAATTCGATTGGGGAATTCATCCTATCCAGAAATGGACAAGGTGAGATAAATCAAAAATCATCCATGAGGATTAGCTCAGTTGGCGAATTTAGAAAGGAAGCACATTTTCTGCCTAAGTTAACCTTCTACTTGGAAAGAAACATGTACATTATCTGAATAAACAAAATACAACCCAAAAGTCAACGACAAATGTGAGTATGCGTGCATGATATAAGTGTGAATGAATAAATGAATGTTATGCTGACAAAACGAACAGAAGGAATATCCTGAAGACGATAAGATGTCACAAAAAGATAGATACTCGGCCAATCTTGAAAAAGACGGAAAATAACTGGAACTGGAAACACAAAGCAACGTCGGAGCGTAACACGCCACAAGGCTCAAGTCTTCTGAGGAGAAAAGTAGTCAAATCCAATCTTACAATACCAATAGACCACTGGCAAGAGGCAAAGCGTACCATACTTCCGAAATCTCCCAAATAAAGCTAACTGAAACAAATCTTAACTGGAATATTTGGGGAGTCACCAAACTCAGCACCACCAGAACCAAGAGTGTACACAACCAACACCTCATGACGGTTTTAAAAGAAAACAAGCTCATCATGCAAGGATAAATTACTGTACTGTTTTGCATTTCATGGCTTGACCATCCTTGGAACAAACTGTTAATATTCCTTTCGTTATTCACGACACATTTTTAAAATAAGAATACTTTAAATAACTTTGTTTCAAATATTTCCGTAAAAATTAAAATTTTGCCCACAAAAGGTAAATGCTCAAATTTCATTAATAATATAGTAGTTCGCTAACAATGCGACTCCAACGGTTTACAAAAGTTTGGGAAATAGTACATGAAATAAAAAGGTTACACAAAAATAATGATCGCTATTCTCCCTAACAACTTCGGATTCCAAAATGTGCTCAAATGCCAAGATTGGTCTGACCAAAAGCCTGCCTAAGCGAAATACTTCTTGACTGCATCAGCGTTCATGGGACGCGGGAGTTCTTCACCGTCCATATTGGTGAGAATCAAGGCACCTCCAGAGAAAACTTTCTTAACGACATACGGTCCTTCATAATTCGGAGTCCACTTGCCCCTTGAATCAGGTTGGAAAGATAATATCTTCTTGAGCACAAGGTCACCTTCTCTGAACTTGCACGGTCGAACCTTCTTATCAAAAGCCTTCTTCATTCTCTGCTGATACAATTGACCGTGACACAACGCCGTCAATCTCTTCTCTTCGATTAAATTCAACTGATCATATCTACTTTGACACCATTCAGCCTCAGAAAGCTTAGCTTCCATCAACACCCTCAGAGACGGAATCTCAACCTCCACGGGGAGTACGGCTTCCATACCGTAAACTAGGGAAAATGGGGTTGCGCCTGTTGAAGTTCGAACTGAAGTACGGTATCCATGCAAAGCAAACGGAAGCATTTCATGCCAATCTTTATAAGTTACCACCATTTTCTGGACAATCTTCTTGATGTTCTTGTTAGCAGCTTCAATAACCCCATTCATCTTCGGTCTGTAAGGAGAAGAATTATGATGTTCGATCTTGAACTCTTCACAAAGCTCCTTCATCATCTTGTTATTCAAATTCGAACCATTATCAGTGATAATCTTGCTCGGGATACCGTACCGACAAATGATCTGATTCTTGATAAATCTGACTACCACCTGTCTGGTTACATTAGCATAAGATGCTGCTTCCACCCACTTAGTAAAATAATCGATCGCTACCAAGATGAAACGATGACCATTTGACGCTTTGGGTTCAATCATTCCAATCATATCAATGCCCCACATAGAGAAAGGCCAAGGTGAAGAGATAACGTTGAGGAGAGTCGGTGGCACATGCATCTTGTCCGCATAAATCTGGCATTTATGACATTTCTTCACATATTTGCAGCAATCAGATTCCATTGTCATCCAATAGTAACCAGCTCTCAACATATTTCTAGCCATTGCATGTCCATTGGCATGAGTGCCAAAGGACCCTTCGTGTACTTCTTGCATCAGCATGTCTGCTTCACGTCTGTCTACACATCTGAGCAAGACCATGTCATAATTCCTCTTATACAAAACTTCTTCATTGAGAAAGAAACTGCTTGCTAATCTTCTCAACGTCTTCCTATCTTTATTGGATGCCCCAGGCGGGTACTCTTGAGTTTGAAGAACACGTTTAATGTCATAGAACCATGATTTGTCGTCGGTGACCTCTTCTACTAAGAACACATGAGCAGGTCTGTCAAGGCGCATAACCCGGATTGTAGGCACATCGCTCCAACCATTCACTTGAAACATTGAAGACAAAGTAGCTAAAGCATCAGCCATCTGGTTCTCATCTCTAGGGATATGATGTAACTCCACTTTGTTGAAGAAAGTCAACAATCTTCTAGCGTAGTCTCTGTAAGGGATCAAACCAGGATGACGAGTCTCCCATTCTCCTTTGATTTGATTAATTACCAATGCCGAATCTCCGTAAATATCAAGAATCTTAATCCTTAGATCCACTGCTTCTTCGAGACCCATAATACACGCCTCATACTCAGCCATGTTGTTCGTGCAGTCAAACTTCAATCTCGCCGTGAACGGGATGTGAGTACCTCGGGGAGTGACGATGATTGCCCCAATTCCATTTCCATAAGAGTTCATAGCTCCGTCGAATATCAAACCCCAATGCGATTCGGGATCAGGTCCTTCTTCCGGTAACGGCTCTTCACAATCTTTAGCTTTCAAGTACATAACATCTTCATCTGGGAAATCAAACTTGATGGATTGATAATCGTCAATTGGTTGGTGAGCCAAATGATCGACTAAAACACTCCCTTTGATTGCTTTCTGAGTGTGATACTCAATGTCATATTCAGATAACAACATCTGCCAACGGGCTATCCTTCCAAATAAGGCGGGCTTCTCAAAGATATACTTGATCGGATCCATTTTGGAGATCAACCAAGTGGTGTGGTTAATCATATACTGGCGCAGACGGCGAGCAGCCCAAGCTAAAGCACAATAGGTTTTCTCAAGCAATGAGTATCGAGACTCACAGTCTGTGAATTTCTTACTCAGATAGTATACGGCATGTTCCTTTCTTCCAGTCTCATCTTGTTGACCAAGCACACATCCCATGGAATCTTCCAATATAGTCAGGTACATATTCAAAGGTCTTCCTTCCACCGGAGGAATCAAAATGGGAGGTTCAAGCAAATATTCTTTGATGCTATCAAAAGCTCTCTGACAATCTTCTGTCCACACACATCCTTGGTTCTTTCGGAGAAGCTTGAAAATCGGCCCACAGGTAGCAGTCATATGAGATATAAATCTAGAGATATAGTTCAGTCTCCCAAGGAATCCTCTTACTTGTTTTTCCGTCTTGGGTGCGGGCATTTCTCGAATAGCTTTGACTTTATCAAGATCTACCTCAATACCTTTCTGACTGACAATGAACCCCAGAAGTCTTCCAGAACGAACACCAAAAGTGCACTTGTTGGGATTCAGACGGAGTTTGTACTTCCTCAAACGCTGGAATAACTTCAACAAATGCTCCAAGTGATCTTCCTCAGTCTGTGATTTGGCAATCATGTCATCCACATACACTTCGATCTCCTTATGCATCATGTCATGGAACAAAGCAGTCATGGCCCTTTGGTATGTTGCACCAGCATTCCTCAAGCCAAACGGCATAACCCGATAACAAAAGGTTCCCCAAGGTGTAATGAAAGCTGTCTTCTCCATATCTTCCGGCGCCATCTTGATTTGATTGTAACCAGAGAAACCGTCCATGAAAGAAAAGACTTTGAACTTGGCGGTACTGTCGACCAATACGTCAATATGAGGTAATGGGAAGTCATCTTTTGGGCTAGCCCTATTCAGATCTCTATAGTCTACACACATCCGAACTTTGCCATCCTTCTTAGCAACAGGTACTATGTTGGCTAACCACTGAGGATAGACCGATGTAACAAGGAAACCTGCATTAATCTGCTTCTGAACTTTCTCTTTGATCTTGTCAGCCATATCGGGACGAGTCCTTCTCAGCTTCTGCTTGATCGGCGGACATTCAGGTCTCAACGGTAAACGATGCTCCACAATATCGTTGTCCAAACCCGGCATATCTTGGTAGGACCAAGCAAACACATCAACATACTCTTTGAGAAGCTCCAACTTTTTCTCTTTAACTTTCGGGATAAGCAATGCTCCGACTTTGACTTCCTTTCTATCTTCTTCATCACCCAAGTTGACCAACTCTAAAGGTTCTTCAAACGGTTGAATGATCTTTTCATCATGCTCAAGCAAACGGGAAATCTCAACAGGAATCTCTTCGTCATCCTCCTCTTCGGCTCTGAACACAGGGAATTCAAAGTTGGGAGAGGGCATAGGATCATTGTTTTCGATGGTTATGTCATGGATTAATCTGCACACATGATTATGCTTTATTTTAGAAATCGATTTGTGCAAATAAAACAAAAGGTTGTTATATTTCCTATTACTACCAATTAATTTTCATTGCTATTTCCCAGAAAAAGTGAAAAATAAAACAGTAGTGGACAAAATAACATTTTTATTCATTGAAGGGAAATACTTGAAACAAAGGGCCCAGACATTTCTCTTTTGCCTTGGGCAGAGCAAAAGGAATTATTTTTCATAGCCCGACACAAAATACTTTTCGCCTTGGGCAGAGCGAATTTTTTCAAAGAAAAACAAAACAAAACATTACTCGGAAATGTGCATAACAATAGGAACATCAACAGCTATCCAGTTTTGGCAAGCCAATCCAGGCGTCACAAAATCGGGCAAATCCTCCTCGGAATCATCTTCTATGATAGCATCCACCTCAGGATGTATAAACCCTGCACTTCAGAAAACCTCTTGAATCGGACGAACAACCACTTCCTTCTTGACTCTTGCAGACACGGGACGAAAACCAAGACCTTCCCCAGACTTGTTCTCGGGCAAAGTCAACACCTGGCCCCATCCTTCGGCCGAACCACTTTCCACCACTCGTCGCGCATCCTCAAAAGAAGAAATGGATGCCCCTTGCTTCTTCACTTCATTCTTGGCAACAGATAGACCTTGGAACTGGGTTCCAACATCCTCATCAGCATCAATAAAAGAGAAGGATGATAAATGGCTTACCACCATAGCCTGCTCTCCCCCAATCATTACTAGCTTCCCATGCCTCACAAACTTCAGTCTCTGATGGAGCGTGGAAGTGACTGCCCCCGCATCATGGATCCAGGGACGACCCAATAAGCAACTGTAGGCAGCACGAATATCCATCACTTGGAAAGTGATTTGAAAAGTATGGGGACCAATTACTATAGGAAGATCCACTTCACCAATGACTGTTTTCCTAGAACCATCAAACGCTTTAACAATTACTCCACTAGGTCTCATAGGAGCACCTAGATACGAGAGTCGAGATAATGTAGTCTTGGGCATCACATTCAACGACGAACCTGTATCCACCAACACACTTGATAAGGTATCATTTCCACAACTTACTGAGATATGCAAAGCCATATTATGGTTCCTCCCCTCCTCCGGGAGTTCTTCATCACTGAAACCAAGATTGTTACACGAAGTAATATTTCCCACAATCCCATCAAACTGGTCAACCGTCACATCATGATCCACGAACACCTGGTCCAAGACCTTCATCAAAGCTTCTCTATGGGCACCAGAATCTCTCAATAAAGCAAGCAAAGAAATCTTGGAAGGAGTTTGCAAAAGTTGGTCCACAATCTTATATTCACTTCTCTTGATAAGCTTCAGAATCTCATCATCCTCAGGGTGAGGGATAGGTTCACTGGATCGGCCTATCTCAACCCTTGGTTCGACATTTCTCACTAGAATTTCTGCAGGTATGGGTCTCCTGACTTGAACTTCTGGTCTCTTCAAAGGTACTGCTGCAAAGACACGTCCACTCCTCGTAACTCTACTCACATCAGCAATGTTAACAAAAGACGGTCTTGTTGGTATAGGGACTTCTACCCCATTCTCAATCATTGTGGCATTATACTTATACGGTACATCTTGGTCTGAGTTGTAAGGCACAGGACCAGGTGGGTAAATAATCAAAGGATCAACAGGTGCAGTCTGACTGTCGTAAACGATCTCTACTGATTCAGGTAAATTGAATTGCGGAATTATAACATTCACTTCATCCTCTGAATTTCTGTCATACGTAATAGTGATAATTCTCTGGTCTAACAACTTCTGAATATCCTCCTTCACAATAGGACAATCAACCTCTCTTGAACAAAACTCACAAACATCATAATCATGCTGATGCTTAATAAAGGCAAGTCTTCTCAAACTCTGATGTAACCTGATCAACAACTCTCTTATGTGTTCAACTTGAAAAACTAGAAACTTCCCCGGACAACCTTCCACCATATTCACTGAAGCTGCCCCATGTCGAGGCAAAGGATTATCTCTAACATTTGGATTAACATCCTTGAAAGACAAGATACCATTCTTAATCAATCTCTGCATGTCCGCCTTCAAAGCAAAATAGTTCTCAAGGTTGTGCCCCGGCGACCCTTGATGATACTCACAAAACTGATCCGCCTTGTACCACAGAGAAGTACTGTTCGGTGCGACAGGAGGAGGCTTTGTCGTTATGAGATTCTTTCTGATAAGAGCAGGGAACAATTCAGTATAAGTCATAGGAATGGCATCGAACTGCGGTTTTCTGGGTGAACGGTTCTGATTGTTGAATGGATAAGCCTGTTGACGAGGCTGCTGCTGAAATGGCCGTTGTTGAGTTGGTGGAGTTTGATGAGCTGGGGTCATCAAAGCTGGACGGACAGCCGGAGTGACTGCCGCAACGTGAGAGTAACCTCTCCTTGGTCTCCCTGGGAACAATGCGCTGACATCCTGCTCTTTTCTTTTCGGAAAAACACTTCCAAACTTCTTGGTACTGCTAGACGGACTTCCTTCTTTAACCAAACGCCCTTCACGAATCCCTTCCTCTAACCGCATGCCCATGCTTACCATTTCGGTGAAGTCACTGGGTGCGCTGGCGATCATTCTTTCATAGTAAAAGGAACCTAAAGTCTTCAAAAATATCTTCGTCATCTCTTTCTCCTCAAGAGGTGGATAGATTTGAGCAGCAATTTCACGCCACCTCTGGGCGTATTCCTTAAAAGATTCTCGGTCTCTTTGAGACATCGCCCGGAGTTGATCCCTGTCCGGTGCCATGTCAACGTTGTACTTATACTGGTGGACAAAAGCTTCGCTAAGATCGTTGAAGTTGCGGATCCGAATACTGTCTAAACCCATATACCACTTTAGAGCAGCACCCGTCAAACTATCTTGAAAATAATGAATCAACAAGTCATGATCATCGGAATACGTAGACATCTTTCTCACGTACATTGTCAAATGACTTCTAGGACACGAATCACCCTTATATCTCTCAAAGTCTGGCACTTTGAATTTTGCTGGAATCTTGACATTCGGAACTAAACAAAGGTCGTGCGTGTTCTTCCCAAACAAATCCTTCCCCTTTAACGCTCTAAGCTCTTTCTACATTTCTTGGAACTGATCCTGAAACTCTTCCATTCTATCAAAAAGACCCAAACTTTCAGCAGGCTCGGCAGGATAAGTAGGTTCATTCAAGTATGGAACGGAGTGGACCACAGGAGCGACAGTTGTCATAACCGGTTGCGGAAAAGGTGTTACAGACGGGATTATCGGCGGCATGACAGTTGTCTCTGGCTGAGGAAGAGACAAAGCAGGTTGAAACAAAGGCTGTACGACAGGCTGATACCCCTCTGGCACAAAGTTGTAAGGCATTCCCCACGGAAAACCTTTCGGCATCTGATGTTGAAGCGGAGAGTTGATTTGAGTCACAGAGGTAGGAACGGTGACAATCTCGGAAACCACTGGAGTTGAAGTCTGAATCTCAGCAACCATAGTCGATGGCTGATTCTGAACAGCCACCAAACTTTACACTAACGCAGTTAACTTTTCCATCTCGATACGAAGGGTAGCAACTTCCCCACGAAGCTCATGATTTTCCTGTTCCAGATCTTCCATTTTCCTCTGACGATTGGCTCGAGTGTCGTATCGGTGAGATAGCTTGACAACCTTTTAGAGTGGAAAAAGAACAAGGATAAGACTCTAAAAAAGTTTGAAGTGAAATGTTGAATGATGCATGATGTGCGATGCAAATGATGATTCATTTTAATAGTTTTTTCAAGGAACTTCGATAATTTTGCACATATCAATGGTAAAGGAATTTGGAACAACAAAAACTCAATCCATTAATCAAAAACAGTAAATTACAACTTACAACTTGGAATAACAAAACAATAAATTACAACTTTGGGATGACAACCCAATAATAAAAGCAGTAAATTACAACTTTGAAACATGAAATCCATAATAAAGCGATAAATTACAACTTTAAAACATGAAGTCCAAAATAAAGCAATAAATTACAACTTTGGAGCATGAAGCCCATAATAAAGCAATAAATTACAACTTCGGAGCATGAAGCTCTTTTACATAGTTTTACAAAATGACATTAATAAAATAAAACTAAAAGCTAAAGATCACTCTGAAACATCGGATGAAGGACCAAACACCAACTGTAACCGGAGCTTCTTGATCTCCTCTTCATAAAAGTCTTCCATCTCTTTCTTCTCAGCTACCAGTCGATCAATGATTTCTTTCTGCGGATTAGGAACAAGAGCAACGCTTACCGAACCTTCCTTCTTTCTCTTCCTCTCACTAGCATACTTCTTCAGTAAAGCATCCTTTTGACGAAGCTTCTCATCATGATCAATAAACCAGCCGTCTTGAATAAACAGCAACTCCTCCTTTTCCTTTAACTGTCGAGTCAGGACTCGATTCTCATATTCAGACATATTGTACTTTTCTTTCCAAGCATCTCTCTCGGACTTCATCCTAGCCAGATTTCCTTGGTATTCTCCTATATTCGCGATAGGGATAACAACAGATGATGGTGCAACGGTAGGGAATAAAGGTTTCTCAAGTTTATAGGGCATCTTGAGAGCACAAGCCCTAGCACGGACCCACTGTAGGTAAGGCTCCAAATAAACGGCACCTCTATGTCCTAACGTATCTCTCCCTTTCCTATGGATGTGGCGCCAAGCTCCTTCGATCTCCCTCTTAGCTGCCTGATGATCTTGTCCTTCCTGTAGAAAGAAACCACTCACATGGATGTTGTTTGGCTTGTCCCTCATCGGATATCCAAACTGACGGCGCGCGAGAACAGGGTTATAGTTAATTCCACTTCTCGTACCGAGAAGAGGCACGTTAGGAAAAGCACCACAACTATCGATGATCTTCATGTCGTAGTAAACTCGATTATACCAGTCAATGTCGAAATGAGTGAGAGCCATGATCTTTGGTGCCCAACGCGGTTCCTTCTCGAGATCCCAGAAAACATCAGACCCAGGTAGATGCGAGACATACCACTGATACAACAACGGTGCACAACAAATAATCATCCCTCCTTGATAGGAATTTCGAAGATGGATGGAGTAGTAGGTATCTCCTAGTAGCGTAGGGACCGGATTTCCAATCAAGAAAATTCTGATGGCGTTGATGTCCACAAACTTATCAACGTTAGGGAACAAGAATAGACCATAGGCGAGTAAAGCAAACACGTCTTCAAAGGCAACAATATCTTTTATCTCAGCAAAATGACGAGCTTTCCTCAACAAAAATTGCGCAGACAAGCCTCGGATTCCCCCTTTTGTAGTCATGTTCTCCTCTATCTCTGATTTCTTCAAGTGGGTGATGGTCGCTATCTCGTGAGATTTGGGCTCCTCTTCTAATCCAGAAAAAGGAACACAGTCGGTGATCGGCAAACCAAGTATGTAGGAAAATTCTTCTAAGGTGGGCATCAACTGGTAATCCGGAAAGGTGAAACATCGGTACAAAGGATCGTAGAATTGAACCAACGTATTGAGGATGCCTTCCTTCATCTTGCGATTCATGAGAGGTATAATGGACCCATACTTCTTCTGAAAATCCAACGGGTTCTCGATTTTCGGAATCAAACTCTTCAGTTCTTCAATCTCGGGCTCCCTAAAACTAAAGCTTCGAGTGTTTCTCCTTCCAAATTCCATAATAACCTGAGATGTCTGCAAAAATCATTCCGAAGTTCCTTGAAAAACAGGTTTTACAAAGATGTTGATGAATGCATGAATGAATGATAATGCAACAGTCACACACAAGTTCACAAACATGGGGTTCAAAGGTTCAACGTTCAGCATGGAGTCAAGGGAAAAGCCCACCCAAAGGTATGTACTAATGGTTCAATCGCACCTGTAAGACAAGGTTCTAAGAGTTCCCAGAGTCTACATTCCTCCTTCGGATATTACCAACGTCTTGATTACTCAATAATTAGCAATATTCTCAAGAGAAACTCGTCCGAGCGTAGCATCGCGTAACAACTACTTCCGAATTACTCTGTTATAGTCTCCGCGCTACACCTAAAAAGGCCAAGATGGGTTAGGGTTCTACAGTCCTCAACTTCTCGGGCTCCTAGGTCGAAAATAATAATGTCTTCCCGATTACTCGGTAAACAAATATTAAGTTCAAGAGGGCCTTCCATTGAGTGGGGGATCTCATGCCTCCTTCTTCGGGATTACTCCCTCAAAGTTAACATGACTGTACCGCCCGTCCTATTCCTTAAGTGTTACTTAATCCGGGTATTGGATTCGTCCTTTGCAAAAAAACCCAAACACCCCAATTTAAACACATAATCAAACAAATCAAATAATAATAAACAGATAAGACAAATTAGGCTTAACCCACTTAGGGATGGACCAGCAAGAGGTCAATCTCTCCCCAGCAGAGTCGCCAATTCTGTAGCGATAAAAAATGTAGCGGGGTAAATCGGAGATCGAATTATTGATTAATTCGTCTCACAAAAGCAAGAGTCGCCACCGCGCTTTATTGTTTCCAAGGGAAAAGGGGAAAGAGCGAAATAAAACCCTAAATATGCAATGTAAATAATACTTTTTAAAAGTAATAAAAATACAAGGCGTTTTTGAAAAGAGATCTATGGTTCGGGGGTTGGTTATACAGTGGGAAGGTATTAGCACCCAATGTATCTATAGTACTCTATAGGAACCTTTTGAAATATCTGTTTATTAAAATTGATCGTTTGATTAAAAATAAATTGTTTTGGCCGAAAAGGGGTACAGACGGGTTTTTGAAGATACGACGACCTAATGTCGAAGTTTTGGCTTGAAAGGTATAAGTTGAAAAAGATTGAATATTTGAGAAAAATTGTCTTAAGTTATAATGAAAATGCAAAAAATATTCGCGCGATCGGACTTGAGGACATGAAGTCAACAAATTCAATTGTTTTTTCCCTTGGATTAAGAAGTAAACAGAATAAACAAGTACGATGAAATAATTAAACGGAAAAATTATGCGGATAATGATTAAATAGCAACAATTAAATAAAAGACTAAATGGTGTAAATATGCATTTTTGGATTTTTGTTTAATATTAACGAAGAGAAAATGTTTTAATAGTTTTCATTTTTTTACGCATTTTTAATATGGATAAAAGTAATGAGAATTAATTAAGGAAAATAAAAAAAATGTTTTTTAAAGTTTTTTTAAGTTTCTATTTTTTTATATATATCTTTAGAGTTCTATATAAGGCATTATTTTTAAAGAATTATTAAATAATCAAACTAAATGAATACTTGAAAATTACTAACTTAAACCTAATTAAAAAAGGGGAATATTTAAAATTACCAAATAAACCTAAAATTAAACTTAATAAACAAAAGGTAAAATGATTAAAATGTTTTAATTAAATTTATCCTATTTGATTAAGTTACTAATTAATTAAACTAAATGAGTAATAGTCCTAAAAACTAAAAAAGGAATAAATAGGAAAAGGGTGTATTAGAAAAAAATTAGATGAGCAATTAAATGGGCCAAAAGGGTTCTGAAGGGCCCAATACGAAAAGATAGGGAAGGGGGTGTATAAGCAGTACGTTTGGGCTTAGAGGAGGTAACAGGGTTAAGGCCCAAGCACGTTTCATAATTCTGTTTCTCTTAGGGTTAAACGCGTTTGGTAATTAGGATTAGGGTTCACAAGGTTTGGCAGAGCGGCGCTTGCTTGTTTGTACCGTCTTTTTCTTCGCTCCATCTTTCTACGCCTTTTGCTTTGCTTCTGTAGCTCTGAGTCTCCCTCTGTCCCAACGGCCACCAGCTCTTCACTTTCCTCTTCCCTCCAGCAGAACGTTAGGGGGCGACGGATTCGGTAAGTTCGTTTTCGTATTCGGTGTTTTTGTTACAAATTGCATGTTGTGATTTTGGTTCTGTTTTGATTCTTACTCATTTTCACATGGTTATTGAGGTATTATGAAGAAAAACAAAGAGGATGAAAAAGCTACCTGGAGAAGGAGGAGGGAAGGTGAGGATAGCTAGGAGGCCGGGACGGCGAGGTTTGACGCTGTGGGCTTGCTTCGGACCACCGGTATTTCGTTCCTTTTGTCCCGTTTTGCTTCGCTTCTATTGCTTCTTGGATTGGCCTTTTAGGTTCTGAGAAATGTTGCCTTTGATTGCATGCTTTTCCTCTTCTTCTCTTGCTGCTACTGTATGTTGGGTTGTTGCCTGGATTATTTCTTTTCCTTCTTCTGTTGTTGCCTTGAACGTTGTGTTACCTTTGGGTGCTATTGTTGGAATGGTTTGACAGTAGATGCTTTTCTTCTTGTCTTTTACTACTGTATGCTTTAATGGCCAATGATGGTGTACCTGAGGTCTTCGTATTTGGACAAGTTACTGTTTTGACATTGGTTTGAGGTTAGAAGTGGGTTATTGGTGATTATTGATGGTTAATGGTTTTATGGATATGTTGGTTTGTATGGTTTTAGGACATGATTATGGATGGTACTGGCTTAGTGGTATTATGCAGTAGCAATTTTGAAATGGTTTAGGCCATGTTATTTGATCTATGGTTTTGATTTTTGTGATGGTTGAGGTTTTGAAAGAAGGGTTATGGTGTTTGTTGGTTTAGAATGGTTCTTACTGGTTTTTATGGTGTTTATGCTGATACAGGTTATATTGGTTTTGATCTTTGAATTGGTTTTGGTTCTACTGGTTTTATGCAGTAGGTGTTTTGTTGATAGCCTTTGGTTTTAGGCCATGGTTGTTGTTTATATTGGAGGTAGCAGGTTTGAAATGGTTCTTACTGGTTTTTATGCAGTAGGCGTGTATGGCTTATGTTGTATTTTTTGTTTTTGAAATCAGTTTGGGTTTTTTAGGCCTTTTTTCAGGTTATGGACTCTTCTCTTTGTTTGAAGGGGTTTTGTGTTATGTTATACAATTGCTTGGCATCTCCTTTATGCTACAGGTTTTGAATTATTTTACTAGCTTGGTAATTCTGCACTCTGCTTCATACAGTTTGTTTGTATTCTAATTCCATGCTTCTTTCCTCTTACTGTGTTACTGCTATAGTTTTGTAACTCCTTCTGCCCAAAACAAAACCTGTAAAACCAACTTTCTATCTCTCTTCTCTCTCTTAAGTACCATTTGATATCAAAATGATGTGTACTTTATTTGGTTCTGAAAAAGCAGGCTGGAAGATGATGAGAAAAATGGAAAATATTATGCTTGCAAAATTGTTTTGAACTGCATATTTCTTTTGACTTGCAGTGTAACAGTAGGAGCCTATGCATTTTGGCTTCTTCTATGTGCATGGCATAGTTTACGTTGGCTTTTGGTGGGAAGCTTGCATATGCTGTTGATTTTGTATGCTGTGTATATTTTGGAAATATGCATTTTTTGACAAAAGAAATTATGCATATTTGAAATATGCAGTTTTGAAAATAAAAAATGAATTTGTGCATTCATTTATGAAAATAAAAATTCCTCCTTTTTTTGTGAACCGGGAGAAATCCCGTGATTTGCAAAAAAGGGTAAACTGATTCCAGCCGTTTGCTTTTAATGATGAACACTAATAAATAATTTTCTGCTTTTAATTATTTATTCAATTCTGACTTTTTCTTTTAATTGTTTTGCAGGTGAAATTAAATGAGCAAACAGAAAAGCATTGGATAGAAGATTTAGAATTAGAATCTTAGAAAAATAGTTCTATTTTACTTTAAACTTTTTATGTAATTTGTTATTATAAATATTTTGTAAATAATACAATATTTAAATAACAATTGTAATAAAATAGAATAAAGTGAAATAAAATTCTATTATTTTCCCAGTCAATTCTTTTTCTTTCCAATTATTTATTTATCGTCTATAATTCTTTAAATTGTATAATAATTGAAAATCAATTTCAATTACTTAAATTCAAAATAATAAACAAATAAATAAACATCATTGATCAATAAACTCTTCTTCAATCTATTCCATTATTTATAATTCTCTAAATCATAATAACTGAAAAAATAAATTTCAACTATTAAACTTAGGATAATAAATAATTAAATAACATTGTTGATCAATTAATGAACTTCCCTTCAAATATTTATTTTATTATTTATAAATCTTTGAATTATATAATAACTGAAAGTAAATTCCAATTATTTAAATTTAAGATAATAAATAATTAATAAACGTCATTTAAGTCTTGATCAGTTAATAAATTTAGCGTTCAACAAATAAACAGCTCTCGACTTGAAAGAGTTATGAATTTAAAAAATCAAAAGATCCAAACGCTCGCAATGTAACGATGCAGATGGGAGATGGTATCTTAGGTCAAAATTTGGGGTACAACAGCAATATCCCATTTAAGTTTCAATTCTTCTATTGCCGCTATATCTTCGAGCGTCTCATCACTTTGCTGCTTGTCTAAAGCTGATTAGATTGATCGGTACCGTTCGAGCTTGACAGTTGATACTGAGGTCTGGTTGCAAGGTGATCCAATGGGAAATAGTGATACGCTTTATATCCCTAACTTTTTCCTGGAATTCCCTTTCAGGTTTTCAGTCCACCGGGATACCCCTTTTTGCCCAAGCCGCCTTTTCAGGTTTTCGACTTGCCGGGTGTACAAATTTTTTCATTTTCATCCCTTATTTTTGTCCAAACCCTTTTGGTTCGCCGGGAAGACCTTATTTTTGCCTAGTCCAGTCAACCTAGCGGGTCTTTAATCATGCGTAGTATCTTTTCACTATGTCCGCATTGATAGGGTGAGGAAGGTCGTCACCGTCCATGGTGGTTAAAATCATGGCTCCACCTGAGAAAATGTTCTTGATCACAAATGGCCCTTCGTATGTGGGAGTCCATTTACCCCTGGGATCACCTTGCGGCAGTATGATGCGCTTGATCACTATATCTCCGACTTGATATTCTTGGCATCTGACTTTTTTGTTGAAAGCCTTGATCATTCATTTTTGATACATTTGAACATGACAGATAGCAGTAAGTCTCTTCTCATCGATCAAATTTAGTTGATCAAGTCGAGTCTGGATCCAGTCGTCTTCTTTCAAACCCGCATCCCTCATAATCCTTAGAGAAGGGATCTGGACCTCAACAGGTAGGACTGCCTACATGCCGTATACCAGAGAGTAGGGTGTTGCCCCTGTTGACGTCCGTGCTGAGGTACGGTACCCATGAAGAGCAAATGGTAACATCTCATGCTAGTCTTTATATGTCACCGTCATCTTCTGTATTATCTTTTTGATTTTTTTGTTAGCAGCTTCGACAACGCCATTCATCTTCGGCCGGTAGGGAGAAGAGTTATGGTGCTGTATCTTGAGTTGCTTACAGAGTTCGGTAATCATCGTGTTGTTGAGATTCACTCCATTGTCCGTGATAATTCTTTCGGGGACACCATAACGACAAATCAAGTTATGCTTGATAAACCGCGCCACAAAATTCTTGGTAACAGTAGCAAAAGAGGCAGCTTCGACCCACTTCGTGAAGTAATCAATAGCCACCAGGATGAAGCGATGCCCATTGGAAGCGGTAGGTCTAATCTCTCCGATCATGTCAAAGCCCCACATTGCAAAGGGCCAAGGAGCCGTCAAGACATTCAAAGGAACCAGAGGTACATGTACTTTATCAGCGTAGATTTGGCACTTGTGGCAAGTTTGGGAGTGCTGATAACAATCTGCTTCTATAGTGGACCAATAGTATCCTGCCTGTAGGATCTTTTTAGCCATGGTATGTCCAATTGAATGGGTTCAGAAGGTACCTTCGTGTAGATGCATCATAATCTTCTCTACTTCGCTCTTGTCTACACACCACAATAAGGTAGAGTCATGGTTGCGCTTGTAGAGGATTCCATTACTGAGGATGAATTTCGCGGTGAACCTTCTCAGAAACTTCTTATCATTGACGAATTCCCCCTCGGGATACTCTTAAGCCTCGAGATACCTTTTTACTTCGTGAAACCAAGGTTTGTCTGCTACCTCTTCAGTATCAATCTTATAGTAGTGTGCTGGTTCATCCAACCTCTCAATGGTGATTCGGGGAGCTTCGTTTTCCCACCTGACTTTGAACATAGAAGACATGGTAGCTAGCGCGTCCGCTAACTGATTCTCCTCTCGTGGGAAATGTTCAAAGGTTACCTCCTCAAAGTGTGGGAGCAACGTCAGTACGTGCTCTTTATACGAGATGAGGTTCAGATACTTCGTATCCCACTCTCCTTTGATCTGACTTATCACCAAAGCTGAATCCCCAAAAATGTTCAAGAATTTGATCCTTAGGTCGATAGCATCCTTGAGACCCATGATACAGGCTTCATACTCCGCCATGTTGTTAGTGTAGTTGAAACATAGTCGGGTAGTGAAAGGAGTATGACATCCACTGAGAGATATGATTACAACGCCAATGCCATTACCTAGTGCGTTCGAAGCTCCGTCAAAAACCATAATCCATCGGGATCCTTCTTCAGGTCCTTCATCCGGTCCAGGTTCTTCATAGTCAGTCACTAGCATAATATTCTCATCCGAGAACTCAAAATTCATGGACTGGTAGTCATCCACGGCCTGATGAGCCAAATGATCAGCCAATACACTTCCCTTGATTTCTTTCTGGGTTGTATATTGTATATCATATTCAGTTAAGATCATCTGCCATCTTGCTATTCTTCTGGAGAGGGCTGGATTCTCGAAGATGTACTTGATTGGATCCATCTTAGATATAAACAAAGTAGTGTGGGTCAACATATACTATCTTAGTCGGTAAACTTTTTGCTAAGGTAGTATATTGCGTGCTCTTTTCGACCAGACTCGTCATGCTGCCCCAACACACACCCTATTGAATTGTATAACACTGTTAAGTACAATATCAAAGGTATTCCTTCAACCGGAGGCATCATAATGGGTGGTTCTTGAAGGTATTCCTTGATCTTTCGAAAGCAGTCTGGCATTCGTCATTCCACTTTACTACTTGATATTTCTTCAAGAGCTTGAAGATTGGCTCACAAGTAGCAGTCAGATGTGAAATGAACTTGGCGATATAATTTAGGCGTCCCAAGAAACATCTAACTTCCTTATCAGTATGGGGTGTCGACATCTCCTATATGGCCTTCACCTTTGTAGAGTCTACCTGAATACCTTTGTCACTGACGATGAACCCCAGAAGTTTACCAGACCTTACCCCGAAGGTGCACTTGTTCGGGTTCAACCTTAGCTTGTATGTCTTCAACCCGTCAAACAGAATTTGTAGATGGTCAAGGTGTTCTTCCTTAGTTTGAGACCTGGCTATCATGTAATCAACATAAACCTCTATCTCACGGTGAATCATATCATGGAACAAAGCTACCATGGCTCACTGATAAGTTGCCCCAACATTATTCAACCCAAAAGGCATCACCTTGTAACAGAAAGTCCCCCACTGTGTGACAAAGGTTGTCTTCTCCATATCCTTAGGAGCCATCTTGATCTGATAGTACTCATAGAAACCGTCCATGAAGAAAAAGATCTTGTGCTGTGCGGTGTTGTCAACTAGAACATAGATGTGGGAAAGCGGGAAGTCATCCTTTAGGCTTGCCCTATTCAGGTCTCTGTAGTCCATACACATTCGTACCTTACCATCCTTCTTAGGTACCGGAATAATGTTAGCAACCCACTATGGATAGGAGGTGACATCTAGGAACCCAGCGTTGAACTGTTTCATAACCTCTGCTTTGATCTTCTCTAACATTTCAGGGTGCATACGGTGGGCCTTCTGTTTAACCGGAGGACAATCCTCTTTAGCCGGAAGATGATGTACCACAATATCAGTGTCTAAACCAGGCATGTCTTCATATGACTAGGCGAAGATCTCAACATAGTCATGCAGCATCTGTATCAACCGCTGTTTGACATTATTCTCCAGATTTGCTCCGATCTTAACTTCTTTTCTGTCTACCTCTGTGCCCAAGTTTTTCGTCTCAACTGGCTCTTCATGAGGATGTATAGCCCTCTCTTCCTGTTGTGACAGTCTAGCAAGTTCTCCAGGCACCTCACAATCTTCCTCACCTTCATCCTCGGCTTGGTTGATCAAATTTTCGAAGTTATAACTGACAATACCAGAACTGTTATTAATGGGATCCAGAGTGGATATGGATCTGCAGTTTGATATGTGAGTGTGTGTAAGAGCATAACGGTATTGATAAAGTGAAAAGGCAGAAAAGAAAGCAGAGAGCGCAAAATTTGTATGCAAGAGACATCCAATGTTTTATTGATGACATATAAAAATGACATATAACAACCCTCACAAATAAACCATCGTGCCTCGGGTAAGACACAAGGCCATAGAGTTTATATTGTTTATTACAAATTCAAAAAACAAGTAAGACAATTACTGCTGAACAAAAGAAATTGGCACAAAATCTCTGGTCGTCCAGTTACTAGGTCCACCATTGGTAGTAGGGTAGATCCAGCTGTCAATATCAGAATCCTCATCATTGTCTTCAATAGCATTGACCCCACAATTGCTGATGCGTAGGGGAGGTCCTCCATCCCGAGTGCTTTGAACAACCCTTTGAGATCCTAAAGTAAAGCCTATACCAAATTTGTTAGTTTTATGAGGAAAATCAGGGAGCTGTCCCCAAATGGTACACCCACCTTCTTCAACTACTACTCTGGCATCCTTGAGGGAAGCCATCTTCAAAGGAGGTTTGGTGCTGGTGATAGTCTCGGTTGATGCCATGATATGAGGATCCTCTTCAAAGTTTTGACAAGGGGTCTCTATGAATTCCCCGTCCATCTCCACATACCTGAAAGAGTTCAGGTGGCTTACCGTATACTCCTCTTCACCATGCACAATGACAATCTTCCCCTTCACTGGATACTTCAGCATTTGGTGCAACACAGAAGTAACGGCCCTAACTTCATGGATCCAAGGACGACCCAACAAACAAGAGTATGATGGCCTGATGTCCATCACGTAGAAGATGGATCCAAAGGTATGGGAACCCACTTTGACAGGGATGTCCACCTCCCCGTGCACCATTATTTTTGACCCGTCAAAAGCCCTCACCACAATGTTGAAGAAGTGAAAAACACAAGAAGGGGAGGGGGTGAATTGAAACTTAAAAATCAAATGAAATAGACTCAAGATTTTTATCCTGGTTTGCTTGATCTCAAACTACTCCAGTCCACCCGCCAAGGTGATTTCGCCTCTCTCCAACGAGGACTTAATCCACTAATCAAACAGATTACAAAACTAATTTGACAACTGCCAAAGTCTTCTTGAGTATGACCATAACCCGGTTTATCTCAAGGAACAATATCTTAATTAAAGAACAATTAACTGTGTACTATATGTTTTTCGTTACAAAAACTGTATCACTACTGTGATGTATTACACAATTTGAGTATATGAAAGAATATGAATATTTGCAGCTTTTTGAGATGTATATGCAGTCGTTTGTAAAATCGTGAACGATTTATCCTTTGAGCTTGTTTATACAGGCGTGGAAATCTGTCCAAAATAAAATGTGATAATGAACACTCAATGCACTTTCCATACTGAGAAGATTCTTGTCTGAATGAAGCCATTGCATATGATACTGTCTTAATTAAAAAGTAACGCTTCAGAACTTGGGAAACTTGCATGCTGCTTTACTTCAGAACTTTGATGACTCAGAGAAATGAGGATCAGTTGACTTCTATCCAGAATCAGAGTATCTTATACTTTAGCACAAATTCTGATTATCATTCTTCAGAACATTCTGATTTGCTCAGCTTGAAAGCTTCTGTGGCTTAACTTCTGATGTCGTTTCAGTCAGAACTTCTGTATAAAATACAACACAAATTTAGAGTGCATATTTGTTCTTTGTGTTTGTTATCATCAAAACTCTAATAAGGGTTGTAGAATCAAACTATGTTCTAACAATCTCCCCCTTTTTGATGATGACAAAAACTAGGATTTTCAATAAAAAATATAGAACAAAAAGCTTAAGAGAGTCTCCCCCTGAGTTGAGTACTCAGATAGAGATGAGTTACTTTCCTTAAGTTCCTTCTCGTTAGAGCTTTTGATGCATCTCCTTTTGTCCTTATCAGAATATGTTCCTGTTCATGCTTTCAGAAAAAAATAGAAGTTAAGATATTCAAAATGTTTGAGACTTTGTCCGGGTATACTGTTATTGAAAATATCTTACGTTCTCCCCTTTTTTGTCAGGTATCAAAAAGCAATATAATCAGAGTCAAAAAGATGATTTGTATTGAAAACAGAACGCAATGACATTTTTCAGAAACAACAAGGATAAGATGAAGAATACAAAATATAAGTTAAAGAAAATCTAAGAAGGAGGGGGAAGTAGTGTGAACAACGCTTCCAGCAAGCTCTTAATCTGAGTGCTTGATTCTTCCTGCTTTCCTAGAATATCTTTGATTTCTTTTGTTGTATCTTCTTGTTTGTCCAATATATCCATGATCTCTTTGTTTATGTCTTCTTGCTTATCCAGCCTGGCGTGGATTAAAGCATTCTCCTTCTTCAACTCTTCCAGAGTTTGCATGACTAGAGACGAAGTTGGTGTATCTTCAGAGGTTGCATATCGTTCAGAACACTCTGCAGCCTCTTTTGATTGAACAACTTCTTCTGTTGCAATTTCCTTTTCTGGAGCAGTAGTCAGAGGGTGACTCTCAGAATCTGGTTCAGTGCCTTCTGAAGGTTGGTGCTCTTTCCAGGGAGCATTTTCCAGCAGAAGAATTTCTTTCTTGTCCCAGTAACTTAGAACTTGATCTTTGAAGGCTTTCAGCTTATCACTAAAGTTCTACTGATCCATATCATAGCTAAGTTCTTCCAGCTTCTGGCATTCAGAGTTGAACCATTTTCTGAATCTATCCCACAGAGAATCAGAAGCAGCAAGATTAGAATTCTCTTGACTTGCTTGCTTCAAAGAAGTAACCCATTCCTGTATTTCTGTTTCAAAAATCAACAAGTTCTTACCAACATCTGATTTGGTTAAGGTTGGTTTGGGTTTGGGAATGGCAATTTTATTTGAGGTGGAAGCTAGATGATCCAGTGCTTCTAGATCAATGATAGTTTTGAGAAGATCAGCTAGACGGTTAATTGGTGAGGGGGTAGAAGAATCAGAAATCAGGATTGGTGAGTGAGGAGTGTTTGGTGGTGTGGAATCATATGGTGAAGGTATTTCTGGAATATCATGAATATCATGAAAAGTTTAGATCTTCATAGATAGATTGTGAGGCAATTGTACTCCTAACTTATGAAGACAAGTTAATCAGATGTTCACAGAAAACAATAAAATTCTGAGGGTTAGAATATGCAAATAAAACATTTTATTATGGACACAATTTCATGCTGAGATGTTTCAGAATGAAATTGAATCTATCTTCAGAAAGGGTTTTTGTAAACACATCAGCCCATTGATGGTCTGTGTCAATAAATTTTAAAGTGAGAATTCCTTTCTAAATATAATCCCTAATAAAATGATGTTTTATTTCTATATGCTTAGCCCTAGAATGAAAAATGGGATTTCTGGATAGACAGATGGAAGAAGTATTATCACAGAAGATAGGGATGTTACTCTCAAATATGTTGAAGTCTTCAAGCTGACTTTTCATCCAGAGCATTTGTGTGCTACATCCAGCAGCTGCTATGTATTCAGCTTCTGCTGTTGACAACACAGTTATGGATTGTCTCTTGCTGGTCCATGAGATCAGATTGTCTCCCAGAAACTGGCAGCTTCTAGAAGTGCTTTTACGCTCTACTCTATCTCCAGCAAAGTCATCATCATAATATCCTACTAAGCTGTATTCATTGGATTTTCTATAAAACAAACCCAGGTTAGTAGTACCTTTCAGATACTTGAAAATTCACTTAACTGCTATTAAGTGAGATTCTCTAGGATCTGATTGGAATCTAGAACATAAACAAACACTGAATAAAATATCAGGTCTTGAAGCCGTCAGATAAAGGAGAGAGCCAATCATACCTCTGTAGATCTTCTGTTATACCTTTTTACTTACGTCTTCCTTTTCCAGAATGCACGTGGGATGCATTGGATTCTTTGAGGGCTTACATTCTGAGAGGTCAAATTTCTTCAGAAGTTCTCTGACGTATTTGTTCTGGTGAATGTAAGTTCCTTCTGGAGTCTGGTTTATCTGAATGCCCAGAAAGAATTTAAGTTCCCCCATTAAGCTCATCTCAAACTCTGCCTGCATGCACTTAGCAAATTCTCTTCCCAGAGAAGGTTTAGTAGATCCAAAAATAATGTCATCTACGTAAATCTGACAAACTAAAATGTCATTCTTAAATGTCTTACAGAACAAGGTTGTGTCCACTTTCCCTATAGTGAATTCCTTTTCTAATAGGAAGTTACTTAGCCTTTCATACCAAGCTCTGAGAGCTTATTTCATACCATAGAGTGACTTCTTCAGTTTGAAAACATATTCTGGGTGTTTGGAATTTTCAAACCCAGGGGGTTGGTACACATATACCTCTTCATCAATGTAACCATTTAAGAATGCACTTTTGACATCCATCTGATACAAAGTGATACCATTATTTACAACAAAAGAGATTAAGAGTCTGATAGATTCTAACCTGGAGACTGGAGCAAAGGTTTCTGTATAGTCTATCCCCTCTTGCTGACTATAACCTTGTGCCACCAATCGTGCCTTGTTTCTGATGACTTCTCCTTGCTCATTCAGATTATTTCTGAACACCCACTTTGTTCCAATGACGTTGAATCCTTTTGGTTTGGGAACCAGATCCCATACGTCATTTCTGGTGAACTGGTTTAATTCCTCCTGCATTGCCAGAATCCAGTCATTGTCCAGAAGAGCTTCATCAATTGTTGTTGGTTCAATCAGAGATACTAATCCCATGATGGATTCTTTAGAGTTTCTGAGTGTTGATCTTGTTCTGATTGGATCATCCTTCTTTCCCAAAATCTTATCTTCTGGGTGAGCTATGCTGCTTCTGGATAAATTTTTCTAGAGTTGATCAACAGAAGGTACTGGAATAATTGTGACATTTCCTTCTGAAGTTGTTGGAGCGTCTCTGTTAGGAACTTCTGAAGAGGGGGGGGGGGTTGAATTGAAACTTAAAAATCAAATGCAATAGACTCAAGATTTATATCCTGGTTTGCTTGATCTAAAACTACTCCAGTCCACCCGCCAAGGTGATTTCGCCTCTCTCCAACGAGGACTTAATCCACTAATCAAACAGATTACAAAACTACTTTGACAACTACCAAAGTCTTCTTGAGTATGACCACAACCCGGTTTATCTCAAGGAACAATATATTAATTAAAGAACAATTAACTGTGTACTATATGTTTTTTGTTACAAAAACTGTATCACTACTGTGATGTATTACACAATTTGAGTATATGAAAGAATATGAATATTTTCAGCTTTTTGAGATGTATATTTAGTCGCTTGTAAAATCGTGAACGATTTATCCTTTGAGCTTGTTTATATAAGCGTGGAAATCTGTCCAAAATAAAACATGATAATGGACACTTAATGCACTTTCCATACTGAGAAGATTCTTCTTTGAATGAAGCCGTTGCATATGATACTGTCTTAATTGAAAAGTAATGTTTTAGAACTTGGGAATCTTACATGCTGCTTTACTTCAGAACTTTGATGACTCAGAGATATGAGGATCAGTTGACTTCTGTCTAGAATCAGAGCATCTTATACTTTAGCATAGATTCTGATTATCATTCTTCAAAACATTCTGATTTTCTCATCTTGAAAGCTTCTGCGGCTTAACTTCTGATGCTGTTTCAGTCAGAACTTCTTTATAAAATATAACACAAATTTAGAGTGCATATTTGTTCTTTGTGTTTGTTATCATTAAAACTCTAATAAGGGTTGTAGAATCAAACTATGTTCTAACAAATGTTACCGGGCTTTAAGGTCAAGCCTTCACAATCTAGTCGATTAAGAGCCTTCTTAATAAGAACATTCAGTGACGATCCAGTGTCCACCAGCACATGAGCCATAGTAGTGCCCCTGCATTCGATCGAGACATGCAGAGCATTATTATGCTATCTCCACTTTGGTGTCAAATCGGCATCTGAAAAACCCAACCCATTATCAGCAGTCAAAATGGCCACACAGTCTTTGAATTGGTCAGCGGAGGTTTCTTGCGGCACATGCGCAATCTTGAGAAATGCAATCAAAGCCTTTGCATGGGCCTTAGAACACAACAATAGAGACAACATTGATATCTTCGAAGGGGTCTGCCTCAACTGCTCGACCACATTATAGTCGCTCTTCTTGATTATTTTTAAAATTTCCTCCATTTCTTGCTTAGAGGATTTCACAACAACTTTTCTAGGTGCCTCCGTCCGGGAAGGCTAGCCTATAGATTCTTTTCCCCGAGTCCCAGATGACTCATCGGCAGGGGTAACAACTGGAGTAAGAATGGGAGTAGTAGCTGAAGTACTAGCAGGAACAACAGATGGAATAACAACATGCTTAGTGACAGTCTTCGGGGAGATCTCAGGAGAGAAAACCCTCTCACTTCGAGTAACTTTGCTGGTCCCGACAATGTTACTGACATCGGGATTAGCCTCTTCAGCCTTCAAATCCTATTTGACGCCATGATAGTAAATGTCGGCACCATAATTCCAAGGGACAACTTTATCCAAGGAGTACGTTACAGGACAAGGAAAAGTGATTATTAACGGAGCAATTCTTGGAGAAGGTGTAATCCTAACAGGTATTTTAGAGGAGACCTTGGAAGGATTGGTGGAAATGGTTATAATAGCAACATCTTCATGCGGAACAGTCGGAATTGAAGTCTTTTCAAACAAAATCTCTCTGCTTTCCATCAAGCGTTGGACACATGCTTTCAGCAAATAACAACCAGAGGGCAGAGATGAACACATGTGGAAACCTTCACCACAACCGTGAAATAAACCGGCTAGCAACAAGTTCTTCTTGACAGTCATGAGAGGAGTGGAAACTTCGTCAACAGAGGTAACAAACAAATTGGTATCAATGGCATTAACACCACAGTTGTGCTTGGTCATGGGAAAAGTTATGACATTAGGATTCTCTGAAGCATCAAACTCAATCTCCTTGGATTCGATCAGATCCTGTATCTTATTTCTCAGAGCCTAGCAGTCATTTGTATCGTGGCCTAAACTCTCAGAATGGTAAGCACACTGAGCGTTTTGATTGTACTGAGGAGAGGTGGTGTTAGGATTCTTGGGAGGCTCCTTTAAGGTTACCAAGTTAGATCTTAACAGATGGGGTAAAACCTTATTCAACGTCATATTAATCCGGGTGAACTACCTTTGCGGTCTTTCTACCCTTTGCTGATTATTTCATTGTTGAGTAGCCGCATGCCTAGGTATCATCACAGCCCCTACCGTTGGACGATGCTCATCTCTACTCTGACCTCTTGGGATATAAATGGCATTGACCTCCTTCTTACCCATGAACGGCTTCTTCACTGTACTTGACGAGGTATCTTTTTGTATCTTGCGGCTCCGGATCCTAACTTCTACCCTTTCTTCAGTCAATATCAGCTCGGTGAAACCAGCTGAGGAGCTACCAATCAAGTGATTGAAGAACGGACCAGATAGCGTACCAAGAAACATATCCACCAACTCCCTATCAGAAAAAAGGGGTTGGACTCTCCCTGCCAGATCTCTCCACTTCTACGCACAGTCCTTGAAACCTTCACCTGCACCCATGGACATACTTTGGAGTTGAGTAGGGGTAGAGGCAAGGTCAGCGTCATATTGATACTGCTTATAAAAAGCAGCAGCCAGATCATCCTAGTTGCGGACATTGGTTCCCTCCAGTTGATAGAACCACTCAAGTTGAGTCCCAGATAGACTGTCCTGAAAGAAATGGACCCACAAGTTCCTATCAGCAGTGTGAGGCTAAATCTTCCTCACATAAGAACGAAGATGAAGCTTGGGACAAGACACCCCATCATACTTCGCAAAAACCGGAGCCTTAAACTTCTGTGGGATGACTACCCTAGATACCAAACCCGGCTTTCAAAATCCAGCCCTGGTATTCTTTGGATCTCCATTGCACTCAGACGATCCTCTAACTGTTTGTATCTATGCTCAGTGGGAGGATACTGTTCATCATTGTAATCTGTGTCATTATCAGAAATCTCAGGGCTAGGATCCTCCTCCCTTGTCTCTCCTCCTTGATTCTCCCCTTCTTTGGACGAGGAGGTCAAATCAACCGGCTGCTTCAATAGTCCCTTGAATCTTCTGCCAAGATTCAGGACACCAGCAATCTTCTTCTTCTTCTTCTTCTTCTTCTTCTTCTTCTTCTTCTTTTTCTCTTTCAGAATAAGGGCCTTCAGATCTTCCTATCCCTTAGCCAAGGCTACAAACATTTGTTGAAATTGGGCATTTTGTGCCTGGAGGTCCTTGATACTTTGTTCAGAAGACATTATTGCTGAAATAAACAGCGAAGACGATGAGAAACCTGTTATGAAACCTGTTTATGCAATGTCATGGATGATATGCGTATGTAATGATTTCAAGGACTTTGGGAAATTTAAATTTGCGAACCAAAATGAAAAATATTTTATTAGTAGAATTCACAATACAACTGTCTTTTAGGCGTTACAATTGAAAATTCTAAAAACTAAAAGAAAATCAAATTTCCCATGGATGCTTCCTCTTCATGCCGAGATAGACATTACGGCTTCTTTCCTTATGAAGCTGCTTTGTGAGCTCTAATACTTTCTTCTCCTGGGCATATAACTGGTCCCTATAAGTATCCCGCTCCTTCTTCGACTGAATCCAGGACCTCTGTAATTCTTCAAGATCAGTGGGCATATCAGGATGAAGAACCGTGTAGGGAATATCCCCTTCAGTAATGGGCTCCACAATCACTGGCAAGACAGCTATGTGCGACATCATCAATTTCTGAGCACGAGCTCGTACGCGTTGGAGATAAGATTCCATAGGAATGGAATTCTTTGGCCCCAAAGTCTTGGCGTTAGATCTGTTTACCATGCCCCAGGCTCGTATGAATCTCTGACGATACCCTTGAACATCATCCTCATAGTTAGACATAATGCCCTGGATAAGCATCTCATGAGGACCATCCCTTGGAGCGTAACCAAACTGTCGCAAATCCAAACAAGGATTGTAAGTTATGCATCCCCTAATGCCAAGTAGTGGGACATTAGGGAACTCCCCGCAGCGGTCGATAATAGAAATGCCTCCCATAGATCGGGAATATCAGAGAATATCCGTGTGAGAAAGTGACATTATCCTTTGCGACCAGCCCAAACCTTCTTCATTCTTCAGCACTGACTTAGGGAGGTGAGAAATAAACCACCTCGACAGTAATTAGATGTAGCACATAAGAACCCCTCTTCTTTTCATAGTACGAGTGTGGAAAGCATGCAAGATATCTCCGAGCAAAGTAGGCACAGGGTTGTGAGAGAGTAAGATCTTGATAGCATTCACGTCTATGAGCAAGTCTGGATTAGGGAACAGTAATAACCCATAGATTAGAAGGTCCAAAACCTCCTCAAAAGCCTGAAAGTCCAGGTCATCCCGAAACAGCTGAGCTTTCTCTATTAGAAACTTGGATAGAAAACCCTTGACTCCGCTTCTTATTTCCCAATTGGATACCATGTCAGCCCGTTTCAGATGCAAAGCTGAGGCAATGACTTCTGGCTTAGGAACCTCTTCTAAACTTGTGAAAGGAATATGGTCAAGAATAGGTAGATCTAATAACTGAGAGTACTCTTCCATGGTAGGCACCAACTGATAGTATGGAAAGGTGAAGCAGTGGTGCTTGGGATCAAAGAACTGAAAGAGTACCCCCATCATCTTTTCATCAAAGCTTGAAGTAACCAGGTTGAGAATTCGACCATGTCTCTTAGTGAATGAAGAAGTTTCAGGAACCCTTGATACTAGCTCCTTGAGTTGGAGAGGTATTCTCACAAAGCTGATTCGGATAGTGTTTATATGAGCAGAAGCCATGATCTGCAAAACAGAACAAAGATAAATTCCCTTGGTCCTTAAAATGGTTAGTGTAATGCAAATGGATGCTATGTTATAATGCATGATGTTATATTCAAATGGAGTAAATCGCACACAAGAAAAGCACACAATAGACCTTAGGTTCAAAGGCTTGCATGAGGTTAAAGGTCAGTACCCTCTTGAATTTTAGTTGGTTTCAAACCTGTCTTAGAAAAGTAACGGGGTTCTAAGGATTCTCAATATCACTGATCATCCTTTATCGGGAATTGTTTCAGTTCAAGCAATCTTTTCTTGGGCCGAAATATCCCGAAAGTCTGATCTCAATGAGTGTAGCATCGAGTATCAACCAATCCTCAGCTTTATACCAAGGCCGACTATCTCACTACTTTCTAATGGCCAAGTTTGTTCAACTAAGGTTCTAAGGTCCGTTGGTGCTTCACGACACCACGCAGCGGTCCCGTATTCTCCTCGTTTCAACACGAAGGATACCAGTACCAACCAAAGTGTCACACCAACACAACCATCGCTTAAACCATATCGGTTTATACTGTACAGTCTCCATGATCTATTGCTGTTTTCCTAAAAGTGCCCCCCAGATCCAGGTGTAGGATCTTCAACAATACCCAAACAAAACCCTTAAGGATAAAGCAGACAAAGCAAATAAGAAAGCAATTTTTTAAAAATTACCTAGATCCTAAGGTATACCCCACTTTATATTATCCCCAACAGAGTTGCCAGTTATGTAATACGGTGGTAGAACTGACTGTTTTTTATTACTACTGGTTTTGTGTTTTTTGTTCGCAAATGTACGGTAAGCAAGAGTCGCCACCGTTTTTTATTTTATCCAACAAAGGAAAAGGAAAAAGAACAGAAAAAACCTTTTTTCGAGAGTTTTATGAGTACGGGTAGTTATAGAAAGGGAAGGTATTAGCACCCTTTCTATCCATTGTTTTCCATGGGCTCTTAGGTACTTGCTCATTTTGAAATTACTTGTGTGTGTTTTTGAAAAGTTTTTGTTTAACTTCGTGGTAACCCTTGTATCTGTCCTCAAGAGTGTGGCGAAGTTGTTTTTGAAAACTGTTTTGAAAGTGTTTGTGTGAAAGAGTTTTTGTTGTTTTGAGCAAGTACTTAAGAGTTTCTACCCACTCAAAAAAAGATTGTTCATTTTCTCGTTTCCTTTAGACAGCGCTATCCTACTATTAAGGAGTAGGTAGCCCCACCGTTAGAGTTTAAGGGACATTCGAAGGGACAATTACGATCGCTGAAGCAATGGTTAGGAAACCTTAGTAATTACCCTAGAGTCTTAAAGATCTTTCCGAGGAAACATTCAAATGGGTCATTTTTGATCTTTTGGGACTAAAATGCAACCACTAAAATTCTCTATACTTCACGACCGTTTACCAAAGGCAACCGAAGTGGGGTAAACCCTAGGAGTGAACATGTGCATGTGTTTGATTTCAGTTGATTATCTTTGCACAATTAGGGTTTTCTACTATTTTAATTTCATTTGTCTTTTGCATACAATCCTATTATCAACCATCTAGCAATTAATAGTTGTGGAAATTAAAAGCGGAAAAGTAAATCTATGTTATTACAAAGCTTTGGGGAGGGGGTTACATAACCAAAACGGGGAATTGAAACAGTAAATGAAAGCAATAATAAACCTAAGTTAAAAGCTATTACAAACTCGGAGCAATTACAACAATTGGAAAATAAAGTGAAAATAAATAAATGCGCGAAAGTTAAGGCGGGAACAAATTAGAAGCCTAAAAAATCTAATTAATTAAAAAATATTTTTGTATTTTTTATTGAGAAAAATAGTTGAAATTTGCAAGTTAAACCTAATTTTCTAATTAATTTTATTTAACAAAATAATCAATGTTAAAATAATTAAAATAATTAAAATAATTAATTTTTAAAAATTAATTTTAATTATAAAAACCCTAATTCTATTTTTGTGATTTTATGATTTTATGATTTTTTTATAAATAAAAAAAATGATTAAAAGGTCATTAAACTAAATAATGAAAATAAAATAAGAAAAATCAAAAGAGTTTAGAAAATGGGCCTGTTGTTGTTAGTAATCTGGGGGTTTGTGGCTGAATTTGTAAAGCCCAGAAAAATAGGCCCATTTGCCTACATGGGGATTCAGTGTAGCTGGTCTTCAGGAGGTTCACCACGCACTGCCTTTGCTGGACGTTGGATCTGGATATGATGAGATCTTGTGGTATGGTGATGGAAGTGCATAAGGAGCACACAGAGGTCTGGAGCATTGGATCTGTAAGACACAAATTAGTGAAAATTAATTTTGCAAAAGGACTGGATCGAACGCATCCCCTTTTAAACTAAAGCCTCATCATGCCCTGCCTTGCCAACTGAACCACGCATTTCAACTGTTAACAAAATAACACAAAATAAATGTAAGGCAAACAAAGATCTATGGACACATGTCAAAAACACGCATGCTGTGGGTCCCCAATGGCTTGAATGGATGAATCAATGAGCACCACGCCATCACCTTCTTCATGGATCCGTCGTTTTAGGTGGGGAACTTTTACCTACAGCAGTTTTCCGTCACTATAGGTTGTAGTGACAAGTTTTGTTCGTAGTTAAAACCCTGCATTATTCAAAAATATGTTACAAGCAATATAAATCAAAACTAATACTAGGGATCAATCAGGAATTTTGTCCCGAGTCCAGTGGTACCCATAATCCCCCTCAATTTATCCTAGAAAAAGAAGCCCTAATTTTGAGCTTTCAAACTCTAACAATGGTGTAAGCCCGTTCATGCGCTAAAACTCAAATCCAGGCCTTAAAACAGATTCCAAGCGTGATTATAAACACGTTTATGAAATCAAATTCGATTTAAAACATCTAAAACGAAGAAAACGAATTTAAGTTACAAGGGTGCAAACTGTGATCTGTATCTGGAGATTCCTAAGGCTGCAAGCTTGGATAGTGACTGGAAAAGCTTCAAGGACCTTCATGGATGATCACTGATGCTCCAAAACTCCTTGAATTGGCCTATAGAGAAAGATATGATCTGCACTTTTCTTTGAAAATTTGGAACTTTGTTTGACTCCTTGAGGCAGGCTGCGCGTCTGAATTTTTGTGCTTAGGGTTGGGAATACTTGTGTATAAGTATGTGAATCAAATTAGGGTGCTAAGTTTAGAAAAAAAATCCAAGATTTGATAACTTTTGAAAATGGCTTCCAAACTTTCCAAACTAGGAGATTTCCTCTTGTTTTATGATTTTGCACGATTTTGTTTGGCTTTGTGACAGCAAGCATGATCTCTAATTCAATGCAAACAAATCTCATCCCATTAATTTTATTTATTTTGATTTAATTTGATTTAATTTGAGTTTTAAATAAATAAAATCAAAATAAAATAAATAAATAAATAAATAAGGCATGGAATGATTTATGGGTCGTGGACCATGTTAGGCATGAGATTCAATCTTAAAAAGTTGGGTCCATTTGGAAAAAAAATACAATTTTGGGCATTGTTGACTTTGTACAAAGTTCCAAAAATAACCAACTTTGACAATGCATATCTCCATCAATTTTGACCCTAAGAGGGTGTTCTTGGTCTTTTTAGAAAGCTTAGGAGGTTCCCTAAACAAAACTTTTGGTTTCATATCAATTGGATCTTCCATGTTCATGTAAGATGCTTTGACCCAAAATGTGTTTTTGTATACTTTTAAAAAGGACCTATAATGTCTGAATTTATATCTTTTCATGAGTGCATTTCTTGAACTTGAGGGATAAAGATGAGTTGTAGGGAATTGAATCCTATTCTAAATGAGCCTTGGATGGGAAATTTCTGATAAAGTATGAGAAAGTTATGCCTGGTCAAAGTTTGGTTAACTTTTCCTATAGAAACCCTAATTTAGCAACTTTTGAGTTTTGATGAATTTGGGGCATTCCTTGAGGAATCATGATCAACCCTTGATAAAATGATGGATGTTACTTCAAAATGTTGATGTTGACCAAAAATCTTGAAGTTTGACTGTATGTGGACCACAATTGACTTTTGATCTAACACAATTGATTTTCAGGCATCTGAGCACTTGACTGAGCAAACTTGTGGTGCAAGGCATGAAACTTGGAATGGATGATCTTGAGAACATATTAGGGCAATGGAAACCACTTAGGACCCTTTGAACTCAAACATATTGATGAGAAGGGAAACCCTGGTTTGAGGTTCATTGCCTTTAGGAGAGAATTTGTCTGGTTAGTTCTTGGGCATCCTTGAGTAATCGAGGACCTCTAGGAGTATGTTTTGAGTAAAATGAGAGGGAAAATTTTGGTGTACAACACCGAGGACTTGTAATAGCATAGAACATTTAAATTACTCAATTTACCGCTTTCCTTATTACTGTTAGTAATTAGGATTTTGTATGGCAAGACTAAAATGAAACATTAGAAAACCCTAATTTCAAAACCAAAATAATTGAAATCAAAAACACTTCGCACACACGCACCTCTAGGGTAACCTCACTTGTTGCCTCAGATTTAAACAATCATGTCCCTCAAACTAGAATACTTTAGCAAAGACCCTCGGTTAAAAGATCGTAGTCCCTCGATGACCCTTTGATGTTGCCTTCAGTAAATGATATTAGTCCCTTACGACAATTGCTAAAACATCCTACAAGTTTCCTTCTATGACTGTAAGGTGACCCACGCATGTCCCTCACATCCAATGATATGGATTCCTACTAACTAATGCTAGAGTAGCATTATCTAAAGGAGGAAGAAAAGAACAAAGACTCTTTGAGTAGGTAGATCACTCGTAATCGCTATCTCACAAACTAAAACCATTTTCACACCTCACACTTTCAAAACAAAAAACTTTAAAAACACTTTATAAACACTCTTGAGGACTGATACAAGGGTTATTATAAAGCAAACTGCCTTACATTGGCATTCTAAAAACACTTTCCAAAACAAAACTTTATTTCACAAATATTTTTAAAAGCAAACATTTTGTATACATTCTCAACGATACGAGAATCATTACAAAATTTCCGCACTTAGGCATTTTCAAAAATATTTTCAAACATACACAAACATAAAGTATTTTCAAAGAGAGATAACAATTAAGAGGCCGTAGATAACTACAGATGGAAAGGGTGCTAACACTTTCCCTTTTCATAACCTACGCCCCCAAACTCAAGAAAATTCTCAAAGGTCTTTCCTGTTCTTTTCACCCTTTCCTTTATTGGATAAAAGAAAAATCGGTGGCGACTCTTGCTATCCACAACATTTGCGATAAAATGTAAAACACCAATTGAGTTCTCCCACCGTATTACAGTCATTCCCATTACATTAAAATATCAAGAAAATTACACCGAAAAATGTACATGCTTCTATCCTAAGCCCAAAAGTCACAAGATTACCATATTACATCCAAAACCAGTTCAAAACCATCAATATATTATATAATTATAAGTCCATTCAACATTGTTTCAATTACCATTAAAACATTACATGTTCTTTATATCACAAAAATTACAAAAAAAAACCCTATGTTACTCCTAATACTAAGCTTCATCATAGCTTTTAAACCATTTCCATAAATCCATGATTCCACCTTGTCTTCTTCTTCAATTTTATGTCGTTGCCAAACCTGTCCAACATTGAAGCATCATCACATTAGTCCAGGACAGAAGAATGAATGCTCAAGCCAACTTCACAAAATACAAACTTGAACAAAAGCACCCTGCTGCCAGACCTTGTATCAGACCATGTGTTGTACCCCAAAATTTTCCCTCCCTTTATTTAAGACAATTCTCCTAGGGTTCTCAAATGCTCAAGGTTGCTCAACAATTGATCAGACAAATTCTCCTTCTAAGCAATGGACTTACAACTAGGGTTTTACTTTTCACAAGGAAGATTGGGTTTCTAAGGTCTCAAGTGGATTTAATGGTTTCTTATATGTCTCAAAGAATGCTCATACCAAGTTTCAAGCCTTGCATCACAAGTTTGCTCAGTCAATTGCTCAGATGGCTGAAAATCAACTGTATTAGACAAAAAGTCAATTATGGTCAACATACTGTCAAACTTCAAGATTTTTGGTCAACATCAATATTTTTAAGTCCTATTCATCATTTGATCAAGGGTTTACCATGATTCGTCAAGAAAACTCTCAATTCATCAAAGGTCAGAAGTTGCCAAATTCGGGTTTTCTTAAGGGGAAGTCAACTAAACTTTGACCAAGTATAAATTTCACATGCTTCATCAGATTTGTCTCAACCAAGTATCATTTTAAATTAAATTCAATTATATACAACTTTGTCTCTCTAAGCTCAAGTCTAAAAATGCTTCGTTTGAGAGATATGAGCCAATACATTATAGGTCATTTCAAAAGTCAACAAAAAGACACTTTTTGTCAAGACAACTTACATCAAGATAAAGTCTTCAAATGCAAACATAATCAAAATATAGATTGTAGAGAACATATTGAGCTTTCAAAAAAGTCAAAGATCACCTTCAAATAGTGAAAATTAAGAGAGTTATGACTAGTGCAAGTTGGGAAATTTTGAGCAAATGCATGAAACCAAAAGTGACCAAACTTGAATTTTTGGACTAATGGGCATAACCTTTGAGGTTCAAACGTGCTTGTGACATGTTTACGGACCTCTAAATCCATTCATGCATTTTTTTTATTTTTATTTATTTTGATTTTGATTTTATTCATTTAAATTCAAAATAAATCAAATAAGATGCCAACTAAATGGATTTAGGCGCATGGCTTTGGTTTTTGGATCAAATTTGAAGCCCAAAGAGCTCATGAATAGCTAGAAAAATTGTGTGAGATCATGAAGATATGATTTTACCTAAAACAAAAACTTTTCATGCAAGATTCAAATCAAATCTCTTCACCATGATTGCATAAGATATTTTCCATGTTTGTTAGCCTAATGACTTCCTCTATATGTATTCAGATACATCAGATCCAAGGACAGATGCATGCTAGCTTCCCTAAGCACCCTAAAAGTTCACAAATTTTCCAAAACTAGGGCACGGTAAAACCCTCCTCTCCAGCAAGCTTCAATCAATTTTGAGCATTCCATCAGATTCCTGAGACCTCCAGGAGTCGTTCCCAATCATCCTTGAAGATCGTAGCATCCCAGATCGTCACAACCAAGTGTCTCCGGTTTGTTGAACTTACTTGAACCCAAACTCATAATTCATGCATTGTTAATTAATTTTATACATATTTTCCTGTTTATAATGATGTTTGAACTTGTTTGGACTCATCGTTTGCAAGCTTTAGCGCAGGAATAAGGATCTTCCATCGTTAGGGCACCGAGCTCGTAAAGCTTGAAAACCCTAGCTACAAACCGTTTCAATCAAAACTAATGCCACCATCCAATTCGTGAGGTCTCAATTAGTGGACATGGATGCCTTTCTTTCTCGTTTTTCCTTGATTTTGCAGGTTTGCAAAATATCCTCGCCAGAGAAGACGAAGTTGACCACCGTAGGTGGTGGTTTGACTCCTGCATGTTTATTATATATTATTTGAATATTGTGTAATTGACACGAAACAAATGATGTCCCAGTGGTAAGAGTGATGGTTATTATGTGTGAGGGCGTGAGTTTGAGCCAGTCCTTATGCAAGCTTTTCTTTTTCTTTTAGGGCAAAATGCAAAGTTAACATATGTTGAGTGCTAACCACTCTCAATCACAAACGCAACACTGACCTAGTGGAAAGAATTATCTCTGTTGATTTCAAAGACGTGTGTTCGATCCTTGCCTTTTGTGTTTTTTCACATATTTTCTGACGGTTTCATATCAAGTGCAGCGTAACCTACAAACCAATCGTGCACCCAACCACATCTCACAATTAGATCTTCATAGATCTGATCCAACGTTTTCATATCTGCAAGCCTACGATGCACCCTCCTGGTTGCTTGCACTGGATCGAGCATGCCTCATTCTCTAGGGCCTAACAAATTTCGTTGCACACCCCCTTTTTTGCTAATTCTGGCCCAATTCTTTTTTGTTTTATATTTTCTTTTATTTACTTTACTCATTTTTTTATTGAGTTAAAATACAAACATAATTAATTAATTAGGTTTTGTTTTAATTACTTTTTTTAATTAATTTTTTTAATTAAAACTTACTATATTCTTAGGTTTTTTATTAAATTAATTGACTTTTTTTAATTAAAATTAATTAGTTTTTTCATAAACAATTACCAAAAATCTTTTCTTTTTTATTTTCACATTTTTAGATCGACTGTATGCGTAATAGGTAGCTTTATTTCTCGCATTTCCTTTTCTCATTATTATGTAACTGTTTATGGGTTGTAATAGTTAGATTTACTTTCCGCACTTTTTTGTTATGTAACTGCCCCAAGGCCGTGTAATAGCAAAGGAACTTTTAATTTCCACACTTTACTTTTCCTGCTACTATTTTACAATATTGATGATAGTAACTAGGGTTGTATGTAAAGACTAAAACGAATCGATAGAAAACCCTAATCTCAAAGATAATGTAACTGAAAACAACACACCTCGCACACTCACACTTCTAGGGTAACCTCCCTTGTTGTCTTTGAAAAACTCTCATGTCCCTCGAAAGTGGGGACGCTTTAGCAAAGTGCATCGATATAAAGATCATAGCCCCTTGATGACCCTTTGATGTTGCCTTTTGGTAAATGATCTAGTCCTTTACGAAAATTTCTAAAGCGTCGTTACCAGTTGCCTTCGATGACTGTACGATGACCCTCGCATGTCCCTTCACATCCAATGATAGGCCTTCCTACTAACTAATGGTACAGATAACACTATCTAAAGGAGGAGGAAAAATACAAGAATTGCCTTGAGTAGGGTAGATCTTAATCGCTTACTCATAAAGCTATTCAAAACAAAACATTTCTCACAAACACTTTCAAAATATTTTCAAAAAAACATTTTGTATGCATTCTCGAGGACAGATACCAGAATCATTACAAAGTTCTGCCTTACATCGGAAAACTTTCAAAATATTTTTCAAACACATGACACAAATAAATTTTCAAAAAGTGAGCTAAGCGATTAAGAGCCCGTAGACAACTACAGATGAAAAGGGTGCTAACACCTTCCCTTTTCATAATTCCCCCCCCCCCCCCCCCTCGAACTAAAAATCTATCAAGGTCTTTCATGTTCTTTTCACCCTTTCCTTATTGGATAAAAGAAAATTCGATGGTGACTCTTGCTATCCGCATCATTTGCGATAAAACACAAAATAAGTCAGTTCTCCCACCGTATTATAGAATTGGCGACTCTGCTGGGGAATTTAAAAGAGGGGTTACCTTAGAGTTTAGGATCACTTTACTTGTTTGCTTTGGTTTCTTTACATTTGAGGGTTACTTGGGTTTTATTTTTGCAAAGATCCTACACCTGGATCTGGGGACCTTAGGTAAGTAGCTATAAATCATGGAAACTGTACGGCATAGACCGATATGGTTGAAATGATGGCTACATTAATGTGACACTTTGGTTTGTACTGGTGTTCCTTGAGTCAGTCGAGGATAACACTAGGCTTCCGCGTGGTTTCATAAGCACTAACTGACTTTTAGAACCTTAATTGAACCATCTTGTCCATTAGAAGGTAGTGAGATAGACGACTTTCATGCAATCCAAGGTTAGTTGATACTCAAAGCTACGCACATTGATATTCGACTCTCGGGATACTTTGGTGGCAAGTCATTTGCTCTGCTGAAGCAAAGCCTATGAGAAAGATCGGTGATATGAGATCCCTAGAACCCTGTTACTATTCTTAGGACAGGTTGAGCCAACTAAACTTCAAAAGGGTACTTACCTACAAACGCCATGCAAGCCTTGAACCTAAGGCTCTTGTGTGCTTTGTTTGTGTTTGTTATCTGTTCAAACATGACAACATAGTATCATGACATCAAACCATAGCATTTTCATTGACCATTTTAAGGATCTCAAGAGCCTATGATGCAGGTTTATAATGAACCAGACGTTTACCAAGGGGCAAGAGGGTTTATTTTCTTCTAACTAGATATCGTCAAAGACCGAATTGCATTCTTTTGAGTCAAAGGCTAGGACCCACTTGACATGGTGAGATCAATTCTCATAGAAGGACGTTCAAAGTCACAAAGTTCTTCAGTTAAAGTTGCAGCCGGACTCAACTTCTAACATTTCATCTCTTTTTGTTTACCCCGTGAGATCCTTGAAAACATTGCATACACATCTACATACCATGTCATTGCATCACAGGTTTTCCCAAGACATGTTTTATCATCTTCTTACTGTTTATTTCAGTAAAAGATGGCTCTTGAACAAACTGTGAAAGAACTTCAAGCTCAGAACGCTCAGTTTTAATAAATGTTTCTGGACTTAGCCAAGGGACAAAATAAGTTGAAGACCCTCATTACAAAAGGGAAGAAGAAGAAGACGACAAGACTGGTTGGTATCTTCAACATGGGAAGAAGATTCAAAATTCCTCCCAAACAAGCTCAAGACTGTGATATTCCCTCTGATGGAGACGACAATCAGGGTGAGGAAGATAAAGGCATGAAGACTGAGAGAGGAAGTAACCTTGGTGCTGGCCAAGATTCTAAATAAAACTTTTATGCTAAACAATATCCTCTTGCTGATGACAAATACAAACAGTTGGAAGATCGTCTAAATGTCATGGAAATACAGAAAGTACCTGGGCTGGATTTTGAAGAGATGGGACTTATCTTGGGGGTTGTTATCACTCACAAGTTCAAGGTCTCCGTCTTTTCCAAATATGAGATCTTATGTCTGAAAGATCCAACCCCATACTGCTGACAGAAAGATATGGGTTCACTTATTTTAAGAGAGCTTATCTGGGACATAACTGGAATGGTTCTATCATTTGGAAGGAACCAAAATATGTACTTGGGAGGACCTGGCTGCTTCTTTTTACAAGCAATATCAATATAATGCTGACCTTGCACCAACTCGTGTGCAACTACAAAGATGACTATGGGATCTCACGAAGGTTTTAAGGAGTATGCCCAGAAGTGGAGAGATTTAGTTGGAAGGGTTCAACCTCCTCTATCTGACAGGGAGTTGGTTGATATGTTCATGGGTACTCTAGCAGGGCCTTTATTTAATCATCTGATTGGAAGCCCTTCATCTGGCTTTACCGAGTTGGTACTAACACGGGAACGAGTTGAAGGTGGTATCAGAAGTAGGAAAATCCAAGTGGTTTCATCTTCAAGTACCGTGAAGAATACGTTCAATGGTAAAAAGAAAACTAATGATGTTTATGGCTAGAAGGATCGAGCTAGAAATGATCGCAATCAATTTGTAGGAGCTGTGCTAATTTCTAATCCTGCGCTTGTGCAACAACATCAGCAAAACAATCAACGTAGGTCAGATGCACATAGAAGACAATTTACCAAGATCAGCATGCCATTGTCTCAGGCATTGCTTTATCTTTTAAAAGCAGATCTGGTAGAGTTAAGGGATCCTCCTCAAAATCCCAATATCTCCTCTCCTCGGTACAATCTAAATGTGAGATGCGCCTACCATTACAATAGCCCCGGGCATGACACCAATAGCTGTTGGGCATTAAAGAATAAAATTTAGGACATGATTGACAATAAAGAAATTGAGTTTGATCCTCCCGAGACCCCCAATGTGATTACTGCAGCAATGCCTAAGTACGACAAAGGCATAAGTGCTATTGATGTTGTTCTTTATGTTTCTACTGTAAGTGATTTGACCACTCCCCTCCCGATTATCAAGAAGAATCAGTTGTAACCCGATTTATTTCCGGGTTGTATTGAAAGATGTTATTGATGTGCAGCCCAACCCAATGGTTGTAAGTTGCTGAAAGAAGGTATTCAACGTCTGATGGACAACCATATAATACTAATTGAGAAGACTCCATCTGTGGAGAATTTGTTTCAAGACTTGGAGCTGGAAGAAGTATCTGTAGTTTCTAGTACTCCTGTCAGGATCACTTCCAAGGGTCCTGTAAAGATTACTGCCAAACCCAGAGTTGCTCCTCTGATAATCACCACACCCGGACCAATTCCATATTCCTCGGACAAAGCTATCCATTGTAACTACAAAGCCGATGTCTACTACCATGGCGTCAAGCAAGAACTATTGACTACTGATAATGAAGGTATTGAGGTTGTTGATCCCACTGTTGACAATATTGTCGGGACCAGTAAAGTTACTAGAAGCAGAAGGGTTTTCTCTCTGGAAATCTCTTTGTAGACTGTCGCCACACCAGTTCGAGTTACCACTACCAAGTCAACTATTGAGACTCAGGGAAAAGAAAAAATGACGAAGCCTGCCCAGATGGAGGCACCTAAAGAAGTTGCAACTGAAGATACCTCCAGGCAAGAATTGGAGGAGGTATTGAAAATCATCTGAAAAAGTGATTACAAGATTGTTGAACAGCTGGGGCATACCCCCTCTAAAATCTTCATGTTACCCCTGTTACTGTGTTTTAAAGCCCATGCATAGGCTTTGGTGAAGTTCTTAAAGTCCTCTCACGTGCCACAAGAAATTTCTACCGATCAATTTGGAAGTTATGTTGCTAGCTTAACCACTGATAATGGGCTAGGTCTTTTTTTATGCTGATTTGACTCCTGAAGGGAAGAACCATAAAACGGCCATGTATGTCTCTATTGAATGAAGGGGAACTACCTTAGCTCATGTGCTGATTGATACGGTCTCCTCGTTGAATGTTTTACCGAAGGGTGCTCTGGATTGGCTTGATTGTGAAGGGGTTATGTTGAAATCCAATGACATTATGGTCAGAGCCTTTGATGGTTCAAAAAGGATGGTGCGCAGAGAGGTGGATCTTCCAGTCAAAGTAGGTACTGAGGTCTTCGACTCACGTTTATATGTAATGCCGGCCTATTCTTGTTTACTTGGACACCCCTGGATTCATGGGGCAGGTGCCGTTACTTCCACCTTATATCAAAAGCTGAAGTATCTCGTGAAAGTAAAGGTTGTTACGGTTTGCGGTGAAGAAGATTATATGGTTAGTCATTTGAACTCATTCATGTATGTTGAGATGGACGACGAATTAATCGAAACTCCCTATCAGACTTTTGAAGTTATCCCTCCTACCTCCACTGAAGACATTTCTGCTATTCCCAAGGCTACCAGGGGTCCACCCAGAATGGCTTCTCTGAAGGATGCTAGAGCTATAGTAGAAAAAGGTGGATGCACTACTTGGGGTTAGCTTCCTGACACTCCGTACAAATTTGAAAAATTTGGTTTGGGTTTCACATGATGGAAGACCACCATTTCGCGTCAACAACCATGGATTCAATGCTATAGAAGATGTTGATGGTGACTATGACTTAGACAGCTGGATCTTTCCTACCATCAGCAATGGGCTCAACAACTGGAAGACTGAAGACCTTATCTCAACCTCCTTTAGTCAAGAGTAATTGCTACTTTCTGTTTCATTTCTTTCAAGTTTTGGCTATGTAACTTTTGAACAACAACTTTAAGCCTTGTGTCTTACCCGGGGCACAACGGTCCATTTTGTTAGGGTTGTCATTTCATTAACATGTTGTCATTCAATAAATCATTGGACGTTATGCATTCAAATTTTGCACTCTTTATCTTTCTTTTATAACTTTTAAAATAGCTATGTGTTCTTACACACACCCACACAATAAATTTCAGATCCACATCCACTCTGGATCCCATTGATGACAATTATGCTATTCCCACTTATGACTTCGAAAACCCGATCTACCAAGCTAAGGACGAAGGAGAGGAAGACCGTGAAATACCTGGAAAACTTGCTAGACTGTTAGTGCAAGAGGAAAAGGCTATACAACCGCATGAAGAGCCAATCGAGGTTGCAAGCTTGGGTACTTGAAGAAGACAAAAAAAGTCAATATAGGTGCCAACCTAGAAGGCAGCGTCAAGAATAGATTAATCCAAATGTTGCGCGACTATGTTGAGATCTTTGCTTGGTCATACAAAGATATGCTAGGTGTAATACAGTGGGATAATTGACTTGGTTGTTTTGCTTTTGATCCCTATTGTACCCCAATTTTCCCCCTAAGATCCCTTCATCATACCATGTTGATTCAATCACAACAAGATCACATTAGGGCTTTTGGTTCTCCCCCTATCTTTAGCTTTGCTCTTTGAGGAATCACCAAGCACCTTGACTTGTTTTCTTTTATGATCATGAATATTTTGTCTTGATTTTTATTTTAATTAATAAAATTCAATGTTGGTTTGTCTTGTTAATAATTTAGGTAAAGGAAATGAGGCTTAGCAAGTTGCTCCATGGGTTCATGAGTTTATTTCCATGCCCTAGTCAATAAAGCTTGAGAAGTCAAAACCTCACCATTGAAGTTTCTTTGGAAGGGATGGCATGACAAGGTTATTTTGGTTCACCACATTTCCAAGTTATCAAGATTGATTCAAAGGTGCAAGGGATTGATTAAAGAAGTTGTCATGGTTGGACAAGGCCTTGTTCCCATTGGTCACAAGTGCATATTTCTCTAAATTCTCAAGATATGGAAGTGGTTTTGGTGGCTATGAATTCTCCTTTTCATCCTCAATAACTTCTATTTACAAAGTAAGATTGTTGGTACAAGAAGGTGGTTCAAATTTGTCAAGGTTCCTCAAAGCATTTTCTTGATCTAAAAGCTAGGGTTTTGAACTTAAAAGAAGTATATCTTGCTCATATTTTGGTATTTTTTAGTGATTACAAAGACATCCTTATCTTAAAAGGGTTATTAACAAATCACTTCAAAAGTTTCAAAAAGTTTTCATGTGGAAGAAACTTGATGATGAAGAAAGATTACAAGTCCTCCAGACGAACCCTCATTTTCTCATGTGTGACTTCAAATGATCATAACTTGGTAAATTTTTATCACCTTGGGCCCACTCTTTTTCCATAATGATCTTAAGGATATGAAATTTAGTCCTTATTTTATGTTTAAAGTGAGAAAATGGATGGAAGATTCCCTAAGGATATAAAAGATTATAGGTAATTTCATGATTTTTTGCCAACTTCAACAATTCATAACTCTCTCAAATTTTGGAGATTTTGAATGGTTAAAGTTTCAAAGTGTCATTTAAGAGGTCTATTTCATTACATCTTCTTTGGTCAAGAGCAAATTCCAAGTTGAAGACCATGTTTGGATGCAAAACATTATAGGTCACTTTTGAAGAAAAATTTGAAATATTTCTAAGTATGGAAAGTCAACCCTTTTTCTCCAACTTTGACTCAATGCAACTTTCATCTCAAACATCCATTTGATTTAATTGTTTTTCCATTGCAAAGCTTGTAACGTCATCATTCTAAAGCATCAAGAATCATGCCCTAAGACCCCTTGAGCTGAGAATGCCATTGGTTTGAACTTAGTAACTTGAAACTGAAGTTTCTTCAAAAGTCAGAATTTGAAATCATTGATTTAGCTTCTAAACACGTTTAGTGAACTTCCAGAAGTGATTAGCACATCAAAACGCATGTTTTGGATGAGTTTTGATCAAGTTAGAAGTCACACTTTTCTTGTTTGCAACTTTACACGATTTCCCTCTAAACTTCATCATTTCACACGCTTGGACATTCCATTTGATTCCCTATAAATAGATGGTCATCCCTCATTCATTTTGTCAAGCTTGGATAGCCAGAATCACCCTGCCAAACTTGTTCTATAACTCAAATTTCCGTAACTTAGAAATCTATGTTCAAGCCCTTTTCAATCCAATTTCTCTATCAATTTACCTTCCTTGATCTTCCCTGAAGCTAACCATACAATTACCTCCAAGAATCGTGCCCTATATTGCTCCATAAAAGTCTAGTTTCAGAGCTCTGCAACTCAAATTCAATAGGTAGACTTCTCCATCAATTCTTCAAAAATTTAATATCATTGTGATGCTCTCATTTCCCTGGTTCTAGTTGCAACACTTACTTTTATCTGGAAACATATTTTGACCATGAAATTTCAAATCCCTTTTCAAAACTTTCTTTCCAAATTGCTTGAGCTACAGTTTATATAAATTTGTCACGAATGTGTGGTTGTCTTTGTCTTGAATAGACGAAGCGAATGACATAGGTCTGAGCTTCTGATTTTACAGTTTGAGTGACCTGCAATTCACGTTGGTTGGAGGTTAAAGATGACCAACGTGTCATCTTCCAACCAATGAAAGCGCGCCATCTGTTTTTTTGAAAATCTGATTTGATTATTGATTCTATGCTTTATTCACTAATGACCATGATATGCACAGTGCGCCAGATCCCTTGGATTTGATTACTAACGCGTTTTGACTCTCATCTAATGGTCCACATATTTTTGACTTTATTTTTCTTTTCTGATTTTTATATTTAATTGTTGTAAATTTCAAAAAATCATAGAAAATTCATTTTTAATCCAAAAAATCCGAGAAAATTATGAAAAACATTTTTGAATTTTCTATTTCCGTTTTTTATTTTTTCACAATTTTATTTTGTATTTTGATATTTTTTTTATAAATTTTCACTTTATTTGATTTGTTTTAAATATTTAAAAATACTTTTATGCATTTTTTAATTCTGAAAAAATTATGGAATGATCCAATGATATTGTGACAAATATTGGTGACCTCATTTATTTTTTATTTCTGACTTTGGTATTTTTTACCATTTTTGGTTCATTTTACTCATTTCTTTTAATTTTAAAAATAGTTTCTGACTTTAAAAAATTACCAAAAATTTTGTAAAAATATTTAAGTCCAGTTATGATTTTTCTATGGTTTTACTTTTTATTTCTTGATTAATTTGAACATAGTTAATATTTTTCTCTTTTATTCTATTTTAAAACATTTTTAAACTTTTATTTAATGTATATACTAAAATGAAATATTATTTTGTGATTATTTTCTGGCTGATCTTGGGTTAAATTTTTGATTATGAACTTTGTTAACATTATTGGATCCATGATGTTGAGTTTAACTCCATAAAAATAAATGAATGATTTTAATAATAGTTTAATTGAAATTTAACTCAAATGTGGTTTCTATGTTCTTTCGCACCCCTCTTCATCTTCTCCTTTTCTTATTGCACTAAGTGTTATTGGAGCATGATCTCTATATCATGTCTCAAAATAAATGGTGCATAGATTGCTATTAACCGGCCTCAAAATAGGTGCGACTTTTACATAAGTCCACTTACGATTGCTTAACATAGCGCTAAATTTTGTTCCAATTCGAATAGATGATCATTTGTGGCCCAAACCTATGTTTGCAAGCCCAAGTATGTTAATTTGATCTCTTTTATTCTATAACCTTGAGATTCATTGTGTGGAGGATTTGGTTCTACTAATCCTCTAATGGATCTACAACACTTTTGGTCAACGCGGATCATTTAAGCATCGTTGATATTCAAATGGTACTTTTGAGGATTCCAAATGGATGATATACTTGACAAAAAATAAATGCAACTTGTTGTGTGGAGGCTTTGGTTCTACCAATGCTCTAATGAGTTCCAAATGCAAGTTTCAAGATGGTCATCCAACTAACCACTAATTATCAAACTATTTTTACTTTATGCCTTTTATTTTTTATGCTTTATGTACAATTTACTTTAAGCATTACATTTCATGTCATTTTATTTTATTTTTAATTTATATTTTTGCTCACTTGAGCTTTTTTTTCTCTTCTAAGACACCTAATAATCAACATGAACCATAAAAACCTTTAATGATACTTGGACTATTTGGATACTATCCTTGGCATTATGGAGCATTGGACTTCTTGGACTTAGGAATAGAAACCTTGGCCTATGTTGGAGACCTTGTGACCTTGATGGAGATTTTGTCTGGAGTTCTTGAGGTTTACCTCAAGACATTGAGTTGTTTGTTTGTTTTGTGTATAGGTTATTGTGATTACATACTTTGTTTGTAATATGGAATTCACCCGTATACAACCGTTACTCTGCCCAATTTTTGTGAAGACTTAATATACTTGAAGTTTGGTTCTCTCAAGAGGTCTAGTATCTTTGCTTGCTTGGTTTCAATCCAAAGAATGAGAATTATATCTTGGCTCATAATGTCAAGTATTGGCTTCTTGTTGGTTAGATAGTTCTTATCCCTAGCTTTTACCTTATGCTTTAGGATAGTCTCTTCTTCTCCTCCCATCTTCTTTAATTTCAAAAATCCTCTCTCTCCTTTTGAAAACTCTTCTTGTTTCTTTTAAACTTGAACCACTTTCATAATAAACTTGGACTTAGGTCCATGCATTTTCAAAAACTTTTCATAAATAAACTTTAATCAACTTAATGATACCTTGACATTTTTTGTGAGAAGACTAAAAGTCAATCAATCTCATTTCAAACCCTTTTGCCACTTTGGATTTTTATTTCAAAACCTTTCTCAAAAGATTAGACTCTTGTCAATCCTTGTAGTGATGCAAACAACTATACTTCTATAATATATAGTGAAGAGAGATATTTTCCACTTGGGTGTTGAGTGAGGCATTGTTGATTTTAAAATCCAAGCCATATACTCCACTTTGAGATGATGCAAATTCTCGTTTCTCATGAATGTGGGTAGTAAGTATGTTTTTCCACACGGACAATGACGATGATGTCTTATCTTATAAAATTAACCAACACACTTGTGTCTTAAAATTTTTAAAGGTGAATTATGTGTACCCTGATCCCCTATTGCATGAAAGGTGGTATGTAGGAACTAAAGGTTTGCAACTGCGGCGGGTGCAAAAATCATAAAAAATATATTTCTTTTCTCACCTCCACCATCCATTTTCATACAACATTTTATAGGCAAAATATATAGATTTTACAAAGAGGTTCCTTCGGAATACCATAGATGTTTAGGGTGCTAATACCTTCCCTTTGCATAACCAACCCCCTTACCTTGAATCTTTCCCCCTCTTTTTGGGTTACTCTCTCTTTTCCCATTCCTTTAGAAACAATAAAGCGCGGTGGCTATTTTTATTTTGATATGTATAAGTCTAGTCAATTCAATGCTTAGTCTTAAAACATTTCTACCGCTACAGAAAAAATGGTGACTTCACTGGGGAAAGATTGACCTCTTGCTGGTCCATCCCTAAGTGGGTTGAGCCTATCTTTGTTTATATTTTTATATATGCTATTGTTGTTTATGTGTTATATGTTGTATATATGTTTGTATGGATTTTCCTGGTTTTCAGGGTGCTTGATGATTACTTATAAGTCCTATACCCGAACTTGGGAAAACTTTAAGATAGGACGGGAGGTATAGTCATGTTAACTTTGATGGAGTAATCCCAAAAAAGGAGGCATGAGATCCCTTACTCAACGGAGGCCCCTTTGACTGTAGTGTCGTTTACTGAGTAATTGGGAAGACGTACTGCTTTCGACCTGGAGCCTGCTGAAGCTGAGGACCATAGAATACCTAACCCATCTTGGCCTTTTAGGTGTAGTGCGGAAGCTATGACGGAGTAATATGGAAATAGTTGTCACACGATACTACACTTGGACGAGTTTTTCTTGAGAATATTACTAATTAGCGAGTTAATCGAGAAGTTGGTAATATCTGAAGGAAGGATGTAGACTCTGGGAACCTCTAGAACCTTGTTCAGCCGGTGATAAATTTTATACCAATACCCTATGGGTAGTACCTTCGACCTCATGCTCGTGACGTTGAACCTATGAACCCTATATGTGTGGTCTTGTGTGTGATTGTTGCATCATGCATCCCTGCACTAATAAGCATCTTTTAAAGAAATTTTATTTCGAGGGAATTAAAAGTTGACCATTTGTGAATATCTCAGGAATTTTGACCATGGATTCTGGAAAAATAAAGACTGGAAAATACAGTTTAAATGATCCCAAGATAGATGAGTTGATCAGTCTAATTCCCAAGATTGAGTGCTCTGTAGATTTTCGGAAAAATTATGGATCCATCATTCCTCTTATGAAGCTTAGGATGAAGAAGAGTATTCTCTCGACCTTGGTCCAGTTCTATGATCCGATGTATCATTGCTTTACTTTTCCCGACTATCAGTTGATACCTACACTAGAGGAGTATTCTTATCTGTTGGATTTACCTGTTATCGATCGTGTTCCTTTTACTGGTTTGGAGGGTGAGCCAAAACCACATAAGATTATTACTTTATCCATCTGGGGAAGTCTGAGGTGGAAGCCCATATGACTACTAAAGGATGGATTACATGATTACCAGCCCAGTTCTTATTGGAGAAAGCTCGTTACTTTTACAGGATGAAGAGTACAGTCGCTTTTGAGGCCATCTTTGCTCTACTTTCTTACGGGTTATTTTTATTTCCTAATATGGATAAGTTTGTTAACGTTAATGCTATTAGGATCTTCATGATTGGAAACCCAGTTCCTACATTTTTGGGCGATTCTAATTACTCTATTCATCTTCGGAATTCTTATCATGGGGGGATGATTATCCGTTGCACGCCTTTGTTATACCAGTGGTTTATCTCTCATATGCCTCAGTCTGATGCTTTTTGGAATGTTAGGAAGGAACCCCGATGCGATCCTAAGATCATGGCACTTACTCACTCGGATATTAATTGGTATCATCGAGTTTACCAGGATGTAGAAATTGTCGACAGTTGTGGTAGTTTCCCCTATGTACCTCTTCTTGGTACAAAGGGAGGAATTAACTACAACCCTGTTCTTGCACGACTACAACTTGGTTATCCGATGAGGGATAAACCAAATAGTATTCAATTGAGTAGTTTCTTTCTGAAGGAGGGAGAAGACCATAAGGAAGCTAGGGAGCAGATTGCGAAGGCTTGGCGTCACATTCATAGGAAGAGTAGGAAAGACTTGGGACCTAGGGGGGCTGTTTCTTTGGAGCCTTATTTTCAGTGGGTCCAAACAAGAGCTATTCAGTTGAAGATGCCGTATTCCCAGGAAACACCTATGCCTAATTTGTTTGTGAAGACCACTCCTCCCTTATTGGATGATGTGGAAGAGCTACAACTTGCTTTGGTCAGGATGCAGCAGGAAAAGGATGCTTGGAAGAATAAGTGCCAAACTTTAGAGATTTCCTATAGAGCAGACTTGAAGGAGAGAGATGACTTAATTGAGATTCTTGAGAGTCGGGATGTAGAGATGATGGAAAGGCAAGGGGATTTATTTTCTCCTAAGCCTCAGTCAGTTGATAGTTGCTCACTTCCTAATTCAGGTGATTGGAAGGAAGTTGCCACCAGATATGCTGAAGAAAACCAGAGGTTGAAGGCTCAGATTACCAGGCTTACAGGGAAGCGCCAATGTATAGAGTGATCTCCATTAGCTTTACTTCCTAGGGTTTTAGACTTTATTTTCATCTTGTATTGGGGATTGTTGAAACTTGTAACCTATTTTGAAGTTATTATAATAATTTTTTTTTTAGTATTTCAAATGTGTTATTACTTTGATATTTGCAAAGTGTCTATAAATATTTAAGTCCCTTGAAATGTTAATAATAAAATTAATCATGTGCATTGCATATCATGCATCATATTGCACGTATTTCTTGAATTTGTTATGTATATCCAGGTGTCTTACCAAGCTTCTTTACTTTGTTCAGCAAGTTGACTTACCACTACAACACTCGATCTAATTTCAGAAGGAAGATGGACAACTTAGAACAAGAGAATCGCGAGGTACGCGAGGAGGTTTCTGCTTTGAAGGCCGACATGGTCAATCTTACTGATCTGATGGAATATCTGGTGGCTGCTCAGAATCAGCCACCGAGTGTTCAACCTCAACCAATAAGGGCTACTACTGAAGCTCCAACTGTTCTTGTGTCTGCTACCCCAGTTTTTGTTCGAGAATCGCATGCCTTAAGGTTATCCATGGGGAATGTCATAAAATTTTGAACCTGAAGGTTTCAATCTTGGTCCTCAAGAAGCTCTAGTTGTTCAGACTACTGTTACTCCTGCACCTCCTGTGGTGCACGCTGCTCCTGTTGCACCTCCTTCGGTGAATTTGGTCCCATTTGTTAATGATGATGTGTGTCATCCTTTTCCTTCACCAAGTGAATACTTGGGTCTTTATGACAGAATGGACGACTTTCAAGAACAGTTTGACAAGATGCGGAGGGAGATGAAGGCCCTCAGAGGAAAAGAGTTATTCGGGAAGAACGTGAATGAATTATGCTTGGTCCCAAATGTTAAGATATCTGCAAAGTTTAAGGTCCCAGAGTTCGAGAAGTACAAGGGAAACACCTGTCCTCGTGCTCATCTTGTGATGTATGTAAGTATAATGTCTACCCATACTGATGATCAGCGTCTGCTGATTCACTTTTTTCAGGATAGCTTGACCGGTGTTGCACTGAAGTGGTATATGAGTTTGGATAGCGTCAATATCCATACTTTCAATTACTTGGGAGAAGCATTTATTAGACAATACAAATATAACGTGGACGTGGCGCCTGACTGTGATCAACTCAGGGCCATGGTTCAGAAAGACAGGGAATCATTCAAAGAATATGCACAGAGATGGCGTGAGGCAGCCGCCTAAGTGATTCCTCCCATGGAATAGAAGGAGATGACTAAGATTTTATTGAAAACTATGGGTGCTTTCTACTATGAAAGGATGGTAGCAAGTGCGCTAAGTGACTTTACTGAAATGGTAGGCATGGGTGTCCGTTTATAAGAGGCATTAAGAGAAGGCCGTTTAATAAAGAGTGAAGGATCTGGGAGCACGAAGAAGACATCTTATGGGTTTGCCAAAAAGAAGGAAGGAAATATAGATGATGTTATACAAGAGAGGAGGGTTGATCCTCCTAGGAGAAATTATCAGTGTCATCAGCAAGTCGCCTCAGTTACTCTAGTTGTTGGTGTAGCTCCAACCACCATTGCTTATCAGAGACCATCCCAGCAGGGGAATCAAGGGTATAATCAGAGAAGAGAGAGTTATGATCCTATTCCTATGAGTTATACAGAATTACTCCCAGAATTAATTCATAAGAAGTTGGTTCAGACCTGACCACCTCCTGTTGTACCATCACCATTGCCTTGGTATTACAAAGCAGACCAGACATGTGCTTTTCATCAGGGAGCACCAGGGCATAATGTTGAGAATTCCTATCCTTTGAAGACTGAGGTGCAGAAATTGGTGAAGTCTGGTATTCTATATTTCAAGGATGTGGGCCCTAATGTGAAAGACAATCCTCTACCCAAGCATGTATGAGCGAATGCTATGAACATGGTGGCCGGTTGTCCAGGCGACTACCGGATTTTTGATATTCATCTGGTTAGAGGAGATTTCGTGAAAATGCATGCAGACCTCTATGAATTTAGCTACTACACGCATGACCGTGCCGGTTGTGCTATCTACAGTACAAATATACAGGTTTGCGACAAGATAAAGGCTGACTTGCAGGAGATGATGGATGAGGGCCTCATCCACATAATCAGGCCTAGGGTAGAGTATGAAGAGGAAGTGAACATGGTTTCTGGATGTCCTAGAGAGTTCATAATTTTTTATGTGGAGTATATGAATGAGGATCTTGTACAATTGCATGCTACTTTCTGCCACATGGCTGGTCAGGTGGAACATCAGTATGGATCTTGCCGAATTTTCTACCTGGACTCCCGAGGATGTTCAATTGTGAGGAAAGGTGTTCAATTGTTGTTGGATAATAGAACTATCAAGGTTATAGGTCAAAGGGATGATTACCATGAGGTTGATATCATTGAGGTTTGTTTGGCTGAAGAAGAGTTGGATGATGAGTATGCCTCTGCAGATGAGTTCTTCTCATATGAAGATTTGTTTTCCAGAGATGACTCCATGATGAATGATTGTGTAGAAGAAGGGGTAAACGTCATTGTGCCTTGTTTTGGTGTACCCGCCCATTTTGAAGTTGAGTATCATAGCAAGCCGGCTATTACTCCATTGGTGATTAGTTTGTCGGGTCCCGTCCCCTACAAGTCAGATAAGGCTGTACCCTACGAATATAACGCTACAATCTTAGAGAATGGTGTGGAAGTTCCCATCCAGCCAATGCCTGATGTTGGAAATATTTCTGGGACTAGCAGAGTGACCCGCAACGGTCATGTATTTGCACCAGTTGTTCGTGGAAATGTTAGTACTGGAAAGAAAGTTGTGGAAAGTGTTGAACCCAAGAAGGAAATAGGTGAATCTAGTGGAACTACGTTAGATAAAGAAGTGGATGATATTTTAAAGATAATCAAGATGAGAGACTATATAATTGTAGATCAGCTACTGCAGACTCCTTCAAAAATATCTATCTTGACTTTATTGATGAACTCCTCTGCTCACAGAGAATCTTTGATGAGGGTATTGGACCAAGCTTTTGTGGAAAGTGGCATGCCTGTAGACCAATTCAACAGTATAATAGGGAACATTACATCATGTAATAACCTGAGTTTCTGTGATGATGAATTGCCCGATAAAGGAAGGAATCACAAGCTGACCCTCCACATCTCTATGAACTGCAAGAATGATTCACTATCCAATGTACTGATTGATAATGGATCTGCATTGAATATTATACCGAGGAGCACACTTATGAAGTTGAAATATCAAGGAACGCCCATGCGCCCAAGTTGCATCATTGTGAAAGCATTTGATGGATCAAGAAAAGCTGTTATTGGTGAAGTGGACTTGCCCATTCATATAGGCCCACATTTGTTTCAGATTAATTTCTAGGTCATGGATATTGTACCCACTTATAGCTGCTTGTTGGGACGGCTATGGATACATGAGGCAGGGGCTATCACTTCAACTTTACACCAAAAGTTGAAGTTTGTACATGAAGGAAAAGTGGTGATTATAAATGGAGAACATGCATTATTGATATCTCATTTGTCCTCTTTCAGCATTGTGGAGGCGAATGAAGCTGCTGTCGAAACCCAGTTCCAAGCTTTATCCATTGATAACATAAGGGGAAATGAGAATTCCACGGTTTCACTTAAGGATGCACAATAAGTTATGCGTAATGGTCATAGTGAGGTATGGGGACAGATTATGGATCCACCTGTAAACAAGAATAGAGCTGGCTTGGGGTTCTCTTTGAAAAATGACAAAGGTAAGAGCATGAATCTGAAGTCTGCTGCAGGCAAGTATCAAGACATCTTCCGTAGTGGCGGTTATCTTCATCCAACTGTTTCCGGGATTAATGCCATTATGAAAGATGAAGCAGAGTCAGAAATGCCAAATTACGTGACACACATAGTTAGTGTTCAGAATTGGAGCACCATTGACGTTCCCTCTTGCATACATGTTTCAAAGTAATTTGTCTTGTTAATCTTTTTGAAAAGCTTCCACTTTGCCCAAGGTGGAAGTATTAATATTGTATGGGCTTCTTTGTTTGTTGTGACTTTTAAAATCAATAATAAAAGTTGTCTTTGTTTCCCCAAATTGTGTCTTTATTTTATGCTTTTTCTTGGAAAATGGTAATCAGAAAAAAACCTTTCAAAATAAATTATAACTGAAATTCAATCTGCATGATCACTTGTTATGTGTGTCAGTTTCTAAAAATAATCATAAATCATATGTGCAGATTAATTAAAAAACCCGTTAAATACAATGAACCTGCACCCTCTCCCAACTTTGAATGTCCTGTGTATGGGGCCTAAGAAGAAGACTATGATGAGATTCTAGAAGAGGTCTCACGGTTGCTTGAGCGCGAGGAAAATTCCATTCAGCCATATAAAGAGCCATTTGAAGTAATCAATTTAGGTTCAGAAGAAGATCCGAAGGAAGTCAAGATTGGAGCACTACTGCATCCTGATGTGAAGAGCAGGTTGATTGAGTTATTGAAAGAGTATGTGGATATTTTTTCTTGGTCTTATCAAGATATTCCTGGTCTAGATACATATATTGTAGAGCACCGTTTTCCGTTGAAGCCAGAGTGTCCGCCAATCAAACAGAAGTTGCGAAGAACTCACCCGGGTATGGCAGTGAAGATCAACGAGGAAGTTCTAAAGCAGATTGATGCCGATTTTCTTGTGACATCAGTGCACCCTCAATGGATTGCCAATATTGTCCCAGTACCAAAGAAATACAAAAAAGTTCGCATGTGTATAGATTACAGAGATCTAAATAAAGCTAGTCCAAAAGATGATTTTCCATTGCCACACATTGATATGTTAGTGGATAGCACATCAAAATTTAAAGTTTTCTCGTTCATGGATGGATTTTCTGGGTATAATCAAATAAGAATGGCTCCTGAGGACATGGAAAAAACAATGTTTATGACACCCTGGAGAACATTCTGTTACAGAGTGATGCCCTTCAGGTTGAAGAACGCTGGTGCAACGTACCAGAGGGCTATGACAACCTTATTCCATGATCTGATGCACAAGGAAATCGAGGTATATGTTGATGATATGATTGCTAAATCCCAGACTGAAGAAGGGAATGTAAAAGATTTGTTGTAGTTGTTTCAGTGTTTGAGGAAGTATCGTCTCCGCTTGAATCCAAATAAATGTACCTTCGGTGTTCGGTCAGGGAAATTGTTGGGTTTCATTGTTAGCCATAAAGGAATTGAAGTTGACCCTGACAAAGTCAAAGCAATTCAAGAGATGCCAGCGCCAAGAACTAAAAAGCAAGTCATAGGGTTCCTCGAGCGTTTGAATTATATTTCCAGATTCATTTCTCACATGACTGCCACGTGTGAACCGATCTTTAAGTTGTTAAAGAAAGATCAAGGTTGTGTATGGACGGATGACTGCCAAAGGCAATTTGAAAGTATTAAAGAATATCTGCTTGAACCTCCTATCTTTCTCCCTCCTATTGAAGGAAGACCGTTGATTATGTATCTGACAGTGTTAGATAATTCCATGGGTTGTATTCTGGGACAACAAGATGAAATGAGGAAGAAAGAGTATGCCATTTATTATCTCAGTAAAAAGTTTACTGATTTTGAGTCACAGTATTCCATGCTGGAAAAGACATGTTGTGCTCTGGCCTGGGTGGCAAAACATTTGCGGCAGTATATGTTGAATCACACTACTTGGTTGATCTCCAAAATGGATCCAATCAAGTGCATTTTTAAAATCCTGCTCTTACTAGGAGAATTTCCCACTGGAAGATGCTATTATCTGAATATGATATCGAATACCACACTCAAAAAGCTATTAAGAGCAGCGTGTTGGCAAATTATCTTGCTCACCAACCAGTTGATGATCATCAGTCTTTGAAGTATGATTTTTCTGATGAGAATGTGATGTTTTTGAAAGTAAAAGATTGTGACGAACCATTTCCTGAGGAAGGTCCTGATCCCAAATCTCGCTGGAGTATGATATTTTATGGAGCTGTGAATGCTTATGGTAAAGGAATTGGTGCTACGATTGTCACTCCACATGGATCACACATTCCTTTCATTGCAAGGTTGACATTTGATTGTACTAATAATATGGCAGAATATGAGGCTTGCATCATGGGTCTCGAGGAAGCTTTTGATCTCAGAATTAAAACTCTATATGTGTATGGCGATTCAGCTTTGGTAATAAATCAGATTAAAGGAGAATGGGATACTCGTCACCCCGACTTGATCCCTTACAAAGATTATGCTAGAAGATTGTTACCCTTCTTTAATAAAGTTGAATTCCATCACATTTCTAGGGATGAAAATCAAATGGCGGATGCTCTGGCAACTCTGGCTTCTATGTATCAAGTAAATGCTTGGAATGATATACCTCGAATTGTAGTTTGGCGACTGGATAGGCCCGCTCATGTGTTTACAACAGAGGAGGTAGCAGATGAAAAACCTTAGTATTATGATATCAAACATTTTCTTCAGACTCAAGAATACCCGATTGGTGCTTCAAATAAAGATAGAAAGACATTAAGAAGATTGGTTGGCAGTTTCTTCCTCAGTGAAAATGTGTTGTACAAGAGAAATTATGACATGGTCTTTCTCAGATGTGTGGATAGACACGAAGCAGACATGTTGATGCATGAGATTCATAAAGGTTCATTTGGCACTCATGCCAATGGACATTCGATGACTAAAAAGATGCTAAGGGAAGGTTACTATTGGCTGACAATGGAATCTGATTGTTACAAATTTGCAAAGAAGTGCCATAAATGCCAGATTTATGCGGACAAGGTTCATGTGCCTCTGACACTTCTCAATATGATCTCTTACCCATGGCCTTTCTCTATGTGGGGTATTGTGATACGGTGGGAGAACTGACTTGAGGGTTTTGCGTTTTATCGCAAATGTTGCGGTTAGCAAGATTCGCCACCGACTTTTCTTTTATCCAAAAGGAAAATGTGTTTGGTGTGGTTTTTTAAAAGTATTTTATAAAAGAGGCCATTGTTTTGGCAACCTTTGTAATGATTCTCGTTCGTAAGAATGTATACAAAGATGTTTGTCTTTTTTGAAAATGTTTTCAATGTTTGTGAAATGTTTGGAAGTGTGTGTGTTTATTTTGAAAATAGCAAGGATAGTTGTTTGGAAATGGAGCAAGTAACTAGAAGTAATCTACCTACTCAAATGTCTTTCTTATGCATTTTCCATTCCTTTGACATTGTTGTCTTACCATTGATTTGGTATGCAACCCTATCTTTGGATGTAAACGGGATGGGTGTGGGTCATCGTATGACCATGATTAGCAATGTTGCAAAGTATCTTAGCATTTTTTGAGGGACCAAGATCATTTTGTAAGGCAACTTTGAATAGCGTCATCGAGGGACTATGATCTTATATTTGTTTATTTTGCCAAGATACTTCACATGCGTAATATGGACATTTTTGTATAAGGAAACCAAGAGGAGAAAACCTAAGGATGCTTGTGTGCAAGTGTGTTATTTTCATGCTTTGATTTTATCTTGCATTAGGGGTTTTCTATTTGCTTTGCTTTGACCTTACCATACAAACCCTAATTACTAACATGGCATGTAAAGCGGTAAATTGTGTAATGTAAAGATTACTAAGCTATAAAAACAATTTATGGGAGGGGGAATACAAATTTGAATGGGGATTTGCAAGAATGTAAATCTAAATAAATTATTACAACCAAATCGAATTTGTACGAATATTAGAATAAACAATATATAATATTTAAATGTGCCATATTATGTACATGCAAGAAAAGGTTTTTGTTTTGTTTTTTATGTGAAAAGAAAATTTAACCTAATCCTAAAAATATAAGGGAAAGAGATTAATTCTTAAAAAAGAAGGGTTAACCCTAATTTCTAGTTTGAAAGAAAATAAGGTTCTTATGTATTATTTTTATTTATTTTGTATTAAAAGTAATAAATAATATTTGATGAAAATGTTTAGTTTTTATATGTAAAAATAGATATTTACAAGTATATATATGAATATAAAAGAAAAAAGATAATAATATATCTAAGTTTATTTTACAAATTTATTTTAAGAAAGATGGTTAGTATAGTGAAGATAAAATATATTTTATGTGAAAAATGAAAAATAAAAATAAAATAAAATAAAAAATACAATATTAACATATTTTATATTTTTTAATGATTTTTTTGTATTAAAGAAAATAATTAATAAACAAAAATGAAAATAAAACAAAAAAAATAAAATATATGAAAATAGTTGGGCCAGGGGTGTTGTAAGGAAACAAGGAATAACATGTTAGCAAAAGCACTAAGGCCCAAAGAAATAAGCCCATCCTGCAAAAACAGGCCAAAAATGAAAACTGAAAAATGTGAAAAAAATAAAAGGTAGCACCAAGGTTCGAACCCAGGACATGGGTCTCACCAGCGCGCTACCTTGCCACTGGGGTGGCTATACATCCGTTTATTTAAGTGAAACAAAAATAACATAACATGAAACACTTCCATGGCCCTGTACTTCATCTTCTTCCTCTAGCCAGCCAAATGCTCTGTAACTTTCTCATCTCTCAATAAAAATGAAAACTGATAACATGAATGTTGTAGCATTTTGTCTCACGGTTCTAACCACATTAATCATGTAAGCTAACAATCAAAGATCAAGATGAATTTTAAAAGCCCTAAATCTAAACCTAAATTTTACAGGAATTTGAACTTCAAAATTCTCTAAACTCAGGCCAAATAAATGCAATATATATATATATATATATATATATATATATATATATATATATATATATATATATATATATATATATATATACACACACACACATGTACAACTTCGTAGCAATGAGGTCTACATTGTTTATTCACAAATTGTGGCCAATGGATGCCTGTATGAAGAGATAGAAGTTGAGATTTTTACCTCTTTCAGTTGAAATCGTGGATGGAGTTGGAGTGAGTTTTATGAAGGCCTGATGATTGCTTGAGCCTCCCTGAGTGTGTTCCAACCCTTGCCTTGCTTTGGAAGTGCCTGGAACTCTCTATCCAAGTCAACTTGCAAGCTTTGAAAACAAAAAATGGCAGATGATGGGGAAAGAGTTACAATACAGGGATGATGGTCTGGATCAGTTAGATATCAAGTAGGTAAAGTGTTTTGATGATTGAAACTTGAAACGCACGAGCCAAATGATGGATTGCTATGCTTATGCAAAAAACTGCAAGTTTTGACAGTTTTTTGGTGAAAGGGAATTTGGGAGTGTTTCAGGCCTCTAGCAAACGTGTTTTCTGTTGCAATGTGTTTGTATATTAGTATGGAAAGAGTTTCAAGTCAGCTCTTCCACAGGTTTTTCCATCCTAGCCTTTTTGCACACTTTCTTGCTTTTGAAGCAAAGTGAAGGGACAAGGCTTCACATGCTTGTACTGGTTTGCTTAGGGTTGGTATATGCTTTGTACAATTTGCTTTAGGCCTGTAATACTTGTATGTGCAAAGGAGACAGGTCCAATGCTCAAGAATTGGGAAATTGAAAAAGTGAAGCTTTTTCAAAATGGCAATGGCCACTTTATGCCATTTATGGAATTACAACTTGGACAATGGCTCTAGGGCTTGGATTAAAGCTTTGTCAACTGAGTAAGCATTAAATTAAGGAGTAAGAAATAAGTTTGGGACCTGTAAAGCATGGATTAGGCAGCATAGGTACTGATTTGAAATTTGTTCTTCATGAAATGACTTGAATCAAAAGTGAGAAATTGCCAACTTCATCTCTTCGATTCTCCCTACTCAAAAATGATCTTGAGGAGTTATTTGACATTTTGTAAAGCTTGCAATGTTCTCTATAACTCATCTTTGAAATTCATTTCAATGTTCCTCTTGGAACTAGGTGAAAAATTTCCATGAAGTTGGGTCCAAAACCTGCCTAAATTATGGCAAACTTTTACTAAGTTATTTATTTCATGAGCACGTATTCACAAAATTATATCTTGAGATCCAAGCATCTTTAGGAAAAAGTGTGTGAAGAAAAGTTGTATATTTCATGTAGGTCTACAACTTTCATGTTGGGAACTTCCTTTGAAACATCTTGTATCATGGTGAAAAAATGGCCTAAAGTTGAGAAAAAATAAGAAATTTTCTATACTTAGAAAAATTTCCTATTTTAAACCCTAATATTCAATCCTTGATTTTTTGATGAAAAAGTTTCACATTTTGACATGTTCTGGTGAATTGTGACCCTTGGCACTTGATTTTGACCAAAAGGTCAAAGTTTGACTTTTCAGTGTACAATTGACTTTTGATCAGTTGACTGCAAATTTCATCTGTCTATCAATGAAATTGAAAAGTCTTGAACCATGTAATTAGGTCAAGATGATACAAATGAACCCTTGAAATCATGCTTAAACTCAATTGGTCATTTGCTAAGTCAAAAATCAGAAATTGCCATTTCTCAGTCAAAACCCTAATTTTGACTATTTTCCCCTTTTGATGATTTGATCAAATTTCTTGAGGAATTGTAATCCAAACTTGATAAAATGATACATATGAGTCTAAAATATTGATGTTGATAAAAAATTATGAGATTTGACTGAAAATTGGCCATGGTTGACTTTTCCCCCAATACAACTGATTTTTAGGTCAATTGTCCAATTGACTGATAAAAAATGTGGTTCAAGGCTTGAAACTTGTCATGAGTAATATTAGGGATCCATAATGATGTTTGAAAGTCATATGAAGAATTGATAGTCCAAGAATCCTTGTGCAAACTCAAACCCTAATTTTGGGTCAACAGTGTAAGATGAGATGTCTTGAGCTGACCAAACCCTAATCCAGTCTTGAGTCAAAGAGATATTGTGAGGAAAGTCTTGATAAATGAGAGGGAAAATTTTGGGGTACAATACCCCAAAATTTTCCCTCCCATATTTCCCAAAACATTGCAAGAAAAATCTCCAAGTTGCCCAAGGTTGCTCAAGGATTGGTCAGACAAACTATCTCCTAAAGCAGTCTACCCTAAATTAGGGTTTTGTGTTGTATCAAGATCCCTGAGTCCAAATGACCTAAAGTGATCCCTAGTGTCCTAATATGCTCCAAATATCATCCATGTAAAATTTCAAGCCTTGCAGAGGAAGTTTGCTCAGTCAATTGCTCAAAGGTCCAAAAATCGACTATGCTAGGGCAAAAGTCAACTGTGACCTATAAACAGTCAAACTTCAATATTTTTTGTAAAAATTATCATTTTGAAGGATATTTCATTATTTGATCAAGGGTTGATCATGATTCATCAAGGATTGCTCAAAATTCATCAAGACTCAAAAGTTGTTAAATTAGGATTTTGTAGGAAAAGTCAACTCAACTTTGACCAAGTATAACTTTCTCATACTTTATGAGAAATGACCCATCCAAAGCTCATTTTAAAAAGGATGAAATTTCCTACAATCCATCTTCATAGCCCAAGATAAAAAAAATGCACTCACAAGAAGTTATGAATTTGGACATTATAGGCCATTTTTGAAAGTCAACAAAAACACCTTTTTTGCCAAAGCTTATAACTTGAGCATGGAATATCAAAATGAGATGAGACAAAAGGGTTGGTTATAGGACATCTCAAGATTTCTAAAATGTCCAAGAACACTTCTAAAATTTCAAAATTGAAGATGTTATGCATTGTTGAAGTTGGACTTTTTTGCAAAATTGCCAAAAGTCAACTATCCCCAAAACTTCAAATTTTGTCAAATGGGCCCATTCTTTTCCACTTGATTTGAGTTTTCATAGTTTCCCACGTGCTCTAACTTCAGCCATGTTCCCACATAACATTTTTATTATTTAATTTGATTTTTATTTGAATTAATTTATTTTAAATCAAATAAAATCATATAAAATCTAAAACTTTGATAACACATGATCTTTTGGATATTTCAGGCTTTGATTACAGTTATTATCATCATCAAATTCGTATCAAATCAAATCATGTGCAAAAAGATTGGAATTAGGCAAATTTGGCAAGTTTGTAAATGGGAATCAAATCCAATTCATGTGCATTGATATGGAGAGATTTGGACCATGTTTCTGACCCTAATGCAGTACACATTACATAAGGAAGCTAAACACACGAAAATAAGGGTTGAAAATTGTGGGAAGAGGCAGAACTGATTTTGCAAAATTCACAAAAAAGTGAGAGATCAAAATCCAGGTTAGAGGTGTTTTCAAGGATCAAGACTTGTCCCAATCAATTCTTGGACATTCACACAAGCTATCTGAATCAAAACCACGCATCCTCAGGCCTCCAAACACACTGTAAGTCCCACGTAAACTGCTCCTGTTCTTGATTTCGTGACTCTGGAATTAGGCATCTTTTTCATGAACTAATAGCATATTTCTAACCCTCATATCATTTGTAAGCTAATGGTAATAGCCAATTTCATTTATGCGCTCTGTATCATGAAACGCCATGGCTAGGGTTTCATTTCTGTTTTTAGGGTTTTTTATTTCAGGAAGAATTGAAGCACATGAAGGACATGGTTGTGATCACGAGTTTGTCACGAATCCAACCATGGTCTTAGAATTCATTTTTGTAGCCTGAGAAGGATTTTTGAGATGAGCAAGCTTGTAGCTACGGACTCCTGTCCGTTGGTATAGGTGGTGATACTTTTGGCCACAGTTGGGAGGTCAGCGATGATGCGTGGCATCCATCCATTGGCCGATTCAAACATAGCGGCCGTGTTATTTTTTTTCTGACCAATAATTCTTGTTTTATTATATTATTATTAATTTGTGTTAATATAACAAACAAATCAATGTGGCGTGGTGGCAAGCGTGTAGTGCATTCTCCTTCAGGACCTGGGTTCGAATCCCAGGTCCCCCACTTTCTCAATAATGTTTGTTTTCAGGTGATTGTATGCATACACTGGCTTGCAGTACACCATGCTCCCTCTCCCATCCAAATGCCAGATGGCCAAGAGCCAGATCTGGTGGCCAATGACTGAAGGTCCACATGGAGTCAAGTCAATGCGCCCCCACTAGATCCCAGATGGTCAAAACGGGCCAGCTTCTAATGGGACAAGGAATTGCTATCAACACCCCAAAACAGGCCCAAATTCTTCTTTTCTCTTTTATTTATATTTTTATTTTTGTTTAAATACTTTAATTTTTTTATTTAATTTTCTAACCAATCACAAAATTCTGTTTTTATTAAATGAAATCACAAATTTTTTTATTCAATCAAACCTCAAACTTTTATTTTTCTTAATAAAGTTATTAATTAATTAGGCCTTTAATTAGAAAACTTTAATTCATTTTGTAAAATAAATAAAATTAATTAGATTTAACTAGGTTTTAACTATTAATTTAGTCATTTTTAATTTCTTTCCTAAATAATCAAAAACTCCAAATATAATTTATTTTTTCATTTAATTAATTAATTTAATTTAATTTGGTTATTTAATTTAGGATTAGTTTCTTTTATTAAAATAAAAACAACAAAAACCAAAAAAGGACATGTTTTCTTTCAAAAGGGTCAAAACCCTAAAATTCGCATTTGACTTAATTTCCCGCGCGTTGTATTTATTTTTATCCAATAATGTACTTGCTTCCGGATTGTAATAGTTAAATAGGACATTTAATTATTTTTATCGCTTTATTTTATTTTTCAAAGGATTTGTCTTTGGTGATGTAAATACCCGACGCCTTGTAATTTAATTTTCGCATTTTATTTCCGCAAATTATAACTGCTAGATGTTTGATAACAGGGTTTGCATGACAAGACTGAATGTTAATCTTAAAATCAAATTAGATCACCCTTAACATGTACAAAGATAAAAATAACTGAAAAATAACACACTCGCACATGCACACTCTTAGGGTACACTCCACTTGGTTGCCTTCGTATGCGGTCATTGAGTATAGGTCGTTTTAGAGGTCGCCCTCTTGTCTAAAGATCATAGTCGCCTCGAAATGGTTGCCTCGGATATTGTTTCCTCAAACAAATAATCTAAGACATTAGGCTTACCGCTAAGGCGTCCTAACATTGCTTTAGTGACCGTATGTCCCTCATTCGAATTGACCCTTAAACTCCAACGATGGTGCTACCTACTCATTAATAGTGGGATAACATTGTCTAAAGGAAATTAGCATAGAACAATTCCTTCTTCGAGTAGGTAGATGGTTCTTAGATACTTGCTCTTTCAAAACAAAACAAACTTTTACACTTACACTCCTTTTCGAACAAAGTTTTCAAAAACACTTCATACGCTCTTGAGGACAGAAGCAAGAGTTAAATCGAAGTTTCAAAACAAAAGCTTTTTCAAACCCACAAGCACAAAGAAAGCAATTTTGAAAACAATGAGCAAGTACCTAAGAGCCCGTGGATAACCACGGATAGAAAGGGTGCTAACACCTTCCCTTTCTATAATCTACCCCCCGAACCCGAGAACTATCTCGAAAATGGATTTTTTCTGTGCTTTTTTCCTTTCCTTGTTGGATAAAATAAAAGTCGGTGGAAACTCTTGCTTACCGCGACATTTTGCGAAAACAAATGCAAAACACAAACCAGCATTCCAAAAACAGTTAGTTCTTCCCACCGTATCACAACAGGTATTGACATGATTGGGATGATAGAACCCAAAGCTTCGAATGGACACCGTTTTATCTTGGTAGCAATTGATTACTTCACCAAATGGGTGGAAGCAGCTTCATATGCTAATGTTACTAAGCAGGTGGTTATGCGCTTCATTAAGAATAATCTTATATGTCGGTATGGTGTGTCGAGAAGAATCATCACCGACAATTGCTCGAATCTGAACAACAAGATGATGACAAAACTTTGTGAGGAATTCAAGATTGTCCATCATAATTCATCTCTGTACATACCAAAGATGAATGGGGCTGTTGAAGCTGCTAATAAGAATATTAAGGAGATAATCCAGAAGATTGTTGTTACTTATAAGGATTGGCATGAAATGCTCCCTTTTGCTTTGCATGGATATCGAACATCTGTCTGCACTTAAACAGGAGCAACCCCGTTCTCCCTTGTGTATAGAATGGAAGCGGTACTCCCAATTGAGGTTGAGATTCCCTCCTTGCGTGTGATAATTGAAACCAAGTTGTCATAGGCTGAATGGGTCCAGAACTAGTTTGACCCATTGAATTTGATCGAAGAGAAGAGAATGACAGCTTTGTGTCATGGACAGTTATATCATAAGAGAATGAATAAAGCTTTTGATAAGAAGGTCAAGCCTCGTGAATTAGAGAAGGCAACCACGTGCTCAGAAATATCTTATATTTTAATGCTGATTCTAAGGGCAAGTGGACTCCCAATTTTGAAGGCCCATATGTTGTAAAGAAAGCCTTCTCTGGCGGTGCATTAATTCTTAAAACTATGGATGGCAAGGAGTACCCACGTCCCATGAATGTTGGTGCACTCAAGAAATACTTCATCTAAAGAAATAAAAGAATAGCTCACTAAGTTGAAAACTCGAAAGGGCGGCTTAGGCAAAAAAGAGCGTCTCGGTAGGCCGAAAACTCGAAAGGGCGGTCTAGGAAAAAATTAGAGACATAAACAGAATAAATTTCCCGCTAAGTTGAAAACCCGCAAGGGAAACTTAGGCAAAAGTTAGGGAATTTCTTGGCAAGTAAATACATGAGACAAGACTTGATCATTGAAGCAACAATCTTCTCGGATCCTCATCATACTTCAACGGAAGTTGCTGCTCAGGATTTCAAAAGTTGTTACAGGGGATGGTGGTCATTGTATCTCAATGTATCTTTTCCATTATATATTACCATTTTCCGAACTTTGTAATCATCCATGGAGTCTCTCCATTTGCAGACTACCATTCTATTAATGAAATTTGAGCTTTTACCCAATTCTTTGTATTTATCATTTTATTTAGCTTGCAAAGACGTCATTTATTATTGATAATAATTTTCAAAGCGAAAAGATTAAATAACAAAATTGATCTTCAAAAAGAATTTACAATTTGCTTTTTACTTTAGAATTTGTGATGCAAAAGAAAAACAAAAATGGTGATCCCAGGAATGGACGAACTCCAGTTGTTTTGAGAAGTTTTTGTTTCCCCCGGGAAGGTTTAGTTGGGATGTTTTCACTGTATTAGGTTGGTGAATCCAGTGTCCCCAGTCAAGTCTTGGTTCTTTTTTTTCTTCTTTTCTGAGTTTGCATGATATGAAGACTCAATCCAAGATTTCTCCAGTGAAGGTTTCGCTTGTTTATTAGAAGTTCTTTTTTCCAGAGAAGTTGGTACAATAATTACTCTCGAAGAACACGTGTCTCTGGTTTCTCCAGTGAAGAACGTATATTGGTTTTACCCTTGAGAATATGGTGTTGACCTCCCCAATGAAGTCAGCACGAAATCCCCAGTTAATGTCTCGATGATGGGGCATTATATGCCTTAGCGAAGTTTGTATGTTTTTCCTCCTTCAAAATGGGCCTGAATTCCCCAGTGAATGTTTTGATGATTTGGTGTCCATCTGCTTTACTTGAAATTAGTTTTGCAATCCCCAGTAGAAGCGTTACATTTGAAAACATTTATTTCCCTGTTAAAGTATGAATGCTATTCTCTAGTGAAGCCTAGAGAAGGATGTTGTATCTCTGTATCTGTATTGTTTTATCGCTATGTTTTGTTTACTTCCGGATTACGTTTCTCCCCAATGAAGTTAGGCCATGCAATAGGATTTTGTTTCCTCAGTTGGCGCTTAATTTTTTCTTGGAATGTTCATCTTGGATGTGATTTAGCTGAGTGTTGCTTGTGCCCGAGTTGGTTTTGCCTGGTTACTCCCAGTATTATATGTCTGTTTTGTCAGCATATGCACGATAGCACTCATACATTCATACATACATCATGCATAGTTAAATTTGGAAAATCATTGCTCATTAACATTCATTAATATTTTGTAGACATATTATCCTGTTTTGTAGAATTGCGTTGTCCTCTCTCCTATAGAGTGTCAGTCATAAGCAGAAAGTGTATGGTCTTTCAAGTTCCCCACTGAATTATCCCTCGTGGAATATTTTTGCTTTAGCCTTCCTGCACAACTCTTTTTCTGGATGATTTTGGTTTCCCTCTTGAGTTTATTTCTCAAAGGATGTATTTTGGATGACTGTCTCATTCCAGTTTATTTTTGGTTTGAATCTTTGATCCTCAGAAATATTATTACTTATGATATCTGCAGACTTCGAGCCTTGGTTTGAGAATATGCATTTATTTTGCATAAGAAGACTTTATCTCCTCAGTAGAAATATATTTCTTTCCCTAGGAAGTCCCCAGGAAGTCACATTTCATTCCCCAGAAAGCCATTTTTTACAATCCTCCATAACAACAAGTAGCAGGTCTCTTTATTTGAGCAACTTATACTTCCCCGTAAAAGTCGACATTACCCTTTTTGCTTTCTTCCCTATTAGTAGATAGTTTGCAGTTCGTTGCCAAAATTACTCCAGTGGATGGCAAGTCTTTCGATATCACAGAGACAATTCGTTGTGAAATCTTTGTAAGCAAGTCTCTTTATTTGAAACAGCTTATATATTACCCTTTCCAGGCAGAATGCCTCGGTTAAAGAAGAAGTTGAGACCCGTTCTAGGTGAAATGTCAGAATTTTGGGGAAACTTATTATCTTTTTGCTACCCTCAGTGAACATTGGTAGTTCATCGTCAGTGAACGGCGGTGCTATGATATATTCTCTTTCTACCTTTAATGAAAGTTGGTAGGTCACCTTCAGTGAAAGTTGGTGATTGTATCTTTTTGCTACCCTCAGTGAACGTTGGTAATTCATCGTCAGTGAACAAAGGTGCTATGATATATTCTCTTTCTACCTTCAGTGAAAGTTGGTAGGTCACCTTCAATGAAAGTTGGTGCTTGTTATATTTTTCCTACCTTCAGTGAACGTTGGTAGTTCATCGTCAATGAACGAAGGTGCTATGATATATTCTCTTTCTACCTTCAGTGAAAGTTGGTAGGTCACCTTCAATGAAAGTTGGTGCTTGTTATCTTTTTGATACCTTCAGTGAACGTTGGTAGTTCATCGTCAATGAACAACGGTGCTATAATATATTCTCTTTCTACCTTTAATGAAAGTTGGTAGGTCACCTTCAGTGAAAGTTGGTGATTGTTATCTTTTTGCTACCTTCAGTGAACGTTGGTAGTTTATTGTCAGTGAACGGCAGTGTCACGATATTTTATTTTCTCTCTACCTTCAGTGAACGTTGGTAGCTCGCCGTCAGTGAACATCAGTGTTGTTATTTCTTCTCCATTTCTACCTTCAGTGAACGTTGGTAGTTTCACTTTCAGTAAAAGTTGGTGTATCTTTTGACTTTTTACCATCCTCTATGAGTCGGGTCTTTTGATCCACCAGTGATTTATTTTCCTGGTTGGGTTTCTCTTTCGATCTTTATAATCCTTTGCTATATCCCCAGCGGTGTTTTGTGTCTCTTTAATTTTGTTCATATGCATTCATGCTCAAAAGCATTGCATGGCATCTTAGGGCAAAAAATATGGTTTGTTTTATATTTAAGTATCTTCGATCGCGTCGACATAAAGATTTTTAACCTTCGTATCTCCAGATAGAAGAAACTTAAATAATGGCAGCTGTTGTACCCCAATTTTCCCCCCTAAGATCCCTTCATCATACCATGTTGATTCAATCACAACAAGATCACATTAGGGCTTTTGGTTCTCCATATCTTAAGCTTTGCTCTTTGAGGAATCACCAAGCACCTTGACTTGTTTTCTTTTGTGATCATGAATATTTTCTCTTTATTTTTATTTTAATTAATAAAATTCAATGTTGGTTTGTCTTGTTAATAATTTAGGTAAAGGAAATGAGGCTTAGCAAGTTGCTCCATGGGTTCATGAGTTTATTTCCATGCCCTAGTCAATAAAGCTTGAGAATTACCAAACTCACCATTGAAGTTGTTTTGGAAGGGATGGCATGGCAAGGTTATTTTGGTTCACCATATTTCCAAGTTATCAAGATTGATTCAAAGGTGCAAGGGATTGATTGAAGAAGTTGTCATGGTTGGACAAGGCCTTGTTCCCATTGGTCACAAGTGCATATTTCTCTAAATTCTCAAGATATGGAAGTGGTTTTGGTGGCTATGAATTATCCTTTTCATCCTCAATAACTTCTATTTACAGAGTAAGATTTTTGGTACAAGAAGGTGGTTCAAATTTGTCAAGGTTCCTCAAAGCATTTTCTTGATCTAGAAGCTAGGGTTTTGAACTTAAAAGAAGTATATATTGCTCATATTTTGGTATTTTTTAGTGATTCTAAAGACATCCTTCTCTTAAAAGGGTTATTAACAAATCACTTCAAAAGTTTCAAGGAGTTTTCATGTGGAAGAAACTTGATGATGAAGAAAGATTACAAGTCCTCCAGATGAACCCTCATTTTCTCATGTGTGACTTCAAATGATCATAACTTGATCAATTTCTTTCACCTTGAGCCCACTCTTTTTCCATAATGATCTTGAGGATGTGAAATTTACTCCTTATTTTATGTGCAAAGTGAGAAAATGGATGGAAGATGCCCGAAGGATACAAAATATTATAGGTCATTTCATGATTTTTTGCCAACTTCAACAATTCATAACTCTCTCAATTTTTGGATATTTTGAATGGTTCAAGTTACAAAGTTTGATTTAAGAGGTCTATTTTATGCCATCTTCTTTGGTCAAGAGAAAATTCCAAGTGGAAGGCCATGTTTGGATGCAAAACATTATAGGTCACTTTTGAAGAAAAATTTGAAATATTTCTAAGTATGGAAAGTCAACCCTTTTTTCTCCAACTTTGACTCAATGCAACTTTCAGTTCAAACATCCATTTGAGTTCATTCTTTTTTCATTGTAAATCTTGTAACATCATCTTTCTAAAGCATCAAGAATGATGCCCTAGGACCCCTTGAGATGAGAATGCCATTGGTTTGAAATTGGTAACTTGAAACTAAAGTTTCTTGAAAAGTCGGAATTTGAAATCATTGATTTAGCTTCTAAACACTTTGTTTCTGCGCGTTTTTGCCTCTAAACATGTTTAGTGAACTTCCAGAAGTGATTAGCACAGCAAAACGCGCATTTTGGATGAGTTTTGATCAAATTAGAAGTCACACTTTTCTTGTTTGCAACTTCACACGATTTCCCTCCAAACTTCATCATTTCACACGCTTGGACATTCCATTTTATTCCCTATAAATAGAGGGTCATCCCTCATTCATTTTCTCAAGCTTGGATAGCCAGAATCACCTTGCCAAACTTGTTCCATAACTCAAATTTCCGTAACTTCGAAATCAGTGTTCAAGCCTTTTCCAATCCAATTTCTCTATCAATTTACCTTCCTTGATCTTCCTGAAGCTAACCATACAATTACCTTCAAGAATCGTGCCCTATATTGCTCCATAGAAGTCCAGTTTCAGAGCTTTGCAACTCAACTTCAATAGGTAGATTTCTCCATCAATTCTTCAAAACCTTGATATCATTGTAATGCCCTCATTGCTCTGGTTCTAGTCGCAACACTTACTTTTATCTGGAAACATATTTTGACCTTGAAATTTCAAATCCCTTTTCAAAACTTTCCTTCTAAATTTCTTGAGCTATAGTTTATATAAATTTGTTGCGAAGGTGTGGTTGTCTTCATCTTGAAGAGACGAAGTGAAAGGCATAGGTCTGAGCTTTTAATTTTACAGTTTGAGAGACCTACAATTTACGTTGGCTGGAGGTTGAAGATGACTAACGTGTCATCTTCCAACCAATGAAAGCGCGCCATCTGTTTTTTTTTTTTGAAAATCTGATTTGATTAATGATTCTATGCTTTATTCACTAATGCCAATGATATACACAGCGCGCCAGATCCCTTGGATTTGATTACTAACGCGTTTTGACTCTCATCCAATGATCCACATATTTTTTACTTTATTTTTCTTTTCTGATTTTTATATTTAGTTGTTTTAAATTTCAAAAAATCATAGAAAATTCATTTTTAATCCAAAAAATCTGAAAAAATTATGAAAAAGATTTTTGAATTTTATCTTTCTTTTATTTTTTCACAATTTTATTTTGTGTTTTGATATTTTTTATAAATTTTCACATTATTTGATTTGTTTTAAATATTTAAAAATACTTTTATGCATTTTTTAATTCTGAAAAAATTATGGAATGATCCAATGATATTGTGACAAATATTGGTGACCTCATTTATTTTTTATTTCTGACTTTCATATTTTTTTACCATTTTGGATTCATTTTACTCATTTATTTTAATTTTAAAAACAGTTCCTGACTTTAAAAAATTACCAAAAGTTTTGTAAAAATATTTGAATCCTGTTTTGATTTTTCTATGGTTTTACTTTTTATTTCTTGATTAATTTGAACATAGTTGATATTTATCTCTTATATTTCTATTTTAAAACATTTTAAACTTTTTTGAATGTATATACTAAAATGCAATATTATTTTGTGATTATTTTCAGGCTGATCTTGGGTTGAATTTTTGATTACGAACTTTGTTAACATCATTGAATCCATGATGTTGAGTTTAACTCCATAAAAATGGATGAATGATTTTAATAATAGTTTAATTGAAATTTAAGTCAAATGTGGTTTCTATGTTCTTTCCCACCCCTCTTCATCTCTTCCTTTTCTTATTTCACTAAGTGTTATTGAAGCATGATCTCTATATCATGTCTCAAAACAAATGGTGCATAGATTGCTATTGACCGACCACAAAATAGGTGCGACTTCTACATAAGTCCACTTACGATTGCTTAACACAACGCTAAATTTTGTTCCAATTCGAATAAATGATCATTAGTGGCCCAAACCTATGTTTCCAAGCCCAAGTATGTTAATTTAATATCTTTGATCCAATAACCTTGAGATTAATTGTGTGGAGGCTTTGGTTCTACCAATCCTCTGATGGATCTAGAACACTTTTGGTTAACGCAGATCATTTAAACATCATTGATCATTAAATGGTACTTTTGAGGATTCCAAATGGATGATATACTTGACAAAAAGCAAATGCAACTTGTTGTGTGGAGGCTTTGGTTCTACCAATCCTCTAATGATTTCCAAATGCAAGTTTCAATATGGTCATCCAACTAACCACTAATTATCAAATTGTTTTTACTTTATGCCTTTTATTTTTTATGCTTTATGTACCATTTACTTTAAGCATTACATTTTATGTCAATTTATTTATTTATTTATTTGCTCACTTGAGCTTTTCTTTTCTCTTTTAAGACGCCTAATAATCAACATGAACCATAAAAACCTTTAATGATACTTGGAATATTTGGATACTATCCTTAGCATTATGGAGCATTGGACTTCTTGGACTTAGGAATAGAAACCTTGGCCTATGTTGGAGACCTTGTGACCTTGATGGAGATTTTGTCTGGAGTTCTTGAGGTTTACCTCAAGACATTGAGTTGTTTGTTTGTTTTGTGTACAAGTTATTGTGATTACATACTTTGTTTGTAATCCGGAATTCACCCGTATACAACCATTACTCTGCCTAATTTTTGTGAAGACTTAATATACTTGAAGTTTGGTTCTCTCAAGAGGTCTAGTATATTTGCTTGCTTGGTTTCAATCCAAAGAATGGGAATTATATCTTGGCTCATAATGTCAAGTATTGGCTTCTTGTTAGTTAGATAGTTCTTATCCCTAGCTTTTACCTTATGCTTTAGGATAGTCTCTTCTTCTCCTCCCATCTTCTTTAATTTCAAAAATCCTCTCTCTCCTTTTGAAAACTCTTCTTGTTTCTTTTAAACTTGAACCACTTTCATAATAAACTTGGACTTAGGTCCATGCATTTTCAAAACCTTTTCATAAATAAACTTTAATCAACTTAATGATACCTTGACATTTTTTGTGAGAAGACTAAAAGTCAATCAATCTCATTTCAAACCCTTTTGCCACTTTGGATTTTTATTTCAAAACCTTTCTCAAAAGATTTGACTCTTGTCAATCCTTGTAGTGATTCAAACAACTATACTTCTACAATATGTAGTGAAGAGAGATATTTTCCACTTGGGTGTTGAGTGAGGCATTGTTGATTTTAAAATCCAAGCCATATACTCCACTTTGAGATGATGCAAATTCTCCTTTCTCATGATTGTGGATAGTAAGTATGTTTTTCCACACGGACAATGACGATGATGTCTTATCTTATAAAATTAACCAACACACGTGTGTTTTAAAAATTTTAAAGGTGAATTACGTGTACTCTGATCCCCTATTGCACGAAAGGTGGTACGTAGGCACTAAAGGTTCACAACCGTGGTGGGTGCAAAAATCATAAAAAATATATTTCTTTTCTCACCTCCACCATCCATTTTCATACAACATTTTATAGCCAAAATATATAGATTTTACAAAGAGGTTCCTACGGAGTACCGTAGATGTTTAGGGTGCTAATACCTCCCCTTTGCATAACCAACCCCTTACCTTGAATCTTTCCCCCTCTTTTTGGGTTACTCACTCTTTTTCCATTCCTTTGGAAACAATAAAACACGGTTGTGATTTTTTTTAGATCTGTATAAGTCTAGTCAGTCCAATGGCTTAGTATTAAAACATTTCTACCACTACAATCCCAATTGTTGCAAATAGCAAGAGTTGCCACCGACTTTTCTTTTATCCAATAAGGAAAGGGTGAAAAGAACAGGAAAGACCTTTGAGATGTTTTCTTGAGTTCGGGGGGTAGATAATGAAAAGGGAAGGTGTTAGCACATTTTTCATCCATAGTTATTGTTGTACCCCAAAATTTTCCCTCTCACTTATCAAGAATTTTCTCACAAGATCTCCTTGGGCTCAAGACTACACTAGGGTTTGATCAGCTCAAGACACCTCCTTATGCACTGATGACGAAAACTAGGGTTTGAGTTTGCACAATGATTTTTGAACTATCAATGCTTCATATGACTTTCAAGTATCATTATGGATCCCCAATATTACTCATGTCAAGATTCAAGCCTTGGATAACACTTTTGATCAGTCATTTGAACAGTTGACCTAAAAATAAGCTGTATTGGGGAAAAGTCAACCATAGCCAATTTACAGTCAAACTTCATAATTTTTGACCCACATAAACATTTTATACCCATAAGTATCATTTGATCAAGTTTGTGCCATAATTCCTCAAGAAATTTGATCAATTCTCCAAAAGGGCAAAATGGTCAAAATTAGGGTTTTGATTGGGAAAGGGCAATTTCTGATTTTTGACCTAGCAAATGGTCAATTGGTTTAAGGGATGATCTCAAGAGTCTAATTGCATCATTTTTACCTAATGACATGATTCAAAACATTGCAAGTCCATTGGATTGATAGATGAATTTTGCAGTCAACTGATCAAAAGTCAACTGTATACTGAAAAGTCAAACTTTGACTTTTTGGTCAAATTCAAGTGCCAAAGATCATAATTCATCAAAACATATCAAAATGTGAAACTTATTCATCAAGAAATCAAAAATTCAAGATTTCATTTTGAAAAGTCAAAATTTCTAAACTTCGAAATTTTTCTAAGTGTTGGAAATTTCATGTTTTTTTCATAACTTTGGGCCAAATTTTCACCATGATGCAAGATGATTCAAGAGAAACTTCAAACATGAAAGTTGTAGATATCCATGAAATATACAACTTTTATTCACACAACTTCTCCTAAAAATGTTTGTATCTCAAGTTATAATTTTGTGAATACATGCTCATGAACTAAAAAAGACTTAGTGAAATTTTGCCATAGTTAGGCAGATTTTTTGACCTAAATTCATGGCAATTTGTCACATAGTTCCAAGGGGAATTTTCAAAATCAATTCAAATATGAGTTGTATAGCACATTGCAAGATTTCCAAAATGTCCAAGAACTCCTTGAGATCATTCTTGAGTAGGGAGAATCAAAGAGATGAAGTTGGTGTTTTGTCACTTGGATTACAAGCCATTTTGTGAAGAACACTTGACCCAATCTTCAAGCGTGCTGTACAAATCTTGCTTTGAAGGCTTCAAACTTTCTAATCAGTCATTAATTTAATGCTTACATAACTGGTAGAGCCATTGTCCAAGCATTGAAGCCATTATCCAAATTGCATTTCCATTTTTGGAAGAAAGTCACCACTTCCATTTTAGAAAAGTGACTTTAATCACAATGTCAACTCTCCTTGAGCCCATACATTGTTGCTTATGAATAAAAAGCATGTAAAATGAAGAAGCAACATATCTACAACCTGCTAATCAGCCTGCAAACCCTTGTACTTCACATTGAAACCATGCTTGTCAACTTTGCTTTAAAAATAAGTAACCAAGCCATAACATGAGAGTTTCAAATTATGAGTTGTTACAAGCCTCAAAACCTCTTGCTTATAAGTATACACACTGTTTTCAAGTTAAAACACGAATGTTAGTGCCCTGAAACTACCTCAAACACTCAAAAACCAAAAACTTGTTCAAGAACACCATTGATACACAATTTTGTACCAAAACTCATGACCTTCATTTTCACTCGTGCGTTTTGAAAACTAACCACTTAAACACCTTCTATACATCATACCAAAGTAATTCAGGCCCCTATTTCAAGACTGTAACTCCTCCATCACTACCCACTATTTTCAAATTTCAAGCTTGCAGGTTAACTTGAGTAGAGAGATTCAGGGACTTTTAGGGCAAAGTAGGAGTTAAAATACATTCAAGGAGGTCCAGGAAAGCTAAACAGATCCTCAGGCCATCTCAGAAGCTGCTCAAACTCCATTCACGACTCCAGCTGCAAGAGGTAAAAACTCAAACTTCTATCTCTTTATACAAGCATCATTTGATCCTGATTTGTGAAGACAAAATGTTGATATCTTTGCTCTAAAGCTGACCATGTTCATAGTTCCCATTTATATTGACTGTGTATAGAGAATTTTAGATTTGGAATTTCTGAGAAAATTAGGTTTCAATTTAGGGCCAGCAAAATTAGTTTTTATCTTTGACTTTTAGCTTACATAAGTTATATGGTTGGATTCGTGGGAAGAAACACCACAACTTTCATGTTTGAACTTTCCATTTTTGTGGAGAGATGAGGAAGATACAGGTGGTCCGGCTAGGCACGAGGTTGAAGACGAAGTTGTCTTCAGAAAGCAGTTTATAATATATATTTATTATTTAATTATATGACCGGATGAAACAGCCACCCAAGTGGCAAGCGCGCGCGTGCTAAGTCATTGCTTACCTAAAGGGCGAGGGTTCGAACCTGTGTGAACCCCTCTTTTTCATTTTTTTTTTCATTTTTCTGATTTCCTAACAAATTGTTTTGCAGGAGCTAAGCCCTTTGGGCCTGGCATTGTTTTTTGCTAGGTCACCCCCACTGCTTACTTGTGACACCTCCCTGGCCCATTTTATTTTTATTCATTTATTTCTTTTTTCTTTTAAATATATTTTCTAAAATACCAAAAAAATCATAAAAAATTTAAAAATAATAGATTTATATTTGGACATAATTTAAATATTTTTCCACTTTTTTATTTTTTTATTTTTTGTTATTATACTTTATTTATCTTTATTAGTTATCTTGTAAATTAAATTAAAACTAGGTCAATTATTCATTTCTTTATACTTATTTAAATACATTTATTTTAATATAAAAAAGGCCAAAAATATTTCACAACACCATATATTATTTTCAAGACAAAAATACAAAAAAAAAGTACTTTTTCTTTGAACTTAGTTTCTTTTAATCAATTAAATAGAATTAGGGTTTTATTCAAAAATCTTTTCTTAATTAACTTAAGTTAATTTAATCTAATTACTTTTTTTCTCTAATCAGGTTTAGGTTAAAACCTCCTTCATACAAAAATCCAAACCAAAAAATCATTTCTTTCAATTTGCATTTGTACTTTATATATTTCTTCAATTATTTGTACATATTCAATTTTGTTTTAATAGATTAATTAGGTTTATATTATTGCAATACCCATTCATAAATTGTATACCCCCTCCCACAAATGTTGTAATAGCGTAGTAACTTTAAATTTTGCAATTTATCGCTTTTATATAACATGCTAGTAATTAGGATTTATATGAAAAGAATAAAATCAATCAAGTAAAAAATCCTAATTCAAGACAAAAACAAGCATGAAAACAACACACTTGCACACAAACATCCCTAGGGTAAAATCCACTTGGTTTCCTTACAAAATGGCCATATTACGCATGTGAGGTATCTTAGCAAAAACAAAAAAAAAAAGATCATAGTCCCTCGATGACGCTATCTAAGTTGCCTTACAAATGATCTTAGTCCCTCAAAAATAATTCTAAGATACCTTGAAACATTGCTAATCATGGTTATACGATGACCCATGCCCGTCCCGTTTACATCCAAAGATAGGGTTGCTTACCAAATCAATGGTAAGACAAAAATGTCAAAGGAAAAGAAAATGAACAAGAAAAAAATTTGAGTAGGTAGATTGCTCCTAATTACTTGCTCCATTTCAAAACAAACATCCTCTCTATTTTTAAAAAACAAAAACGCATATTTTCAAACATCTTACAAACATTGAAAATATTTTCAAAAGATCAAACATCTTTGTATACATTCTTACGAACGAGAATCATTACAAAGATTGCCTAAACAATGGCCTCTTTACAAAATACTTTCAAAAACCACACAAAGCATAATTTCAAACAAAAGCAAGTGATCTAGCAAGTAACTAAGAGCCCATGGAAAACCATGGATAAAAAGGGTGCTAATACCTTCCCTTTTTATAATCTATCCCCCGAACCCAAGAAACTATCTCAAAGGTATTTCCTGTGATTTTTCACCTTTCCTTTTGGATAAAAGAAAAGTCGGTGGTGACTCTTGCTAACCTCAACATTTGTGATAAAACGCAAAACCTTCAAGTCAGTTCTCCCACCGTATCACAGAACTGGCGAATCTGCTGGGGATAATTCTAAAAGTGGGGTTACCTTAGGGATATATCACATTTATTTGCTTACATTGTTTGACTTGTATGCTTTACATTATGGTTCTTTTTTTGGGTTTGAATCCTCTACCTGTATTTGGGATACATTATAGGTAAGTAGAAATACGTTGTTGAAACTATGCGGGGTATACCGACATGGTCTAAGCAATAGCTACGTTAGTGCGACATATTTGTGGGTACCGGTAGCCTTTGAGTTAATCAAAGAGAATACGGAGCCGTTGAGTGATGTCATGAAGCACTAATGAACTTTTAGAACCTTTACTTGACCAACTTGGTCTTTAGGATGTAGTGAGATGACCGACTTTGGTACAGTCCATAGTTGGTAGATACTTGATACTACACTCATTGAGGTTTGGTTTCTTGGGATATTTTGGTCGCTATTAAAGAGGCTTGTGCTGAAACAATGACTAAGGAAACAAACCAGTGATATTGAGCTCCTTAGAACCTAGTTACTATTACTAGGACAGGTTTAAGCCAACTAAACTTCAAGAGGGTACTTACCTATAAAACTCCATGCAAGCCTAAACCTAGGGACTTGTTTTTTTTGTTTGTATATACATACTTGTACATAACATCATGAACATCATAACATTATACACATTCACTAACCATTTCAAGGTTTTTGGGATTCGTCTTTGTTCTTGTTTTGTAGGATATGGATTCTCTTCGCAGGAAAACTATTCAAGTCAACCTTGTAAGGATCCCTCCACAACTTAAGGAGTTAGCTTCAAGGATTCTTGAAAACTCTCCATTCCCTGAGATACATGGTCGCCTACTCAACTTGGTCACCTCCAACACAGATGAGGACATGATAAAGGTGCTCTTTCAGTTCTTTGATCCTTTGCACCGTTGCTTCACATTTCCCGACTATCAACTTGTGCCTACTTTGGAAGAATTCTCCCAACTCTTGAGGATTCCCATTCTCAATCAACTACCTTTCAACGGTATAGAAAGAGACCCAAAGCCAGAAGATATTGCTCAAGCTCTACACTTGCACTCATCTGATATCACAACTCATTGGGAAACAAGGAGTGGTGTCAAAGGCTTCCTAGCAAAGTTCCTATTTGAGAAAGCCCAAAGCTGTTGGAATTCCTTGGACTTACAAGCCTTTGAGGAAATTGTTGCTCTCCTCATCTATGGGATGGTTTTGTTTCCAAATCCTAATTAACTCATAGATGTGAACGCTGTCAAAATCTTCATATCCCGCAATCCGGTGCCTACATTGCTAGGAGATATCCTACACTCTTTTCACACTCGCACAATAAGGAAAATAGGTGTTCTTATGTGTTGCACTCCTCTCTTGGCAAGATGGTTTATTTCTCATCTTCCCCAATCTGTATTAAAAAATGAGCAAGGTTCAAGGTGGTCACAAAGGTTGATGACGCTCAAACATTCAAACATTTATTGGTGCTCCCGATCCAAAGAGAATGTTATCATTGTCGACCGTTGTGGAGAATTCCCTAATGTCCCTTTACTTGGAATTAGGGGAGGAATAACCTACAACCTTGCTTAGCCTTAAGACAATTTGGTTATGCCCGAAGGGATGACCCGCGTGAAATGCTGATTCAAGGTTTGGTATTTGACTACGACAACGACGATCAAGGTCTTCGCCAAAGATTTATCCGAGCTTGGAGGATGTTGAACAAGGTGGATAGCAAGACTTTGGGGCACAAGAATTCCATCCCTCTTGAGCCTTACCTCAAATGGGTACGAAATCGTGCTCAGAGTCTTATGATGCCTTACCCCTCCATTCTCCCGGTAATCATTGAGCCTGTCATAGAAGGAGATGTTCCATACACTATCCTACATCCTGATATGCCCACCTCTCTTGAAGACCTACAAAGAAATTGGATACAACTCAAGGGGGAGCTATATACCTTCGAAGCCCAATTCTATGCAAGCGAGAACAAGGTTTTGGAACTTACTAGACTACTTCATGAGGAGCAGACTCTGAATGCCTACATCGCACCAAAGAGGATGCAAGCTACCTTTTTATATTAGAGTTTTTGTATTATTTTTCCCGGAAAGGAATTGATGTACCCAAGCATTAACTTATTAATATAATGTGTGTTTCCTTTTTGTATAAAACAATTTTGAATCCTTGAAATCCTTCAAATCATTACATATGCATATACCATTCATCATAACATAAACATGTCTTTTGCAACAATTCTCCTCATCTCTCTACTGTTTATTTCAGTAAGATGGATCTCGAGCAAACAGTGAAGGACCTCCAAGCTCATAATACACAATTTCAACAGTTGCTCTTGACCCTAGCCAAGGGACAAGAAGAGTTGAATACTTTGCTAGCTGAGGAGAAGAAAAAGAAGACAAAGAAGGTAACCAGAGTCCTAAACATGGGAAGAAGATTTCATGGGCAGACAAGAAGGACCTTAGACTTTAAAACGATATCCGGTGAAAGAGACAACCAAGATGGGAAAGGCAAGGAAACAGTTGACCCGTTAGAATCAGAAGAGGAAGAGGAAGAAGAAGACTATTCTGAAGAACAACACCCTCCAGCCGATGACAAGTATAAACATCTCGAAGAGCGGTTGAGTGCGATAGAAATCCAAAAAGTGCCTGGCTTGGACTTTGAGGAATTGGGGTTAGTATCGGGGATTGTCATTCCTCCGAAACTCAAAGCACCTATATTCGCCAAATATGACGGAGTTTCATGCCCTAAAATGCATCTCCGATCATATGTGAGGAAAATCCAACCCCATACTGCTGATAAAGGCTTATGGGTGCACTTCTTCCAGGATAGTCTGTCTGGAACTCAACTTGACTGGTTTTACCAACTAGAAAGAGCTAACGTTCACAATTGGGAAGATCTTGCTGCAACTTTCTACAAGCAATACCAATACAATTATGATCTTGCGCCTACCCGTACTCAACTCCAGAGTATGGCCATGGTCTCCAATGAGGGTTTCAAGGACTATGCGCAAAAATGGACAGACTTGGCTGGAAGAGTTCAACCCCCTTTATCTGAGAGAGAATTAGTAGACATGTTCTTGGGCACCTTGTCTAGTCCTTTCTTCAATCATTTAATTGGAAGTTCATCTGCAGGCTTTACTGAACTAAAATTGACCGGAGAGAGGGTAGAAGCCGATATAAAGAGTGAAAAGATTCAGAAAGACACATCTTCTTCTACAGCTGTAAGGAAGCCTTTCATCAGAAAGAAAGAGGTGGCTGTTGTATATCCGGAAAGAAACCCATATAGGGCCGAACGCTGACCAATGGTGGGTGTTGTTATGATTCCTAAGCCAACGTCTGATCAGTAAAGAAATAATCAACCAAGGATGGAAAGGCCAGTCAGGCAGTTCACCAGAATCAACATGACCTCGTATCAAGTATTACCGCATCTACTAAGATCCAACTTGGTGACCTTGAAAGAAGCTCCGAAAAACTCCAACACAACATCTCCTCATTATCATCCCCATGCCTGTTACGCATATCACTCTGAAAGTCCTGGTCATGATACTAATAACTGTTGGGCTCTAAAGAACAAAATACAAGACCTCATTGAAGCAAAAGAAATTGAGTTCGATGCACCCAAAAAGCCAAATGTCATTTCTGCCCCTATGCCCAGACGTGGCCACAATACCAATTCCATTGAAGAAGGATTTTTTGTTACTTCAGTTGATGAACTTATGACCCCACTTCTGACTATTAAAATGAACTTGTTGAATGCCGGTGTGTTCCTGGTGTGATATGGTGGGAGAACTGACTTGAGGTTTTGCGTTTCGTCGCAAATGTCGCGGTTTAGCAAGAGTCTCCACCGACTTTTATTTTATCCAAAAGGAAAGGTAAAAAAGCACATGAAAGACCTTTGAGATGTTTTCTTGGGTTCGGGGGGTAGATTATGAAAAGGGAAGGTATTAGCACCCTTTTCATCCATGGTTTTCCATGGGCTCTTATTTACTTGCTTAGATCACTTGCTTTGCTTTTACAATTGTTTGAAATGGTGCTTTGTGTGGTTTTGAAAGTATTTTGAAAAGAGGCCAATCGTTTAGGCAATCTTTGTAATGATTCTCGTTCGTAAGAATGTATACAAAGATGTTTGTCTTTTGAAAAATGTTTCAATGTTTTGAAAGTTGTTTGGAAATGTTTTGAAAATGTGTGTGTTTGTTTTTGAAAATAGCAAGGATTATTTGGAAGTGGAGCAAGTAACTAGGAGTTATCTACCCTACTCAAATTCTTTCCTATACATTTTTATTCCTTTGACATTGTTGACCTACCATTGTGTTGGTAGACAACCATATCTTTGGATGTTTAAACGGGACGGACATGGGTCATCGTATGACCATGATAACAATGTTGCCAAGTATCTTTAGAATTTTGAGGGACCAAGATCATTTTGTTTTAGGCAACCTTTTGATAGCGTCATCGAGGGACTATGATCTTTTGTTTTGTATTGTTTTGCCAAGATACCTTGCATGCATACCATGGTCATTTGTTTAGGAAACCAAGTGGGTGAAACCCTAAGGGTGCTTGTCTGCAATGTGTGTCACTTTACATGCATTTGATTGTCTTGGATTAGGTCTTGTCTATTTGTTTGATTTTTGTCTTATCATGCAAACCCTAGTTTACTATCATGGTATATGAAAGCAATAAATTGCGTAAAAGTAAACTAAACTATTACAACAATTATTATGGGAGGGGGGATACAATTTTTGAATGGGGATATTTGCACAAAATAAAACCATAAAATACTATTACAACCCAATTGAATTATTGTACAAGATAAATAAATATACAAATATTTAAATATGCAAATAAAATGTATTTATGCAAAAATGTCTTGTATTAATTTTATGTATGAAAAATATAAAATTATGTGAGTCCTAAAAATAAGAAAAAAATAATATTGTTATTTTTGAAAGGGTGAAACCCTAGTTTTTTTTATTAAAAGAAAAATATGTTCTATATTATTTATTTTATCCATTTATGTACAAGAAATAATAAAATAATATTATTAACAAATATTAAAAATTAAAATATGTATGAAAATAATATTTTATGTGTATGAATAATAAAAATAAAAATGTATGATATTTTTAAATGTGTTTACTATTTATTTTAAGAAAATAGATTCTATTTATTCTAATAAATCAATATTTTATGCAAAAAATAAAACAAAAAATAAAATAAAAAATAAAATAAAAAAGAAAATAAAATGCAAAAAATAAAGAAAATATTTTTCATGATTTTTTGATGTTCAGAAAAAATATTAAAATTAATAAACATAAAAAATATGAGAAAATATGCAAAATATACAAAATATGCAAATGAGATGCAAATAGTAGTCAGGGGAGGTTTGAAAAAAAAAACAGAAGGCCCAAGCACGCCCAAGCCCAAGCCAACCATCGTCCCTATCCTTCGTCCACTTTGCGCGTGTGTTTGCAGTTCAACCTGCAACTCTCTATTCTTTGCACAAAAACAAAAACTTGCAACATAAAGAATGTAGCTTGGAATCTCACGATTCCAATCATATAAAATTCATAATCTAACTCTCAAAGATCATGGAGAATTTCAGTAGCCCTAATTTCTGATCTAGTTTTTCCAGCATGTTCAACAATCAAATTCTCTTAGCTCAGTTAATATAAATGACAACTATGCATATATACAACTTCACCATGCTAGAGACTACATTCTTGCTTCACAAATCGTAGCTTAAGGATGCCTAAATAGAGAGATAAAGTTTTGAAAAATACCTCCTTCAGCTGGATTTGGATATGGCAATGTGGGGACTTTGAGTGAGGCCTGAGGATCGTGTGAGCTTCCTTGAAGTTCCTTCAAGCTATTCCAATGCTTAGCTGGCCTTGTGGATGGCTGAAATTTCCTGCACGAGTCAACCTACAACCTTCAAGTTTGAAAATGGTGATGTCTGAAACAGGGCACGCAGTTGCAGTGAAAAGGCTTGGATGGTTTAGATGTGATGTATGGAAGGTGTTTGAAGTGTTACAAGGCAAAACGCACGTGCAAATATTGAATTGGCAAGAGTTTTGCAAAAGCTGCTCTGTTTGGGCAGAAATTTGTGTTTTTGAGTTTTGGAATGTTTCAGAGCATAAGCCTTCATGTTCTATCTTGAGATAAGTTTGTGAAGTTGTTTTGAATGAGGCCAAGTTCACTCTTTAACAGATGTGCTAGTTCTGACTTCTTTGGCCAACTTTCTTGTATTTGGAGAAAGTTGAAGTGACTTAAGCCAAAATGTTGTACTTGCTTGCTTGCTAGCTGCAGAGGGTTAGTATGCTTTGCCTGATATCTGTGGACATTGCTTGTGACAAAAGAACAGGTCCAAGGCTCAAGGATAGCAAAGTTGCAAAAAGCTAGCTTTATGAAAATGGCAATGTGCCCTTTATGCCATTTATGGATTTATTTCTTGTACAATGCTCTAAAGGTCAAAATAAAGCCATTATCCATTGAGTTAGAATTTAATTATAGAGTGTAGAAGGAGTTAGGACCTGTAATGAAAGGTACAAGCATGCTTGAATCTGATTTGCAACTTGATCTCATGTAAAAATGGCTTGAACAAAAGTGACAAAATGCCAACTTCTCTTCTTCGATTCTCCCTAACCACAAATGATCTTGGAGAGTTCTTAGACATTTTGGAAAGCTTGCAACGTGATATACAATCCATATTTGAAATGAATTTTGAGATACCTCTTGGAACTAGGTGAAAAATGTCCATGAAGTTGGGTCAAAAACCTGCCTAAATTAGGGCAAATTTTTACTAAGTTAAAAAGTTTATGGACCCCTATTCACAAATTTATAACTTGAGATCCAATCATCTTTTAGGAAAACTTTGTGAATCAAAGTTGTATATTTCATGGAGGACTACAACTTTCATGTTGGAATTTTTCTTTGAATCTCATTGCATCATGGTGTAAAAGTTATGAAAAGTTGAGAAAAAATAAGAAAATTTCCATACTTAGAAAAAATCTAAGTTATGAAAATTTTCACATTCAAAACCCTAATTTTCAAAATTGGTTTTCTTGATCAACAAGTTTCATATTTTGACATGTCTTGATGAATTATGACCCTGGCCACTTGATTTTGATCAAAAAGTCAAAGTTTGACTTTTCAGTGTACAGTTGACTTTTGATCAGATGACTGCAAAATTCATCTGTCAACCCTATGCATTTGAGATCCTTTGAACTACGTGATTAGGTCAAGATGATTCTATTGAGTCCTTGAAATCATGCTTGAACCCAATTGGTCATTGGCTAGGTTAAAAATAAGAAATTTCCCTTTCACCGTCAAAACCCTAATTTTAACCATTTTGCCTTTTTGATGATCTGGTCAAATTTCTTGAGGAGTTGTGATCCAAACTTGATCAAATTGTACATATGAGTCTAAAATGTTGTTGTGGATAAAAAATTATGAGGTTTGATTGTAAATTGGCCATGGTTGACTTTTCCCCCAATACAGCTGATTTTTAGGTTAACTGTCCAATTGACTGATCAAAAATGTGATTCAAGGCTTGAAACTTGGTATGAGCAATCTTAGGGGTCCAAGATGGTGTAGAAAGTCACATGAAGCATTTATGATCCAAAAATCCCCGTGCAAACTCAAACCCTAATTTCAGGTCATTAGTGCAAGGTGGGGTCTTGAGTTGACAAAACCCTAATCTTGTCTTGAGACCAAAGAGTCTTGTGAGGAAAATCTTGATAAAATGAGAGGGAAAATTTTGGGGTACAACAGCTGCCCCTGTTCAATCTTCTTGAACCTAAAGAGTTAGATTGGTGAGCTTTGTCGTTCGTGACTCAAAGGTAAAAGATGATTGGACACTAGACTGCCCGTAAATTTGTACTCGTCAAAATATAGTTGAGGGAATGGGCTTAAAGATGCCATTTAGAGAGGTGATAGAATCTTTTTGGAGATGGGCTTGTAGATGCCATCCAAAAATGTTTGTTGTAAGTCGAAAGAATGAGCATCAGAATGGCGTCCATATATGGAACGTATCTGAGTTGTATCTGAACTTCCTATCTGAATAAGTAATGGAATAGCATCCGTGTCTGGAGCATATCCGAGCTGGGGGAAATCAGAATAAGTGGAAGAATGGCTTCCGTGTCTGGAGCGTATCTGGACTGGTATCTGAATAAGTAGCAGAATGACTTCCGTGTCTGGAGTGTATCCGTACTAGAATCTGAATAAGTGACAGAATGACTTCCGTGTCTGGAGTGTATCTGTACTAGAATCTGAATAAGTGACAGAATGACTTCCGTGTCTGGAGTGTATTTGGACTGTATCTTGAAATTGAATCTGAATTAGTGACAGAACGACATCCGTGTCTGGAGCATATCTGAACTGTATTTTGACTTTGAATTCTGAATGAGTAATAGAATGACTTCCGTGTCTAGAGTGTATCTTTACTGTATCTGAAGTTGAGATCTGAATAAGTAACAAAATGACTTCCGTGTCTGGAGTGTATCTGAACTTGGATCTGAATTTTGAACGTTTGTTAAAGATAACTGTTAATCTTATCCTGAAAAGGGTAAAATGTTAGCTGAAACACAGAGTTATGTTGCATGAAATGTATGATGAAATAAATGTGCTTTATCAATGTTTATGATATATGAATGTAATGTATGCGCATGTAAGCTGATTCGCTGTATTGCTGAGGAAAATAAATCCTTGATTGCTACCGGGGAAAATAAATCCTTGACCGCTGCTAGAGATTCAAAATCTTTGATTTCTGAGGATAAGAAATCCTAGGCGACTGTCGGGGATAATAAATCCTTGATAACTTTCCTGGGGATTACGTAATGGGAATCCTTGTTCTACTGGGAAATAGAGAAAACACTGATGACTTCTGCGGGGAGTTAAGAATGAGAATCTTCATTCTGTTGACTTCACTTGGGAGCAATAAAAACTCTATGGGGAAGAAGGCTTACTGCTGGGGAGTAAGTCTAGGAGTTTGGGTTGTCTGCCACTCTATTGGGGAATTATCCTAGGTTGGGGAGAGACGAAAGTTAACTATTATCTGGTTGATTCTCAGACTTCAAGACAACTTGCTGGGGAATTTGGAGAAAACTGAATGGTTTCCGCTGGGGATTGATAGTTGGAAATTTTGACTTCGCTGGGGAATGAAGGTTTCAGCTCCACTGGGGATCTGGGAGTTTGAAGTCTTAACTCTGATGGGTATTAAGGGTTTGAAATTTAGCTCCACTGGGGATCTAGATGATGTACTATAAGGATTGCTCATGGAATAGCCGAAAGACGTTTTTCCTATCCTTTCAACCTGTCAGTCATTGTTCTTTTTCGTCCTGTTTATTTGTAAACAGTAATTATGTTCAAATGCATATGTTCATTAATGAATCATTGGACATTTTTGCAAATAAAACACAAGTGTAAAAAGAAAAAAGACAAATGGTTTTCTGCACTTTAAAGAGATATCTTTGTATTTACTTTGAATAAGTATTTTGTACAAAGGAGGCAGGCATCCTAGTAAGAGGATGGTGTCATAAAGATAAGAAAAATTTATACAAAGAAAGATAGCTATGTGTAAAAAATCCCATGGGGTTCCCATTCTGCTATAGCCTTCGTAACTCTGAATATCTTGTCCGTTCGTTGCTTTGTCCGAAGATGATTTGATTGATCAGAAGCTCCAGGTTTGTCTGTGAAGAGATTATCCTCAAAGTGATCCGACGAGACATAATCATACGCTTTAATTCCCTAACTTTTTCCTGAATCGCCCTTTCGGGTTTTCGATTCACCGGGAAACCCTTTTTTGCCCAAGTCGCCCTTTCGGGTTTTCAACTTACCGGGTGTACATATTTTTTTATTTTATTTCCCTAATTTTTGCCTGAATCTCCCTTTCGGGTTTTCGATTCACCGGGATGCCCTTGTTTTGCCTAGGTGTGTCAACCTAGCGGGTCTCTTATGCGTAGTATCTTTTGATTATGTCTGTGTTCGCAGGGTGTGGCAGGTCATCGCCATCGATGGTGGTTAAAATCATCGCCCCACCAGAAAAGATGTTCTTGATTACAAATGGTCCTTCATAGGTAGGAGTCCATTTGCCCCTGGGATCACTTTGTGGCAAAATGATGCGCTTGATCACAAGATCTATGACTTGATACACTTGTCATCTGACTTTCTTGTAGAAAGTCTTGATCATCCGCTTTTGATACGTCTGACCATGACAAACAGCAGTAAGTCTCTTCTCGTCAATTAAGTTTAATTGATCAAGTCGGGTTTGAATCCAATCGTCTTTACTCAAACTTGCATCCTTCATGATTCTCAAAGAGGGGATCTGAACCTCAATAGGTAAAACAGCTTCCATGCCATAAACTAAAGAATATGGTGTTGCCCTAGTTGACGTGCGAGCCGTGGTACGGTACCCGTGGAGAGAAAATGGTAGCATCTCATGCCAGTCCTTGTAGGTGACTGTCATCTTCTGTATGATCTTTTTGATATTTTTGTTCGCAGCTTCAACTGCACCATTCATCTTTGGCCGATAGGGAGATGAATTGTGATGTTGAATTTTGAACTACTCGCACAAGGCGGTGATCATAGTATTGTTAAGGTTTGTACCATTGTCAGTGATGATCCTTTATGGGATACCGTACCGACAAATAAGATTCTTCTTGATGAAGCGGGCAACCACATTCTTAGTAACGGATGCGAAGGAAGCTGCTTCGACCCACTTTGTGAAATAATCAATGGCCACTAGAATGAAGCGGTGTCCATTGGAGGCTGTAGGCTTGATCTCTCCAATCATGTCAATTCCCCACATAGCGAAGGGCCAAGGAGCTGTTAAGACATTTAGAGGAACTGGGGCCACATGTACCTTGTCTGTATAGACTTGACATTTATGACAAGTCTGGGAATGTTGATAGTAGTCTGCTTCCATGGTAGACCAGTAATAGCCTACCCTTAGAATCTTCTTAGCCATCGTATGCCCGCTAGAGTGAGTTCCAAATGTACCTTCATGCAATTCAGCCATAATTCTTTCAGCTTCAATCTTGTCCACACAACGGAGCAGAATAGAATCATGATTGTGTTTGTACAGGATGCCATTACTTAGGAAGAACTTAGCTGAAAATCTCCTTAAGAACTTTTTGTCATTGACTGTAGCTCCTTCAAGGTATTCTTGCGCTTCGAGATACCTTTTGACTTCATAGAACCAAGGCTGTTCCACTACTTCTTCAGTATTAATCTTGTGACAGTGTGCAGGTTCGTCCATTCGTTCAATGGTGACCTGGGGAGCCTCATTATCCCAATTAAGTTTAAACATGGATGACATTATAGCTAGAGCATCTGCTAGCTGATTTTCTTCTCGCGGGAAGTGCTCGAAGGCAATCTGCTCGAAATGTGGTAGCAATGTCAAGACATGTTCTTTGTAAGGGATGAGGTTTGGATGCTTAGTGTCCCACTCTCCTTTGATCTGAATGATGACCAAAGCTGAGTCCCCAAACACAATCAAAGATTTGATTCCCAAGTCTATGGCAGCCTTGAGACCAAAGATGCATGCTTCATATTACGCCATGTTATTCGTACAGTTGAAGCAGAGTATGGCGGTGAAAAGAGTGTGGAAACCTTCTGGAGATATAAGCATAACCCTGATACCGTTACCAAGTGCATTGGAGGCCCCATCAAAGTACAGGGTCCATCGGGATCCTTGTTCAGGTCCGTCATATGGTCCAATATCTTCAACATTGTCCAATGTCATGATGTCTTTGTCAGGGAAGTCAAACTTCATGGATTGATAATCTTCTACATCTTGATGAGCCAGATGATCCGCTAGCACACTGCCCTTTATAGCTTTTTGGGTCGTGTATTGTATGTCATATTCTGTCAGGATCATCTGCCATCTAGCTATCCTTCCAGACAAAGAAGGCTTCTCGAAGATGTATTTTATCGGATCCATCTTAGATATCAGCAAAGTGGTATGAGTCAACATTAACTGCCTTAGCCGGCGAGCAGCCCATACCAAAGTGCAACAAGTTTTCTCGAGAAGTGAATATATGGTTTCACAGTCGGTAAACTTTTTGCTAAGGTAATAAATGGCATGCTCTTTTCGGCCAGACTCATCATGCTCCCCCAATACGCACCCCATTGAGTTCTCTAAGACGTTCAGATACATGATTAGCGGTCTTCCATCGACGGACGACATCAAGACAGGAGGCTCTTGTAAATACTCCTTGATTTTATCGAAAGCAACTTGACAGTCATCATTCCATTTAACTACCTGATCTTTTTTCAATAGTTTGAAGATTTGCTCACAAGTAGATGTTAGGTGAGAAATGAACCTAGCAATGTAGTTTAGGCGTCCCAAGAAACCCCTGACTTCCTTCTCAGTGCAAGGAGCAGGCATTTCATGTATAGCTTTGACTTTGGCAGGATCAACCTCGATTCCTTTGTTGCTGACAATGAAACCCAAGAGTTTACCGGACCGGACTCCGAATGTGCACTTGTTAGGGTTCAACCTTAGCTTGTATTCCTTCAACCTGACAAACAACTTTTTCAAGTGATCAAGGTGTTCTTCTTCAGTTTGTGATCGGGCTATTATGTCATCTACGTAGACCTCTATCTCATGATGTATCATATCATGAAACAAAGCTACCATGGCGCGTTGATAGGTTGCCCCGGTATTCTTCAGTCCGAATGGCATCACTTTATAGCAGAACGTACCCCACTGTGTGACAAAAGTAGTTTTCTCCATGTCCTCAGGTGCCATTTTGATCTGGTTATAGCCTTAGAATCCGTCCATGAAAGAAAATACTTTGTGCTGAGCTGTATTGTCAACCAGGATGTCGATGTGCGGAAGTGGAAAGTCATCTTTAGGGCTGGCCCTGTTTAAGTCTCTGTAATCCACGCATATTCTGAATTTGCCGTCCTTTTTAGGCACGGGCACAATGTTAGCAACCCATTATGGATAGAAAGTAACAGCCAGAAACCCAGCATTGAACTGCTTCATAACTTATACTTTGATCTTCTCTGAAATGTCAGGTCTCATGCGGCAGACTTTTTGTTTAACTGGTGGACAGTCTTCTCTTATGGGTAGACGGTGTACCACAATGTCTGTATCGAGTCCTGGTATGTCTTCGTATGACCAGGCAAAGATCTCAACATATTCATGCAACAGCTGAATTAAGCGCTCTTTGACACTCGACTCTAAATTGGCACCCACTTTGATTTCCCTTTTGTTTTCCTCTATACCCAAGTTGATTGTGTCTAACATCTCCTCATGAGGAAAAATAACTCTTTCCTCTTGTTGCAGTAATCTGGCCAATTCCCCTGGCACCTCACAATCTTCCTCACCTTCGTATCCGGCTTGGTAGATCAGATCTTCAGAGTAACTGAAGGCTATAGCAGTATCGTTACCCATGGGTTCTGGAGTGGAAGGGTACCTGGGTTTGTGAGTGTGGGTGCGTGTAAGGGCATAGCCATCTTAAAACAACAAAATGTAAAAGAAACACAATGAGCACAAAAGGTTTATATGAAAAAGCATCCATGATTCATTAAAATGACATATGAGAATGAAATAAGAACCCTTACAAATGGACCTATGTGCCTCGGGTAAGACACAAGGTTGAAAAAGTACGAATTGTTTGTGAATTATTATAGATCCAACAGAAATGGGAAAGATAAATTACTGCAGTATGAAAGTAATCGGAACAAAGTCTTTTGCTTCCCAGTTGCACAGTCATCCGCCAACAGTAGGAAAAATCCAGTCTTCCAAGTTGCTCTTTTCTTCACGTCCTCTAGCGCATTAACCCCTTGGTGGCTGATCTTCACGGGTGGCCCTCCGGCACGGATGCGGCGCACGACCTTCTGAGTAATGAGGTAAATCCCAAGCCGAATTTGTTTGATTTGAAAGGAAAGTCTGGAAGCTTCCCCCAGATGGTGGATCTGCCTTCTTCCACCGCTTCCCTTGCATCCTTTAGGGAAGACATTCGAGGTACAGGTTTTGTGATCACTGGAGCTGAGGATACCGCTTTGGTCGCTGCTATTTCCTGAGAAACTTCTCCAAAATTTTGGAAAGGGGTCTCAATGAATTCGCCATCCAATTCTACATATCGAAAAGAATTCAGATGACTAATCATGTATTCCTCTTCACCATGGACAATTATGATTTTCCCTTAGACAGAGTACTTCAGCATCTGATGCAAAGTCGAGGTGACAACATTGGCGTTGTGAATCCAGGGGCGTCCCAACAGGCAAGAGTAAGAAGGATGGATGTCGATCACGTAGAATGTTGAATTGAACGTCTGGGTACCCACCTTGATCGGGATGTCCACCTCTCAATGGACCATCCTTTTAGAACCATCAAATGCTCTTATAATGATGTTACTGGGTTTTAGGGTCAGCCCCTCACAATCCAATCTATCCAGGGTTTTCTTTGGCAAGACGTTCAGAGATGATCTCGTATCAACCAAGACATGATCTATGGTGGTTCCCCTACACTCCACTGAGACATGTAGTGCATCGTTATGTTTTCTCCCTTTGGAGGTTAAGTCGGCATCGGAGAAACCCATGCCATTGTCAACTGTCAGACTAGCTACACACTCTTGGAATTGTTCCGCAGACGTCTCTTGCGGGACATGAGCCGTCTTTAGAAACTTTACCAAAGCTTTAGCATGTGCCTCAGAGCACAGCAGCAATGCTAACATAGCGATTTTGGAGGGGGTCTGCCCCAATTGCTTTACCACATCATAATCACTTTTCTTAATTATCCTCAGGATTTCTTCCATCTCCTTCTTGGATGTCTCAGGAATAGCTAGTGACTGAGCCTTCGTCAGGACAGGCTCCTCTTGAACATTCTTTCCTTTATTCTCAGCAGTGGAAGTAGGGATAGGAATTGTATTGTCATTTTTGGCGGGTACACTTGCAGGTGTAATCACTGGTACAACTGTAATCTTCGGAACGGCCACAGGTCCAGAGACTGCCTTTGGAGGCGCAATCTCTGGAGAGAAAATTCTCCCACTGCGGGTAATTTTTCTCATTCCGGCAATGTTACTGATGTCGGAATTGTCTTCTTCAGAGCTCTCTTCATCGGCAGTCTATTCAATCTGTTTGACACCATGGTAGTAGATTTCTCCACCATAGTTCCATGGTACCATTTTATCTGATTTGTATGGGGCTGGCCCGAGCATTGTTATCTTCAACGGAGTAGATGTAATCCTAACAGGTTTTTTAGGAACCCTGGAAGGATTGGCGTATATGGTTATTATTGAAACTTCTGGAACTAGAATGGGTGAAATAGGAGCTTTCTCAAACAAAATTTATTGATTATCAATCAATTGTTGGATACCTTTCTTCAACAGAGGACAATCAAATGATGAGGACAGGCAAGTATGGAAATCTTGGTCACAACCTGGGAACACCCCATCTTTTAACAAATTCAACTTGATGGTAGAGAGTGGAGTCAATAATTTATCCACGATAGAAACAAACAGGTCTTCTTCCACAGCATTGGCATTGTGTCCATGCCTAGGCATTGGAGCGGAGATAACATCCAGCTTCTCAAGAGCTTCAAATTCAACTTCCTTTGCGTCAATCAGATCTTGAATCTTGTTCTTCAGAGCCCAACAGTTGTTGGTGTCGTGCCCTGTACTTTTAGAATGGTAAGCACACCTGGCATTCGGATGGTAGTGTGGAGATGTAGTATTGGGATTTTTAGGGGCCTCTTTTAGCATGGCAAGGTTCAACTTCAGAAGATGTGGTAGGACTTGAGCAGGAGTCATGTTTATCTTGGTGAATTTCCTTACAGGCCTTTCAACCCTTTGCTGGTTATTCCTCGGTTGATCATTTCTCGGCTGATTGTTTCTTGGCTGGTCTGAAGCAGACTTTTGAATCATAACGGCCCCCACTGTTGTCGTCGTTCGTTTCTTCCCTGATTTCTCTGTGCATAGACAGAAAACACTTCATTCTTTCTAGTTAAGGGCTTTTTGGCAGCAGCAGAGGTAAACGTGTCCTTCTGAATTTTCCCGCTTCTAATACCGGCTTCCACCCTTTCGCTAGTTAAAATAAACTCAGTGTAACCTGCAGAGGAGCTTCCAATCAGGTGATTAAACAAAGGACCTGACAGAGTCCCCAAGAACATGTCCACTAGCTCTCTTTCAAATAAAGGTGGTTGCACCCTTCCGGATAAATCCCTCAATTTTTGGGCGTAGTCTTTGAAGCCCTCATTGGACACCATAGCCATACTCTGGAGTTGAGTACAGGTTGGTGCCAAGTCGGCGTTGTATTGATATTGTTTATAGAAGGCGGCTTCCAAGTCTTCCCAATTATGCACATCATCCCTTTCCAACTGGTAGAACCAATCAAGCTGTGTTCCTGACAAACTGTCCTGGAAAAAGTGAACCCACAAGTCCTTGTCCGCAGAATGTGGCTGCATCTTTCTGACATATGAGCGGGGGTGCATCTTGGGACAAGACACCCCGTCATACTTATCTAACAAAGGTACTTTAAACTTAGGAGGGATTACTATTCCAGACACCAGCCCTAATTCCTCGAAATCCAGCCCAGGTACTCTCTGTACTTCCATAGCAGCTAGACGCTCTTCCAGATTTTTGTATTTGTCATCCGCCGGAGGGTATTGTTGTTCGGAGTAATCCTCTTCTTCCTATTCTTCTGCTTCAGAATCAAATGGTACCGCCGTCTCTTTACCATTTCTCTCCCCTTCCTCAGAGGTTGATGGAAATTCCAAAGCCCGTCTGGCTTGTCCTTGGAACCTTCTGCCCATAAGAACCACTCCAGCTGGCTTCTTCTTCTTCTTCTTCTCTTTTTCTTTTTCTAGCAGAGTATTGAGCTCCTCCTGCCCCTTGTCTAAGGTCAGGAGTAACTGTTGGAATTGTAAATTCTGAGCTTGCAAGTCTTTAACCGTTTGTTCAAGATCCATGTTGCTGAAATAAACAGCAGAAGGATGAGGAAACATCTTGTAAAGACCTGCTTATGCATATGATGAATGATATGTATTCATGTAATGCTTTCAAGAATTTGAAAATTCAAATTTGTGTTAAACAAAAAGGAACAAACGTTATATTAATAAAATAGAATTTGTTTACATCAATGCCCCTAGGGAAAAATAGTACAAATTTCTAAGATAAAAAGACGTTGCACATCCTCTTTGGTGAAATGTAGGTGTTGAGAGTCTGCTCTTCATGGAGTAGTCGAGTGAGTTCTAAAACCTTCTTCTCGCTTGCGTAGAATTGGGCTTCAAAAGTATCGCGTTCTCCCTTGAGCTGTATCCAACTCCTTTGCAAATCTTCGAGTGATATTGGCATGTCAGGATGTAGGAGGGTGTATGGAACCTCTCCTTCCTTAACAGGCTCTATAATCACTGGGAGAATAGAGGGGTAAGGCATCATAAGACTTTGGGTGCGGGTTCATACCCACTTGAGGTAAGGCTCAAGAGGGATGGAATTCTTGTGTCCCAAGGTCTTACTGTCTACCTTGTTTGGCATCCTCCAAGCTCGGATGAACCTTTGTCGGAGTCTTTGATTGTCTTTGTCGAAGTCGAAAACTAAGCCTTGAATCAGCATATCATGTGGGCCATCCCTTTGGGCATAATCAAACTGTCTCAGAGCCAAGCAGGGGTTGTAGGTGATGCCTCCCCTAATGCCAAGTAGAGGGACATTAGGGAATTCCCCACAACGGTCGATAATGATAACATTCTCTTTGGATCGATAATACCAATGAATGTCTGAATGTGTAAGAGTCATCAATCGTTGTGATCACCTCAAACCTTGCTCATTCTTCAAGACTGATTGGGGAAGATGAGAAATAAACCATCTTTCCAGGAGGGGAGTGCAACACATAAGAACACCTCTTTTCCTCATTGTACGAGTGTGAAAAGAGTGTAAGATATCCCCAAGCAACGTAGGCACCAGGTTGCGTGACATGAAGATTTTGACAGCACTCACATCTATGAGTTGGTCAGGATTTGGGAACAAGACCATCCCATAGATGAGAAGAGCTACAATCTCCTCAAAAGCTTGTAAGTCCAAGGAATTCCAGCAGCTTTGGGCCTTCTCAAACAAGAACTTTTCCAAGAAGCCTTTGACCCCACTTCTAGTTTCCCAATGGGTTGTGACATCAGATGAGTGCAAGTGCAGGGCTTGAGCAATCTCTTTTGGCTTTGGATCTCTTTCCATACCGTTAAAAGGTAGTTAATTGATAATAGGAATCCTCAAGAGTTGAGAAAATTCCTCCAAAGTAGGCACAAGCTGGTAGTCAAGAAATGTGAAGCAGTGATGCAAAGGGTCAAAGAACTGGAAAAGAACTTTCACCATGTCTTCCTCTGTGTTGGAAGTGACTAAGTTGAGTAGACGACCATGCCTCTCGGTGAATGGAGAGTTCTCAAGAATCCTTGAAGCTAGCTCCTTGAGTTGTGGAGAAATTCTTACAAGGTTGACTTGGATAGTTTTCCTGCGAATGGAATCCATAACCTACAAAACAGGAACAAAGATGAATTTCCAAAATCCTTGAAATGGTTAGTGGATGCATATAATGCTTCATGATGTCCATCATGTTATGCACAAGTATATATGTACAAGAAAATCACACAAGTTCCTAGTTTAGGCTTGCATGGGGTTTCATAGGTAAGTACCCTCTTGAAGTTTAGTTGGCTCAACCTGTCCTAGAAATAGTAATCGGGTTCTAAGGAGCTCAATATCACTGGATTGTTTCCTTGTTCATTGTTTCAATTCAGCCTCTTTACTGGTGACCGAAATATTCCAAGGAACCAATCCCTCAATGAGTGTAGTATCGAGTATCTACCAACTTCGGACTGCACCAAAGCCGGTCATCTCACTACATCCTAAAAGGCCAAGTTGGTCAAGTAAAGATTCTAGAAGTTCGTTAGTGCTTCATGACATCACTCAGCGGCTCCGTATTCTCTTTGATTGACTCAAAGACTACCGGTACCCACAAATATGTCACACTAACATAGCTATTGCTTAGACTGTGTCGGTATACCCTGCACAGTTTCCACAATGTATTGCTATTTACCTATGAATGTTTCCCAAATCCGGGTAGAGGATTCAAACCCAAACAATAGAACCAAAGTGTAAAGCTAACAAAGCAAACATGGTAAGCAAATAAAGGTGATCTAAACTCTAAGGTAACCCCACTATTCTGATTATCCCAAGCAGAGTCGCCAGTTCTGTGATACGGTGGGAGAACTGACTTGAGGTTTTGTGTTTCATCGCAAATGTCGTGGTTTAGCAAGAGTCGCCACCGACTTTTATTTTATCCAAAAGGAAAGGTAAAAAAGCACAGGAAAGACCTTTGAGATGTTTTCTTGGGTTCGGGGGGTAGATTATGAAAAGGGAAGGTATTAGCACCCTTTTCATCCATGGTTTTCCACGGGCTCTTAGTTACTTGCTTAGATCACTTGCTTTGCTTTTACAATTGTTTGAAATGGTGCTTTGTATGGTTTTGAAAGTATTTTGAAAAGAGGCCAATTGTTTAGGCAATCTTTGTAATGATTCTCGTTCGTAAGAATGTATACAAAGATGTTTGTCTTTTGAAAAATGTTTCAATATTTTGAAAGTTGTTTGGAAATGTTTTGAAAATGTGTGTGTGTTTGTTTTTGAAAATAGCAAGGATTGTTTGGAAGTGGAGCAAGTAATTAGGAGTTATCTACCCTACTCAAATATCTTTCCTATACATTTTTATTCCTTTGACATTGTTGACCTACCATTGTGTTGGTAGACAACCCTATCTTTGGATGTTTAAACGGGACGGGCGTGGATCATCGTATGGCCATGATAACAATGTTGCCAAGTATCTTTAGCATTTTGAGGGACCAAGATCATTTTGTTTTAGGCAACCTTTTGATAGCGTCATCGAGGGACTATGATATTTTGTTTTGTATTGTTTTGCCAAGATACCTTGCATGCATACCATGGTCATTTGTTTAGGCAACCAAGTGGGTGAAACCCTAAGGGTGCTTGTGTGCAATGTGTGTCATTTTACATGCATTTGATTCTCTTGGATTAGGTCTTGTCTATTTGTTTGATTTTTGTCTTATCATGCAAACCCTAGTTTACTATCATGGTATATGAAAGCAATAAATTGCGTAAAAGTAAACTAAACTATTACAACAATTATTATGGGAGGGGGGATACAATTTTTGAATGGGGATATTTACACAAAATAAAACCCTAAAATACTATTACAACCAATTGAATTATTGTACAAGATAAATAAATATACAAATATTTAAATATGCAAATAAAATGTATTTATGCGAAAATGTCTTGTATTAATTTTATGTATAAAAAAAAAATTTATTTGAGTCCTAAAAATAAGAAAAAATAATATTGTTATTTTTGAAAGGGTGAAACCCTAGTTTTTTTTATTAAAAGAAAAATATGTTCTATATTATTTATTTTATCCATTTATGTACAAGAAATAATAAAATAATATTATTAACAAATATTATAAATTAAAATATGTATGAAAATAATATTTTATGTGTATGAATAATAAAAATAAAAATGTATGATATTTTTAAATGTGTTTACTATTTATTTTAAGAAAATAGATTCTATTTATTCTAATAAATAAATATTTTATGAAAAAAAAAATGCAAAAAATAAAGAAAATATTTTTCATGATTTTTTTTATGTTCAGAAAAAATATTAAAATTAATAAACATAAAAAATATGAGAAAATATGAAAAATATACAAAATATGCAAAGGGGGTGCAAATAGTAGTCATGGGAGGTGTGGAAAACAAAACAGAAGGCCCAAGCGCGCCCAAGCCCAAGCCAACCATCGTCCCTGTCCTTCGTCCACTTTGTGCGCGTGTTTGCAGTTCAACCTGCAACTCTCTATTCTTTGCACAAAAACAAAAACTTGCAACATAAAAAATGTAGCTTGGAATCTCACGATTCCAATGATATAAAATTCATAATCTAACTCTCAAAGATCATGGAGAATTTTAGTAGCCCTAATTTCTGACCTAGTTTTTTTAGCATGTTCAACAATCAAATTCTCTTAGCTCAGTTAATATAAATGACAACTATGCATATGTACAACTTCACCATGCTAGAGACTACATTTTTGCTTCACAAATCGTGGCTTGAGGATGCCTAAATAGAGAGATAAAGTTTTGAAAAATACCTCCTTCAGCTGGATTTAGATATGGCAATGTGGGGACTTTGAGTGAAGCATGAGGATCGTGTGAGCTTCCTTGAAGTTCCCTCAAGCTATTCCAATGCTTAGCTGGCCTTGTGGATGGCTGAAACTTCCTGCACGAGTCAACCTGCAACCTTCAAGTTTGAAAATGGTGATGTCTGAAACAGGGCACACAATTAGAGTGCAAAGGCTTGGATGGTTTATATGTGATGTATGGAAGGTGTTTGAAGTGTTACAAGGCAAAACGCACGAGCAAATATTGAATTGGCAAGAGTTTTGCAGAAGCTGCCCTGTTTGGGCAGGAATTTGTCTTTTTGAGTTTTGGAATGTTTAATAGAATAAGCCTTTGTGTTCTAGCTTGATATAAGTTTGTGAAGTTGTTTTGAATGAGGCCAAGTTCACTCTTTAACAGATGTGCAAGTTTTGACTTCTTTGGCCAACTTTCTTGTATTTGAAGAAAGTTGAAGTGACTTAAGCCAAAATGTTGTACTTGCTTGCTTACTAGCTGCAGAGGGTTGGTATGCTTTGCCTGATATCCGTGGACATTGCTTGTGACAAAAGAATAGGTCCAAGGCTCAAGGATAGCAAAGTTGCAAAAAGCTTGCTTTATGAAAATGGCAATGTGCCCTTTATGCCATTTATGGATTTATTTCTTGTACAATGCTCTAAAGGTCAAAATAAAGCCATTATCCATTGAGTTAGAATTTAATTATGGAGTGTAGAAGGAGTTAGGACCTGTAATGCAAGGTACAAGCATGCTTGAATCTGATTTGCAACTTGATCTCATGTAAAAATGGTTTGAACAAAAGTGACAAAATGCCAACTTCTCTTCTTCGATTCTCCCTAAACACAAATGATCTTGGAGAGTTCTTGGACATTTTTGAAAGCTTGCAACATGCTCTACAATCCATATTTGAAATTAATTTTGAGATACCTCTTGGAACTAGGTGAAAAATGTCCATGAAGTTGGGTAAAAAACCTGCCTAAATTAGGGTAAATTTTCACTAAGTTAAAAAGTTTATGGACCCCTATTCACAAATTCATAACTTGAGATCTAAGCATCTTTTGGGAAAACTTTGTGCATAAAAGTTGTATATTTCATGGAGGACTACAACTTTCATGTTGGAAGTTTTCTTTGAATCTCATTTCATCATGGTGTAAAATTTATGAAAAGCTGAGAAAAAATAAGAAAATTTCCATACTTTGAAAAATTCTAAGTGATGAAAATTTTCAAATTCAAAACCCTAATTTTCAAAATTGGTTTTCTTGATCAACAAGTTTCATATTTTGACATGTTTTGATGAACTATGACCCTGGGCACTTGATTTTGACCAAAAAGTCAAAGGTTGACTTTTCAGTGTACAGTTGACTTTTGATCAGTTGACTGTAAAATTCATCTGTCAACCCTATGCATTTGAGATCCTTTGAACTATGTGATTGGGTCAAGATGATGCTATTGAGTACTTGAAATCACGCTTGAACCCAATTGGTCATTGGCTAGGTTAAAAATCAGAAATTTCCCTTTCACAGTCAAAACCCTAATTTTGACCATTTTGCCCTTTTGATGATCTGATCAAATTTCTTGAGGAGTTGTGATCCAAACTTGATCAAATGGTACATATGAGTCTAAAATGTTGTTGTGGATAAAAAATTATGAGGTTTGACTATAAATTGGCCATGGTTGACTTTTTCCCCAATACAGTTGATTTTTAGGTCAACTGTCCAATTGACTGAGCAAAAATGTGATTCAAGGCTTGAAACTTGGTATGAGCAATCTTAGGGGTCCAAGATGGTGTATGAAAGTCACATGAAGCATTGATGATCCAAAAATTCCTATGCAAACTCAAACCCTAATTTCAGGTCATCAGTGCAAGGTGGGGTCTTGAGCTGACCAAACCCTAATCTTGTCTTGAGTCCAAAGAGTCTTGTGAGGAAAATCTTGATAAAATGAGAGGGAAAATTTTGGGGTACAACACCCGGGCTGTGATGAAGTTTGTCATTTCTGTTTGTCCCCACCAACCAGCTGTCCTTTGTTGAAAGCAGGCGTTCAGTGCCTAATAGATAACAAATAAATTTTGTTCGAAAAGACTTTTGTTCCACCTATTCCTTTTGAAGATGTTTCTATCATTACCATTTTCGCCAATTATTCCAGGATCTCCACCAAAAGACCCATTAGAATTACAACAGTTCCGAAAGCAACTCCTTTAATAATCAAAATGCCTGGACCAGTCCCATATGCGTCAGACAAAACCGTGCCATGGAATTATGGAGGGGATGTCTACCACCATGGTATCAAGCAGGACTGGCCAGCCACCGAAGATTCAAATTCTGAGAAAGTGGATTCCGACGTCAGTAACATTGCAGGGACTAGTAGGATTACCCGAAGCGGTAGGATCTTCTCTCCAGAAATTACTCCCTTAAAGGCTGTTTCTGGACCCGTAATCATTCTTGTGGTTGTTCCAAAGGCTACTCCCAAACCCATAATCATCTCTACAAGTACTCCTAGTGACAAATCCATTACAACCCCTGTTATCATTCCTACTGACACTCCTACTGCCGAGTTAACCGAGACTAGAGGAAAAAGTATTTTGGTTGAGCCTGTTCGGACGAAGGCTCAGTCATTGACTATCCCTGAGACCTCCAAGAAAGAAATGGAGGAAATCCTAAAAATTATAAAGAGAAGAAACTACGATGTAGTTGAACAACTGGGGAAAACTCCCTCTAAAATCTCCATGCTGGCATTACTATTATGTTCCGAGGCACATGCAAAAGCCTTGGTAAAGTTCTTAAAAACCACCCATGTGCCTCAAGAGACATTTGCCGATCAGTTTCAAGACTGCGTAGCCATCCTAACCGCGGACAACGACTTAGGTTTTTCAGATGCTGATCTGGCGCCAAGGGGAAGGAATCATAATGAGGCATTGCATGTCTCAGTGGAATGTAGGGGCACAAATCTGGCTCATGTTTTGGTGGACCCTGGCTCGTCTCTGAATGTATTACCCAAAAAAGCTCTTGATAGACTTGAATGCGAGGGACTGACATTAAAGACAAGCAACATAGTAGTAAGGGATTTTGACGGTTCAAAAAGGATGGTACATGGGGAAGTGGATATCCCCATAAAGGTTGGAACCCAAACTTTCAATTCAACTTTTTATGTAATGGACATCCACCCTTCATACTCCTGCTTGTTAGGCCGACCATGGATCCACAGTGCTGGCGATGTTACTTCTACGTTGCACCAAATTCTAAAGCATCCAATCCAAGAGAAGATCATCACTGTTCATGGAGAGGAAAAATACATGATTAGCCATCTCAATTCCTTCAGATATGTGGAATTAGATGGCGAATTTATTGAAACCCCATTTCAACACTTTGAAGAGGTCCCTCAAGATGTGGCAGTGACCAGGGTTGTGTCTCAAGTTCCCAAGATTACAAGGCCTCCACTCCGAATGTCGTCGCTAAAGGATGCCAAAGCAGTGGTAGAAGAAGGAGGGTGCACTATCTGGGGACAACTCCCAGATATCCCATATAAGTATGATGAGTTTGGCCTAGGTTTCACTTCAAGTGCTCAAAAGGCTGTACGATATGCTCGTCCTGGAGGACCACCCTTGAAGATCAGAAACCGTGAAGTCAACGCAGTAGAAGATGGTGAAGATGGTTGCAACCTGGAGGATTGGATCTTCCTAACTGTCAATGGAGGGCTCAACAATTGGGAGGCTAGAGACTTTGTCCGGATCACTTTTATCCCACAGTAATTTGTCATTACATTTTGTTGGATCTGTAATATTGAAACAATTTGCACTCTTAAAACCTTGTGTCTTTCCCGAGGCACAATGGTCCATTTGAAAGGGTTATTATCTCATTTTCATATGACATCAATGAATCATGGACGTTTTCGCATACAAACTTTTGTGCTCATTGTTTTTCTTTTACACTTTTATTTTCTTTCAAAGATAGCTATACCCTTACACACACCCACACTCACAATGTAAGTATACATCCATTCAGGATCTCATGGGTAATGATACTGCTCTGGCCTTTTGTAACTCTGAGAATCTGATTTACCAAGCCAAAGACAAAGGTGAGGAAGATTTTTAAGTACCAGGGGAACTTTCCAGACTTCTACAACAAGAAGAGAGAACCATTCAACCTCACGAGGAACCCGCGGATACAATCAACCTAGGTACCGAAGAAGACAAAAAGGAGGTCAAAGTTGGTGCCAATCTGGAACTTAGGGTCAAGGAGCGTCTGATTCAGTTGTTACACGATTATGTTGAACTCTTTGCCTAGTCGTATGAAGACATGCTAGGACTTGATACAAACATTGTGGTACATAGTTTGCCTACAAGAGAAGATTGACCGCCAGTAAAGCAAAAGGTTCGCCGCATGAGGCCTGATATGTCAGAAAAGATTAAAGTAGAAGTCATGAAGCAATTCAACGCTGGATTCTTGGTTGTCACCTCTTACCCCCAATGGGTTGCCAATATTGTTCCCGTACCCAAATAAGACGGCAAAGTGCGAATGTGTGTGAACTACAGAGATTTGAATAGGGAGAGCCCTAAGGATAATTTTCCACTTCCCCACATTGATATCCTAGCTAACAATACGACACAACACAGAGTGTTTTCCTTCATGGACGGATTTTCTGGTTACAACCAAATCAAAATGGCGCATGAGGACATGGAGAAAACGATATTCATCAGACAATGGAGCATATTCTACTACAAGGCAATGCCATTCAGACTAAAGAACGCAGGGCAACCTATCAGCGTGCCATGGTAGCTTTATTTCATGACATGATACATCACGAAATAGAGGTCTACATGGACGATATGATAGCCAGATCTCAAACAGAAGAAGAGCATCTTGATCACTTACAAAAACTGTTTGAAAGACTGAAGAAGTACAAGCTGAGGTTGAATCCAAACAAATGCACATTTGGGGTACGATCTGGTAAACTCCTAGGCTTCATCATCAACAACAAAGGTATCGAAGTCGATCCTGCCAAGGTTAAAGCAATACAAGAGATGCCTGCTCCTCGTACTGAGATGGAAGTCAGAGGATTCTTGGGGGGTTTGAACTACATTGCCAAATTCATCTCCCACCTGACAGCTACTTGTGAACCAATCTTCAAATTATTGAAGAAAGATCAAATAGTCAGATGGAATGACGAGTGCGAAGTTGCTTTTGACAAAAATCAAAGAATAGGTACAAGAGCCTCCTATATTGATGCCACTAGTCGAGGGAAGACCATTAATAATGTATCTGACTATTTTAGAAAACTCAATGGGGTGTGTATTGGGGCAGCATGATGAGTCTGGCCGAAAAGAGAACGCTATTTAGTACCTGAGCAAAAAGTTTACCGACTGTGAAACAAGATATTCACTGCTCGAGAAAACTTGATGCGCTTTGGCATGGGATCCTCGCCGGCTAAGACAATATATGCTGACTTATACTACCTTGTTGATATCTAAAATGGATCCGATAAAATACATCTTCGAGAAGCCTGCTCTTTCTGGGAGAATAGCGAGATGGCAGATGATCCTAACAGAGTACGACATACAGTATACTACCCAGAAAGCTATAAAGGGTAGTGTATTAGCTGATCACCTTGCTCATAAAGATGTAGAAGACTACCAATCTATGAAGTTCGAATTTCTAGACGAAGACGTCATGACGGTAAAAAACTGTGAAGAATTTAGGCCATATGACGGACCTGAACAAGCATCCCGATTGACCCTGTTCTTTGATGGGGCATCTAACACACTCGGCAATGGTATTGGTGATGTACTCATATCTTCGGAAGGGTGTCATACTCCCTTTACTGCCAGACTTTGCTTCAATTGTACAAACAACATGGCGAAATACAAAGCGTGCATCTTCGGTCTCAAAGCTGCCATAGACTTGGGGATCAAATCTTTGGATGTATTCGGAGACTCAGCTTTGGTTATCAGCCAGATCAAAGGGGAATGAGACACCAAACACCCAAACCTTATCCCTTACAAAGAACATGTTTTGACATTGCTACCACATTTTGAGAAGATTACCTTCGAGCATTTCCCATGAGAAGAAAATCAGCTAGCAGACGCTCTAGCCACAATGTCATCTATGTTTAAACTTAATTGGGATAACGAGGCTCCCCAAATCACCATTGAATGAATGGATGAACCAACACACTGTCACAAGATTAATACTGAAGAAGTAATGGACCAGCCTTGGTTTCACGAAGTCAAGAGGTATCTCGAAACTCAAGAATATCCAGAAGGAGCTTCAATCAATGATAAGAAGTTCTTAAGGAGATTCTCTGTTAAGTTCTTCCTTAGTAACAACATCCTGTATAAACGCAATCATGACTCTGTGTTACTTCGGTGCATAGATAAGGTTGAAGCTGAAAGGATCATGGCTGAATTGCATGAAGGCACTTTTGGCACCCACTCCAGTGGGCATACGATGGCAAAGAAAATCCTACAGGAAGGCTATTACTGGTCTACCATGGAAGCAGATTGCTATCAACACTCTCGAACCTGCCATAAGTGTCAGATTTATGCTGACAAGGTGCACGTACCTCTGGTTCCTCTAAATGTCTTGACGGCTCCTTGGCCCTTTGCTATGTGGGGGATTGATATGATTGGGGAAATCAAGTCGACGGCCTCCAATGGACACCGCTTCATCTTAGTGGCCATTGATTACTTTACAAAGTGGGTGGAGGCAGCTTCCTTCGCTTCTGTTACTAAGAATGTTGTTTCCCGTTTCATCAAGAAAAATCTCATTTGCCGGTACGGTATCCTGGAAAGGATCATCACTGACAATGGTACAAATCTCAACAACACTATGATCACCACCTTGTGCGAGCAATTCAAGATCCAGCATCACAATTCTTCCCCTTACCGGTAGAAGATGAATGGTGTTGTCGAAGCTGCAAATAAGAACATCAAAAAGATCATACAGAAAATGAAAGTCACATACAAAGACAGGCATGAGATGCTACCATTCGCTCTCCACGGGTATCGTACCACAACTCGCACATCAATCGAGGCAACACCCTATTCTATGGTTTATAGCATGGAGGCCGTCTTGACTATTGAGGTTCAGATCCCCTCTCTGAGGATTATGAAGGATGCAAGGTTGAACGAAGATGATTGGATCCAGACTCGACTTGATCAACTGAACTTGATTGATGAGAAGAGACTTACTGCTGTTTGCCATGGTCAAATGTATCAAAAAAGGATGATCAAGGCTTTCAACAAGAATGTCAGACGCCAAGTCTATCAAATTGGGGACCTAGTGATCAAACACATCATATTTCCACAAGGTGATCCCAGGGGAAAATGGACTCCTACATATGAAGGACCATTTGTAATCAAAAACATTTTCTCTGGTGGGGCAATGATCTTGACCAACATGGATGGTGACGACCATCCGCATCCTGCGAACGCGGACATAGTCAAAAGATACTACGCATAAGAGACCCGCTAGGTTGACATACCTAAGCAAAACAAGGGCATCCTGACGAACCAAAAGGTTCGGGCAAAAATTAGGGATAAAACAAAAAAAATTGTACACCCGGCAAGTTGAAAACCCCAAAGGGCGACTTGTGCAAAAAAGGGCTTCCCGGTGGACTAAAAACCCGAAAGGGCGGTCCTAGAAAAAGTTAGGGAATTAAAGCGTCTGACTATGTCCCGTTGGATCACTTTATGGACAACCTTCGGCTTCCACTGACAAACTCAGAGGTTCTGATCAATTCAATCATCTTTGGACAAGGCAACAAATAGACAAAATACTCAGAGATACGAAGGCTATATCAGAATGGAAACCCCATGGGATTATTACACATAGCTATCTTTTCTTTGTATCAAAATTTTCATTTTTTTTACGACAACATTCTCTTACTAGAATGTTTGTCTCCTTGTACAAAAATACTTACTCAAAGTCAATACAAAGATATCTCTTTGAAAGTGCAAAAACTATTTGTTTTTCTTTAGGCTTGTATTTTGTTTACAAAAATGTCCAATGATTCATTGTCGAACATATGTATTTAAACATAATTACTGTTTACAAATAAACAAAATGAAAAAGGCAATTACTGATAGGTTGAAGGGATAGGGAAATACCTCTAGGCTATTCCATAAGAAATCCCCGCAGTACGTCGTTTAATCCCCAGCAGAATAAAGCTTCCAATTAACAATCCCCGGTAGAAATCATCCAATTTCTCCGAACATTTTTAAGCAACGCATGGCTTTTCCTTTATAACAGAGTTTATTTCTCTAAACGGAAATTCATCAACACTTCGACTTCAAGACATGAAGACTTACGTAGCCTCAGCATCAGTCAGGGATTTATTTTCCCTAATCCAACAACAGTATAACAAATTAGCTCACATATGCATACATTGCATCCATATATCATCAACATTGATAAAACGAATGCATTATATCATACATTTCATGCAACATGACCCTTTATTTTAGCTAACATTTTACCCTTTTCAGGATAAGATTAACAGCTACCATTAACAAATGTTCAGAGTTTTCAGATACAGTTCATATACACTCTAGATACGGACGCCATTTTGATACTCATTCAGATTCAGTTTTCAGATACAATTCAGATACGCTCCAGACATGGATGCCATTATGATACTCATTCAGATTCAGTTTTCATACACCAGATACGCTCCAAACACGGATGCCATTTTGATACTCATTCAGATTCAGTTTTCAGATACAGTTCAGATGCGCTACAGACACGGATGCCATTCTGATACTCGTTCAGATTCAGTTTTCAAATACAGTTCAGATACGCTCCAGACACGAATGCCATTCTGATACTCATTCAGATTCAACTTTCAGATACAGTTCAGATACGCTCCAGATACGGACGCCATTCCGATACTAATCCAGAATCAACTTCCAGATACAGTACAAATACACTCCAGACACGGATGCCATTCTGATACTCATTCAGAATCAACTTTCAGATACAGTTCAGATACGCTTCAGACACGGACGCCGTTCTGATATTCATTCTTTCGGCTTACAAATTACAATACCAACAATCACTTTTGGATGACATCTTTAAGCCCATCTCCTACAACTTTCTATCACCTCTCCAAAGGGCATCTTTAAGCCCATTTCCTCAACCTTCACATCGTCGAGTGCAAATTTATGGGCACTCTAGTGTCCAATCATCTTCCACCTTCGAGTCACGAATGGCCAAACTCCCCAATCTAACTCTTCAAGTTTAAGAAGATTGAACAGGGGCAGCTGTTGTACCCTAAAATTTTCCCTCTCACTTATCAAGAATTTTCTCACAAGATCTCCTTGGGCTCAAGACTGCACTAGGGTTTGATCAGCTCAAGACACCTCCTTATGCACTGATGACCAAAATTAGGGTTTGAGTTTGCACAAGGATTTTTGAACTATAAATGTTTCATATGACTTTCATGGATCATTATGGACCCCCAGTATTACTCATGTCAAGATTCAAGCCTTGGATCACACTTTTGATCAATCATTTGAACAATTGACCTAAAAATCATATGTATTGGGAAAAAAGTCAACCATAGCCAATTTACAGTCAAACTTCATAATTTTTGACCCACATCAACATTTTATACCCATAATTATCATTTGATCAAGTTTGGGCCACAATTCCTCAAGAAATTTGATCAATTCTCCAAAAGGGCAAAATGGTCAAAATTAGGGTTTTGATTGGGAAAGGGCAATTTCTGATTTTTGACCTAGCAAATGGTCAATTGGTTTAAGGCATGATCTCAAGAGTCCAATTGTATCATTTTGACCTAATGACATGATTCAAAACATTGCAAGTCCATTGGATTGACAGATGAATTTTGCAGTCAACTGATCAAAAGCCAATTGTATACTAAAAAGTCAAACTTTGACTTTGTGGTCAAATTCAAGTGCCAAAGATCATAATTCATCAAAACATATTAAAATTTGAAACTTATTCATCAAGAAATCAAAAAGTCCAGATTTCATTTTGAAAAGTCAAAATTTCTAAACTTAGAATTTTTTCTAAGTGTTGGAAATTTCATGTTTTTTTCATAACTTTGATCCAAATTTTCACCATGATGCAAGATGATTCAAGAGAAACTTCAAACATGAAAGTTGTAGATCTCCATGAAATATACAATTTTTCTTCACACAACCTCTGCAAAAAATGTTTGGATCTCAAGTTATAATTTTGTGAATACATGCTCATGAACTAAAAAAGACTTAGTGAAATTTTGCCCTAGTTAGGCAGATTTTTTGACCAAACTTCATGGCAATTTTTCACATAGTTACAAGGGGAATATTCAAAAGCAATTAAAAGATGAGTTGTAGAGAACATTGCAAGATTTCTAAAATGTCAAAGAAATCCTTGAGATCATTCTTGAGTAGGGAGAATCGAAGAGATGAAGTTGGTGTTTTGTCACTTGGATTACAAGCCATTTTGTGAAGAACACTTGACCCAATCTTCAAGCATGCTGTACAAATATTTCTTTGCAGGCTTCAAACGTGCCAATCACTCATGAATTTAATGCTTACAAAAATGGTAGAGCCATTGTACAAGCATTGAAGCCATTATCCAAATTGTATTTCCATTTTTGGAAGAAAGTCACCACTTCCATTTTAGAAAAGTGACTTTAATCATAATGTCAACTCTCCTTGAACCCATACATTGTTGCTTCTGACTAAAAAGCATGTAAAAGCAAGAAGCAACATATCTAGAGCCTGCTAATAACCCTGCAAACTCTTGTACTTCACATTGAAATCATGCTTGTCAACTTTGCTTAAAAAACAAGTAACCAAGCCATAACACGAGAGTTTCAAATTCTGAGTTGTTACAAGCCTCAAAACCTCTTGCTTATAAGTATACACACTATTTGCAAGTTGACACACAAATTTTAGTACCCTGAAACTACCTCAAACACTCAAAAACCAAAAACCTATTCAAGAACACCATTGATACACAGTTTTGAACCAAAACTCATGATCTTCATTTTCACTCGTGCGTTTTGAAAACTAACCATTTAAACACCTTCTATACATCATACAAAAGTAATCCAAACCCCTATTTCAAGACTGTAACTCCTCCATCACTATCCACCATATTCAAATGTCAAGCTTACAAGTTGAATTGAGTAGAGAGATTCAGGGACTTTTAAGGCAAAGTAGGAGTTGGAATACATTCAAGGAGGTCTAGGCAAGCTAAACAGATCCTCGGGCCATCTCAAAATCTGCTCAAACTCCATTCACGACTCCAGCTGCAAGAGGTAAAAACTTAAACTTCTATCTCTTCATACAAGCATCATTTGATCCTGATTTTTAAAGACAAAATGTAGATATCTTTGCTCTAAAGCTGATCATGTTCATAGTTCCCATTTATATTGACTGTGTATAGAGAATTTTGGATTTGGAATTTATGAGAAAATTACGTTTCAATTTAGGGCCAGCAAAATTAGTTTTTATCTTTGACTTTTAGCTTACATAAGTTATATGATTGGATTCGTGGGAAGAAACACCACAACTTTCATGTTTGAACTTTCCACTTTTATGGAGAGATGAGGAAGATACAGGTGGTCCAGCTAGGTGCGAGGTTGAAGACGAAGTTGCCTTCAGAAAAGAGTTTGTAATATATATTTATGCTTTGATTATATGACCAGATGAAACAGCCACCCCAGTGGCAAGCGCGCGCGTGCTAAGTCATTGCTTACCTAAAGGGCGAGGGTTCGAACCAGTGTGAACCCCCCTTTTGCATTTTTTTCATTTTTCTGATTTCCTAAAACATTTTTTTGCAGGCGCTGGGCCCTTTGGACCTGGCATTGTTTTTTGCTAGCTCACCCCCACTGCTTACTTGTGACACCTCTTTGGCCCATTTTATTTTTATTTATTTATTTATTTCTTTTTTATTTTAAATATATTTTCTAAAATACCAAAAAAATCATAAAAAATATAAAAATAATAGATTTATATTTTGACATAATTTATATATTTTTCCACCTAAATTTTTTATATTTTTTGTTATTATACTTTATTTATCTTTATTATTTATCTTGTAAATTAAATTAAAACTAGGTCAATTATTCATTTCTTTATACTTATTTAAATACATTTATTTTAATATAAAAAAGGCCAAAAATATTTCACAACACCATATATTATTTTCAAGACAAAAATACAAAAAAAAAAATTTTTCTTTGAACTTAGTTTCTTTTAATCAATTAAATAGAATTAAGGTTTTATTCAAAAATATTTTCTTAATTAATTTATTTTCTTAATTAACTTAAGTTAATTTAATCTAATTACTTTTTTTCTCTAATTAGGTTTAGGTTAAAACCTCCTCCATACAAAAATCCAAACCCAAAAATCATTTCTTTCAATTTGCATTTGTACTTTATATATATCTTCAATTATTTGTACATATTCAATTTGGTTGTAATATATTAATTAGGTTTATATTATTGCAATCCCCATTCATAAATTGTATACCCCCCTCCAACAAATGTTGTAATAGTGTTGTAACTTTAAATTTCGCAATTTATCGCTTTTACATAACATGCTAGTAATTAGGGTTTATATGGAAAGAATAAAATCAATCAAGTAGAAAACCCTAATTCAAGACAAAAACAAGCATGAAAACAACACACTTGCACACAAACACCCCTAGGGTAAAATCCACTTGGTTGCCTTACAAAATGGCCATATTACGCATGTGAGGTATCTTAGCAAAAACAAACAAAAACAAGATCATAGTCCCTCGATGACGCTATCTAAGTTGCCTTACAAATGATCTTAGTCCCTCAAAAAGAAAGCTAAGATACCTTGTAACATTGCTAATCATGACTATATGATGACCCATGCCCATCCCGTTTACATCCAAAGATACGATGACTCATGAACTAAAAAAGACTTAGTAAAATTTTGCCCTAGTTAGGCAGATTTTTTGACCTAACTTCATGGCAATTTTTCACATAGTTCCAAGGGGAATCTTCAAAAGCAATTCAAAAATGAGTTGTAGAGAACATTGTAAGATTTCCAAAATGTCCAAGAACTCCTTAAGATCATTCTTGAGTAGGGAGAATCGAAGAGATGAAGTTGGTGTTTTGTCACTTGGATTACAAGCCATTTTGTGAAGAACACTTGACCTAATCTTCAAGCATGATGTACAAATCTTTCTTTGCAGGCTTCAAAATTGCTAATCCCTCATGAATTTAATTATTACAAAACTGGTAGAGCCATTGTCCAAGCATTTAAGCCATTATCCAAATTGCATTTCCATTTTTGGAAGAAAGTCACCACTTCCATTTTAGAAAAGTGACTTTAATCATAATGTCAACTCTCCTTGAGCCCATACATTGTTGCTTCTGACTAAAAAGCATGTAAAAGTAAGAAGCAACATATCTAGAACCTGCTAATCACCCTGCAAACCCTTGTACTTCACATTGAAACCATGCTTGTCAACTTTGCTTCAAAAACAAGTAACCAAGCCATAACAAGAGAGTTTCAAATTCTGAGTTGTTACAAGCCTCAAAACCTCTTGCTTATAAGTATACACACTATTTGCAAGTTGACACACGAATGTTAGTTCCCTGAAACTACGTCAAACACTCAAAAACCAAAAACATGTTCAAGAACACCATTGATACACAGTTTTGAACCAAAACTCATGATCTTCATTTTCACTCGTGCGTTTTGAAAACTAACCATTTAAACACCTTCTATACATCATACAAAAGTAATCCAAACCCCTGTTTCAAGACTGTAACTCCTCCATCACTATCCACCATATTCAAATGTCAAGCTTATAGGTTGAATTGAGTAGAGAGATTCAGGGACTTTTAAGGAAAAGTAGGAGTTGGAATACATTCAAGGAGGTCCAAGCAAGCTAAACAGATCCTCGGGCCATCTCAAAAGCAGCTCAAACTCCATTCACGACTCCAGCTGCAAGAGGTAAAAACTCAAACTTCTATCTCTTCATACAAGCATCATTTAATCCTGATTTGTGAAGACAAAATGTAGATATCTTTGCTCTAAAGCTGATCATGTTCGTAGTTCCTATTTATATTGACTGTGTATAGAGAATTTTGGATTTGGAATTTATGAGAAAATTACGTTTCAATTTAGGGCCAGCAAAATTAGTTTTTATCTTTGACTTTTAGCTTACATAAGTTATATGGTTGGATTCGTGGGAAGAAACACCACAACTTTCATATTTGAACTTTCCACTTTTGTGGAGAGATGAGGAAGATACAGGTGGTCCAGCTAGGTGCGAGGTTGAAGACGAAGTTGCCTTCAGAAAGGAGTTTATAATATATATTTATGCTTTGATTATATGACCGGATGAAACATCCACCCCAGTGGCAAGCGCGCGCGTGCTAAGTCATTGCTTACCTAAAGGGCGAGGATTCGAACCAGTGTGAACCCCTCTTTTGCATTTTTTTCATTTTTCTGATTTCCTAACACATTTTTTCCGCAGGCGCTGAACCCTTTGGGCCTGGCATTATTTTTTGCTAGCTCACCCCCACTGCTTACTTGTGACACCTCCCTGGCCCATTTTATTTTTATTTATTTATTTATTTCTTTTTTCTTTTAAATATATTTTCTAAAATACCAAAAAAATCATAAAAAATATAAAAATAATAGATTTATATTTTGACATAATTTATATATTTTTCCACCTAAATTTTTTTATTTTTTGTTATTATACTTTATTTATCTTTATTATTTATCTTGTAAATTAAATTAAAACTAGGTCAATTATTCATTTCTTTATACTTATTTAAATACATTTATTTTAATATAAAAAAGGCCAAAAATATTTCACAATACCATATATTATTTTCAAGACAAAAATAAAATAAAAAAATACTTTTTCTTTGAACTTAGTTTCTTTTAATCAATTAAATAGAATTAAGGTTTTATTCAAAAATCTTTTCTTAATTAATTTATTTTCTTAATTAACTTAAGTTAATTTAATCTAATTACTTTTTTTCTCTAATTAGGTTTAGGTTAAAACCTCCTCCATACAAAAATCCAAACCCAAAAATCATTTCTTTCAATTTGCATTTGTACTTTATATATTTCTTCAATTATTTGTACATATTCAATTTGGTTGTAATAGATTAATTAGGTTTATATTATTGCAATCCTCATTCATAATAGCGTAGTAACTTTAAATTTCACAATTTATCGCTTTTACATAACATGCTAGTAATTAGGGTTTATATGGAAAGAATAAAATTAATCAAGTAGAAAACCCTAATTCAAGATAAAAACAAGCATGAAAACAACACACTTTCACACAAACACCCCTAGGGTAAAATCCACTTGGTTGCCTTACAAAATGGGCATATTACGCATGTGAGGTATCTTAGCAAAAACAAACAAAAACAAGATCATAGTCCCTCGATGACACTATCTAAGTTGCCTTACAAATGATCTTAGCCCCTAAAAAAGAAAGCTAAGATACCTTGTAACATTGCTAATCATGGCTATACGATGACCCATGCCCGTCCCGTTTACATCCAAATATAGGGTTGCTTACCAAATCAATGGTAAGACAACAATGTCAAAGGAAAAGAAAATGAACAAGAAAAATATTTGAGTAGGTAGATTGCTCCTAATTACTTGCTCCATTTCAAAACAAACATCCTTGCTATTTTTAAAAACAAAAACGCACATTTTCAAACATCTTACAAACATTGAAAACATTTTCAAAAGATCAAACATCTTTGTATACATTCTTACGAACAAGAATAATTACAAAGATTGCCTAAACAATGACCTCTTTACAAAATACTTTCAAAAACCATACAAAGCACAATTTCAAACAAAAGCAAGTGATATAGCAAGTAACTAAGAGCCCATGGAAAACCATTGATAAAAAGGGTGTAATACCTTCCCTTTTTATAATCTACCCCCCGAACCCAAGAAACAATCTCAAAGGTCTTTCCTGTGCTTTTTCACCTTTCCTTTTGGATAAAAGAAAAGTCGATGGCGACTCTTGCTAACCTCATCATTTGCGATAAAATGCAAAACCTTCAAATCAAGTCTCCCACCGTATCACAGTTGTCTATGGGCTATTAGTTGCTTGCTAGATTATTTTTGCTTTGTTTGAAAATGTTCTTTGTGGTGTAAGTTTGAAAATATTTTGCAAAATTCCTTTGTTGCGGCAAACTTTGTAATGATTCTCATCTCTATAAGAATGCGTACAAAGTGTTGGCTTGGAAATCGTTCAAAGAGATGTTTGTTTTTAAAGATGTTTTTTTGAAAGTGTAAGTGTGGAAATGGTTTTGGTTTAAGAGAAAGCAACTACGAGAGTCCTACCTACTCAAAAGGTCTATGTTCTTTTCCTCATCCTTTAGATGTTGCTATCTTAACATTGATTTGGTAAGAAGCCCCATTGTTGGACGTGAAGGGAAGAGAATGGGTCAATTGTATAGTCATAGAAGGCAACTTATGAGACGTTTTAGCAATTTTCATTAGGGACTAGATCGTTTACTGAAGGCAACATCGAGGGACATCGAGGGAATACGATACTTTTATCGAGGGTCTTTGCTAAAACGCCCATATTTGAGGGACATGACTATTTTCCGAGGAAACAAGTGAGATTACCCTAGAGGTGCATGTGTCTGAAAAGTGTGTTTGATTGCATGCATTTTTGTCTTGAATTTAGGATTGTCTACTTTGTTGATTTTATCTTGCCATACATACCCTAATTACTAGCATTTTATATTAAAACGGTAAATTGCAGAAATTAAAATCCTAAACTATTGCATCACTTTATGGTGTGGGGGATACAAATTTACAAATGGGGGATGGACAACAATAAAAGTCCTAATTATCACAACCATATTGAATAACAATGAAAGGAAATGTATAGAAAATATAAAAACAAAAACAGTGCAAAAGAGAGAAAGAAAAGTAATCATGGATCGAAGCATGTGTCCTTCAATTCAACCCCTTTCCGTTTCCTTTTGTTTGGGCCTGCAACCAGTTTGTATCGAAGCCTAAATCCTTTGATTCACACACCTTTTTTTATTTCCTTTCATTTGGGGTTGAATAGCAGTATAGGGCAAAGCCTAAGGCTTCGATTCAAACAATATTTTTTCTTTGTTTCGTTTGGGACTATGAAGCAGCATGGGGCGAAGCCATGCTAATATTGTTTTATGGCATGTATAGGTTAGTTCTTAACATGTATTTGGACAAGAAAAGAAAACCAAAAAAAGGGTAGAAACAAAAAAATAAACAAAAGGTTATTTACATGTTATGCTTGAAACCAAAGGTTTAAAGTCAAAAAGATTTACCTTGAAGCTGGAATGTGTTTTGGACTTTGAGTTGCTGCCCTGTATATCCTTAAATTCGAAGGAAGGAAGGAACCTGGGTTCGAAGGATAGGGAAACAGGGATTCGAAAGAGAGAACAAACAGGGGTGTTGTATTTCTTTGTTTCTGGATTCGAAAGAAAATAAGTGTTGTGTTTCTTTGGTTCTAAGTTTTAGAGTGTTTGAGTGTTCTCTCCTATCTTTTCCTTGCCAACAAAACCCTCTCCATCTACTAAAAATCCACCTTAGATGTGTTGTGAAACATCTTATTTATAGAAGAGTTTGGCTGAGATTAGGGTGGGGGGGGGGGGGGGGGGGAAATAAAATTTGAACAAATTGGGTATGCTGTCTTCATAGCCTTCGAGGTGCAGCTCTTGTATGCCAATTTAGTGCAAATATGGGAGCAACATAGCAAGACTGCTTTCCAGTAGTTTTGGAGTGTTGTGGCAGCTTGGTGCAGGACTGTTTCATAGTAGTGCAGCAGCCTTCGACCAGACTCATCAAAAGACAAAACACCAATTATATGTTCTTCAAATAGACCCATTGTATGTCCTTTGGATGGACCAATTGAATGTTCTTCTAATTGACCATATTTCATGTCCTTCGAATGAACCATATTGTAGGTTCTTCGAATCCACCAATTGTGTGTTGTTTGAATGGACCAAATATGTGTTCTTTGAATCCACAAAATTCATGTTCTTCGAATAAGCCACCAAATATGTGTCCTTCGAATCCACCAAATTGTGTGTCATAGTGTAGAAACTATGTGTGTTGAAGGGTTTAAAGGCGTAATCGAAGCAAGCATGAGGGGAGTCATTTCCTTGTGCATTCTAGCATGAGGGAAGCCATTGCCCTGTGCATGCTTGCATGAGGGAAGCCCTTGCCTTATGAATCAAAGCATGAGGGGAGCCCTTGCCTTGTGCATGCTAGCATGAGGGAAGCCATTACCTTGTGCATGCTTGCATGAGGGAAGCCCTTGCCTTGTGAATCGAAGTATGAGGGGAGCCCTTGACTTGTGAATCGAATCAAGCAGGAAAGAGGCCACTGCTTTGTGGGTGCTAACATGAAGGAGTCATTGCCTTGTGCCTGATATCATGAGGGAAGCCCTTTCCTTGTGAATCGAAGCAAGCAGAAAAGAGGCCACTGCTTTATGGGTGCTAGCATGAAGGAAGTCATTGCCTTGTGCATGCTAGCATGAGGGAAGCCATTGCCTTGTGAATTGAAACATGCATGAAGCAACCAATGCTCAGTCTTAGCTTTGTGAAATCAAAGCAAACTTGCAGGAAGCCAAAATTTAGTTGAAGCTTGGGAAATCGAAGCAAGCTTGAAGGAGGCCAAAGTCCAGTTGAAGCTTGGGAAATCTAAACAAGCTTGAAGGAAGCCAAAGTCCAGTTGAAGCTTTGTGAATCGAAGTAAGCTTGTTTTTCTCCAATTTTGATGCTTGAAAGCCCAATGTGATCCATGGAAGCTATATGGGGCATTAAAAATCCAATTGTACTTGTGCAAATTTGAACTTTTGAAAATCCTTGTTAGAAAAGTCGGAAAAAAAAGGAGAGGGCAAATTTTGGGGTACAACAACTGCCCATGTTTAATCTTTTTAAACCTGAAGAGTTAGATTGGTGAGTCCGCCATTCGTGAATTGAAGGTGGAAGATGATTGAACACTAGAGTGCCCAAAAATTTGCACTCGACTCTGTGTTAGTTGATTGTGTAGGGAATGTGTTTAAAGATGCCATTTCGAGATATGATGGAGAGTTGTCGAGATGGGCTTAAAGATGCCATCCAAAGGTGATTGTTGATATGAACATTAGAAAGAGTCTATGCTTGATTTTATCTTGAAGAAGTATCAAAATAAATCTATGGTTGATTTAATTCTGAATGACATGTTGGAGTGGACCTGTGTAGGGTTGCTTCGTGATGAGTCTGAGTGAAACTTCATCTAGAAATGTATGAGAGAGAGACTGGGTAGGGCTACTTCATGATGAGTTTGGGTAAAAATTCATCTGGGAATGTATGAGAAGGAACTTGGGTAGGTCTGCTTCATGATGAGTCTGGGTAAAACTTCATCTGGAAATGTATGAGAAGGAACCTGGGTAGGGCTGCTTCAGGATGAGTCCGTGTGAAACTGAATCTAGAAATTATAGGAAGAAACCTGGGTAGGGTTTCTTCAGGATAAGTCCGTGTGAAACTGCATTTGGAAATTAATGAGAAGGAACCTGGGTAGAGTTGCTTCAGGATGAGTCTGTGTGAAACTACATTTGGAAATTCTAGGAAGAAACCTGGGTAGGGTTTCTTCAGGATGAGTCTGTGTGAAACTGCATATAGAAATTTTGAGAAGGAACCTGGGTAGGGTTTCTTCAGGATGGGTCCGTGTGAAACTGCATCTGGAAATTATAAGAAGGAACCTGGGTAGGTTGCTTCAGGATGAGTCCATGTGAAACTGCATTTGGATATTATGGGAAGAAACCTGGGTAGGGTTTCTTCAGGATGAGTCAGTGTGAAACTGCATCTGGAAATTATGAGAAGCAACCTGAGTAGGGTTGCTTCAGGATGAGTCAGTGTGAAACTGCATCTGGAAATTATGAGAAGGAACCTGGATAGGGTTTCTTCAGCTGGTCGTGTAGATAATTTCCATGGCTTGTTCCAGGAATTAATCTCTGACCTTTTTTGAAAGAAATATAGTTTCCCCGGCTTGTTTCGGGAGTTAATATTCAATCTGCTCATGTAGATAGTTGTCTTGTCTTGCTTCAGCTATTAATTTACAATCAGTCATTCACAGATAGTTGTCCTGTCTTGCTTCAGGTATTAATCTGGAACTTGTTTTTTGTTGGTCGTAGAGATAGTTGCCCTGGCTTGTTTCAGGAATTAATCTTTGACCTTTTGAGAAATGGTCATGATATTTGCCAAAAAAGGACTTTTGTTGATTGCCTTTTCCTGCAAGGATGAGGGTTAGTTACATGCAGATGTATGCATGGCTTGATGATATTCTCAAAATAAATGGGATTATGTTGTATGCATTTATCATGTATGTAGTATGATGTTTGAATGTTAAATATTTGTTGAAATGTAACTTTGCTTCGAAAATTAAATCCTTGACAAGTGTTAGGGAGCTTTGGGAAGTTAAATCCCGGAATGCTGTTGGGGATGAAGAGTATGCACATCTTCAAACCTTGTTTAGAATGTTTCTACTGGGGATTCCTGTTTTGTTGTTTGAGGAGAAATTCGCTGGGGAAGATTGGCTTTGACTTGAGAAATCTTTGTGGAGAGTGTTGATTTCATCTTGAAGGGAAAAGAGTTCAGGAGTTTTAGTTGTTTGTTGCTCTACTATGGAGTTATCTTTTGATGGGAGAGAATGGGAGTTAACAACTTGTTGGGGGATAAAGAAGTTAACTGTTATCTGGTCGGGTTCCAGGCTTCGCAGCAACTTGCTAGAGATAGTGGAAAATTCTACCGAGGAAGAGGAGCTTTTGAACTATTATCTGGTCGGGTCCAGGTTTCAGTAATTTGAAGAAGTTAAACTATTATTTGTTCGGATCCAGGCTTTAGTAACTTAAAACTGAGATTAACTATTATCCGGTGGGGTCCAGGTTTCAGAAACTCAAATTGTTATCTGGTCGAATCTCGGTTTCAACAACTGAAGAAGTTAAAATATTATCTAGTCGGATCCAGGCTTTAGTAACTTAAATTTGAGATTAACTGTTATCCGGTCGGGTCCAGGTTCCAGAAACTCAAACTGTTATCTGGTCGTGTCCAGGTTTCAGCAATTGAATAAGTTAAACTATTATCTGGTCGGATCCAGGCTTTAGTAACTTGGAATTGAGATTTACTATTATCTGGTCGGGTCCAGATTTCAGAAACTCAAACTGTTATCTGGCCGGGTCTAGGTTTCAGCAATTGAAGAAGTTAAACTATTATCTGGTTGGGTTCAGGCTTTAGTAACTTGGAATTGAGATTTACTGTTATCTGGTCGCATCCAGGTTTCAGAAACTCAAACTCTTATCTAGCCGGGTCCAGGTTTCACCAATTGAAGAAGTTAAACTATTATCTGGTCGGGTCCAGGCTTTAGTAGCTTAGAATTAAGATTTACTGTTATCTGGTCAGATCCAGGCTTTAAAAACTCAAACAGTTATCTGGTTGGGTCCATGTTTCAGCAATTGAAGAAGTTAAACTATTATCTGGCCGGGTCCAGGTTTTAGTAACTTACTTGAAAGGATGAAGTTGACTGTTATCTGGTCGGGTTCTAGGATTTACAGTAACTTTCGGAGATAGTAATGACTCTGTTGGAGACTTCACTAGGGATTAGGGGTTGTGGTCCCTTAATTTGTAATAGTCTGAGAGGCAAAATCAAGCTAGGGAATTTGTAGTTTGTTGAGGAAATAAACCCCGTTGAAGAGAATATTTGATGAACTGCTCGGGAGGTGTTTTCTTTTGGTAGAATTCCTCGAGGATTCTTTAGATCAACTCAGCTGGGGAGAGGCTTTCCAGAGACTGAAACTATGGCTGGGGATTACATGGATCCAACTTTGTAGATATCCATGAATTTGTTCTTGTGGGGTTTGTACCCTTATTTATGAAGATTATTATTTAGGGATAACCTTATAGAGGTGACTCTGGTGACTTCACTAGGGATCACCTTGTGAAGGGGACTTTGTGGAGATTTGTCATTTCCCCTAGTAGTAAGTGTTGTAGCACTGCCGGAAATTTTTTGCTTGATTGGACGTGCCCCTTTGATGGAAATCACGCTCGATGCCACAAGTGATGGAGACTTGCCCCTGATTATTTAGAATTTCTTGAGAGTCTTCTTGGAATCTTGACTTGACTGCCATAGTCGAGTTGGACAGTAATATGTCATGACCCCCTTGCTTATAGGAGATTTTTCATTGAAAGTATCTTCCCATTTGAAGTGATTTTGTTTCTTGAGAGAATTTCGTTCATTGGATATTTGCTGTGTGAATTTCTCTGTTGTTAAACAAATATCCATATGCAAACAGCGGTATTCAAATAATGTAAAGTTTATGTTTGTCTTGAAGTTTTGAAAATGCATTTTTAGCAGATAGAAGAATTTTGTAAGAACATGAATTCAATTCAGGATTTACAGTAAAGCCTTACAGGAGTCAGGATACCTTTTGTAACAATATGCTTTCGAACTAACCCATGCTTTAATTAGGACTTTTAAAGGATTGTAACGTGGCCTGGTTCATGATTTAAGAAACAAAGGATAAGGCTCAAAGTGTATTTATACCCAATCTGTTTTCCGTGATGTTCTCCAGTCCTATACTTAGTTAATTGTGCGTTCGAACTCCTATTAAATCTGGAATGATGGTTCAGATACTTGGAACTTTATTTGAGAAGGAAGTCATTTTGCAACATTTTTTCTGTTGTTGAGGATTTGTAACGACTTCTTTTTTTGATTTATTGTCCCTATTTTTTGCCTGACTGTTTTGAGATTATGGTCAGCGGGATGCCCCAGTTTTTCTTAAGTCCCCTTCATAGGTTTTGACTCAGTGGGCTTTTCTTTTGAGAGATAATGACTGCCTATTTTACGGGGAACCATCGCCGTCTTTTGATTCAGAAGAATGTTTTTGATGTCATTCATTATGTACAAAGTGAAAGCTTATGACCGAATGCGCATTTGAATTAACTGAGAAACTACCCTGCCCCAGGTTTTGATTAAAGGTTTCAATTTGTGTGAAAAAGATAACTCCTACTTCTTTGGCTCAAAGGGGTTGACTAGGGATTATCTTCCTTATAACTTCACTGTTTAGGAATTGAAAGAACATATGTACATCGTCAGCAAGGTCTGTCTAAAAGCATATTGTATAAGATTATGGTATTGTTTTTGTCATCCTCCCTCTAAAGGCTTACAACTTTTAAAAAGAGTTGAATATCATAAAGGGAGTAAGAAGCACAATTTTAAGTATAATGAAAACGAATAGATTAATTCAAGACAAGCATATGCAATGAATTAATGAAAGTAACCAAAGTCTGACATAAAGATAAGTGTTTAAGCAAACAAAGAAATTACAGCTGAAAATTCGAATAAACAAAAGTTTCTCCGCCTGAACTTCGTCACTTCAGATGATATGCCTTTGAGGGATGACAGAAGAGCTCCAGTTGACAATCTTGTGTAAACTCCAACACTCCGTCATCAATTAGGTCTTGAATTTTGTTCTTCAGAGCCCAACAACCATTCGTATCATGTCTAGGACTATCGAAATTGTATGCACACCTCCCACTGGGGTGGTAACTAGGAGCATAAGTATTGGGATTCCGGAGAGGAACCTTTAATGTATTCAGCTCTGCCTTCAACATGTGTTGTAACGCTTGAGACAGCGACATGTTGATCTTGGTGAATTGTCTCTTAGGTGTGACCTCCTTACGCCGATTCCCCTGTTGTTATTGGCGAGGTTATTGTTGGGCTCGTGATGTGGTGGTATTCTGGAAAGGTCTACTCTCCACCAAGCCAACTTCTTGTCTCTTCGGGGGCTGGTTAATGCCTTGATCCCCAACCTCAATTGTTTGTTTTGTACGGTTGCACCCGTCTTGATGAAGCTTGTTGACAAGAGTTTTCAACTCTTCTTGTCCCCGAGCTAGGTTTTGGATAAGATCTATCTGGCACACCATCTGTCCCATCATCCGGATTTTCATTGTGGCTATCTCAGTTTGTAACCGCTCCAACCGATCGTCCTTGTTGTCCTTAGGATTCTTCTCGGTCATGCCCCTAGTGAGGAGTGCTTTCACTTCTTCTTTCCCCTTGGATAGGTTCAAGAACATTCTTGAAGCTGAGCATTTTGGGTTTAAAGATCCTTGATAGTTTTTTCTAGAGCCATCTCTACTGAAATAAACAGTAAGCCTATGTGAAACCTGTGTGGGGAAAACCTGTCATGATATGATGCATGATATGTGGATGCAAGGTTTTAAAGGACTTAGAAGATTTAAATTTGTTTAGACAAAAGGGAACAAACATTAATTGTATTAATAATTTCAAATTGATTACAACATGCCCCTTGGGCTTACATTGAAACAAAAGAAACAAAATACAATAACAATGGCTCAGACATCTTATGGATGCTTCCTCTTTGGAGCGGTATAGGAATTCAGAATCCTCTCCTCATGAAGCTGTCTTGCGAGCTCCAATGTCCTCTTCTCGCTTGCATAAAACTGGGCTTCAAAGATGTCTCGCTCCCTCTTTAGTTGAATCCAATCTCTTTTCAAATCTTCAAGAGAAGTAGGCATATCAGGATAAAGGACAGTATATGGAACATCTCCTTCGACAACAGGCTCCATGATGATTGGTAAGTTGGATGGGTAAGGCATCATGAGACTTTGACCACGACTTCGTACCCACTTAAGGTAAGGCTCAAGGGGGATGGAATTCTTATGTCCCAATGTCTTACTATCCACTTTGTTTATCATTCTCCAAGCCCGTATGAACCTTTGACGATAGCCTTGGTCGTCGCTCTCATAATTGAATACCAATCCTTGGATGAGTGTATCATGGGGACCATCTCTTCGTGCATACCCAAACTCTCGTAAAGCCAAACAAGGGTTGTAGGTAATACCTCCCCTAATGCCAAGCAGAGCGACATTATGGAATTATCCACAATGGTCGATGATAGTAATGTCCTCCAAGGATCGAGAACACCAATGAAAATCATAATGTGTGAGTGACATCATCCTTTGGGACCATGTCAAGCCTTGCTCATTCTTCAATGTTGATCGAGGTAGGTGCAAAATAAACCACTTAGAGAGTAAGGGAATGCAACACAAAAGAGTACCTCTTTTCTTCATTGTGCGAGTGTGGAGACAATGTAGAATGTCTCCAAGTAGGGTAGGTACATGATTGTGAGAGAGAAATACCTTGATGGCATTCACATCTATGAGTTGGTCCGGATTGGGAAATAGAACTAAACCATAGATTAGAAGGGCCAAGATATCTTCAAAAGCTTGAAAATCCATATCCTCCCAGAATGAACAAGCCTTCTCCAACAAAAACTTGGCTAAGAAACCCTTAACTCCACTTCTTGTCTCCCAATTCATTATAATGTCAGATCTCTTCAAATGCAAGGCTTCGACAATGACTTCAGGCTTTGGAGTCTCCTCTAAATCGGTGAACGGTATTTGATCAAGCACATGCACTCCTAACAATTGAGAGAATTCTTCTAATGTAGGCACCAATTGGTAGTTAGGAAAGGTGAAGCAATGATGCATGGGATCAAAGAATTGGAAGAGCATACACATCATTTCTTCTTGGAAGTTTGAGGTAGCCAAGTTGAGAAGTCGACCATATTTCTTGGTGAAGGGAGAATCTCCAGGAATCCTTGATGCTAATTCTTGAAGTTGAGGATGCGCTTTCACAAAGCTGACTCGGATGGTACTCCTACGAATGGGAATCATGGCCTACAAAACAGAACAAAGACAAATTCCTAAATCTTGGAAATGGTTAGTGAAAATGCTTATGATGTTATGATGTTTATGATGTTATGTACAGGTGAACAAAGCAAACAAGTCTTTATGTACAAATAATCATATACAAACAAAGCACATAGTTCCTTAGGTTTAGGCTTGCATGGAGTTTCTCATGCTTTCTCATGCTTTATCAGAAATTTCTCATCCAAGGCTCAATTTAAAGAGAATCCAATTTCCTACAACTCATTTTCAGTCCTCAAGTTCAAAAAATGCACTCATAAAAAGATATGAATTTCTACATTATAGGTCCTTTTGAAAAGTCAACAAAAACACCTTTTGGGTCAAAGCTTCTTACATGAACATGAAATACCCAATTGAGATGAAACCAAAGGGGTTGTTTAGGGGACATCCTAAGCTTTCTAAAAAGCCGAAGAACATATTCCTAGGGTCAAAATTGGAAGATATATCCATTGTCAAAGTTGACCATTTTTGGAAAATTGCCAAAAGTTAAATGTGCTCAAAAGTGCATTTTTTGTCAAAGGGGCCTAGCATTTCAGGATTGTATCTTGTTAGGGACATGGTCCACGACCCAGATCAGCATCCATATATTATTTGCTCTATTTATTTATTTCATGTTGATTTTTATTATTTAAAAGTCAAATTAAATCAAATAAATGGCAAAATATATAAAAGATTGATTTTTTGATTTGATTTTTGTTAGAATCAAATCTAATTAAGCTGGCTTAATCCGATCAAATCGAATTAAGGCAAATTGAGGCAAAAATAGCATGATTAGGATGGTTTTGGAAAGATATCATATAGCAAACAAATTACATTCAATTTCCATGATTCCAAAAGATTCAGGTTGTTTTTGTTGCCCTAATTCATCACACTACATATACTGAACACAAACAATGCAAAAGGACAAGGATTACAGTCGTGAGAACTGAAGAACAAAACTCAAATTTTGGAAAAAAAGTGGTGGATTGTTTTCTCACATAGAGGGTGATTCAAGACGTTCCAAAGCTGCTAATCGCTTCTTGGACATCTCCTGAAGCTAACGCGATCGTTTGCAAGCCTTCCCAAGCCTAGAATCGCTCCTGGTAAACCCACGGTTTGCACATATCAGTTTGATTTTGATATTATAATTCACGCATGATTAACCACTTTTATGCATAGCATTATATTTGTATCATCATTTGGAATGTTTTGTTTCAATTAATTTTGAGTTTTGATGACTGTTTCGCTAATTTCCATGGCTAGGGTTTAAGAAGCCATTTTAGGACTTCTCTGTACAGGTAAAATTAGGCCAAGAGAATGGTGCCATGATACTCGTGAGATCAAGACGAGTTGATTGGTATAGCTAGAATTAATATATCATGCGTCATATGAATTTTTGAAGCTTGCATGTTTATAGCTATGGAGTTTTGTCCGTAGGTATAAGTCGGGTACCTAAGACGACACTTCTGGGAAGAAGATGAAGGCATGGCAATCAACCACTGGTCCATTTGAAATTCGTGCATTTTTGGAGGAAACTGTGTGGCTTGTCATTATAATATTGTTTTCTTATTATACTAACAACTAAACAGCGCAACGTAAATGGCAAGGGGATGGGCATGTGAAGCAAAGGACCTGGGTTCGATCCCAGGTCCAAACATTTTCTTATTTTCTGAATATTTATTTGTAGATCCAGTGCGCCTCATAGCCTAGCATCCACCATACACCTCAACGCTTCATCACTGGATCCATCTCCAGCCAGATCCAATGCTCAGCATGCATAAGCGTATGGTAGACCCTCAGAAGATGATCCCACAGGATTAGGCGCAGGAATAGGCTCAGCATTCATGGGCCTAACAAGAATTTAGAAGCACACCCCCCTGGATTGCTTATGCAGGCCCAATTTTATTATTTTTATTTCAATTATTTTTTTATTATTTATTAATTATTTCTTTTTTCAAATATCACCAAAAATCAAGTTTTTTTTATTTAATCAAAAAATCATAAAAACATAAAAAATCATTTATTTTATAAAAATATTTTATTAATTAATTAGTTTAATTAAATTAGGGTAATTTAATTCTTTTTTATTATAATTTAAAATAATTAGAATTTGGGTTTAATTTTGTACATAACCTAGTTTTTTCTCAAAAATAACCTAAATATTTTCTCAATTATATTTTTTAGGTGTTCCAATTATTTCTCGCATTTTAATTCGCCGCACGTGCTTTTAATTTTCTTTTTATTATTGTAACTGCTCCGAGTTTGTAATAGTAATTAGAGTTTTAAATTTCCGCATCTTTATTTATAGTGAACATAATTATGTATCTGCAGAAGCCTTGGAATAGCTAGGACTTTACTTTCTCGCATTTTTATTTCTGCAAACTATAAACTGCTTTGATATATGTTAATAGGATTGTATGGAAAGATAAATTGAAATTAAAACAGTAGAAAACCATAAATGTGCAAAGATCAATAAACTGAAAAAAACACACTAGCACATGCTCACTCCTAGGGTTTACTCCACTCTGGTTGCCTTCGGTAAACGGTCATGAAGTATGGGGAATGTTAGTGTTCGTTCTCTAATCCCAAAAGATCTAAAATGAGCCATTCGGGTGTTGCCTCGGAAAGAGATCTTTAAGGCATTAGGATGATTACTAAAACTTCCTAACATTGCTTTTGTGATCATACTTGTCCCTTCGAACGTTCCTTAAAACTCCAACGATGGTGCTACCTATTCCTTAATAATAGGATAGCGCTGTCTAAAGGAAAATGAACAGACTTTTTTCAAGTAGGTAGGTTAGTTCCTAGGTACTTGCTCAAACAAATTTTTTCACACAAACACTTTTCAAAACAATTTTCAAAACAACTTCGTCACACTCTTGAGGACCGATACAAGGGTTATCAAGAAGTAAAACTTTTCAAAACAAGCACATACAAGCAAATTTTAAAAATGAGCAAGTACCTAAGAGCCCATGGAAAACCATGGATAGAAAGGGTGCTAACACCTTCCCTTTCTATAACCTACCCCCCGTACTCAGAAACTCTCGAAAAAAAGGTTTTTTCTGTTCTTTTTTCTTTTCCTTTGTTGGATAAAATAAAAGTCGGTGGCGACTCTTACTTACCGCGACATTTGCGAATACAAAATACAAACCAATATAACAGTCGGTTCTGCCACTGTATCACAGAACTGGCGACTCTGCTGGGGACTTAAAATAAGTGTGGTACACCTTAGGATCTAGGTAATTTTTAACTTGCGTGCTTGTCTTTTGCTTTGCCTGCTTTATATTCAAGGGTTTTGTTGGGGTTATATAGATCCTACACCCGGATCTGGGGATACCTTTTAGGTAAGTAGCAATAAACTGTGAGGAAATGTGTGGGGTATACCGACACGTTTGAAGTAGTAGCTATGTTGATGTGGCACTTTGGTTGGTACCGGTAACCCTTGATTCAATCAGGGAGAGTACGGGGCCGTCGTGTGGTGTCGTGAAGCATCAACTGACCTTAGAACCTTTAATTTCATAACTTGGCCAGTAGGACATAGCGAGATGGCCGGCTTTGGTGTATTCCCAAGGTCGATAGATACTCGATGCTACACTCATTGAGGTTTGACTCTTGAGTTTTATTTGGTTGCGAGTCAATCGCCTATTGAACGAAGTTGGGGGAAAGATCAGTGATATTGAGATACCTTAGAATCCGATTACTATTTATAGGACAGGTTGAACCAATCCAACTTCAATAGGGTATGACCTTAAAACTCATGCAGGCCTTAAACCTAAGAACTTGGTGTGACTTGTTTGTTGTTTGCTATACCTATGATTTTCTAGAAGAATCATGACATCATAAGCATGGCATATTATAACTAACCATTTCAAGGATTCCCTAGGGCTCATATTTGCTTTGTTTTGTAGGACATGGCATCCGCCCATAGAAACACCATCCAGATTAACCTTGTGAAAGTGTCTCTCTAATTAAAGGACCTGGCATTAAGGGTTCCTGAAAGTTCTCATTTCATTAAAAAGCATGGTCAGTTGCTCAACTTGGTCACTGCAAAACCTGATGAAGAATTGTTAAAAGTGCTCTTTCAGTTCTTTGATCCTGTGCACCATTGTTTCACCTTCCCAGATTACCAGCCAGTATCTACTATGGAGGAATTTTCTCAGTTGTTGGGGGTACCTATTCTTGATCAGTTACCTTTCAACAGTACGGAAGAACATCCAAAGTCTGAAGAGATTGCTAGAGCTCTTTCCTTGCAACGGTCCGACGTAGTGACAAGTTGGGAGACTAGAGGAAGTGTCCAAGGAATCCCGGTTAAGTTTCTATTCGAGAAGGCTTACCGTTTTGGGGATACCCTGAATTTACAAGCTTTCTAAGAGGTGTTGGCACTTCTCGTTTACGGGACAATACTTTTCCCTAATACGGATCAACTCGTAGATGTGAACACTATTAAGGTTTTTCTGTCTCATAATCTGGTGCCTACATTATTCGGGGATATTCTATACTCTATGCATGCTCGCACTCTAAAGAGAAGGGGAACCCTCCTATGTTGCACTCCTCTATTGGCTAGGTGGTTTATTTCGCACCTACCCAGGTCTGTTTTGAAGAATGAACAGGTTTTGAAATGGTCTCGTAGGCTGATGTCCATTACACACTAAGATATTCATTGGTGTTCACGGTTCTCGGAAGATGTTACCATCATCGATCGCTGTGGTGAATTCCCTAATGTCCCTCTCTTAGGCATTAGGGGAGGAATCACATACAACCCTTGTTTGGCACTGTGTCAATTTGGTTATGCGAGAAGAGATGGTCCTCATGATACGCTTATCCAAGGAATCGCCTTCAACTATGAGAATGATGCTCAGGGATACCGCAAAAGGTTCATAAAAGCTTGGGGCATGATACATAAAATTGATAGCAAGAAGCTGGGGCATAAGAATTCCATTCCTCTTGAGCCTTATCTCCGATGGGTACGAGCTCGTGCCCAAAGTCTTATGATGCCTTACCCTGCTGTCCTACCAATAACTGTGGAACTGGTTATTGAAGGAGATACTAATTCCCTTGGTCATCATCCTGACATGCCAACTGATCATGAAGAGTTACATAAGTCCTAGGTTCAACTCAAAGAGGAGCGGGACACGTTTGAAGCTCAGTTCTATGCCAGCGAGAAGAAAGTCCGGGAGCTCACTAGGCTACTTCGTGAAGAAAGGAACATAAACACCTACATTGCACCAAAGAGGATACGCTCCTGGGAGACCTATTTTATTTTTTATTTAAGTTTTGTTTTGTTTTATTGTAAGCCTAAAAGGAATTCGTTATAAAAATTCGAACTTATTAGTGCAATTAACATGCGTTCCTTTTGGTTAAACAAATTTGAGCCTTTAAGAATCCTTGAAGTCATTGCATACGCATCCCATTCATAGAATCGCATAAACATGTACCATTACAGGCTTCTCATCTTCTTTGTTGTTTATTTAAGCAGAAATGTCTTCCGAATAAAGCATCAAGGATCTTCAGGCAAAAAATGCCCAATTCCAACAGATGTTCATAAATCTGGCGAAAGGGCAGGAGGATCTGAAAGCCCTCATCCTGAAGGAGAAAAAGAAAAAGAAGAAGGTCGCTGGTATTCTGAATATGGGCAGAAGGTTCAGGGGGGCGTTAAAGCAACAAGTCGATCTGACCTCTTCATCCAAAGAAGGGGAGAACCAAGAGGGCGAAACAAGGGAAAAGGACCCCAGTCCTGAAGTTTCTGACAATGATACAGACTAAAATGATGAGCAGTATCCTCCTACTGAGGATAGTTACAAGCAATTGGAAGATCTTCTGAGTGCTATGGAAGTCCAGAGGATACTTGGGTTGGATTTAGAAGAATTGGGATTGGTGTCGGGAGTGGTCATCCCGTAGAAGTTCAAGGCTCCAATTTTTGCAAAGTACGATGGGGTGTCTTGCCCAAAACCTCATCTCTGTTCCTACGTCAGAAAGATCCAGCCCCACACTGCTGATAGAAATTTGTGGGTTCACTTCTTTCAAGACAGTCTGTCAGGGACTCAGCTTGAATGGTTCTACCAACTAGAGAGAGCCAATGTCCAAAACTGGGAAGATCTGGCTGCTGCTTTTTATAAGCATTATCAATACAATGCCGACCTTTCTCCTACTCGTACTCAACTCTAGAGTATGACCATGGGTGCAAGTGAAGGCTTTAAGGACTATGCGCAGAAGTGGAGAGACTTGGCTGGAAGAGTCCAACCCCTTTGTCTGATAGGGAGTTGGTCGATATGTTTCTAGGGACACTATTTGGTCCATTCTTTAATCATTTGATCGGTAGCTCATCAGCTGGTTTCACCGAGTTGATTCTAACTGGAGAGAGGGTATAAGTTGGGATTTGGATCAGTAAGATACAGAAAGATGTCTCTTTGAGTTCGGTAAATAAGCCTTTTACTGGTAAGAAGGAAGCCAGTGCCATCTATAGCCCGAGAGGCCAAAGCAGAGCTGAGCATCGTCAAACAGTAAGTGTCGTAATGATACCTAGACCTGAAGTTGCTCTACAACGCAACAATCAAAAAAGGGTGGAAAGACCACAACGGCATTTTACCCGGATTAATATGATGTTGGCTGAAGTTCTACCCCATCTTCTAAGATCCAACTTGGTAACCTTGAAATAGGTTCCCAAGAATCCGAATACTGTATCTCCTCGGTATAATCCAAATGCTCGGTGTGCCTATCATTCTGAGAGTCCTGGCCACGATACCAATGACTGTTGGGCTTTGAGAAATAAGGTACATGATCTGATCGAGGCTAAAGAGATTGAGTTTGATGCTCCGAAAAAGCCCAATGTCATAACTGCTCCCATGCCTAAGCACAATCGTGGAGTTAATGATGTTGATACCGATCTATTTGTGACCTTAGTTGATGAAGTTTCTACTCCTATTATGACAGTTAAGAAGAATTTGTTGTCGGCCGATTTATTTTCGGGTTGTGGTGAAGGTTGCCACATATGTTCATCTCTGCCTTCTGGCTTCCATTTGCTGAAGTCAGGTGTTCAGCGCCTGATGGATAGCAAAGAAATATTGTTCGAGAAAACTTTGATTCCCGTTGTTCCGTTTGAAGATGTTGCTATTATAACCATTTTCGCCAATCCTTCCAAGGCCTCCTCGAGAAGTCCTGTTAGGATTACATCTGCTCCAAGAGTCGCTCCATTAATAATCACCTTTCTTGGTCCTGTCCCATATGCCTCGGACAAAGCTGTCCCTTGGCATTATGGTGCCGATGTGTACTATCATGGTATCAAACAAGATCAGAAGAATGAAGAGGATGATCCTGATGTCAGTAACATTGTCGGGACCAGCAAGGTTACCAGAAGTGAAAGGGTTTTCTCTTCTGATATTTCCCCGAAGGCTGTCAATAGGCCTGTTGTTATTCCATCTGCTATTCCTACTACTACTCATGTGCTTACTCAAATTATCACTCCCGCAGTCGAGCCATCTGGGACCCGAGGCAAAGAAGTTATAGGGGAGCCTGCTCAGACGGAGGCACCTAGAAAAATTGTCGTAGAAGCCTCTAAGCAAGAGATAGAGGAAATATTGAAAATATAAAAAAAAAAGCGACTACAATGTGGTCGAGCAGCTGGGGAAGACCCCCTCAAAGATATCCATGGTGTCCCTGCTGTTGTGCTCTGAGGCCCATGCAAAGGATCTGATTGCATTCCTCAAGACTACGCATGTGCTGCAAGAAACCTCTGCCGATCAATTCAAAGACTGTGTGGCTAGCCTGACTGCTGACAATGGGCTGGGTTTTTCAGATGCAGACTTGACACTGAAAGGGAGGAAGCATAATGATGCTCTGCATGTCTCGATCGAATGCAGGGGCACCACTATGGCTCATGTGTTGGTAGATATTGGGTCTTCGCTGAATGTTCTGCCTAAGAAGGCGCTGGATCGGTTGGATTGTGAAGGCTTAACCTTAAAGCCTAGTAACATTGTGGTAAGGGCTTTTGATGGGTCGAAGAGAATGGTGCATGAGGAAGTGTACATCCCTGTCAAGGTAGGCTCTCAAAACTTAGAGTCCACCTTCTATGTGATGGATATCAGGCCGTCATACTCTTGTTTGTTGGGTCGCCCTTGGATCCATGAAGCTGGGGCGGTTACTTCTACACTACACCAAATACTGAAGTATCCAGTAAAAGGGAAGATTGTCATTGTGCATGGTGAACAGGAGTATATGGTGAGCCACCTCAACTCCTTCAGATACATAGAGATGGACGGGGAATTCATAGAGACTCCTTGCCAGAACTTTGAAGAGGTTCCCCAGATCTTGGCATCGACTGAAACTACTACCAACAATAAACCTCCTTTGAAGATGGCTTCTATCAAAACGCCAGAGCAATGGTTGAAGAAGGTGGGTATACCAATTGGGGACAAATCCCTTATTTTACTCACAAAACTGACAAGTTTGGTTTGGGCTTTACTTCAGGAGCTCAAAGGGCTATTCGAAGCGCCTGGGCTGGAGGACCTCCCCTACGCATCAACAATCGGGGAATTAATGCTATTGAGGATAGTGAGGAAGACTTTGACATTTACAGCTACATCTACCCAACTACCAATGATGGACTGAGTAACTGGACGGCTAGGGACTTTATACCAATTTCTTTTATTCCGCAGTAATTGTCTTACTTGTTTTGATATTTTGTAATAAACAATTTAAACTCTACAGCCTTGTGCCTTTCCCGAGGAACATTGGCTTTATTTATGAGGCCCATTATTTGTCATTTCATATATCATCAATAAAACATTGGACGTTCTTTGCATACAAATGTTGCGCTCTCTGTTTTTCTTTTCTGTTTTCACTTTGTCAAAACAGTTGTGCTCTTACACACACTCACATATCATACCACAGATCCATATCCACTCTGGATCTCATTGATAACAGCTCTGCTACTGCCAATTATGACTTCGAAAATACGATCAACCAAGTCGAAGATGAAGGTGAGGATGATTGTGAGGTGCCTGGAGAACTTTCCAGACTGTTACAGCAAGAAGAAAGGTCTATAAAGCCTCATGAAGAGCCAGTTGAGACGAGAAACCTGGGCACGGAGATAGACAGAAAAGAAGTCAAGATCGGCACAAATTTGGAAGTTAAGGTCAAACAGCGGTTGATACAAATTATGCACGACTACGTTGAGATCTTCGCCTGGTCATATGAAGACATGCCAGGTTTAGACACTGATATTGTGGTACATCGTCTGCCGACTAAGGAAGACTGTCCTCCGGTTAAACAAAAGCTCCACCGTATGCGCCCTGAAATGTCAGAGAAGATCAAGGCAGAGGTCATGAAACAGTTCGACGCAGGGTCCTTAGTTGTCACCTCCTATCCACAGTGGGTTTCTAACATCGTCCCAGTACCTAAGAAGGGCGATAAGGTACGAATGTGTGTGGATTACAGATATCTGAACAGGGAAAGCCCCAAGGATGACTTCCCACTTCCTCACATTGACGTTCTAGTCGACAACATCGCGCAACATAAAATCTTCTCCTTCATGGATGGTTTCTCTTGCTACAGCCAGATCAAGATGGCTCTTGAAGACATGGAGAAGAAAACCTTCATTACACAGTGGGGCACCTTCTGTTACAAGGTGATGTCTTTTGGGTTGGAGAATGCTGGGGCAACTTATCAGCGAGCCATGGTCGCTTTGTTCCATGATATGATCCATCATGAGATCGAGGTTTATGTTGATGACATGATAGCCAGGTCACAAACTGAGGAAGAGCACCTTGATCATTTCTAAAAGTTGTTTGACAGGTTAAAGACATACAAGCTGAGGTTGAATCCGAACAAGTGCACCTTCGAGGTAAGGTCTGGTAAACTCCTGGGTTTCATTGTCAATGAAAAAGGCATCCAAGTAGATCCCGCGAAGGTAAAGGCCATACAAGAAATGTCGGCTCCCCGTACAGAGAAGGAAGTTAGATGTTTCTTGGGACGCTTGAATTATATCGCCAGGTTCATTTCACATCTAACTGCTACTTGTGAGTCCATCTTCAAGCTTCTGAAAAAAGATTAAGTGGTAAAGTGGAATGACGAATGCCAGACAACTTTCGAAAGAATCAAGGAATACCTTCAAGAACCGCCAATTCTGATGCCTCCGGTAGAAGGAAGACCTTTGATATTGTACTTAACAGTGCTAGAAAATTCAATGGGGTGTGTGCTGGGGCAGCATGACGAGTCTAGTCGAAAAGATCACGCAATATACTACCTTAGCAAAAAGTTTACCGACTGTGAGACAAGATACTCACTGCTCGAAAAAACTTGTTGCACTTTGGCATGGGCTGCTCGCTGACTAAGACAATATATGTTGACCCGCACTACTTTGTTTAGCAAAACAGACCTGAACACCGTCAAGCAGTAAATACGGTAGTGATATCAAGGCCCACAGTTGCTCCACAATGCAACAATCAACAAAGGGGGGAAATACCACAGAGGCAGTTCACTCGGCTCAATATGACCCTAACTCAAATTCTACCACAATTATTGAAGACCAATCTGGTAACTCTGAGGGAAGCCCCAAAGAACCCCAACACCACATCTCCCCACTATAACCCGAATGCCCACTGCGCCTATCACTCCGAAAGTCCAGGTCATGATACAAACAACTATTGGGCCTTGAAAAACAAGGTGCAAGACTTGATCGAAGCCAAAGAGATTGAGTTTGACACTCTGGAGAAGCCCAACGTCATAACTGCTTCCATGCCCAAACATGATCATGGAGTAAATGCTATGGAAGATGATTTATTTGTGACCTCTGTGGAAGAAATTTCTACTCCTTTGATGACGGTTAAGAAGAATTTGTTATTGGCCGGTTTATTTCCGGGCTGTGGTGAAGGTTGCCACATGTGTTCAATTCTGCCTACTGGTTGCCACTTATTGAAATCAGGTGTTCAACGCCTGATGGATAATAAAGAGATCCTGTTTGAAAAGACTATGATTCCGTTAGTTCCAATTGAAGATGTTGCCAGCATAACCGTTTCCGCCAATGCTTCCAAGGTTTACTCGAGAAAACCTGTTAGGATTACACCCGTCCCAAGAATTGCTCCGTTAATAATTACTGTCCCTGGTCCTATCCCATACACTTCGGATAAGGCTGTCCCTTGGCACTATGGTGCTGATGTGTATTACCATGGAGTTAAACAAGACTTAAAGAGTGAGGAAGCTGATGTTGATGTCAGCAATATTGTCGGGACAAGCAAGGTCACCATAAGTGGAAGACTCTTTTCTCCCGAGATCTCCCCTCCGACTGTCCACAAACCTGTTGTCATTCCATCTGCTAATACATCAGCTACTATCCCAGTCCCTATTCCAGTTATCATCCATGTCGTCGAGCCATCTGGGGCTCGGGGCAAAGAAATCACAGGTGAGCCTGCCCGGATGGAGGCACCTAAGAATATCATTGTAGAAACCTCGAAACAAGAGATAAAATAGACTTTGAGGATTATCAAGAAGAGCAATTACAACATAGTCGAGCAGCTGTGGCAGACCCCATCAAAAATCTCCATGTTGTCCTTGTTGTTGTGTTCTGAAGCCCATGCAAAGGCTCTAATTGCATTCCTCAAAACTGTGCATGTGCCGCAGGAAACTTCAGCCGATCAATTCAAAGATTGCGTAGCTAGCCTGACTACCGACAATGGGTTGGGTTTCTCAGATGCAGATCTGACTGCTAAGGGGAGAAATCATAATGATGCTCTGCACGTCTCGATCGAGTGCAGGGGCACTATTATGGCCCATGTACTGATGGATACCGGGCCCTCATAGAATGTTTTGCCAAAGGAAGCGTTAGACCGTCTAGATTGTGAAGGTTTGATTCTAAAGCCGAGAAATATTATGGTCAGGGATTTCGACGGGTCAAAGAGAATGGTGCATGAGGAGGTGGACATCCCTGTCAAGGTGGGTGCTCAGACCTTTGGGTCCACTTTTTACGTGATGGATATCAGACCATCATATTCTTGCTTGTTGGGTCGCCCTTGGATTCATAAGGCTGGGGCAATGACTTCCACGCTCCATCAAATGTTGAAATATCTGGTAAAGGGGAAGATTGTAATGGTACGGGGTGAAGAGGAGTATACAGTGAGTCATCTTAACTCCTTCCGCTACATGGAGATGGATGGGGAGTTCATCTAAACCCCTTGTCAGAAATTTGAAGAGGTCCCTCAGACTTTGGCATCAACTGAAGTTGCTACTGACAAACCTCCGATGAAGATGGCTTCTCTCAAGGATGCCAGGGCTGTAACTGAAGAAGGTGGGTGTACAAATTGGCGTCAGCTCCCTGATTTCATGCACAAAACTGACAAATTTGGTTTGGGCTTTACTACAGGGGCTCAAAGGGCTGTTAGGCGCGCACGGATTGGAAGACCTCCTCTGCACATCAGTAATCAGGGAGTTAATGCGATTGAAGAAGGTGAAGAAGATTCAGATATCGACAGTTGGATCTACCCAATGACCAATGGTGGATTGAACAACTGGACGAAGAAAGACTTCATACTTGTTTCTTTTATTCCATAGTAATTTACTTTTGTTTTATGATTTATAATAAACATTTTGAAACTTTACAGCCCAGTGCCTTGCCCGAGGCACCATGGCTTTGCTTGTGAGGGCTTATTATTTGTCATTTCATATATCATTAATAAAACATTGGACGTTTCTTGCATTACAAATCTTACACTCTTTGTTTTTCATTTCTATCTCCCACTCTATTAAAATAGTTATTCTCTTACACACACTCACGTATCATAATGCAGATCCATATCCACTATGGATCCCATTGATAACGACTCTGCTTCTGCCAGTTATGACTTCAAAAATCTAATCAACCAAGCCGAGGACGAAGGTGAGGATGATTGTGAGGTGCCTGGAGAGCTTGCTAGGCTATTACAGCAGGAAGAGAGGGCCATACAACCTCATGAAGAGCCAGTTGAGTCAGTAAATTTGGGTATAGAGGAACACAGGAAAGAGGTTAAGATAGGAGCAAATCTGGAGACTAGTGTCAAGCAACGGTTGATACAAATGCTACGTGACTATGTTGAGATCTTCTCTTGGTCTTATGAAGACATGCCTGGTTTGGACACTAATATTGTGGTACACCGCATGCCAACTAAAGAAGAATGCCCTCCGGTAAAGCAGAAGGTTCGCCGTATGCGCCCTGATATGTCTGAGAAAATCAAAGCTGAAGTCATGAAACAGTTCGACGCAGGATTTTTAGCTGTCACTTCTTATCTGCAGTGGGTTGCCAACATTGTTCTGGTGCCTAAGAAGGAAGGTAAGGTACGAATGTGCGTAGACTACAGAGATCTGAACAGGGAAAGCCCCAAGGATGATTTCCCGCTTCCTCATATCGATGTTCTGGTCGATAATGCCGCGCATCATAAGATCTTCTCCTTTATGGATGGTTTTTCTGGTTACAATCTGTGATCGGTGGAAATAGAACTGACTATTTTGAAATGTTGGTTCGCGAAATGTCGCGGTAAGCAAGAGTCGCCACCGTCTTTTATGTTCTCCAACAAGGAAAGGACAAAAGCACAGCAAAATTCCTTTTCGAGATGTCTCTCGGTTCGGGAGGTAGATTATAGAAAGGGAAGGTGTTAGCACCCTTTCTATCCGTGGTTATCCACGGGCTCTTAGGTACTTGCTCACTATGTTTTCAAAAATGTTTGCTTTTCTTGTGTTTGTGGGTTTTGAAAAAGTTTGTTCTGAAAAACTTCTAGGTAACTCTTGTATCTGTCCTCAAGAGTGTATGAAGTATTTGTTTGAAAAATTTTGTTTGAAAGTGTAAGTGCGAAAAGTTGTTTTTGTTTTGAAAGAGCAAGTACCCAGGAGAAATCTACCTACTCTAAAGAAATTAAGCTGTGTAAATGTCCTTTAGACAGTACTATCCCACTATTGAGAAGTAGGTAGCACCGTCGTTGGACTTATTCGGGTCAATTCGATTATAGGGACATGTGTGGTCACCAAAGCAATAGTAGGACGCCTTAGCGGTAATCCTAATGTCCTAGATCCTTTTTTATCCGAGGCAACCGTTTCGAGGCAACTGGATCTTTAGACAGGAGGGCGACCTCTAAAATACCCTATACTCAATGACCACGTCGAGGAAACCAAGTGAGGCGTACCCTAGGAGTGGCATGTACGAGTGTGTCAGGTTTCATATTAAATTATCTTTGCACATGTATTACGGTGAGCTACGGGTTGATTTTAATTTTCAGGTAAATCTTGTCATGCATAGTTAACAGTTAATAATTGTGCGAAAAGTAAATTGCGGAAAGTAAATCTACGCTATTACAAGGCGTCGGGTATTTACATCGCCAAAAACATAACCCTTTGGAAAATAAATGCGAGAAAATAAAAAAAGCGATAAAAGGGTCCTAATTATCTATTACATTCTCGGAACAGTTACATAAATATGATCAAAATAATATGCGCGCGAGAAATTGAATCGGAAAAAGTCTTTAGGGTTTTGACCCTTTTTGAGAAAAGAATGAATTTTGGTCCTTTTTGCATTTAATTAAACCTAATTCTAATTAATTAAATAATTAAAAGAGGAAAGTATTTTTTTAGTTTTTTAATGTCTTAATGAAAATAAAAATAAGAGAAATTAAAAGTTGTCAAAAATCTAATTCTACATGGACTTTATTTATTGCAAAAAATAGTCAAATTTAACCTAATTAACTAAATTAATTTGTCAGAATTTATTTACAAAATAATAATTAAAGGTGAAATTAATAAATAATAATAATAAAAATATTTTTAGTTTTCTGATTTTTATTGTGAAAATAATTAATTTGTTAATTAAATACTGATAATAATAGTAATTAATAATAATAATTAGTAAAAGAAAATAAAAAGAAAAGTATGAATGAACCGGGGGGGGGTGTTGGGCCCATTAGAAGGTTAATCTGGAAAATCTGTGGCCCATTAACATCAAGCCTTTTTGACCTTTGGAGATCATCCACGCTTGCTTTGACTGGGAGTACCATGGTCAGCATCTCATGGCCATCAGATTTAAGCATGTGGCCACTTGGCGCCTGATTGTTTGAGGTACATGGTGGAACGCCTTTGGGATTCTGCACATGAACATGTTAAGAAAAGAAATAAATGAGTTTTGGGTGGACCTGGGATTCGAACCCAGGTCCCAATGATTACATGCCAGCACGTCCTCCACTACACCAACTTGCACGCTTTGTTAGTATAATTATAAACAAATATAATATTAAGAAACAATCAATATGCTGGACAAACAATAAACGCGCGCCCTTTTTGAATGCTCCAATGGTATGCCAACAACTCATCGTCTCCTTCGCTAATGCCTGTAAATAACAAATAGATAGCGGGGGATTTTAACCCCCACAAAACAGCATAAGGAAAAATAGCGAATAGCCCTACAGGCTATATAAATATTTCGCGATGGTAGCTTTGTGTTCGTCTGGCCTTGACGATTCCAACCATATGCATTAGGGGTCTCAATTTTTCCTGGACTGTAAAGCCCCAATTTGAGAACTCATGAACTTTAAAATTCGTTAATGGCAATTTATGATTCTGTTTGTTATAATTCAATCAACCTGTACCATTAGCTTCATAGGAGTTCTAGCAATGCAAAACATACAAAAAATCACGTTTATGATGCATGAATAATGAGTTACGATTATGGAAAAAATCATCAAACTGTGTGACTGTTCTTGAGGATTTCTTAAGCTTTAGCGTGTGGTTTTGATTGCAAAATGTTCCTCACACCTCCAGCAACGTGTTTGAATCCACAAATTGCTTTGAATTGGCCTAGAACCTGGAAAACAGTTTTCAAGTTTCTTGAGTTTTTTTCAAAGTTGCTATGGCTTTGTCTGCAGTGGTTTCACGTCTGCATGAGTAGGGTTAGGTTGTGTATTTATAGTAGAATGGAATTAGGTCACAATCTTGCCAAGAAATCCATGGAATTGATGTTTCAATATTTGATTGAAAATCAAATATTTTTGAATCTTTTTGATTGGAAAAACTTGCCAAACTTGGAGATTCTTGTCCCTTTGATTTGCACACGAATTTGCCAGCTTGATTAGGTCATTCTTGCTTCAAAAAAAGATTGAAAAACCATATCTTTGAATTTCCTACAATTTAAATTAATTAAATGAATTAAAATCAATTAAAAATCCAATTAATTAATAAAAATAAGAAAATAAATTCAAATAGGCTTGATGGGTCGTGCATAGGCCTTGGATAAAGTTTCAAGAAGAAATTTGAGGCCCATTCGCAAAAACAAAGTGTTTTGAGCAAAGTTGACTTTTGCAAATTCACAAAAATTTCCCAAGTTCTCCAATGCATGTCTTGCTCAATTTTGATCATATGAACATGTTCTTAGACATTTTGGAAAGGTCTTGAAGTCCTCTAACCAATGCCTTTGGTCCCATGTCATTTGGATTTACCAATCTCAAGTTATAGTCTTTGACTTAAAGTGCATTTTTGTTGACTTTTGAAATTGACCTATAATGTAGAAATTGATAACTTTTTGTGAGAGCATTTATTGGACTTGGAATGTGAAGATGAGTTGTAGGAAATGTCATCCCCTTAAAAATGAGCATTGGATGGAATTTTTCTGATGAACCATGAAAAAGTTATGCCTTGGTCAAGATACAGTTGACTTTTTCTACTGTCCAAAAATAGTAACTTTTTGCATCTTGATGATTTTTGAGCCATCCTTGTGGAATCATGATCAAGACTTGATCAAATGATGATTGTGACCTCAAAATAAGATGTTGACCAAAAATTCTGACTTTTGACTGCAAAATGACCATTTTGCCCTTGTAGTTGATTGTAGGTCAAATGAGGCTTTTGACTGTGCAAATTGACACTGTGAGTCTTGAAACTTGGCATGTAGGTGCTTGAGGATGTATATAGGCCTATGAGACTTGATTGAGCCCTTGAAAACCTCCAATTTCTTGAAAGAACCAAAACCCTAATTTTGGCTGGCTTAGGAGGTGGTTGGACTGTGCAATCCTTGAGGAATCTTGAACCATTTGAAGATGATTCTTGATAAACCTTGAAGAATATGGGAGGGCAAATTTTGGGGTACAACAGTTGCCCCTGTTCAATCTTCTTAGACCTGAGGATGTAGATTGGCTTACGTACCTTTCGTGATCCGAAGGTGGAAGATTATTAACACTAAAGTGCCCAGAAATTTGCACTCGCATAGTATGGTATCAGCAGTGTGATGGCGGGAATGGGCTTACAGATGCCATTTGGAGAGATGATGGATGGGAGGATGGGCTTATAGATGCCATCTGAAGACGTGACAGAATCTTGTCGGGAATGGGCTTATGGATGCCATTTGGAAAGGTAATGGATAGTTGTGGAGATGGACTTATAGATGCCATCGGGAGATGTTGATCGCGTAAGAGATTCCTTAGCGAGAACTTGCGTACCTGAGAAAGAAAGATAATTTCCTGGCCTGTTACAGGTGTTGATCTTCAATCTCTTCATGTAGATACTTTCCTGGCTAGATACAGGTATAGATCTACGATCAATTGCTCACAGATATGCCCTGGCAAGATACAGGTATCGAATCTGGAACTTCAAAAGGTTGGTCGAGATAGCTTTCCTGGATGGATACAGGTGTAGACCTCTGACCTGAGAATGAAAGATAATTTCCTGGCCTGTTACATGTGTTGATCCTCAAACTCTTCATGCAGATACTTTCCTGGCTAGATACAGGTATATATCTACAATCAATCGCTCACAGATATGCCCTGGCTAGATACAGGTATGGAATCTGGAACTCAAAAAGGTTGGTAGAGATAGCTTTCCTTGCTGGATACAGGTGTAAACCTCTGACCTGAGAAAGAAAGATGACTTCCTGGCTAGATACAGGTATTGATCTTCAATCTCTTCATGCAGATACTTTCCTGGCTAGATACAGGTATAGATCTACAATCAATCGTCCACAGATATGCCCTGGCTAGATACAGGTATCGAATCCGGAACTTCAAAAGGTTGGTCGAGATAGCTTTCCTGGCTGGATGCAGGTGTAGACCTCTGACCTGAGAAAGAAAGATGACTTCCTGGCTAGATACAGGTATTGATCTTCAATCTCTTCATGCAGATACTTTCCTGGCTAGATACAAGTATAAATCTACAATCAATCGCTCACAGATATTCCCTGGCTAGATATAGGTATCGAATCTGGAACTTCAAAAGGTTGGCCGAGATAGCTTTCCTGGCTGGATAGAGGTGTAGATCTCTGACCTGAGAATGAAAGATAATTTCCTGGCCTGTTACAGGTGTTGATCTTCAAACTCTTCATGTAGATAACTTTCCTGGCTAGATACAGGTATAGATCTACAATCAAACGTTCACAGATATGCCATGGCTAGATACAGGTATCGAATCTGGAACTTCAAAAGGTTGATGGCAATCATCCTTTGATTTACTTTTTCCTGAAAAGGCAAGACATTAGTTGTATGTGATGTCATGATGTATGAAATGCATGATGTCATGATGTTCTCAGGAATAAATGTGATTGTGTCGTATGCACTTTATCATGTATGTAAATAAGAGATATGAAATGCGAAATGTTTTATGAATATATTTTCGTCTGCGAAAATAAATCCTTGAAAAATGTCGGGAAGTTAAATCCTGGGCTGATGTTGAAGAGTAGAGTTCTTCATTTCCGCCGGGGATGATGATTGCAAGAATAAACCGGTAGGAGAAGATGACTCCGTTGGGGAATAAAACTGGTGAAGAGATTACTCTGCGGGGAATACTCTGTGGGGGAAGAGATGCTTCGCTGAGATCTTAACAATAACTCCGCCGGGGATTCCGTTGATGAGCTTTGTTGGGGATTTTGATAAACTCTGCTGGGGATAGGAAGAACTTTGCTGAGGACGATCTTTCCGTTGTAATTTGCTGAGGATAACCCAGTTAGGCTCTGCTGGGGGATAACCTTTGAATACGGTCGGGGAGAGATATTTGTACTCTACAGGGGAAAAGCTTCTAGAATCTACTGAGGAGATGATTCAACTTTCCTGGGGAAACTTTTTGGACTGTATTGGGGAAATAGCTCCACTGGGGTGTCTGTATTCCGCCGGGGAACAATCTTATATTTCCGTCGAGGAATATTAAGACTGCCGGGGATGCTTGCTTAGGAACATCTGCATACTCCGCTGGGGAATGTTGAGATCTTCTGGGGATACCCAACTTCCTTAAGGCTGACAGTAGACTAACTCTGCTTAGGGAGAGTATCGCTGACATGCCGGGGATATTGTGCCTTTTTGGGGCTGATGGGAGGCCAACTCTGCTTGGGGAGAGTATTGCTGAATCTTGTCTCACTCTGCGGTAAGTGAAGGTATCCTGGTTACGTTCTTCAGCCGAACCTACCTTGGTACCTTGGTGGACAGAGCAACTAGATCGCTTAGACAATTCTTATTGCCCCTGTTTCTGACGTCATCTGTAATTAGTCCTTTGTTTCGCATGCAAATATTTATGATTAGCAATTAATGTCAAATGCATATATCAAAAATGAACATTGGACGTTCTTTGCAAAACAAAACAGATAAAGGAAAAACAATTGGCAATTTGTCTGAAAAGTGAGCTTGTATTGATTTTGAAATTTGCCTGTAAATAGGCATTTTGTGTACAAGAGGCTGACGTCCTAGTAAGAGAATGCCGCCGAACAAAATAGAGTTTATACAATTTGTGAAAAGAAAAACAAAACAGCTATGTGAAAAATCCCACTGGGTTCCAACTCTGCTATCGCCTTTATGTCTTCAAGCGTCTCATCGCTTTGCTGCTTAGTTGAAGATGAAGCTGATTGCTTGGTGCCGTCTGAGCCTGATAGTTGATACCGAAGTCTGGATGCAGGGTGATCAATGAGACATAGTATTACGCTTATCCCTAACTTTTTCCTGGATCGCCCTTTCGGGTTTTCAGTCCACCGGGATACCCATTTTTGCCCAAGCCGCCTTTTCAGGTTTTCGACTTGCCGGGTGTACAGATTTTTTTTCATTTCATCCCTTATTTTTGCCCGAACCCTTTTGGTTCGCTGGGAAGCCCTTATTTTTGCCTAGGCCAGTCGACCTAGCAGGTCTTTAATCATGCGTAGTATCTTTTTACTATGTCTGCATTGGCGGGGTGAGGAAGGTCGTCACCATCCATGGTGGTTAATATCATTGCTCCTCCTGAGAAGATGTTCTTAACCACAAATGGCCCTTCGTACGTAAGGGTCCATTTGCCCCTGGAATCACCTTGAGGTAGAATGATGCGCTTGATTACCAGGTCTCCAACTTGATACTCTTGTCGTCTGACTTTCTTGTTAAATGCCTTGATCATCCGTTTTTGGTACGTCTGACCATGACAAATAGCAGTGAGTCTCTTTTCGTCGATTAGGTTTAATTGATCAAGTCGAGTCTGGATCCAGTCATCTTCGCTCAAACCTGCATCCTTCATGATCCGGAGAGAGGCTATCTGAACTTTGATGGGCAAGACTGCCTCCATGCCATATACCAAGGAAAAGGGTGTTGCCCCTGTTGACGTTCGTGCTGAGGTACGGTACCCATGAAGAGCAAATGGTAACATCTCGTGCCAATCTTTGTAGGTCACTGTCATCTTCTGCACAATCTTCTTGATGTTCTTATTTGCTGCTTCGACAACCCCATTCATCTTCGCCCGGTACGGAGAAGAGTTGTGGTGCTGTATCTTGAATTGCTCGTAGAGCTCAGTGATCATTTTGTTGTTAAGATTGGTACCATTGTCTGTAATGATCCTCTCAGGTACACCGTATCGACAGATCAGGTTATGCCGAATGAACCGTGCCACGACATTCTTGGTTACGGTGGCAAAGGAAGCTGCTTCAACCCACTTTGTAAAGTAATCAATTGCTACCAGGATGAAGCGATGCCCGTTGGATGCCGTAGGTCTGATCTCGCCGATCATATCAATGCCCCACATTGAAAAAGGCCAAGGTGTTGTCAAGACGTTCAAAGGAACTGGAGGAATGTGCACCTTATCAGCATAGATCTGGCATTTATGACACGTCCGAGAATGCTGATAACAGTCGGCTTCCATTGTGGACCAGTAATATCCTGCCCGAAGGATTTTCTTTTTCATAGTATGCCCACTGGAATGCGTTTCGAAGGTACCTTCATGCAGCTCTGCCATGATCCTTTCTGCTTCAGTCTTATCCATACAACGCAGTAAGGTTGAATCATGGTTTCGCTTGTAGAGAATGCCGTTGCTGAGGAAGAACTTTACCGCGAACCTTCTCAGAAACTTCTTGTCATTAACAGATGCGCCCTTGGGGTATTCTTGAGCTTCAAGGTACCTCTTCACTTCATGATACCATGGCTTTTCTGTTACCTCTTCGGTCTCAAGATCACAACAATGTGCAGGTTCATCCAATTTCCAAATAATGATCCGGGGAGCCTCGTTGTCCCATTTTACTTTGAACATAGAAGACATCGTAGCTAGTGCGTCCGCCAACTGATTCTCTTCTCTTGGGAAGTGTTCAAAGGTTATCTCCTCGAAATGGGGAATCAACATCAACACATACTCCTTGTAAGGAATAAGATTTGGGTGTTTCATATCCCACTCGCCTTTGATCTGACTGATCACAAGAGCGGAATATCCGAAGACACTCAGAAACTTGATCCTTAGGTCAATTGCAGCTTGAAGACCCATGATGCATGCTTCATACTCCGCCATGTTGTTGGTGCAGTTGAAACATAGCCGGACGGTGAGTGGAGTATGAGAGCCTTTTGGAGATATGATCACAGCGCTGATACCATTACCCAAAGCGTTTGAGGTTCCGTCAAAGTGCATAGACCATCGGGATCCTTCCTCAGGTCCTTCATCTGGTCCAGGTACTTCACAATCAGTCACTACCATGATATTCTCGTCTGGAAATTCAAAGTTCATAGATTGGTATTCGTCCACTGCCTGGTGTGCCAAATGGTCTGCCAATACACTTCCCTTGATTGCTTTTTGAGTCGTGTACTGGATGTCATATTCCGTCAAGATCATCTGCCATCTCGCTATTCTTCCGGACAAGGCAGGCTTTTCGAAGATGTACTTGATTGGATCCATTTTTGAAATCAACAGAGTAGTGTGAGTCAACATATACTGTCTCAGCCGGCGAGCATCCCATACCAAAGCGCATCAAGTTTTCTCGAGCAGTGAGTATCGGGTCTCACAGTCGGTAAACTTTTTTCTAAGGTAATAAATAGCATGCTCTTTTCGGCCAGACTCGTCATGCTGACCCAGCACACACCCCATTGAGTTGTCGAGTACTGTCAAGTATAAGATTAGAGGTCTCCCTTCAACCGGTGGCATAAGAATGGGTGGCTCTTGGAGATACTCTTTGATTCTTTCGAAAGCGGCCTGACATTCATCGTTCCAACGTACTACTTGATCTTTCTTCAACAGCTTAAAGATTGGTTCACAGGTAGCAGTTAGATGTGAGATGAATCGGGAAATGTAGTTCAGCCGTCCTAGAAAGCCTCTGACTTCTTTCTCTGTCTTGGGAACTGGCATCTCTTGTATGGCTTTCACTTTGGCAGGGTCCACTTGAATACCTTTGTCACTCACGACGAAGCCTAGTAGTTTTCCAGATCTCACCCCGAAGGTGCACTTGTTCGGGTTTAGTCTCAGTTTGTACAACTTCAACCGGTCAAACAGCTTCTGTAGATGGTCAAGGTGTTTTTCCTCAGTTTAGGACCTTGTAATCATATCATCGACATATACTTCGATTTCATGATGGATCATATCATGAAATAGAGCAACCATGGCACGTTGGTAGGTTGCCCCAGCATTTTTCAACCCAAAAGGCATGACCTTGTAGCAAAAGGTACCCCACTGAGTAACAAAAGTGGTCTTCTCCATGTCTTCAGGAGCCATCTTGATTTGATTATAACCCGAGAACCCGTCCATAAAGGAGAATACCTTGTGCTTAGCAGTGTTGTCAACCAGAACGTCGAAGTGAGGCAGAGGGAAGTCATCCTTAGGGCTCACCCTGTTCAAATCCCTGTAATCAACACACATTCGGACCTTACCATCCTTCTTCGGCACTAGAACCACATTGGCAACCCACTGAGGGTAAGAAGTTACTGCTAGAAAACCGGCGTCAAATTGTTTCATAACCTCAGCTTTGATTTTCTCGGACATCTCTGGACGCATACGGCAGACCTTCTGTTTTATCGGAGGGCATTCTTCCTTGGTAGGCAAGTGATGAACCACAATGTCGGTATCCAACTCGGGCATGTCTTCGTAAGACCAGGCAAAGATTTCCACATAGTCATGCAGCATCTGAATCAACCGTTGTTTCACACTAGACTCTAGATTGGCACCAATCTTGACTTCCTTTCTGTCTGTCTCAGTACCCAGATTTATCGTTTCCACTGGCTCTTCGTGTGGCTGAATGGCCCTCTCTTCCTGGAGTAGCAGTCTTGCAAGCTCACCAGGCACTTCACAATCATCTTCACCTTCATCTTCGGCCAAGTTGATCGGATTTTCGAAGTCATAACTGGCAATAGCAGAGTCATTACCAGTGGGATCCAGAGTGGATTGGAACCTGTATACGTGAGTGTGTGTAAATATAGATGTTTTGCAATATATAATAAAGAAAGACAAGGAGCGCAAGATTTGAAATGCAAAAAACGTCCAATGCTTTTATTAATGATATATGAAAATGACAAATAATAAGCCCTCACAAATGAAGCCACGGTGCCCCGGGTAAGACACCGAGCCATAAAAGTTTCAAATTATTGTCTGTTACAAATTCAAAACAAAGGAGTTCATTACTGATTGACAAAAGTAATAGGTATGAAGTCTTTTGCAGTCCAGTTGCTTGGTCCACCGTTGGTCGTTAGGTAGATCCAGCTGTCGAATTCAGATTCCTCCACGTCGTCTTCAACCCTGATAGCATTTACCCCATGGTTGGGCATGGGAGCTGTTACCACATTAGGCCTCTCGGGCGCCTCGAACTCAACCTCTTTAGCATCAATTAGGTCCTGAACCTTATTCCTCAGAGCCCAACAATCATCCGTAGTATGCCCCGGGCTGTCAGAGTGATAAGCGCAACGAGCGTTAAGATTGTACTTTGGAGATGTTGTGTTTACAACCTTCGGAGCTTCTTTTATAGTCACCAGATTGGTTGTCAGTAACTGCGGTAATATCTGGGATAAGGTCATACTGAGTCGAGTGAACTGCCTTCTAGGTCTCTCACCCCTTTGTTGGTTATATTGCTGAGGAGCAGCAGCAGGCTTTGAGATTACCACCGCGTTGACAGCTTGGCGGCGTTCCAGTTTATTCTGTCTCCTTGAACCCTAAACAACACTAGATTCTTTCTTGAAGGGCTTCTTTTCAATGCTCGAGGAGGCACCCTTTTGTATCTTCCCAGACTTGATACCAGCTTCTATTCTCTCACCAGTCAAGATCAGATCTGTAAACCCAGCAGAAGAATTTCCAATCAGATGGTTGAAGAATGAACCAGACAGGGTCCCCAAGAACATATCCACAAGCTCACGGTCAGTCAAAGGTGGTTGCACCCTGCCAGCAAGGTCTCTCCACTTTTGGGCATACTTCTTAAATCCTTCACCCGTCCCTAATGACATACCCTGGAGTTGGGTACGCGTAGGAGCGAGGTCGGAATTATACTGATACTTCTTATAAAACGCAGTAGCCAAGTCCTCCCAGTTACGAATACTGGCTCCATCCAGCTGATAGAACCATTCGAGTTGAGTCCCTGAAAGACTATCCTGGAAGAAATGGATCCATAAATTCTTGTCAGCTGTATAAGGTTGGATCTTCCTTACATACGATCGAAGGTACAGCTTAGGACAGAAAGCTATGTCGTACTTTGCAAAGGCATGCGCCTTGAACTTGTGGGGAATCACCACCCCAGAGGATAAGCCTAAGTCTCCAAAGTCCAACCCGGGCACATGTTGAATCTCCATAGCACTTAAGCGGTCCTCCAGTTGTTTGTACCTGTCCTCAGCAGGAGGGTACTGTTCATCATTATAATCCGTCTCGTTGTCGGAGACCACGGGACTAGGAACCCTTCTCTCTTGGGGACTGTCTTTCCCTACAGAGGAAGTAGCCAGATCAGCCTCATTTTATAGTCCATTCCCGAATCTGCGTCCAGTGTTGAACAATACAATCCTCTTCTTCTTCTTCTTCTTCTTCAGAATCAGAGTCTTCAACTCCTGTTGACCCTGGGCTAAGCTCATGACCAACTCTTGGAACTGGGTGTTCTGGGCCTGGAGGGCCTTGATAGCTTGTTCAGTAGTAGGTTCAGAAGAAATGATGATTGCTGAAATAAACAGCGAAGAAGATAAGTGACCTGTAAAAAGGGTACCTGTTATGCATATGATGAATGGAATGCGTATGATTTATGTTTTCAAATACAATCAGGATTCAACTTTGTAGACAAAAAGGAAACACACTTTATTAGATTCAAACTTTAAATTGTTTAAGAAATTGCCCTTAGGCGTTACATAAATGAAAATACTGAAAAGGAAATGAAAGTTGTAAAAGAAACATCCAAAGTCCATCAGTGTTCCCATGGCCTCTTCTTCTCAGTACGAATATAGTCATTCGAGATCCGCTCGTTTTCCAATTGCTTGGTCAGCTTCTGGATTTTCTGTTCTTGTTCATTGAACCTTTCCCGATAAGAATCCCGTTCTTCCTGTAGTTGCGCCCAAGATCTCTTTAGTGTATCAACATCAGTGGGTATCTGAGGAGGGAGAACAGTTGGAGGGACCCCGTCTCTATCAGGAAATTCAAGAGTGATAGGCCTGACAGCTTCGTATGGCATACCTAACTTCTGAGCACGGATGCGGACCCATCTGAAATAGGGTTCCATTGGTAGAGAAGTCTTCGGTCCCAACTTATGTGGGTCAGCTTTGTGAATTCTGTCCCAAGCCCGGATGAATCTACGGCGCAGCTCGTCACTATCTACCTGAAACTCAAAACTGATATGAGGTATCAACATCTCATGAGGCCCTGCTCTTCTGGATCTTCCAAACTGATGGAGAGCTAAACATGGATTATAAGAGATTCCTCCCTGGGTACCGATCAATGGAACATTAGGATACTCTCCTCAACGATCAATAACAGCTACCTCATCCAAACCTCTGAGAGTCCAAATGATGTCATTATCAGTGAGAGACATTAACCTATGAGCCCAACCCCTTCCTTCTTTGTTCTTCAGCACGAACTTAGGGAGGTACGAAATAAACCACCTCACTAACAAAGGAGCACAACACCACAAAGTTCCCCGTCTTCGGGCAATACGAGCATAGAGCTGTTGCAGGATACCACCCAAAAGAGTGGGTACAGGGTTCCGAGAGATGAAGATCCTTATAGCGTTGACATTAACAAAGGTATCGGGATTTGGAAACAAAACCAGACCATAGATTAAGAGAGCCAGAATGTCTTCGTACACCCTGAAGTATAAGTCATCCCAGAAACTGTTAGCTTTACCAATCAGAAACTTAGCCAAAAAACCCTTAACTCCACTTCTAGTCTCCCAGTTATCCATTACCTCTTTGTTGGTCAAAGGAAGGGCTGCAGCAATCTCCTCAAGCCTAAGAGTCTTTTCCCAACCAGTGAATGGAGTCTGTTCCAAAATAGGGATACCAAGCAAATCAGAGAATTCTTCCAGGGTAGGGACCAGCTGGAAGTCTTGAAAGGTGAAGCAATGGTATAGGGGATCATAAAACTGGGTCAGGACACTCATCAGTTATTGGTCCCACTTTGAAGTGACTAAACCGAGAAGAGAACCATGCCTCTTGATGAAGGAAGTAGTGTTTGGGATCCTATCAACCAATTCTTTAAGCAAATCAGGTGGGTGAACAAAGTTGAGCCATATAGTATTCCTTCGCATGGGCATCATGATGTCCTACAAAACAGAGCAAAGATGAAACCCTCTTGTCTTTGAAATGGGTTAGTCCTTATGCAGGATGCATGCAATGTTATGATGGTATGATGTCATGGTAAAGCACACCACAAGTATTCACAAAAGGCAAACATGGCAAGGCACACAAGTCACACAAGACAGCCCTTAGAGTTCAAGCCAGCATGAAGTTTAGGTACTACACTCTTTCAGTTCAGTTGGTTAAGACCTGTCCTAGAAAATAGTAACCGGGTTCTAGAGGATCTCAATATCACTGAATACCCTCAATCGGTCATAACTCCAACTTCGCAATCTTTTCTTGCAGCCGGAACCATCGCGAGAGTTTAGCCTCAATGAGTGTAGCATACTGCTACTGTTCTATGGCCAAGTTGGGTCAATTTAAGGTTCTAAGGTCGGTTGGTGCTTAATGACTCCTCAGAAGACCCATATTCTCCTCGTTCCAACACAAGGGATATCGGTACAGATCAAGGTGTCACACCAACGTAACTACTGCTTCACCCGTGTCGGTCTACGCCGGACAGGTCCCTCACAGCTTATGCTACCTAAAGGGTATTCCCCAGATCCGGGTTAGGATCTATGAAACTCCAATGCAAGCCCACAATATTAAAGCAAACAAGGCATACAATTGAAAACATAGAATGATCTAATCCTAAGGTACACCTCACTTATTAGTATCCCCAGCAGAGTCGCCAGTTCTGTGATCGGTGGAAATAGAACTGACTGTTTTAAAATGCTGGTTCGCAAAATGTCGCGGTAAGCAAGAGTCGCCACCGTCTTTTATGTTCTCCAACAAGGAAAGGACAAAAGCACAGCAAAATTCCTTTTTGAGATGTCTCTCGGTTCGGGAGGTAGATTATAGAAAGGGAAGGTGTTAGCACCCTTTCTATCCGTGGTTATCCACGGGCTCTTAGGTACTTTCTCACTATGTTTTCAAAAATGTTTCCTTTTCTCGTGTTTGTGGGTTTTGAAAAAGTTTGTTCTGAAAAACTTCTAGGTAACTCTTGTATCTGTCCTCAAGAGTGTATGAAGTATTTGTTTGAAAATTTTTATTTGAAAGTGTAAGTGCGAAAAGTTGTTTTTGTTTTGAAAGAGCAAGTACCCAGGAGAAATCTACCTACTCTAAAGAAATTAAGCTGTGTAAATGTCCTTTAGACAGTACTATCCCACTATTGAGAAGTAGGTAGCACCGCCGTTGGAGTTATTTGGGTCAATTCGATTATAGGGACATGTGTGGTCACCAAAGCAATAGTAGGACGCCTTAGCGGTAACCCTAATGTCCTATATCCTTTTTTATCCGAGGCAACCGTTTCGAGGCAACTGGATCTTTAGACAGGAGGGAGACCTCTAAAACACCCTATACTCAATGACCACGTCGAGGCAACCAAGTGGGGCGTACCCTAGGAGTGGCATGTGCGAGTGTGTCAGGTTTCATGTTAAATTATCTGTGGACATGTATTATGGTGAGCTACGGGTTGATTTTAATTTTCAGGCAAATCTTGTCATGCATAGTTAACAGTTAATAATTGTGCGAAAAGTAAATTGCGGAAAGTAAATCTACGCTATTACAAGGCGTCGGGTATTTACATCGCCAAAAACATAACCCTTTGGAAAATAAATGCGAGAAAATAAAGAAAGCGATAAAAGGGTCCTAATTATCTATTACATTCTCGGAACAGTTACATAAATATGATCAAAATAATATGTGCGCGAGAAATTGAATCGAAAAAAGTCTTTAGGGTTTTGACCCTTTTTGAGAAAAGAATGAATTTTGGTCCTTTTTGCATTTAATTAAACCTAATTCTAATTAATTAAATAATTAAAAGAGGAAAGTATTTTTTTAGTTTTTTAATGTCTTAATGAAAATAAAAATAAGAGAAATTAAAAGTTGTCAAAAATCTAATTCTACATGGACTTTATTTATTGCAAAAAATAGTCAAATTTAACCTAATTAACTAAATTAATTTGTTAGAATTTATTTAAAAAATAATAATTAAAGGTTAAATTAATAAATAATAATAATAAAAATATTTTTAGTTTTCTGATTTTTATTGTGAAAATAATTAATTTGTTAATTAAATACTGATAATAATAGTAATTAATAATAATAATTAGTAAAAGAAAATAAAAAGAAAAGTATGAATGAACCAGGGGGGGTGTTGGGCCCATTAGGAGGTTAATCTGGAAATTCTGTGGCCCATTAACATCAAGCCTTTTTGACCTTTGGAGATCATCCACGCTTGCTTTGACTGGGAGTACCATGGTCAACATCTCATGGCCATCAGATTTAAGCATGTGGCCACTTGGCGCCTGATTGTTTGAGGTACATGGTGGAACGCCTTTGGGATTCTGCACATGAACATGTTAAGAAAAGAAATAAATGAGTTTTGGGTGGACCTGGGATTCGAACCCAAGTCCCAATGATTACATGCCAGCACGTCCTCCACTAAACCAACTTGCACGCTTTGTTAGTATAATGATAAACAAATATAATATTAAGAAACAATCAATATGCTGGACAAACAAATAAATGCGCGCCCTTTTTGAATGCTCCAATGGTATGCCAACAGCTCATCGTCTCCTTCGCTGATGCCTGTAAATAACAAATAGATAGCGGGGGTTTTTAACCCCCACAAAACAGCATGAGGAAAAATAGCAAATAACCCTACAGGCTATATAAATATTTCGCGATGGTAGCTTTGTGTTCGTCTGGCCTTGACGATTCCAACCATATGCATTAGGGGTCTCAATTTTTCCTGGACTGTAAATCCCCAATTTGAGAACTGATGAACCCTAAAATTCGTTAATGGCAATTTATGATTCTGCGTGTTATAATTCAATCAACCTGTACCATTAGCTTCATAGGAGTTCTAGCAATGCAAAACACACAAAAAATCACGTTAATGATGCATGAATAATGAGTTACGATTATGGAAAAAATCATCAAACCGTGTGACTGTTCTTGAGGATTTCTTAAGCTTTAGTGTGTGGTTTTGATTGCAAAACGTTCCTCACACCTCCAGCAACGTGTTTGAATCCACAAATTGCTTTGAATTGGCCTGGAACCTGGAAAATAGTTTTCGAGTTTCTTGAGTTTTTTTCAAAGTTACTATGGCTTTGTCTGCAGTGGTTTCACGTCTGCATGAGTAGGGTTAGGTTGTGTATTTATAGTAGAATAGAATTAGGTCACAATCTTGCCAAGAAATCCATGGAATTGATGTTTCAATATTTGATTGAAAATCAAATATTTTTGAATCTTTTTGATTGGAAAAACTTTCCAAACTTGGTGATTCTTATCCCTTTGATTTGCACACGAATTTTCCAGCTTGATTAGGTCATTCTTGCTTCAAAAAAAGATTGAAAAACCATATCTTTGAATTTCCTACAATTTAAATTAATTAAATGAATTAAAATCAATTAAAAATCCAATTAATTAATAAAAATAAGAAAATAAATTCAAATAGGCTTGATGGGTCGTGCATAGGCCTTGGATAAAGTTTCAAGAAGAAATTTGAGGCCCATTAGCAAAAACAAAGTGTTTTGAGCAAAGTTGACTTTTGCAAATTCACAAAAATTTCCCAAGTTCTCCAATGCATGTCTTGCTCAATTTTGATCATATGAACATGTTCTTAGACATTTTGGAAAGGTCTTGAAGTCCTCTAACCAATGCCTTTGGTCCCATGTCATTTGGATTTACCAATCTCAAGTTATAGTCTTTGACTTAAAGTGCATTTTTGTTGACTTTTGAAATTGACCTATAATGTAGAAATTGATAACTTTTTGTGAGAGCATTTATTGGACTTGGAATGTGAATATGAGTTGCAGGAAATGTCATCCCCTTCAAAATGAGCATTGGATGGAATTTTTCTGATGAACCATGAAAAAGTTATGCCTTGGTCAAGATACAGTTGACTTTTTCTACTGTCCAAAAATATTAACTTTTTGCATCTTGATGATTTTTGAGCCATCATTGTGGAATCATGATCAAGACTTGATCAAATGATGATTGTGACCTCAAAATAATATGTTGACCAAAAATTCTGACTTTTGACTGCAAAATGACCATTTTGCCCTTGTAGTTGATTGTAGGTCAAATGAGGCTTTTGACTGTGCAAATTGACACTGTGAGTCTTGAAACTTGGCATGTAGGTGCTTGAGGATGTATATAGGCCTATGAGACTTGATTGAGCCCTTGAAAACCTCCAATTTCTTGAAAGAACCAAAACCCTAATTTTGGCTGGCTTAGGAGGTGGTTGGACTGTGCAATCCTTGAGGAATCTTGAACCATTTGAAGATGATTCTTGATAAACCTTGAAGAATATGGGAGGGCAAATTTTGGGGTACAACACAATCAGATCAAGATGTCTCCCGAGGACATGGAGAAGACAACCTTCGTTACACAGTGGGGAACCTTCTGTTACAAAGTAATGCCTTTCGGGTTGAAGAATGCTGGGGCAACTTATCAGCGCGCCATGGTCGCTTTGTTCCACGAAATGATTCACCATGAGATTGAGGTTTATGTTGATGACATGATAGCTAGGTCCCAGACTGAGGAAGAGCACCTTGATCATCTCCAGAAACTGTTTGACAGGTTGAAAACGTACAAGCTGAGGCTGAATCCGAACAAATATACCTTCGGAGTAAGGTCTGGTAAGATGTTGGGTTTTATTGTCAGTGATAAGGGTATTCAGGTGGACCCTGCCAAGGTGAAAGCCATACAAGAGATTCCGGCTCCACGCACAGAAAAAGAAGTTAGAGGTTTCTTAGGACAGTTGAATTACATCGCCACATTCATTTCACATTTGACTGCTACTTGTGAGCCGATCTTTAATCTATTGAAGAAAGATCGAGTGGTAAAGTGGAATGACGAATGCCAGACTGCTTTCGAAATAATCAATGAATACCTTCAAGAACCACCAATTTTGATGCCTCCAGTTGAAGGAAGACCTTTGATTTTATACTTGATAGTGCTAGACAATTCAATGGGGTGTGTGATGGGGCAGAATGACGAGTCTGGCCAAAAAGAGCACGCTATTTACTACCTTAGCAAAAAGTTTACCGAATGTGAGACCCGATACTCATTGCTCGAGAAAAATTGCTTCACTTTGGCATGGGCTACTCGCTGGCTGAGACAATATATGCTGACTCACAGTACCCTATTGTTATAAAAAATGGATCCAATCAAGTATATCTTCGAAAAGCCCGCCTTATCCGGAAGAATAGCGAGATGGAAGATGATCTTAACCGAGTATGACATCCAATACACAACCAAAAAAGCAATCAAGGGGAGTGTATTGGCAGATCATTTGGCGCATCAGGCCATGGATGACTACCAATCCATGAATTTCGAGTTCCAGGATGAGAACATCATGTTGGTGACCGACTGTGAAGAACTTGGTCCGAATGAAGGACCCGAGGAGGGATCCCGATGGTCTATGTATTTTGATGGAGCCTCGAACGCGTTGGGTAATGGCATCGGTGCTGTAATTATATCTCCTGAGGGCTGTCATACTTCGTTCACTGCCCGATTATGTTTCAATTGCACCAAAAATATGGCAGAGTTTGAAGCATGTATCCTGGGTCTTCGAGCTGCCATTGACCTGAGGATTAAGTTTTTGAGTGTATTAGGAGATTCTGCTCTAGTGATCAGTCATGTCAAAGGCGAGTCGGATACGAATCACCCAAATCTTATTCCTTACAAAGAATATGTACTGACGTTGCTCCCACACTTCGAGGAGATAATCTTTGAACATTTCCACAGAGAGGAGAACCAGCTGGCGGTTTGCGTTAGCTACCATGTCTTCTATGTTCAAGGTCAAGTGGGACAATGAAGCTCCCCAGATTACCATCGAGAGGTTGGATGAACCCGCACGTTGCTGTGACATTGAGACGGAAGAGGTAGCAGATAAACCCTGGTTTCACGAGGTAAAGAGGTATCTTGAGGTTCAAGAATACCCCGAGGGGGAATCTGTTAATGATAAGAAGTTTCTGAGAAGACTCGCTGCGAAGTTCTTCATCAGTAATGCTATCCTTTATAAGCGTAACCATGATTCAACCTTATTGCGATGTGTGGACAAGAGCGAGGCAGAAAGGATCATGGCAGAGTTACATGAAGGAACCTTCGGAACTCATTCTAGTGGACATGCCATGGCAAAGAAAATCCTACGGGAAGGATATTATTGGTCCACAATGGAAGCCGATTGTTATCAGCACTCTCAAACCTGTCATAAGTGCCAGGTCTATGCTGATAAGGTGCATGTACCTCCAGTTCCTCTGAATGTTTTGACAACTCCTTGGCCTTTCGCAATGTGGGGCATCGATATGATAGGTGAGATCAGACCTACTGCGTCTAACAGGCATCGTTTCATTCTGGTGGTTATTGATTATTTCACGAAGTGGGTTAAGGAAGCTTCCTTTGCTATGGTAACCAAGAACGTCGTGACGCGGTTTATCCGACACAACTTGATATGTCGATATGGTGTACCAGAGAGAATCATTATGGACAATGGTACAAATATCAACAATACGATGATCATCGAGCTCTCCAAACAGTTTAAGATTCAGCATCATAACTCTTCTCCCAACCGGCCGAAGATGAATGGGGCCGTTGAAGCAGCTAATAAGAACATCAAAAAGATTGTGCAGAAGATGACGATGACATACAAAGACTGGCACGAGATGTTACCATTCTCTCTTCATGGGTACCGTACCTCGGCAAGGACATCAACATGGGCAAAACCCTATTCTCTGGTGTATTGCATGGAGGCAGTCCTACCCATCGAAGTCCAGATACCCTCTCTCAGGATTTTGAAGGATGCAGGTTTGAACAAAGACGACTGGATCTAAACCTGGCTTGATCAACTATATTTAATCGATGAAAAGAGACTTACTGCTATTTGTCATGGTCATACGTATCAAAAGCGAATGATCAAGGCTTTTAACAAGAAAGTCATAAGACAAGAATATCAGGTCGGGGATCTAGTGATCAAACGCATCATATTGCCGCAAGGTGATCCCAGGGGCAAATGGACTCCCACATACGAAGGGCCATTTGTGGTTAAGAACATTTTCTTGGGAGGAGCTATGATTCTAACCACCATGGATGGTGACGACCTTCCTCACCCCGTCAATGCAGACATAGTGAAAAGATACTACGCATAATCAAAGACCCACTAGGTTGACTGGCCTAGGCAAAAATAAGGGCTTCCCGGCGAACCAAAAGGGTTCGGGAAAAAATAAGGGATGAAATGAAAAAACTGTACACCCGGCAAGTGGAAAACCTAAAAAGGCGACTTGGGAAAAAAGGGTATCCCGGTGGACTGAAAACCTGAAAAGGCTGTCCAGGAAAAAATTAGGGATGGAAGCATAACACTATGTATCATTAGATCATCTTGCAACCAGACTTCGGTATCGACTATCAAGCTCGAACAACACCAATCAATCTGATCTACTTTCGACCAAGTAGCAAAGTGATGAGACGCTCGAAGATATAAGGGCAATAGCAGAGTTGGAACCCAGTGTGGTTGCTTCATATAACTGTTTTTCTTTCTTTTTTACAAATTGTGTAATTTCTATCCTTCGGCGGCATTCTCTTACTAGGATGTCAGCCTCTTGTACAAAGCGCCTATTACAGACCAACTTCAATACAATTCATTTTACAAGAAATTCCAAATTGTTTTTCTTTTTCTGTTTTGTTTTGCAACAACGTCCAATGATTCATTTTTGATATATGCATTTGAAAATAATTGCTGCTCATAAATATTTGCATAAGAAACAAAAGACAATTACCCGTAATTCCAGGAACAGGGGCAAACAAGAAGTGTCCAAACCTTACAGTTGCTCTACCCACCAGGTACAGGGATAAAGCCAGCTTGAGAATATGACCAAAGGTATATAGACTCCCCGCAGAGTAGGAAGTATCCAAAGACAGTGGTGTTAGCTCTCCCCAGCCAAGGTTCATAATCGCGAATGAGTCGGCAAAATCCTCCCCAAGCAGAGCTTATCTATCCCCAGCAAGAACAAAGAACTCGACTCCTTGTACTCTCCAACAGTAGTCCGAGATTTATTCTCCCCAGCCAAAGAATATCACAAGAACATTGCATATCCATACATCATGTCATGCGCATACGCATCATGCAACACAATCTCATTTATTTTGAGAACATCATTACTCAATACATTTCATACATCATGACATTACATACGACTAACTTTGTACCTTTCAAGGAAAGATGCAATCAAGTTTCGACAAGTTCTCTCTAGTTCAGTCAAACCGACACTAAGGTTTGTATTCTAGTTGAAGACATTTTAAGACTTCCGCCTGGGTCAGCCGAATCGCCGCTAAGATTCCCCTGATTTCTATATCAGTCAAAATTAATCTGAGACCTCTCCCGAGATCAGTCAAATCGACACTAAGATTTCTCTCCCAGTTGAATTTCCCACAAGTTTCCCCTGGTTCAGTCAAATCAATACTAAGATTTCTATTCCAGTTCAAGTTTTGAAGCCCGGAAATCGACCGGAAAACAACTTAAACCTCAGCAAGTTATTATAAAGCCTGGAAATCGAACGGATAGCAGTACAAGATACCATGAATCCTGGAATTGACCAGATGGTGGTATAAGACATCGTGAAGCCTGGCACACGACCAGATGACGGTATAAGACACTATGAAGACTAGAGCACGACTAGATAACGACAAAGGACACTGAAACCTGGGACATGACCAAATAACAAGATAAGGTACTACGAAGCTTGGAATTCGACCAAATAGAAGTTTGCTCGGCCAATTACAATGAAGCCCGGAAGTCGAATGTATATTAGTATGCCTTAAACTCAAGTTGAAACCCGAATGCGACCGGATAACCACCTAATTCCTTCTCAGACCTGAAGCACGGCTAGATAAGAATAGAGAAATTGCGAAGCCTGGAGCACGACCAGATAGCAGTTCATTTTCACCTCCTCAACTCAGATAATTCCCCAGTAGAGTAATGGACAATTGAAGCTCCTAAGAATCTACTTTCCCGAGACAAAGACCAGCGTGTCCCAACGAAATCCTCCTAAATAACAGGTATACGGGTTCTCGCAAAGGAATCTCTTATGCGATCGACACTTCTTCAGGATGGCATCTTTTAAGCCCATCTCCTGTCATTGTCTTCCAAATGGCATCTATAAGCCCATTCCTGATATCACAAGACCAGTACCACTTCATGCGAGTGAAAATTTATGGGCACTCTAGTGTTCAATCATCTTCCACCTTCAAATCACGAAAGGCGGACAAGCCAATCTACATCCTCAGGTTTAAGAAGATTGAACTGGGGCAGCTGTTGTACCCCAAAATTTACCCTCCCATATTTCTCAATACATGTAAAGTAAGGTCTTTAAATTGCTCAAGGAAGTCCAAGAGTTGACCAGACAAACTCTCTCCTAAGGCAGTCTACCCCAAATTAGGGTTTCATTTTGCATCAAGATGCTTAAGTCCAAAGGACCCCAAATGCTCACCATTGTCCTAATATGTTCTCAAGATCATCCATGTCAAGTTTCAAGCCTTTCATAGGAAGTTTGCTCAGTCAATTGCTCAAACGCCTGAAAATCGATAGTGCTAGGGCAAAAGTCAACTGTGTCCCACATACAGTCAAACTTCAATATTTTTGGTCAAAATTATCATTTTGAAATATTATTCATAATTTGATCAAGGGTTTATCATTATTCCTCAAGGATTGCTCACAATTCATCAAAACCCAAAATTTGTTAAATTAGGGTTTTGTAGGAAAGTTCAACTCAACTTTGACCAAGCATAACTTTCTCATACTTTATCAAAAATGACCCATACAAAGCTCATTTTGAAGAGGATGAAATTCCCTACAATTCATCTTCATCTCCCAAGTTCAAAATATTCACTCACAAGAAGATATGAATTTGGACATTATAGGTCATTTTGAAAAGTCAACTAAAACACCTTTTGGGTCAAAGCTTCATACATGAACATGGAAGACTCAATTGAGATGATACCAAAAGGGTTGCTTAGAGGACATCCTAAGCTTTCTAAAAAGTCCAAGAACACCTCTCTAGGGCCAAAATTGAAAGAGTTATGCATTGGCCAAGTTGACCTTTTTTGCAAAATTGCCAAAAGTAAAATGTGTCCAAAATTGCATTTTTTTTCCAAATGGGCCCAACTTTTTATGCTTGCACTGAGTTTGTAATGTGACCTGACCTATGAGCCCTTCCACTTGTCATTATTTTATTTTTGTTATTTATTTTGATTTTATTTCATATAAATCAAATAAAATAAATATAAAATAATGAAAATATCAAAAACTAATTAAATCTTGAGATTTTGTGCATGATAAGGTTCATTATACAGCTGGAGACAAGATCAAATTGTGAAAGGCTTTATATGGACACAAAAATATTGAATTTGCTTGTTTTGGAAAGATTTGGTGCAAGGATTGAATCATGAATCAATATTCATAATTGGAAGAGATTTGATACAAAATTGCAACCCTAATGCACTCTAGTATACATAAGGAACAAAAACAGATCAAAAAGAGGAGGCTAGAGGCATGCAAAGGCAAAGAACCAATTTCAAAAATTCAAGAAAAAGTTGCAAACTAATTTCCAAGTTGCAGGCCATCTCAAGCCATTCTAATCCTACCAATCATTTGCTGGACATCCTAGGATCGTGTTTCAATCGTTAGCAAGCTTTCCCACGCCCTGAAACGCATCGTAGCAGTCACACGGTTTGGCTCTTTTCATGAATTCGATTACATTGATTATGGCATATTTAGCATGATTAATTGACATATTTGTAATCCTTGAGATGTTTGCAAGCTAATGGTTGTATTCAATTGCATTTTTATTAACTGTGCATCAAACTTCCATGGTTGGGGTTCGTGTTTTGTTTTTAGGGATTTCTTGTACAGGGAAAATTGGACAATGATAATGGTACCATGATGCTCGTGGGCTTGAAGCGAGTTGATTGGGACCATTGGTTTTTATTTATCACGCGTGTACAAGATTTTGGAATGAACAGGGGTTGTAGTTACACTCAAATGTCCGTAGGTAAAAACCTCCAGGGCTAACACAAAGGATGGGAGGAAGATGACAATACGTGGCGCTCCCTGACTTGCCAGTTTGAATTTCGCGCGTTTTAAAATATAACACTTTGCTTTTATCATATTATAATTATTGTTGATCATATGTACAATTGAATCAGCCATCTCAGATGGCAAGCGTGCGAAGGGGCAATGTGTAAGGACCTGGGTTCGATCCCCAGGTCCCAACTTTATTTCATGTTTTTCTTGAACAGGTAATCCAGTGTATCACATGGCAAGGGACCCATCATGCGCTACCCAGATCTGAACTTTCAATCCATCAAGGCTTCAGATCCAACGCCTTCTCCCTGAAGGACCACCATGCACCTAAGTCAAGCTTGCATACATGACCCAACGAAGTCAACAAGGCCTGGACTTATTGGGCCAAGAATTTCCAAACAGCACCCCCCCCCTTTTTGCTATTTACCACAGGCCCATCTTAATCTCTCTTTGCTTATTTATTCTTTTATTATTTGTTTAATTATTTTTAACCAAAATTAATTTCTTTTTTCACAAAAAATCATAAAATCAAGAGTTTGTAAAAAATTAGAATTAGTTTGTTTTTTATCAAATTTAATTTAATTTAGTTTCATTTAATTTAGGGAAACTCCAACCTTTTTTATATGATTAAAATCAATTAGAAAAATTAGGGTTCAACTCTTGATTTAATATTTATTTCTTTAAAATAAAATACAAAAATAGGTTAGTTTAATTATTTTTCTTAAATTAAAATTAATTAGTATTTAGGTTTTTTTATTTCAATTAAGCTTTATTTTCTCAAATAACACAGAAACGACAAAAAAAATGATTTTCCTTTTAAATTGCAATTAGGTATAGTTGGGTCAAAACCCTAATTATTTTGCATTTGATTTATCGCGCGCGTTTATTATTTTATTTTTTGCAATATTGATGTAACTGTCTACAGTATGTAATAATTTAATCTAGGACTTTCTTTATTTATCATTTTTACGGGTTTTTTGGCTATGTAATTAATCCCTACCCCGACGTCTTGTAATAGTGTAGGTTTTATTTCTCGCATTTTAATTCTCGCAAATATTGACTGTTTAGATGTATGTTAATAGGATTGTATGACAAGATTGCATGATAATTTAAAACGGCTAGAAAACCCTAATGTGCAAAGATAATAATTGAAATCAAATTACTCGCACATGCGCACTCCTAGGGAAGACTCTCACTTCGGTTGCCTTCGGTAAACGGTCATTAAGTATAGGGTGTCTTAGTGGTTACCCTCCTATCTAACAAAGATCAAAAGTCCCGTTCAGAAATATTGCCTCGAAAACGTCGCCTCGGAAATGTTGCCTCGAATATGATCTTAAGACTCTAGGGTTATTACTAAGATGTCCTAAAATTGCTTTAGTGATAGTACGTCCATATCGAATTGACCCTTACAACTCCAACGACAGTGCTACCAATTTCTCAAATAGTAGGATAGCGCTGTCTAAAGGAAACGAGAATAGAAACGATCTTTTTTTGAGTAGGTAGATGCTAATAGGTACTTGCTCAAAATCAAACTTTTCACACTTACACTCTTTTCAAACAAAGTTTTCAAAAACAACTTCGTAACACTCTTGAGGACAGAAACAAGGGTTAAAACGAAGTAAAACAAAACTTTTTAAAACAAGCACACACAAGCAATTTTAAAAAGATGAGCAAGTATCTAAGAGCCCATGGAAAACCATGGATAAAAAGGGTGCTAACACCTTCCCTTTCTATAATCTACCCCCCGTACTCAAAATCTCGAAAAAGGATTTTTTTTCTGTGCTTTTTTCCTTTCCGATTGGATAAAATAAAAGTCGGTGGCGACTCTTTCTTACCGCGACATTTTACGAACAAAAAAACGCAAAACGAAAACCAGTATTAACAGTCGGTTCTGCCACCGTATCACACTGACATACACTACTTTGTTGATACCTAATATGGATCCAATCAAATACATCTTCGAGAAACCCGCTCTCTCCAGAAGAATAGCAAGACGGAAGATGATCTTAACTGGGTACGACATACAATATATAACCCAAAAAGCAATCAAGGGGAGTGTATTGGCTGATCATCTGGATCATCAGGTCGTTAATGTAACCAGTCCATGAATTTCGAGTTTCTGGATGAGAATATTATGCTGGTGACTGACTACGAAGAACCTGGACCGGATGAAGGACCCGAAGAGGGATCCCAATGGACTATGGTTTTTGACGAAGCTTTGAATGCACTTGGTAATGTCATCGAGACTGTAATCATATCTCCTGAGGGCTGTCATACTCCTTTCACCGCCCTACTATGTTTCAACTACACTAACAACATGGCTGAGTATGAAGCTTGTATCATGGGTCTCAAGGCCGCTATTGACCTCAGGATATAGTTCTTGGACGTTTTTGGGGATTCAACCTTGGTAATAAGTTAGATCAAAGGCGAATAGGATACGAAGCATCCGAATCTCATCCCGTACAAAGAGTATGTGCTGACATTTCTCCCACACTTTGAGGAGGTAACTTTTGAACATTTCCCGCGAGAGGAGAATTAATTAGTGGACGCGCTAGCTACCATGTCTTCTATGTTCAAAGTCGGGTGGGACAATGAAGCTCCCCAAATCACCATTGAGAGGTTGGATGAACCAGCACACTGTTGTGAAGTTGATACTGAAGAGGTAGCAGATAAACCCTGGTTTCACGAAGTCAAGACGTATCTCGAGACTCAAGAGTATCCCGAAGGGGAATCTGTCAATGATAAGAAATTTCTGAGAAGGTCCACTGTGAAATTCTTCCTCAATAATGGAATCTTCTACAAGCGTAATCATGACTCTACATTACTATGGTGTGTAGACAAGAGCGAAGCAGAGGGGATTATGAAAGATCTACATGAAGGTACCTTCAGAACCCATTCCAGTGGACATACCATGGCTAAGAAGATCCTATGGGCAGGATATTACTGGTCCATTATGGAAGCAGATTGTTATTAGCACTCCCGAACTTGTCATAAGTGCCAAATCTACACTGATAAGGTGCATGTGCCTCCGGTTCCCTTGAACGTCTTGACAACTCCGTAGCCCTTTGTAATGTGGGGCATTGACATGATCGGAGAAATCAGGCCCACTGCTTCCAATGGACATCGCTTTATTCTGGTGGCCATTGATTACTTCATAAAGTGGGTTGAGGCGACCTCTTTTGCTACTGTGACCAAGAACGTTGTGGCGCGGTTTATCCGACATAACATGATATGTCGGTATGGTGTGCCAGAGAATTATTACTAACAATGGTACAAATCCCAACAACACGATAATCACCAAGCTCTGTAAGCAGTTCAAGATACAACATCATAACTCTTCTCCCTACTGGCCGAAGATGAATGACGTTGTTGAAGCGGCTAACAAGAACATCAAGAAAATTGTATAGAAGATAACGGTGACATACAAAGACTGGCATGAGATGTTACCATTTGCTCTTCATGAATACCGTACCTCCGCACGAACGTCGACAGGGGAAACACCATACTCTCTAGTATATGGCATGGAGGCAGTCCTACCCATCGAAGTTCAGATACCTTCTCTCAGGATTATGAAGGATGCGGGTTTGAACGAAGACGAATGGATCCAAACTCGACTTGATCAGCTAAATCTAATCGACGAGAAGAGACTTACCTCTATTTGTCATGGTCAAACGTATCAAAAGCGAATGATCAAGGCTTTTAACAAGAAATTCAGACATCAAGAATATCAAGTCGGGGATCTAGTGATCAAGCGTATCATACTGCCGCAATGTGATCCCAGGGGAAAATGGACCCCCACATACGAAGGGCCATTTGTGGTTAAGAACATTTTATCAGGTGGAGCTATGATTCTAACCACCATGGATAGTGACGACCTTCCTCACCCTGTCAATGCAGACATAGTGAAAAGATACTACGCCTAATTAAAAGACCCGCTAGGTTGACTGACCTAGGAAAAAATAAGGGCTTCCCATCGAACCAAAAGGGTCGGGCTAAAATAAGGGATGAAAATGAAAAAATCCGTACACCTGGCAAGCCGAAAACCTGAAAGGGCAACTTGGCCAAAAAAGGGTATCCCGGTGGACTGAAAACCCGAAAGGGCAGTCCAAGCAAAAGTTAGGGATATAAAGCATATCATTATGTCCCATTGGATCATCTTGCGACCAGACTTCGGTATCAACTATCAAGCTCAGACGGCACCAATCAATCGCACATGCACACTCCTAGGGAATACTCTCACTTCGGTTGCCTTCGGTAAACGGTCATTAAGTATAGGGTGTCTTAATGGTTACCCTCCTGTCTAACAAAGATTAAAAGTCCCGTTCAGAAATGTTGCCTCGGAAATGTCGCCTCGGAAATGTTGCCTCGAATATGATCTTAAGACTCTAGGGTTATTACTAAGATGTCCTAACATTTCTTTAGTGATCATACGTCCCTTTCGAATTGACCCTTACAACTCCAACGATAGTGCTACCTATTTCTCAAATAGTAGGATAGCGCTGTCTAAAGGAAACGAGAATAAAAACGATATTTTTTCGAGTAGGTAGATGCTAATAGGTACTTGCTCAAAATCAAACTTTTCACACTTACACGCTTTTCAAACAAAGTTTTCAAAAATAACTTCGTAACACTCTTGAGGATAGAAACAAGGGTTAAAACGAAGTAAAACAAAAATTTTCAAAACAAGCACACACAAGAAATTTTAAAAAGATGAGAAAGTACATAAGAGCCCATGGAAAACCATGGATAGAAAGGGTGCTAACACCTTCCCTTTCTATAATCTACCCCCCGTACTCAAAATCTTGAAAAAGGATTTTTTCTGTGCTTTTTTCCTTTCCGGTTGGATAAAATAAAAGTCGATGGCGACTCTTGCTTACCGCGACATTTTGCAAACAAAAAAATGCAAAATGAAAACCAGTATTAACAGTCGGTTCTACCACCGTATCACAGAACTGGCGACTCTTCTAGGGATTAATAAGTGGGGTATACCCTAGGATCTAGTTCATCATATTTGCTTCTCTTGTTTGTTTTGGTTGCTTTACTTTTAAGGGTTTTTGTTTGGGAGTTACTATAGATCCTAACCAGGATCTGGGGGACACCTTTTAGGTAAGTAGCAATAAACTGTGAGGGAACTGTACGGCGTAGACCGATACAGTTGAAACAGTAGCTACGTTGATGTGGCACATTGGTTGGTACCGGTATCCCTTGTGGAGAAACGAGGAGAATACAGGGCTGCTGTGTGTGTCATTAAGCATCAACTAACCTTAGAACCTTTAATCGACCAACTTGGCCATTAGAAAGTAGTGAGATAGCCGGCCTCGGTGTAAAGCTGAGAACTGGTTGATACTCGATGCTACACTCATTGAGACCATACTCTCGAGATAGTTCCGACTGCAAGAAAAGATTGCGTGAGCTGAAACCATGACCGATGGAGGATGGTCAGTGATATTGAGAACCTCTAGAACCCGATTACTTTTTCTAGGACAGGTTGAAACCAACTAAACTTCAAGAGGGTACTACCTTTGACCCCATGCAAGCCTTAAACTTAAGGAATTTTGTGTGACTTGTTTGCCTTTGCCATGCCTGTTATCTGTTATACCTGTGTTTCTTTTATCATGACATCATGCATCATAATATGGCATTCATACTTCATTATACTAACCATTTCAAAGACCGAGGGAATTTATCTTTGTTCTGTTTTACAGATTATGGCTTCCGTGCGCAAAAATACCACCCGAGTTAACTTTGTGCAAATACCTGCTCAACTTAAAGAGTTAGCCTCAAGAGTTTCTGAGACTTCTATATTCATTAAGAGACATGGTCAGCTTCTTAGCCTGGTCATCTCAAAGCTTGATGAGCAGATGATGAGTGTAATTTTCCAGTTCTTCGATCCTGTGCATCATTGCTTCACCTTTCCAGATTACCAGCTGGTTCCCACTTTGTAAGAGTTCTCTCACTTATTGGGCATATCCATCCTTGAGCAGGTACCCTTCACAGGTATGGAAGAGGTTCCCAAACAAGAAGACATTGCCTCAGCTCTGCATCTGAAGCAGGCTGATGTAGTATCCAATTGGGAAACACGAAGCGGGGTCGAAGGTTTTCTAGCCAAATTTCTGATAGACCAGGCTCAGCTATTCTGGGATAATTTGGATTTTCAGGCTTTTGAAGATGTCTTGGCTCTCCTTATCTATGGTGTGGTTCTCTTCCCGAATCCGGATTCCTTTGTAGATGTGAACACGGTCAAGATTTTCCTTTCTCGCAATCCTGTGCCTACTCTACTGGGTGATATCTTGCATGCCCTCTACACTCATACTATGCAAAGAAGAGGGAATCTTATGTGTTGGATGTCGTTGTTGTCGAGGTGGTTTATTTCGCACCTCCCTAAGTTTGTGCTGAAGAATGAAGAAGGTTTGGGTTGGTCCTATAAAATAATGTCACTTGCCCATACAGACATTCTTTGGTGTTCCCGGGCTATGGAAGACACTGCTGTTATCGACCGTTATGGAGGGTATCCTAATGTCCCATTGCTTGGAATCAGAGGGGGTATAACTTACAATCCTTGTTTAGCTTTGCGACAATTTGGTCGTGCTCGGAGAGATGGTCCCCATGAGCTACTTCTTGAGAATATTGCATTTGACTACAAGGAAGATGTTAAGGAGCATCGTCGGAGGTTTATACGAGCTTGGGGCATGGTGAACAGATCTAACCCCCAAGATCTGGGACTAAGGACTTCCCTTCCTATGCAGCCTTACCTTCAATGGGTCTGAGCTCGTGCCCAGAAGCTTGGGATTCCCTATGAGGCCGTATTGCCAGTGATTGTGGAACCCACTAACGAGGAAGGCGTTCCTTACACAATTATTTATCCTTACATGCCCACTAATCCTGGGGCATTGCAGAGGTCTTGGATTCGGCTGAAAGAAGAAAGGGATACTTACCGGGAAAAGTACCATGAGCAAGAAAGGAAGATTTTGAAGCTCACCAGGCAGCTCGAGGAAGAAAGAGTGATCAATGACTACGTCAGCACAAAGAGGAAGCGTCCATGGGATTTTTTATTTTACTTTTCTAGTTATAGATTTGTTTTCCATTTACTTCTTTGTAACGCCTCAAGGGCATTGTTGAACCTTTTACAAGTTAATCTAATAAAGTTTGTTTATTTTTGGTTTGCAAATTTAAATCTCCCAAAGTCTTTGAAATCATTACATACGCATCCCATTATCATGCACAACATTACAGGTACCATTATAGGTTTCTCATCTTCTTCGCTGTTTATTTCAACAGAAATGTCTTCTGATCAAGCCATCAAAGATCTTCAAGAACAGAACGCCCAATTCCAGCAGATGTTCTTAAGTCTGGCTAAAGGGCAAGAGGATCTGAAGACCCTGATTCTGAAAGAGAAGAATAAAAAGAAGAAGGTCAGTATTCTGAACATGGGTAGAATATTCAGAGAAAGGATAAGACAATCAGCTGATCTGACCTCCTCATCCAAGGACGGGGAGAACCAAGAAAGGGTAAAGGACCCTAGTCCTGCAGTTTCTGATAAAGATACGGATTACGATGATGAGCAATATCATCCTACTGAGGATAGGTACAAGCAGCTAGAAGACCTTTTGAGTGCTATGGAGATTCAGAAGATCCCTGGTTTGGATTTCGGAGAACTAGGATTAGTATCGGGAGTGGTGATCCCTCATAAGTTCAAAGTTCCAATTTTTTCCAAGTACGATGGAGTATCCTGTCCAAAACTCCATCTCCGCTTGTACGTCAGAAAAATTCAACCTCACACTGATGATAAAAATTTGTGGGTACACTTCTTTCAAGATAGTCTGTCAGGGACTCAACTTGAATGGTTTTATCAATTGGAAGGAGCCAGTGTCCAAAACTGGGAAGACCTTGCTGCTGCTTTTTACAGGTAGTATCAGTATAACACCGACCTTGCTCCCACTCGTACTCAGCTCCAAGGTATGTATATGGGTGCAAGTGAAGGTTTTAAGGACTATGCTCAAAAATAGAGAGACTTAGCTGGAAGAGTCCAACCCCTTTTGTTTGACAGGGAGTTGGTTGACATATTTCTAGGGACGCTATCTGATCAATTTTTCAATCATCTGATCGGTAGTTCGTCGTCTGGGTTTACTGAGTTGATTTTGACTGGAGAAAGAGTAGAAGCTGGCATTCAAAGCGGTAAAATACAAAAGGATACTTCATCAAGCACAATAAAGAAGCCTTTCACCGGTAAGAAAGAAGCTAGTGCAGTCTATGGCTCGAGGGGACAAAACATACCTGAACACCGTCAAGCAGTAAATGCGGTAGTGATATCAAGGCCCACAGTTGCTCCACAATGCAACAACCAACAAAGGGGGGAAAGACCACAGAGGCAGTTCACTCGGCTCAATATGACCCTAACTCAAATTCTACCATAATTATTGAAGACCAATCTGGTAACTCTGAGGGAAGCCCCGAAGAACCCCAACACCATATCTCCCCACTATAACTTGAATGCTCGCTGTGCCTATCACTCCGAAAGTCCAGGTCATGATACAAACAACTGTTGGGCCTTGAAAAACAAGGTGTAAGACTTGATCGAAGCCAAAGAGATTGAGTTTGATGCTCCGGAGAAGCCCAACGTCATAACTGCTCCCATGCCCAAACATGATCATGGAGTAAATGTTATGGACGATGATTTATTTGTGACCTCTGTGGAAGAAATTTCTACTCCTTTTATGACGGTTAAGAAGAATTTGTTGTTGGCCGATTTATTTCCGGGTTGTGGTGAAGGTTGCCACATGTGTTTAATTCTGCTTGCTGGTTGCCACTTATTGAAATCAGGCGTTCAGTGCCTGATGGATAATAAAGAGATCCTTTTCAAAAAGACTATGATTCCGTTAGTTCCAATTGAAGGTGTTGCCATCATAACCATTTCTGCCAATCCTTCCAAGGTTTCCTCGAGAAAACCTGTTAGGATTACACCCGTCCCAAGAATTGCTCCGTTAATAATTACTGACCCTGGTCCTATCCCATACACTTCGGATAAGGATGTCCCTTGGCACTATGGTGCTGATGTGTATTACCATGGAGTTAAACAAGACTTAAAGAGTGAGGAAGCTGATGTTGATGTCAGCAATATTTTCGGGACAAGCAAGGTCACCAGAAGTGGAAGACTCCTTTGTCCCGAGATCTCCCCTCCGATTGTCTATAAACCTGTTGTCATTTCATCTGCTAGTACATCAGCTACTATCCCAGTTCCTATTCCAGTTATCACCCCTGTCTCCGAGATATCTGGGACTCGGGGAAAAGAAATTATAGGTGAGCCTGCCCGGACGGAGGCACCTAAGAAGATCATTGTAGAAACCTAGATACAAGAGATAGAAGAGATTTTGAGGATTATCAAGAAGAGCGATTACAACGTAGTCGAGCAGCTGGGGCAGAACCCATAAAAAATCTCCATGTTGTCCTTGTTGTTGTGTTCTGAAGCCCATGCAAAGGCTCTAATTGCATTCCTCAAAATTGTGCATGTGTCGTAGGAAACTTCAGCCGATCAATTCAAAGATTGCGTCGCTAGCCTGACTACCGACAATGGGTTGGGTTTCTCAGATGCAGATATGTTTGCTAAAGGGAGAAATCATAATGATGCTCTGCACGTCTCGATCGAGTGCAGTGGCACTACTATGGCCCATGTACTGGTGGATATCGGGTCCTCATTGAATGTTTTGCTAAAGGAAGCGTTAGACCGTCTGGATTGTGAAGGTTTGATTCTAAAGCCGAGCAATATTGTGGTCAGGGCTTTCGACGGGTCAAAGAGAATGGTTCACAGGGAGGTGGACATCCCTGTCAAGGTGGGTTCTCAGACCTTTTGGTCCACTTTTTACGTGATGGATATCATACCATCATATTCTTGCTTGTTGGGTCTCCCTTGGATTCATAAGGCTGGGGCAGTGACTTCCACGCTCCATCAAATGTTGAAATATCCGGTAAAGGAGAAGATTGTAATGGTACGGGGTGAAGAGGAGTATATGGTGAGTCATCTCAACTCCTTCCACTACATGGAGATTGATGGGGAGTTCATCGAAACCCCTTGTCATAACTTTGAAGAGGTCCCCGAGACTTTGGCGTCAACTAAAGTTGCTACCGACAAACCTCCGATGAAGATGGCTTCTCTCAAGGATACCAGGGCTGTAATTGAAGAAGGTGGGTGTACAAATTGGGGTTAGCTCCCTGATTTCATGCACAAAACTGATAAATTTGGTTTGGGATTTACTACAGGGGCTCAAAGGGCTGTTAGGCGTGCACGGATTGGAAGACATCCTCTGCACATCAGCAATCAGGGAGTTAATGCGATTGAAGATGGTGAAGAAGATTCAGATATCGACAGCTGGATCTACCCAACGACCAATGGTGGATTGAACAACTGGACGGCGAAGGACTTCATACCTGTTTCTTTTATTCCATAGTAATTGACTTTTGTTTTAAGATTTGTAATAAATAGTTTGAAATTTACGGTCCGGTGCTTTGCCCGAGCCACCTTGGCTTTGCTTGTGAGGGCTTATTATTTGTCATTTCATATATCATTAATAAAACATTGGACGTTTCTTGTATTACAAATCTTGCGCTCTTTGTTTTTCTTTTCTGTCTCCCACTCTATTAAAACAATTATTCTCTTACACACACTCACATATCATAATGCAGATACATATCCACTCAGGATCCCATTCATAACGACTCTGCTACTTCCATTTATGACTTCGAAAATCCGATCAACCAAGCCGATGACGAAGGTGAGGATGATTGTGAGGCTCCAGGAGAGCTTGCTAGGCTATTACAGCAGGAAAAGAGGGCCATACAGCCTCATGAAGAGCCAGTTGAGTCAGTAAATTTGGGTACAGAGGAAGACAGGAAAGAGGTAAAGATAGGAGCAAATCTAGAGACTAGTGTCAAACAACGGTTGATACAAATGTTACGCGACTATGTTGAGATCTTCGCTTGATCTTATGAAGACATGCCTGGTTTGGACACTGATATTGTGGTACACCGCCTTCCAACTAAAGAAGACTGTCCTCCGGTAAAGCAGAAGGTTTGCCGTATGCGCCCTGAGATGTCTGAGAAAATCAAAGCTGAAGTCATGAAACAGTTCGACGCGGGATTTTTAGCTGTCACTTCTTATTCGCAGTGGGTTGCCAATGTTGTTCCGGTGCCTAAGAAGGACGGTAAGGTACGGATGTGTGTGGACTACAGAGATCTGAACAGGGCAAGCCCCAAGGATGATTTCCCGCTTCCTCATATCGATATTCTGGTCGACAACACTATGTAGCATAAGATCTTCTCCTTTATGGATGGTTTTTCTGGTTACAATCAGATCAAGATGGATCTTGAGGACATGGAGAAGACAACCTTCATTACACAATGGGGCACCTTCTATTACAAAGTAATACCTTTCGGGTTGAAGAATGCTGGGGCAACTTATCAGTGCGCCATGATCGCTTTGTTCCACGACATGATTCACCATGAGATTGAGGTTTATGTTGATGACATGATAGCTAGGTCCCAGACTAAGGAAGAGAACTTTGATCATCTCTAGAAACTGTTTGACAGGTTGAAAACGTACAAGGTGAGGCTGAATCCGAACAAATGTACCTTCGGAGTAAGGTCTGCTAAGCTGCTGGATTTTGTTGTAAATGATAAGGGTATTCAGGTGGACCCTGCCAAGGTGAAAGCCATACAAGATATGCTGGCTCCCCGCAGAGAAAAAGAAGTTAGAGGTTTCTTGGGACGGTTAATTTACATCGCCAGGTTCATTTCACATCTGACTGCTACTACTGAGCTGATCTTCAAGTTGTTGAAGAAAGATCGAGTGGTAAAGTGGAATGACGAATTCCAGACCGATTTCGAAAGAATTAAAGAATACCTTCAAGAACCACCAAATTTGATGCCTCCAGTTGAAGGAAGACCTTTGATTTTATACTTGACAGTGCTAGACAATTCAATGGGATGTGTGTTGGGGCAGCATGACGAGTCTGGCCGAAAAGAGCATACTATTTACTACCTTAGCAAAAAGTTTACCGACTGTGAGACCCGATACTCATTGCTCGAGAAAAATTGTTGCGCTTTGGCATGGGCTGCTCGCCGACTGAGACAGTATATGCTGACTCACACTACCCTATTGATATAAAAAATGGATCCAATCAAGTATATCTTCGAAAAGCCCGCCTTATCCGGAAGAATAGCGAGATGGCAGATGATCTTAACCGAGTACGACATCCAATACACAACCCAAAAAGCAATCAAGGGGAGTGTATTGGAGGATCATTTGGCGCATCAGGCCATGGATGACTACCAATCCATGAATTTCGAGTTCCAGGATGAGAACATCATGTTGGTGACCGACTGTGAAGAACTTGGTCCGAATGAAGGACCCGAGGAGGGATCCCGATGGTCTATGTATTTTGATGGAGCCTCGAACGCGTTGGGTAATGGCATCGGTGCTGTAATTATATCTCCTGAGGGCTGTCATACTTCGTTCACTGCCCGATTATGTTTCAATTGCACCAACAATATGGTAGAGTATGAAGCATGTATCCTGGGTCTTCGAGCTGCCATTAACCTGAGGATTAAGTTTTTGAGTGTATTCGGAGATTCTGCTCTTGTGATCAGTCAGATCAAAGGCGAGTGGGATACAAAGCACCCAAATCTTATTCCTTACAAAGAATATGTACTGACGTTGCTCCCACACTTCGAGGAGATAATCTTTGAACATTTCACCAGAGAAGAGAACCAGTTGGCGGACGCGTTAGCTACCATGTCTTCTATGTTCAAGGTCAGGTGGGACAATGAAGCTCCCAAGATTACCATCGAGAGGTTGGATGAACCCGCACTTTGCTGTGATATTGAGACGGAAGAGGTAGAAGATAAACCCTGGTTTCACGAGGTAAAGAGGTATCTTGAGGCTCAAGAATACCCCGAGGGGGCATTTGTTAATGATAAGAAGTTTCTGAGAAGATTCACTGAGAAGTTCTTCATCAGTAATGGTATCCTTTATAAGTGTAACCATGATTCAACCTTACTGTGATGTGTGGACAAGAGCGAGGCAGAAAATATCATGGCAGAGTTACATGAAGGAACCTTCGGAACTCATTCCAGTGGACATACCATGGCAAAGAAAATCCTACGGGTAGGATATTATTGGTCCACTATAGAAGCCGATGGTATCAGCACTCTCGAACCTGTCATAAATGCCAGGTCTATGCTGATAAGGTGCATGTACCTCCAGTTCCTCTGAATGTTTTGATAGCTCCTTAGCCTTTCGCAATGTGGGGCATCGATATGATAGGTGAGATCAGACCTATTGCGTCTAACGGGCATCATTTCATTCTGGTGACTATTGATTATTTCACGAATTGGGTTGAGGCAGCTTCCTTTGCTACGGTAACCAAGAAGGTCGTGGCGCGGTTTATCCGACACAACTTGATCTGTCGATATGGTGTACCGGAGAGAATCATTATGGAAAATGGTACAAATCTAAACAATACGATAATCATCGAGCTCTACAAACAGTTTAAGATTCAGCATCATAAGTCTTCTCCCTACCGGCCGAAGATGAATGGGCCGTTGAAGCAGCTAATAAGAACATCAAAAAGATTGTGCAGAAGATGACAATAACATACAAAGACTGGCACGAGATGTTACCATTCGCTCTTCATGGGTACCGTACCTCGGCAAGGACATCAACAGAGGAAACACCCTATTCTCTGGTGTATGGAATGGAGGCAGTCCTACCCATCAAAGTCCAGATACCCTCTCTCAGGATTATGAAGGATGCAGGTTTGAACGAAGACGAATGGATCCAAACCCGGCTTGATCAGCTGAATTTAATCGATGAAAAGAGACTTATTGCTATTTGTCATGGTCAGACGTATCAAAAGAGAATGATCAAGGCTTTTAACAAGAAAGTCAGACGACAAGAATATCAGGTCGAGGATCTAGTGATCAAACGCATCATACTTCCGCAAGGTGATCCCAGGGGAAAATGGACTCCCACATACGAAGGGCCATTTGTGGTTAAGAACATTTTCTCGGGAGGAGCTATGATTCTAACCACCATGGATGGTGACGACCTTTCTCACCCCGTCAATGCAGACATAGTGAAAAGATACTACGCATAATCAAAGACCCGCTAGGTTGACTGGCTTAGGAAAAAATAAGGGCTTCCCGGTGAACCAAAAGGGCTCAAGCAAAAATAAGGGATGAAATGAAAAAACTGTACACCCGACAAGTCGAAAACCTGAAAAGGCGACTTGGGCAAAAAAGGGTATCCCAGTGGACTGAAAACCTGAAAAGGCGGTCCAAGAAAAAATTAGGGATGGAAGCATAACACTATGACTCATTAGATCATCTTGCAACCAGACTTCGGTATCAACTATCAAGCTCGAATGGCGCCAATCAATCTGATCTACCTTCGACCAAGTAGCAAAGTGATGAGACGCTCGAAGATATAAGGGCAATAGCAGAGTTGGAACCCAGTGGGGTTGCTTCATATAGCTGTTTTTCTTTCTTTTACAAATTGTGTAATTTCTATCTTTCGGCGGCATTCTCTTACTAGGATGTCAGCCTCTTGTACAAAGCGCCTATTACAGGCCAACTTCAATACAATTCATTTTACAAGAAATTCCAAATCGTTTTTATTTTTCTGTTTTGTTTTGCAAGAGCGTCCAATGATTCATTTTTGATATATGCATTTGAAAATAATTGTTGCTCATAAATATTTGCATAAGAAACAAAAGACAATTACTCGTAATTCCAGGAACAGGGGAAAACAAGAAGTGTCTAAACCTTACAGTTGCTCTACCCACCAGGTATAGGGATAGAGCCAGCTTGAGAATATGACCAAAGGTATATACACTCCCCGCAGAGTAGGAAGTATCCAAAGACAGTGGTGTTAGCTCTCCCCAGCCAAGGTTCATAATCGCGAATGAGTTGGCAAAATCCTCCCCAAGCAGAGTTTATCTATCCCCAGCAAGAAGGAAGAAGTTGACTTCTTGTACTCTCCAACAGCAGTCTAGGATTTATTCTCCCCAGCTAGAGAATATCACAAGAACATTGCATATCCATACATCATGGCATGTTGTGATACGGTGGGAGAACTGACTTGGGATTTCGCGTTTGTGTTTGCAAATGTTTCGGTTTAGCAAGAGTCGCCACTGACTTTTTATTTTATCTTAAGGAAAGGTCAAAAAGAACAGGAAAGACCTTTGAGATTTTTTCTTGGGTTCGGGGAGTAGATTATGAAAAGGGAAGGTGTTAGCACCCTTTTCATCCATGGTTATCCATGGGCTCTTAGTTGCTTGTTTAGATCACTTGCTTTGCTTTTCCAATTGTTTGAAATGGTGCTTTGTGTGTGGTTTTAAAAGATGTTTTGAAAAAAGGCCATTGTTGTGGCAACCTTTGTAATGATTCTTGTTTGAATGTATACAAAGATGTTTTTGTCTTTTGAAAAGATTGCAATGTTTGAAAGTTTGATTTGGGAAATGTTTTGAAATTGTGTTGTGAGGTGTGTTTGAAAATAACAAGGATGTTTTTGCAAGCTTTGATTAAGTAACTAAGTGATATCTACCCTATTTTACTCAAAGATCTTTCCTAATGTTTTTAACCCTTTTGACAGTCATGTTTCACCATTGCATTTGGTGAACAACCTTGTGTTAGGATGTTAAACGGGACTGGCGCGGGTCATCGTATAGACCATGATATCAATTGTGTCAAGTATCTTTGGCAATTTTCTTGAGGGACTTGATCATTTTTTTAGGCAACCAAGATAGCGTCATCGTGGGACTATGATCTTTTGTTTTATTTTTGTTTTGCCAAAGTACCCAACATGCATACCATGGCCCATTTTGGAAGGCAACAAGTGGATTGTAACCCTAGGGGTGCAAGTGTGCATTGTGTTTTGATTTTGATGCATTTTTGTCTTTGATTAGGTCAAACTATTTGTTAATTTGGATTTTTGCATACAAACCCTAATTCTCTAATCATGGCATAATTGAAAGCGTAAAATGCGAGAATTTAAAGTTCTAAGCTATTACAACATGATTATGGGGATGGGGGTACAATTTTGAATGAGGGGTATTTGACAAGAAATATAAACCTTAATTTACTATTACATCCAAATTGAATCACAATGCATAAATATTTAAATGTACAATATTTAAATAAACAAAATAAATAAATAAGAAATAATATGTATTATGCAAAAAAAGTTTTTGTTTACCTATGTATGTAAAAGTATTTTTGATGTAAAAAAGGTATAAAGAAATAAATAAAAAAGATTAATTTTAATTGTTTAAGGGATGAAACCCTAATTTCTTTAAGAAAATAATATATTATATTATTTATATACAATAAAATATATTAATATGTACAAAAAATAAAATATACTTAAAAAAAGTATTTTTTAGTGTGAATAATAATAAAAGTAAAAATGTAATATTTTTATTCTAAGTATTTAATAAAATAAAAGTATATATATATATATATATATATATATATATATATATATATATATATATATATATATATATATATATATATATATATATATATATATATATATATATATATATATATATATATATATATATATATATATATATATATATATATATATATATATATATATATATATATATATATATATATATATATATATATATATATATATATATATATATATATATATATATATATATTAAATATGTATAATATAAAATAAAATATGTACAAAAATAAATTATATTTTAAATAATATTTTCAGTGTGAATAAAAATAAGAAATAAAATAAAAGTATAAATTATATATATTTTTCAAGTTTTAATAATAAAAAAAGTATTTAAATGCCTTTAATGTTATAAAAATTCAAATAAAATGCCAAATAAATGTAAAAAATTATGAAAATATTTTTTAAGCATTTTTTATATTTTGAAATAAATAAACAAAATCAGAAAATAAAATAAAAATTCAAAAATGTCAAAATACAAGAAAATGGGTCAGGGGTGCAAAAAGAAAAGAGGGGGTGTCAAAAGTAGCCAGGCTAAGCCCAGCCCAAGCCAACTTCATCTTCTTCCTCCAAACTGAAAAACGCGCGCGTGCCCTGTTCAAACACTAGATCCTGTATACGTGATCTTTTGCAAAAACATACAACATCAAACTTGTAGAGAATTTCAAGACGATACCAACCATATAAACAACTAATCCTAACTCTCAAAGACCAGAGAGAATTTCTCTGGCCCTAAAATCTGACCTAGTTTTTTCAGCATGTTCATAGATGAAATTCTCCTAGCACACTTAATATAAATGAAAATTGAGCATATGTACAACTTCATGGCAATGAACACTACATTTTTTATTCACAAACCTATGGCTAAATGTTCCTAAATAGAGAGATAGAAAGTGAAGAAAAACATATTTCAGTTGGATTCGTGTAGGGCAATGCAGTGCTTCTCAACAAGTTTTGAGGTGTCTGGTAGCTTGCCTGAACTTCACTTGATCTTTTCCAATAGCTAGCTTGCCTTGAATGTCCCTGGATCAGCCTATAGAACTCAACCTGCACAAGCTTGAAATGAAAATGGTGAACACTGTAAATGGAGTTACAGTTGTCAATGGAGGTTTGGGATATCTTGAGTGAGTTGAATGGAAGGTGTTTGAAGCAACTTGGGGCAAAACGCACGAGCCAAATGAGCTGGAGAACTCAAGTTGCAGCACCTGCCCTGTTTTTCCACAGAAGTGTGATTTCTGGCTATGGGGTGTTTTGGGGCTCAAGCACTCGTGTTTCTTGCCCAAAGGGTTGTGTGAAAGATGTTTTAAATGTTTGTGCAAGTTCACAATGGCTGGTTTCCAAGTTCTCAAGTGTTTGGCAAGTTTCTTGTTTTTGAAGCAAGATTGGGAAGTTGTGATTACAGGCCTGTACAAGCCATCAAATATGCTGCATACTTTTCTCTTGGCCTCTACAATTTGTGGATTTGATTTGGCTTCTGAGATCTTGGCCCTATACTCAAAGATCATGGTTTGATATAAAGCACACTTTTGCAAAAATGCAAATGTGCCTTTTTCTACTTAGGGCTTAGTTTTGTGTACAATGTCCAAATGGCCAAAAAAAAGCTTAGACTGATGGATTTGCATTTAATTAAGGAGTGTTAAGTAGTTTAGAGGCCTGCAAACTAGTACAAGGCATGCTGGTTTGAAAATGCAACTTGAGTGAACATGAATTTGCCATGGATACAAAGTGAGTTTTTGCCAACTTCAAGCATTCAATTCTCCCTAACCACAAATATGTTTGAGGAGTTCTTGGACAATTTGTAAAGCTTGAAAAATGCTCTATAACCCATCTTTGAAATTCAACTTGAGACTCCAAGTGGAACTATGTGAAAAATGGCCAAGAAGATAGGTCAAAATCCTGCCTAAACTAGGGCAAAATTTCTCTAAGTTAAAAGTTTTAGGGACCCTTGTTCCAAAAATCATAACTTGAGATCCAAGCTTCTTTTGAGAAAACTTTGTGAATAAAAGTTGTATACTTTGTGGAGGACTACAACTTTCATGTTGTAAGTTTTGTTTGAATCCATTTGCATCATGGTGAAAATGTGGGACAAAGTTAGGAAAAATTAAGAAAATTTCATAACTTAGAAAAATTCTAAGTTATGAAAATTTTCAATTTCAAACCCTAATTTGCAATTTTTGGTTTCTTGATGAACAAGTTTCATTATTTGACACATCTTGATGAAAAATGACCCTTGGCACTTGATTTTGACCAAAAAGTCAAAGTTTGACTTTTTAGTGTACAGTCAAATTTTGATTAGTTGACTGAAAAATTCATCTGTCAATCCCATGCATTTGAGATATTTTGAACTTGTTGAATAGGTCAAGATGATTCCATTGAGTCCTTGAGTCCTTGGTTGAGCCTAATTTGCCATTGGCTAGGTCAAAAAGTCAGAAATTGCCTTTGTACAGTCAAAACCCTAAAAATGATCATTTTGCCCTTTTGGTGATCTGATCAAATTTCTTGTGGAATTGTGGTCCAAACTTGATCAAATGGTTCATATGAGTTCATAATGTTGATGTGGGTCAAAATTCATGAGGTTTGATTGTAAATTGGCCACAGTTGACTTTTTCCCCAATACAGCTGATTTCTAGGTCAACTGTCCAATTGACTGGGCAAAAAATTTATTCAAGGCTTGAAACTTGGTATGGAAACACTTATGAGTCCAATATGAAGTATGAAAGTCAATTTGAGCATTGGAGGTCCAAAAATACCTGTGCAAACTCAAACCCTAATTTAGGTCATCAGTGCAAGGAGATGTCTTGAGCAGAGCAAACCCTAGCTTGATCTTGAGTTCCAAGAGCCTTGTGATGAGAAATGTTGATAAAATGAGAGGGCAAATTTTGGGGTACAACACATGCGCATACGCACCATGCAGCACAATCTCATTTATTTTGTGAACATCATTACTCAATAGATTTCATACATCATGACATTACATACGACTAACTCTGTACCTTTCAAGGAAAGATGCAATCAAGTTCCGACAAGTACTCTCTAGTTCAGTCAAACCGACAATAAGGTTTATATTCTAGTTGAAGACATTTTAAGACTTCCGTCTGGGTCATCCAAATTGCCGCTAAGATTCCCCTGATTTCTACATCAGTCAAAGCTAATCCGAGACCTCTCCCGGGATCAGTCAAATCGACACTAAGATTTCTCTCCCAGTTGAAGTTCCCACAAGTTTCCCCTAGTTCAGTCAAATCAATACTAAGATTTCTATTCCAATTCAAGTTTTTAAGCCCGGAAATCGACCGGAAAATAGCTTAACCCTCAGCAAGTTATTGTGAAGCCTAGAAATCAACCAGATAGCAGTACAAGATACCATGAAGCCTGAAATCGACCAGATGGTGGTATAAGACATCGTGAAGCCTGGCGCATGACCAGATAACGATATAAGATGCTGTGAAGACTGGAGCACGACCAGATAACGGCAAAGGACACTGAAACCTGGGACACGACCAAATAACAGTATAAGGTATTGCGAAGCTTGGAATTCGAAATAGCAATTTGCTCGGCCAATTACTATGAATCCCGGAAGTTGACCGGATATTAGTATGCCTTAAACTCAAGTTGAAACACGGATGCGACCAGATAACAACCTAATTCCTTTTGAAGCCTGGGGCACGACCAGATAAGAATGGAGATATTGCGAAACCTAGAGCACGACCAGATAGTAGTTCATTTTCACCTCCTCGACTCATAGATAATTCCCTAGTAGAGTAACGGACAACTGAAGCTCCTAAAATTCTATTTTTCCCCAGACAAAGACCAGCGTGTCCCAACGAAATCCTCCTCAATAACAGGTATACGGGTTCTCGCAAAGGAATCTCTTATGTGATCGACACTTCTTCAGGATGGCATATTTTAAGCCCATCTCTTGTCATTGACTTCCAAATGGCATCTATAAGCCCATTCCCGATATCGCAAGACCAGTACCACTTCATGCGAGTGCAAATTTCTGGGCACTCTAGTGTTCAATCATCTTCCACCTTCGGATCACGAAAGGCGGACAAGCCAATCTACATCCTCAGGTTTAAGAATATTGAACAGGGGCAACTGTTGTACCCTAAAATTTGCCCTCCCATATTTCTCAATACATGTCAAGTAAGGTCTTTAAATTGCTCAAGGAAGTCCAAGAGTTGACCAGACAAACTCTCTCCTAAGGCAGTCTACCCCAAATTAGGGTTTCATTTTTCATCAACATGATTGAGAAAAAAGGACCCCAAATGCTCACCATTGTCCTAATATGTTCTCAATATCATCCATGTCAAGTTTCAAGCCTTGCAGAGGAAGTTTACTCAATCAATTGCTTAAAGGCCTAAAAATCGACTGTGTTAGGGCAAAAGTCAATTGTGTCCCACATACAGTCAAACTTCAATATTTTTGGTCAACATTATCATTTTTAAATATTATTCATCATTTGATCAAGGGTTGATCACGATTCCTCAAGGATTGCTCAAAATTCATCAAAACCCAAAAGTTGCTAAATTAGGGTTTTGCAAGAAATGTCAACTCAACTTTGACCAAGCATAACTTTCTCATACTTTATAAAAAATGACCCATCCAAAGCTTATTTTGAAGAGGATTCAATTCCCTATAATTCATATTCATCTCCCAAGTTCAAAATATGCACTCATAAGAAGATATGAATTTGGACATTATAATTCATTTTGAAAAGTCAACAAAAACACCTTTTGGGTCAAAGCTTCATACATGAACATGGAAGACTCAATTGAGATGAGAATAAAAGGGTTGCTTAGAGGACATCCTAAGATTTCTAAAAATTCCAAGAACACCTCTCTAGGGTCAAAATTGAAAGAGTTATCCATTGACCAAGTTGACCTTTTTTGCAAAATTTCCAAAAGTCAAATGTGTCCAAAATTGCATTTTTTGCCAAATGGGCCCAACTTTTTATGCTTGCACTGAGTTTGTAATGTGACCCACGATCCATGAGTCCTTCACAATGTCATTATTTTATTTTTGTTATTTATTTTGATTTTATTTCATTTAAATCAAATAAAATCAATATAAAATAATGAAAATATCAAAAACTAATTAAATCTTGAGATTTTGTGCATGATTAGGTACATTATACAGCTGGAAACAAGATCAAATTGTGCAAGGCTTTATATGGACACAAAAATATTGAATTTGCTTGTTTTGGAAAGATTTGGTGCAAGGATTGAATCATGAATCAATATTCATAATTGGAAGAGATTTGTTACAAAATTGCAACCCTAATGCACTCTAGTATACATAAGGAACAAAAATAGATCAAAAGGAGGAGGCTAGAGGCATGCAAAGGCAAAGAACAAATTTCAAAAATTCAAGAAAAGGTTGCAAACCAATTTCCAAGTTTCAGGCCATCTCAAGCCATTCTAATCATACCAATCGTTTGCTGGACATCCTAGGATCGTGTTTCAATCGTTAGCAAGCTTCCCCACGCCCTGAAACGCATCATAGAAGTCACACGGTTTGGCTCTTTTCTTGAATTCGATTAAATTGATTCTGGCATATTTAGCATAATTAATTGACATATTTATAATCCTTGAGATGTTTGTAAGCTAATGGTTGTATTCAATTGCATTTTTATTAATTGTGCATCAAACTGCCATGGCTAGGGTTCATGTTTCATTTTTAGGGATTTCTTGTACAGGGAAAATTCGACAATGATAATGGTACCATGATGCTCGTGGGCTTGAAACGAGTTGATTGGTACCATTGGTTTTCATTCATTATGCGTGTACAATATTTTGGAATTAACAGGGGCTGTAGTTACACTCAAATGTCCGTAGGTAAAAACCTCCAGGGCTAACACGACGAATGGGAGGATGACAATACGTGGCGCTCCCTGACTTTCCAATTTGAATTTCACGCGTTTTAAAATATAACACTTTGCTTTTATCATATTATAATTGTTGTTGATCATATGTACAATTGAATCAGCCAGCTCAGATGGCAAGCGTGCGAAGGGGCAATGCGTGAGGACCTGGGTTCGATCCTTAGGTCCCAACTTTATTACATGTTTTTCTTGAACAGGTAATCCAGTGTATCACATGGCAAGGGACTCATCATGCGTTATCCAGATCTGACCTTTCAATCCATCAAGGCTTCAGATCCAACGCCTTCTCCCTGAAGGACCACCATGCACCTAAGTCAAGCTTGCATACAGGACCCAACAAAGTCAACAAGGCCTGGACTTATTGGGCCAAGAATTTCCAAACAGCACCCCCCCTTTTGCTATTTACCAAAGGCCCATCTTAATCTCTCTTTGCTTATTTATTCTTTTATTATTTGTTTAATTATTTTTAACCAAAATTAATTTCTTTTTTCACAAAAATCATAAAATCAAGAGTTTGTAAAAAATTAGAATTAGTTTGTTTTTTATCAAATTTAATTTAATTTAGTTTCATTTAATTTAGGGAAACTCTAACCTTTTTTTTATATAATTAAAATCAATTAGAAAAATTAGTGTTCAACTCTTGATTTAATATTTATTTCTTTAAAATAAAATTCAAAAATATGTTAGTTTAATTATTTTTCTTAAATTAAAATTAATTAGTATTTAGGTTTTTTTATTTCAATTAAGCTTTATTTTCTCAAATAACACAGAAACGACAAAAAAATGATTTTCCTTTTAAATTGCAATTAGGTATAGTTGGGTCAAAACCCTAATTATTTTGCATTTGATTCATCGCGCGCGTTTATTATTATTTTTTTGCAATATTGATGTAACTGTCTACAATATGTAATAATTTAATCTAGGACTTTCTTTATTTATTGTTTTTACGGGTTTTTTGGCTATGTAATTAATCCATACCCCGACGCCTTGTAATAGTGTAGGTTTTATTTCTCGCATTTTAATTCTCGCAAATATTGACTGTTTAGATGTATGTTAATAGGATTGTATGACTAGATTGCATGATAATTTAAAACGGCTAGAAAACCCTAATGTGCAAAGATAATAATTGAAATCAAATCACTCGCACATGCGCACTCCTAGGGAAGACTCTCACTTCGGTTGCCTTCGGTAAATGGTCATTAAGTATAGGGTGTCTTAGTGGTTACCCTCCTGTCTAACAAAGATCAAAAGTCCCGTTCAGAAATGTTGCCTCAGAAACGTCGCCTCGGAAATGTTGCCTCGAATATGATCTTAAGACTTTAGGGTTATTACTAAGATGTCCTAACATTGCTTTAGTGATCGTACGTCCCTTTCGAATTGACCCTTACAACTCCAACGACAGTGCTACCTATTTCTCAAATAGTAGGATAGTGTTGTCTAAAGGAAACGAGAATAGAAACGATCTTTTTTCGAGTAGGTAGATGTTAATAGGTACTTGCTCAAAATCAAACTTTTCACACTTACACTCTTTTCAAACAAAGTTTTCAAAAACAACTTCGTAACACTCTTGAGGACAGAAACAAGGGTTAAAACGAAGTAAAACAAAACATTTTAAAACAAGCACACACAAGCAATTTTAAAAAGATGAGCAAGTACCTAAGAGTCCATGGAAAACCATGGATAGAAAGGGTGCTAACACCTTCCCTTTCTATAATCTACTCCCCTTACTCAAAATCTAGAAAAAGAATTTTTTTTGTGCTTTTTTCCTTTCCGGTTGGATAAAATAAAAGTCGGTGACGACTCTTTCTTACCGCGACATTTTGCAAACAAAAAAACGCAAAACGCAAACCAGTATTAATAGTCGGTTCTGCCACCGTATCACACTGACCCACACTACTTTGTTGATATCTAATATGGATCCAATCAAATACATCTTCGAGAAACCCGCTCTCTCCGGAAGAATAGCAAGACGGAAGATGATCTTAACTGGGTACGACATATAATATACAACCCAGAAAGCATTCAAGGGGAGTGTATTGGCTGGTCATTTGGCTCATCAGGTCGTGGATGACTACCAGTCCATGAATTTCGAGTTTCCAAATGAGAATATTATGTTGGTGACTGACTACGAAGAACCTGGACCGGATGAAGGACCCGAAGAGGGATCCCAATGGACTATGGTTTTTGACGGAGCTTCGAATGCACTTGGTAATGGCATCGGGACTGTAATCATATCTCCTGAGGGTTGTCATACTCCTTTCACCTCCCTACTATGTTTCAACTACACTAACAACATGGTTGAATATGAAGCTTGTATCATGGGTCTCAAGGCCTTTATTGACCTCAAGATCAAGTTCTTGGACGTTTTTGGGGATTCAGCCTTGTAAATAAGTTAGATCAAAGGCGAATGGGATACGAAGCATCCGAATCTCATCCCGTACAAAGAGTATGTGCTGAGATTGCTCCCACACTTTGAGGAGGTAACTTTTGAACATTTCCCGCGAGAGGAGAATCAATTAGCGGACGCGCTAGCTACCATGTCTTATATGTTCATAGTCATGTGGGACAACGAAGCTCCCCAAATCACCATTGAGAGGTTGGATGAACCAGCACACTGCTGTGAAGTTGATACTGAAGAGGTAGTAGATAAACCTTGGTTTCATAAAGTCAAGACGTATCTCGAGACTCAAGAGTATCCCGAAGGGGAATCTGTCAATGATAAGAAATTTCTGAGAAGGTTTGCTGTGAAATTCTTCCTCAGTAATGGAATCCTCTACAAGCGCAATCATCACTCTACATTACTACGGTGTGTAGACAAGAGCGAAGCAGAGGGGATTATGATAGATCTACATGAAGGTACCTTCAGAACCCATTCCAGTGGACATACCATGGCTAAGAAGATCCTATGGGCAGGATATTACTGGTCCACTATGGAAGCAGATTGTTATCAGCACTCCCGAACTTGTCATAAGTGCCAAATCTATGCTGATAAGGTACATGTGCCTCTGGTTCCCTTGAACATCTTGAGAGCTCCATGGTGTGGGGCATTGACATGATCGGAGAAATCAGGCCCACTGCTTCCAATGGACATCGATTCATTTTGGTGGCCATTGATTACTTCATGAAGTGGGTTGAGGCAACCTCTTTTGCTACTGTGACCAAGAACATTGTGGCGCGGTTTATCTGACATAACCTGATTTGTCGGTATGGTGTGCCAGAGAGAATTATTACTGACAATGGTACAAATCTTAAAAAACGATAATCATCGAGCTCTATAAGCAGTTCAAGATACAACATCATAACTCTTCTCCCTACCGGCCGAAGATGAATGGCGTTGTTAAAGTGGCTAACAAGAACATCAAGAAAATTGTACAGAAGATGACGGTGACATACAAAGACTGGCATGAGATGTTACAATTTGCTCTTCATGGATACCGTACCTCCGCATAAACGTTGATAGGGGAAACACCCTACTCTCTAATATATGGCATGGAGGCAGTCCTACCCATCAAAGTTCAGATACCTTCTCTCAGGATTATGAAGGATACGGGTTTGAATGAAGATGACTGGATCCAAACTCGACTTGATCAGTTAAATATAATCGACGAGAAGAGACTTACCTCTATCTGTCATAGTCAGGCGTATCAAAAGCAAATGATCAAGGCTTTTAACAAGAAATTCAGACGTCAAGAATATCAATTCGGGGATCTAGTGATCAAGCGCATCATACTGCCGTAAGGTGATCCCAGGGGCAAATGGACCCCCACATATGAAGGGCCATTTGTGGTTAAGAACATTTTCTCGGGTGGAGCTATGATTCTAACCACCATGGACGGTGACGACCTTCCTCACCCTGTCAATGCAGACATAGTGAAAAGATACTACGCCTAATTAAAAGACCCACTAGGTTGACTGGCCTAGGCAAAAATAAGGACTTCCTGGCGAACCAAAAGGGTTCAGGATAAAATAAGGGATGAAATGAAAAAATCCGTACACCCGGCAAGCCGAAAACCTGAAAGGACGGCTTGGGCAAAAAAGGGTATCCCGGTGGACTGAAAACCCGAAAGGGCAGTCCAAGAAAAATTTAGGGATATAAAGCATATCACTATATCCCATCGGATCATCTTGCGACCAGACTTCGGTATCAACTATCAAGCTCGGACGGCACCAATCAATCTAATCAACTTTCGGCCAAGTAGCATAGTGATGAGACGCTCGAAGACATAAGGGCGATAGCAGAGTTGGACCTCAACGGGATTATTTCACATAGCTGTTTTATTTTACATAAAATTGTATAGCTTCTATTTTTACGGCGGCGTTCTCTTACTAGAGCGTCAGCCTCCTTGTACGAAAACGCATATTATAGGCCAACTTCAAAAATCAATACAAAATCATTTTCACAAGAAACTTTGAGTTTTTTCTTTTTATGTTTTGATTTGCAAGAACGTCCAATGATTTATTCTTGACATATGCATTTGAATATGATTGCTTCTCATAAATATGTACATAAGAAACAAAAAGACAATTACTCGTAATTCCAGAAACAGGGAAAAAACAAGAAGTGTCAAACCCGACAGTTACTCTTCCCGGTAGGTACCGGGACAAAGATAGCTTTGGAGTATAATCATCAGTACATACACTCCTCACAAAGTAAAAATTTCAAAAGCATTGATGTCGGCTTTCCCGAAACAGGAAGTAATCTCCCCAGCCAGGGTCATTCAGAAACTTGACAGCTATATCCCCCAGCCCAATTTCATAATCGTGAGCGATTCAGTAAATTTCATCTCCCAAGAAGAGTTTATTTCTCTGGATATAGAAGCTCAATCCCCGACAGAGTTTATCCCTTCGGATATGGAAGTTCATCATCCAACAAAGTTATTTCCCTGCAAAATTATTCTCAAACTGAATCTCTTCCTGATAGAATATTCATGAATAATAAAGAGTAAATCTCCAGCATAGTCATTTCTATTCACCATCCCCGGCGGAAGTAGAAGAACCACAATTCTCTACAACAGTCAGGAATGCTATATCCTCCAGCAACAGTCAGGGATTTATTTTCCCATACTCGGACATACCCCAATAGCATTTCATGTTCATACATCATGACATGCACATGCATATCACATACATATCACATACAACATAATCTCATTTATTTTGACAACATCATCCAACCATTCATTTCATGCATCGCATATAATTAACCTTGTTATCTTTTCAGGAAAGACGATTATCTTCAACAATCCCAACAGTTATACAGGTCATGTCTACAGACGACTAATGGAAACTCAATTCCTGAAGCCAAATGGGTCAACTAATCTACACTATCACTTCGAAGTAACCCTACGACCCAGGTTCCTTCTCATAGCCCTATCATTCAGGCTCTCATTTCGAAGTAACCCTACGACCCAGGTTCCTTCTCATAGCCCTACTATCCAGGCTCTCATTCCAAAGTAACCCTACTATCCAGGTTCCTTCTCATAGCCCTACTATCCAGGCTCTCATTTCGAAGTAACCCTACGACCCAAGTTCCTTCTCATAGCCCTACTATCCAGGCTTTCATCCCGAAGTAACCATACTACCCAGGTTCCTTCTCATAGCCCTACTATCTAGGCTTTCATCCAGAAGTAACCCTACTATCCAGGTTCCTTCTCACAACCCTACTATCTAGGCTTTCATCCCGAAGTAACCCTGCTATCCAGGTTCCTTCTCACAACCCTACTATCCAGGCTTTCATCCCGAAGTAACCCTACTATCCAGGTTCCTTCTCACAACCCTACTATCCAGGCTTTCATCCCGAAGTAACCCTACTATCCAGGTTCCTTCTCATAGCCCTACTATCTAGGCTTTCACCTCGAAGCAACCCTACTATCCAGGTTCCTTCTCTCTTATCTCCAGATAACAGTTTATAACACGGTAAGACCTGGACCCGACCAGTTACGGTTGAGTTCACCGTTCCATAGTAAGTCATTGTGCAACCTGTACCCTAACCAGATATGTTGTTCACTTCCACCTCCTCAATCAAGAATTAAATCCCCAGTAGAGAAATGGACAATCGAAGCTCCTATACTCTATTTCCCAAGATATAAATCAACTTTCCTCGGTGAAGTCCTCCTTAGCGGCAGGTACATGAATTCTCACAAAAGAGTCTCTTATGCAACCAATATCTTCTCTAGATGGCATATTTAAGCCCATCTCTGACGATTCTCTATCACCTTCCAAATGATATCTGTAAGCCCATTCCCGATATTATCGATTGACATTCACTTCACGCGAGTGCAAATTTCTGGGCACTCTAGTGTTCAATCATCTTCCACCTTCAGATCACGAAATGGAGACAAGCCAATCTATATCCTCAGGTCTAAGAAGATTGAACAGGGGCAGCTGTTGTACCCCAAAATTTGCCCTCCCATTTTACTCAACATATTCTCATCAAGACTCTCAACTTGCTCAAGGATACCCAAGAGTTGACCAGACAAGCTCTCTCCTAAATCAAGGAACCTCCAAGTAGGGTTTCCCTTTTCATCAAGATAGGTGAGCTCCAAAGGCCTCAAATATTTTCCATGGTCCTAATAAATTCTTAAGATCATCCATGCCAAGTTGCATGCCTTACACAAGAAGTTTGCTCAGTCAACTTCTCAGATGCTTGAGAATCGACTGTATTAGGTCAAAAGTCAATTGTGACCCACATACAATCAAACTTCAAGATTTTTGGTCAACGTCAACATTTTGAAGCGATATCCATCATTTGATCCAGTTTTGATCATGATTCCTCAAGGAATGCTCCTAATTCATTAAAACTCAAAAGTTGCTAAATTAGGATTTCTTATGAAAAGTCAACCAAACTTTGACCAAGCATAACTTTCTCATGCTTTATCAGAAATTTCTCATCCAAGGCTCATTTTGAAGATAATCCAATTTCCTACAACTCATTTTCAGCCCCCAAGTTCAAAAAATGCACTCATAAAAAATATGAATTTCTACATTATAGTTCCTTTTGAAAAGTCAACAAAAACACCATTTGGGTCAAAGCTTATTACATGAACATGAAAGACCCAATTGAGATGAAACCAAAATGTTTATTTAAGGGACATCTTAAGCTTTATAAAAAGTCCAAGAACACCTTACTAGGGTCAAAATTGGAAAATATATGCATTGTGAAAGTTGACCATTTTTGGAAAATTGCCAAAAGTCAAATGTGCTCAAAAGTGCATTTTTTGTCAAAGGGGCCTAGCATTTCAGGATTGTATCTTGTTAGGGACATGGCCCACGACCCAAATCAGCATCCACATATTATTTTCTCTATTTATTTATTTTATGTTGATTTTTATTATTTAAAAGTCATATTAAATCAAATAAATGGCAAAAAATATAAAAGATTGATTTTTTTATTTGATTTTTGTTAGAATCAAATCTAATTAAGCTGGCGTAATCAGATCAAATCAAATTAAGGCAAATTGAGGAAAAAATAGCATGATTAGGATGGTTTTGGAAAGATATCATATAGCAAACAAATCACATTCTGTTTCCATGATTCCAAAAGTTCAGGTTGTTTTTGTTGCCCTAATTCATCACACTACATATACCGAACACAAACAATGCAAAAGGACAAGGATTGCAGTCGTGATAGCTGAAGAACAAAACTCAAATTTTGGAAAAAAAGTGGTGGATCGTTTTCTCACATATAGGGTGATTCAAGACGTTCCAAAGCTGCTAATCGCTTCCTGGACATCTCCTGAAGCTAACACGGTCGTTTGCAAGCCTTCCCAAGCCCAGAATCCCTCCTGGTAAACCCACGGTTTTCACATATCAGTTTGATTTTGATATTATAATTCACGCATGATTAACCACTTTTATGCATAGCATTATATTTGTATCATCATTTGGAATGTTTTGGCTCAATTAATTTTGAGTTTTGATGACTGTTTTGCTAATTGCCATCGCTAGGGTTTAAGAAGCCGTTTTAGGGCTTCTCTGTACTGGTAAAATCAGGCCAAGAAAATGGTGACATGATACTCGTGAGATCAAGACGAGTTGATTGGTATAAATATAATAAATTTATCATGCGTCATATGAATTTTTGAAGCTTGCAGGTTTATATCTATGGAGTTTTTTCCGTAGGTATAAGTCTGGTACCTAAGACGACACTTCTAGGAAGAAGATGAAGGTGTGGCAATCAACCACTGGTCCATTTGAAATTCGCGCGTTTTTGGAGGAAACTGCGTGGCTTGTCATTAGAATATTGTTTTCTTACTATACTAATAACTAAACAGCGCAACGTAGATGGCAAGGGGACAGGCATGTGAAGCAAAGGACCTGGGTTCGATCCCAGGTCTAAACATTTTTCTTATTTTCTGAACATTTCTTTGTAGATCCAGCGCGCCTCATAGCCTGACGTCCACCATACACCTCAGCGCTTCATCACTGGATCCATCTCCAGCCAGATCTAACGCTCAGCATGCATAAGCGCATGGTAGACCCTCAGAAGATGATCCCACAGGATTAGGCGCAGGAATGAGCTCAACATTCATGGGCCTAACAAGAATTCAGAAGCACACCCCCCTGGATTTCTTATGCAGGCCCAATTCTATTCTTTTTATTTCAATTCTTTTTTTATTATTTATTAATTATTTCTTTTTTCAAATAACACCAAAAATCATGTTTTTTTTATTTAATCAAAAAATCATAAAAACATCAAAAATCATTTTTTTATAAAAATATTTTATTAATTAATTAGTTTAATTAAATTACGGTAATTTAATTATTTTTTATTATAATTCAAAATAATTAGAATTAGGGTTTAATTTTGTACATGACCTAGTTTTTTCTAAAAAATAACCTAAATATTTTCTCAATTAGATTTTTTAGGTGTTTATCCTAGCTCTTGTTTTCTTTTCTTTGGGTGTTTATTTTTTCAGTTATTCATTTGTACATGATTATCTGAGCATATGTGCTAGCTCTGTTGGTTTTTCATGTTGGGTGGGTGTTACTGTGAGGTAAAAGGCCTAGTACCCAGGCTAGAGTGAATTATCTAGGGAACTTAGGAATAAAGTAGAACATGATGGCTATTGGATGAAGGTCTTAACAGCACGGTCATGTCGTCCATGCTCAGATGAAGTTCAAATGTGGTATTATCATCATCCACATCTGTGGCTTGATGGTAGTGCTTTCAGGTGAACCCGTGATTTTGATTTACCATTGATCTACCCTGACCTAGTATTTACCCGTGAGTGGGGAGGGAATAATCTTTAAAGGTACATATGGTGACTTTGTTCAGATGGTGACTATTTGTTCTAATGGTGACCGTATGTTCTGTTGGTGACTTTGGTTCTTTGGTTATGCTTCGGACCTTTGATCCTGATATATTTAACTTGGCGAGGAATTATACAATAGTTATTCATGGTACTTGGTTCTGTTGTGTTCTGAGATTGGTATTGAACCTTTGATCCTGTGGTATCCAGGTTATTCAGCATATTTATACAACAGTTATCCAGAGGATTGTACAAATGTTATCTATTGTACAGTTGTTATCCATGATTGTGCTGAACTTTTGAACCTATGGTGTTGCATTGCATCAAACATTTTAAGAGTTTATTTCTCTTTTCATTTAAGCATTCTCATGCATTTAATTTATTTTAGCCTGGATATTCATTGCAACCTGGTTTCGTATTAAGAATCTCAAGACCGTAAGACTGACTTCCCGGCATCCTCGTCATCATGGATCAACTTCAGGCATATATAGTTGAGGTGGGAATGCGTATGGAGACTCAGATGGGCCAATTCATGCAGCTTATCCACAACCTCACCCTTAGACAAGAAGAGTTGAGACTGAATGTTCAGAGGGTTGCAGTGTTTACGTTGATCACGTTAATCCACCAGGTGTAAACCTTAACCAAAGGGAGGTTCCGTTGAATCAGAATGGAAAGAATATCGTTCAGATCCTTGTCAGCGGAGTTCCTCACCATAAGAATATTTGTGAGATGTCATATGACACCTTCAGGTTCCGAATTGATGGGACTAAGTCTAAGAAAAATCTTTGCCTCCTGGAGGAGAGGATAAAAGCTATTGAGGGTCATAACTCCCTTGGTTTAGACGCTACTAGTTTGTGCTTGGTGCTTGGTATCAAGATTCCTGCTAAGTTCAAAGTCCCCACTTTTGAGAAGTATAAGGGTACCAATTTCCCGATGACTCACATCAAAGCTTATTGTAGTAGGATGGATCCTTATGTGAAAAATGCCAAGCTTCTAATGTACTTCTTTTAGGATAGCCTCAGTGGAGCATCTCTTGAGTGGTATACTCAGCTTGAAAGAACTAACATCCAAATTTGGAAGAAATTAGCTGAAGCTTTTTGCAAGCAATATAGTTACAACAGTAACATGGCTCCTACCAGAATTCAACTCCAAGAGTTTACTCAGAAGGCTGATGAATCATTCAAACAGTATGCATAGAGATGGAGAGAACTAGCTTCTAGAGTTTAACCTCCTCTTTTAGAGCGAGAACTTGTTGATATGTTCTTAGATACTCTATAAGGTCCTTATCTGACGGCTGAATGTGCCTTTGAATTTTCAAAAATGATTATGATAGGAGAATAAATTGAGCACGGTCTTAAGACTGGTAAGATCTAGTATGTTGCTACTACTTTTAAATTCCCAGATCAGGAAGACAAAGAAACTAGTCCAGTCTCCGAGGATGAAAAAGCTCATGTTTATCCTCCATTTCAGATTCCTTGTAAGTTGATGAAAGCTACTGCTAGCCATGAGGATCTACAAATTTGTGTTGTAAATGTTAACCAACCAGCGGTTCAACCTGTTCAATATGCTCCTCGGAAGCAAACCTATCGATTGAGACGTATGTAACAGGGTAAGAAAAGGGATAAAAATCCAAAAAGAGTGTTTGACATTGTTACCATGACTTATGGTCAGTTATTCCCTCAATTTCTCAAGCTTTCTTTGGTGGAACCCAAGCCATTGAAGCCTGTCACTCCTCCTTATTCTATGGATTTTGATCTTAATGTGCAATGTGATTACCATGCTAGGGTACTAGGCCAATCCATTGAAGATTGCAGGGCCTTCAAAGAAAAGGTGCAAGACATGTTTGACGCAAAGGCTATCAATTTCAGACCAGCCAGTTAGATTTGAAGTCTCCTTTGACTCAGTGAATGTCAAGACTACTAGATCATCGTCAAAAGCAACAAGTCCATACAGAGACTAGTCTCCTCAACATGGAAATTTCAAATTACATTTGTATACTAATTGGTAATGTTTCTTGTTTTGATTAAGTACTTCCTTGTATGCAAAACTTGCTTATTTTTTAATAATAATCATAATGCGTTGAATATGTTTGTTGTAATACGGTGGCAGAATTGACTTGGGTGTTTTGCGTTTTATCGCAAATGTTGTGGATAGAAAGAGTCGCCACCGACTTTTCTTTTATCCAATAAAGGAAAGGGTGAAAAGAACAGGAAAGACCTTTTGATAATTTTCTTGAGTTCGGGGGGTAGGTTACGAAAAGGGAAGGTGTTGGCACCCTTTCCATCTGTAGTTATCTATGGGCTCTTAATTGCTAGCTGACTTTAAAATGCTTTGTGCTTGTGTAAGTTTTAAAATGTTTTAAAGATGTTTTGAAAGTTGTAATTTTGTAATGATTCTCGTATCGTTGAAAATGTATACAAAATATTTGTTTTTGGAAATATTTTGAAAACGCCTTATTGTGAAAATTTTGTAATGATTCTCGTATCGTTGAGAATGTATAAAAAATGTTTGTTTTGAAAATATTTGTTGAAAAGGGAGTGTTTGAAAATATGTTTGTTTTTGAAAGTGTGAAGTGTGAAAATGGTTTTAGTTTGTGAGCAAGCAAGTACGAGTAATCTACCTACTCAAAAAGTTTTTGTTCTTTTCCTCCTCCTTTAGATAGTGCTACTCTACCATTGGTTGGTGGGGAGCCATATCATTGGATGTGTGGGACGGGCATGGGTCATCGTACAGTCATAGAAGGAAACTTGTAAGATATTTAAGCAATTGTCGTAAGATATTAAGATCATTTATCGAAGGAAACATCGAAGGGTCATCAAGGGACTATGATCTTTTAATCGAGGGTCTTTGCTAAAACATTCCACATTCGAGGGACATGACTGTTTAAATCCGAGGCAACAAGTATGGGTTACCCTAGAGGTGCATGTGCGCAAAGTGTGTTTGATTCAATTATTTATCTTTAATTAGGGTTGTCTAAGTTTGATTTTAAATCTTGTCATACAAACCCTAATTACTAACAATAATAAGGAAAGCAATAAATTGTGGAATTTAAATATCCTACGCTATTACAACGCTTTGGGAATGGGGGTACATGTTTGTGAATAGGGGGAATAAAGAAATAAAGCCCTAATTATCTATTACAAACCATTGAATATGAGTAATAATAAAATGTACAAGAATGTAAAGAGAAAAGAAATTGTTTTTTAGGGTTTTTTTATGGAGAAAAAGGTTTTATAGTTAACCTAATTAGACTAATTAATTTTATTTACAAAAGAAGTTAATGAATTATTAACAAGACCTAAAATCTAAGTTTATTGAAATTAAGAAGAAAATAAACCTAAGTCTAAATAATTTGTTTAGAAAATCATTTGAATGTTAATACTAATATCAATTTGTAAAAGAAATAATAAAACTAATTTAATAAAATAAAATATTTACATTAAAATATAGGTTTAATTTAATTATTTAAGAAAATATATTTTTGGGTTAAATAAAAATAAATAAATAAATGAAATATAAAAAATGTAAAGAAAAAATGAAAAGAAATGGGCTGGGTGTTTAATGAGTAAACAAGAGGTTAAATGTAGCAGAGGGTCCAAAACGGTTTTTTTTTTGTTTGAGTCAGAAAACAAAATAAAAAAAAAGATAAATGGGCATGCGCTGTTAGTAAAATGAGGGGTGTGAGATAAAAAATAAAAATTCCCAAACAGAAGGGTCCAAGCGCCTGTATGGATCATGTTTGGCTAGATTTTGAGGGTGCACCATGGGCTTGCTCATGTGATGTATTGGATCTGCTTCTCCAATAATCAGATGGTGTAGAGGAGAGGAACACAATGCGCGCTTTTACCTTGCTTGTACCTGATTAGTATGAAATAAATATGAAAAGAACAAAATGTCTCACGCCTGGCTTGAAACCATGACCAGGCGTAGGAATGCCTTATACGCGTGTGCTCTGCCACTGGGGTGGCTGTTACATCTGGTAATAATGCAACTTGCACTAAATTTAAAATAAACTCAGTCCTGATTATAACTTCATCTTCTTCCTCGCGCCAGCCCCTTCATCACCATTTTTGAATTTCTAATCTTGCTCATTTCTCAACCATTTTTAAAAGTGTAAACATGAAACTTGCTCCAATTTTAAACACGAATTCAACCATGTAAATAACTAAAGCTATAAATCAAAGATGAACACGGATTTTGTTTGGTACCAAATAAAATCTAATTTTTTCAGAAAGTTCAACTTCAAAATTCACATCACTCAGGCAACATAGATGAAAACTAAAGGCATGGTTAGGTTCAGGGCAATGATGTCTACATTTTTCATTCACAAAGTAACCATTAATGATGCTTGTAGAGAGAGTTCAAAGTTGAGAAAACTTACCTCAAAACTGGATATCGTGTATGGAGTTTGAGCATCCCTGGAAGTGTGGTGATGATCTGGATAGCTTCACTAGACTCCTAGGAAGCTAATGCAACTCTTAATTTATGCTGAAAATGCCTGAATCGTGCTGGAGAAGTCAAGTTGCAGGTTTGAATATTTGGAAATGGAGGATGATGAAGATGAAGTTAGAGTGCTAAAACAAGGATGGGGATGAGTTATGTATGAGGTATGGAATCTTTGTGATTGATTAAAAGTGAAAATGCACGAGTGGATTATGAGATTGATGTTCAAAGTCATAAATGACAAGTTATGGAGATTTTTGTGCAAATTCTGGTTTGAGGGAGTTTGAGAGGGTTAAAGGGCTTGTAAACTCGTGTTTTATCTTGAAAATGACTTCTCTTTTTATATATAAAAGGTTTGGAAGCTTGACGTAGTCAAAAATCAAGAATCACATGTTATGGTTATGTGACTTGATTTTGAAGAAAACTTGAAATTCATGGTTTCAATGGGAACTACAAGGGCTTGTATGGTGGTTAACCGGTTGTAGATGGTTTCTTCTTGGATTTGAAATTGTGTATGCTCAAAAGAAACAAGTGCAAGGCTCAAGGAGAGTGGACTTTGTGATTAAAGCCACTTTTCCAAAATGGCAATGTTACATTTGTGCCCAAAACAGATTAATCAATTGGACAATGGCTCAAATGCTTGGACAATGGCTTAATAAGTTGTGTAAAAAATTAATTATGGAGTGATTTGCAAGTTAGAAGTCTGTAAAGCAATATTTATGCAGCATGACTTGAGATTTGATCAAGTGTTCTTCATGAAAATGCCTTGTAATTGAAGAATGGATGCTCAACTTCTTGTCTTTGATTCTCCTAGCTCAAGCATGACCTCTTCAAGTTCTTGTACATTTTGGAAAGCTTTAAACATTTTATACAACCTTGATTTGACCATTTTGGCTAAATCATCTTGTAACTTAGTGAAAAATTACCAAGAAGTTGGGACAAAAAATATGCCTAACTTGATGAAAATTTCACTAAGTGTTTTTGATAAAAAAATTCATGACATCATGGGCCTATATCTTCAAATCCAAGAATTTTTTTGACATCAAACCTAAGGGACAAATTTTTATAATTCATCAATATCTACAACTTTCATGTTGAAAGTTTTCCTTGAACCATCTTGCATCTTGGTGAAAAATTATCATGAAGTTGTGAAATTATCAAGGTTAAAAACACTTATAATTTTTCTAAGTATTGAAAATATCGACTTTTTGTTGACTTTCTTGATTCTTGATGATCAAGTTTGATATTTATGAATGTCTTGATAAATCTTGATCTTTGAAATTCAATGTTGACCAAAAAGTCAAAGTTTGTCTTTTTGTGTACCAGTTAACTTTTCATTAGTTGATCCAAAATTTAACTATCAACCCCTTTGATTTTGGGAAATGATTTAAGCCATGAAATTAGGTCAACATGTTGTGTTTGAGTCCTTGATATCATGCTCTAAGTCATTAGGTCATGAATAGGTCAAAAGTCAATGGCCAGTCATTCTCAGTCAAAACCCTAATTTTAACAATTTTGCCCCTTTGATGATTTCAATGCTTTTCTTAAATAATTGTGATCAAACTTTGATCAATTGATAAATACGAATTCAAAATGTTGATATTGGCCAAAAATCATGAAGCTTGATTGTATGTTGACCACATTTGACTTTTTACCCAATATAGTTGATTTTCAGTCATCTGAGCAATTGATTGAGCAAATTTATGGTGCAAGACTTAAAACTTGGTATGAGTAATCTAGGAGACCTATAATGAACCATGAAAGTCATTTGAAGCATCAAAAGTCCAATTTTCATTGAGAAAACTAAAACCCTAATTTGTGGGCTCAGTGCTTAGAAGGTGAGCTTGCCTGATCAACCCTTGAGAACCCTTGAGTATTTGAGATATTTTGGTGAGAGATGTCTTAAGAAAAGAGAGAGAAAATTTTGGGGTTCAACAGCTGCCCCTGTTCAATCTTCTTAAACCTGAAGAGTTAGATTGGCATGTTCGCCATTCGTGATTTTGAAGGTAGAAGAGGATTGAACACTTAAGTGCCCATAAATTTGCACTCGCTTATGCATGAAGTAAAATTATTTGTTGATTATATCGAGAATGGGCTTATAGATGCCATTTGGAGAGGTAATGAAGATTTGTTAGAAATGAGCTTATAGATTCCATCCAAGGTAACTATTGATAGAGAGATTAGACGAAGTCTACACTTGACTTTAATTGGGAGAAGTATCAGAATAAATCTTTGGTCGATTTACTCTGAGCCAGCAGAGGTCTTTAAATCTTAAACTGAGAGAAGTATTAGAATAAATCTTTGGTCGATTTAATCTGAGCCAGAAAAGGTCTACCGAGAGAAGTGTTAGAATAAATCTTTGGTCAATTTAATCCGAGCCAGCAGATGTTTTTAAGTCTTTAACTAGGAGAAGTATAAGAATAAATCTTTGGTCGATTTAATCTAAGTCAAAAAAGGTCTACTGGGAGAAGTATCAGAATAAATCTCTGGCCTATTTAATCTGAGCCAACAAATGTCTTTAAGCCTTTAACTGGGAGAAGTATCAGAATAAATCCTTGGTTGATTTAATCTAAGCCAGAAAAGGTCTACTGAGAGAAGTATCAGAATAAATACTTGGTCGATTTAATCTGAGCCAGTAGATGCTTTTAAGTCTTTAACTGAGAGAAGTATCAGAATAAATCTTTGGTCCATTTAATCTAAGCCAGAAAAGGTCTACTGAGAGAAGTATCAGAATAAATCTTTGGTCAATTTAATCTAATCCAGAAAATGTCTACTGAGAGAAGTATCAGAATAAATCTTTGGTCGATTCAATCAGAGTAAACAAAGGTCTTTAAATCTTTAACTGACAGAAGTATCAGAATAAATCTTTGGTCGATTTAATTGGATCCAGAAAAAGGTCTACTAAGAGAAGTATCAGAATAAATCTTTGGTAGATTTAATCTGAGCCAGCAGAAGTTTGAAAGGAGTGTTCATGATGTAGATATTTGCCCTGTCTTGTTCCAGGGAATGTCCTACAATCTGTTTTGAGGATTTGTTGATGATGTCAGTCTGTTGATTGATCATTCTTGAAAAGGTAAAGAGTTAGTTGTATGCAATGTCATGATGTATGAAATGCATTGCGTAATGATGTTCTCAAAATAAATGAGATTGTTCTATACGCATTTTGTATGCATATGCTATGATGTATGAATGTAAAATGTTGTTGAAGTGTATTTGTAAACTCGTGCAGAATCTTGTCTGGGAAAATGAATCCCTGACCATTGCTAGGGATGAAGAGTATGTGTATCTTCAATCTTGTCTAGAATGATTCTGCTGGGGAGTCTTGTTTACTTGTTTGAGGAAACTCTGCAAGGGGTGTATTGATTTCTGTTTGGGGAGTACAGTTTAGGAACCTTGGCCGTCAGTTGCTCTACTGGGGAGCTTAATTCTTATATATCCTGACTGGGGATAAAAGAGATGGATAACCTTCAAACTCTTTTGGGGAGGATAAAAGTTAACTAGTATCTTGTCAGATTCCAGGTATTGCAGAAAGTCTCTAGGGATAGTGGTAGCTTTACTGGGGAGAAGAATTTCGTTAATGATTTGCAGCAGCTGGGGAAACTGTAGTTTGTTAGGAAAATAAACCTTGTTGATGGAGAAGTGCTCTTGCTGAGGAAACAAACTTTCCTGGGGAAATTGAATTTTGCTGGAGAGAAGAAAATCTGCAAGGTTTCTTTTTCAGTTTTGGTGGACCAAACTCAGTTGGGGAAGAGAATTTCCAGGAAGTGTACTGATTGGAACTATGTATGGAAATTAAGGGAAGGATATTATACTCCTTTATTTGCTAGAGCGATCTGCTGGGGAGATTACGGGGAATGTACCCTTATTTGTGAAGACTACTCTATGAGGATAGTCTCTTTAAAGTAGCTCCATGGGGATTTATGGGCAGCTTGAGTGTCATCCCAACTTCTATAATCTTGAGTAAATGTTTATTCCTGTTCTTATGCATATATTTGTTAACAATTAATCATGTTCATATGCATATGCTCATTCAATTTTAGTCATTGGACGTTTTTGCAAGCAAAACAGAAAAAACAAAAAGTTTGGACTTTAAAGTATATTTGTATTGATAATTAGCCTATAAACATGCGATTTTGTACAAAGAGACAGAAATCCTAGTAAGAGGAAGTCGTCATGAAATGAAAAGAGTATAAAGTGAAAACAAAATGTATAGTCATGTGGAAGTTATCTTATTAGGTTCCAAACTCTGCTATTGCCCCTATGTCTTAGAATATCTCGTCCCTCGCCATCGGAAGCAGTTGATTGAACGATTTGAACTTTCGAATTTTATAATAAAGCTTGCATGTAAGTGATCCAACGGGACATAGTCGTACGCTTTTAATCCCTAATTTTTGTCTGGACTGCCCTTTCGGGTTATCAGTCCACCAGGATACCCTTTTTTACCCAAGCCGCCCTTTTAGGTTTTCGACTTGCCAGGTGTACAATATTTTGTATATATCCCTAATTTTTGCTGGGACCCTTTTGGTTCGCCGGGATGCCCTTATTTTTGCCTAGGTATGTCAACCTTGCGGGTCATTCTTATGCGTAGTATTTTTTGACTATGTCCGCATTCATAGGGTGTGGGAAATATTTGTCGTCCATAATGGTTAGCATCATAGCTCCGCCCGAGAATACTTTCTTGACAACAAATGGCCCTTCTTAGGTGGGATTACATTTTCCCCTGGGATCGCCTTGTGGTATAATGATACGCTTTATTATCAAGTCGCCAGCCTGGTATACTCGATGCTTAATCTTCTTGTTGAATGCCTTGATCATACGTTTTTGGTACATCTGACCATGACAAACAGCTGCAAGCCTCTTCTCGTCCATCAAATTCAACTACCTTAGAGAAGGAATTTAGACTTTGACAGGCAGGATAACTTCCACATTGTAGACTAGAGAGAATATGGTTGCCCCAGTTGATGTTCGCGCCGAGGTACAATAGCCATGAAGAGAAAATGGTAACATCTCATGCTAGTCTTTGTAGGTCACCACCATCTTTTGCACAATCTTCTTTATATTCTTGTTGGTGGCTTCCACTACGCCATTCATATTAGGTTTGTATGGAGAAGAGTTGTGATGCTTGATTTTGAACTGCGTGTAGAGTTCAGTGATCATGGCGTTGTTGAGGTTGGTACCATTGTCAATGATGATCCTCTCAGGGATACCATATTGATAGATGAGGTTATGCTTGATGAACTAGGCTACCATGTTCTTGATAACTGAGGCTAATGAAGTCGCTTCAACCCACTTAGTAAAGTATTTAATGGCGACAAGAATGAAACGATGTCCATTAGAAGTAGTAGGTTTGATTTCTCCAATCATATCGATTCCCCAAATTGCAAATGGCAAAGAGGTAGTCATGACATTCAAAGGTATTGGAGGCACGTGAACCTTGTCAGCATAAATTTGGTACTTATGACAAGTCCTCGAGTGGAGGTGACAATCGGTTTCCATTGTCGACCAATAGTAGCCAGCTCTCAGAATCTTCTTGGACATAGTATGTCCACTAGAGTGAGTACCAAAGATGCCTTCGTGCATGTCTTCCATAATTTTCTCTGCTTCCTTCTTGTCTATATAACGAAGCAGATTTGAATCATGGTTGTGTTTGTATAAAATCCCACTGCTCTGGAAGAACTTGGCAGAGAACCTCTGCAGGAATTTCTTATCATTAATTGATTCCCTATTAGTTGAAATAAGGCTTCTCTTCTACATAATTAGTGTCAATCTCATAGTAGTGCGTCGGTTCGTCAAATCTTTCAACAATAATTCTAGGAGCTTTGTTGTCCCACTTGACCTTGAACATGGATGACATGATAGCTAAAGCATCTGCCAAATGATTTTCTTCCCTCAGAATGTGTTCAAAGGTAACCTCTTCAAAGTAAAGGATCAAGGTTAGAACTAGTTCTTTGTAAGGGATAAGATTTGGATGCTTTGTATCCCACTCTCCTTTAACTTGACTGATTACTAAAGTTGAGTCTCCAAATACGCTTAAGAATTTGATTCTTAGGTCAATAGAAGCTTTAAGACCCAAGATGCATGCTTCGTACTCGGCCATATTGTTAGTACAGTCAAAGCAAAGTCTGGCAATGAAAGGCGTATGGCAACCTTCGGGGGAAATGATCACAACACCAATTCTTTTACCCAGTGTGTTGGAATCTCCATCAAAAACCATATCCCATCGGGATCCTTGCTCAGATCCTTCATATGGTCTAGGATTTTCACAATCTGTAATCAGCATGATATTCTCGTTCGGGAATTCAAAGTTCATGGATTGGTAGTCATCCATTACTTGATGCGCCAAATGATCTTCCATCACACTTCATTTGATTGCTTTTTGAGTAGTTGTTGTACCCCAAAATTTTCCCTCCCATTTCCTCAACATTTTCTCATCACAAGACCCTTGGAGCTCAAGATCAAGTTAGGGTTTACTCTGCTCAAGACTCCTCCTTGCACTGTTGACCCAAATTAGGGTTTGAGTTTGCACAAAGATATTTTGACCTAAAAGGCCCAAAGTGACTTTCATGCTTCATATTGGACTCACAAGTTTATCCATACCAAGTTTCAAGCCTTGATTCCAATCTTTGCCCAGTCAATTGGACAGTTGACCTAGAAATCAGCTGTATTGGGGAAAAAGTCAATTGTGGTCAATTGACAGTCAAACCTCATGATTTTTGACCCACATCAACATTATGAACTCACATGGACCATTTGATCAAGTTTGGATCACAAATCCACAAGAAATTTGATCAGATCACCAAAAGGGCAAAATGGTCATTTTTAGGGTTTTGACTGTACAAAGGCAATTTTTGACTGTTTGACCTAGCCAATGACAAACCAAGCTCACATATGGGCTCAAGGACTCAATGGCATTGTCTTGACATGTTCAACAAGTTCAAAAGATCCCAAATGCATAAGATTGACAGATGAATTTTCCAGTCAACTGAGCCAAATTTGACTGTATACTGAAAAGTCAAACTTTGACTTTTTTGGTCAAAATCAAGTGTCAAGATTCATTTTTCATAAAGACATGTCAAATTATGAAACTTGTTCATCAAGAAATCAAAAATTACAAATTAGGGTTTAAAATGAAGAATTTTCATAACTTAGAATTTTTCTAAGTTATGAAAATTCCTAATTTTTTCCTAAGTTTGTCCCATCTTTTCATCAAGATACATTTGGATTCAAGGAAAACTCAAAACATGAAAGTTATAGTCCATTGCAAAATCTACAACTTTGATTCACAAAGTTTCCTCAAAAGAAGCTTGTAGCTCAAGTTATGAGTTTTGGAACAAGGGTGCAAAACATTCTTAACTTAGAAAAATTTTGACCTATTTTAGGCAGGATTTTTGCCTAACTTCATGGCCACTTTTCACATGCTTCCATTTGGAATCTCAATTTGCATTACAAAGATGGATTGTAGTACACATTCCAAGCTTTCCAAAATGTCAAAGAACTTCTCAAACACCCTTGTGGTTAGGGAGAATCGAATTTGTCAATATGGGCAAAAGTCACTTTGTTCATGAGCCATTTCCATGTCATAACTTTGCATTTTTGAACTCAGCATGTTTCAAGCTAGTTACAGGCCTCTAATCTCATTTACACTCAATAATTAAATGCCAATCCATTGTGTGCTATCATTATTTTGTGCATTTGGTCATTACATGAAGAATTAAGCCATAATTAGAAAAAGCACATTATCCATTCTTGTAAAGCATTACTTTATGTCAAACACAAATCCAAGAAGTACAAGGCAGATCCTTTTGGCACAAGTTTAGGAACATATCCCACTGATCAAGACTAACATTTGCAGCATGCTTGAGGGGCCTGTAGGAGCCTATAACCCAAGTTGACAAACTTTGCTTCACATAGAAGAAACTTGCATTTTGAAACAACAACTCACATTCCTGCAAACACAAGCCTAAGCAAACATTGTGAACATTTTCCAAACATCAAGCCTGACCTAAAACACGAGCCAACCACTTCCAATACCTCCTCAAACACAGAAACACCATCCTCTTGCAAAAACAGGGCACCTGCTGCAGATTGAGGTCCACAACTCAATCCATTCGTGCGCCTTGGCCAAAACCAGTTCAAACACACTCCCTACCACCTATACAAACTATCCCAAGCATTGGACACGAACTGTAACATCCCTAACATCATTTTCCATTTTCACTTTTCTCTCTTGCAGGTTGACTTCTGTAGCTTGATATAGCAAGATTCAAAGCACACCAAGCATTGGAGAAGCATCCCTGAACTTCAAGCAAGTTGTACAAGTCCTCACATTGCCTTGAAAGTACCTCCATTGTCATACACGAATCAAGCTGAACAGGTAAGTTGTTGAACTTCTATCTCTCTATCCAGGCATAGTTAGGCTTAAGTTTGTGAAGAAGACATGTTCTAATCATAGCCCTGAAGCCATCCATATAGTTATTTTTCATTTATATTGTGTGTGCTAAGAGTATTTGGAACCTGAACATTAGAAAAAAGTTAGGTCAGGAATTGGGGGAGAAGAAATTCTCTCTCATTTCTGAGAGTTAGATCAAGTTCTTGGTATGTATGGATTCGTGATTTGATGCTTGACATTTTTTGTGTTATAAGTTTTGCTTGAAAGTCCAAGAATCAGGATGTTTGAATCAGCTTAAGAAACGCGCTTTTTTGAAACAAAATGGCTGGAGGTTGAAGAAGATAGACTTGGGCTGGGCCTGAGTTTGTTTTCCTTTTTGCACCACTTTTCCACACTTGCACCCCCTTGGCCCATTGTGTTTATTTTTATCATTTTTTGACTTTTTCTTTTTTATTTCTGACTTATTATTTTTTGCCAAAATATAAAAAATATCAAAAACATTTTTTCAACCATTTTTTCATTTTATTTGAATTTTATTTGTTTTATTTGAGTTTATACATATAAATAACATATATATCCTTTTATTTAAAATACTAAAAATAATACAAAACATTTTTATTTTCTGATCTTATTTTATTTTACCTTTTGAAAACATTTTATAAAAAATATACTTTTTTTTGTAAATAATAAATATTTTATTTTCGTACATATTTAATATATTTAGTAAATAATATAAATACTTATCTATATTTATTAGAATATTTAGGGAAAAAACATAAAAATAATACATTTTTATTTTTATTAATATTTAAGCTCAAAAATAATTTTTTTACAATATACTTTCTTTTTATTTATTTTTTTTACATAATTAATAAACATTGTATATATTAAATAATAAACACCTTTTATTTGCAAAATTAGGGTTTTGCCCTAAACATGAAAAATACCCAAAAATTATCCTTTTTATTTTTGTTTATTTGTCACATAAAAAAACCTTTTTACATACATATAAAAATCATTTTTTTGCATCTTGCATATTTTATTTTATTTTATTTTATTATTGTATATTAAATAATTTGTATATTCAATTTGGATGTAATAGTTTAGATTTAATTTCTTGCTAAAATATCCCCATTTGAACATTTGTACCCCCCATCCCATAATTTGTGTTGTAATAATTTAGGATTTTATTTTTCGCATTTAAAAGCTTTCTAAATATGCCATGATAGACTTAGGGTTTTGTATGCAAAAATCAACCAAAACAAATAGCTTGACCTAATTCCAAGATAAAAGCATGAAAATGGACAACATCAATCACCCTTGCACCCCTAGGGTTACTCCACTTATTGCCTTCAATAAATGGGCCATGTTGCATGTTAGGTGTCTTTGGCTAAACAAAACAAATCAAATGATCATAGTCCCTCGATGTGGAGGAACCTCCTATGTTCATCACCAACCCGGGAGTGAATGCTATTGAGGACGACATGGAGGAATCTGAATTCGACAGCTGGATCTACCCAACAACCGACAGTGGACCAAGCAACTAGACTGCCAAAGACTTCACACATATTACTTTTGTCACTCAGTAATGAACTCTTTTGTTTTCAATTTGTAACAAACAATATGTTGAAACTTTTAGGGCTCGGTGTCCTACCCGGGGCACCGTGGCTTCATTTGTGAGGGATTTTGTGTGTCATTTTCATATATCATCAATAAAGACATTGGACGTTTGTTGCATTTCAAAATCGTGCGCTCCTTTTCTTTCTTTATTGTATATTGCAAAACAACTATATTTACACACACTCACCTATACAGGTTCCAATCCACTATGGATCTCACTGGTAACGACTCTGCTACTGCCAGTTATGACTTCGAGAATCCGATAAACTTAGACGAAGACGAAGGTGAAGATGATTGCGAAGTGCCTGGTGAACTTGCGAGACTGCTACTCCAGGAAGAGAGGGCCATTCAACCACATGAAGAGACAGTGGAAACAGTGAATCTGGGTACTGAGACAGACGGAAAGGAAGTCAAGATTGGTGCAAATCTAGAGCTCAGTGTGAAGCAACGGTTGATTCAGATGCTGCATGACTATGTGGAAATCTTTGCCTGGTCTTACGAAGATATGCCTGGGTTGGATACCGACATTGTGGTTCATCATTTGCCTACCAAGGAAGATTGCCCTCCGGTCAAACAGAAGGTCCACCGTATGCGTCCAGAAATGTCCGAGAAAATCAAAGCTGAGGTTATGAAACAATTTGATGTCGGGTTTCTAGCAGTGACTTCTTACCCTCAGTGGGTTGCTAATGTGGTTCCAGTGCCGAAGAAGGATGGTAAAGTCCGAATGTGTGTTGATTACAGGGATTTGAACAGGGAAAGCCCTAAGGATGATTTTCCTCTACCTCATAACGACGTTCTGGTTGACAACACTGCTCAACATAAAGTATTCTCCTTCATGGACGGTTTCTCCGGTTATAATCATATCAAGATGGCTCCGGAAGACATGGAGAAGACCACTTTTGTTACTCAGTGGGGCACCTTTTGCTACAAGGTCATGCCTTTTGGGTTGAAAAATGCTGGGGCAACCTACCAACGTGCCATGGTTGCTTTATTTCATGATATGATCCATCAAGAGATAGAAGTATACGTCGACGATATGATTGCAAGGTCCCAAACTGAGGAGGAACACCTTGACCATTTACGGAAGCTGTTTGACCGTCTGAAGTTGTACAAGCTGAGGTTGAACCCAAACAAGTGTACCTTTGGGGTGAGATCTGGAAAATTGCTAGGCTTCGTCGTAAGCGACAAAGGCATTCAAGTGGACCCTGCCAAGGTGAAAGCCATACAAGAGATGCCAACTCCCAAGACAGAGAAAGAAGTCAGAGGCTTTCTAGGACGTCTGAATTACATTGCCCGATTAATCTCGCATCTAACTGCTACCTGTGAACCAATCTTCAAGCTGCTGAAGAAAGATCAAATAGTATGTTGGAATGATGAATGTCAGGCCGCTTTCAAAATAATCAAAGAGTATCTCCAAGAACCACCCATTCTTATGCCACCGGTTGAAGGGAGACCTCTAATCCTATACTTGACAGTACTTGACAACTCAATGGGGTGTGTGCTGGGGCAGCATGACGAGTCTGGCCGAAAAGAACACGCCATTTATTACCTTAGAAAAAATTTTACCGACTGTGAGACCCTATACTCACTACTCGAGAAAACTTGCTGCACTTTGGTATGGGTTGCTCGCCGGCTGAGACAGTATATGTTGACTCACACTACTCTGTTGATTTCAAAAATGGATCCAATCAAGTACATATTCGAAAAGCCTGCCTTGTCCGGAAGAATAGCAAGATGGCAAATGATCTTGACGGAATATGATATCCAGTACACGACTCAAAAAGCAATCAAGGGAAGTGTATTGGCAGACCATTTGGCACATCAGGCAGTGGACGATTACCAGTCGATGAACTTTGAATTTCCAGACGAGGATATCATGGTAGTGACTGATTGTGAAGTACCTGGACCGGATGAAGGACCTGAGGAGGGATCCCGATGGTCTATGCACTTTGACGGAGCCTCGAACGCTTTGGGTAATGGTATTGGCGCTGTGATCATATCCCCTAAAGGAACTCATACTCCACTATCGCCCGGCTATGTTTCAACTGCACCAACAACATGGCAGAGTATGAGGCATGTATCATGGGTCTTCAAGATGCAATTGATTTAAGGATTAAGTTTCTGAGTGTCTTCGGAGATTCCTCTCTCGTGATCAATCAGATCAAAGGCGAGTGGGATACGGAACACCCAAATCTTATTCCTTACAAGGAGTATGTGTTGACTTTGCTTCCCCACTTCGAGGAGATAACTTTTGAACACTTCCCAAGAGAGGAGAATCAGTTAGCGGACGCGTTGGCTACGATGTCTTCTATGTTCAAAGTCAAATGGGACAACGAGGCACCCCGGATCATCATTTGGAAGTTGGATGAACCTGCACATTGTTGCGATCTCGAGACCAAAGAGGTAACTGAAAAACCCTGGTATCATGAAGTGAAGAGGTACTTTGAAGCTCAAGAATACCCCGAAGGCGCATCTGTTAATGACAAGAAGTTCCAGAGAAGGTTTGCGGCAAAGTTCTTCCTCAGCAATGGCATTCTCTACAAGCGAAACCATGATTCAACCTTAATGCGTTGTGTGGATAAGACTGAAGCAGAAAAGATCATGGCAGAGCTACATGAAGGTACCTTCGGAACACATTCCAGTGGACATACCATGGCAAAGAAAATCCTTCGGGCAGGATATTTCTGGTCCACAATGGAAGCCGACTGTTATCAGCATTCTCGGACTTGTCATAAATGCCAGATCTATGCTGATAAGGTGCACATTCCCCCAGTTCCTCTCAATGTTTTTACAGCACCTTGGCCTTTTGCAATGTGGGGCATTGATATGATCGGCGAGATCAGACCTACGACATCCAACGGGCATCGCTTCATCCTGGTAGCGATTGATTATTTCGCAAAGTGGGTTGAAGCAGCTTCCTACGCTACCGTAACCAAGAGCGTTGTGGCACGGTTCATTCGGCACAACCTGATCTGTCGATATGGTGTACCTGAGAGGATCATTACGGATAATGGTACCAATCTTAACAACAAGATGATCACTGAGCTCTGCGAGCAATTCAAGATACAGCACCACAACTCTTCACCTTACCGGCCGAAGATGAACGGGGCTGTAGAAGCAGCAAATAAGAATATCAAGAAGATTGTGCAGAAGATGACAGTGACCTACAAAGATTGGCACGAAATGTTACCGTTTGCTCTTCATGGGTATCGTACCTCAGCACTGACGTCAACAGGGGCAACTCCCTTTTCCTTGGTCTACGACATGGAGGCAGTCTTTCCTATTGAAGTCCAGATACCCTCTCTCCGGATAATGAAGGATGCAGGTTTGAGCGAAGATGACTGGATCCAGACTCAGCTTGATCAATTAAACCTAATTGACGAAAAGAGACTCACTGCTATTTGTCATGGCCAGACGTACCAAAAATGGATGATCAGGGCATTTAACAAGAAAGTCAGACTACAAGAGTATCAAGTCGGAGACTTGGTAATCAAGCGCATCATTCTTCCTCAAGGTGACCCCAAGGGCAAATGGACCCCTATGTATGAAGGGCCATTTGTGGTCAAACATATCTTCTCAGAAGGAGCTATGATTCTAACCACCATGGATGGTGACGACCTTCCTCATCCCGCCAATGCAGACATAGTAAAAAGATACTACACATGAATTAAAGACCCTCTAGGTTGACACACCTAGGCAAAAGTAAGGGCTTCCCGGCGAACCAAAAGGGTTCGGGCAAAAATAAGGGATGAAATGAAAAAAAATTTGTACACCCGGCAGGTCGAAAACCTGAAAAGGCGGCTTGGGCAAAAATGGGTATCCCGGTGGACTGAAAACCCGAAAGGGCGGTCCAGGCAAAAGTTAGGGATAAAGCGTAATACTATGTCTCATTGGATCACCTTGCATCCAGAATTTGGCATCAATCAATCAGCTTCATCTTCAACTAAGCAGCAGAGTGATGAAACACTTAAAGACATAAAGGCGATAGCAAAGTTGGAACCCAGTGGGATTATTTTTCACATAGCTGTTTTGTTTCTTTTCACAAAATTGTATAAACTCTATTTTGCTCGGCGGCGTTCTCTTACTAGGACGTCAGCCTCTTGTACATAAAACGCCTATTCACAGGAAAATTTCAAAATCAATACAAGTTTCATTTTCCAGACAAATTGCCATTTGTTTTGTTTTGCAAAGAACGTCCAATGTTCATTTTTGATATATGCATTTGACATTAATTTCTAATCATGAATATTTGCATGCGAAACAAAGAATTAATTACAGATGACATCAGAAACAGGGGAAATTTAGAATTGTCTAAGCGATCTAGTTGCTCTGTCCACCAAGGTACCAAGGTAAGTTCAGCTGAAGAATTTGACCAGAATACCTTCACTCCCCACAGAGTAAGACCAGATTTCAGCAATACTCTCCCCGGGCAGAGTTGGTCTCCCATCAGCCCTAAAAAGGCACAGTATCCCTAGTAAGTCAGCAATACTCTCTCCAAGCAGAGTTAGCCTACTGTCAGCCTTAAGGAAATTGGATATCCCCAGAAGATCTAAACATTCCCCAGTGGAGTATAGACATTCCTCAGCGAGCATCCCCGGCAGTCTTAATATAAGATTGTTCCCCGGCGGAATACCAACACCCCAGTACAGTCTGAAAAGTTTCCCCAGGAAAGTTGAATCAATCTCCCCAGTAGATTCTAAAAGCTCCTCCCCAGTAGATTCTGGAAGCTTATCACCTGCATAGTACGAACGCATCTCCCGGTTTCATTCAAAGGTTATTTCTCCACCAGGGTATAACTGGGTTATCCTCAGCTAATTACCACGGAAAGATCATCCTCAGCGAAGTTCTTGCTATTCCCCAGTGGAGTTCATCAAATTACCCAACATAACTTATCAGTGGAATCCCTAGCGGAGCTCTCATTAAAACCTCAGCAAAGTATCTCTTCTCACAGAGTAATTCCCCGCAGAGTAATCTCTCCAACAAGTTTATCCCCCAACGGAGTCATCTTCTCCTACCGGTTTATTCTTGCAACCATAATCCCCAGCGGAAACGAAGAACTCCACTCTTCAACATCAGCCCAGGATTCAACTAACTCCCGGCACTCGTCAAGGATTTATTTTCCTAGACAAAAATACATTCATAGACATCTCACATTTCATACATCCTGCTTACATACATGATAAAGTGCATACAACACTATCTCATTTTAAAACATCATGATATCATGCATCTCATACAACATGACATTGCATACAACTAAAGTTTTGCCTTTTCAGGAAAAGGTCAATCCAAAGATGACTACTATCAACTATCGCAATTCCAGATTCGATACCTGTATCTAGCCAGGGCATATCTGTGAGTGATTGATTGTAGATTCGATACCTGTATCTAGCCAGGGCATATCTGCATGAAGAGTTTGAAGATCAACCCTTGTAACAGGCCAGGAAATTATCTTTCATTCTCAGGTCAGAGGTTTACACCTGTATCCATCCAGGAAAGCTATCTCTACCAACCTTTTGCAAATTCCAGATTCGATTCCTGTATCCAGCCAGGGCATATCTGAAGATGACAAATTCCAGATTCGATTCCTGTATCCAACCAGGGCATATCTGAAGATGACAAATTCCAGATTCGATACCTGTATCCAGCCAGGGCATATCTGAAGATGACAAATTCCAGATTCGATACCTGTATCCAGCCAGGGCATATCTGTAGACGACAATTCCAGATTCGATACCTGTATCCAGCCAGGGCATATCTGTAGACGACAATTCCAGATTCGATTCCTGTATCTAGCCAGGGCATATCTGTGAGCAATTGATTGTGGATTCGGTACCTGTATCTAGCCAGGGCATATCTGCATGAAGAGTTTGAAGATCAACACCTGTAACAGGCCAGGAAACATCTTCCTTTCTCAAAGTACGCAAGTTCTCGCTAAGGAATCTCTTACGCGATCAACACTTCCAAATGGCATCTATAAGCCCATTCCCGACAAAGTTCTGTCACATCTCCAGATGGCATCTATAAGCCCATCCTCCTATCCATCCTATCTCCAAATGGTATCTATAAGCCCATTCCCTCCATCACATTGTTGTTACTCCAGCATGGGAGTGCAAATTTCAGGGCACTCTAGTGTCCAATCTCCTTTTACCCTCGAGTCGCGAAAGGCAAAGTTTCCAATCTAACTCTTCAGGTTCAAGAAGATTGAACAGGGGCAACTGTTGTACCCCAAAATTTTCCCTCCCATTTCCTCAACATTTTCTCATCACCAGACCATTGGAGCTCAAGATCAAGTTAGGGTTTACTCTGCTCAAGACTCCTCCTTGCACTGTTGACCCAAATTAGGGTTTGAGTTTGCACAAAGATGTTTTGACCTAAAAGGCCCAAAGTGACTTTCATGCTTCGTATTAGACTCACAAGTTTATCCATACCAAGTTTTAAGCCTTGATTCCAATCTTTGCCCAGTCAATTGGACAGTTGACCTAGAAATCAGCTGTATTGGGGAAAAAGTCAACTGTGGTCAATTGACAGTCAAACCTCATGATTTTTGACCCACATCAACATTATGAACTCACATGGACCATTTGATCAAGTTTGGATCACAAATCCACAAGAAATTTGATCAGATCACCAAAAGGGCAAAATGGTATTTTTAGGGTTTTGACTATACAAACGCAATTTTTGACTGTTTGACCTAGCCAATGACAAACCAAGCTCACATATGGGCTCAAGGACTCAATGGCATTGTCTTGACATGTTCAACAAGTTCAAAAGATCCCAAATGCATAAGATTGACAGATGAATTTTCCAGTCAACTGAGGCAAATTTGACTGTATACTGAAAAGTCAAACTTTGACTTTTTTGGTCAAAATCAAGTGTCAAGATTCATTTTTCATCAAGACATGTCAAATTATGAAACTTGTTCATCAAGAAATCAAAAATTACAAATTAGGGTTTAAAATGAAGAATTTTCATAACTTAGAATTTTTCTAAGTTATGAAAATTCCTAACTTTTTCCTAATTTTGTCCCATATTTTCATCAAGATACATTTGGATTCAAGGAAAACTCAAAACATGAAAGTTATAGTCCATTGCAAAATCTACAACTTTGATTCACAAAGTTTCCTCAAAAGAAGCTTGTAGCTCAAGTTATGAGTTTTGGAACAAGGGTGCAAAACATTCTTAACTTAGAAAAATTTTGACCTATTTTAGGCAGGATTTTTGCCTAACTTCATGGCCACTTTTCACATGCTTACATTTGGAATCTCAATTTTCATTACAAATATGGATTGTAGTACACATTCCATGCTTTCCAAAATGTCCAAGAACTTCTCAAACACCCTTGTGGTTAGGGAGAATCGAATTTGTCAATATGGGCAAAAGCCACTTTGTTCATGAGCCATTTCCATGTCATAACTTTGCATTTTTGAACTCAGCATGTTTCAAGCTAGTTACAGGCCTCTAATCTCATTTACACTCAATAATTAAATGCCAATCCATTGTGTGCTAGCATTATTTTGTGCATTTGGTCATTACATGAAGAATTAAGCCATAATTAGAAAAAGCACATTATCCATTCTTGTAAAGCATTACTTTATGTCAAACACAAATCCAAGAAGTACAAGGCAGATCCTTTTGGCCCAAGTTCAGGAACATATCCCACTGATCAAGACTAACATTTGCAGCATGCTTGAGGGGCCTGTAGGAGCCTATAACCCAAGTTGACAAACTTTGCTTCACATAGAAGAAACTTGCATTTTGAAACAACAACTCACATTCCTGCAAACACAAGCCTAAGCAAACATTGTGAACATTTTCCAAACATCAAGCCTGACCTAAAACACGAGCCAACCACTTCCAATACCTCCTCAAACACAGAAACACCATCCTCTTGCAAAAACAGGGCACCTGTTGCAGATTGAGGTCCACAACTCAATCCATTCGTGCGCCTTGGCCAAAACCAGTTCAAACACACTCCCTACCACCTATACAAACTATCCCAAGCATTGGACACGAACTGTAACATTCCTAACATCATTTGCCATTTTCACTTTTCTCTCTTGCAGGTTGACTTCTGTAGCTTGATATAGCAAGATTCAAAGCACACCAAGCATTGGAGAAGCATCCCTGAACTTCAAGCAAGCTGTACAAGTCCTCACATTCCTTGAAAGTACCTCCATTATCATACACGAATCAAGCTGAACAGGTAAGTTTTTGAACTTCTATCTCTCTATCCAGGCATAGTTAGGCTTAAGTTTGTGAAGAAGACATGTTCTAATCATAGCCCTAAAGTCATCCATATAGTTACTTTTCATTTATATTGTGCGTGCTAAGAGTATTTGGAACCTGAACATTAGGAAAAAGTTAGGTCAGGAATTGGGGGAGAAGAAATTCTCTCTCATTTCTGAGAGTTAGATCAAGTTCTTGGCATGTATGGATTCGTGATTTGATGCTTGACATTTTTTGTGTTATAAGTTTTGCTTGAAAGTCCAAGAATCAGGATGTTTGAATCAACTTGAGAAACGCACGTTTTTTGAAACAAACTGGCTGGAGGTTGAAGAAGATAGACTTGGGCTGGGCCTGAGTTTGTTTTCCTTTTTGCACCACTTTTCCACACTTGCACCCCCTTGGCCCATTGTGTTTATTTTTATCATTTTTTGACTTTTTCTTTTTTATTTCTGACTTATTATTTTTTGCCAAAATATAAAAAATATCAAAAACATTTTTTCAACCATTTTTGCATTTTATTTGAATTTTATTTGTTTTATTTGAGTTTATACATATAAATAACATATATATCCTTTTATTTAAAATACTAAAAATAATACAAAACATTTTTATTTTCTGATCTTATTTTATTTTACCTTTTGAAAACATTTTATAAAAAATATACTTTTTTTGTAAATAATAAATATTTTATTTTTGTACATATTTAATATATTTAGTAAATAATATAAATACTTATCTATATTTATTAGAATATTTAGGGAAAAAACATAAAAATAATACATTTTTATTTTTATTAATATTTAACCTCAAAAATACTTTTTTTACAATATACTTTCTTTTTATTTATTTTTTGTACATAATTAATAAACATTGTATATATTAAATAATAAACACCTTTTATTTGCAAAATTAGGGTTTTGCCCTAAACATGAAAAATACCCAAAAATTATCCTTTTTATTTTTGTTTATTTGTCACATAAAAAAACCTTTTTACATACATATAAAAATCATTTTTTGCGTCTTGCATATTTTATTTTATTTTATTTTATTATTGTATATTAAATAATTTGTATATTCAATTTTGATGTAATAGTTTAGATTTAATTTCTTGCTAAAATATCCCCATTTGAACATTTGTATCCTCCATCCCATAATTTGTGTTGTAATAATTTAGGATTTTATTTTTCGCATTTAAAAGCTTTCTAAATATGCCATGATAGACTTAGGGTTTTGTATGCAAAAATCAACCAAAACAAATAGCTTGACCTAATTCCAAGATAAAAGCATGAAAATGGACAACACCAATCACCCTTGCACCCCTAGGGTTACTCCACTTGTTGCCTTCAATAAATGGGCCATGTTGCATGTTAGGTGTCTTTGGCAAAACAAAACAAATCAAATGATCATAGTCCCTCGATGACGCTTTCAAAAGTTGCCTAAACAAATGATCAAGTCCCTTAAAGAAAAATTTCCCAAAGACACTTGGCACCATTGCAATCATGGTCTAAACGATGACTCACGCCCGTCCCGTTCACATCCTAACACAAGATTGTCCACCAAATACAATGGTGGAACAAAATTGTTAAAAGGGTTAAAAACATAGAAAAAGATCTTTGAGAAATTTAGGAGTAGACAAACTCTTAGTTACTTGAATCAAACTTGCAAAAACACTTGCCTATTTTTCAAAACACACATCACAACACACTTTCAAACAACTTTCAAAAACATTGAAAACTTTTCAAAAGATAAGTACACCTTTGTATACATCCAAACATGGGTCATTACAAAGGTTGCCACCACATTGGCCTCTTTTCAAAACATTTTCAAACCCACACACAAAGCACCATTTCAAACAATTGAAAGCACCATTTCAAACAATTGAAAATGCAAGGCAAGTGATCTAAGCAAGTAACTAAGAGCCCATGGATAACCATGGATAGAAAGGGTGCTAATACCTTCCCTTTCTATAATCTACTCCCCGAACCCAAGAAAACATCTCAAAGGTTTTTGTTGTGCTTTTTAACCTTTCCTTAGGATAAAATAAAAAGTCGGTGGCAACTCTTGCTCAACCGAAACATTTGCGAAAACAAACACAAAACCTCAAGTCAGTTCTCCCACTGTATCACAGTAGTTTATTGGATATCGTATTCAGTTAGGATCATTTGCCATCGGGCTATCCTTCCGAAGAGAATTGGCTTCTCAAAGGTATACTTGATGGGATCCATCTTAGAGATCAATAGAGTAGTATGGGTGAACATATATTGTCTTAGTCAGCGAGAAGCCCATGTCAAAGTGCAATAAGTCTTCTCGAGCAGTGAATATCTTGTTTCACATTCGATAAACTTTTTGCTAAGGTATTATATTGCATGCTCTTATCGACCAGACTCATCATGTTGCCCCAACACACACCCCATTGAATTCTCTAACATGGTTAAGTACATGATCAGAGGTCTTCATTCAACTGGTGGCATCAGGATTGAAGGCTCTTGTAAGTATTCTTTGATCTTGTCAAAAGGTATTTGGCCGTTGCCATTCCATTTTACTACTTGATCCTTCTTCAGCAGCTTGAAGAGTGGTTCACAAGTAGCAGTCAGGTGAGAAATGAATCGGGCGATGTAGTTGAGTCGTCCTAAGAAACCTCTGACCTCCTTTTCAGTATGGGGAGCTGGAATTTCTTGGATAGCTTTGACTTTTGCAGGATCGACTTCAATTCCTTTGCCACTGGAAACGAAGCCTAGTAGCTTTCTATATCTTACCCCAAAGGTGCATTTGTTGGGATTCAATCTCAGCTTATATTTCTTCAGCCTTTCAAACAGTTTATGCAAATGAACAAGGTGATCTTCCTCAGTTTGTGATCTCTCTATCATGTCATCCACATAGACTTCTATTTCATGATGAATCATGTCATGAAATAAAGCCATCATAGCCTGTTGATACGTTGCACCTGCGTTCTTCAGCCCAAAAGGCATGACCTTATAACAGAAGGTGCCCCACTGTGTGACAAAAGTAGTCTTCTCCATGTCTTCGGGCGCCATTTTGATTTGGTTGTAACCCGAGAAGCCATCCATGAAGGAGAATACCTTGTGTTGAGCAGTGTTGTCAACCAAGACATCAATATGAGGTAGTGGGAAGTCATCTTTGGGGCTCGCCTTATTTAAATCCCCGTAGTCTACACGCATACGAAACTTACCATATTTCTTTGGTACTGGAACAACATTTGCAACCCATTGGGGATACGACGTCACTTCCAAGAAACCTACTTTGAACTATTTCATTACCTCAACCTTGATTTTATCCGACATGCCAGGATGCATGTGACAAGCCTTTTGTTTTATTGAAGAACAGCCTTCCTTCATTGGCAGAAGATGACCCACGATACTAGTATCGAGCCCTGACATGTCTTTGTATGACCAAGCAAAGACCTCAACATATTCGTGAAACATCTGTATCAACCTGCTCTTGGCACTGCCTTCCAAGTTGGCACCAATCTTAACTTCTTTCTTATCTGCTTCAGTACCCAAGTTTATCACTTCGACCGGTTCTTTGAGCGGTTGGATATCCTTTTTCTCTTGCATCAGGAGTTTGGCGAGTTCTCCAGGTATATCACAATCTTCTTCACCTTCATCTTTAGCTTGATAGATTGGATTTTCAAAGTCATAAACAACAATAGCAGAATTATTGTCAATGAGATCCAGAGTGGATGTGGATCTACAAATGTGTGTGTGTGTGTGTGTGTGTGTGCATGTAAGGTCACATGGCTATTTTGAAAATGAAGTAAAGTAAAAGAAAGATAAGGAGCACAAAATTTGAATGCAAAATCGTCCAATGTTTTCATTAAATAAGCATATGATATATGAAATGACAACCCTTAACAAATGGACCATCGTGCCCCGGGCAAGGCACATGGTTTAAATTCATTATTTTAAAGAAGTTATACAGACAAACTTCTTAAAGCAATAAAAGTAGGAAATAGAAATTACTCCTGGCTAAAGGAGATTGGGATGAAGTCTTTATCCATCCAGTTGTTGAGTCCATCGTCAGTATTTGGGAATATCAAGTCATCCAAGTCACCATCATTGTCAGTGTCTTCCAGAGTGTTGACTTCATTATTTCTAATACGGAGAGGTGGCCCCCTAGCACGAGCACGTTGAACCTCTTTCTGAGTCTTTGAAGTAAAACCCAACCCAAATTTGTCATATTTGTAGGGGATATCTAGAAGTTATCCCCAGATAGTGAAACCTCCATCTTCTACAACATCCCTAGCATCCTTCAGAGAGGCCATTCTTGGTACGCCCTTAGAGATTTCAGGAGTAGCAGGAGTATCAACAACAATCATTGGAAGGATTACCTCAAATGTATGGCAGGGGGTTTCAATGAATTCGCCATTCATTTTAACATATTTAAAAGAATTCAAATGGCTGACCATATATTCTTCCCCTCCACAGACTGTGACAATCTTCCCTTTCACTGGGTACTTCAACTTTTGATGCAATGTTGAGGTAACCGCACCTGCCCCATAGATCTATGGGCGTCTGAGCCAGCAAGAATAGGTCGGGAGGATATCCATTACATAAAAGGTTTAGTTGAAGACTTGAGATCCCACCTTGATTGGAAGATTAACCTCTCCATGGACCATTCTCTTCGAACCATCAAATGCCCTTACCACAATGTCGCCGGGTTTTAGCACCAACCCTTCACAGTAGAGTCTATCCAAAGCACCTTTGGGTAAAACATTTATGGAGGACCCAATATCTACTAACACATGCACCAGGGTGGTGCCTTTGCATTCAATAGAGATGTGCAGAGCTTTGTTATGATTCTTTCTCGCCGAAGTTAAATCTGCATCAGAAAATCCCAAGCCATTATCAGCAATTAGGCTTGCAACATAATTCTCAAATTGATCAGCAGTGGTCTCTTGTGGTACATGGACATTCTTCAGAAATTTCAACAAAGCTTGGGCATGTGCTTCAAAAATAATAACAAGGGCAACATGGATATTTTTTAGGGTGTCTGCCCCAGTTGTTCAACTATTTTGTAGTCACTTTTTCGAATGATCTTTGGAATTTCTTCCAACTCTTATCTAGATGGGTCTTCAATTGTAACGTCTTTGGATGGTGCCTTCATCCGGGAAGGCTCAGATACTTTCTCTTTACCTCGAGCATCGGCAGTTGGCCCAGCAATAGGAATGTGAACATGTGTTGTAGTAGTTGTTGGAGGAGAGATCTTCGGAGAGAAGATCCTCCCTATCTTAGTGACCTTGCTAGTTCTGGAAATGTTTGTAATTTCAATATCCTCACTTTCATTAATCCATGGCTCTTGCTTGACACCATAATAATAAACTTTTGCCCCATAGTTCTAAGGCACAACTTTGTCAGAGGAATATGGGACTGGCCCCAGTGTAGTGATAATTAAGGGAGCCACTCTTGGCTCAGTAGGGATCCTTATAGGGCCTTCAGAGGTGATCCTAATAGGAGTATTTGAAATGGTGATTATAGAAACATCTTCAAGTCTCAGCTCTTGGAAAGTGCTTTCAGGCAAACTCTTCACGGATGGAGTTTTCTCGAACATAATTTCATGGCTATCAATCAGGCGTTGGATACCTTTCTTCAGCCACATACAACCAATAGTTTGAGAAGCACAATGGTAACAATTTTCAAGGTAGCTCGAAAATAAAATGGCTCTTAACAGATTCTTCTTAACGGTCATCAAGGGAGTAGTAAAATCACTGATGGATGAGACATAGGAAACATCGTTAACAACATTAATACTTTTACCATGACTGGGCATGGGTGCGGTAATCACATTTGGGCTCTATGGAGGGTCAAACACAATCACTTTGTTGTCAATTAAATCTTGGATTTTTCTTTTTAGGTCCCAACAATCATTGGTGTCGTGCCCAGGACTATTAGAATGGTATGTACACCTTGCATTTGGGTTATACTCCAGAGATGATGTGTTGGGATTTTGAGGAGGATCCCACCAAATCTACCTTCAACGGATGTTGTAAAGCTTGAGACAATGGCAGATTGATCCTAGTGAACTACCTCCTCGGGGCATCTGGCCTTTGTTAATTGTTTTATCATTGTGGTCGTTGAACTGGGGTTGGGTTAGAAATCAAAACTGCACTTACAGACTGATGACAATCATTTTTTATACGGCTCCTTTGTCCATAAACATCATTAGTCTCTTTCTTACCAACAAATGGTTTCTTTACAGAAGTAGAGGTCGAGGCCATTGGGATCTTCCCACTTTTGATTCCACTTTCAACATGTTTGCCAGTCAAAATTAGCTAAGTAAATCCTGACAAAGAACTCCCAATCAGCAAATTAAAGAATGGACCAGTCAAGGTGCCCATGAACATGTCCACTAATTCTCTGTCAGTCAAAGGGTGTTACACCCTTCCATCCAAGTCGCTCCATTTTTAAGCGTACTCCTTAAAGCCTTCATTTGAACCCATAGTCATATTTTGTAATTGCATGCGAGTTGGTGCAAGATCAGCATTGTATTGATATTATTTGTATAAGGCAGCATCCAAATCCTCCCATGTGTGGATATTAGTCCCTTCAAGTTGATAGAATCATTCCAACTGTGTTCCAGATAAGCTCTCTTGGATGAAATGAACCCATAACTTACTATCGAAGGTGTGTGGTTGAATCTTGTGGACATATGACCTCAAGTGGAGTTTTGGACAAGAGACTCCATCATATTTGGCGAAGACAGGAACCTTGAATTTGTGGGGAATGACCACCCCAGGGACCAAACCTAAATCTCCAAAGTCCAAACCAGGCACTGTTTGTATCTCTACAACCTTAAGTCGATCTTCTAGTTGTTTGTATTTGTCCTCCACTAGTGGGTACTGCTCATTGGAGTAATTTTTGTCCTCATAAATCTGGTTATTTCTACCCCCAACCCTGGTGCTTCTAACATCCTCGTCTTGATTATCTTCCTCCTTAGAAAAAGCCTCTTCTATTTGAGCCAGTCGGGCGGGCCCCTTGAACCTTCTTCCCATGTTGAGAATAACATCCTGTTTCTTGGTCTTCTTTTTGGTGGCAAGGAGAGCCATCATTTCTTGATGTCCTTTAGCTAATTTGAGGAAAGTCTCTTGGAACTATGTGTGTTAAATTTGCATATCTTTGATGGTTTGCTCTAGAGCCATGTTATACTGAAATAAATAGTAAAAAGATGAGGAAACCTGTATCAGAAAACCTGCTTATGATATGATTCATGCTATGTGGATGCAATGTTTTCAAGGACTTCAAGAGATTTAAATTTGCTAGCCAAAAAGGAAACAAAAACAACAATTGTATTAATAATTCAAAAGTTAAAATTTTCCCTTGGGCTTATAATAGGAAAGCAAAAATGTCTCAAAGAGACAACAAAATGAACTCCTAAAACAAAAGACTCAAGTCTCCCACGGGTGTTTCCTCTTTGTGTCGAGGTAGGCATTCAGGCTTTGCTCCTCGTGAAGTTGCGTGGTGAGCTCCAACACTTTCTTCTCGCTTGCGTAGAATCGAGCTTCAAAGGTAACTCGTTCCCCCTTGAGTTGAATCCAAGATCTCTGCAATTCTTCGAGGTCAGTAGGCACGCCAGGATGGAGAATGGTAAAAGGAATATCCCCCTCAGCAATAGGCTCCACAACTATTGGTAGGATAGCTGGATATGGAATCATGAGACATTGAGCACGAGCTCATACCTATTTGAGATAAGGATCAAGAGGGATGGAATTCTTATGCTCCAAAGTCTTGATATCAACCTTGCTTACCATGCCCCAAGCATGTACAAACCTTCGATGATAACCTTGAACATCGTTCTCGTAGTCGAATACAATACCTTGAATGAGTGCATCGTGGGGACCATCTCTTCGAGCATAGAAAAATTATCATAGAGCTAGAGAAGGGTTGTAAGTAATACCTCCACTAATGCCCAAGAGTGGACCATTATGGAACTCCCCACAACAATCAACGATAGTAATATCCTCTTGAGATCAAGAGCACTAATGTATATGTGTATGAGAAAGTGACATTATTCTTTGTGACCACCTAAAACCTTGCTCATTCTTCAATACTGATTGGGGAAGGTGCAAAATAAACCACCTAGACAACAAAGGAAAGCAAAACATAAGAGTCCCTCGCTTCCTCGTAGTGCGAGTATGAAGAGAGTGCAAAACGTCTCCAAGCAATGTAGGCACGGGGTTACGAGTAAGGACAATTTTGACAGCATTCACATCTATGAGTTGGTCATGGTTAGGGAACAATACCAACCCATATATTAGAAGAGCCAAGACTTCTTAAAAAGCTTGAAAATCCATAGCCTCCCAAAAAATCCGAGCCTTCTCTAACAGAAATTTAGCTATAAAGCCTTTGACCCCACTTCTTGTCTCCCATTTAGCTACAATGTCAGAACTCTTCAAATGCAAGACCGTGGCAATAACTTCAGGTCTTGGAGCTTCCTCTAAACCAATGAAGGGTATTTGACCAAGAACAGATACTCCTAATAGTTGAGATAATTCTTCCATTGTGAGCACCAATTAATAATCGGGAAAGGTGAAACAATGTTGTACAGGGTCAAAGAACTGAAAGAGCACCCTCATCATGTCTTCTTTAAAGCTTGAGGTAACCAGATTGAGAAGTCGACCATATCTTTTGGTGAACGGAGAATTTTAAGGAACCCTTGATGCTAACTCTTTGATTTGAGGAGGCACCCTCATGAAGTTGATTCAGATGGTATTTCTGTGAGTGGAAGCCATATCCTACAAAACGGAACAAAGATAAATCCCTAAGTCCTTGAAATGGTTAGTGAAAATGCTATGGCATGATGCTATGATGTCATGAACAAATAATCACATACAAATAAAGCACAAAAGGCCTTAGGTTTAGACTTTCATGGGGTTTATAGGTGTGATCGGTGGAAATAGAACTGACTGTTTTTTAATGCTGGTTCGCGAAATGTCGCGGTAAGCAAGAGTCGCCACTGTCTTTTATTTTCTCCAACAAGGAAAGGACAAAAGCACAACAAAATTCCTTTTCGAGATGTTTCTCGGTTCGGGAGGTAGATTATAGAAAGGGAAGGTGTTATCACCCTTTCTATCAGTGGTTATCCACGGGCTCTCAGGTACTTGCTCACTATGTTTTCAAAAATGTTTTTCTTTTCTTGTGTTTGTGGGTTTTGAAAAAAAGTTTGTTTGAAAACTTCGTTTTAACTCTTGTATCAGTCCTCAAGAGTGTATGAAGTGTTTGTTTGAAAACTTTTGTCGGAAAAGTGTAGGTGCGAAAAGTTGTTTTGTTTTGAAAGAGCAAGTACCTTAGAACCTCTACCTACTCAAAAGAAATTAAGCTGTGTAAATGTCCTTTAGACAGTACTATCCCACTATTGAGAAGTAGGTAGCACCGTCGTTGGAGTTTTTCGGGTCAATTCGATTATATGGGACATGTGGTCACTAAAGCAATAGTAGGACGCCTTAGCAGTAACCCTAATGTCCTAGATCCTTTTTATCCGAGGCAACCGTTTCGAGGAAACTTGGATCTTTAGACAAGAGGGCGACCTCTAAAACACCCTATACTCAATGACCACGTCGAGGCAACCAAGTGAGGCGTACCCTAAGAGTGGTATGTGCGAGTGTGTCAGGATTCAGTTAAGTTATCTTTGTACATGTTATGGTGAGCTACGTTTTGATTTTAATTTCAGAGATAAGTCTTGTCATGCATAGCCTAGTTAACATACATCTAGCAGTTAAATATTGTGGAAAATAAAGCTAAACTATTACAAGGCGTCGGGTATTTACATCGCCAAAAACAAACCCTTGAAAAGTAAATTACGGTAAATTAAATGAAAGCGATAAAAAGTCCTAATTACGCTATTACATTCCCGGAGCAATTACATAAATATGATCAAAAAATAATATGCGCGAATAAAAATTGAATCGGAGAAGTCCTTAGGGTTTTGACCCTTTTTGAGAAAGAAAGAAGTTTTGGTTGTTATTTTTGCATTAATTAATATTAAACCTAAAACTAATTAATTAATTAAAAGAGAAGAAGTATTTTTTAGTTTTTTAATGTTTTAAGGAAAATAAAATAAAAGAAATTAAAACTTGTCAAGAAAACCCTAATTTTATGTTAATTTTATTTATTGTGAAAAAAAAGTATTGAAATTAAACTAATTAAAAGACTAAATTAATTAATTATATTTATTTACAAAAATAATAAATTAAAGTGAAATTAATAAATAATAATAATAATAAAAAATATTACATTTTTAGTTTTCTGAATTTTTATTATTGAAAAAAATAATCATGTTAATTAAATAATGATGATAATAATAATTAATAAAAGAAAATAAAAAGGAAAAGAAATAAACTTGTGGGGTGATGGCCCAAATAGGAGGTTGATTTGGAAATTTCTGGCCCATTAACCTCAAGCCCTTTTGACTTTCTGACTCCTCCATGCGCATGGTTGACTGGGAGTACCATGATCATTCAACTCTGACCACTGGATTTGTGCTTGGAGCCACATGGCGCTTGGATGTTTGGAGGTACATGGTAAACCTGCTTTTGAAACCTGCATGTGATCATGTGAAGAAAAAGAACAAATAATTGTTTTGGGGGACCTGGGATTCGAACCTAGGTCCCAAAGCTTACAAGCCAATGCCTTAACCACTCCAACCACCTGCACGCTTTTGATAATATAATAACAAGTAAATATAATATATAAAAATCAATTCATATGCTAAAAAAGAAAAAATAACGCGCGTGTTTTTGAATAAGCCAATGGAGTATCAACACCTAGTCATCTTCTTCCTTCGTTCCTGCAAAACATAAACAGATAGCGGGGGTTTTTAACCCCCACAATATGCAGCGACGAAAAAAAGCGACTAGCCCTGTGGTTGATATAAATGTTTCGCGAGGGTTGGTTTATGTTCGTCTGATTCTAACGATTTCAACCATATGCCTCAGGAGTTCTAATTTTGCCTGTATTGCAAAGCCCCAAATTCACAGCTCATGAACCCTAGAAATCGTCCATGGTAACTTTTGATTTATGGCGTTTTAATCCAATTCAGTTATACCATCAGCTTCATATGATTACTAGCAATGCAAAACAAACAAGAAATCATGTTAAATATGCATGAATCAAGCTGTATGATTCTGAAAATAAAAAGCAAATCGTGGTTCTATAGGTATCGATTCTGTTAGCTTTAAGGCCTGAATTGGATTGCAAATTATCCCTGGGACCTCCTGCAATGAGTTAGAACCAATAAAACCTTTTGAATCGCCCTCAAAAGCCAAAGTCAGTTTGCAATTTTCTTGAGTTTTTTTCAATATGCTAGGGTCTGTTTCTGCAGCTTTCTCACGTGTGTGGCATTAGGGTTAGCTTGTACATATATAGAGGAATGAAATTAGGTCACAATCTTGAGCCAAAATCCATGGAATTGATGATTGAATATTTGATTGAAAATCAAATCTTTTTGCATTTCCATGATTGAATAAAGTTTCCAATTTTGGAGATTTTTGCATATTTGATTTGTACACGAAATTGCCAGCATATCTTGACCATATTTGCTTCACAAAAAGATTGAAAAACCACATCTTTGTATTTTCCTACAATTTAAATTAATTAAATGAATTAATATTGATTAAAAATCCAATTAATTAATAAAAATAAGAAAATAAATTCAATTATGCTTGATGGGTCGTGCATAAGTCATGGATAAAGTTTCAAGAAGAGATTTGAGGCCCATTAGCAAAAATGAGGTGTTTTGAGCAAAGTTGACTTTTGCAAATTCACAAAAATTTCCCAACTTCTCCAATGCATATCTTGCTCAATTTTGATCATATGAACATGTTCTTGGACATTTTGGAACGGTCTTGAAGTCCTCTAACCAATGCCTTTGGTCCCATGTCATTTGGATTTACCAATCTCAAGTTATGGTCTTTGACTTAAAATGCATTTTTGTTGACTTTTGAATTTGACCTATAATGTAGAAATTGATAACTTTTTGTGAGAGCATTTCTTGGACTTGGAGTGTGAAGATGGATTGTAGGAAATGTCACCCCCTTCAAAATGCGAATTGTATGGTATTTTTCTGATGAACCATGAAAAAGTTATGCCCTGGTCAAGATACAGTTGACTTTTCTGCTGTCCAAAAATAGTAACTTTTTGCATCTTGATGATTTTTGAGCCATCCTTGTGGAATCATGATCAAGACTTGATCAAACGATGATTGTGAACTCAAAATAAGATGTTGACCAAAAATATTGACTTTTGACTGTAAAATGACCATTTTGCCCCTGCAGTTGACTGTGGATCAAATGGAGCTTTTGACTGTGCAAATTGGCACTGTGAGTCTTGAGACTTGGCATGTAGGTGCTTGAGAATGTATATGGGCCTATGAGACTTGATTGAACCATTGAAAACCCCAAATTCCTTGAAAGAACCAAAACCCTAATTTCAGTTGTCTTAGGAGGTGGTCTGACTGTGCAACCCTTTGAGCAATCTTGAACCATTTGAAGATGGTTCTTGACAAACCTTGAAGAATATGGGAGGGAAAATTTTGGGGTACAACAGTTGCCCCTGTTCAATCTTCTTAAACCTGAGGATGTAGATTGGCTTGCGTGCCTTTCGTGATCCGAAGGTGGAAGATGATTGAACACTAGAGTGCCCAGAAATTTGCACTCGAATGGTGTAGTATCAGCAATGTGATGTCGGGAATGGGCTTACAGATGCCATTTGGAGATATGATGGATAGGAGGATGGGCTTATAGATGCCATCTGGAGATGTGACAGAATCTTGTCGGGGATGGGCTTATAGATGCCATCTGGAAATTGTTTGTTGAATTATGACTTGGTAGGTTGAAAGAAGGACCCTGTGTAGGGTTGCCTGACGATGAGTCCGTGTAAAACTGCATCTTGGAAGAGAAGGAACCGGTGTAAGGTTACTTCATGATGGTAAAGTAGATAATTGTCCTGTCTGGTTTCAGGTATTAGTCTATAATCCGTCGTCCACAGATATTTCCTGGCTAGTTACAGGTATTGATCTGGAACTTAAGAGAGGTGGGTCAAGGAGATAGTTGTCCTGTCTGGTTTCAGGTATTAATATTTGTCCTGAGAAAGAAACATAGTTTTCCTGGCTTGCTATAGGTATTAATCCTCAGTCTCTTCGTGTAGATAACTTTCCTGTCTGGTTTCAGGTATAGATCTACAATCAGTCGTCCACAGATATTTCCTGGCTAGTTACAGGTGTTGATCTGGGACTTAAGAAAGGTCAGTCGAGGAGATAGTTTTCCTGTCTGGTTTCAAGTATTAATCTCTGACCTGAGAAAGAAAGATTGTCTTCCTGGCTTGCTACAGGTATTGATCTTCAATCTCTTCATGTAGATAACTTTCCTGGCTAGATACAGGTATAGATCTACAATCAGTCGTCCACAGATATTTCTTGGCTAGATACAGGTGTTGATCTGGAACTTGAAAAGGTTGGTCGAGATAGCTTTCCTGGCTAGATACAGGTATTAATCTCTGACTTGAGAAAGAAAGATTGTCTTCCTGGCTTGCTACAAGTATTGATCTTCAATCTCTTCATGTAGATAACTTTCCTGGCTAGATACAGGTATAGATCTGCAATCAGTCGTCCACAGATATTTCCTGGCTAGATACAGGTGTTGATCTGGAACTTAAAAAAGGGTGGTCGATGAGATAGTTTTCCTGGCTGGTTTCAGGTATTAATCTCTGACCTGAGAAAGAAAGATGATTTCCTGGCCTGTTACAGGTGTTGATCTTCAATCTCTTTATGTAGATAACTTTCCTGGCTAGTTACAGGTATAGATCTACAATCAATCGTCCACAGATATTTCCTGGCCTGTTACAGGTGTTAATCCGGAACTGCAAAAGTTGATGGTAATCATCTTTTGATTGACCTTTTCCTGAAAAGGCAAAACATTAGTTGCATGCAATGTCATGATGTATGAAATGCATGATGTCATGATGTTCTCAAAAATAAATGAGATCGTGTCGTATGCACTTTATCATGTATGTAAATAGGAGATATGAAATGTGAAATGTTTATGAATGTATTTTCGTCTGGGAAAATAAATCCTTGACGAATGCCGGGGAGTTTGTTAAATCCTGGGCTGATGTTGAAGAGTAGAGTTCTTCGTTTCTGCTGGGGATGATGAACGAAGATGATTGCAAGAATAAACCGGTAGGAGAAGATGACTCCGTTGGGGAATAAACCTGATGAAGAGATTACTCTGTGGGGAAGAGATGCTTCGCTGAGATTTTAACGATAACTCCACTGGGGATTCCGTTGATAAGCTCTGTTGGGGAATTTGATGAACTCCGCTGGGGATAGGAAGAACTTCGCTGGGGACGATCTTTCCGTTGCAAATTGCTGAGGATAACCCAGTTAGACTCTGGTGGGGGATAATCCTTTGAATGTGGCTGGGGAGAGACATTTGTACTCTGCAGGGGACAAGCTTTCAGAATCTACTGGGGAGAAGGTTCAACTCTCCTGGGGGAACTTTTTGGATTGTATTGGGGAAATGGCTCCACTGGGGGTATCTTGTATTCCTCCGGGGAACAATCTCATATTTCTGTCGAGGAATAATAAGACTGCCGGGGATTCTTGCTGGGGAATATCTGTATACTCCGATGGGGAATATTAAGATCTTCAGGGGGTACCCAACTTTTTTCAGGACTGATGGTAGACCCACTCTGCTTGGGGGAGAGTATTGCTGCCTTGTTGGGGATATTGTGCCTTTTTAGGGCTAATGGGAGACCAACTCTGCTTGGGGAGAGTACGGATGATTCTTGTCTTACTCTGCGGGGAGTGAAGGTATCTTGGTCAAACTCTTCAGTTGAACTTACCTTGGTACCTCGGTGGACAAAGCAACTAGACCTTTTAGACAATTCTTATTGCCCCTGTTTCTGATATCACCCGTAATTAATCCTTTGTTTCGCATGCAAATATTTATGAACAACAATTAATGTCAAATGCATATATCAAAAATGAACATTGGACGTTCTTTGCAAAACAAAACAGATAAAGGAAAAACAATTGGCAATTTGTCTGCAAAATGAGCTTATATTGATTTTGAAATTTGCCTGTAAATAGGCATTTTGTACAAGAGGCTGACGTCCTAGTAAGAGAACGCCGCCGAACAAAATAGAGTTTATACAATTTGTGAAAAGGAAAACAAAACAGCTATGTGAAAAATCCCACTGGGTTCCAACTCTGCTATCGCCTTTATGTCTTCAAGCGTCTCATCACTTTGCTGCTTAGTTGGAGATGAAGCTGATTGATTGATGCCGTTCGAGCCTGATAGTTGATACCAAAGTCTGGATGCAGGGTGATCCAATGAGACATAGTATTACGCTTATCCCTAACTTTTGCCTGGACCGCCCTTTCGGGTTTTCAGTCCACCGGGATACCCATTTTTGCCCAAGCCACCTTTTCAGGTTTTCGACTTGCCGGGTGTACAGATTTTTTTCATTTCATCCCTTATTTTTGCCCGAACCCTTTTGGTTCACCGGGAAGCCCTTGTTTTTGCCTAGGCCAGTCGACCTGGCGGGTCTTTAGTCATGCGTAGTATCTTTTTACTATGTCTGCATTGGCGGGGTGAGGAAGGTCGTCACCATCCATGGTAGTTAGAATCATCGCTCCTCCTGAGAAGATATTCTTAACCACAAATGGCCCTTCATACGTAGGGGTCCATTTGCCCCTGGGATCACCTTGAGGTAGAATAATGCGCTTGATTACCAGGTCTCCGACTTGATACTCTTGTCGTCTGACTTTCTTGTTAAATGCCTTGATCATCCGTTTTTGGTACATCTGACCATGACAAATAGCGGTGAGTCTCTTTTCGTCGATTAGGTTTAATTGATCAAGTCGGGTATGGATCCAGTCGTCTTCGCTCAAACCTGTATCCTTCATTATCCGGAGAGAGGGTATCTGAACCTCAATGGGCAGGACTGCCTCCATGCCATATACCAAGGAATAGGGTGTTTCCCCTGTTGACGTCCGTGCTAAGGTACGGTACCCATGAAGAGCAAACGGTAACATCTCGTGCCAATCTTTGTAGGTCACTGTCATCTTCTGCACAATCTTCTTAATGTTCTTGTTAGCCGCTTCTACAACCCCATTCATCTTCGGTCGGTAGGGAGAAGAGTTGTGGTGTTGTATCTTGAATTGCTCGCAGAGCTCAGTGATCATCTTGTTGTTAAGATTGGTACCATTGTCCATAATGATCCTCTCAGGTACACCGTATCGACAGATCAGGTTATGCTGAATGAACCGTGCCACTACATTCTTGGTTACGGTAGCAAATGAAGTTGCTTCAACCCACTTCGTAAAGTAATCAATTGCTACCAGGATGAAGCGATGCCCGTTGGATGCCGTAGGTCTGATCTCGCCGATCATATCAATGCCCCACATTGCAAAAGGCCAAGGTGCTGTCATGACGTTAAGAGGAACTGGAGGAATGTGCACCTTATCTGCATAGATCTGGCACTTGTGACATGTCCGAGAATGCTGATAACAGTCGGCTTCCATTGTTGACCAGTAATATCCTTCCCGAAGGATTTTCTTTGCCACGGTATGTCCACTGGAGTGCGTTCCAAAGGTACCTTCATGCAGCTCTGCCATGATCTTTTCTGCTTCAGTTTTATCCACACAACACAGTAAGGTTGAATCATGATTTTGTTTGTAAAGGATGTCATTGCTGAGGAAGAACTTTGCCGTGAATCTTATTAGAAACTTCTTGTCATTAACATACGCGTCCTCGGGGTATTCTTGAGCTTCAAGATACCTCTTTACTTCATGATACCAAGGTTTTTTGTTACCTCTTCGGTCTCAATATCACAGCAATGTGCAGGTTCATCCAATTTCCAAATAATGATCCGGGGAGCCTCGTTGTCCCATTTGACTTTGAACATAGAAGACATGTAGCTAACGCGTCCGCCAACTGATTTTATTCTCTTGGGAAGTGTTCAAAGGTTATCTCCTCGAAATGGGGAATCAACGTCAATACATACTCCTTGTAAGGAATACGATTTGGGTGTTTCGTATCCCACTCGCCTTTAATCTGACTGATCACGAGAGAGGAATCTCCGAAGACACTCAGAAACTTGATCCTTAGGTCAATTGCAGCTCGAAGACCCATGATGCATGCTTCATACTCCGCCATGTTGTTGGTGCAGTTGAAACATAGTCGAGCGGTAAGTGGAGTATGAGATCCTTTAGGAGATATGATGACGGTGCCAATGCCATTACCCAAAGCATTTGAATCTCCATCAAAGTACATAGACCATCGGGATCCCTCCTTAGGTCCTTCATCCGGTCCAGGTTCTTCACAGTCGGTTACTATCATGATATTCTCATCCGGGAATTCAAAGTTCATAGATTGGTAATCATCCACTGCCTGATGTGCCAGATGGTCTGCCAACACACTTCCCTTGATTTCCTTTTGGGTCGTGTACTGGATGTCATACTCAGTCAAGATCATCTGCCATCTTGTTATTCTTCCGGATAAGTCAGGCTTCTCGAAGATATACTTGATTGGATCCATCTTTGATATCAACAGAGTACTGTGAGTCAGCATATACTGTCTCAGCCGGCAAGCAGCCCATGCCAAAGCGCAGCAAGTTTTCTCAAGCAATGAGTATCGGGTCTCACAGTTGGTAAACTTTTTGCTAAGGTAATAAATAGCGTGCTCTTTTCGGCCAGACTCGTCTTGCTGCCCCAGCACACACCCCATTGAGCTGTCAAGTACTGTCAAGTATAAGATTAGAGGTCTCCCTTCAACTGGTGGCATAAGAATGGGTGGCTCTTGGAGATACTCTTTGATTCTTTCGAAAGAGGCCTGACATTCATCGTTCCAATGTACTACTTGATCTTTCTTCAGTAGCTTGAAGATTGTTTCACAGGTAGCAGTTAGATGTGAGATGAATCGGGCAATGTAGTTCAGTCGTCCTAGAAAGCCTCTGACTTCTTTCTCTGTCTTGGGAACTGGCATCTCTTGTATGGCTTTCACTTTGGCAGGGTCTACTTGAATACCTTTGTCGCTCACGACGAAGCCTAGCAATTTTCCAGATCTCACCCCGAAGGTGCACTTGTTCGGGTTCAACCTCAGCTTGTACAACTTCAACCGGTCAAACAGCTTCTGTAGATGGTCAAGGTGTTCCTCCTTAGTTTGGGACCTTGCAATCATATCGTCGACGTATACTTCGATCTCATGATGGATCATATCATGAAATAAAGCAACCATGGCACGTTGGTAGGTTGCCCCAACATTTTTCAACCCAAAAGGCATGACCTTGTAACAAAAGGTGCCCCACTGAGTGACGAAAGTGGTCTTCTCCATGTCTTCAGGAGCCATCTTGATCTGATTATAACCGGAGAAACCGTCCATGAAGGAGAATACCTTATGTTGAGCAGTGTTGTCAACCAGAACGTCGATGTGAGGCAGAGGGAAGTCATCCTTAGGGCTCGCCCTGTTCAAATCCCTGTAGTCAACACACATTCGGACCTTACCATCTTTCTTCGGCACTGGAACCACGTTGGCAACCCACTGAGGGTAAGAAGTTACTGCTAGAATACCGGCGTCAAACTGTTTCATAACCTCAGCTTTGATTTTCTCGGACATCTCTGGACGCATACGGCGAACCTTCTGTTTTACCGGAGGGCATTCTTCCTTGGTAGGCAAGTGATGAACCACAATGTCAGTATCCAACCCAGGAATATCCTCGTAAGACCAGGCAAAGATTTCCACGTAGTCATGCAGCATCTGAATCAACCGTTGTTTCACACTGGACTCCAGATTGGCACCAATCTTGACTTCCTTTCTGTCTGTCTCAGTACCCAGATTTACCGTTTCCACTGGCTCTTCATGTGGCTGAATGGACCTCTCTTCCTGGAGTAGAAGTCTTGCAAGCTCACCAGGCACTTCACAATCATCTTCACCTTCGTCTTCGGCTAAGTTGATCGGATTTTCGAAGTCATAACTGGCAGTAGCAGAGTCGTTACCAGTGAGATCCAGAGTGGATTGGGACCTGTATATGTGAGTGTGTGTAAATAGCTGCTTTGCAATATATAATAAAGAAAGACAAGGAGCGCAAGATTTTAAATGCAAAAAACGTCCAATGCTTTTATTAATGATATATGAAAATGACACACAAAAGCCCTCACAAATGAAGCCACGGTGCCCCGGGTAAGACACCGGGCCATAAAGTTTCATAAGATTGTTTGTTACAAATTCAAAACAAAGGAGTTTATTACTGAGTGACAAAAGTAACAGGGACGAAGTCTTTCGCAGTCCAGTTGTTCGGTCCACCGTTGGTCGTAGGTTAGATCCAGCTGTCGAACTCAGATTCCTCTACGTCATCCTCAATGGCATTTACTCCCGAGTTGCTGATGAACACAGGAGGTCTTCCAATCCTTGCACGACGAACAGCCCTCTGAGCTTCTGCAGTGAAACCCAAACCAAACTTGTCAGTCTTCTGCGTGAAATCAGGAAGTCGGCCCCAGTTTGCATACTCACCCTTCTCAACAACAGCCCGGGCATCCTTTAAGGAAGCCATCTTCAAAGGAGGATCTTCAATCACAGTCTCAGCTGACGCCAGTGTCGGAGGAACCTCTTCAAAGTGCTGGAATGGAGTCTCAATGAACTCCCCATCCATTTCTATGTACCAGAACGAGTTAAGGTGGCTGACCATGTATTCTTCCTCCCCCTGAACTATCACAATCTTCCCTCTGACCGGGTATTTCAGCTTCTGATGTAGTGTGGAGGTCACAGCTCCAGCTTTGTGGATCCATGGGCGACCCAGCAGACAAGAATAGGATGGTCGGATGTCCATCACATAGAATGTAGAATCAAAGACCTGCGAACCAACTCTGATTGGAATATCAACCTCTTCGTGCACCATCCTTTTAGACCCGTCAAAGAATCGGACAACAATGTTACTTGGCTTGAGCTCCAAACCCTCGCAATCTAACCTGTCTAGAGCTTTCTTGGGCAATACATTCAACGAGGAGCCAGTGTCAACCAACACATGTGCAAGAGTAGTGCCCCTGCATTCAATGGAGACATGCAGGGCATCGTTATGGTTCTTCCCTTTAGCAGTCAGATCAGGGTCAGAGAAACCCAGACCATTATCAGCGGTTAAATTGGCCACACAATCGGTAAATTGATCAGCTGATGTCTCTTTTGACACGTGGGCCGTCCTCAGGAAGGTAATCAGAGCCTTGGCATGGGCCTCTGAACACAACAACAGTGATAGCATAGAAATTTTGGATGGGGTGTGCCCCAGCTGCTCAACTACATTAAAATCACTCTTCTTGATAATCTTAAGAATCTCTTCCATCTCCTGTTTGGAAGCTTCAACATTGGTGGTCTTTGGCGCCTCCGTCCGGGCAGGCATATCAGTAGCGATCCCTTTGCCCCGAGCATCAGATGACTCGGCAGCAGGGGTAGAAATAGGAACTTGATCAGGAAGGGAAGTAGGCACACTTGCAGGTGTGATGACAATAGGTCTCTGGATTATTGGTGGCGCAATATCTGGTGAGAAAAGTCTGCCACTGCGGGTGACTTTAGCAGGCCTGGTGATGTTGCTGACGCCGGTACTAGTATCAAACTCTTGTTTTACTCCAAGAACATAAACATTTTCCCCATAGTGCCAAGGGACAGCTTTGTCGGATGTATAGGGGATGGTCCCCGGAACAGTGATGATTATAGGTGCAATCTTCTGAGCAGGCATGATTTTGACAGGCTTCCTTGATGGAGCCTTGGGAGCATTATTGAAAATGGTAACAATGGACACTTCTTCAGTAGGGGTAGCAGGAACAGCAATCTTCTCGAACAGAATCTCTTTATTATCCATCAGGTTTTGGATACATGACTTCAAAGATGGGCAACCAGCAGGTGAAACAGAACATAGACGGCAACCTTTACTACATCCCAGAAATAAATCGGCTAGAAACAGGTTCCTTTTAACAGTCAACAACGGAGTAACAATCTCGTCCACAGAAGCTACATACAGGTCGTCCTCAACAGCATTCACTCCATGCTTGGGCATGGGAGCAGTCACAACATTGGGCCTTTCGGGCGCCTCGAACTCTATCTCTTTAGCATCAATTAGGTCCTGAACCTTATTCTTTAGGGCCCAACAATCATCCGTAGTATGCCCCGGGCTGTCAGAGTGATAAGCGCAGCGGGCGTTGGGACTGTACTTTGGAGATGTTGTGTTTACAACCTTCAGAGCTTCTTTTATAGTCACCAGATTAGTTGTCAGTAGCTGTGGCAATATCTGGGATAAGGTCATGCTGAGCCGAGTGAACTGCCTTCTGGGTCTCTCACCCCTTTGTTGGTTGTGATGCTGAGGAGCAGCAGCAGCCTTTGAAATAACCACCGCGTTGACAGCTTGGCGGCGTTCCGGTTTATTCTGTCTCCTTGAACCATAGACAACACTAGATTCCTTCTTGAAGGGCTTCTTTTCAGTGCTCGAGGAGGCACCTTTCTGTATCTTCCCAGACTTGATACCAGCTTCTATTCTTTCACCAGTCAAGATAAGGTCTGTAAACCCGGCAGAAGAATTCTCGATCAGATGGTTGAAGAACGGACCAGACAGGGTCCCCAAGAACATATCCACAAGTTCACGGTCAGTCAAAGGTGGTTGCACCCTTCCAGCCAGGTCTCTCCACTTTTGAGCATACTCCTTAAATCCTTCACCCGTCCCTAGTGACATACCTTGGAGTTGGGTACGCGTGGGAGCAAGGTCGGAATTATATTGATACTGCTTATAAAACGCAGTAGCCAAATCCTCCCAGTTACAAATACTAGCTCCATCCAGCTGATAGAACCATTCGAGTTGAGTCCCTGAAAGACTATCCTGGAAGAAATGGATCCAAAAATTCTTGTCAGCTGTATAAGGTTGGATCTTCCTTACATACGATCGGAGGTGTAGCTTAGGACAGGAAGCTCCGTCGTACTTTGTAAAAGCGGGTGCCTTGAACTTATGGGGAATCACCACCCCAAAGGATAAGCCTAGGTCTCCAAAGTCCAACCCGGGCACATTTTGTATCTCCATAGCACTTAAGCGGTCCTCCAGCTGTTTGTACCTGTCCTCAGCAGGAGGGTACTGTTCTTCATCATAATTTGTCTCGTTGTCGGAGACCACGGGACTAGGAACCCTTCTCTCTTGTGGACTGTCTTTGCCTACAGATGAGGTAGTCAGCTCAACCTCATTCTGTAATCCATTCCCAAATCTGCGTCCAGTGTTGAACAAGGCAGTCCTCTTCTTCTTCTTCTTCTTCAGAATCAAGGTCTTCAACTCCTGTTGACCCTTGGCTAGGCTCATAACCAACTCTTGGAACTGGGCGTTCTGGGCCTGGAGGGCCTTGATAGCTTGTTCAGTGGAAGGTTCAGAAGTCATGATGATTGCTGAAATAAACAGCGAAGAAGATAAGTGGCCTGTAGAAGGGGTACCTGTTATGCATATGATGGCATGAAATGCGTATGTTTTATGTATGCAATGTTTTCAAGGATCTCGCAGGGTAAACAAAGAAACTTGTTAGAATTTGAATCTTGCGGCTTGATTGAAGGAACTTCATGTTGCTGAGAATCCTTCTTCAAGAGTCAAGCTCACCATATCGAGTGGGTCATAGCCCCTGACTCAAGTCATCATGTTTTGATCTCCAAACAAACTTTGGCTAGAGGAAAATAAATCCCCTTTGCCCCTTGCTAGACAGTTGGTTCATTATGACCTGCATCACAAACCCTTGAGATCCTTGAAATGGGTTAGTCTTTATGCAGGATGCATGCAATGTTATGATGTTATGATGTTATGATAAAGGCACACCACAAGTATTCACAAAAGGCAAACATGATAAGGCACACAAATCACACAAAAGAGCCCTTAGATTACAGGCTGGCATGAAGTTTAGGTACTACCCTCTTTCAGTTTCAGTTGGTTAAGACCTGTCCTAAAAAATAGTAACCAGGTTCTAGAGGATCTCAATATCACTGACTACCCTCAATCGGTCATAACTCCAGCTTAGCAACCTTTTCTTGCAGCCGAAATCATCGCGAGAGTTTAGCCTCAATGAGTGTAGCATACTGCTACTGTTCTATGGCCAAGTTGGGTCAATTTAAGGTTCTAAGGTCAGTTGGTGCTTAATGACTCCTCATAAGACCCATATTCTCCTCATTCCAACACAAGGGATATCGGTACAGACCAAGGTGTCACACCAATGTAGCTACTGCTTCACCAGTGTCGGTCTACGCCGGACAGGTCCCTCACAGTTTATTGCTACTTACCTAAAGGGTATTCCCCAGATCAGGGTTAGGATCTATAAAACTCCGATGCAAGCCCACAAAATTAAAGCATACAAGGCATACAATTGAAAACATAGAATGATCTAATCCTAAGGTACACCTCACTTATTAATCTCCCCAGCAGAGTCGCCAGTTCTGTGATCGGTGGAAATAGAACTGACTGTTTTTTAATTTTGGTTCGCGAAATGTCGCGGTAAGCAAGAGTCTCCACCATCTTTTATTTTCTCCAACAAGTAAAAGACAAAATCACAGCAAAATTCCTTTTCGAGATGTTTCTCGATTCGGGAGGTAGATTATAGAAAGGGAAGGTGTTAGCACCCTTACTATCCGTGGTTATCCACGGGCTGTCAGGTACTTGCTCACTATGTTTTCAAAAATGTTTTGCTTTTCTTGTGTTTGTGGGTTTTGAAAAAAAGTTTGTTTGAAAACTTTGTTTTAACTCTTGTATCAGTCCTCAAGAGTGTATGAAGTGTTTGTTTGAAAAATTTTGTCGGAAAAGTGTAGGTGCGAAAAGTTGGTTTGTTTTGAAAGAGCAAGTACCTTAGAACCTCTACCTACTCAAAAGAAATTAAGTTGTGTAAATGTCCTTTAGACAGTACTATCCCACTATTGAGAAGTGGGTAGCACCGTCTTGGGAGTTTTTTGGGTCAATTCGATTATATGGGACATGTGGTCACTAAAGCAATAGTAGGACGCCTTAGCGGTAACCCTAATGTCCTAGATCCTTTTTATCCGAGGCAACCGTTTCGAGGCAACTTGGATCTTTAGACAAGAGGGCGACCTCTAAAACACCTTATACTCAATGACCACGTCGAGGCAACCAAGTGAGGCGTACCCTAGGAGTGGTATGTGAGAGTGTGTCAGGATTTAGTTAAGTTATCTTTGTACATGTTATGGTGAGCTACGTTTTGATTTTAATTTCAGAGATAATTCTTGTCATGCATAGCCTAGTTAACATACATCTAGCAGTTAAATATTGCGGAAAATAAAGCTAAACTATTACAAGGCGTCGGGTATTTACATCGCCAAAAACAAATCCTTGAAAAGTAAATTGCGGGAAATTAAATGAAAGCGATAAAAAGTCCTAATTACGCTATTACATTCCCGGAGCAATTACATAAATATGATCAAAAAATAATATGCGCGAATAAAAATTGAATCGGAGAAGTCCTTAGGGTTTTGACCCTTTTTGAGAAAGAAAGAAGTTTTGGTTGTTATTTTTGCATTAATTAATATTAAACCTAAAACTAATTAATTAATTAAAAGAAAAGAAGTATTTTTTAGTTTTTTAATGTTTTAAGGAAAATAAAATAAAATAAAATAAAACTTGTCAAGAAAACCCTAATTCTATGTTAATTTTATTTATTGTGAAAAAAAAGTATTGAAATTAAACTAATTAAAAGACTAAATTAATTAATTATATTTATTTACAAAAATAATAAATTAAAGTGAAATTAATAAATAATAATAATAATAATAAAATATTACATTTTTAGTTTTCTGAATTTTTATTATGGAAAAAACTAATTATGTTAATTAAATAATGATGATAATAATAATTAATAAAAGAAAATAAAAAGGAAAAGAAATAAACTTGTGGGGTGATGGCCCAAAGAGGAGGTTGATTTGGAAATTTCTGGCCCATTAACCTCAAGCCCTTTTGACTTTCTGACTCCTCCATGCGCATGGTTGACTGGGAGTACCATGATCATTCAACTCTGACCACTGGATTTGTGCCTGGAGCCACATGGCGCTTGGATGTTTGGAGGTACATGGTAAACCTGCTTTTGAAACCTGCATGTGATCATGTGAAGAAAAAGAACAAATAATTGTTTTGGGGGACCTGGGATTCGAACCCAGGTCCCAAAGCTTACAAGCCAATGCCTTAACCACTCCAACCACCTGCACGCTTTTGATAATATAATAACAAGTAAATATAATATATAAAAATAAATTCATATGCTAAAAAAGAAAAAATAACGCGCGTGTTTTTGAATAAGCCAATGGAGTATCAACACCTAGTCATCTTCTTCCTTCGTTCTTGCAAAACATAAATAGATAGCGGGGGTTTTTAACCCCCACAATATGCAGCGACGAAAAATAGCGACTAGCCCTGTGGTTGATATAAAAGTTTCGCGAGGGTTGGTTTATGTTCGTCTGATTCTTATGATTTCAACCATATGCCTCAGGAGTTCTAATTTTTCCTGTATTGTAAAGCCCCAAATTCACAACTCATGAACCCTAGAAATCGTCCATGGTAACTTTTGATTGATGGCGTTTTAATCCAATTCAGTTATACCATCAGCTTCATATGATTACTAGCAATGCAAAACAAACAAGAAATCATGTTAAATATGCATGAATCAAGCTGTATGATTCTGAAAATAAAAAGCAAACCGTGGTTCTGTAGGTATCGATTCTGTTAGCTTTAAGGCCTGAATTGGATTGCAAATTATCCCTGGGACCTCCTGCAATGTATTAGAACCAATAAAACCTTTTGAATCGCCCTCAAAAGCCAAAGTCAGTTTGCAATTTTCTTGAGTTTTTTTCAATATGCTAGGGTCTGTTTCTGCAGCTTTCTCACGTGTGTGGCATTAGGGTTAGCTTGTACATATATAAAGGAATGAAATTAGGTCACAATCTTGAGCCAAAATCCATGGAATTGATGATTGAATATTTGATTGAAAATCAAATCTTTTTGCATTTCCATGATTGAATAAAGTTGCCAATTTTGGAGATTTTTGCATATTTGATTTGTACACGAAATTGCCAGTATATCTTGACCATATTTGCTTCACAAAAAGATTGAAAAACCACATCTTTGTATTTTCCTACAATTTAAATTAATTAAATGAATTAATATTGATTAAAAATCCAATTAATTAATAAAAATAAGAAAATAAATTCAATTATGCTTGATGGGTCGTGCATAAGTCATGGATAAAGTTTCAAGAAGAGATTTGAGGCCCATTAGCAAAAATGAGGTGTTTTGAGCAAAGTTGACTTTTGCAAATTCACAAAAATTTCCCAACTTCTCTAATGCATATCTTGCTCAATTTTGATCATATGAACATGTTCTGTGACATTTTGGAAAGGTATTGAAGTCCTATAACCAATGCCTTTGGTCCCATGTCATTTGGATTTACCAATCTCAAGTTATGGTCTTTGAATTAAAATGCATTTTTGTTGACTTTTGAATTTGACCTATAATGTAGAAATTGATAACTTTTTGTGAGAGCATTTCTTGGACTTGGAGTGTGAAGATGGATTGTAGGAAATGTCACCCCCTTCAAAATGCGAATTGTATGGGATTTTTCTGATGAACCATGAAAAAGTTATGCCCTGGTCAAGATACAGTTGACTTTTCTACTGTCCAAAAATAGTAACTTTTTGCATCTTGATGATTTTTGAGCCATCCTTGTGGAATCATGATCAAGACTTGATCAAATGATGATTGTTAACTCAAAATAAGATGGTGACCAAAAATTCTGACTTTTGACTGTAAAATGACCATTTTGCCCCTGTAGTTGACTGTGGATCAAATGGAGCTTTTGACTGTGCAAATTGGCACTGTGAGTCTTGAGACTTGGCATGTAGGTGCTTGAGAATGTATATGGGCCTATGATACTTGAATGAACCATTGAAAACCCCAAATTCCTTGAAAGAACCAAAACCCTAATTTCAGTTGTCTTAGGAGGTGGTCTGACTGTGCAACCCTTTGAGCAATCTTGAACCATTTGAAGATGGTTCTTGACAAACCTTGAAGAATATGGGAGGGCAAATTTTGGGGTACAACAATAGGTAAGTACCCTCTTGAAGTTTTAGTTGGTTCAACTTATCCTAAAAGAAGTAATCGGGTTCTAGGAGCCTCAATATCACTGATCTTTCTTCATCGGACATTGTTTTAGCTCAAGCATCCAAATTGTGGCCAAAATATCCTGAAAGTTTGATCTCAATGAGTGTAGTATTGAGTATCAACCAACTTTAGTCTTGCACCAAATCCAACTATCTCACTAATTTCTAATGGCCAAATTTTTCAACTAAAGTTCTACAGTCAGTTAGTGCTTCATGATACCACACATCAGCTTTGTATTCTCCTTGACTAGACTCAAGGGACACCGGTACCAATAAATGTGTCACGCTAACTTAGACATGGCTTCAACCATGTCCGTATTACACCGCATAGTCCCCACGATCTATTGATACTTACCTAATATGCCCCAGATCTGGGTATAGGATCTATACAAGAAATAAACCCAAGCATAACCCACAAATGTAAAGCAAACAAGGAAAATAAGTAAAGCAAATAAAGGTGATCTAGATCTTAAGGTAACCCCACTTATAGTTTATATTTCCTCAGCAGAGTCGTCAGTTCTGTCATATGGTGAGAGATCTGACTTGGGTGTTATGCGTTTTATCACAAATGTTGCAGATAACAAGAGTCACCACCTTTTCATTTATCCAATAAAGGAAAGGGTGAAAAGAACGGGAAAGGCCTTTTGAGAATTTTCTTGAGTTAGGGGGGTAGGTTACGAAAAGGGAAGGTCTTAGCAGCATTTTCATCTATAGTTATCTACGGGCTCTTAATTACTAGCTCACTTTGAAATTCTTTATGTTTGTGTAAGTTTGAAAATGTTTTGAAGATGTTTTAAAAGTGGTAATTTTGTAATGATTCTCGCATCGTTGAGAATTTATAAAAAATGTTTGTTTTCAGAAAAATTTTGAAGACGCCTTAGTGCGGAAATTTTTTGCAATGATTCTCGTATCATTGAGAATGTATACAAAATGTTTGTTTTGAAAATATTTGTTGAAAATGGAGTGTTTGAAAAGATGTTTGTTTTTGAAAGTGTGAAGTGTGAAAATGGTTTTAGGTTCTGAGCAAGCAATTTCGAGCAATCTACCTACTCAAAAAATCTTTGTTATTTTCCTCCTCCTTTAAATAGTGCTACTCTACCATTGGTTGGTAGGGAGCCATATCATTTGATGTGTGGGACGGGCGTGGATCATCGTACAATCATAGAAGGAAACTTGTAATATATTTTAGCAATTGTCGTAAGGGATTAAGATCGTTTATCAAAGGCAACATCGAAGGGACTACGATCTTTTAATCGAGGGTCTTTGCTAAAATATCCCACATTCGAGGGACATGACTGTTTAAATCCGAGGAAATAAGTGTGGGTTACCCTAGAGGTGCATGTGTGCAAAGTGTGTTTGATTCAATTATTTATCTTGAATTAGGGTTGTCTAAGTTTGAATTTAAATCTTGTCATACAAACCCTAATTACTAATAATAATAAGGAAAGCGATAAATCACAAAATTTAAATGTCCTACGCTATTACAACATTTTGGGAATGGGGATACATGTTTGTGAATACGGAGAATAAAGCAATAAAGCCCTAATTATCTATTACAAACCATTGAATATGAGTAATAATAAAATGTACAAGAATGTAAAGAGAAAAGAAATTGTTTTTCTAGGGTTTTTTTATGGAGAAAAAGGTTTTATAGTTAACCTAATTAGACTAATTAATTTTACTTACAAAAGAAGTTAATTAATTATTAACAAGACCTAAAATCTAATTTTATTGAAATTAAGAAGAAAATTAAACCTAAGTCTAAATAATTTGTTTAGAAAATAATTTGAATGTTAATACTAATATCAATTTGTAAAAGAAATAATAAAACTAATTTAATAAAATAAAATATTTACATTTAAATATTTTTAATTTAATTATTTAAGAAAATATATTTTTATATTTTTGGGTTAAATAAAATTAAATAAATAAATGAAATATAAAAAATGTAAAGAAAAAATGAAAAGAAATTGGCTGGGGTGTTTGAAAAGTAAAGAGGAGGTTAAAGGTAGCAAAAGGCCCAAAATAGTTTTTTTTTGTTTGAGTCAAAAACCAAAATAAAATAAAAAGATAAATGGGCATGCACTGTTAGTAAAATGGGGGGTGTGAGATCAAAAATAAAAGGCCCAAACAGAAGGGTCCAAGCGCCTGTATGGATCATGTGTGACTGGATTTTGAGGGTGCACCATGGGCTTGCTCATGTGATGCGTTGGATCTGCTTGTCCAATGATCAGATGGTGTAGAGGAGAGGAACACAATGCGCGCTTTTACTTTGCTTGTACCTGATTAGTATGAAATAAATATGAAAAGAACAAAATGTCCCTCGCCTGGCTCGAACCCATGACCAGTCGTAGGAATGCTTTATACGCGTACGCTCTGCTACTGGGGTGGCTGTTACATCTGGTAGTAATGCAACTTGCACTAAATTTAAAATAAACTTAATCCTGATTATAACTTCATCTTCTTCCTCGCGCCATCCCCTTCATCACCATTTTTGAATTTCTGATCTTGCTCATTTCTGAACTATTTTTAAAAGTGTAAACATGAAACTTGCTCCATTTTTCAACACGAATTCAACCATGTAAATAACTAAAGCTATAAATCAAAGATGAACACGAATTTTGCTTGGTACCAAATAAAACCTAATTTTTTCCAGAAAGTTCAACTTCAAAATTCACATCACCCAGGCAACATAAATGAAAACTAAAGGCATGGTTAGGTTCAGGGCAATGATGTCTACATTTTTCATTCACAAAGTAATCATTAATGATGCTTGTAGAGAGAGTTCAAAGTTGAGAAAATTTACCTCAAAACTGGAAATCGTGTATGGATTTTGAGCACCCCTGGAAGAATGGTGATGATCTGGATAGCTTCATTAGACTCTTAGGAAGCTAATGCAACTCTTACTTTATGCTGAAAGCGCCTGAATCGTGCTGGAGAAGTCAAGTTGCAGGTTTGAAAATTTGGAAATGGAGGATGATGAAGATGAAGTTACATTGCTGAAACAGGGATGAGGATGAGTTATATATGAGGTATGGAAGCTTTGTGATTGATTAAAAGTGAAAACACACGAGTGGATTGTGAGATTGGTATTCAAAGTCAGAAATGATAAGTTATGGAGATTTTTGTGAAAATTCTAGTTTGAGGGAGTTTGAGAGGGTTAGAGGGCGTGTAAACCCGCGTGTTAGCTTGCAAATGACTTCTCTTTTTATAGACAAAAGTTTTGGAAGCTTGAGGTATTCAGAAGTTAAGAATCACATGTTATTGTTATGTGACTTGATTTTGAAGCAAACTTGGAATTCATGGTTTCAATGTGAAGTACAAGGGCTTGGTTAACAGGTTGTAGATGGTTGCTTCTTAGCCTTGACATTGTGTATTCTCAGAAGAAACAAGTGCAAGGCTCAAGGAGAGTGTAATTTGTGATTAAAGCTACTTTTCCAAAATGGCAATGTTACCTTTGTGCCAAAAATGGATTAATCAGTTGGACAATGGCTCAAATGCTTGGACAATGGCTCAATCAGTTGTGTAAACAATTAACTATGGAGTGATTTTCAAGTTAGAATCCTGCAAAGCAAGATTTATGCAACATGGCTTGAGATTTGATCAAGTGTTCTTCATGAAAATGCCTTGTAATTCAAGAATGGATGCTCAACTTCTTCTCTTCGATTCTCCTAGCTCAAGCATGATCTCTTCAAGTTCTTGGAAATTTTGGAAAGCTTGAAACATTTTCTACATCCTTTATGTTAACCATTTTGGCTAAATCATCTTGGAACTTGGTGAAAATGTTCCAAGAAGTTGGGACAAAAAATCTGCCTAACTTGATGAAAATTTCACTAAGTGTTTTTTCTAAAACGGCATGACTTCGTGGGCCTATATCTTAAAATACAAGCATTTTTTTGGACATCAAACCTAAGGGAAAAAGTTGTAGAATTCATCAAGATCTACAACTTTCATTTTGAAAGATTTCCTTGAATTATCTTGCATCTTGGTGAAAAATTGCCATGAAGTAGTGAAATTATCAAGGTTAAAAACACTTTGAATTTTTCTAAGTATTAAAAATATTGACTTTTTGTTGACTTTCTTGACTTTCTTGATTCTTGATGATCAAGTTTGATATTTTTTAATGTCTTGATGAATCTTGATCTTTGAAATTCAATGTTGACCAAAAAGTCAAAGTTTGACTTTTTGTGTATCAGTTAACTTTTCATCAGTTGATCCAAAATTTAACTACCAGCCCCTTTGATTTTCATAAATGATTTGAGCCTTGAAATTAGGTAAACATTTTGTGTTTGAGTCCTTGATATCATTCTCCAAGTCATTAGGTCATATACTAGGTCAAAAGTCAATGATAAGTCATTCTCAATCAAAATCCTAATTTTGACAATTTTGCCCCTTTGATGTTTTGAATGCTTTTCTTGAGGAATTGGGATCAAACCTTGATAAATTGATAAATATGACTTGAAAATGTTGATATTGGCCAAATATCATGAAGCTTGACTGTATGTTGACCACAATTGACTTTTTACCCAATTCAGCTGATTTTCAGTCATCTGAGCAATTGACTGAGCAAATTTGTGGTGCAAGACTTGAAACTTAGTATGAGTAATCTTGGAGACCTATAATGAACCATGAAAGTCATTTGAAGCATCAAAATTCCAATTGTCCTTGAGAAAACCAAAACCCTAATTTGTGGGTTCAGTGCTTAGGAGGTGAGCTTGCCTGATCAACCCTTGAGAACCCTTGAGTATTTGAGGTATTTTGGTGAGAGATGTCTTGAGAAAAGTGTGGGAAAATTTTGGGGTACAACATTTGTATTGAATTAATCCATTTGTATTCACTCATTAATGTTTTTCTTTCCTTTTTGATACTTAACTCTTGTTAAATAAAGCAAAAAAAAAACCTATGGAGGGAGGATGATGAGAACTATACCAAAAATCTCAAATGGTGTGCTTTTGAGTAAAACCCTGCTGACGATGTACAGGATTTGTTTCAAATTTCCAAACATCAGAGATATAAGGGAGATAAACCCTCTTCAACCCCTTTGAGCCTTGAAGTAGGAGTTTCTTTTCTGTTCAGAAAAAACCCTCACATTTAACCCTGGGCAGAGTAGATTCCAGTTAATTTGATCGAGCATTTAGAACTCATCAGGAGTGTGAATCTAAGGATACAACAATGGCTATCCATCAAAAGGCTGAGGAAAGTCAAAACCGCAATGGTTAAACCTCATCTATCAACAGCGTGCACCAAAGAGGACGATATCCCAGTGGGTATCTGTCGCACATCAAAAGGTCAGTAGATGACAATACAATAATGGTTATCCCTCATCTACCAAGGATTGATACAACCATAATTCCTACAGTCAAGTCAAAAACGACTTGAAGTCACACGACATGTTCAAAAAGAAATAAAAGGTAATATGGAAATAATGACAAACGAAAAAGACAAAAAGCCCCTCTAAGTCGAAACTTGAAAACCAAGTCGCTTAGGAAAGAGTCAAGGCATCCCGCTGGACTTCAGAGTCAAATTCAAAAGGAAACTTGTCCAGGAAAAATTTAGGGAAAGCGAAAAGCGCAAAAAATGAAAAAGGATTACAAAAAAATCCTCAGCAAAGAACAAAGTCGTGTGACCAGAAGCACAAAAGAAGGATGAGAAAGTGAGTGAATGCATGTCCAAAAAACCTCGATTGACTCCTCAACCATAAAAAACTCTTCTCGAGAGATTAGTGCTCGCATCGAGTTAACTGAATCTAGTGTTGGAGAACATCATGGAGAATGGGTGGGTACCAAATATTTTGGGCCTCAAATCCTTTTTTCTAAAAACTGTGAACTAGGCCACGTTACAACCCCGAAAAGTCCTAACTGAAGCATGGGTTAATTCAAAAGCAAAATTGTAATGATAGTACGGTAATCTGACTCCTAGGAGGCTTGCTAAAACTTTTGAGTTGGTATCACACCATATTTTTACTTTCTTTTCTACAAGAAAAATTTATGTTTCGACATCTTTTCAATAAAAGTTTTTTAAACTTCAAGACAAACGTGAGTATTGCATTAGAATTATCATTCTTAGAATAAACATTCTCTGTATATGAACAAGTGCTTAAACATCAAGTAAGCTTGCATAATGAGCATCAGATGGAAGTTTGATTATCTCGAGGGACAAATTGCTTCAAGATATGTTGAAGCGCAAATCATTTTTGAAAATGACCTTAATCTGGGGAAGACCTTCTATTGACCCCGTTGAGTAAAAGGAGATCAGTTTCCGAAGCAAATTGTGTAAGAAGTATGATTGTCAATAAGTCTCCATTGAGAAAAGGTGTATCACTTTCAGTTGGTCCTGAGGGGCCTATTTCTTCAAGTATTTGTTGTAGAACGGAGCAATTAAAGTTGAGAAGTACGGTTGTGTACTAACCTATTATCAAGACGTAAGTCAATTACCCTAAAGGTATGATGTCTTCAAAATCCTCAAGTTTCTCATCCCTCAGTGAGAATGAGGTAAAGGAAATGGTTTGTTGAATTTCTATTGAGTAGGGGCAAGTTATTTTTAGTGATAATGCTTCGTCGGGAAAAGATGAAGGTGTCTCATAGTTTGAGTTCCTTAAGGGGCCAAAACGTGTGAATACTTTGTTGAGTAAGTGTCCAGCCAATCTGAGGCACTCAAGTCGGGATTTGATCCCTCAAAGTACAGTCAAATTGGGGCAGTTACGCCAAGATTCGAAGAATCTCTCAAAGTGTTGATTAATACGGGGCGCTCTCCCAAGCATGGTTGAAACCATATCCAACTTCAGTTATCTAGGAGCCGTGCTCCAAAAGTTCATAACACTAGGGTTGTTTATCTTGATGGTACATATCTCAGAAAGTCCTCTCGAGGAAAGTCTTTCTCAAAAGTCCTACAGACTGGGGCAAGGCATTATGCAAGGTAATTCCTCCACTTCAGAGTTGACCAGGTTAAGTCCATTCACAGGCTAAACAACTTGTGAATTTGAAGAGCGGGAAGTCAAGATCGTTATCCTCAGCTCGTCAGGGATGTAAATCCATGTATTGGTGTTCCCCCATCAAAAGCCAGAGACCTAAGTTCAGGTTGTTGGCATTATTTGATAGAAGTCAAGGATTATTATATCCAACTGAGCTTAGGATTATTATCCTCAACCGAGATTAGGATTTAATTCCTGGTCGTGGGTTTTCTTCAGCAAAAGTCAGAAGATGGCATTCTATCCTTTGAGTTCCCAGCATATATCCCCGCTTCGGTACCTTAAATATAGTAATCATCATTGCATTGCATTGCATTGCATTGCATATTCTAAAAGTGTGTAGCATTTCCATTGATTTGGATCATTACTCTAAAAATAAAAATCTCAAACATGCATTGAAGCATAAGCGAGATTAAAGTCTTTTTTAGGCACCCTTTGTATCTCCGAAGAGATTCTATCAATCAGAAATCCCAAGTGGTATTCTCTGCAGGTTTTCCTCAAGACGTATTCTTGTTGTTTCTATTTGCAAGCATTCTTGACCTCGTGTCAGTTTCTCACAAATCAACAATATTTACCAAGCGTCTTGCTTTTTGAAAACTCTTGTTGCAGTATTTTTGCCCGTGTTTGCCTTTACGATTAGAGTGCGAGTAAGATTCGGTGTATAACTTTTCTTGCTTCTTAAATATTTGAGTACCCATACTTGGTGTGTGGTAATTCAGATAATTTCCACTCTTGAAGAATTATACTGCACCTTTACCCTGGGGGATAATGTAGTTCTTGTGCTTTTGCAAACATCAATACCCTCTTAAAAGCCCAACTTAGGTTGGCAATCCTTGTCTAGAGTCCCCTTCGAATGGAACCCCTGAAATCCACCTTAGTCTATGTTGTACCCCAAAACGTTCTTCTAGGGTTCTCAAATGCTCAAGGATTCTAAAGAGTTGATTAGACAAATTCTTCTCCTAAGCAATGGGTCCATAACTAGGGTTTCATCTTGCACCAGGAATAATGGGTTTAAAAGGTCTTAAATGGTTTTCATGGTTCATCACAGGTCTTCAATAGTGCTCATGTAAAGTTTCAAGTCTTGCATCATAAGTTTGCTCAGTCAATGGCTCAGATGATTGAAAGTCAACTTTATTGGGTAAAAAGTTAACCATGGTCAACTTACAGTCAAACTTCAAGATTTTTAGTCAACATCAACATTTTGAAGTGATATTTATCATTTTATCAAGGGTTGATCATGATTCCTCAAGGAAAGCCCTCAAATCATCAAAAGTTAAAAGTTACCAAATTAGGGTTTCCTTAGGAGAAGTCAACTGAACTTTGACCAAGCATAACTTTCACAAGCTTCATCAAATTTTCCCTAACCAAAACCCATTTTGAAGGAAATTCAATTCTCTACAACTATTTATATGATCAAGTCCAAAACATGCTTCATTTGAAAGATATGAGCTAATACATTATAGGTCATTTCAAAAGTCAACAAAAAGACACTTTTTATCAAGGCAACTTACATCAAGATAAAGTCTCCAAATGCAAAAATGATAAAAAGAGAAATTGTAGAGCACATCTTGAGCTTTCCAAAAATTCTAATATCACCTTTAAATGATGAAAATTGAGCAAGTTATAAGTTGCACATGTTGGGAAATTTTTGAGAAATGCATGAAATCTCAATTGAGCAAATTTGTGATTTTGGGCTATTGGGCCTAAGTTTTGGAATTCAAATGTGTTCATGATATGCTACAGGACTCCTAAAACCATCCCCATGGTTTTCATGATTTTTATTTCTTTTATTTGAATTTTTATTCATCTAAAGCAAAATTAAATCAAAAAACAAATATGTGACTAATGGGCCTAGGCACATAGTTGAGTTCTTGCATCAATTGAGGCCCAAAATACACATAACAAACATGCCAAAATCGTGAAAACATATTGGGAACAAGAATCTTCAAGTTTGGAATGTTTTATAACAATTTTGGAAAGATTTCAATGTGTTTTTTTATAATGAATTGTGACATGATGGTACAAGATTCTTGTCTTGTTCTTGTTCCATTTCATTCCTCTATAAATACATGTAATACTCAAGTGCAAAGGACACAAAAGGCTGCTCCCAAAAAATACTCCAAAATTTTCAAAATTCTCAAAACTAGGACAAGCTGTAAACTCTAGTTGTAGCCACGATCAAAACAAATCAGCCTTCACATTCACTTCTAAGAGCATTATAGGGTAAGTTTGGATCATTTATAATGATCCAAAGAGTATGAAATGAGCATACATGCTACACCGTTTTTCTTAATTTCTTGCAAATTCATTTTTTTGTTTTCATTTTGTTTTATTGCATACTACCACCACTAATGAACTTCTGAGGTACAATAATGCAGAATATATTTTTGCTATTACTTTCCAATCTTTGTAAGTTTATCATATAATGATAAAATTCCATTTTTCAAACACCAAGTACGCATGGTTCAGATGGCAAAGGATGGAGACTGTAAATAGAAGGGTGTGGGTTCAAACCCCAGCGCATGCACCTTTCTTTTCTTCTTTTCAATACTTTTAACCCTTTTCTATTTTTCTTTTTCATTTTGTCTAATTAATTTAGTTTTTATTTTTAATCATTTTCTTTAATAAATAAAATCACAAAAAATTATAGTAAAATCAGAAATAGACTTTTAATAGGTTAATTTAATTTATAGACAATATTTTTTTAATTAATTAAATAGACATGGGTTTCTTTTATAATTAATTAAATCTTTAATTTAGGTTTAAAGTGTATTTATTTTATAATTCAAATCAAACCAAAAATGCACAAAAAAAATTTATTTCTAATCTTTTAGATGTTAAGACTTTTAAAAATAATTTTGCAAATATTTTTTATTTACTTTTGCTATTTATTTTCTAGAAATAAATGTATAGGTCGCACGAGTATTTTTGTAATAGCTTAGTTTATTTTCCCACATTTTTCCTATTATGTGACTGTTTATGGGATGTAATAGCTTAGGTTTAAATTTCACATTTTTCATTCCACACTTTTTTTTATGTAATATCCTTGAAGCGTTCTAATAGCCTAGGTTTTATCTTCCTGGACTTTACTTTTTGCACCTATAATTATGCTTGTATGTATATATAATTGTATAGTAATTAAGTTTGTATGATAAGATCTAAAATCAAACAATAGCCAACCCTAATCTCAAAGATTAAAATATCTGAATTGAACGCACTTTGCACACCCGCACCTCTAGGGTAACCTCCACTTGTTGCCTTCGGAAAACAGTCATGTCCCTCAAACATAGGGATACCATTAGCAAAGACCCTCGGTTAAAAATCATCATAAAGATCATAGTCCCTCGATGAATCTTCGATGCTGCCTTTAGTAAATGATCTTGTACCTCGATGTTGCCTACAAATACATGATGATAGTCCCTTCGAATTGCTAAAAGTATCCCTATATATTGCCTTTGTGACTGAATGATAACCCGCATTTGTCCCTCAAACATCCAATGATAGGGCTTCCTACTAACTAATGGTAGGATAACACTATCTAAAGGAAGAAGAAAAGAACAAAAGACTTTTGAGTAAGTAGATAGTTCTTAATCGCTTGCTCGCGAACATTTCAAAACATTTTTCACACAATGACACTTTTTCAACAAATATTTTAAAAATGAACATTTTGTATGAATTCTCAACGATACGAGAATTATTACAAAATTGCTGCACTTAGGCATTTCCAAAATATTTTAAAACACACAAAGGATTTTCAAATGTGAGCTAGCGATTTAGAGCCCGTAGATAACTACGGATGAAAAGGGTGTTAACACCTTCCCTTTTCATAACCTACCCCCTTACTCATAAAAATTCTCAAAGGCCTTTCTTGTTCTTTTCACCCTTTCCTTTATTGGATAAAAGAAAAGTCGGTGACGACTCTTGCTATCTGTAATATTTGCGATAAAATGCAAAACCAAAAGTCAATTCTCCCCCTGTATTACAGAACTGACGACTCTAATGGGGAAACCTAAAAGTGGGGTTACCTTAAGAGTTAGATCACATTTAAAATGCTTTACTTGATGTGTATGCTTTACATTTCGGGGTTTTGCTCGGATTTTTTTTGTAAAGATCATATACCCAAAGCTAGGGCATTTTAGGTAAGTAGAATAGATCGTGAAAATTGTACGGTGTATATCGATACGATTGAAGAGATGGCTACGTTAGTGAAATTATGGCATCAGATTTGTGATGTCGAAGGAGATGTCACGACATAAATATCTGAGGACAATTTAAAATGCAACAATATAAAAGCAGTAAAAACATAAGGGATTGTTAACCCAGTTCAGTGTACAACAACACCTACTATAGGGGCTACCAAGCCAGGGATAAGTCCACTAAATAGTATCAATTCATAGACCCTCAGTAAACAACCATTTTACGATCTAATCACTTAATCACTACCCGTGCTATACTTCTATCTAAGACACACCTAGGTATAAGGCCCTACTCAAATCCCTTCAATCACTAACAATGAAAAACCAACAGAATTGTTAAGTTTGAAAAACCTCAATCACTCAGTATTTAAAAGCTTATGAATGATCCACAATTTACAACTCAAACTACAACTCAAGTATTGAAACAATACTAGAGTGTATTACAATTAAAAGATTCAGACTTCTAAAACACACAGAGTATGTTTTTATTCAATTATTGCAGTTGTACGAATAAGGATGCAAGTCCTTATAAAGGCGCATCAGCTTCTTTATGGGCTTGGGCTGGAAAAAAATATTGCAATATATTGAATCCCTTGAATATCTCCATGAAAGTAGGCCAAGATAATCCATAAAGATGAGACAGATCGAAAAATATTCCTCCATCTTTTTCACAACTTATAGACCATAAAACCTGAATAAGGCGCGCTTAAAAACGGAAAATAGAAAATCTGAAAACACACTCAGATCAAAAGGCATATGTTAAGACATCTGCTTTCACATCATTCAAAAACATTTGAGATGCTTTACTTCAAATGTCAAGACATTAAGCAATACATTACCAAAGCAGTGTTTTACCAAAATTGTTGCCAACAAACACTTACAAACTCCCCTTTTGGAAAATTTTGGTGGAAACATTATTTGAGCATATTATTAGAGCAGCAGAACAAGCAAAAGAACCTCAGTTAGCAGTGGAAGATGTCAGAATATCTTCTAAGACATGAAGCTCCCCCTCAAACTTACCAGTCAGTCAGTCAGTTTCTCTCCCCCTTTTTAGACATAATATGCCAAATAAACATGCATTTAAAAGAGTAGTAGAAAAGGAAGTACATACCAGAATATCCAAGTGTCAAGCACATACAAGTGCCAAAAAGAACATAGGGATTAAAACACAAAATAAACCAACAAAAAAAGAACCAGCACAGAGTCTAACTGTCTCCAGGACCAATAAACTTGGAAACTTCAGAACTTCCTTCATTATCAGAATCTCCTCCTTCAGTAGCCACACTATCATCAAGACTGTTTTCCTTCTGCAGTTCCTTGATCAGCTTTTCAAATTTTAGCTTTCTTGCTGAGCTAACTCTGATTACCTCATCAAGTTCTTTGCAGGCTTCCATTAACTCAGTAATCATATCATCCTTGTTTGAGGTCTTGTTTTCAGAGGATGCAGATGTCAAAATAATGTATGGGACATATTTATCTGAAAACAACTTGAAGTGAAGGGACATGGAAGACTCCCTTTTGCAAACTACATCAGTGCCACACAAAATTCCAGGATGTTAATTTAGAATAATTCCACAAATGAGAGATGGAAAGGAAATAGTCATCTTGATAGCACAAGTTCCTGCATGCTTTACAGTCTGTTCAAAATAATAAGCACCATAATCAAACAACTTCTTATTTCCAATAGCTTAGATAAGTTTTCCTAAAACAACTGTAATGGTTGAGGTATGATTGGTATGGACCCATTTAGCAGATCCAATTCTATATAGGATAGCATATTTCACACTTAACTTACTAACATGGAGCTTATTCTTCATGGGCCAATCACTCACTTGGTTTGCAGTGATGGATTTGCACACTTGATTATCAGTCACTTCCTACTCACAATAATTATCTTTAGGCCTGCCCGGATATCTATTGATTACAGCAAGGAAAAATTCAACACATCTACCTCTAACAAACACCTTCCTATATTCCTTACTTCTATGATCAGCATAATCTATAGGAATATTAACAATAAATTCCTTAATAAGAGTCTCATAACATTTTGCAAACCTGGTGATAGTCTTCATCAAGCCAGCAAAAGAAATCAGCTCCATAATCTCTTTGCACTCCAGTGCATCTTCTCCCAACTCTCTTTCAAGAGCAATCCTTATTTGGAAGACATATTTCCATTTTTCAGCATTGCCAAAAGAATGGAAGGAAATGTTTTCAAGAGGAGCATCAGGCACCCTGACAGAAAGCTTCTTGCTTGCAGACTTCTTCACAGGAGAGATGTCCTGGACATCATCCTCATCCTTATCTGAGGAGCTATTAGGTCTAACTTTTATTTTGTTAGAGGGAGGAACCAATTTACTCCAGGGCTTTGGGGTACCATACATATTCTTCTTCTTGATGCTCTTGACAGGGGATGTAACATCCATAACCTTCACTTTTCTATACTTGAGCCTTTTAGCAATTCCAGGCACCACATTGGTAATAAGGTCATTGTCAGACATCTCATCAACATTCACCACATTCTCAACATTTGGATTCTTTTCATTTTTGGAGCCAACAACATCTTCCGTAGCAGGAGAGTCCTTCTCAGTAGATGATGTCTCAACATCTTGTTCAACATCAGCTTCCACTTCTTCTAGAACATATGTAACAAACTTTCCAAGTTCACTTTCAGCAACAACTTTCTTTAAGATAGATGATTCAACATCATTTTGAGGATCAATACCTTTGTCAGCCTGAGCAGGCATTCCGGAAAGAGGAGTAGAAATCCCAGGCACAACAAAAACTTTATTTAACACCCTATCTACCAGCCTTCTAATACTCCTGTCAACATTAACAATGTCTTCTTATGATCTATCACGAGTAGTATTATGAGCATTACCTTTAAAAGTGTCAAACTCGTCTTTAGATTTCTTTGCATGGGACGATATGGGTTTCTTGAACTTCTTCTCAGGGGGTGGAACAGTTGTCAGAGGAGCGACGACCAGGACTTTATCAAGGGAGAGATCCTCTGGATGGTTGACAGACTTTGGCCTAGAAGCCTTGGCTTCATCAGAAGAGCACTTTGAGGGAGACGAAGCATGATGTTGTGACATCTTTGAATATTTTTGAACAGTGAGATGAAAAATAGCAAGGGTTCTTTTTCGGTAAAGGAGAACGAGGAGGTTATGAAAATAGAAAGAGGTAATGTCGTAGCGTGTGGGAGAGTATTTGAGATAATCTTGAAATGATTGCTTAAGATGCTTAATTTGTTGGAAACACAATAAATGATATAATATCACTTTAATGATATTCCAACACGCCCTTAATTGTACAAACCCTCATATATGCAGATCCCTAGTTTTCCTCTTAAGTCTTAAAATTGGTTTGCATCCAAAGCCTTATTGAAAATGTCAGCCAGTTGTAATTCAGTAGCTATATGTTCTAAGGCAACAATCTTTTCTTCAACAAACTCTCTTATGAAGTGATGGCAGATACCAATGTATTTGGTTCTGCTGTGTTGAATAGGATATTTTGATATATTTATGGCACTTAGATTGTCACAAAATAATGTTATGACATCACGTTTGACATTATATTATATCAACATTTGTTTCATCTAAACCAACTGAGAACAACTGCTTCCTGCAACAATATACTCAGCCTCAACAGTGGACATAGACACACAACTTTGCTTCTTACTGAACTAAGATATGAGATTATTTCCCAGAAAGAAACATCCTCCTGATGTACTTTTTCTATCATCAACACTTCCTGCCCAATCAGCATCACAATAACCAATTAAAGTAGAGCTAGATCCATGAGAATATAGCATACCATAGTCACTTGTCCCATTCACATATTTAAGAATTCTCTTCACATGGTTGGCATGGATATAGAAAATTTCCTATCGTAATTCTGTAAAGACTTTGACCCACACTTACTCCTTTTTCATCTTTAGACAACTTCAGATGTGTGGGAGCAGGTGTTCTCTTGTGATTGGAATTTTCCATCCCAAATTTATTTACTATATTATTCACATATTTTCTCTGAGATAAGAATATGGAATATTCCATTTGTTTAACTTGCAGACTAAGAAATTAGGTTAATTCACCAACAAGGCTCATCTCAAATTTTGACTGTATTTGCTTGACAAAATGTTGAGCCATCTCATTTGACATCCCACCAAACACAATATCATCAACATAAATATGTGCAATCATGATCTTCCCTTCTTCTTCCTTGACAAAAAGAGTTTTATATATTCCGCCTTTCTTATATCTATTCTCACCAAGAAATTTTGTCAATCTCTCATACCAAGCTTTTGGAGTCTGCTTTAATCCATACAAAGCTTTCTTCAGTTTGTACACGTGGTTAGGAAAGCTTGGATCAACAAATCCCTTAGGTTGTTTGTTGTACCCCAAAATTCTCCCTCTCTTTTCTCAAGACATTTCTCACAAATATCTTCAAAAGCTCAAGCTTGCACAAGTATTGACCAGGTCAAGCCATCTCTTAACACTCATACCTCAAAATTAGGGTTTGAGCTTGCATAAGGACAATTGGACTTCTAATACTTCAAATGACTTTCATGGATCATTATGCACCTTCAAGAATGCTCATGTCAAGTTTTAAGTCTTGTATCACAAATTCTGCTCAGACAATTGACCAAATGACCAAAAATCAGTTGTACTGATGAAAAGTCAATTGATACGCCAAAAGTCAAACTTTGACTTTTTGGTCAACATTAAGTCTCAAAGATTAAAATTCATTAAGAAATTCAAGAATATCAAGCTTGATCATCAAAAAGTTAAGAAAGTCAAAAGTCAATTTAAAAAGTCAAACTTTTCAAGACTTATGAATTTTTCTAAGTGTTTTGCACATGTTTATTTCATAACTTCATACCAATTTTTCACCAAGATGCAAAATGATTCAAAGGAATTTTTCTATATGAAAGTTGTAGATCTTGATGAATTCTATAACTTTGTATTAGAGGGTTGATGTCCAAAAAATGCTTAGATTTGAAGATATAAGCCCATGAAGACATGACATTTTCATCCAACACTTAGAGAAATTTTCAACAGATTTTGGTCAGGATTTTATCCGAACTTCTTGGCATTTTTTCACATGGTTCCAAGATGATTATGTCAAAATGGTCAACATGAAAGTTATAGAGGATGTTTCTAGCTTTCCAAAACATCCAAGAGCATAAATTTATCATACTTGAGTTAGGAGATTCAAGGGTATGAAGTTGGGCATCCATTCTTGAATTGCAAGTCATTTTATTGAAGAACAAATAACAAAACCCTTATGCTATGCTGCATTATCTTGTGTTACAAGCCTTCTTTCTTGCAAATCTCATAATAATTTAATGCTTACACCTACTCTTGAGCTATTACCTAAGTTTTTGATCCATTGTCCAAAAGATCTTTCCATTTATGGCATAAGGGCACCATTGCCATTCTTGAAAAGAAAGATTGTTGGCACAAGACTTGTCTTGAGCCCATACCTTGTTCACTTATGATTTTAATCCACCATAAATCATGGAAAGTAGCCTCTCTATACCAACAACTTTGGTACTTCATCTTGGGACCATGACATAACTTGATATTTGCAATCCAACCTAGCCATAACTCCATAGTTTTGTAAACCAAATCAGCTTGTTCACAAACCTCTTGCCTATAAATAGAAGAAGCATTTGCAAGAGAAAGAGGTCAGAAAAAATAGAGGGAAAGGCCAGAAGTTTTGTTGTGTTGATAAACCCTCAAAATCTCATATTCAAAAAACCCATAATAGTCCACAAAGGTTCCACTCTTGATCTTTGAAATCCAAATCCTAGAACTCTACATACTTTGCAAGTTCTGTACAAACATCTAAGCATCTCACATACATCACATAGAAGTTGTTCCAACTCAAGAATAGCTTCTGTAACATCTTTATTTTTCTAAGCTCAAGAACAGTTAAGATAACAACTCAAACTCAAAGCACAAAAATCCAGCTTCAAGGTAAGTCTTCTTGACTTTTAACTCTTCATACAAGCATCATTAGTGGTTCGTTTGTGAAGATAAGATGTAGATATCATTGTCTTTGATCTAGCCATATTCTTATATTTCATTTTCACTAACCATGTGTTGAGAACTAACCCATGTATGCATCAAAACAATGATAGAATAAGAAAATTACAGTATGAGTCGACACATACCCACATGAGTCGATACATCTTAGTGGAAAAACAGGTTATGAGTCGACACAAAGCCTTTATGTGTCAATACATACTGTTATACAGGGATAAAACAAAAGGAATAAAGAGTGTATGATTCGACACAAAGCACGTATGAGTTGACACATGCATGGAATGAGTCGGCACATACCCTTATGCATCGACTCATACTGAATTGATATGGACTTACAGGACAAGCTTATGTGTCGATGAAAAGGAGCATGTGCCGACACATAATATTCAAAAATGCAATTTTCCATTCTTTTACACCGTTTTATCTATTTTCATATATTTTCTTCATCACTATTCAATATGGTTGTAATATTTAAGCTCATATCCATCCCCATTTGTAAATTATACCCTTATCCCCCTAAACGGTTTAATAGCGTAGGACTTTATTTTTTGCAATTTACCGCTTTCAAATATAAATGCTAGTAACTAGAGTGTGTATGGAAAGACTAAAATCAATCCTTAGACAACCCTAATCCAAGACAAACAATGCATGAAATCAAAACACTTGCACACTACACCTCTAGAGTTAACTCCACTTTTTGCCTTGAGAAAACGGTCATGTTATGCATGTGAGATGCCTTAGAAAAAACAACAAAAAATACAAGATCATAGACCCTCAACGATGCTACGAATGTTGCCTTACAAATTATCTTAGTCACTTAAGAAAAATGCTAAGGTATCTCGCAACATTGCATCTTATTATTATACGATGACCCACGATCGTCCCTTTACATCCAAAGATAGGGCTTCTTACCGATCAATGGTAAGATAGCAATGTCAATGGAAGATAAAAATGAACAAAAGACTTTTGAGTAGGTAGAACGTTCTTAGTTGCTTGCTCACAATCCATCTTCTAAAACAAACACCTTTTTAAACACACCAAACTCTTTCAAAACATGAAATATTTTCAAAAAGTCCAACACTTTGTATGCATTCTTATAGAGACGAGAATCATTACAAAGTTTTCCTAAACAAAGGCTCTTTTCAAAAATACTTTCAAACACCATCACAAACACATTTCAAACAAAGCAATTTCAAAAGTGATCTAGCAAGCAACTAAGAGCCCATAGATAACTAATTGATGAAAAGGGTGCTAACACCTTCCCTTTTCATAACCTACCCCCCGAACTCAAGAAAATATCTCAAAGGTCTTTCCTATTATTTTCACCCTTTCCTTATTGGATAAAAGAAAAGTCGGTGGCGACTCTTGCTATCTGCAACAATTGCGATCAAACGCAAAAACACCAAAGTCAGTTCTCTCATCGTATTAATGAACTACCAACTCTGTTGTGGAGACTTAAAAGTGGGGTTACCTTAGAGCTAGATCACATTTTAGTTGCTTTCATTGTTTGATTTGTTTGCTTTACATTTATGGGTCCTTGTTTGGGTTTGTATTGATCCTCTACCCGGATTTTGGAACATTATTAGGTAAGTAGAAATAGATTGTGGAAACTGTACAACATAGACCGATATGGTTGAAGCAATGGCTATGTTAGTGTGACACATTTGTTGGTACTGATATCCCTTGTGTTGAATCAAGGAGAATACAGGGCCGCTTAGAGGTTCATGAAGCATTAACTAACCTTAGAACCTTTAATTGAACAACTTGGCCATTAGGAAGTAGTGAGATAGATGATTTCGGTGGAAAGCTGAAAATTGGTTGATACTCGATACTAAGCTCATTGAGATCGGACTTTTGTGATTTTTAATTTGTGTAAATATTCATTTATTCATGTGCATTCATGTGATTTCATTTCTATTATTTATTTTGTGATTACTAACATAGATTTTAATTGTTGCAATTTCATTCATTTTAATTTTTATACCGCTTATGCTACTAACGAGTTTGTTTACCATGAAGGTTTCCGGAAATCATTTCAAGTATCCATTCCCGCATAACGCGGCCACAATTCCTACACTTCTCCCTTTTACCTTTTTATTTTATTTTACTATTCTGGTTTAATATTTGGTACTGTAAATATATACTTGTACATAATATTTTAACTGTATATTTTATTCACTTCATTTGTAAATTAATTCAGGTTATGTAAATATTATTTTCATCGCATTGCAATTTTATTTTTTAATTCCAACTAACTTCTGAAAATTGTACCGACGCACATAAGTTTTCCCGTGCTGTTAGTTTTATCTGTATATTTCATGTGATGCAGGGAATCTTATACCGTGAGCTTTATTCAATATCTTGAGCCTTATCCAATACCATGAGCTTTATCCATGCTTTCCTCATCCGTGATTTATTTTCACGTGCTGTGATTCATTGCGCTTTATTCACTGTTGGGAGTATTATCTTACATATGGTTTTTTGATGCTGTCGACTTGTGATTTATTTTCACCTGAGGTTTGGTATACTCTTAGCTTATTTTTTTTTTCTGTTTGTGGCTTTAAACCCAAAGGGATGGGAATACAGTATTGACTTCATCATGTCAAGTACTAGTTTATTATTCGTTCAGATTCACTTTACCTTATATGTTACCCTCATGTACGTAGGACATTCTTTTCTCCCATTCTTTAAATTTCAAAACTTTCTCATCTTTTTCAAAATCTTCTTTATTTATAAACTCGAACTGCTTTCATAATAAACCTCGACTTTGTTGAGTGCCTTTTCTTTTAAAACTTCTTTTCTTTAAACAAACTTCAATTCACTTAATCATACTTCGACATCTTTTGAAATTAACAAAAACATTCAACTCATTCAAACTCTTTTGTGCGCTCGAGCACTTTTACCCTTCAAAAACGTTTTTTCAAGATGAGACATGATTCAATGATAGTCTAGCAATATTCTCCTATCTCCATGGTTGTAAAGGTGTTGACTTTTCCACTTGAGTACCAGAGGCGTTCTCAAACCCCCACTCTTGCTGACGCAGGGTCCATCTTTCTCACACCTTGTGGGCGTTAGTCGAGATTTCTCTCCTAACAATGACAACTTGTCTCCTTGTTTAAAATCAATCAACAGACAAGTCTTTTCTAGCCGAACTATGGTGCTCTGACTTTCCCATTGCACGAGGGAGTACGTAGGCACTAAGTCTTACGACCCAAGGCGAGCAACAAAAATAATAAAAAACATTTTCTTTTATTTGCAAATAAAAATTCATTCTTTCCCTTTAGCAAGTAAACCTTTACATAACACTCCTTTTAAAAGAAACCAAACAAAGTGGATCCTGCGGAATACCGTAGATGCTTAGGGTGCTAATACCTTCCCTTTGCATAACCGACCCTTGTACCTCGATCTTTGATCTTTTTGGGTTTTGTTCGCTTTTTTACCATTTCCCTTTGGAAACAATAAAGTGCGGTGGAGACTTCATTGTGTTGAGATAATTCAATTGATGGCTTAATCTCAAATCTTTACGGCTACGTTTCTTTACATATCATCATTGTCGCAATTGAGCATATAAAGTGGCGACAGAAAAGTGGCGACGTTACTGGGTACAGATTGACCTATTGTTGGTCCATTCCTAAGTGGGTCAATCCTAGATTTGTTTGTTTATTTTCTATGAGTGTGTATATATTGTTTTACTTGCTGTTTATTACTTCCCATTATGTTGGATATATGTTTGTCTGGATTTTCCTAGTTTTCAGGGGCTTGGTGATTTCTTATAAGTCTTCTATCCGGACTTTGGGTAAACATAATATAGGACGGGCGGTATAGTCATGTTAACTTTGAGGGAGTAATCCCAAAAAAGGAGACTTGAGATCCCCCACTCAGTGGAGGCCCCTCTGAGAACCTTGTTCGGCAGGTGATAACCATTAGTCCATACCTTATGGGTTGTACCTTTGACTCCAGGCTCGTGACTCTAAACCATGTGATCCTGTTATTGTGCAGTGCGTTGCACAACACTGCATATCATTTTCATCCTCTACATCATTCTACATACATCCAGGTTATTCATGATCTTATTCCCAGTAGCTTCTTTCTTGCAGTTAATCGTCTACCGTCAAGCTGATTCCTCAACACAACTACGGGACTAGAGCTGCTGTCAGATTGAGAATGGAAAACCAAGAACAACACAACATTGAAGTCATAATGGAAATCGACGAGTTGAAGCCAGGCACATCCAAAATTACTGAGATGATGCAAGTCTTGATTTCCAGAGGAGAGCCACCTCAAAGGATTGTGATATCTGAAATCCCAACTACCGTTGTTGACACTCAACCTATCCAGCATACATCTACTGCATGGCCAGAGTTTGGGTTACCTCATAATTACTCTCCGCCTGTTGCAATTACTTCAATGGTTGGCCAGTCTTCCCGACCAGTCTTTCAGGCTCTCGTTTTCACTGAACCTCATCCAATCGTTCATACTGCTTCTCGTCAACCTGCTGCATAAGCTACTTTTGGGAACCCTCTCTTTAAGTACCATGATGCCAGTCCTCGAAGTGTGAGTCAGGGAGACTTTGGTGAGTTTGAAGAGTTCAAAGAACAGTATCAGACTTTGGAGAAGAGACTCAGAGCTATGGAAGGAAATGAGTTCTTCAGTGTTGATGCTGATAACATGTGCCTAGTTTCTGATCTGGTTATGCCTACAAAGGTCAAGACTCCCGAGTTTGAGAAATATCAGGGGCACACTTGTCCAAGAAGTCATTTGGTGATGTACTTTCGATAGATTTCTGCTTACACAAAGATTGACAAACTGCTTATCCATTGTTTCCAAGATAGTCTGAGCGGAGCTTCATTGAAATGGTATATGCGACTTGAGAAAGGTCGTATCCAATGCTTCCAAGATCTTGTTGATGCTTTCATAAAATAATACAAATACAACCTTGACATGGCACCTGATCGTCTCCAACTATAAAATATGTTTCAGAATGAGAAAGAATCTTTTAAGAAAGATGTTAAATGATGGAGAGAATTGACATCTCAAGTTGAACCACCTCTAGTATAGAAACAGTTAACTAGTTTGTTCATGGTTACTTTGTCCCCCTTCTTTTGGGAGAAGATGATTGGTAGTGTGTCTTCCAGCTTCACAGACCTGGTGACTATTGTCCAGAGATTAGAAGAAGGAATCAAGAGCGGTAAAGTGTCTAAAGTTGTTGAATCTTTTAATGGTGCAAAGAAATACCTTGGGAACTTTCAGAAGAAGAAAGAGGTAGAAGCCAATGTTGTCTCGACTGAGAGAAGAGGACCTCGCCATAGGCCTCAATACACTAATCAACAACAAGTAGTGGTTGTTACTCCTGCGGTTAATGCTCAACCAGTTTAGGTTCCTCAACAACAGAATTTTGCGCATAATCAAAATCGAAATCAGGCTCAATTTGATTCCATCCCTATGACATACACTGAATTGTATCCTGCAATGGTGCAGAAGGGCTTGATTATAACTAGTCCTCTGATTCCTCGAAATCCTCCTCCAGTCGGGTTCATATCTGACCTTCATTGTTAATTTCATCAGGGAGCTTCCGATCATGATTTAGAGAGCTGTTATGCATTGAAAAACAGAGTGCAAGAATTGGTGAAAGCAAATATTCTTACTTTCAAAGAGGCAGGTCCTAATGTTGTCAACAATCCTTTGCCAAAACAAAGTGGCTGAAGACTGAGTCGGGGTACCCTCAAATCATTTCTAAAGTCAGTGTTTCAGATAGGACATCTTATCCTTGTTACTGATTAGTCACTAGGCCATCTTTCTTTCTGTTTGCATTTTCCCCGTTGTTTATGTTAAAATTGTTGCTTTCAAATTTTGTTTGTACTTCTATGTTAAGTTTAATGAAATGAGCATTGTAATGTTTTGATTCAAATCATTTTCATTTACTGCTTTCAAATATATTTCTCTTGTTTACTCCCTTTATTAAGCTTTTGTTTATGCAAAGATTTGAGGGAGGATGATGAAAACGAAATACCCATAATTGTTGTTGGTATGCTTTCGAATAAAACTTTGCTGAGGATATATAGGCATTGTTTCAACTCCCAAACACCGGAGAAATAAGGAAGTTAATCCTTCATTCACCCCTTTGAGCCTAGAAGTTGGAGTTTCTTTCTATACGAAAAAACCCGCAATCTTAACCTGGGGATGGGTAATTCTCAGTTAATTCGGTTGTGCATTCAATTACAAGAGAAATCGTGCAAAACACATTTCAATAAAGGTCACGATCAAGCTTTCCTTCGCACACAACAAAAAGTGTCAAAGATGCTCCCAAATAAAAAATGACAAAGATGGTTCCCCGTAATCATTGAGCAAGGCAGTCATTATCTTTCCAAAAATAAAAATGAAATGAAAATAAAAATCAAAAGAAAAATCCCGCTAACTCAAAACCTCTGAAGGAGACTTAGGCAAAAAACTAGGGCATCCCGCTGACTGTAATCTCAAATGAAACAGTTCAGGAAAAAGTTGGATATAATAAATTCAATCATAAGAGATCTTCAAATCCTCAAAATTCTCCACCAGAGTTGACAAAAGTCCTCAAAACAGCAAAAAGATGTAAGAAGAAATGATTGTCATTCTCAAGAATCCTTTAGCTTCTGAGCCATCGTCATTGCTGCCATCAGTGCAATTCCATATTTTCTTGGAACCTGAATTCATATTCTGAATTAACTGAACGTAGGACTGGAGAACATCACGAAGATTGGGTTGGGTACAAATAAACTTTAAGCCTTTATCCTTTATTTCTTAAACTATGAACTAGACCATATTACAACCCTTAAAAGACCTAATTGAAGCCAGGTTTCTTTTGAAAGCATACAACAGCAAGGTTGCATAAACTGACTCATATGATCTTTTGCGAATCATTTGTTTTGGTTTCATACCTTTGTTTTCACTTTAAAAGTATAAACCATTGTGTTTTAACCAGTGATGCATTTTCTATACACCAATAACATTATTTTAAAAATTATTTTGGATTCAAAACTTTTGCATAAACTTTGCATTAAAATTACGATGTTTGAATAAACAATTTTGCTTGCAAACAAGCTTTCCTCGTCAAGGAATTTCAAACAGCTGAGAAACTTGGCCAATGACTCCTATCAGGGGCAAGTATCTTCCAGGTCCATTTGCGAATCAGTTCAAGATTTTTTGCTCATTGAGAGTTTTCTCAGAATTGGTTAGCCAGAAGATCATTTTCAAGACACATACCTGGGGCATTCCTTCCCAACAGTCATTTCAAAACTGAAGCCATGATCAGTTTATCTCCAATAGTCATTTCAGAAATTGAACCATGATCATTTTATTCCAACAATTATCTCAAGAATTAAAGCCATGATCAGTTTATTCCCAACAAACATTTCAAGAGCTGAAGCCATGATTAGTTTATCTCCAATAGTCATTTCAGAGCTGAAGCTGTGATCAGCTTATTTCCAGCAACTTTCGACTGAAGCCATGATCAGTTTATCTTTAACAATCAGTTAATCTAGGACAAATCCCCAAGCAGCTCTCCATGTCCTTCCTCAGAAGATCATCAGTTCAATATAGTTTACAAGTGTGACAAATTTGGGTTCAAGACATTTTCTTTCCAATCAAATTTGGCAGAGTTCTCCGTGTTGAGGAATCAAACTTCCAATCTTACCTCCACAAAAGAGTCAAACTCCATTGTCATAAACGTATGTATTACATGCATAGATCATTTACATATCATGCATAACAAAATTCATACATAATGCATAACAAGAGTGTTTCATCCTTATTTTGCATTTCTTGAGGTCTTGTTGCAGTTGACATGTCACCTTGAGATCAAAGTCCAACTTACTTGGCACCTACCAAAGCAGATGTCAGTTCGGTTGTTTCATCTTTTTCGTCCAATGCTAATCTTGGATGAGCTTTACTTTTTTTCAACCAATGTTGATCTTGGGTATCATGTTTCCCCATGATGTCCAAAGCCAATATTGGATCTCATGATCTTTTGTTTCCATCCAAAGCAAATATTGGATGTTGTTACCTTTTCTTCCATCCAAAGCCAGTATTGGGTGTTGTTACCTTCTCCTTCATTCAAAGCCAATATTGGATGTTGTGATCTTTTCTCTCATCTAAAGCCATTGAGATTTTCTTTAATTCAAAGCCAGTATTGAATTTCAAGATCTCTTTTTCCATCCAAAGCCAGTATTGGATGTTGTTACCTTCTCCTTCATTCAAAGCCAATATTGGATGTTGTAACCTTTTCTCTCGTCTAAAGCCATTATTAGACGTTGAGTTTTCCACTCATTAAAAGCCAATATTGGATGTTATGACTTTTTTCTCTTGTCTAAAGCCATTATTAGACGTTGAGCTTTCCATTCATCCAAAGCCAATACTGGATGTTGTAATCTTTTCCCTCGTCTAAAGCTAGTATTGGGCATTGAGTTTTTTCCCTTCATTCAAAGCCAATTTTGGATGTCATGTTTCTTTTCTGTCCAACATCTTTTCTGGACGACTCTGATGTAGCTTCAGATTTGGTCTCATCTCACATCTAATTTTTTTCTAGATGTTTCTGATTGTCTTTTCCAGAGATTTGCTCGCCTCATACAATGCCATTCTTGGATGTCGATGTTTTCCTTCTCGAGTTTTATCTCTTTTTTCCAAGTATTACTTGTTACTCTTTGTCTCCCTGACAGATATCCAGAGGTATCTTGTTGTTTCCCTAGCGTGTCTTTTCACATCATTTCATCTGAACTACCATAAGTTTCCAGTTTCGAGTCTTTCCATATTTCCATAGAGTCTATCTCATCTCATACATCATTAAAAAAAATGTAAAAAAAAGAGTCCATGCATTCATTCATAACATACGCTATCATCTCATCGCATCAGGGATGAAATTCAGGCTTGTTTGTATTTAATTACTTTCGCCTATCTGGAAAAAAGATAATTAAATAGGGGCAGCTGTTGTACCCTAAATTTCGCCCCTAATTTTTTCAATCGCACTTTCATATCATATTTCTTCACTTGGTCGCAATCATTAATAAATAGCTTCATTCATCACATTTGCATCATTTAATCGTGTTTAAGTTGACCAAAAGTCAGTTTAAATCGACATTTGCTTCATTCTGTAGTTGAAAAATACCTGATATTTCACTTCATGCATTTTTATCTCTTTACTATTTTCTTGCATTGCTCCAAGTTGTTTATATGTCGATAATAAAAATATTTCGGTTTTATAGACAGAATGTTAAAAGCGATTCAACATTGTGTGGAAAATTAGCGAGAAAAATATTTTGAGTTTTCACCTTTTACCGATCATTTTATGAATCTGCGTTTCGTGTAGATTATGACGGTATGCTCGCTTTATTTTTTCGGTACAGTTTGAAGTCTCGTTTTTAACTGTAAACGTCTGTTAGCCAAATATTTTTATTATCATTTTAATTAGATTTTTACTTTTTGAATATTTTTTCTTTAATCTTTGTGACATGTAGTTTATTTTAATGTGTTCATTTTATTTTTCGGATAAATTTTCGTCTGTTTTTTCGTTTTTAGTCATTTTGGGTCTTTATTTTTTATTCAGAAAAAATTCAAAAAAATTATTTTAAATTGAGTTAATTTTAATACTTTTAGTTTTTTTTGGTTATTTTTATCATTTAAGGGCTATTTGGTCACAAAAATATATTACTTACACTTTGCTTAATTCTCATTGGTTATTAGCAAAAGTTAGGGATCAGTAAATTGAATTGAAATTTTGAATGAATGAGATTGATTTTCGGATTTTTTTTCTTTCCATTTCCTATATAAAGCACTCAATTTTCTTTGTAAAAATCACAACAAATAAAAAAAACAACAATGCAATAGCAATTCAATTTCCACCCTTTACTCTCTAACTCAATTCAATTCCCTCTTTTCCTACTACCCTTTTCCCTTGCCTCACAAATTCCCTTCATCAACATTGTAACCAATCGTTTAACAACCCGTCTCCATTAATCCGCCTCCTTCTCTCTCAAACACCATCTTCCAATTCCGCAAACTGCTCCGCCTGCTACTTCCATCAATCCGCAACGTATACTACTCTGTTAACGTTTTTTTAGTTATATTTTCTTTTTTTAGTTTTTTTTAGTTTACTTTTATTTACTTTATATATGAATATTATAATTTAGTTTTGTTCATTTACTTGTTTAAATATTTTATTTGTTTTATAATTTTTTTAGTATGTGATGAAGATTTTAGAATAGAATATGAGTTTTTAGTATTGGGTTTATTTCTAAGCTCATTCATGTTGACATTCCCTATCTAGTATTTGCACCCCCTTTATCACAGTTTTGTAATGATGTAGATAATGATTTTGCATAATTCTTGATTTTTAATTTGTGTAAATATTCATTTGTTCATGTGCATTCATGTGATTTCATTTCTATTCTTTATTTTGTGATTACTAACATAAATTTTAATTGTTGCAATTTCATTCATTTTAATCTTTATACCGCTTATGCTACTAACGAGTTTGTTTACTGTGAAGGTTTTCGAAAATTGTTTCAAGTATCCATTCCCGCATAACGCGGCCAAAATTCCTACACTTCTCCCTTTTACCTTTTTATTGTATTTTACTATTCTGGTTTAATATTTTGTACTGTAAATATATACTTGTACATAATATTTTAACTGTATATTTTATTCACTTCATTTGTAAATTAATTTAGGTTATGTAAATATTATTTTCATTGCATTGCGATTTTATTTTTTAATTCCAACTAACTTCTGAAAATTGTACAGACGCACATAAGTTTTCCCGTGCTGTTAGTTTTGTCTGTATATTTCATGTGATGCAGGGAATCTTATACCGTGAGTTTTATTCAATATCTTGAGCCTTATCCGATACCATGAGTTTTATCCACACTCTCCTCATTCGTGATTTATTTCCACGTGTTGTGATTCATTGCGCTTTATTCGTTGTTGGGAGTATTATCTTACATCTGGTTTTTTGATGCTGTCGACTTGTGATTTATTTTCACCTGAGGTTTGGTATACTCTTAGCTTATTTTTTTGTCTATGTCTTTAAACCCAAAGGGATGGGAATACAATATTGACTTCATCATGTCAAGTACTTGTTTCTTATTCAGTCGGATTCGCTTTACCTTATCTGTTACCCTCATGTACGTAGGACATTCTTTTCTCCCATTCTTTAAATTTCAAAACTTTCTCATCTTTTTCAAAATCTTCTTTGTTTATAAACTCGAACCGATTTCATAATAAACCTCAAATTTATTGAGTTCCTTTTCTTTTAAAACTTATTTTCTTTAAACAAACTTCAATTCACTTAATCATACTTCGACATCTTTTGAAATTAACAAAAACATTCAACTCATTCAAACTCTTTTGTGAGCCCGGGCACTTTTACCCTTCAAAAACTTTTTTTCAAGATGAGACATTATTCATTGATAGTCGAGCAACATTATCCTATCCTCATGGTTATAAAGGTGTCGACTTTTCCACTTGAGTACCAGAGGCGTTCTCAAACCCTCACTCTTGTTGACGCATGGTCCATCTTTGTCACACCTTGTGGGCGTTAGTCGAGATTTCTCTCCTAACAATGACGACTTGTCTCCTTGTTTAAAATCAATCAACAAACAAGTATTTTCTAGCCGAACTACGGTGCTATGACTTTCCCATTGCACGAGGGAGTACGTAGGCACTAAGTCTTACGATCCAAGGCGAGCAACAAAAATAATAAAAAAACATTTTCTTTTGTTTCCAAATAAAAATTCATTCTTTCCCTTTAGCAAGTAAACCTTTACATAACACTCCTTTTAAAAGAAACCAAACAAAGTGGATCCTACGGAATACCGTAGATGCTTAGGATGCTAATACCTTCCCTTTGCATAACCGACCCCCTAACCTCGATCTCTGATCTTTTTTGGTTTTGTTCTCTTTTTTCCCATTTCCCTTTGGAAACAATAAAGTGCGGTGGCGACTTCATTGTGTTGAGATAAGTCAATTTATGGCTAAATCTCAAATCTTTACCGCTACATTTCTTTACATATCATCACTGTTGCAATTGAGCACAGAAAGTGGCGACAGAAGGGGAGGGAAAATTTTGGGGTACAACAAAGGGTCATAACATGGTGTCTAACTGATCTGGGGCAGTCAAGTCAAGATTCAAGGAATCTCTCAAAAGTTTCGAATAGCCAGAGGTTGATCTCCATCCGAATCACTTGGGGAATTGAACATGAATTCCAACAAAGGGTCATGTATGATCACGCAAACATTTTCTAGAAGTTCTACAACACTTACTACTATGGATAGTGACAATTCTCCATACCATGTGAACACGAACATAGTCAGAAAATACTACGCATGAAAAACAGACTCGCTAGGTTAACTACCCTAGGCAAAAATAAGGGCATCCCGATGAACCAAAATGGTTCGGGCAACAATTAGGGATATATATAAAAGATTGTACACCCGGAAAGTCGAAAAATTGAAAAGGCGGCTTGGGCAAGAAAAGGTATCCCGGTGGACTGAAAACCCGAAAGGATGGTCTAGAAAAAGTAAGGTATTGAAGTGTTTGACTATGTCTCGTTTGATCACTTACAACTAGCTTTATTATCAACATCAAGTTCAAACGGTACAGATCAATTTAATCACTTTCTTCCAACAGCGAGGGATGAGATCCTTGAAGACATAGGGAAATAGCAGAGTTGGATCCCAATGAGATTATTCCCATATAGCTATTATCTTGTTTTCACTTTGTACTCTTTTCATTTCACGATGATTTCCTTTTATTGGGATTTCTGTCTCTTTGTACAAAATTGTTTGTTTACGGGCAAACTATCAATAGAAATACAAACTTCAAAATTCAAAATTTTTGTTTTTACTTTTTCTGTTTTGTTTTCAAAAACGTTCAATGACTAAAATTGAAAGAACATATGCATATTGTAATACGATGGGATAACTGACTTGGTGTTTTGCATTTAATCGCCACTGACTTTTCTTTTAACCTATAAAGGAAAGGGTAAAAAGAACAGGAAAAACCTTTTGAGAATTTTCTTGAGTTCGGGGGTTAGGTTATGAAAACGGAAGGTATTAGCACCCTTTTCACCCGTAGTCATCTACATGCTCTTAATTTCTAGATCACTTTGAAATGCTTTGTGTTTGTGTAAGTTTGAAAATATTTTGAAAACACCTTCGTACGAAAAACTTTGCAATGATTCTCGTATCGTTGAGAATGTATACAAAGTGTTGGTTTTTAAAATATTTGTTGAAAGGGAGTGTTTAGAAAGATGTTTTGGAGGTGCCAATGTAAGGCGATTTTGTAATGATTCTCGTACCATTGAGAATGTATACAAAATGTTTGTTTTGAAAAGTGTATTAAAAGTGTGAAGTGTGGTAATGGTTTTGTTTGTGAGAAAGCAATTACGAGCAATATACATACTCAAAAGTCTTTGTTCTTTTCCTCTTCCTTTAGATAGAGCTATTTTACCATTGATTGGTAGAGAGCCATATCATTGGATATGAGGGACAGGCGTGGCTAATCGTACAATCATAGAAGGAAACTTATAAGATGTCTTAGCAATTTATCATAAGGGACTGAGATTGTTTAACAAAGGCAACATTGAAGGGTCATTGAGGGACTACGATCTTTTAATCGAGGGTCTTTGCTAAAACATCACACGTTCGAGGGACATGACTATTTTTATCCGAGAGAACAAGTGTGGGTTACCCTAAAGATGCATGTATGCAAAGTATTTTGTTTTTATATATTTTTTCTTGAATTAGGGTTGTCTCATATTTGATTTTAAGTCTCATCATGCAAACCCTAATTACTAACAATAATAAGGAAAGCGATAAACTGCGGAATTTAAATGGCATACGCTATTACAACGCTTTGGGAATGGGTGGTACAAGTTTTGTGAATAGGGGAAGAAAGAAATAAAGCCCTAATTATCTATTACAAACCATTGAATATGAATAGAATGTACAAAATATAAAGAAGAAGAAATAAATTGTTTTTTAGGGTTTTTGATAGAAAAGGTTTTAGTAATTAACCTAATTAACCTAATTAATTTTAATTACAATAGAATTTAATTATTTATAACAAAAAAAAACTAAAACCTAAGTTAACTGAAATTAAGAAGAAAAAAACCTAAGTCTAATAATTTATTTATGAAGTAATTTGAATGTTAATATTAATTTAGAAAAATATTTTAAAGTGTGGAAAATAAATAAAACCTAGTTCTAAATATTAACAAAAATAAAATAAGTGTTTAAATTAAAATGCTTTTAATTTAATTATAAAAAAAATATATATTTTTGTATTTTTGATTAAATAGAAAATAAATAAATAAAATGAAAATAAAAAAAATATGAAGAATATAAAAGATGTTGGGCTGAGGTGTTGAAAAGTGAAATGGAGGTGAAGAACAGCAAAAAGACAGGGCCAACATAAACTATTTTCAAAACCAACACTTTGTACGCGTTCTTATAGAGACGAGAATCATTACAAAGACGTTTTCAAAATACTTTCAAACCCACAAAGCACAAGCAATTTTCAAAAAAATGAGCTAGGAACTAAGAGCCCGTAGATAACTACAGATGAAAAGGGTGCTAACACCTTCCCTTTCCATAATCTACCCCCCTTACTCAGAAAATTCTCGAAAAAGGTCTTTTTCTATTCTTTTCACCCTTTCCTTAATTTGGATAAAAGAAAAGCCGGTGGCGACTCTTGCTTATCACAACATTTGCGAACACAAAACGCAAAACCAGTATTAAGCAGTCAGTTTTGTCACCGTATCACACATTCCCTTCCTGCTCTGTATGTTTCTGACTGACACGGGTCGTGTCGTATGACACGGGTCGTGTCGTGTGACACGGGCCGTGTCGTGTGACACGGGCCGTGTCGTGTGACACGGGCACCCATGTCAGCCACTGCCCTGCATTTTTGTTAAGTTTTCTAACCAGCTGAGTTAACATGGGTTGTGTCGTGTGACACAGGCACCCATGTCAGCCCTTGGCCTGGCTTCTTGCTAAGTTATTTCTTGGGTCTTTCATGTTGTATCCTTTTGAAAACGAAAACAAAATGACGTATAGATAAAGATATCAAAGTTTAGGGAACCTTACCTCTTGAAGCGGAAACTTTAGAACACGTACAAATGTTTCCGGGTGCAAAGCGGTGATTGATTAAGCTTCTTTGGACCTCCTTGAAGTTGTTCCAATCTTTACTTTATGCTGAAAGTTGTTGAATCACTCCAACCAAGTCAAGTTGCAAAGTACCATTTTTGAGTTTGGAAGATGGTGGTGATGATGTTACAGTAGTTGTTCTTGTGTTTGAACAACTTCTATATGATGTATGTGAAGTATTTGGATGGTTTGTTTAGGCAAAACTTGCAACGTGTGGGAGGTTCAAAGATTTGGACTTCAAATCTCAAAATGGAGGTTTTTGTGGATAGTTATGGTTTTTTGAGAGTATAGGATTTTTGAGGGTTTGTTCATCTCCTCTTTTATCTTGCAAATGGTATCTCTATTTATAGGCAAGAGATTTTAAGACAAGGGTTAATCAGATTTTCAAAATCACATGTTATGGCTAGGTTGGGTTGTAAGTGAGAGTTCATGACTTTTCATAGTTCCAATGTGGGCATGGCCTGTTTTTTAGGAGTGCTTTGCAGGTTGTAGATGGTTGCTTCTTGCTTTGACATTGTGTATGTGCAGAAGAAACCATTGAGAGGCTCAAGGAGTTGACATTGTGATTAAAGCATGCTTTTCAAGAATGGCAATGGTGCCTTTGTGTAAAAAATGGAATGATCACTTGGACAATGCTTAAACCAAATTGACCATAGATCAAAAGTTTGTGTAAGCATTAAATTATGGTGAGATTTAAAAGTTAGAAGGCCTGCAACACAAGATTATGTAGCATAACATGTAGATTGGGTTATGTGTTCTTCACCAAAATGACTTGTAACTCAAGAATGGATGCCCAACTTCATGCCTTTAGATCTCCTAGTTCAGGTATGATAAATTCATGCTCTTAGATGTTTTGGAAAGCTTGAAACATTGGCTACAACTTTCATGTTGACCACTTTGTCTAAATCAAATTAGAACTTGATGAAAACTGGCCAAGAAGTTGAGACCAAAACCTGACTAAAACCTGTTGAAAATTTCTCTAAGTGTTAGATAAAAAATGTCGTGACTTCATGGGCTTATATCTTCAAATATCAGTATTTTTTAGACATTAACCCTATAATACAAATTTTTAGAATTCATCAAGATCTACAACTTTGATGTTGAAAGTTTTCTTTGAATCATCTTGCATCTTGGTGAAAAAATGTCATGAAGTATTGAAATTATCAAGGTTAAAGACACTTAGAAATTTTCTAAGTATTGAAAATCTTGACTTTTTATTGTCTTTCTTGATTTTCTTGATTCTTTTTTACCAAGTTTGATATTCTTGAATGTCTTGATGAATTTTTATTTTTGAAATTCAATGTTGACCAAAAAGTCAAAGTTTGACTTTTGTGTATCGGTTGACTTTTCGTCAGTTTGATCCAAATTTCAACTATCAAACCTTTGATCCCAAGAAATGATTCAAGCCATGAAATTAGGTCAACATGTTGTGTTTTAGTAATTGGGATTATGTTTCAAGCCATAAGGTCATGTATTAGGTCAAAAGTCGTCGATCCGTCACTCTTAGTCAAATCCCTAATTTGGAGGCTCAGTGCTTTAGAGGTGAGCTTGTCTGATCAAACTCTTGAGAACCCTTGAGAATTTGAAATATTTGGTGAGAAATATCTTGAGAAAATAGAGGGAAAACTTTGGGGTACAACAACATGACTATGGGTTCAAATGAGGGCTTCAAAGAGTACGCTAAAAAATGGAGAGATCTGGAAGGCAGAGTACAACTACCTCTCACTGATAGAGAATTGGTAGACATGTTTATGGGAACACTGACTGGTCCTTTCTACAACTTGTTGATTGGAAGTTTATCATCCAGATTTACTGAATTGATCTTGACTGGCGAGAGGGTTGAAAGCAGGATTAAAAGCGGGAAGATACCAATGGCCTCGACCTCTAATGTTGTAAAAAAACCATTGTCTGGAAAAAAGGAGACTAATGTTGTGTATGGGCAAAGGATCTATTAGAACATAGTTTGATTCTACAACCCTTGATTAGAGTTTTGATGATAACAAATACAAAGAATAAATAAATATAAAGAATATATATACAAAGAACAAATATGCACCTTAAAAATATGTGTTATGTATGCAGAAGTTCTGATCAAAATTAGCATCAGAAGATCAGCCATAAGTGCTACACGCTGAAGCAATCAGAACATACGCTGAAGCAATCAGATTGTATGCTAAAGATTAATGACCAGAATCTGCGCTTAATCAAGTAAACTCTAACTCTGAACAAGAACATATCAACCAAGTCATCAATATTCTGAAGCATCATTAGCAGTTAAAGAAAGAAGACTCTGAAGCGTTACTGAATATTCAAGACAGAATTAATGCCAACGGCTTTCTTCAGACAAGATCTTATTCAAAAGGAAAGTGTGTTATTAACATTAAACTTGCTTTATGGACAACATCATTCTATTGTCTATATAAACAAGTCTTCTTGCAAAAAGAAGTAAGTACGTACGCACACAACAATTTGCTAAGAATTCCAAACCACGCATATTCAAGCTCAAGCAAATTCAATCCTTATTCTAAGCTTAATCTGTGTAAATTATCACAGTTGTGATAAACTGTTTTGTTAGAAAACAACAACACATTTTGTTCAAATTATATTGTAAAAGAAGTTCCTTGAGATTAACCGGATTGTGGTTGTACTCAAGAAGACTTTAACAGTTGTTAAAGTAGCTGTTGTAATCTTTTGAGATTAGTGGATTAAGACCTCGTTGGAGAGAGGAGAAATCAACTTGACGGGTGGACTGGAGTAGTTTGAGAATAAACGAACCAGGATAAAAATATTGTGTCATTAAGCTGTTTTTTATCCTAGTTTTTCAATTCAACCCCCCCTTCTTGTGTTTTTCACATCTTCAATTGGAATCAGAGCGACTGGTTCTGAGCTTAAACACTTAACTGTGTCAGTACAAGATCCAGCGCCAGAAAAACACTATGGCGGGACCAAGCCAGAACATCAGCAATGACAATAATGAAGACAGGGACAGATTCAGTGGCAAACCTCCAGTCTTTGGTGGAGAGAACTTTGACTACTGGAAAGACATAATTAAGAGTTTCTTTCTGGCCCATGATGCTGATTTGTGGGACATGGTGACTGATGGATACACGCATCCAGTGGATGGAAGTGGTCATAAGATAGACAGGAAAATGATGTCTGATCAGCAAAAATGTGAATTCAAAAACTACCACAAGGCCAGAACAATTCTCCTCAGCGCCATCTCATATTCAGAATATGAGAAAATATCAAACAGAGAGACTGCCAAGAACATGTTTGACTCTCTGAGAATGACGCATGAAGGCAACATTCAAGTCAAAGAAACCAAGGCCCTTGTGCTCATTCAGAAGTATGAGGCATTCAAGATGGAAGATAATGAATCAATAGAAACGATGTTTTCAAGATTTCAAATTCTTGTTGCTGGTCTAAAAGTTCTTGACAAAGGGTATTCTACTGCTGATCACGTTAAGAAGATCATCAGAAGCTTGCCAAAACAATGGAGGCCAATGGTCACAACTCTTAAGCTAGCCAAAGATCTCAAAAAAATATCTATGGAGGAACTTGTCAGCTCCCTCAGAAGTCACGAGATAGAACTAGAAGAAGACGAACCTCAAAAGCAAGGTAAGCCATTAGCTTTAAAATCTAACAGAAAATTTGACTCCAAAGTTTTGCAGGCTGTAGAAGAAACCTCTGATGGATCCTCATCAGAAGAAGATGAATTGTCTCTCCTCTCCAGAAGGGTGAACCAACTGTGGAAGCAGAGGCAAAGAAAGTTCAGGAATCCCAGAAGATCAGGAAATCAGAATGAATCCTCATCCAAATATAGAAGGTCAGAATCCTCCTCTGGACACAGAAGATCTGAAGGCTCTTCAGGATACAAAAAGCCAAACAACAAAGACATCATCTACTATGAATGTAATGAGCAAGGGTACTACAAAAGTGACTGCCCAAAGCTTCAGAAGGAGAATCCCAAAAATAAGTTTATCAAGGAAAAGAAGAAAAGTCTCATGGCTATATGGGATGATTCTGACACATCAGAAGCTGACTCGGAATCAGATGATGAAAGAGCAAACATAGATCTCATGGAAAACGTATCAGAAGACAGTGAAGCTTCTGGTTCAGACTCAAAATCAGACACTGAAGAGGTATTCCCTGACTTTACTATAAACTTTACTAAGGCTGAACTTGCTGAAAGCCTTAATGAAATTCTGGAAAGGTATCAGCAGATCTGAGTCAAATTCAGAAACCTGAAAAGGAATCTTGCCTCTGACTCTGATAAGACTGAGAGTCTCAGATTGAAGAATTCTGAGTTAAAAGGAAAAATTTCAAAATTAGAAAACCAGTTGCAAAACTCTCAGAAGGAAACAATCTCTGAAACTCCCAGCAATGATGATGAGATCATCAAAGAGTATGATCACATCTTTCAGAAGTTTCTAGCTAAAAACATAGACAGAAGCAAGATGGCTTCAATGATCTATAGAATTAGCAGAAATGGCAGAAAAGGGATAGGATATCAAGGTAAGGTACCTACACCAAAAAATGCCATGGACTTAGTTATAAAACGCACTCCACTTGATTCACACTTTATATATGGGCACACACATGACATAAAATACACAAGTAGTGATTATTCTGTCAAACCAAAATTCAATCAGAATTTTGGTAAAACTAACAAATCAGGACCCAAGAAAATGTGGGTACCTAAGGATAAAATCATACATGTGGCAGATATCTTTAGCAGCAAAGCAAAGACACCAATCATGGTACCTGGACTCTGGCTGCTCACGACACATGACGGGAAGAAGGCATATGTTCTAAAGCCCGGAACTTAAGCCTGGAGGCCACGTGGGCTTTGGAGGAAATCAGAGAGGAAAGATCACTGGCTCTGGAATAGTAGGTAATGGAAATCTTCCCTCTATAAGTAATGTTTTATTAGTTGATGGATTAATGCATAACCTGTTATCCATAAGTCAATTAAGTGATAACGGTTATGATATAATCTTCAACCAAAATTCATGCAAAGCTGTTAGTCAGAAAGATGGGACTATCCTATTTAATGGAAAGAGGAAAAACAACATTTATAAAATCAAAATTTCTGAACTAAAAAGTTAGAATGTAAAATGTCTACTGTCTATTAACAACGAGCAATGGATCTGGCACAGAAGATTGGGGCATGTTAGTATGAGAAGAATATCTCAGATTAACAAACTCAATCTGGTCAGAGGACTTCCTAACTTGAAGTTCAATTCAGATGCTCTGTGTGAAGCATGTCAGAAAGGCAACTTTGCAAAACCTGCTTTCAAATCTAAAAATTTTGTTTCCACCTCTAAGCCATTAGAACTTCTGCACATTGACTTATTTGGACCAGTAAAAACTGCTTCAGTCAGTGGCAAGAAGTATGGGTTAGTAATCGTAGATGACTATAGCAGATGGACATGGGTAAAGTTCTTAAGACACAAGGACGAGTCACACTCTTTGTTTGTTACCTTCTGCAACCAAGTTCAGAATGAAAAGGATCTTAGAATCGTCAAAGTCAGAAGTGATCATGGTGGAGAATTTGAAAATAAAGATTTTGAATTATTATTTAATGAAAAAGGCATTTTGCATGATTTCTCTTGTCCTAGAACTCCCCAGCAAAATGGAGTTGTAGAATGAAAGAACAGAACATTGCAAGAAATGGACAGAACCATGATCAACGAGACTAACGTTGCTAAGATCTTCTGGGCAGAGGCAATAAACACATCGTGTTACATTCAGAATAGAATCTCCATAAGACCTATTCTGAAAAAGACTCCATATGAATTGTGGAAGAACAGAAAGCCCAACATTTCTTATTTTCACCCATTTGGATGTACATGTTTTATTTTGAATACAAAAAATTATTTGAACAAGTTTGACTCTAAAGCACAAAAGTGTATTATGGTAGGATACTCTGAACGCTCAAGAGGGTACAAAGTATACAATACAGAAACACAGATTGTTGAAGAGTCAATCAGTGTTAGGTTTGATGATAAGCTTGAATCTCAAAAGTCAAAGCAGAATGAACTCCTTGCAGGTATGGAAGTTGTACTCACTAGTACTGAACATAACTCATCAGAGGCTCTCAATAGAGACACTCCCTCAACATCAGAAAGAGTCACTACAAGCAATCCAGCACCTTCTGTTGATCAACTCCAAAAAGACCATCCAGAAGCAACATTGATCACCCAGAAGATACAATTTTGGGAAGGAAGGAAGATCCAATAAGAACAAGATCTACTTTCAGAAACTCTGAAGAATCCCTCATGGGACTGGTTTCTCTGATTGAACCAACAACAATTGATGAAGCACTTTTGGACAATGACTAGATTCTGGCAATGCAAGAGGATCTAAATCAATTCACTAGAAATGACGTATGGGATCTGGTTCCCAAACCAAAAGGATTCAACGTCATTGGTACAAAATGGGTGTTCAGAAACAAACTGAACAAGCAATGTGAAGTCATCATAAATAAAGCACGACTGGTAGCACAACGTTATAGTCAACAAGAGGGGATAGACTATACAAAAACCTTTGCTCCAGTCGCTAGGTTAGAATCTATCAGGCTTTTAATATCATTTGCTGTTAATAAAGGCATCACTCTATATCAGATGGATGTCAAAATTGCATTCTTAAATGGCTATATAGAAGAAGATATATATGTGCACCAACCCCCTGGTTTTGAAAGTTCCAAAAATCTAGAATATGTTTTCAAACTAAAGAAGTCACTCTATGGTCTGAAACAAGCTCCCAGAGCTTGGTATGAAAGACTAAGTAACTTTCTGTTAGAAAAAGAATTCACCAGAGGGAAAGTGGACACAACCTTGTTCTGTAAGACTGTTAAGAACGACATATTAGTGTGTCAAATTTATGTTGACGACATCATATTTGGATCCACTAAACCCTCTTTGGGAAGAGAGTTTGCTAAATGTATGCAGGCAGAGTTTGAGATGAGCCTAATGGGGGAACTAAAATTCTTTCTGGGAATTCAAATAAATCAAACTCTAGAAGGAACTTACATTCATCAGAGCAAATATGTCAGAGAACTTTTGAAGAAATTTGATCTCTCAGAATGTAAGCCCTCAAGGATTCCAATGCATCCCACGTGCATTCTGGAAAAAGAAGAGGTAAGTAAAAAGGTATAACAGAAGATCTACAGAGGTATGATTAGTTCTCTTCTCTATCTGACAGCTTCAAGGCCTGACATTCTATTCAATGTTTGCATTTGTGCTAGATTCCAATCAGATCCTAGAGAATCTCACTTAACAGCAGTTAAGCGAATTTTCAAGTATCTGAAAGGTAATGTTAATCTGGGTTTGTTTTATAGAAAAACAAGTGATTACATCTTAGTAGGATACTGTGATGCTGACTTTGCTGGAGACAGAGTAGAACGTAAAAGCACTTCTGGAAGCTGCTAGTTTCTGGGAGAAAATCTGATCTCATGGTCCAGCAAAAGACAATCCACAATAGCTCTATCAACAGCAGAAGTTGAATAAATAGCTGCAGCTGGATGTAGTACGCAAATGTTATGGATGAAAAGTCAACTTGAGGACTTCAATATATTTGAGAGTAACATCCCTATCCTCTGTGACAATACTTCTGCTATTTGTCTCAGTAAAAATCCTATTTTGCATTCTAGGGCTAAGCATATAGAAATAAAACATCATTTTATTAGGGACTATATTCAGAAATGGATTCTTAATTTAAAATTCATTGACACATACCATCAATGGGCTGATGTCTTTATAAAACCTCTTTCTGAAGATAGGTTTAACTTCATTCTGAAACATCTCAGCATGAAGCTTTTCCAAGAATAAACTGTTTTATTTACATATCTTAACCTTCAGAATTTTGGTTATTTTCTGTGAACTGCTGATCAACCTGCCTTCAGAATTTTAGAAGTACAGATTGTATCAGAATCTATCCATAAAGATCTAAGCGTTTCATTTCAAGGATAGAAGTGTGTTGTTCACGTAAGCAAACAGTTGTCATCCATTCATCAGCTACCTTCTGAGGCTGAACACGCGTTCACTTTTCTGAAAGGTCAAAAGCGTTGATTGGGTGCATTGAGACACATGTCATGGGTAACCGTTCCAATATCTTTCCGAATCCCCTAAAATCAGTTGTCAATAATGCTTATGATCATTACTAATTATTTCTCTCTCTTACAGTTTTTGTTTTCAAAAATCTATTTAAACGCAAGTTTCACTCTTTACACTCTTTCACTTTTACTCTCTCAATAAATTCTAATTGTTTTCTGTTCGTACTTTCAAAACCCTTTCATTTTTCTCAAAATTTCTTGTGTGAACATGGCTTCTTCAAGCGTCCCAAACACCAGTACTCAGAGAACTGAATCTATGGAACAATACGAAGAACCATTCAGAACTCTACTCATGCCCATTGAAAACCTGGAAGTTCTTTCAGAACTGATTGTGGATTTTGAAAGTCTTCAAGAAAATGGATTCAATCTCTCTGAAGAGGTCAATGCTCAAGGATGGAACAGGTATTTTGACCGTCTTCTAGGTCCAACGTTTCTAATTCTTGTAAAAGTTCTGTCAATCCAAATACTGAATCAACTCAACCAGAACTTGCAAAAGTTCTGTCAGACATTGACTCGTTTGACCAAGATATTTCAGCTCCCACACCAGAAAATCCAAATCCTCTAATCCCTGATAATCCAAATTCCGAAACCACAACAGAAGCTCCGCAACCAGAAATACCACTACCTCTCTCTCCACAACTAGATATTCCTCATCCACCATCTCCACAACCTGAACAATCACAACCATAAGTTCAAACTTCTGAGAACCAACCATATGATACATGTGAACCAGAACCTCACAATGTTCAATCCAACCAATTTGAAGAACCTACTTCAGATTCAGATACAATCCCTATTCCAGGAATCACTGAACCTCTGGCCATCCGTTTGCCCCTCACCATCCTGGACATTCCATAAATTCCTTCTTCTCTGGAATCAACACCACCAAATTCCTCAACCAGTCCAATAATTATACCAGACTCTCCCACTCCCTCACCAAAGAGCAATCCAGATGACAACGTTAAACTTGTCATTGATCTAACTGTTTTTGAACGTCTAGCTGCTATAACTCACAAAATTGCCATTCCAAAACCAAAACCATCTGAACCCACACCAGATGTTGGTACTAGTTTGTTGATGTTTGAAATAGAAATTCAGAAATGGATAACCTCCTTGAAGCAAGCTAGTCTTGAGATGACTAATCTTGCTGCCTCAGATTATCTATGGACAAGTTTCAGAAACTGGCTAAGTTCTGAAACACATAAGATGCAAGAACAAAGTTATGAACAAGTTCAACAGAATTTCAGTAATCTGCTAAAGGTTTTTTAAGATCAAGTTCTGAGCCAACTGCTCAAGGAATAGATTATCCCTCTGGATAATGCTCCCTGGTCAGAACATCGTCCATCAGACAAAGTTCAACCAAAATCAGAAGGTCTCACTCTGACTGCTGCTCCAGATGAGATGATCTCAGCAGAAGAATTGGTTCAAAATGATCAAGTTGCAGAATGCTCTAAGAAGCATCCAGTTACTGAAGATTCTCCAGCTCCCTCTTATGAAAGGCAAACGCTGGAGGAACTGAAGAGAGCAAATGTTGTTATCCAGGAAAGGTTGGATAAACAGGATGACACAGACAAAGAAATCAAGAGCATTTTGAGTAAACAAGAGGAAACCAACACCCAAATCAAGAGCTTGCTGGAAGCTTTGTTCACACGCCTTCCCCCTCCCTCTTAGATTCTCTTTTTGTTTTAAAATCTGTTTATCTGTAACCTTTTTTTTTACATTGCTTCTGTTATGAACTTCTTATCATTGCTTCTTATTTTTAATATAAATCCTTTTTAGCTCTGATTATATAGCCTTCTTGATAACTGACAAAAAGGGGGAGAAAGAATAAGATATTTTCAATAACGGATTACTGAGACAGAAGTCTCAAACATTCTGAACTACTTAACTTCTTTCTTCTAAAAAGCTTGAACATGTACAAAACTCTGATGAAAGACGCAGTTAAACTCTGATGCTCAAAGACTCAAGGAATTTAAGGGAAGTAATCAACTCAGGGGGAGTTTTTCTTCTTAATTCTATACTTTTTATTCTTTATTTTTAATTGAAAAATCTGGTTTTTGTCATCATCAAAAAGGGGGAGATTGTTAGAACATAGTTTGATTCTACAACCCTTGATTAGAGTTTTGATGATAAAAAATACAACGAATATATATACAAAGAAAAAATATCCACCTTAGAAATATGTGTTATGTATGCAGAAGTTCTGATCAAAATCAGCATCAGAAGATCAGCCATAAGTACTACACGTTGAAGCAATTAGAACATACGCTGAAGCAATTAGATTGTACACTAAAGATTGATGACCAGAATCTGCGCTTAATCAAGTAAACTCTGACTCTGAACAAGAAGATATCAACCAATTCATCAATATTCTGAAGCGTCATCAGCAGTTAAGGAAAGAAGACTCTGAAGCGTTACTGAACATTCAAGACAGAATTAATGCCAACGGCTTTCTTCAAACAAGATCTTCTTCAAAAGGAAAGTGTGTTATTAACATTAAACTTGCATTATGGACAACGTCATTCTATTGTCTATATAAACATGTCTGCTTGCAAAAAGAAGTAAGTACGTACACACACAACAATTTGCTAAGAATTCCAAACCACGCATATTCAAGCTCAAGAAAATCCAATCCTTATTCTAAGCTTAATCTGTGTAATTTATCATAGTTGTGATAAACTGTTTTGTTAGAAAACAACAACACATTTTGTTCAAATTATATTGTAAAACAAGTTCCTTGAGATTAACCGGATTGTGGTTGTACTCAAGAAGACTTTAACAGTTATTAAAGTAGTTGTTGTAATCTTTTGAGATTAGTGGATTAAGACCTCGTTGGAGAGAGGTGAAATCACCTTGACGGGTGGACTGGAGTAGTTTGAGATCAAATGAACCAGGATAAAAATACTGTGTCATTAAGCTATTTTTGATCCAAGTTTTTCAATTCAACCCCCCCTTTCTTGTGTTTTTCACATCTTCAGGATCCATGCTAAGAAGTATCGTCATCATTCAGTAGGGGAAGTTTTAATTTCCAATCCTGCATCTATTCAACAACAACAACTGAATAGGCGTAGGACAAAATTTCAAGAAAGGCAGTATACTAAGATCAATATGCCATTGTCCCAAGCGTTACAGTACTTGCTAAAAGCAAAACTGGTTACACTAAGGGATCCTCCCTGTAACTCTGATACCTCCTCTCCTAAATACAATCCCAATGCAAAATGTACTTACCATTCAAACAATCCTAGACATGATACCAATGATTGTTGGTCTTTAAAGAATAAAATCCAAGACTTGATCGACAATAAAACAATTGAACTCGACCCTCCACCGACTCCCAATGTGATCACTGCACCCATGCCCAATAATGGTAAGGGTTTCAATGTCATTGAAGAAGCATCTTTCGTTTCCTCCATCAATTATTTGACCACTCCTTTAAGGATTGTTAAAAAGAATTTGTTGAAAGTTGGAGTATTTCCAAGCTGTCTTGAAGACTGTTACCATTGTGCTGCACGAATTAATGGTTGCATATGGCTGAAGAAAGGTGTCCAACACCTGATTGATAGCCGTGAAATTCCATTTGAGAGAACTCCATCTGTGAAAAGTTTGACCAAAAGTGTGTCTCAAGAGTTTTAAGATGTGTCCATAGTTACCATTTCAAACACTTCTATTATGATCACCTCCAAAGGTCCTATTAGGGTTCCCACTGAACCAAGAATAGCTCCCCTGATTTTCACCACACCGGGGCCAGTCCCCTACTCTTTTGACAAACCAGTGCCCTTGAACTATGGGGCGAAAGTGTATTGTCATGGCATCAAACAAGAGCTATGGATTGTTGAAGATGAAGCTGTTGAAATTACAAACATTGATGGATCAAGTAAAGTCACTAGGACGGGAAGGATCTTCTCTCCAGATATCTCTCCTCCAACATCCACTATTAAACCCATTCATATAACTGTTGTTAACCCCGTTGCTGATACTCGAGGAAAGGAAAAAATGACTGAGCCTGTCAGGACGGAGGCGCCCACAAAAGATATTGTAATTGAGGGTCCATCTAGCCAAGAGATGGAGGAGATTATGAAAATAATCCAAAAAAGTGACTACAAAATAGTGGAACAACTAGGGAAGACACCTTCAAAGATATCCATGATGTCTTTGTTATTATGTTCCGAATCACATGCTCAGGCACTGTTAAAATTCCTGAAAATGCACATATCCCACAAGAAACTACTGCTGACCAATTTGAGAATTGTGTAGCAAGCCTGACTGCTGACAATGGTTTGGGATTTTCAGATGCATATTTGACTTCGGCAGGGAAGAATCAAAACAAAGTTCTACATGTTTCCATCGAGTGTAAACGCACCACTTTAGCACATGTGTTAGTGGACACTAGGTCCCCCCTCAATGTTTTACCAAAAGGTGCTTTAGACATATTGGACTGTGAAGGGTTGGTGCTGAAACCAAGTGATATCGTGGTAAGATCCTTTGATGGGTCGAAAAGAATGGTCCATGGAGAGGTTGATATTCCTATCAAAGTTGGATCTCAAGTCTTCAACTCAACAATCTATGTAATGGATATCCGCCTGGCCTATTCTTGCTTGCTCGGACACCCATGGATTCATGGGGCAGGTGCGGTTACCTACACAATACATCAAAAGCTAAAGTACCCGGTCAAAGTAAAAATTGTCATAGTCTACGGAGAGGAGGAGTTCATGACCAGTCATTTGAATTCTTTCAAATATGTTGAAATGGATGTAGAATTCATTGAAATCCCCTGTCAAGCATTTGAAGTGGTCCCTCCAATGATTGATGTTGCCAAGACCACTCCTGCCACTCCCAAAGCTGCTAAAGATACACCAAGAATGGCCTCTCTCTCAAGGATGCTCGTGTTGTTGTTGAAGACAGAGGATGCACCATTTGGGGACAACTTCATGATATCCCCTACAAGTCGGACAAATTTAGGTTGGGCTTCACTTCCAAGGCTCGGAAAGAGGTTTGACGTGCTCGTGCTGGGAGACAATGAAGTTAATACTCTGAGAAACTCTAATAGTGGTGGTGACTTAGACTATTGGATCTACCCAACTATTGACGACGGACTCAACAACTGGAAAACCAAAGACTTCGTCTCACTCTCCTTCAGCCAAGAGTAATTGCCATTTCCTATTTTTATTACTTTGAGAAATTTGTCTGTAATTTCCTCTAAAAACAATGACTTTAAACCATGTGCCTTGCCTAGGGCACAATGGTCCATTTGTTAAGGGTTTGTCATTTTCATATATCATATTCTCATTTTAATGAAAACATTGGACTATTTTGCATTCAAATTTTGCGCTCCTAGTCTTTCTTTACATTACTGCATTCTCAAATAGCCATGTGACCTTACATGCACACATACACATTTGCATATCCACATCCACTTTGGATCTCATTGACAACAATTCTGCTATTACCATTTATGAATTCGAAAATCCAATCTATCAAGTCGAAGACGAAGGTGAAGAAGATTGTGAAATACCTGGGGAACTTGCCAGACTCCTGATACAAGAGGAAAAGTCCATTCAACTGCACTAAGAAACAGTTGAAGTGATAAATCTGAGTACTGAGGCAGATAAGAAGGAAGTCAATATTGGCACTAACCTGGAAGGTAGTGTCAAGAGAAGATTGGTTCAAATGTTTCACGACTATGTTGAGGTGTTCGCTTGGTCATACGAAGATATGTTGGGGCTTGATACTAATATCGTAGTTCATTGTCTGCCAATGAAAGAAGATTGTTCTCCGGTCAAGCAAAAGGTTTGTTGCATGTGGGCCAGACATGTCTGAAAAGATCAAGGCTGAGGTAATGAAACAGTTCAATGCGGGTTTCTTGGCAAGGATATCGTATCCCCAATGGGTTGAAAATGTTGTCTTAGTACCGAAGAAAGTCGGAAAGGTCTGTTTGTGCGTAGGCTACAGGTATATAAATAGGGAAATCCCCAAAGATGATTTCCCACTACCACATATTGATGTCTTAGTTGATAACACCGCTCATCATAAGGTGTTCTCCTTGATGGATGGCTTCTCCGTGTACAACCAGATAAAAATGGCGTCGGAGGACATGGAGAAAACCACTTTTGTCACATAGTGGGGCACCTTCTGTTATAAGGTCATGCCTTTTGGTTTGAAAAATGCAGGCGCAAGTTATCAACAGGCTATGGTAGCTTTATTTCATGATATGATTCATCATGAGATAGAAGTCTATGTTGATGACATGATTGCAAGATTGAAAATTGAGGAAGAACACCTAGATCATTTACACAATCTATTTGAAATTTTGAAGAAATACAAGCTGAGGCTGAATCTCGGGGTGAGATCGGGAAAACTGCTAGGCTTCGTCGTCAGTGGAAAAGGTATTGAGGTCGATCCTTCAAAATTTAAAGCCATATAAGAAATGCCAGCTCCTTGTACTGAGAAGGAGGTCAGAGGTTTCTTAGGTCGACTCAATTACATTTCCTGATTCGTCTCTCACTTAACAGCTACTTGTGAGCCAATCTTTAAACTGCTGAAGAAAGATCAGGTAGTCATATGGAATGACGACTGCCAAACAGCTTTTGACAAGATCAAGGAGTATTTACAGGAACCTTTAATCCTAATACCTCTAGTTGAAGAAAGACCTCTGATTATGTAATTTACCGTATTAGAGAATTGAATGGGGTGTGTGTTGGGCCAACATGACGAGTCTGTTCAAAAAGAGCATGCAATATACTACCTTAGCAAAAAGTTTACTGACGGTGAAACAAGATATTTAGTGCTCGAGAAAACTTGTTACACTTTGGCATGGGCTGCTCGCCGACTAAGACAGTATATGTTGACTCATACTACTCTCTTGATCTCTAAGATGGATCCCATCAAGTGCATCTTAGTGAAGCCAGCTCTCTCTGGACGAATAGCCATATGGCAAATGATCTTGACTGAATATGACATCCAGTACACTACACAAAAAGCAATCAAAGGAAGCATACTGGTAGATCATTTGGCCCATCAAGTTGTTGATGACTACCAATCTATGAACTTTGAATTCTCAGACGAGAATATCATGTTGATAACCGACTATGAAAAGCCCGGACCGTATGAAGGACCTGAACAAGGATCCCGATGAACTATGGTTTTTGATGGAGCTTCTAATGCATTGGGTAACGGAATTGGTGTTGCGATCATTTCTCACGAAGGTTGTCATACACCTTTCACTGCCAGACTCTGCTTTCACTGTGCAAATAACATGGCCGAGTATGAAGCATACATCCTGGGTCTTAAAGCTGCTATTGACCTAAGAATCAAATTCTTAAGCGTATATAGAGACTCAGCTTTAGTAATCAATCAAGTTAAAGGAGATTGGGATACCAAACATCCAGATATGATCCCTTACAAAGAACTTGTGCTCACCTTGATCCCTTAATTTGAGGAGGTCACCTTTGAACATTTCCCAAGGGAGTAAAATCATTTGGCAGATGCCTTAGCAACTATATCATTTATGTTCAAAGTCAATTGGGACAACGAAGCTCCCAGAATTACTATCAAAATATTTGACGAAACGGTACACTGTTGTAGGATCGATACTGATGAGGAGAAGCCTTGGTTCCATGAGGTGAAGAGGTACCTTAAAGCACAAGAGTATCCTGAGGGAGCTTCAATCAACGACAAGAAATTCTTGTGGAGGTTCTCAGCCAATTTCTTCCTAAGCAATGGGATTCTGTACAAGCGCAATCATGATTCAACTCTCCTCCGCTGTGTGGACAAGAAGGAAGTAGAGAAGATCATGGGGGACATGCATAAAGGTATCTTTGGTATTCATTCTCGTGGACACACTATGGCCAAGAAGATTCTGAGGGCTGGTTACTGTTGGTCGACTATGGAAACTGGTTGTCACCATCACTCGAGGACTTGCATTTAAGTGCCAAATTTATGCTAACAAGGTTCATGTGCCTCCAATACCTTTAAATGTCATGATTTCTCCTTGGCCATTTTCAATATGGGGCAATGACATGATCGGAGAAATCAAGCCCACCGCCTCTAATGGATATCGTTTCATCCTTGTCGCCATTGATTACTTCACCAAATAGGTCGAAGCGACTTCATTTACCTCAGTAACCAAGAATGTCGTGGCCCAGTCATCAAGCATAACCTCATTTGTCGGTAAGACATCCCTAAAAGGATTATCACTGACAACGGTACCAACCTCAACAATTTTATGATTACTGAACTCTACACGCAGTTCAGGATCAAGCATCACAATTCTTCTCCATACAGACCTAAGATGAATGGCGCAGTGGAAGCTGCCAACAAAAATATAAAGAAGATTATGAAAAAGATGGTGGTGACCTATAAAGACTAGCATGAGATGTTACCTTTTGCTCTTCATGGCTACCGTACCTCAGCACGAACATCAACTGGGTCAATCCCATTCTCTTTAGTCTATGGCATGGAAGTTGTCCTGCTTATCGAAGTTCAGATTCTTTCTCTAAGGATTATGAAAGAAGCAGACTTAGGCGAAGGAAAATGGATTTATACTAGGTTGGATCAGTTTAACTTGATCGATGAAAAGATACTGGTTGTTGTCTGTCATAGTTAAATGTATCAAAAATGTATGATCAAGGCATTCAACAAGAAGATCAAGCCTCGAGTATATCAGACTGGCGACTTGGTAATAAAACGCATCATTTTACCACAAGTCGATCCCAGGGGAAAATGGACTCCCACTTACCAAGGGTTGTTTTTTGTCAAGAAAGTATTCTCTGGCGGTGCTATGATGCTAACCACTATGGACGGTGAAGATTTTCCGCACCTTGTTAACGCAGATATAGTAAAAAAACACTATGCATAAAGAATGAACCGCTAGGTTAACATACCTAGGAAAAAATAAGGGCATCCAGGAGGACCAAAAGGGTTCAAGAAAAAATTAGGGATATATACAAAAGATTGTACACCCGGTAAATCGAAAACCCGTGAGGGAAGCTTAGGCAAAAAAAAGGGTATCCTGGTGGACTGAAAACCTGAAAGGGAGGTCCAGACAAAAGTTAAGGATTAAAAGCATATGACTATATCCCGTTGGATCACTACAACCAGCTTTATTACCAAGGTTAAAATTTCAAATGGTACAAGATCAGTTCAATCAACTTCCTACGACGGTAGGGGATGATGTTCGAAGACATAGGGGCAATAGAAAAGTTGGAACCCAATGAGATCACTTCCACATGGCTATATATATATATATTTGTTTTCACTTTGTATTCTTTTCATTTCACGACGACTTCCTCTTACTAGGATTTCCATCTCTTTGTACAAAAATGCCTGTTTATAGGCTAATTATCAATACAAATATACTTTGAAGTGCAAACTTTTTGTTTTTTCTATTTTGCTTGCAAAAATGTCTGTGATACGGTGGGAGAACTGACTTGGTTGTTTTGCATTTGATTGCAAATGTTGTGGATAGCAAGAGTACCCACAGACTTTTCTTTTATCCAAAAGGAAAGGCTGAAAAGAACAGGAAAGACCTTTAGAGATATTTTCTTGAGTTCGGGGGGTAGATTATGAAAAGGGGAGGTATTAGAACCCTTTTCATCCGTAGTTATCTACGGGCTCTTAGTTTCTTGCTAGATCACTTGCTTTTGTTTGAATGTGTTCTTGTGGTGTGGGTTTTTTGAAAGTATTTTGAAAATGTCTTTGTAATGTTTCTCGTTTCTATAAGAACGCGTACAAAGTGTTGTTTCGAAAATAGTTCAAAGAGGTGTTTGTGGAATGTGTTTTTGAAAGAGATTTTGAAAAGGTGTCTTCTTTGTAATGGCTCTCATTTCTATAAGAACGCGTACAAAGTGTTTGTCTTTTGAAAATGTTTCAAATGAGTGTGTTGGTGTATAAAATGTTTTTGCTGTGAGTAAGCGAGCAAGTAGGAGCGAATCTACCTACTCAAAAAGGTCTTAAATGTTCTTTTCTTCCTCCTTTAGATGTTGCTATCTTACCATTGTTTTTCTAAGAAGCCCCATCGTTGGATGTGAAGGGACAGGCGTGAGACGTTTCTATAGTCATAGAAGGCAACCTATGGGACGTTTTAGCAATGTCATTTAGGGACTAGACCGTTTACTGAAGGTAACATTGAGGGTCATCGAGGGACTACGACCTTTTATCGAGGGTCTTTGCTAAAATGCCCATGTTCGAGGAACATGACTATTTTTCCGATAGGCAACAAGTGAGATTACCGTAAGGGGTGCATGCGTGCAAAGTGTGCTTTATTGCATGCATTCAGTCTTAATTAGGGTTATCTATTTTTTGATTTCATATCTTGCCATACACACCCTAATTACTGACAATATATGAAAGCAATAAAAGTGCAAAAAAGTAAAGTCTTGCACTATTGCATCATTAAGGGGATGGGGTGTACAAATTTACAAATGGGGATGTAAGAAATTAAAGTCCTAATTATCTATTACAACCATATTGAAATAATATACAAGAAATGTAAAATGGACTTGTTTTGTTTAAATAAAGAAATAAGTTTACTTAAGAAAATATTTTGATCTTTAAAAAATTAAATAAAACATGTGAATATGAAATATTTTTGGTGTTTTTGGTTATTAAAGCTAAAATAAGATAAATAATAGAAAAGGGAGTCAGAATCAGCATGTTGTTGAAACGAGAAGGAACAGAAGTTTTGTTTCTGATACGCTGCAAGAGAGAAAATGATAGTAGGAAAGTAGAAGGTCAGAAGTTCTGGGTCTGGGTACACCAAGTTCTGAGGTTGTTGGGAACAAAGGAAAACCTAGAAGTTATGACTATTGAGGGAGTCTAGGAACTCTGGTACAGTTGGGAATCTAGAATTTCTAATGTCACTGGAAAATCAGAAGTTCTGGCTGTTTGAGAGAGTGAGGTGATAATGTTGTTGGGTAAGGTTGTCTAGAAGTTATGATTTAGGAATATTGTCTTATGGATAAATGGGTGAAAATGTCACAAAATTAAACCTAAAAAAATGCTTCTGGGGCTAGAACCCAGGACCCTTAGCTCTAATGTCTTATGCGCACACACTGTCTACCATTGGGGTGGCTGTACATCCGGTATCAGAAGCAAAAGCATAAATATGTATCACAAAGTAAACTCTGATGATGAACTCCATTTCTTTCTCCATGCTAATCAGAATATTTGTAGCTTAGTCAACTCTCAACATAACAGAAAACACAAACATAGCAATTATGGCAGGTTTCCATCATGGTTTCAGAAACATAAAATAAAGTCAAGACTGTAAATCAGAAACAAGCATGTATCTGTTAATCCTAGTTTCCTTAACAACTTCTGAACTGATGTTCTTCCTACTTAGGAAGACAAATACATAAAACCTCAGAATATGTACAACATCAAAATCAGGATGTCTACATTGTATTTTGGACATGCAAGTTTAACAATGCCTAAGTGATATGATAAGAGTCAGCAGAAGCTTACCTTGCAGCTGGAGAAAGTCCTGTGATCTGGAGCCTGGTTCTGACTGCTTGTAATCTTCTGATCAGCTTCCTCACGTGCTCAGCAGACTGGAGCAACCTTTAACTTGGGCTATGAGTGGCTGGAAAATTCTGGAACAGCCAGTAAGTAAAGTTCTGACTTTTGAGGTGGATACTGATGGAGAATGTGTTACAGTTTGAAAACAGAAGTTAGGATAGCTGCTAAGTGTATATCAGAAACTGTATGGATGATTTGGTCAAGAAACACTTGAAGGAAATTGGCATTTGAAAGAAAGAATCAAAAACTAGTAGGTTTTGTATTTGTGTTTGCAGTTTTGGATTCCTGGAATTTTTAGAAAGGTTTCAAATCTTTTCATTTTCAATCTTTTCCCCTGGCCCCCTTTCACAGTTGCAAATGAAGTTCAATTTATAGGGAAGAACTTTGTAGCTCGGAGAAGTCAAAAGTACCACCATCATGCTAGCATGTTGGCTTGTTCTTGAAGCAAGATAAACAAGTATGGTGGTTAGCAGCTTTTAGCCGTGCCTAAGTTGGATTTGTAAGCATGAATTAAGGAAAATTACCCTCAGAAGCAAAAGCAAAGCATGGGCCTAGCATATTCTTGTACAAAAGTTTTCTTTTTCAAGGACAACAATGTAATTCTATGTCACACGTGGGGAAATCCTTTGGATAAAAACTCAAAAGTGGTTGTGAGCATTAAATGATGATGAGATTTATCAAACTAGAAATCCTGCAATGTGAGATTATGCATCATAGCTTAATTCTAGGTCAGAAGTTCAGCATCAGCGCAACTTAGAACCAACATCCAACTTCTGATCCTTTAATCTCTTTGCTCCAGCATGTTCTGAGAAAGTTCTCAGACTTTCCAGAAAGCTTATGACATGATTTGTAAGCCCTCTTTGAGTTACTCTTGCAACTTCTGACTGAACCTATGTGAAAACTAGCCCAGAAGTTGTAAACAAATTCTGATTTGATAATGCTCAGAATTCACTAAGTGTTTAGGTTTCAGGAACGTGACTTTGAAGATATATAACTTGAAATCCCAACATTTCTAGAAGAAGCTCTATTCTACAATGTTTTAGATCTCATTGAGATCTACAATTCTTGTGTTATAAGTTCTTCCAGAATCACCTTGCATCATGGTGATAATCTGGCCAGAAGTTCCGAGTTTATCATATTTCTCAAACACTTAGAAAAATTCTAAGTATTTAGAATTTTGACCTTTCCAAAGTAATTTTGACTTTTGAATTTCTTGATGAAACAAACTTCATATTTCAACATATCTTGATGAAATATAACTCTTGAAACTTGAATTTGATCCAAAAGTCAAAGTTTTACTTTTCAGCATGTAAATGACCATTTTGCCCTTGTGAATGACTTTCTTGGGAAATTTGTGATTCAAGGCTTGGAATTGGATGGAAGTAAACCTGAGGGTCCAGGATGATCCTTTGAGAAATGAGAGGGTAAATTTTGGGGTATAACAACGTCCAATGACTAAAATTAAATGAACATATGCATATGAATATGATTAACTGATAACAAATATGTTCATAAGAATAGGAATAAATACCTACTCAAGGAGCCAGGATAACGCTCATGTTGTCCATAAATCCCCAGAGTAAATTCATACACAATTTTATTTCGAAGTTACATTTCGTATATCTCCCAGAAATTCTCTTCCCCAGTCGAGTTTGGTCTTCCAAAACTGAAAGAGAAACCTTGCAAAGTTCTTCCCCAAAAGAATTTGTTTCCCCAGTGAAATCTCCGGAATATCTTCCTCAACAGGGTTTATTTCCCCAAGAGAATACAATTTTCCCAGTTTAAGTCTATTCCTCAGACTATTATGCATCACTAACATAACTCCTCTTCTCCAGTAGAGTTGATACTATCCCCAGAGAGTTGTTGTAAAACCTGGGATCCAACTAGAATACCAGTTAACTTTACTCTCCCCAGACAAATAGGAAGATTAATCATCTCTTCTATCCCCAATCAGAGTATATAAGAATTAAATTCCCCAGTAGAGCAACAAAGGACTAAGGTTCCTGAACTCCACTCCCCAAGCAGAAATCAACATCCCCTGCAGAGTTTCCTCAAACAGAGAACAGGAATCCCCAGCGGAAGTATTCTAGGCAAAGTTGAAGATATACATACTCTCATATGCATACGCATACGAAACATATAACATAATCTCATTTATTTTGAGAACATCATTAAAAATGCATTTCATATATCATGACATTGCATACAACTAACTCTCTACCTTTTTAGGAAAGATCAATCAATAGATAAATATCATCAACTATCTACATAATCAAATAATTTTCTCCAGAGACTAAAATCTGAAAAGTATTTCCATCGAAGACATGCCCCAGGGAGTTATTCTGAAGAATATCTCTAAGACAAAATCAAGCTTGGATTCCTTCTGGTACTTAGTGAAGTAGTAGTCACCATAGATTCCTTCATCAATCGTTGAAGTAGTAGTCGTCATAGATTCCTTCATTACTTGTTAAAGTAGTAGTCGTCATGGATTCCTTCATTACCCGTTGAAATAGTAGTCGTCATAGATTCCTTCATTACCCGTTGAAGTAGTAGTCGTTATATATTCCTTCATTACTTGTTAAAGTAGTAGTCACCATAGATTCCTTCATTACCTATTGATGTAGTAGTAGTCACAGATTCCTTCATTACCTGTTGAAGTAGTAGTCGTCACAAATTCCTTCATTACCTGTTAAAGTAGTAGTCGTCATAGATTCCTTTATTACCTGTTGAAGTAGTAGTCGCCACAAATTCCTTCATTACCTGTTGAATTAGTAGTCATCACAAATTCCTTTATTACCTGTTGAAGTAGTAGTCGTCACAGATTCCTTCATTACCTGTTGAAGTAGTAGTCTTCACAGATTCCTTCATTACCTGTTGAAGTAGTAGTCGCAACTGATTCCTTCATTACTTGTTGAAGTAGTAGTCGTCACATATTCCTTCATTACCTGTTGTAGTAGTAGTCGCCACAGATTCCTTAATTACCCTTTGAAGTAGTAGTCACATGTAGACTCTTTTCCGGATGCATCTCTTAAAATCAATCACCAGGTGAATACCATCAACAACGAACATTTCCTTCATAAGACCTCTGCTGGTTCAGTTTAAATCGACCAATGATTTATCCTGATTCGTTTCCGGTAGAAACTTTCTCTGGTTCAGTTAAATAGATCCTAAGATTTATGTTGATTCATTATCTAGTTAAAGACCATTCAAGACCTCTGCTGGTTCAGTTTAAATCGACCAATGATTTATCCTGATTTGTTTCCAGTAGACACTTTCTTTGGTTCAGTTAAATGAACCTAAGATTTATTATGATAATTCTTCCAATATCTATCAACAGTTACTTTGGATGGCATCTTAAGCCCATCTTTGATAAATCTTTATCACCTCTCCAAATGGCATCTTTAAGCCCATTCCCGATACAATCAACCAACAACATTACTTCGTACACTAGCGAGTGCAAATTTCTAAGCACTTTAGTGTTAAACCATCTTCCACCTTCAAGTTACGAATGGCAAACATACCAATCTAACTCTTCAGTTTTAAGAAGATTGAACAAGGGCAGATGTTGTACCCCAAAATTTTCCCTCTCTTTTCTCAAGAATCTTCAATAGCTCAAGTTTGCACAAGTGTTGACTAGGTCAAACCACCTCCTAAGCACTGAGACCCCAAATTAGGGTTTTGATTTTCACAAGGAAAATTGGACTTCTAATGCCCCAAATAACTTTCAGGATTCATTATAAGACCTCCTAGATTACTCATGCCAAATTTCAAGTCTTGTACCTCAAAGTTGCTCAATCAATTGATCAGATGACTGAAAATCAGCTGTGTTGGGTAAAAAGTCAATTATGGTCAACCTACACTCAAACTTCAGTATTTTTGACCCATATCAACATTGTGAAGTCATATTTATCAATTGATCAAGGTTTGATCACAATTCCTCAAGAAAAGTGTTCAAATCATCAAAAGGGCAAAATGATCAAAATTAGGGTTTTTGACTGGGAATGACCAGTCATTGACTTTTGACCTAACACATGACTTAATGTTTTAAGGTATAATCTCAAGGATTCAAGCACATTATTTTGACCTAATTTCATGACTCAAGTCATTTCTCAAGATCAAACAATTGATAGTTGAAATTTGATCAACTGATAAAAAAGTCAATTGTTACACAAAAAGTCAAACTTTGACTTTTTGGTCAAAATTGAGTTTCAAAGATCAAGATTCATCAAGAAATTCAAAATTCCACAAAAAGTCAAACTTTTCAAAACTTGAAAATTTCTCAGTGTTTTAACCTTAATAATTTCACTACTTCATGACAATTTTTCACAAAGATGCAAGATGATTCAAAGAAAACTTTCAACATGAAAGTTGTAGATCTTGATGAATCTACAACTTTGATTTGTTGATCAAGTCCTAAAAATTCTTGGATTTTTAATTATAGGCTCATTAAGTCATGACATTTTTTGTATAAACACTTAGAGAAATTTTAAACAGGTTTGGTCAAGTTTTTGTCTTAACTTCTTGGCCAATTTTCATTAAGTTCCAATTTGATTTAGCCAAAGTGGTCAACATGAGAGTTGTTGACAATGTTTCAGGCTTTCCAAAATATCCAAGAGCATGAATTTATCATACTTGAGCTAGGAGATCCAAAGGCATGAAGTTGGACATCCATTCTTGAATTACAAGTCATTTTGGTGAAGAACACATAATCCAATCTACATGCTATGCTGCATAATCTTGTTTTGCAGGCCTTCTAACTTGAAAATCTCACCATAATTTAATGTTTACACAAACCTGTGAGCTATGGTCATGTGATACGGTGGCAGAACTGACTGTTTAGTTACTACTGGTTTTTGCATTTTTTGTTTGCAAATATGCGGTAAGCAAGAGTCGCCACCGTCTTTTATTTTATCCAACAAAGGAAAAGGGAAAAAGAACATAAAAAACCTTTTTCGAGATGTTTCTGAGTACGGGGGGTAGATTATAGAAAGGGAAGGTGTTAGCACCCTTTCTATCTGTGGTTTTCCATGGGCATTTTTAAATTGGTTTTGTGCTTGTGTTTTGAAAAGTTTTTGTTTACATCACGGTAACTCTTGTATATGTCCTCAAGAGTGTAACGAAGTTGTTTTTGAAAATTGTTATGAAAGTGTTTTTGAAAAACATTGGTTTTTGAGCAAGTACCTAACAATGTCTACTTACTCGAAAAAGGATATTCTTTTTCTCGTTTCCTTTAGACAGCACTATCCTACTATTAAGAAGTAGGTAGCTCTATCGTTGGATGTTAAGGGACTATCGAAAGGGACGTTTTTACGGTCACAAAAGCAATGGTTAGGAAACTTTAGTAATTACCCTAAAGTCCTAAAGATCTTCCCGAGGCAACATTCGAATGGATCATTTTGATCTTTTTGGACTGGAGGGTGACCACTAAAACTCCCTATGCTTCATGACCGTTTACCGAAGGAACCCGAAGTGGTGATACCCTAGGGGTGCGTATGTGCGAGTGTATTTAATTTCAGATATATTAGACTTTGTGTTTAGTTTTCTAGCGATTGGTTTTATCTTGTTCATGCAATCCTATTAGCCATACATCTAATAGTTAATATATGTACAAAAATATAAAGTGCGGAAACGTAAATTCCTACGCTATTACATGGCTTCGGGGAGAGGGAATGAATTACAAGTCCAAAATCGGGAGAAATATAAAGGAAAATAATAAAAATGCCTTATAGTTTGGCTACATTGATATGTACAGGAATATAAAAGTGTGAAAGAAGAAAACGCGCGCGAAAAATTAAATACGGGAATTAAAGTTTAAATTCTAAGAAAAATTAATTAATGAAAGAAAATATTTTTTGTTATTTTTTTGTTTTTTAGGAAAAAACATGAAGTTAAAAATGAAAGGAAATTAACTCTAAATAACCTAATATTTTTGTATTTTTATTTGAGAAAAAATAATTAACTCGTAATTTAAACCTAATTTCTAGCTAATTTTAATTATAAAAATAAACCAACTTATCCTAATTAAACTAATCTATTTTCAAAATTAATTTTAATAAATAAGGAAGAAAAAACTAATTCTACATTTTTTTGGGATATCTGGATTTTATGATGTTTATGATTTTTTTAATAAAAGGAAAATAATTGAAATAAAAGAAAATAAATAAAGCAAAAAAGAAAAATGGGTCGCGCTGCAAAAATGAAAATGAGGGGTGAGAAAGAAGCAGAATTAAAAGCCCAAACTGAACAAAGCCCGGTTCTACGATGGATCCAGTATGGATAACGTCTTGGGGTGCACCACGGGGACGCGACTTTGAGGCTTTAGATCTGGCATTTTTAGATTCATGCATCAAAACTTAAAAGTAATGGTTCTAAAACATTCTAAACATTAGTATGAACATGCATTAACGCTTATAAACCATTTATAACATAAGAATTGAGAGTTTGTAATTAAGAATTTTTACCCAACCGGACCTACTTGGTGCGGCTGATTTGGGCGTGGACTGGCTTGGCAAGAGGTCTGAGTAGACTCCTGGAAGTCTCAAAAATGTGATTTGCCCACTTGTTTGGACTAATAGCACTTGGGAGTATAGCTGCGAACTCTTGCAACTTTTAGCAATTTTTTTGAGAATTTTGTAGAGCTTTTTTGAAGAGGAATTTCGTGTTTCAAGCTTGTATGGCTCTATATTTATAGAGGAGAATGAGGAGACAAGAAAGCATGGAAAGAATCTCTCTAATAATGTTGTGTTTTAAGACAATGATCAAAATTTGAAAAAATGCCATATTTGATGATTTCATGCCATTTTCGCATGTGGATGAACCTGGACATATTTGAAGGGTTATTACATGAAATCAATTGACATAAACCAGCATAAAACTTGCCCAAAATGGATTCACATCAAAATTTACATTATTTCTATTATTTATTTATTTTTTCTGAATTTTAATGAATAAAATATCAAAATATATAGCATAAATAGTAGAAAAATGTATGGGCGGGCTTAGAGGTCGTGGACCATGTTAGGAATGAGTTTCAAACTTGAAAAGATAGGCCGATTTGGAAAAAATCCAAGTTTGGTCAATATTTGCTTCATGCATTTTTCCAAAAATTGGCCAACTTTGACAATGCATATCTCTCTCAATTTTAAACCTATGAGGGTGTTCTTGGACTTTCGAGAAAGTTTAGGATATCCCCTAAACAACCCCTTTGGTTTCGTCTCAATTGGATCTTCCATGTTCATGTAAGAAGCTTTGACCCAAAAGGTGTTTTTGTTGACTTTTGAAAAGGACCTATAATGTCTGAATTTATATCTTTTCATGAGTGCATTTCTTGAACTTGAGGGCTGATGATGAGTTGCAGGGAATTAGATTCTCTTCAAAATGAGCTTGGATGATAAATTTATGATAAAATATGAGAAAGTTATGCCTGGTCAAAGTTTGGTTGACTTTTCCTATAGGAACCCTAATTTAGCAACTTTTGAGTTTTGATGAATTAGGAGCATTCCTTGAGGAATCATGATCAACCCTTGATCAAATGATGGATATCACTTCAAAATGTTGATGTTGACCAAAAATCTTGAAGTTTGACTGTATGTGGGTCACAGTTGACTTTTGACCTAGTACAATTGATTTTTAGGCATTTGAGCAGTTGACTGAGCAAACTTCTTATGCAAGCATGAAACTTGGCATGGATGATCTTGAGGATATATTATGGAAATGGAAACAACTTAGGACCCTTGGAACTTAAACATCTTGATGAGGAGTGAAACCCTAATTTGAGGCTCATTGTCTTAGGAGGATGATTTGTCTGGCCAATCCTTAGTCAACTTGAGCAATTGAGGACCTCTAGGAGTTTATCTGGTGTGAAAATGGGAGAGAAAATTTTAGGGTGCAATAGCTGCCCCTGTTCAATCTTCTTAAACCTGAGGATGTAGATTAGAGTATAGGAGCTTCGGTTGTCCATTACTCTACTGGGGAATTAACTCTTGATTGATGAGACAAAAGTGAGTTGTTATCTGGTCGGGTCCAGGCTTCATAGTGACTGGTTGAGGATGATAAGGATGACTGTTATTTGGTCGTATTCCAGGCTTCATAGCGACTTACTGGGGAATATGAAATCGATTGTATCTGGTCGAGTCCAGGTTTTACAATGTTGTAAATTGTTGTCCTGAGATAAAAGAGAAGGAACCTGTATAGGGCTTTGTCGGGATAAGTCCATGAAAAACTGCATCAAGTAATTCATGAAAAGGAGCCTGGATAGTAGGGCTATGAGAAGGAACCTAGGTGGTAGGGTTACTTCGAAATGAAAGCCTGGATAGTAGGGCTATGAGAAGGAACCTGGGTGGTAGGATTACTTCGAAGTGAAATCTTGGATAGTAGGGCTATGAGAAGGAACTTGGGTAGTAGAGTTACTTCGAAATGAAAGCCTGGATAGTATGGCTATGAGAAGGAACCTGGATAGTATGGTTACTTCGAAAATAAATCTTGGATAGTAGGGCTATGAGAAGGAACAGGGTAGTAGGGTTACCTCGAAATGAAAGCCTGGATAGTAGGGCTACGAGAAGGAACCTGGATAGTAGGGTTACTTCGAAATGAAAGCCTGGATAGTAGGGCTATGAGAAGGAACCTGGATAGTAGGGTTACTTCGAAATGAAATCCTGGATAGTAGGGCTATGAGAAGGAACCTAGGTAAGGTTGCTTCGTGCTGAGTTTGGGTAAAACTGAATCTGAACCGAGAAGGAACCTGGGTAAGGTTGCTTCGTGCTGAGTTTGGGTCAAACTGCATCTGAACCGAGAAGGAACCTGGGTAAGGTTGCTTCATGCTGAGTTTGGGTAAAATTGCATCTGAACTGAGAAGGAACCTGGGTAAAGTTGCTTCGTGATGAGTTTGGGTAAAACTACATCAGGACCGAGAAGTAACTTGGGTAAGGTTGCTTCATGTTGAGTTTGGGTAAAACTGCATCTGAACCGAGAAGGAACCTGGGTAAGGTTGCTTCGTGAGGATTTTGGGTAAAACTGTATCTGAATCGAGAAGGAACCTGGGTAAGGTTGCTTCATGAGGAGTTTGGGTAAAACTACATATGAACCGAGAAGGAACCTGGGTAAGGTTGCTTCGTGAGGAGTTTGGGTAAAATTGCATCTGAACCGAGAAGGAACCTGGGTAAGGTTGCTTCGTGAGGAGTTTGGGTAAAACTGCATCTGAACTGAGAAGGAACCTGGGTAAGGTTACTTCGTGAGGAGTTTAGGTAAAACTGCATCTGAACCGAGAAGGAACCTGGGTAAGGTTGCTTCGTGAGGAGTTTCGGTAAAACTGCATCTGAACCAAGAAGGAACCTGGGTAAGGTTTCTTCGTGAGGAGTTTAGGTAAAACTGCATCTGAACCGAGAAGGAACCTGTGTAAGGTTACTTTGTGAGGAGTTTAGGTAAAACTGCATCTGAACCGAGAAGGAACCTGGGTAAGGTTGCTTCGTGAGGAGTTTGGGTAAAACTGCATCTGAACCAAGAAGGAACCTGGGTAAGGTTGCTTCATGAGGAGTTTGGGTAAAACTACATCTGAACTGAGAAGGAACCTGGGTAAGGTTGCTTCATGATGAGTTTGGGTAAAACTACATCGGGAAATTGTAAGAAGGAACCTGGGTAGGGTTGCTTCAGGATAAGTCTGAGTAAAACTTCATGAGGAACCTGGGTAAGGTTATTTTAGGATAAGTCCGTGTAAAACTTCAGAAGGAACCTGGGTAAGGTTACTTCGGGATAAGTCCGTGTAGGGATATGGGAAGGAACCTGGATTGTAGGGTTACTTCATGATGAGTTCGTGTGAAACTTTATTTGGAAATGTTTGAGAAGGGGCCCGTGTGAGATTTTTTCAATATAAGCCCGTGTGAAGCTGCATTTAGGAGAGACCCGTGTAAGATTGCTTTGTGACGAACCCGTGTAAAGCTGCATTTGTTCGTGCATATAATTCCTCTGTTTAGTTTCAGGAGCTAATCTTGGACCTGCTGGAAATTGTTGATGATAACCATCTTTCCTGAAAAGGTACATGATTAATTATATGTGATGCATGAAATGCACTGTGTGATGATGTTCTCAAAATAAATGAGATTATGTTGTATGCAATATGTGTGCGCACGTCATGATGTATGAACATGAAATGCTTATTGTGACATATCCGGGTTTGGGAAAATAAATCCCTGACCGCTACTGGAGAGTACTGGAAATTGAATTCTCGACCGTCGTAAAAAAAGTGGTTCTTCTACTTCCACTTAGGATGGCGAACGGGGATGATTATGCCGTGGATTTTCTCCCGTTTGTGAATATTCTTCCGGGGAGAGACTCTGCTTGAGAATAACTCTGCAGGGGAATAACTTTGTTGGAAGGTGAACTTCCGTAGCTAAAGTAATAAGCTTTGTTGGGGATTGAGCTTCTGTATTTAAAGAAATACACTCTGCTCGGGAGGGAACTTTATGAACCGCCTGCGATTAGAAAATTCGGTTGGGGAATATAGATGTCAACTCTCTGAAGGGACTTTGCTGCGGAAAGTAGTTCATGTTGGGGAAGGCAATGTCAAAGCTTTAGTTGCCTCTACTATGTGGGGAGTGTAGCTGTCACTGGGACGCATGCTGAGGATACAGAAATGACCTTGCATCAGGACTTTTCTGCCCCTGTACCTGCTGGAGAAAGTGCTTGCGGAGACTTTATGGATAGTTGAGTGGCATTCTAATTCCTGGGGTGCTTGGTAAATGTTGATCAGGATAATAAACCTTCTACGTGACGAGATGACGGGACGTAGTCGTATGCTTTAATCCCTAAGTTTTTCCTGGACTGTCTTTTCAGATTTTCAGTCCACCGGGATACCCTTTTTTTCCCAAGCCTCCTTTTCAGGTTTTCGACTTGCCGAGTGTACATATTTTTTTTGTTTTTATCCCTAATTTTTCCCGAACCCTTTTGGTTCACCGGATGCCCTTATTTTTTCCTAGGTCAGTCAACCTAGCGGGTCTTTGTTCACGCGTAGTATTTTTCGACTATGTCCATGTTCACCGGGTACGGAGAATTGTCACTGTCCATAGAAGTAAGTGTTTCCATACTTCCAGAAGATGTTTTCTTGATGGCACATGATTCGTTGTTGGAATGCATGCGTGATGCCCCATGTAACTCAGATGGAGATCTACCCTTGGCTATTTGGCACCTTTGGAGAGACTGCCCCAGGTGTGTTAGACATCATGTCATGCCCCTTGCTTATGGAAGACATGTTATTGGAAGTGTCTTTCCTGCTGAGGTGATTTTGTCCATTGAGAGGATGTCTTTTCATGGAATATCCACTGTGCGGATTTCTCTGCTGTCGAACAATTAGTCATATGCAAACAATGTCATTTAAAGAATGCAAAACTCATGTCTGTCTTGAGAAATTTTTTTGAAAATGTGTTTTGTTTAGTAAAACAAAATTTGCAAGAATGTGATATCAACTCAGGATTCGTAACAAATCCTATAGGAGTCAGGATACCTTTGTAACAGTATGCTCTCAAACTAACCCATGCTTTAGCTAGGACTTTTAAGGGTTATAACGTGGCCTGGTTCACGGTTTAAGAAACAAAGGATAAAGGCTCAAAATTTATTTGTACCCACCCATTCTTCATGATGTTCTTCAGACCTATGCTCAGTTAATTGTGCATTTTGAATCCCAATTGAGTTTGGCTTCTTGTCCTTAATATTCTGGTGATAGTTCAGCAATTGAACGTTTGTTTGAAGAAGGCAGTCATTTTTGTAACCTCTTTTTTTATCGAGGATTTGTAGTAACCTCTTTTTTTTATTTTGCTATCCTTATCTTTTCCTGAATTGTTTCTTTTGTGATTACAGTCAGTGGGATGCCCCGGATTTTTTCTTAAGTCTCCTTCATAGTTTTTGACTTAATGCGCTTTTATTTTGAGAGATAATGACTGCATGTTCTTAATGATTACGTGGAACCATAACCATCTTTTGGAGAGCATATTCTACACTATTTTTCGTGTATGAGGAGAAATTTGGCGATTGAATGCACATCTGAATTAACTAAGGAAACTACCCTGCCCCAGGTTATGATTAAGGGTTTTAATTTGTGTGAAAATAAAAACACCTACTTCTTTGTCTCGAAGGGGTTGACTAGGGATTATCTTCCTTATAACTCCACTGTTTGGGATTTGAAACAACGCCTGTACATCGTTAGCGGGGTCTGTTCAAAAGCATACTGTAGAGATTATGGTATCATTTTCGTCATCCTCCCTCTAAGGCTTTGAGCTTTTAATCGAGAGTTGAATATCACGAAAAGGAAGTATAAAGCAGTTTAAGCATAATGAAAACAAATTAATCTAAGACAAACATGTGTAATGCATTAATGGAATAACAAAGTTTTTACATGACAATAATTGTTCGAGTAACCAAAGAAAATACAACTTGAGAATTTAAATGAACAAAAATGCTTTCAATCCTAGCCATGTTTTGGCAAGGGAGCAGTGATCATGTTGGGAGTCAGAAGGTTCGAATTCGATCTCCTTGGCGTTAATCATATTTTGAATCTTGTATTTCAGCACCCAACAATCGTTAGTATCGTGCCCCGGGCTGTTGGAATGGTATGCACATCTTGCATCAGGATTGTAGTTAGGGGAAGAAGTCTTGGGATTCGGATGAGGTTCTATCAACGTAATCAGATTCATCCTTAACAGGTGTTGCAAAGCTTGAGACAGAGACATGTTGAGTTTGGTAAACTGCCTTTTAAGTATATCCGGATTACTCTGATTAACCCGTTGTTTTTGGTGAGGTTGTTGTTGGACCCGTGATGTGGTAGCAATTTGGAAAAGTCCACTCTTCACCAAACCAGCCTCTTGTCTTCTCGGAAGTTGATCAATGACTTATTCCCCAACCTTGACTGTTTGTTTCATATGGTTGCGACCTTCTTGATGAAGTTTGTTGACGAGGATTCTTAGCTCCTCTTGTCCCCGGGCTAGACTTTGGATAAGAGCCATTTGACTGATCATCTAGGTTCTCATCCTTTCCATATCAGCTTGCAGTTGTTCAACCTGGTCATCCTTGTTGTTGTCAGGACATTTCTTGGTCAGATTCCCAACAAGGAGTGATTTCAATTCTTCCTGCCCCTTGTATAGGTTTAGGAACATTTCCATGAACTGAGCCTCTTGATTATTAAGATCTCTGTTGTCTTGTTGGAGATCCATTGTTGAAATAAACAGCGAGAACATGAGAGACCTGTACTGCAGACTACCTGTTATGCAATGACATGTATGATATGCAAATGTTTACAAAGATCTCGCGGGGTAAACAAGAAAAATGTTAGGCGTTGAACTTTGCGCCTTTGATTGAAGAACTTTGTATCATTGAGTGTCCTTCTACGAGAGTCAAGCTCACCATATCAAGTGGATCATAGCCACTAACTCAAGTTGTCGTGTTTTGATCTTTTGACAACATTGGCTAGAGGAAAATAAATCCCCTTGCCCCTTGCTAGACGTCTGGTTCATCATAACCTGCATCGCAGGCCCTCGAGATCCTTGAAATGGTTAAGGAAATGTTAAGGCATGATGTTATGATGTGTATGCTATGCTTTTTAGAAAAAGTGCGAGGTGATGTAAGCAAGTACACCCTGCAAGAAATCCAAGTTATTGGATAATGACTGTAAACAAAACCTGCAAGGAACTTATGTTGTCAGATAATAAAACTATGCAAGTAGTTCAATTTGAAAGCACACAAGTCACACAAACAGCCTTAGGTTTAGGCTTGCATGGGTTTTAAGGTAGTACCCTCTTGAAGTTTGATTGGTTCAACCTGTCCTAAATATAGTAACTGGGTTCAAAGGGATCTCAATATCACCGATCTTTCCCCCAAATTCCGTTTCGATAGACAATTGACTTACCACCAAACAAAACTCGAGAGTCAAACCTCAATGAGTGTAGCATCGAGTATCAACTGACTTTGGGTTTACACCAAAGACGGCTATCTCACTACGTCCTAAAAGCCAAGTTGGTCAATTAAGGTGCTAAGGTCAGTTGATGGTTTATGATACCACGCAGCGGCCCCGTATTCTCCTTGATCACTCAAGGGCTACCGGTATACACCAAAGTATCGCATCAACATAGCTAATGTTTCAACCGTGTCGGTATACCCCGCACAACTCCCTCACAGTTTATTGCTACTTACCTAAAAAGAATTTCCCTGATCCGGGTTTAGGAACCAAACAACCCAAACAGATACCCTTAAAAGTAAATCAAACAAGACAAACCAAAGAAGCAATTAAGAATGACCTAAATCCTAAGGTGAACCCCACTTTTTATATATCCCCAGCAGAGTCGCCAGTTTTGTGATACGGTGGCAGAACTGACTGTTTAGTTACTATTGGTTTTTGCGTTATTTGTTCGCAAATGTGCGGTAAGCAAGAGTCACCACCGTATTTTATTTTATCCAACAAAGGAAAAGGGAAAAAGAACAGAAAAAAACCTTTTTCGAGATATTTTTGAGTACGGGGGGTAGATTATAGAAAGAGAATGTGTTAGCACCCTTTTTATCTCTGGTTTTCCACAGGCTCTTAGGTACTTGCTCATTTTTAAATTTCTTTTGTGCTTGTGTTTTGAAAAGTTTTTGTTTACACCGCGATAACTCTTGTATCTGTCCTTAAGAGTGTGATGAAGTTGTTTTGGAAAATTGTTTTGAAAGTGTTTGTGAAAAAACATTGGTTTTTGAGCAAGTACCTAACAATGTCTACCTACTCGAAAAAGGATATTCATTTTCTCATTTCCTTTAGACATCACTATCCTACTATTAAGGAGTAGGTAGCCTTATCATTGGATGTTAAGTGACTATCCAAAGGGACGTTTTTATGGTCACAAAAGCAATGGTTAGTAAACTTTAGTAATTACCCTAAAGTCCTAAAGATCTTCCCGAGGCAACATTCGAATGGGTCATTTTGATCTTTTTGGACTGGAGAGTGACCTCTAAAACTCCTTATGCTTCATGACTGTTTACCGAAGGCAACCGAAGTGGTGATACCCTAGGGGTGCGTATGTGCGAGTGTATTTGATTTCAGATATATTAGTATTTGTGTTTAGTTTTCTAGCGATTGGTTTTATCTTGTTCATGCAATCCTATTAGCCATACATCTAACAGTTAATATATATGTACAAAAATATAAAGTGCGAAAACGTAAATTCCTACGCTATTACATGGCTTCGGAGAGAGTGGATTTAATTACAAGTCCAAAACCGAGAGAAATATAAAGGAAAACAATAAAAATGCCTTATAGTTTGGCTACATTGATATGTACACGAATATAAAAGTGCGAAAGAAGAAAATGCGCGCGAAAAATTAAATACTGGAATTAAAGTTTAAATTCTAAGAAAACTTAATTAATGAAAGAAAATAATTTTTGTTATTTTTTTATTTTTTAGGAAAAAACATTAAGTTAAAAATGAAAGGAAATTAACTCTAAACAACCTAATATTTTTGTATTTTTATTTGAGAAAAAATAATTAACTCGCAATTTAAACCTAATTTCTAGCTAATTTTAATTATGAAAATAAACCAAATTATCTTAATTAAACTAATCTATTTTCAAAATTAATTTTAATAAATAAGGAAGAAAAAACTAATTCTACATTTTTTTGTGATTTCTTGATTTTATGATGTTTATGATTTTTTTAATAAAAGGAAAATAATTGAAATAAAAGAAAATAAATAAAGCAAAAAAGAAAAATGGGTCGCGCTGCAAAAATGAAAATGAGGGGTGAGAAAGAAGCAGAATTAAAAGCCCAAACTGGACAAGGCCCGGTTCTACGCTGGATCCAGTGTGGATAACGTCTTAGGGTGCACCACGGGGACGCGACTTTGAGGCTTTAGATCTGGAATTTTTAGATTTCTGCGTCAAAACTTAAAAGTAATGGTTCTAAAACATTCTAAACATTAGTATGAACATGCATGAACGCTTATAAACCATTTACAATGTAAGAATTGAGTGTTTGTAATTAAGAATTTTTACCCAACCGAAGCTACTTGGTGCAGCTGTTTTGGGCGTGGACTAGCTTGGCAAGAGGCCTGAGTAGACTCCTGGAAGTCTCAAAAATGTGATTTGCACACTTGTTTGGACTAATAGCACCTGGGAATATAGCTGCGAACTCTTGCAACTTTTAGCAATTTTTTTGAGAATTTTGTAGAGCTTTCTTGAAGAGGAATTTTGTGTTTCAAGCTTGTATGGCTATATATTTATAGAGGAGAATGAGGAGACAAGAAATCATGGAAAAAATCTCTCTCATAATGTTGTGTTTTAAGACCATGATCAAAATTTGAAAAAATGTCATATTTGATTATTTCATGTCATTTTCACATGTGGATGAACCTGGACATATTTGAAGGGTTATTGCACGAAATCAATTGACATAAACAAGCATAAAACTTGCCCAAAATGGATTCACATCAAAATTTACAATATTTTTATTATTTATTTATTTAATTCTGAATTTTAATGAATAAAATATCAAAATAAATAGCATAAATAGTAGAAAAATGTATGGGTGGGCTTAGAGGTCGTGGACCATGTTAGGAATAAGTTTCAAAGTTGAAAAGATAGGACCGTTTGGAAAAAAATCGAATTTTAGTCAATATTTGCTTCATGCATTTTTCCAAAAATTGGAAAACTTTGATAATGCATATCTCTCTCAATTTTAACCCTATGAGGGTGTTATTGGACTTTCTATAAATCTTAGGTTATCCCCTAAACAACCTCTTTGTTTTCGTCTCAATTGGATCTTCCATGTTCATGTACGAAGCTTTGACCCAAAAGGTGTTTTTGTTGACTTTTGAAAAGGACCTATAGTGTCTGAATTTATATCTTTTCATGAGTGCATTTCTTGAACTTGAGGGCTAAAGGTGAGTTGTAGGGAATTGGATTCTCTTCAAGATTAGCCTTGGATGAGAAATTTCTGATAAAGTATGAGAAAGTTATGCTTGGTCAAAGTTTGGTTGAATTTTCCTATAGGAACCCTAATTTAGCAACTTTTGAGTTTTGATGAATTAGGAGCATTCCTTGAGAAATCGTGATGTACCCTTGATCAAATGATGGATATCACTTCAAAATGTTGATGTTGACCAAAAATATTGAAGTTTGAGTGTATGTGGGTCACAGTTGACTTTTGACCTAGTACAATTGATTTTCAGGCATTTGAGCAGTTGACTGAGCAAACTTCTTGTGCAAGGCATGAAACTTGGCATGGATGATCTTGAGGACATATTATGGAAATGGAAACCACTTAGGATCCTTGGAACTCAAACATCTTGATGAGGAGTGAAACCCTAGTTTGAGGCTCATTGTCTTAGGAGGAGGATTTGTCTGGACAATCCTTAGTCAACTTGAGCAATTGAGGACCTCTAGGAGTTTATCTGGTGTGAAAATGGGAAGGAAAATTTTGGGCTGCAACAGGTCCATTTGATTTAAGCATTGTCCAAGTGATGTTTCTATTTTTGGAACAAAGTTAACATTGCCATTCTTGCAAAGTAGCTTTAATCACAAATTCAGCTCTTCTTGAGCCTATAACTTGTTCCTTCTACACACACTCAACATACAAAATCAGCCAAGCATGCTTAAAGTATCCAACAACTCTATGAAGCAAAGTACAAATCATTGGAACTATGATCTTCAAGCTTGCTTCATTTACAATCCAACCTATCCACAACATGTGATTTTGAAAAACTGATCAACCTTTGTCTTAAAACCTCTTGCCTATAAATAGATAGATTATTTCCAAGATAGAAAGAGATGAACAAGCCCTCAAAATCCCTATACTCTCAAAAAACCAGAATTGTCCATAAAACCTCCATTTTTGAGCTTTGAACTCCAAATCTTTGAACCTTTCACACCTTGCAGGTTTTTCCCAAACAAATCATCCAAATACTTCACGTACATCATATAGAAGTTCTTCAAACACAAGAACAAATTCTATAACCTCATTATCACCGTCTTCCAAACTCAAAAACAGCACCTTGTAACTTGACTTGGTTGGAGTGATTCAGCAACTTTCAGCATAAAGTGAGGATTAACATAGCTTCAAGAAGGTCCAAATGAGCTCTATCATTCACCATTTTGCACCCGGAAACATTTGTACGTCTTCTAAAGTTTTCGCTTCAAGAAGTAAATTTTATCAAACTGTAATATCTTTATCCATGCATCATTTTCATTTGCTTTCAAAAGGATACAATAGGACAAATTAAAGAGAAAACTTAGCAAAAAGGCAGGACAAGGGCTGACACAGGTGCCCGTGTCTCACAACACGGCCCGTATCAATCAGAAACATGCAAAGCAAGCAGGAAATAGGCTGACGCGGGTACCTGTGTCGCACGACACGGCCCGTGTCAATTTGGCTGGAACAAAAAATGTGTAGATGAGCAAGGGAAGATTCTTACACGGGTGCCCGTGTCCGGTGACATGGCCCGTGTCAGCCTAGGTATAAGAAATCCTGAGTTTTGACATTTTTGCTATAATTTTGGATCACTAAAGGTACACTAGACATTTTGAATTGCTTGGAGATGGCCTAACACTATCCAAAAACATTTTCTAGATAAAACATTCAAGTTGTTTTCTAAAATAATTGAAACTACAAAACTTTTTTCTATCAAAAAACCCTTAAAAATGATTTCTTTTCACTTTACATTTTCTTGCGCATTTTACTATTTTGTATTGTAAATTATGTAATCATTAAAGCCTTGTAATAGTAATTAGGGTTTATTTTTACTTCTCATCCTCATTTGTTAATTTGTATCCCCCCCCCCAAAAGTATTGTAATAGCGTAGGACATTTCATTTCCGCAATTTATCACTTTCCATATTATTGCTAGTAATTAGGGTTTGTATGGAAATATCTTAAAACCAATACTAGACACCTTAATTCAAGATAAAATATTTGAAAACAATACACTTTGCACAATTTCACCTCTAGGGTAAGCCACACTTGTTGCCTCGGATACAAACAGTCATGTCCCTTAAAAGTGGGATGTTCTAGCAAAGACCATCAATTATAAGATCATAGTTCCTCGATGACCCTTCAACATTGCCTTTGGTAAATTATCTTGGTCCCTTACGACAATTGCTAAAACATCTTACAAGTTACCTTCTATGACCGTACGACGACCCACACATGTCCCTTCACTTCCAACGATATGGTTTCTTACTAACTAATGGTAAGATAACACTATCTAAAGGAGGAGGAAAAGAACAAAGACTTTATTTTGAGTAGGTATAATGCTAGTAGTTTCTTGCTCGCAAACGTTTCAAAACAAACATCTTTCAAACACACCAACACTTTCATGAAATATTTTCAAAAGTCAACACTTTGTATGCATTCTTATAGAGACGAGAATCATTACAAAGTTTGCCTAAACAAAGGCACTTTTCAAAATACTTTCAAACAAACACATTCACAAAAGCATTTCAAAAGTGAGCTAGCAACTAAGAGCCTGTAGATAACTACAGATGAAAAGGGTGCTAATACATTCCCTTTTCATAAACTACCCCCCAAAACAAGAAAATTCTCAAAAGGTCTTTCCTGTTCTTTTCACCCTTTCCTTTATTGGATAAAAGAAAAGTCGGTGGCGACTCTTGCTATCCATGAAAATTGCGATAAAATGCAAAACACCAAATCCGTTCTCCCACCACATTACAAGTTGTCTCTACTGTCCAGAAGGGTTAACTGTCTATTGAAGTGAAATCAAGGTAACAGGTTCAGAAGTACTAGGGGGACATGTGTTTGCTTCGAGTTTACTTATGATAAGAGAATATCTAGTGGAAAATAAGTCACTTTTTATAAGTGCAAAGAGCCAGGACACTACATAAATGATTGTCCTGAACTTCAGAAGGACAAGCCCAAGAATAAAGCTCTCAAGAGCAAGAAGAAAGGGTTTATGGCAACATGGGATGAGTCTGACTCTTCAAAAGACGACTCAAAAGAAGAACGTGTTAACATGGAAATGATGGCTCAAGTTAGAACGAATATTGAAAATATCCCTCCAAAAGATGAAGCAGAATCAAAATCATACATATAAGCGGTATTCTCTAAAGAGGTATTTTTTGACCTTACTCATTCTGAATTAACTTCTTCTTTAGTTAAAATTCTGGAGAAACATGAGTTGCTCAAGATTTAATTCAAGGAACTTAAAAAGTTCCATGAATCCATATCTTTTGAAAAATAGTAAGCTTAAGGAATACCTCTCCATTTTAAATGAAGAATTTTTCTTTCTCAAAGACGAGAATTCTTCCCTCAAAGGCACGAGAACTCTTCCAAAAGCTTCTGAGAGTACTAATGATGTCATTATGAAATATGACAAAGATTTCCAGAAGTTCTTATCCATAAGTATAAGGAGAAGCATGATGGATTCTATGATCTATGGCGTGAGCAGAAATGAAACCAATAATATTGGTTATAATTCTTATGACGAATATAATTTTGATAAGGAAGACAATCCTAATACTTTTCATTCCCATTTTGTCTCAGCTGGGTTTGTGCCTAAAGATAAAGGAAAAGAAAAGGAGAAATCTATTTCTACACCTAAGGCAAAGCCTTTGGAAAAATCTTCTAGATTTAATTCTTACAAATATGATTATTTTGTTGTTAAACCCAAAGTTGTTAAAAACTCTGAGGGAACTAACAAGAGAGGACCCAAGGAATTATGGGTACCCAAGAAACAAATAATCTATGTTGTACATTGTTGTATCCTAAAATTTTCCATCTCATTTCTCAAGACATTTCCAACAAGATCTTCAATAGTTCAAACTTGCACAAGGATTGGCTAGGACAAGACATTTCCTCAACACTGATACCTCAAATTAGGGTTTGAGTTATCACAAGGAAAATTCGAATTTTAATGCCTCATATGACTTTCATGGATCATTATAGACCTTCAAGATTTCTCATGTAGAGTTTAAAGTCTTGTAGTTCAAGTTTGCTCAGTCAATTGATCAGATGATCTAACATCAACTATATTGGGTAAAAAGTCAAATATGGTCAATTTACAGTCAAACTTCAAGAATTTTGGCTCATATCAATATTTTGAGCTCATATGTAACAATTTATCAAGTTTGGATCACAACTCCCCAAGAAAATTGATCAAATCACCAAAAGGGCAAATTGGTCAAAATTAGGGTTTTGATTGAGAAGGCTTGATTTTTAACTTTTGACCTAATACATGACTTATTGGCTTGAAAAATAATATCAAGGATTAAAATGAATCATCTTAACCTAATTGCATGGTTCAATTCACTTCTTAAGATCAATTGATTAATAGTTGAAATTCAGTCAACTGATGAAAAGTCAATTGATACACCAAAAGTCAAACTTTGACTTTTTGGTCAAATTTGAGTTTCAAAGACCACATTTCATCAACAAATTCAAAAATATGAAACTTGATCATTAAGAAATAAAGAAATTCAAAATTCATTTTGAAAAGTAAAAGTATATAAGACTTAGAAAATTTTCTAGGTGTTTTATACATGCTTTTCTTCATGACTTCATGTCAATTTTTCACCATGATGCAAGATGATTCAAAGAAAACTTTCAACATGAAAGTTATAGATCTTCATTAATTCTACAAACTTGTATTAGAGGACTCATGTCCAAAAAATGCTTAGATTTTGAGTTATAAGGCCATAAAAGTCATGAACTTTTTCTTAAAACACTTAGTGAAAATTTGGCCTAGTTAGGCAGATTTTTGGTACCAATTTCATGACAACTTTTCACATAGTTCCAATTGTATTCTTCAAAAATGGAAAACATGAAGGTTGTAGAGGATGTTACAAGCTTTCTAAAAAGTCAAAGAACTCATTAAGATCATTCTTGAGTTAGGATAATCAAAGAGATAAAGTTAGGGTTTCAAACTTAAATTACAAGTCAATTTTGTGATAAACACTTGACCAAATCCATAGCCATGCTACATAATATTTGCTTTGCAGGCCTCAAACTTGTGTTTCACTCCATAATTAATGGTTTACACAACTGATAGAGCAATTATCCAAGCATTTGAACCCTTATCCAATGCACCATTCCATTTTTTGAAGAAAGTAACCATTGTCATTCTTGAAAAGCAAGCTTTATGCAAAGTCAACTTGTCTTGAGCATTGCACTTGTTCTTTCTGTACAAGCATCCTCTACACAATCAGAACAAGCATGTTTAAATTTGCTAGCCATCCTACCTTTCCTTGAAACCATGTTTGTCCAAGCTTGCTTCAAAAACAAGTTAAAATCCATAACATGTGATTTTGTACTTCTGACTTCTACAAACTCCCAAACTCTTTGCCTATAAATTAAACCTTCATTTGCAAGCACGAACATAGATTAGAAGCCCTAAAACACCCTCAAACTCCCTCAAGCCAGAAATTACAAAAAACCTCCATTTTTGTGTCATTTCTGACTTTGAACATCAATCTTCAAATCCACTCGTGCGTTTCTTGGCCAAATCAATTCTAAAGCTTCTTTACCTCAAATATAAACCATCTCAATACCTATTTTCAAACTGTAACACCATTTACACCATCCTCCATATTCAAAAAAAGAGCTTGGTACATTGACTTCTCCTACTTGATTAATGAACTCTCAGCTCAAGGTAACCATTGGAATAGCTTCCTAGGGACTCAAGGAAGCTAACCTGATCATTACAGCAACTTGAATCAAGCTCATTTGCAGAACACGATTTCCAGTTTTGAGGTAAAATTTCTGATTTTCAATCTCTTCATATAGGCATTGTTAGGATTCCATTTTCAAAGATAAAATGTAGACATCATAGCCCTGAAGATGATCATGTCCTTAAAATTCATTTATATTGCCTGAGTAGTGATAATTTTAAGTTTGAAATCTCTGAAAAAGTTAGGTCAGAATTTGGTACCATTAGAAATTCGTGTTCATCTTTGATTGTTAGCTTATGTTATTTACATTTCTGGAATCGTGGTGAAATTTCTAACAAGTTTGATGTTTACACTTTTGAGAATGGATGAGAAATGAATGAGTTGTCGGGATCCTGGTTCGAGGTTGAAGATGAAGTTCATCATTAGAATTAATTTTGTAATATATATTTATGATTTTGTTTATAATACCGGATGTATATCCACTCCAATGGTAGACGCGCATGCCTGTTACCTCTTGGACCTGGGTTCGAGCCCCAGCGTCCGTTTTTGCATTTTTTTCCTCTTTTGTTTTCATTTCTTTTTGTTTGAAACAGCCAGCGCTTGGGCCTCCAGCAAGTGGGCCTGACCTTTTTTACTCCATCTGACCCCCATTTGCTTTCCAACCACGCAACCCATTTCATTACATTTTTTATTTTGTTTTTCTGATTACAAAAATATACATTGGGCCTAGTATAAAACAAAAATGTTTTTACTTCTAAATCGTTTTTCCCATTCTACACCCCCTAACTTTATTTTTATATTTTATTTTATTTTCTCTTTTCTCTATTGTTATTATTATTAATATTATTATTATTATTTTATTAATCAAAATCCCAAAAAATAATTTTTTATATTTTATTTAAAATATTTAGTATTAGTATTTTATTTCTTTTAAGACAAAAAGACCAAAAATGTTTTTCTTTAACAAATTTCTTTCTTAATTAAATTATATTATACTTAGTTTATTTTAATTAAATTAATTTAGAACTTAAGAGTTTAATTAGTTAATTTCTTTCCATTCATTTTAGTTTTAATTAAAAAGCTTAAAACCTTTTCTTAAAAAATCTAAAAAATATGTTTCTTTGTTAATTTCATTTCTTTTCTTAAAACTAACTTATATTCAATTAATTATTTTCTTTTTAGTTTAATTAGGTTAAACTCTTTCAGAAAAATCCAACAAAAACGATTTTCTTTTCTTTTCATATTATCTCCATATTTTTGTACATTATGTGTTCATATTTAATGTGGTTGTAATAGTAATTAGGTCTAATTTCTTTTCTTCCCCCATTTGTGATTTGTACCCCAATCCTCAAATGATGTAATAGCGTAAATTTTTACATTTTCGCAATTTATCGTTTACAATATAAATGCTAGTAATTAGGGTTTCTATGGCAAGACATGAAATCAACAAGTAGAAAACCCTAATTCAAAGACAAAGAGTATGAAAACAAACACTTTGCACACTTGCACCTCTAGGGTTAACCTCACTTGTTGCCTTGAGAATAAACAGTCATGTCCCTCGAATGTGGGATACTTTAGCAAAAACAATCAATTATAAGATCGTAGTCCCTTGATGACCCTTTAATGTTGCCTTCGGTAAACGATCTTAGACCCTCATAACAAATTTCTAAGGTATCCTACAATGTTGATTTCTATGACTGTACGATGACGCACGTCTGTCCCTTCATATCTAATGATAGGGTTTCTTATCAATCAATGGTAACGTAGAAATATCTAAAGAAGGAGGAAAAGAACTGAGACTTTTTGAGTAGGTAGAACATTCATAGTTTCTTGCTCACAATCATATTCAAAACATCTTTCAAAAACACACCAACACTTTCAAATGAAATATTTTCCAAAGTCTACGCTTTGTATGCATTCTTATAGAGACGAGAATCATTACAAAGTCCGCCTAAATGAAGAAAATTTTCAAAAATACTTTCGAAACTCATCACAAATACATTTCAAACAAAGCATTTTAAAGTGAGCTAGTAACTAAGAGCTCGTAGATAACTATAGATGAAAAGGGTGCTAACACCTTCCCTTTTCATAACCTGCCCCCCGAATTCAAGAAAATTCTCAAAAGGTTTTTCCTGTTCTTTTCACCCTTTCCTTTATTGGATAAAAGAAAAGTCGGTGGCGACTCTTGCTATCTACAACAATTGCGATAAAATGTAAAACCCAAGTCAGTTCTCCCACCGTATTACAGAATTAGCGAATCTACTTGTGAGAATAAAAGTGGGGTTACCTTAGAGCCAGATCACCTTTAAATTATTTCATTGTTTGACTTGTTTGCTTTACATTTATGGGTCCTTGCTTAGGTTTGTATTGATCCTCTACCCAAATCTGGGAATATTATTAGGTAAGTAGCAAAGATTATGGAGAATGTACGACGTAGACCGATATAGTTCAAGCAATAGCTACGTTAGTGTGATACATTTGTGGGTACCGGTATCCTTTGTGTTGAATCAAGGAGAATATGGGGCCGGTGTGTGGTGTCATGATGCACTAACTGACCTTATAACCTTTAATTGAACAACTTGGCCATTAGGAAGTAGTGATATAGCCGGTTTCGGTGGAAAGCTAAAAATTGGTTGATACTCGATACTACGCTCACTGAGATCGGACTTTTGGGATATTTCAGCCGCAAGAAAAGATTGATTGTGCTGAGACAATGCCCAATGAAGAAAGATCAATGATATTGAGATTCCCTAGAACCCGATTACTTTCTAGGACAGGTTGAACCAACTAAACTTCAAGAGGATACTTACCTATGAAACCTCATGCAAGCCTAAACCTAAGGACTTTTTTTCTTTGTTTGTATATGTTTGTTTGTACATAACATCATGACATCATACCATATAATTTTCACTAACTATTTCAAGGACCTTGGGATTTATCTTTGTCTGTTTTATAGGACATGGATTCCATTCGTAGACAGACTGTCCGAATCGGCTTTGTGAAATTTCCTCCTCAACTCAAGGAGTTAGCATCAAGGGTGACAAATGACTATCTATTCACCAAGAAGTATGGTGGTCTCATCAATTTGGCTACCTCAAATTTTGAATAACAAATGATGGGGGTACTCTTTCAATTCTTTGACACTAAACACCATTGCTTTATATTTCTAGATTACCAATTGGTGCCTACCATGGAGGAGTTTTCTCAACTATTGGGAGTGCATATTCTTGACCAATTACCCTTCACCGGTATTGAGAAAGACCCAAGACCTGAGGAGATTTCTTTAGCTTTAAATTTGCAACGGTCCGACGTTGTGGCAAATTGGGAAACAAGAAGTGGTGTTAAAGGTTTTCTAGCCAAGTTTCTATTTGAGAAGGCTCAACAATTTTGGGATGCTTTGGATTTGCAAGCTTTTGAAGAAGTGTTGGATCTTCTCATCTATGGGATGGTACTATTTCCTAACTCAGACAAACTCATAGATGTGAATAAGGTCAAAGTTTTTTTATCTCGTAACCCGGTGCCTACCTTACTTGGAGATATTTTGGAATTCTTTTCATACTCGCACCATGAAGAGAAGGGGGGTTCTTATGTGTTGTACTCCTTTGTTGGCTAGGTGGTGTATTTCTCACCTTCCTCGATCAGTTTTGAAGAATGAACAAGGTACGAGTTGGTCTAAAAGGTTGATGTCACTCTCGCACTCAGATATCCATTAGTGTTCTCGATCTTTGGAGGATGTCACCATCATTGATCGTTGTAGGGAATTCCGTAATGTCTCTCTCTTTGGAATTAGGGGAGGTATCACCTATAATCCTTTTTTGGCTCTACGGCAGTTTGGGTATGCTCGGAGAGATGGACCTCATGACGCACTTGTTCAAGGAATTGTATTTGACTATGAGAATGATGTCCAAGGTTATCGTAAAATATTTGTACGAGCTTGGGGCATGGTGAACAAAGTTGATAGCAAACATTTGGGGCATAATAATTCTATTCCATTAGAGCCTTATCTCAAGTGGGTGTGAGCTTGTGCCTAAAGTCTCATGATGCCATACCCTTCCATCTTACCTATCACCATGGAGCCTATTACCGAAGGATATGTTCCCTATACTATTCTTTATCCTGACATGCCTACCACTCTCGAGGAGTTGCAAAGGTCATGGATTCAACTAAAAGGGGAGCGAGACACCTTTGAAGCCCAATTCTATGCAAGCGAGAAGAAGGTTTTGGAGCTCACGAGACAACTTCATGAAGATCGGAGTTTGAATTCCTACATTGCACCAAAGAGGATGCGCTCATGGGAAGCTTGAGTCCCTTTTGTTCTAGGAGTTTACTTTGTATTATTTTTGTTTCTTCCATTAGGCACCTTTTGTAATCATTTGAACTTATTAATACAATTAATTTTTGTTCTTTCTTTGTTTAAACAAATTTAAATCTTAAAGGTCCTTGAAATCATTTGCATACGCATTTCATGCATCATAACATGAGAAGGTTTTCCGACACAGGTTTCCTCATCTTTCTACTGTTTATTTCAGTAAGATGGATCTCGAGCAGACACTGAAAGATTTGCAGACATAAAATTCTCAATTTCAAGAGACCTTGCTCAACTTGGCCAAAGGGTAATAATAACTGATGTCACTTCTGGTGGTAAAAAAGAAGACCAATAAGAAGGCTTTGATCAACATGGGGAAGAGGTTCAAAGGCCCCGTACAACAAGTTCAAGTGGTAGAAGAGTCATCCGAGGAAGATGAGAATCAGGATGAAGATGCAAGGAACACTCGTGATGGGGGTGGTAACAACCCAACTTCTGAGGATGAGGATTATTTTGATGAACAATATCCACCCGCCGAAAATAAGTATAAGCAACTAGAAGATAGGTTGAAAGCGGTGGAAATTCAAGCCGTGCCTAGTTTGGATTTTGGTAATTTGGGCTTGGTACCTGGGGTTGTTATCCCCCACAAGTTTAAAATTCCAATCTTTGCTAAGTACGACGGAGTTTCGTGCCTAAAGCTTCACTTAAGGTCCTACGTCCATAAAATACGACCACATACTACTGACAAAAAGCTCTAGGTATACTTATTTCAAGAGAGTCTGTCTAGGACTCAGCTAGAATGGTTTTATCAGTTGGAGGGTTCCAACATTCATACTTGGGAGGATCTGGCCACTGCTTTCTATCGTCAATATCAATACAACACTAATTTGGTGCCAACTAGAGTTCAGTTACAAGGAATGAACATGGGTTCCAATGAAGGTTTCAAAGACTATGTGCATAAACGGAGAGACTTGACAGGTAGAGTGCAGCCGCCACTGACTGATTATGAGCTGGTGGATATGTTCATGGGAACATTAACTGGACCATATTTCAACTTACTAATTGGCAGCTCATCATCCGATTTCACTGAGTTAATCTTGACTGGTGAAAGAGTTGAGAGCAGTATTAAAAGTGGAAAAATTCCTACGACTTCCACCTCTACATCCAATACTGTGAAGAAACCTTTTACCGGCAAGAAGGAAACCAATGTCGTGTATGGGTCAAGGGGCCATGTCAAAAAATACCATTGTCAATCTGTCAATGTTGTTTTGATCTCCAATCCACCCTCTACTCAAAGACAACCACAACAAGCCAACCATCAAAGACCTGAGGTTCCAAGAAGACAATTCACAAGGATTAATATGTCGTTATCTCAAGCCTTGCAACACCTGTTGAAGGCTAACTTGGTAACATTGAATGATCCACCATCAAATCCTAATGCTTCATCACCAAAGTACAATCCTAATTCCAAATGTGCTTATCACTCCAATAGCCCCGGGCATGACACTGATCAATGTTGGGCTTTGAAATGCAGGATTCAAGACCTTATTGACAACAAGAGCATTGAATTTGATTAACCTACAACTCTGAATGTAATCACTGCACCAATTTTAAATCATGGCAAAGGTGTCAATGCAATTGAAGACACTGTTTTTGTTTCCTCTATTAAAGACTTGACTACTCCACTGACCATTGTTAAAGGAAATTTGTTAAGAGTTGGGGTTTTCCCTGGTTGTTTAAAAGACTGTAATTATTGTACTCTATAAAATAATGGATGTGAATGGCTGAAAAAAAGGTGTTCAATGCCTAATAGATAGTCATGAGATCCTGTTTGAAAGAACTTTGACCATAAAAAGCTTGACTGAAGAAGTTAAAGACATATCAATCATCACCATATCCAACAAACCTATTAGGATCTCTTCAAAAGGTCCTATTAAGATTTCCAACAAACCAACAATTTCCCCCTTGATAATTACCACACCAGGGCCAATTCCTTATTCTTCCGATAAGGAAGTACCTTGGAATTATGGAGCCGAAGTATACTACCGTGGAATTAAGAAAGACTCCTGGATTGATGAAGACAAGACTGATGACATTACCAACATTACTGGCTCTAGCAAGGTGACAAGGATGGGGAGAATATTCTCTCCTGATGTTTCACCTCTAACCACTAAAACTACACCTGTTTGAATTACCGTTGACAAACCTAGTACTAACGCTAGGGGCAAATAAAAGATGATTAAGCCTTCCAGGATGGAGGCGCCTACCAAAGACATTACTGCTGAGGAACTCTCCACCTAAGAAATGGAGGAGATTTTGAAGATTATAAAGAAGAGTGATTTTAAAATAGTAGGGCAGATGGGGAAAACCCCCTCCAAGATCTTTATGTTGTCTTTATTGCTTTGTTCTGATGTGCATGCTCAAACATTGATCAAATTTTTAAAGAAAGAACATGTTCCTCAAGAGACCACATTCGATCAGTTCGAAATTTATGTGGTGAATTTGACTGCCAATAATGGATTGGGATTCTCTGATGCTGATTTGACTCCAGTTGGAAGAAATCATAACAAGGCCTTGCATGTCTACATTGAATGCAAAGGAACTACTCTGGCCTATGTATTGGTGGATATTGGGTCCTCCCTAAATGTTTTACCCAAAGGTGCCTTAGATCGGTTGGATTGCGAAGGTATGGTGTTAAATCCAAGTGACATAGTTGTAAGGGCTTTTGATGGATCCAAGAGGATAGTGCATGGAGAAGTAGACCTCCCCATCAAGCTTGGTTCTCAAACTTTCAACTCGACTTTCTATGTGATGTACATCCGTCCTGCTTACTCTTGTTTACTTGGACGCCCTTAGGTACATGGGGCCGGAGCGATGACATCCACTCTTCATTAAAAATTGAAATATTCGGTCAAGGGAAAGATTGTTATCGTTTGTGGTGAAGAAAAGTTTATGGTTAGCCATCTGAATTCATTTAAGTATGTTGAGATGGATGATGAGTTCATAGAAACTCCTTGTCAAGCCTTCGAAGTGGTTACTCCCATGGTTGCTGCTACCAAGGCTATTCCCAATGTTTCGAAAGTTGTTAAAGATGTGCCGAGGATGGCTTCCCCCAAAGATGCTTGTGTTGTGATTGAAGATGGAGGTTGTACCATTTAGGGACAACTCCCTGACATCCCTTTAAAATCAGACAAAAGTGGTTTGGGTTTCACTACCAGAGCTCAAAAGGAGGTCAGACATGCTCGCATAGGAAAACCACCTCTTCACATAAGTAATCATGAAGTGAATGCTCTTGAAGACTCCGACAACGACTGTGATTTCAATAACTAGATCTACCCGACTGTCGGTGAAGGACTCAACAATTGGCGTGCCAAAGATTTCATTCCCATCTCCTTCAACAAGGAGTAATTACTATTTACTGTTTTTTGTCAATCCAAGAACTTTTGTCTGTAGTTTAATTTCAAACACACTTTAAGCCATATGCCTTGCCTGGGCACCATGGTCCATTTGTTACGGGTTTGTTCATTTCATATGCCATATGATCATTTAATAAAAAACATTGAACCTTTTTCATTCAAATTTTTTGCTCATTGTCTTTCTTCTTGTTATTGCATTTTTCAAAATAGTTGTGATACAGTGGGAGAACTGACTATTATACTGGTTTTGTATTTGTGTTTGCAAATGTTGCGGTAAGCAAGAGTCGCCACCAAATTTTCTTTTACCCAACAAAGGAAAGGGTGAAAAGAACAGAAAAAGACATTTTCGAGAATTTTCTGAGTAAGGGGATAGATTATGGAAAGGGAAGGTGTTAGCACCCTTTCCATCTGTAGTTTTCTACGGGCTCTTAGATGCTTAGCTCATTTTGAAAAATACCTTATGCTTTTATGTGTTTTGAAAAGTATTTTTTTTAAATTCCTTAGTGCGGGGATTCTCTTTATGATAACACTTGTATCAGTCCTCAAGAGTGTTTATAAAGCATTTTTTGAAAATGTTTTTGAAATTTTTTGTGTAAGTGTAAAAGTTTGTTTTTGAGAAAGCATTTATGAACTATCTACTTATACTCGAGAAGGTTTATTCTTTTCCTCCTATCCTTTAGGCAGTGCTATCCTACTATTAGTGAGTGGGTATCCATGTCGTTGGATGTTTAAGGGACGTTTGTGGGTCATCGTACAGTCATAAATGCAACATGTAGAGACGCTTTAGCAATTTTGTTTAAGGGACTAGATCATTTACCAGAAGGTAACATATTAGGGTCATCGAGGGACTATAATCTTTTGAGTTAAGGGTCTTTGCTAAAGCGTCCCTACTTTCGAGGGGCATGACTGTTTTATTTTCGAAGGCAACCGAAGTGGGCGTACCCTAAAGGTGAATATGTGTAAGGTGTGTTATATTTAGTTATTTTTGTCTTAGAGGTTAGGTTTGCTAACGTTTGATTATTAATCTTATCATAAAATCTTATTATGCATACATCTAAGCAGTTTAAATATTGTAGGAATTTAAAATGCGGGAATTTAAATCTATGTTATTACAATGCTTCGGGGAGGGGGTATTAACATGTCCAAACTTTGGGGGGGAAATAAAGGAAAGCAGTAAAGAGCCCTAGTTAATTCTATTACATACTGTGAACAATTACAATAATTTAGAAAAAATAAAATGTAATAATACGCGCAAAATGGAAAAGAACGTCTAAATATCCTTAGGAAAAGGAAATCTTTTGTTTATTTTTTATTCATCTGGAGAATAACTAAATTGGATTAACCTAAAATTTGTTTAGAAAAAAATAAAATTTAATTGAGAAAAATAGTCTAAGTTTTTTATTGTTTTTTTGTTATGAGAAAATAATTTAAACATAAATTAAACCCTAAGTTCTAACTTATTTTAATTTTGAAAAACATGTTAAAATTAATTAATTAATTAATTTCAGAATTTAATTTAAAAAAATTAATCCTAAGTTTTTTGTGATTTTTTATTTGATTTTTGATTTAAAAGAAAATGAGTAAAAATAAAAATAAATACAAGAAGAAGAGTATTTCGATCAAACAAAAATGATGGCCTTCGATCCAGTGAAGGATGGCCTTCGATCCTGTGAAGATATGTGGCCTTCGATCCTGTGAAGATATGTGGCCTTTGATCCAGTGAAGGATGTTATCCTTCGATCTAGTGAAGGATATTATCCTTCGATCCAGCAGAGAATGATGTTGGAGGCGTCTGATGAATTGCTTCTGAAGGAAGGGACTGAATCTGCAAGAAAAAGTGTTAACAAAAACAAAAGCATGACCTGGGTGTGGAACCCAAGTATTTTCCTTAATTCGACCTCCCCTTAATTTGACTCCTTTGAGTTCGAATCTGGGTTTGTTTTCCCTAAAACCCATGGTTTTTTGAGATTCGATGAAGAACACATATCGTGCTCTCTATCCTTGTATGTTCCATGTGAATGATGTGCTATATGATACCCTGAGCATGAATCAAACACTGGAAAACATTAATACATCATGAATATGAATATGAATTTGAAAGTTTACCAAGGATGAGATGCTTCGATTTGGAACTTCTGGGTGCGGATTGGCTTGGAGTAGACTCTTGGGAGTCTCAGGAGCACAAGTATGATATTCCTTTGGACTGAGGGTGCCTACAAAACTGGTTAGAATTTTGATATGCTTTCTGAGGTAGTGTGGGTGCTCTTTCGATAGGAAATTTGTGTGTCCTTTGTTCTAATGCAGTTTTGTCTTTATATAGGGGTGTAAAGCTTGATAAATATGGCAAGAATCAAGTCTTTAACATGGCCTTTAAAACAAATTCAAGAATTTGAAAATTACCCATTTATGTTATGTTCTTGCCATTTTCGTAGGTTGCATGAACCTGGACATGTTACATTTGGCGCCTTGTACGAATTCAAATTGCTCAGAATTTTCTTCACCAGAGTGTCTTTGATCAGCCCCTAAGCGTTACTTTCTTCGATTGCCTTTATTTCAATACAAACCAGTCGAAGCTTCAACTCTTCCTTTTTGACTGGTTGAATGTTGCTTCAGCTCTTTATCAATCGAAGGCTTTGTAGAAGCCTCCTCACCTTCCTTCGAATTTGCCCAGGCCTCCTCATTGTGGCCTTCGATTGAGCCACTATTTGCCTTAGTAGCTTGATCTGAAACTCTTCAATTAACCCAATCGAAAGCTCTCTTCTGGCCAGTCAAAGCTTCTTTTGTCATGAATGTGATTGTGCAGAAGGCTTGGGCCTAGCAGTATGCAAGACTTTGGCCAGCAAGCAAAAACTGTTTCCAACCATTGGGTGTCTTTTGACTGGACCAAATGCATGTCCTTTAAAGGAATCATTTGTGTGTCCTTCTAATAGGCCTTACTAGGTGTCAAAAGGTGGAGAACTGTGTGTTAAGGATTTCAACTATGGAATCGAAACTGTTTCAAATGGGACCATTGCCCAGTCGAAGCTGGCACAAAGGAAGCCAATGCCTTGTGGATGCTAGCATGAGGGAGGCCAAAGCAAGCACAAAAGAGGCCATTCCCTAGTGAATCGAATCAGGAATGAAGGATGTATTTTCCTTGTGGGTCAAAGGAAGCCTTTTGCCGAGTGGATTAAAGGAAAATCTGAAGGAGTCTTGGCCTTGTATGCTGAAGGCGCGCACAGGGAAGGTCATTTCCATGTCAATTGAATCAGGAATGAAACAACCCATGCTCAGTAGAATTCTTGTGAACTAACCTTGTGTTGAAGGATTTTGGACATCCGATTGAAGCTCCTTGTCTAGATGCCAATTGAAGGACAACCTGCTCATATGCCAATCGAAGACACATTGTCCCAAGGCCAATCGAAGACACCTTGTCCTAATGCCAATTGAAGATACCTTGTTTATTTTCAAAATTCTTATTTTCTTTAAGTAAGTGTTTGTAATCACCCATGTAAGAGAAAATATTGGAAAACATGAGAGGGCAAATTTTAGGGTACAACAATAGCCATGTATCTTACATGCACACACACACACACACACTTGCAGATCCTCATCCACTCCGGATCTCATTGCCAATGACTTTACTACTGCCAGCTATGACTTTGAACATCCAATCAACCAAGCCAAAGACGAAGGTGAAGAAGATTATGAAATACTTGGGGAATTAGCCAGACTTCTGATGCATGAGGAGAAGTCTATTCAACCACATGAAGGGCCAGTTAAAGTGATCAATCTAGGTACTGAGAAAGACGAGAAAGAGGTCAAGATCGGCGCCAACTTGGAAGACGGTATCAAAGGCAAATTGGTCCAGATGTTACATGACTATGTTGAAGTGTTTGCTTGGTCGTATGAAGATATGTCAGGGCTGGATACTAACATAATAGTTCATCGTCTACCATCAAAAGAAGATTGCCCTCCAGTCAAACAAAAAGTGTGTCGTATGCGGCCAAACATGTCTAAAAAGATAAAAGATGGGGTAATGAAGCAATTTGATGCAGGTTTCCTGGCTGTCACATCATATCCTCAATGGGTTGCAAATGTGGTCCAGGTGCCGAAGAAAGATGGGAAGGTCCATATGTGCATAGACTATAAGGATTTGAGTACGGCAAGCCCCAAAGATGATTTCCCTCTACCACATATTGACGTCTTGGTGGACAACATGGCTCAACACAAAATATTCACCTTCATGGAAGGTTTCTCTAGCTACAATCAAATTAAGATGGCTCCCAAGGATATGGAGAAGACCACCTTCGTTACACAATGGGGCACCTTTTATTACAAGGTCATGCCATTCAGTTTAAAGAATGCAGGGGCAACCTATCAACGAGCTATGGTGGTTCTATTTCATGACATGATCCATCATGAGATAGAGGTATATGTGGATTATATGATTGCTAGGTGGTAGACCAAGGAAGATCATCTCGATCACTTACACGGGATGTTTGAAAGATTGAAGAAGTACAAGTTATGGTTGAATCTTAACAAGTGCACCTTCGGGGTAAGATCTGGAAAACTCTTAGGTTTTGTCGTCAGTGGCAAAGGTATTGAAGTGGATTCTGCAAAGGTCAAAGCCATTCAAAAAATTCCAGCTCCCCGTTCTGATAAGGAAGTCAGAGGCTTCTTGGGTCGACTTAACTACATTGCTCGATTCGTATCTCACCTAACTACTACTTGTGAGCCAATCCTCAAACTCTTGAACAAAGATCAAGTAGTCAATTGGAACGACGACTGCCAAGCAGCCTTTGACAAGATCAAGGAATATATACAAAAACCTCTTATCCTATTGCCTCCAGTTGAAGGAAGACCTCTGATTATGTACTTGACTGTATTAGAGAATTCTATGGGGTGTGTGCTGGGCCAACATGACGAGTCTGACCGAAAAGAGCATGCAATATATTGCCTGAGCAAAAAGTTTACCAACTGTGAAACCAAATATTCACTACTCGAGAAAACTTGTTACGCTCTAGCATGAGAGGCTCGTCGGCTGACAGTATATGTTGACTCACACCACTCTATTTATTTCTAATATGGACCCTATCAAGTATATCTTCGAGAAGCCAACTCTCTCTAGACGAATAACTAAATGGAAAATGATTCTGACTGAATATGACATCCAATATACAACACAAAAGGCCATCAAGGGAAGTATATTGGCGAATCATTTGGACCATCAAGCTGTTGAGGATTACCAGTCCATGAACTTTGAATTCCCAGACGAGAACATCATGCTAGTGATTGACTGCGAAAATTCTGGGGCGTATGACGGACCTGAACAAGGATCCCGATGGACTATGGTTTTTGATGGGGTTTCCAATACTTTAGGTAATGGAGTTGGTGTTGTGATTATTTATCCTGAAGGTTTCCATACACCTTTCACTGCCAGACTATGCTTCGACTGTACAAACAACATGGCTGAGTATGAGGCATGCATCTTGGGTCTTAGGGCTTCCATTGACCTAAGAATCAAATTCTTAAACATATATGGAGATTCAGCTTTAGTAATCAGTCAAGTTAAAGGAGAGTGGGATACCAAACATCATAATCTGATCCCTTACAAAGAGCTTGTGTTAACCCTAATCCTATAATTTGTGGAGGTTACCTTTGAACACTTTCCAAGAGAAGAAAACTAGTTAGTTGATGCTTTAGCAACCATGTCATTCATGTTCAAGGTTAAGTGGGACAATGAAGCTCTTAGAATTACGACTGAAATATTTGACGAACCTGTATATTGTTACGAGATTGACACTGATGAAGAGAAGTCGTGATACCATGAAGTGAGGAGATATCTTGAAGCACAAGAGTATCCTGAAGGAGCTTCTATCAATGATAAAAAAAATTTTACGAAGATTTTCAGCCAAATTCTTCCTAAGAAATGGAATCTTATACAAGCAAAACCATGATTCTACTCTGCTCCGATGTATGGACAAGAAGGAAGCAAATAAGATCATGGAAGACATGCATGATGGTATCTTTGGAACTAACTCTAGTGGACACACTATGGCCAAGAAGATTTTGAGGGCTGGTTACTATTGGTCCACAATGGAAACTGATTGTCAGCACCACTCAAGGACTTGCCACAAGTTCCAAATCTATGCCGACAAAGTTCATGTACCTCCAACCCCCTTGAATGTCATGACTGCTCCTTGGCCATTTTCAATGTGGGGAATTGACGTGATTGGAGAGATTAAACCTACTATTTCTAATGGACATTGCTTCATCCTTGTTGCTATTGATTACTTCACCAAATGGGTCGAAGCTGCCTCATTTGCCTCAGTAACAAAGAACGATGTAGCCAGGTTTATTAAACATAATCTCATATGATGTTACGGTATCCCTGAAAGAATCATCACCGACAACAGAACTAATTTCAATAATGCTATGATTATGGAACTTTGCACTCAGTTCAAAATCAAGCATCACAATTCTTCTCCTTACAGAAATAAAATGAATGGCGCAATGGAAGTTGCTAATAAAAACATAAAGAAGATTGTGCAAAAGATGGTGGTGACCTATAAAGACTGGCATGAGATTCTACCATTTTCTCTTCATGGCTACCGTACTTCCGCTCGAACGTCAACTGGGGTAAGCCCTTTCTCTTTAGTATATGGCATGGAAGTTGTCCTGCCTATTGAATTTCAGATCCCTTCCCTAAGAATCATGAAAGAAGCAAACTTAGGCGAAGATGAATGGATTCAGACTAGGTTGGATCAGTTGAATTTGATTGATGAGAAGTGATTGGCTGCTGCTTTTCATGGTCAAATGTATTAAAAGCATATGATCGAGGCTTTCAATAAAAAGATCAAGCCTCGAGTGTATCAGATTGGCGACTTGGTAATAAAGTGCATCATTCTTCCACAAGGCGATCCCAGGGAAAATGGACTCCCACGTACGAAGGGCCAGTTGTTGTTAAGAAAGTTTTCTCTGGTGGTGCCATGATGCTGGCTAGTATGGACGACAAAGATTTTCTGCATCCTGTGAACACGGACATAGTAAAAAAATACTACGCATAAAAGTGACCCGCTAGGTTGACATACCTAGGAAAAAATAAGGGAATACCGACGAACCAAAGAGGTTCGGGAAAAAGTTAGGGATATATACAAAAGATTGTACACCCGGCAAGTCGAAAACCTGAAAGGGCGGCTTGGGCAAAAATGAGTATCATGGTGGACTGAAAACCCGAAAGGGCGGTCCAGGAAAAAGTTATTGAGTAAAGCGTATGACTATGCCCCGTGGAATATCTACATCCAACGTTATTACCAAGGTCTAAGCTCAATGGTCCAAGATCAATTCGATCGACTTATTTCAATGGTAAGGGGTGATGTTTGAAGACATAGGGGCAATAGTGGGGTTGGAACTCAATGAGATCCCTTCCACATGGCTATTATTCTTATTTTTACTTTGTATTCCTTTCGTTCTTTCGACGATTTCCTCTTACTAGGATCTATGTCTCCTTGTACACAAACACCTATTTATGGGCAAAACATAATACAAATATACTTTGAAGTGCAAACTTTTTGTTTTTCTATTTTGAGTGTAAAAGTGCCCAATGATTAAATTTTGAATGAACATATGCATATGAACATGATTAACTTTTAACAAATGTATGCATAAAAATAGTAATAAGCATTTGGGATATCCCCACAGAGTTACTTCAATAAAATTATCCTCAGAGTTACTTCAATAAAATTATCCCCATAGAGTTACTTAAATAAAATTATTCCCATAGAGACGGATCCATGCAATCCCCATCCAGAATTCCAATCTCTCGAAAACCCTCTCCCAACTGAGTTGATCTTAAGAAGAAGTCTTGAGGAGTTCTGCCTAAAGAAAACACCTCCCCAGCAGATCATCAAATAGTCTCTTCAACAGGGTTTATTTCCTTAACAAAACTACAAATTCCCCTGTTTGAGTTTGCCTCTCAGACTATTACAAATCAATGGATGAAACCCCTTAATCCCCGGAAGAGTCGTCGCAATCCCCAACAGAGTCATTACTATAAGTTACTGCGAAGCCTGGAGTCCAACCAGATAACAGTTAACTTCAATTTTATGCAAAACTTGGAATCTGACCAGATAACAGTTAATTTCATCTAAGTTGCTGCAAAGCCTAGAAACTGACCAGATAATAGTTAACTTCAATTTTCTGTGAAGCCCGGAATCTGACCAGATAACAGTTTAACTTCAATTTTATGCGAAGCCTGGAATCTGACCAGATAACAGTTAATTTGATCTAAGTTGCTGTGAAGTCTAGAATTCGACCAGATAACAATTTAACTTCAATTTTCTACGAAGCCTGGAATTTGACCAGATAACAGTAAATTTCATCTAAATTGCTGCGAAGCCTGGGATCCGACTAGATGACATTTTAACTTCAATTTTCTGCGAAGCCTGGAATCCGACCAGATAATAGTTAATTTCATCTAAGTTATTGCGAACTTCAATTTTCTGCGAAGCCTGGAATCTAACCAGATAACAGTTAACTTCAATTTTCTGCGAAGCCTGGAAACTGACCAGATAACAATTAACTTCAATTTTCTGCAAAGCCTGGAATCCGACTAGATAACAGTTTAATTTCATCTTCCCCAGTAATTTGGTGCGAAGCCTGGAATCCAATCAGTTACAAGTTAACTTTATTATCCCCAGCAAGTTGCTATGAAGCTTGGATTTTGACCAGATAACAGCTAACTTTCATTCTCCCAGTTAAGAGATAATTCCCCAGTAGAGCAATGGACAACTAAAACTCCCGAACTTCTATTCCCCAAGTAGAAATCAACACTCCCCGCAGAGTTTCATCAAGCAAAGTCAATGTTCCGCAGTAGAATTCTCCTCAAACAACAAAGCAGGAATCCCCAGCGGAAACACTCTAAATAAGGTTTGAAGAGGCACATACTCTTCATCCCCAACAGAAATCCGGGATTTAACTTCCCAAAACTCCCTAGCATTTGTCAAGGATTTATTTTCCATACAAGGATACGGTTCAACAATATTTCATACTCATACATCATACTAAATACATGACAAATGCATACAACATAATCTCATTTATTTTGAGAGCACCATTACGCCATGCATACATCTGCATGAAACTAACCCTCTTCCTTGTAGGAAAAATCAGCCAACAAAATAAAAGTCCTCTTCTGGATAGATTTACTTCTTCTAGTTGATGATAGGAAATCAACAATCCTCTTCTGGATCGCTTTACTTCTTCCAGTTAACAATAGGCAACCAAAAGGCCTCTTCTGGTTAGATTTGTTTCCCCAGTGAAGTCACCACCACAATACCTCTTTTGATTAGATTTATTTCTCCCAGTTGAATACAGATAAAGACATCTACAGTTTCAGTATAAATCGACCAAGGATATATTCTGATACTTCTTCCAGTTTCTACCAACAGTCACTCTGGATGGCATCTATAAGCCCATCTCCGACATACTCTTCATCATTTCTCCAAATGGCATATTTAATCCCATTCCTGACATAATCAACTAACACATCATCGAGTGCAAATTTCTGGGCACTTTAGTGTTCAATCATCTTTCACCTTTAAGTCACGAATGGTGGACCCGCCAATCTAACTCTTTGGGTTTAAGAAGATTGAACAGGGGCATCTATTGTACCCCAAAATTTTCCCTCTCATTTCTCAAGACATTTCCCTCAAGATCTTCAATAGTTCAAGCTTGCACAAGGATTGGCTAGGATAATACACTTCCTCAACATTGATACGTCAAATTAGGCTTTGAGTTTTCACAAGGACAATTGGAATTTTAATGCCTTATATGACTTTCATGGATCATTATGGACCTTTAAAGTTGCTCATGTCAAGTTTCAAGTCTTGTAGTTCAAGTTTGCTCAGTCAATTGATCAGATGACCTAAAATCAATGGTATTGGGTAAAAAGTCAATTGTGGTCAACTTACAGTCAAAATTCAATATTTTTGGCCCATATCAACATTTTGAGCTCATATGTGTCAATTGATCAAGTTTGTATCAAAACTCCACAATAAAATTGATCAAATCACCAAAAGGGCAAAATGGTTAAAATTAGGGTTTTGACTGAGAAGGCTTGATTTTTTACTTTTGACCTAATACATGACTTATTGGCATGAAACATGATATCAAGGATTAAAATTCATCATCTTAACCTAATTTCATGGTTCAATTAATTTCTCAAGATCAATTGATTGATAGTTAAAATTCAGTCAATTGATGAAAAGTCAACTAATACACCAAAAGTCAAACTTTGACTTTTTGATCAAATTTGAGTTTCAAAGACCACATTTCATCAACACATTCAAAAATATGAAACTTGATCATTAAGAAATCAAGAAATTCAAAATTCATTTTGAAAAGTCAATGTTTCTAAGACTTAGAAATTTTTCTAAGTGTTTTATACATGCTTTTCTTCATGACTTCATGCCAATTTTTCACCATGATGCAAGATGATTCAAAGAAAAATTTCAAAATGAAAGTTTTAGATATTGATGAATTCTAAAAACTTTATTAGATGGCCAATGTCCAAAAAATTCTTAGATTTTGAGTTATAAGGCCATAAAGTCATGAACTTTTTCTTAAAACACTTAGTGAAAATTTGACCTAGTTAGGCAGATTTTTGGTACCAACTTCATGACAACTTTTCACATAGTTCCAATTGGATTCTTCAAAAATGGAAAACATGAAGGTTGTAGAGGATTTTATAATCTTTACAAAAAGTCAAATAACTCATTGAGATCATTCTTGAACTAGGAGAATAGAAGAGATAAAGTTAGGGTTTCAAACTTGAATTACAAGTTAATTTTGTGATAAACACTTGACCAAATCCATAGCCATGATGCATAATATTTGCTTTTCAGGCCTCAAACTTGTGTTTCACTCTATAATTAATGGTTTACCCAATTGATAAACCCATTATCCAATAATTTTAGCCCTTATCCAATGCATCATTCCGTTTTTGGAAGAAAGTAACAATTGCCATTCTTGAAAAGAAAGCTTTAATCAAAGTCAACTTGTCTTGAGCATTGCACTTGTTCTTTCTGCACAAGCATCCTTTACACGATCAGAACAAACACGTTTAAAGTTTCTAGACACCCTACCTTGCCTTGAAACCATGTTTGTCCAAGCTTGCTTCAAAAACAAGTCAAAATCCATAACATGTGATTTTGTACTTCTGACTTCTACAAGCTTCCAAACTCTTTGCCTATTAAACCTTCATTTGCAAGCACGAATACGATATTAGAAGCCCTAAAACACCCTCAAAATCCCTCAATCCAGAAATTGCACAAAACCTCCATTTTTGTGTCATTTTTGACTTTGAACATCAATCTTCAAATCCACTCGTGCGTTTCTTGGCCAAATCATTTCTAAAGCTTCTTTACCTCAAATATAAACCATCTCAATACCTGTTTTCAAACTGTAACACCATTTACACCATCCTCCATTTTCAAAAATAGAGCTTTGCACATTGACTTCTCCAGCTTGATTCAGGAACTCTCAGCTCAAGGTAACCATTGGAATAGCTTCCTAGGGACTCAAGGAAGCTAACCTAATCATTACAGCAACTTAAATCAAGCTCATTTGCAGAATACGATTTCCAGTTTTGAGGTAAAATTTATGACTTTCAATCTCTTCATATAGGCATTGTTAGGATTTCATTTTCAAAGATAAAATGTAGACATCATAGCCCTGAAGATGACCATGTCCTTAGAATTCATTTGTAGTGCCTTAGTAGTGAGAATTTTAAGTTTGAAATCTCTAAAAAAGTTAGGTCAGAATTTGGTACCATTAGAAATTCGTGTTCATCTTTGATTGTCACCTTAAGTTATTTACATTTTTGGAATCGTGGTGAAATTTCAACAAGTTTGATGTTTACACTTTTAAGAATGGATGAGAAATGAATGGGTTGCAGGGATCCTGACTCGAGGTTGAAGATGAAGTTTATCATTAGAATTAATTTTGTAATATATATTTATGGTTTTGTTTATAATATCGGATGTATAGGCACCCCAGTGGTAGAAGCGTGCGTATGTTACCTCTTGGACCTGGGTTCGAGCCCCAGCTTCTGTTTTTGCATTTTCTCTCTCTTTTGTTTTCATTTCTTTTTGTTTGAAACAGCTAACGCTTGGGCCTCCAGCAAGTGGGTCTAACCCTTTTTACTCCATCTGACCCCCCATTTGCTTTCCAACCACGCAGCCCATTTCATTACATTTTTTATTTTGTTTTTCTGATTACAAAAATATACATTGGGCCTAGTATAAAACAAAATTGTTTTTACTTCTAAACCATTTTTCCCATTTTACACCCACTAACTTTATTTTTATATTTTATTTTATTTTCTCTTTTCTCTATTTTTATTATTATTATTATTATTATTATTATTATTATTATTATTATTATTATTATTATTATTATTATTATTATTATTATTTTATTAATAAAAACCCCAAAAAATGTTTTTTTTTATATTTTATTTAAAATATTTAGTATTAGTATTTTATTCTTTTTAAGATAAAAAGACCAAAAATATTTTTCTTTAACAAATTTCTTTCTTAATTAAATTAATATTAGACTTAGTTTATTTTAATTAAATTAATTTAGAACTTAAGAGTTTAATTAATTAATTCATTTCCATTCATTTTAGTTTTAATTAAATAGGTTAAAACCTTTTCTTAAAAAATCTAAAAAATATATTTCTTAGTTAATTTCATTTCTTTTCTTAAAATTAACTTAGATTTAGTTTTCATTAAATCAATTTAAATTAACTTATATTCAATTAATTATTTTCTTTTTAGTTTAATTAGGTTAAACCGTTTCACAAACATCCAACAAAAACAATTTTCTTTTCTTTTCATATTATCTCCATATTTTTGTACGTTATGTGTTCATATTCAATATGTTGTAATAGTAATTAGGTTTAATTTCTTTTCTTCCCCCATTTGTGATTTGTACCCCATCCCCAAATGATGTAATAGCGTAGATTTTTATATTTTCGCAATTTATCGTTTACAATATAAATGCTAGTAATTAGGGTTTGTATGACAAGATATAAAATCAACAAGTAGAAAACCCTAATTAAAAACAAAGAGCAGGAAAATAAACACTTTTCACACTTGTACCTCTAGGGTTAACCTCACTTGTTGCCTTGAGAATAAACAGTCATGTCCCTCAAATGTGGGATACTTTAGCAAAAAAAATCAATTACAAGACCGTAGTCCCTTGATGACCCTTTAATGTTGCCTTCGGTAAACGATCTTAGACCATCGTAACAAATTGCTAAGGTATCCTACAATGTTGATTTCTACGATTGTACGATGACGCACGCCTGTTCCTTCACATCCAATGATAGGGCTTCTTATCAATCAATGGTAAGGTAGCAATATCTAAAGGAAGAGGAAAAGAACTAATACTTTTTGAGTAGGAAGAACGTTCATAGTTGCTTACTCACAATCATCTTTAAAACATCTTTCAAAAACACACCAACACTTTCAAATGAAATATTTTTCAAAGTCTACGCTTTGTATGCATTATTATAGAGACGAAAATCATTATAAAGTGTGCCTAAATGAAGGCACTATTCAAAAATACTTTCAAATCCCATCACAAACACATTTCAAACAAAGCATTTTAAAGTGAGCTATCAACTAAGAGCCCATAGATAACTACAGATGAAAAGGGTTCTAACACCTTCCCTTTTCATAACCTACCCCCCGAACTCAAGAAAATTCTCAATAAGTCTTTCCTGTTCTTTTCACCCTTTCCTTTATTGGATAAAAGAAAAGTCAATGTCGACTCTTTCTATCTGCAACAATTACGATAAAACGCAAAACCCAAGTCAGTTCTCCCACCGTATTACATAGATATTCTTAGCAGCATAGTTGAAACACATGTCATGGAACCTGGACTCTGGCTGCTTGCAACACATGGTGGAAAGAAGGCATGTGTTCCAAAGCCTTTAACTTAAGTGTGGATGCATCATGATCTTTGGAGCCAATTAAAAGGGAAGATCTTAGGCTCCGGTTTTGTTGATCATAAAAGAAGTCTCTTCATCTCAAAGATGAGTTTCATTCTGCACTTCATTCATAACTAAGTATGTTAAAAAGACTCTATGAATTATAGAAGAACAAGAAATTTGAAGATTACCTTCTCAGGCGCAAAAATAAATGAATTAGTTACATAAAGACAAGAAGTCAAAGACTCAAAATACACTCAATTAAAAGTTTCTAAAGCTTAGAAAAAGATCTTCATCTTCTGAGGAATTGGATCCAGCATATCTGAACAAAGAATTACTCTTATAATATAGTCCTCTTGTTTATCGTATAGACTTCTAAGGCATGTATCATTCTTTGTACTAACTTCTGGGATATGGTACTTAAATCCAATGAAACTCTCATTTATCATAAGTATCTCGTTTAGAATATTCTCTTGAGAATATCTCTGTTCATTGGTTACTAAAGAGATTACTTCATTAAATGTGTTGTCAACAAAGTGAAAGGTTACTAATTCAATTTAAGACAGTTGTCCTTTCTGAACCATGCCTAGCATTTAATGTAATGCATTGGGTAATTAGATTATCTTAAGATTATCGTGATCAATCCTTATGCTTTCCCCTTGTCATATCGATTTCATTGTTCTAGGTTTAGTAATCATTACTAAAACTACTTTTAAAAACTCTTCTCTTCTGTTGCATCTTCTTCCTTCTCTCTATTTTTTTCAAAACCCTAACTTATAAAATCCCTAAATCTCCTCTTTCGGCTTGGTTTTTTTGTCTATTCCTTCTTAATCAAATGACTTATCAACAACATGGGTCTTCTTCTTCACAATAAAGCCAACTACGTAACAGCTTTCCCGAACTACAGTGTATTATTCCCATATCTCAGTTGGTGGTTCTTTCTGAGTCTATGGTAAACTTTGAAAATCCCAAAGTAAATGGTTTTCATTTGTCTAGCACTATGAACTCTCAAGGATGGGGAACTTTCTTTGATATTCTTAAAGGTTCAACCTTTCCAGATTTAGTTAATAAATTTTGGGTTATGGAAAAAGAATCAAGACAAGGCATTACATCTAATGTGGTAGGAATGGATGTATGTATCACTACAAAATCTATTACTCAGCTACATAATCATGATGGAACTGGTCTGAAATGTTGCATCCTAAATAGCAAGATAACCAGCTTGAAGACATGTAGATTTGTTATCTCAAAAAATTTCAAAAGTAAAAAGAGTTCATCAATGGTCAAGGATCTTCTACCTTCTCTCAGTATCTGTAGCAAAGAGTTTTAATTAGGCAAGGGTGATTTGTTTACAATGAAATATCTTTACATGTGGTAAAAAAATTTATACAAGGTCTCTTATGGTTATTGTTATTTAATATAATCTTGAGTTGAAACAAAATGAGGGGCACAACTACTTTCTTACATAGAGAAGAGACAATCTACATGGAGCAACCTATATTTTTTGTAGAGGAAAAGTGTAAGACGTGTCTTTTGAAGAAATCATTGTATGGTTGAAGAAAATCTTAAGGAAATGGCATATCCTGTTTGATAAATTTCATATAAAAATGGTTTTGTTAAAGGTGCTTATGATATTTATGTATATATATTGAAGAAGAATGTATAATTCATTCTTTACCTATTTATTTATATTGATGATATCTCGATGGCAAAATCTTACAAGGAAGAGATAAGTAAGCTCAATGAGACTTTGAATGGATAATTTGAGATGAAATATCTTGGTGAAGCTAATAGGATCCTAGGATGAATATCATGAGAGTCCATGAAATAAGTTAATTGTTATTATTTCAATCTAGTTACTTGAAGAAAATGGTGGAGCATTTTATAATGGTTTATGCTAGAATCTCATACACTCTTTTGTGTCATCACACTCTATGTCCTAAAACCAAAGACAATAAGAAGATTATGAGGAGTAGTTTCTATGCAAGTAGGTTTGAAAGTACCATATATGGTATGGTTTGTATTACACCGAACATAACATAAGCCATTAGCATAGTAAGTCGGTTTATGAAAAATTCGGGTTGAATTTATTGAGAAGTTTGAAGTGGGTTGAGCTATTTGAATGGTTTATTGAAGGATGATTTGAAGTACACGAAGACATCTTAAAATAAATACTCTTTGGAGAACTATGTCGATGAAAACTAAATGAGAAATGTGAACACTAAAAAAGAACCTTGTCAAACTTTTTGTTTACATTTTTTTAAAATGATTGTAAGTTGGAAAGTAAACCAACAATACATGGTTGCTTTATATACAACTTAAGATGAGTATATTTTCCTAGTTGAAGGGGTCATGTAATCCATATGATTAAGAGGTATGATTGAAGAGTTAAGAACCACTCAAGAATGCGTGAAGATACATTATGATAGTCAAACTGCAATTCATTTGGATAATCATCAAGTGTATCACGAGAGGACAAAACACATTGACATGTGTTTTCACTTTATTATATACATGATCGAGTCAAAAGAGATTGTGGTGGAAAGGTTGCTTAGAAAAGCAATATGGTGGATGTGTTCCCCAAATCGTTACCTAGGTCAAGGTTCAAGTATTGCTTAAACTTGATGATTTTTCTCGAAGAGTGATTTAAGGTTGGAGGGAGCAATACAATTTTTAATGGGTAAATTTAAATTACCATCATTTAAGAAGGAAATGGGAGGATTTGTAGAGTGTGTATCAAGAAAACAAAAAAATTAACAAAATCATACATTTTTGACCGTGGGTAAATCCAGTGATGAATATCAACTGCAAAATCTATAACTTAAATTCATCTCGAGTTTTAAAATTATTTAGCTTGTTCATGAATGGCATATGATATCAATGGTCCAAGATAAAAATGTCTTTTACCAACAAGACTTCTCTCAATTTCAATCAAATCTTATTTTGTGTCTCTAAATTATGATTTTCTTCATGTTGTGATGAAGCAAAATTTGAAAAACGTTTATTTTAAGAAATATATTTTAAAAAATTTGATGGGATAGAAATTTTGAATGTGAATAAGTATTCTTTATTTTTTGAGTTATAATCTAATTGATTATTTTTTATAACATCATTACCACAAGAGTTAAGTCCTCATTAACTTATTAATTTTTTAGGTTGTGACTCCTTATTTTCTTCTCAACCTAATTCATGTTTATTTTTTCATTCCCTTCTAATTTGGTTCTTTGATTAAAAAATCATCTAATATACAATCAATTACATCCATATCAAATAAAAGTCCTAACCATCATACCCTTTATTCAATACTAGAATTAAGAATTAACGAAAGGTTGATGATGATCATCGTTGAAAGGCTTCCAACCCAATGGTGGGAGTTCTTTAGGGATTGAAGAGGGTACTAATCAGAAAAATAGCAATTGTATTGTTTTTGCCAATATAGTAATAGTAGGGAATTTCCCAAGTATCGATCTCGAGGACTGCGATGAAATATTGAGTTCGTTTGTCAGTTCAATTAAATAAAAACTATGGTTTAGGATTTTGATACATATGAAATAAATTTCAAGCAAAAATTACTAAAGTGTACGGATGGATAATAAAAATATGAGTAGTATACTAGGGATAGTGAATGATTCGATCATGAAACGGATGTGATTATACCTTCTATAGAAAATTACGGTTGACATTAAGCTTTCCAATATCAAGAATATTCCGATAATCAAAGGATATCCCTAGTCCTAGATAATATCTACTTGAATATGTTCTCAAACAAATCATGAACAATAGCTTGTCCGGCTTAATTGTGTCACACAAAATCAATTTCCGTTTGTCCGACAGAAAAAGCAATCAAACGATAAGAGAACAAATCAATATGAAGCAAACCAAATTGTCATTGCAAAAGTATAATCTTATTCATTACAGATCAAAGTCAGGGTCACCCCTTAGCATTGGGGGGTTTAGCTACTCATAAAATTTATAGAAAACATAATGTTGATTGTAGACATTACAGATTAATGATGGAGATCAGGTCTTCAATTGCAAGAGCTCGTGAAAATCTTCAATCCTAGCATAAAATCTAAGTTCTCCAACTTCTACATTGTTCATTCTCGTCCAAAACTCTCCAACCCTTGTCCAAACGTGTTTTCCTCCTTTTACTTATGTCTTTCTGGGCGTTTCAGACCAACAAGCCCAAAACATCATGTACACACTCATCTAGGGACGTGTCCTGGTGTCTGAAATGCGTCTGGGGACAAGTCATGGCAGAGGGATGATATCTTGTGTACTTTCTCTTTTATGCACACATCCGGGGACGCGTCATAGTGTCTGAAATGCGTCTAGGGATGCGTCCTGGCAGATAGAGATATTTTCTGACTTCCTGTAGGTCCTAGAACGCGTCTAGAGACGCGTCTTGGTAGGGAGACACATCCTGGTACGCATGTGGAGACTGGAATGCGTCTGGGGACGCGTTTTGGCAGGAGATGGCATTTTTCCTCTTCCACACATGTTTGGGGACGCATTTGACCAGTGCTTACTCAATTCTTTGTCAATTTTTGTCCTGCAAAACACACAAAACCTTTCCAAAAAGATCAAAAAGCATTTGAACTTGAAAACATTAAAGAGACCCACCCAAAGTATAAAATGCAGACAGAAAGGGAAATAAAGTGTTAGCAAACAACGAGAAGATTAACTAAAATTACCGGTAAATAAAGGTGCAAAAACCACTGATCAAACTCCCCTAAACTTAAATTATTGCTTCACCTTAAGCGACAATCACAAGAACTCATGAAATTTGTAGCATACCGGTACTCATAAGTGAGACTTCTGTTCACATTGTTCAAGAGGCAGTCAGTCCGGTGTTAACATGATGTAAATAGTTTGTGTAAGAACCTTTTGATCTCGAGCTTCCTCTTCGGATACCTCTGTAACTATGATTTGTACTTAAGTGTCTTTATGATTTTCCTCCTTTTTCATTCAGATAGTCAAATTAAAGCATGAGAATTATGATGATCATCACATGCACAAGATTAATCAAGAATTTTTTGTTTAGGCACCAAAGAAGAAGCTTTCGCTACTTTTTAAATTCAGATGAAATTTTCAAAACTTTTCAATTTATATATTGTCCTTTTGGACGACGTTTGGGGATTAACCCCCTTTGGGCTGAATAACCGGGTGAGGGCTACCCAACTTAGCGAGCCAGTTGCCTTTTACCGTCTTTTCATCATTTGGTGCTAAATTTATTTATTTCTCAACCAATCATACATGCATGTGACTCTATATTATGCCAGACTGTAAAGATAAACTACTCAATGGGTACTTCTCAAGATTCAAGCACTATGGTATAAATCTACGCGTTAGACTCATATCATTGTCACATTATTTCTAACTTTCTACCATCATACAATCTTCCATTTATCTCTATATACTATTACCGATCTCTTTGAATTACAAGCTCTTGTGCAAAACAAAAAAATTTCAGTCAAAATTTGGGACGAGCTTCAACATATGGTTTTTACAACACAAATAGCATAAAACAAATAAATAAATATCAAATCAAAGCAGTAAATTCCCCACAAACTTAAACTAAACATTGGCCTCAATGTTTTAGAACAAGATCGAGAAGGATGACTCATAGAGGCTGATGCAATACCAACTGCTGCCTCCGAGCTTTCACCAGTAAGGCTCCTTTTTTATTACCTGCAGACAAAACCAAAAAAAACACAAAAAGAAAAAATAAGTTATTAAAAGTGTGGGTTGTATCCCATGAAGAGCTTCATTTAACGTCGCATGGCTCGATGGTCCGTCCCCTTATGGGGGGTACATCCTCTTACACACCTTGTTGCTGGTCTCTTCTGCAGCCTGAAACTTATTCAGATCAACAATATGACCCACTTTGTACTTCAGGTTACTTCCAACTTCCATCTTCTCACCTCGATGTTCCTTCTTCTTTCTCTTTTTGACTTCTTGACTGAAATTGAGAATTTTTATTGATGCCACCTGAGAGATTATGCTGAGACTTCTTTTGGGAGTGATTTTAAAATTTATCTTTCCCCTTCTACTTTGATCATACCGACTGAAGATTTATTCTTTCCACATGTACCTTGCTTCTTGATTTCCAACACCTTCAAGGTTATCACCTCATCAAATAATTTTAATGTCAGATTACCCATCTCGATATCAAAATTGCACCGACTCGTCAACAGAAATGGTCGACCAAGAATGATAGGAGTCTCTTCATCTTCAGGGATATCAATGATCTGAAAATCAACGAGAAAGACAAAATTGTCAATTTCCAGTAATACATCTTCTGATATCCCGTATGACTGCTTGATGGTGTGATCATCAAATTTTAATTTTGTCCCACTCCCGCTTATCTTTTCAATACCAAGCTTTTTGAAAATATGCAAGGGCATTAAGCTCACACTAGAACCAGAATCAATTAGAACCCTCTTGAATTTTCTGTCTTTTATTGTGCACAGTGTTGCAACTGACCCCAGATCCTTCTGTTTGATAGGGATTTTCCTCTTAGACGTGACTGCACACAATTTCTCATCAATGGGTACATGTCCATCTCTTGTTGGTCTCTTTTACTATAGTACCTCCTTCATGAATTTCTGGTACAAGGGAATTTTCTTGAGTGCTTCAAAGAACGGTATGTTGATCTCAAGCTTTTTGAACAATTTGACAAATTTATCAAACTCTTTCTCTTTTGTGTCTTTATTTGCCACTCGAGATGGATACAAAAACTTGATCATTAGTTTAGTCTTCTCTTCAACTGGCTTCACAGGTGATACTACTTCTTCCAATTTTTTCTTGTTCTCTCTCACTTCCAACTCTACTTATATGATATTATCATCAAGTTTTACCTCATCTTCTTTTTTTCAGCAGCTTTCTGACTCCTTTTTGTGACAGCATTAACATTCTCATGATTTTTCTGGTTACCTTGTGCTTGCATAGCTACTCGTTGTGTAATCTGTCGCATTTGAACTTCTAAATTGTTTATTGCATTTGTGGTATTTCTGTGATTGCTCCTTGTCTCTTCTTGAAATTGAGAAGTGTGGGTAGTCATCTTTTCAATAGCCAACTCCCACTCTGCCTTCTGAGGAGCTTGTTGCTGCTGATCTTTCCAGGAGAAGTTAGGATGATTCCTCCTCCCAGGATTATAGGTGTTAGAATATGGGTTATTCTGCTTCATAATTTGTATCTCCTTAATTTGTTGTGGAGTTTCAAGATATTGTGCAGTAATGTGTGGTCCACTACAAATTTTACAGATAACATTTTGTACCTGTTAAACCTGATCTACCTGTTGAATATCCATGTTCAATGCTTTCAGCTTTTTCTCCACTTCTGAAGCAATTGCCTCTTAAATTTTCAGTTGCTTGTTCACTTCTAACATCAAATTAAGAACCCTCTCTTGTTTACTCACAACCTTGTCATATAGCTCCAGATGCTCATTTGCAGCAATGGCTTCAATAATATTCTTTAAACTAGTGATTGTTGTAAAGTTGGATGAGCCACCGGCTGCGGTATCAATAAGATGCTTTGTCTTTATTCGGAGGTCATTCATAAACATTTGCATTTTCTCAGTTTGATCCATATTGTGAGTGGGACAAGCTACCAATAACTTCTTGAACCTCTTGTAAGCATCACCTATTGACTCTCCTTCTTTCTGCTTAAAATTCACAATATCATATCTTTTGTGAATGTAAACAGAAGCAGGAAAGTATTCATCAAGAAAAGTCTTCTCCATCTGTTCCCAAGTAGTAATACTCCCTGTCGGTAATGAGTAAAACAATTCTTCAGCATCTTCAGACAGCGTGAATGGAAACATTCTCAATTTCTTTTCCTTTTGAGAGTGCCCCTCAATTTTCAAAATACTGGTCATAGTGAGAAACCTATGCAAAAGTTTGTTTGCATCTTCATTTATCTTTCTAGTGAAAGATCTGTTCTCGAGTTGGTGGATGGTTGAAGGGTGCAACTGAAATTTTGCAACAGTTACCAATTGATTCACGATAGTCAACCGACCTGTTGGAGTATTTGCTCCTCCATAGTCCCCAAGAAGTCTCTCTGGTGGTGGTGGATTTTCACCCATAGTTTCGGGTTTTGATTCTGAACCTGATTTTGTATGAACTGAATGCTCTTCGCCAGAGGCCAGTTTAGCTAGCCGAGCTTGCCTTCGCCTTGCGTGAAAGGTTCTTTCTTTCTCTACGTCAAAAAGAAATCCATCTGAGGTATTTCCTCGCATACAAAGATTAGACACAAATTAGTAATAACAAAAATATAAATATAACAGAAAATAAAATTTTAGTTGCAGAGCAACAAAATTCTAATTGAACTATAATTAAACTCTATAATTCGGCAGTCCCCCGGCAACGGCGCCAAAAACTTGATCAGAAAAATAACAAGTGTACTGTTTTTTCCAATATAGTAATAGTAGGGAATTTCCCAAGTATCGATCTCAAGGACAGTGATGAAATATTGAGTTTGTTTGTCAGTTCAATTAAACAAAAACTATGGTTTAGGATTTTGAGACGTATGAAATAAATTGCGAACAAATATTACTAAAGTGTACGAATGGATAAGACATATATGAGTAGTATGCTAGGGACATCAAATGATTCAATCATGCAATGGATCAGATCATACCTTGCAACAACTGGTTTGAAATATTACTATCGGTTCTTAAGAGTTATTATTCCTAAGTCCTCAGGTAATAATTCTTTAGTTCTTCAACTTAATTACTATGTCGATAGAAAATTACGGTTGACGTTAAGCTTTCCAATATCAATAATATTGGGATTATCGAAGAATATCCCTAGTCCTAGGTAATATCTACTTGAATATGTTCTCAAACAAATCATGAATAATAGCTTGTCCGACTTAATTGTGTCACACAAAATCAGTTTCTGTTTGTCCGACAGAAAAGAAATCAAACGGTAAGAGAGAAAGTCAATATGAAGCAAACCAAATTGTCATTGCAAAAGTATAATCTTATTCATTACAGGTCAAAATCAGGGCCACCCCCTAGCATTGGGGGGTTTAGCTACTCATAAAATTTATAGAAAATATAGTGTTGATTGAGACATTACAAATTAATAATGGAGATCAGGTCTTCAATTGCAAGAGCTTGTGAAAATCTTCAATCCTAACATAAAATCTGAGTTCTCCAGCTTCTATCGTGTTCTTTGTCATCCAAAACTCTCCAACCCTTGTCCAAACGTGTTTTCCTCCTTTTATTTCTGTCTTTCTGGGCCTTTCAGACCAACAAGCCCAAAACATCACACACACACACGCGTCTGGGGACATGTCCTGGTGTCTGAAACGCGTATAGGGACACGTCCTGGCAGAGGGATGATTTCATGTGTACTTTCTCTTTTACGCACCTGTCTGAGGACGCATCCTGGTGTCTGAAATGCGTCTGGGGATGCGTCCTAGCAGAGAGAGCTATTTTCTGACTTCCTGCAGGTCTTGGAACGCGTCTGGAGACGCGTCTTGGCAGGGAGACACATCCTGGCACGCATGTGGAGACTGGGACGCGTCTGGGGACGTGTTTTGATAGGAGATGGCATTTTTCCTCTTCCACACACGTTTGGGGATGCATTTGACTAGTGCTTGCTCAATTCTTTGTCAATTTTTGTCCTGCAAAACACACAATACCTTTCTAAAAAAAACAAAAAAGCTTCTGAACCTGAAAACACTAAAGAGACACACCCAAGGTATAAAATACGAACATAAAGGGAAATAAAATACTTTCAAACAACGAGAGGATTAACTAGAATTACCGGTAAATAAAGATGCAAAAACCACTGATCAAGTACCTACAAAAAAAAATCAACACTCTGACATTTATATCATATAAGTATATGAATGAGGTGTAAATGTGCCAATATGAGAGAAAATATACTTGAGTGTGACTGAGAGTCACACTTATATAATAGCTACAGTTATAACCGTCCTGGGATGCCAGATGTGTAACATGGAGAGTCGTTAGATGCAAATGAACGATCTTGATGGAAATATATAGTTGATTTTGCAGAAATAAATTCACCTATTTATCAATGATTGACACATCTTAATTAGATTGGATTGGTCTTTATAGGCTTTCAGTCTCACAAACACTCTTGAATATTGAAACATTTATAACTACATCCATGCTATTTACACATAAAACTATATTATTAGAGAAAATAGAGGGAAAGAGAAATAGAGAAGAGGTTGACCCTTACCATTATACTTAAGCAATCAATACATCTAAATCTGTTTTTTAAAAATTTGACATCCAACTTTGAAATCGACTAATTTAAAGAGACCAATTTTATTGTATAGCGGAGAATTTATTCAAACATAGATCAAATTTTTATATAAAAAGATCAATTACAAAAATTGTTAACACCTAATGAAATTTCAAATAACCTATTTTATTATCAATGAAAAACATATTTTAACCTCGAGAAACGATCATTGATTATTGCGTTTTTTCTCATTGGACTATATAAAAAAAAAAAAAGGAAAAAGACAAAGCAGGACGTATTGAAAACAAAAAACCCAAATTTGAGGAAGGATTTGGGCCCATGTGGCACTTTTCTAGAGAATCCATAGACTTTTTGGACACTCTCACCAATCACTCCAATTTCCTTTTTTTATAAAACTTAGTCACCAAGAAATTTTATAAACTTCATTGTCACCTTTCAATTTGTTGTAGTTGTAGTGGTTGTGAATAAACATTAAAATAATAACATTAACAATCCCTTCACTTCACCCTCCCAACTCCTTTCAAAAACCTTATACTCACATTAATTTCTCTTCCTCTTTATACCAAAAAGAGCATATATTATAAACTATAATTTATTTAAAAAAAATGCTTGATCCACGAAGATACCATTACCAATACCAACCCACAATTTCTTTTCCAGTTTCTGATGATATATCATTACAACAAAAACCTCTCACCAACAACAACAACAACATTTGTCAAACAAAAAACATCAACAATGATCCACATGAATCTGGTATGTGTTCTCCTCCTTTATGGACGACAAAGAGTAATAAAAGCATCAACTATAGAAGTCTTTCTCCTGAATCAAAGACAGAAGCCATTGAAAGAGGTCAACGAGAGTTAATGGAAATGGTCAAGAACATGCCAGAATCAAGCTATGAACTCACTCTAAAAGATCTTGTAGAGGAACAACAACAACAACAACATCATCATCATCATCATCATCATGTTGAAGAAAACAACAACAATATTAATAGGGTAGTGAAGCAGAAGAGTTTGAATAACAAAAAGGCAAACAAAAGAGAAGGGATGATGGATAAGAGAAGTATAAGTACTGGCCATGGGAATATTGATAGTGGAGGATTTTATCTGAAAATGGTTTTTCCAATATCTTTAGGCTCATCAAAGAAACAATATTACAAGAAGAATAAAGAGTCATTGGTTAATAATAATAATTCAAAGGTTTCTCCTAGAACATCATCAGTTTCTGATCATGGATCTGTTAATAAAGATTGGTGGAAGAAGAAGAAGAGTGGTTCAGAATATGGAGGTGAAAGTGATCATAGTGCTAGCACCAAAAGATCTGCTAGTATGAGCAGCAGTTGCAGCAGCAGGAGTAATACTAGCAGGTATGTTTCTTAATTAACATATAATTATAAATTTTTTTTTTTAACTATTGAAATACTATATATAGAATCTTAGGGTTTGTGAGTTTGTCTGATGGTGAAGGCGTCCATAGAACCCGACGAGATTGGTCTCCCAGATTAGTCGGTTTTAAAATGGGATAATTATTTTTGTGGTTAAAAAAGTATGCACGAGTTTTATGGTAGGTTATTGCTTTAAGATGGTAGGTCAATGTTGATAAGTGAATGTGAACAAATAAATATGTCACAGAAGTTAAAGCCTTAAAAGGAAAGACAAATTGATAAAGTACTAGTATATAATGGCGTTTCTTTTTAGAACTTTATGTAAATGAGTCAAATTAATTTTGAAAGCGTGCAGTGCAGTTCATGTAAATCGATAAAGCAAAAGGAACTACAGTTTTGTTTTTGTACTATTAGACACCAAATTGTGATTGTGATTAATGAGTTTTGGCATTGAATGCAGGCATGAAATGAGTGCTAGTAGTTGTTGGCCTTTTACACGAAAATCTGAAATCCTATCACAGAAGTAAGTTTGTTTGAAAAACATCAAAAGTCAAGGTGAGGAATAATGGTGGATCAAAAGCTATATACATTTGAGCTTCTGAAAATCACGGTGGGAGGAATTTAAACTCACAGTGCTTGACCAAACACATGCTAAGTGTCTTGTATGATATTTTGGACTGCAAAATATTGTATGAAACAGGAATTTTTATCTTTGTTATTTGCAATTTAGACATGGGAGCATGTAAAACCAAGTATGCAAACACTGAATTTGAAATACAGTATGAAATATGTATTATTATATTTTGTTGACTTATCAATTATTACTAGTTGGGAAATAATGTGATAATGGCTTAAATGTTTTTTGAATCATTTTATTTTTTTAAAATGAAAGTTTTGATTCCCTATTTATAAAAAATAATTTTTTGATTTAAGATATCTAATTTTTTTTTGGTCAAGTAGGTTAGTGGTTGAAATTCATCTTTAAACGTGAATAAATGAGATATCGCGGAGTCAAACTCACGTCTTTGTATTTGATGTCGTTGTCCAGTTACCAAATAAACTAGTTTAATAAGATAAGATTTAAATTTTTTCCTAATATTTAGGTTCCTTCTATTTTTTAATCAAAATTGTTGTCGGCGTGATGCTTATATGAGAAAATTTAATATGAGATTTTCATAAAATTGTTCTTTTTTAATAAGCAATAAGATGTATTAGAAACAAGCACAAAGGAGTGCTTAACCCATATACAATATGAATACAAAAGTTAGAGCAAAACATACTAGCTAAGTAAAGCAAGCAAACGGGGATGCGAGTCAAACATTTAAGTCCAACACATTATTTTCAACCGACCCAATGAACCTCGCTCCAAATCACTCCCACAACAAGGACTTATCCATAAAAGAAATTTTCATGGCACCGTTGTGGCCACTTGAAAAGAGTCTCATTCATGGTTATCCAAATAGACCAAGCAACTGATAGCCAAAGCAGGAGCCTCTTCTTTTCTTTGTTTTTCCTTCCAAATAGCACTAAAAGCCAACAAATGATCCAAAATCGAGTCACGTCGAGGCAATTTGCCAAGGCCTAACCACTTAATGAGAAGTGATGACACTCTGTCAATACATATATTTCATCGAAGAATCAGAGAAAAATCAGTCGAAGTGGAGCAAGTTTGAGCAATAAAGGCCAAAGAATGATGCAAAAATAACCAAGTATGAAGAAATAGGGACTTAGAGAAAATAGGCTGAAAAAAGAGCAAAAAGGAGCAAAGTTACTGGAATAACTACGCTAGTCATTGCGCGTTGTCGCGTGTGTGATATAGCTGTAAAAGCTGCATCGCGGGCGATGCTATCTATGACGCGCGTGATGGATCCTTTTTCTGGACTTTTCCTGACACGTTTTGACTGATCCTGGAGGCTTTAAAATGGGATGTTTGGCATCTTTTCAAGGGTTTTTCAAAGTTTGGCTGAAAGTGACGATAAAGAGTATCGAGAGTGCGATTTTGAGAGCATTGGAAGCCATTGGAGACCAGTTCTTCAAGGATTTTCTCATGCAATCTTCATTATATTCATTGGTATTTATTTGTATTAGTATGAGTATCTAAACACTTATATGTTAGATTTTGTTTGATGAACTTATTTTGAACCTGTGGGGACTCATGTTTAATTTGTCAGTGCATAAATAATTTAATTTATATTTCTATTTGATTGTCGCTTATGCTTAATGCTTTTTATTTGAGACACTCTGTTGATTTGATTATGGACGCATATAGATTACTGACCATTAGTCTATGCATCGGAACTAGGGAAGTCATTGTACTTACGCTGGTTGAATAGGGATATAAGACATCTAGTAGTGGCATTGGAATTAATGTCATGTTGCATCGCCTAATTTCACTTATGTTGGTTGAATAGGGATATGAGACCTCTAATAAAAATTAGTGAACTATACACCAAGGGATTTTGTATAGTGGTTTTGTTAATTCATCATGGAAATATAAAAACTTTATCATTCATGTAGTGCATTAAACATCAACAAATGGAAAATAACGAATTCCCCCTCCTTTAGATAATGCTACTTTACCATTGGTTGGTAAGAAGCCTTATCATTGGATGTGAGGGACAGGCGTGGGTCATCATACAGTCATAGAAGGCAACATTGTAGGATACCTTAGTAATTTGTTGTAAGGGTTTAAGATCGTTTTACCGAAGGCAACATCGAGGGACTACGATCTTGTAATCGAGGGTCTTTGCTAAAGTATCCCACATTTGAGGGACATGACTGTTTTATCCGAGGCAACAAGTGTGGGTTACCCTAGAAGTGCAAGTGTGCAAAGTGTTTTGTTTTCGAATATTTGTCTTGAATTAGGGTTGTCTATTATTTGGTTTTAAGATCTTTTCATACAAACCCTAATTACTAGAAATAATATGGAAAGCGATAAATTGCGGAATTTAAATGTCCTACGCTATTACAATACTTTGAGGGGTGGGGGATACAAATTTACAAATGGGGATGACAAGTAAAGTAAACCTTAATTACTATTACAAGGCTTTGACAATTACATGATTCATAATGTCAAAATTTGCGCAAGAAAATATAAAGTGAAAAGAAATTGTTTTTTTAGGTTTTTTGATAGAAAATGTTTTGTATTTCATTTAATTGAAGAAAAACCTAGGTCTAAGTTAACTTAAAAGAACACTAATTGTTTATAAAAAAAAGTTTTTTTATGTTTCACTTTAGAAAAATAGTTTTATGGTGTTAGGTCATCTCCAAGCAATGCAATATGTCCGAAATAACCTAAAAATTCTCAAAATCAAGAAATTTGGTGCCTGAGCTAACACGGGTCGTGTTAGTGGACACGGGCACCCGTGTCAGGACCTGTTCCTGACTTTATGTTTTTCTGTCCAGCTAAAATGACACAGACCATTTCGTGTGACATGGTCACCCGTGTTAACCCCTGCCCTGCCTACTGTGCATGTTTCTGACCGACATGAGTCGTGTCGTGTGACACGGGCACCCGTGTCAGTCTCTTCCCTGCATTTTTGTTAAGTTTTCTAACCCAGCTGAACTGACACGGGCCGTGTCGTGTGACACAGGCACCCGTATCAGCCCCTGGCCTGGCTTTTTGCTAAGTTATGGCTTTGATTTGTCCTACTGTATCCTTTTGAAAGCAAAAGCAAATGATGTATGGATAAAGATGTTACAGTTTGAGAAAATTTACCCCTTGAAGCAAAGACTTTATAACACGTACGGATGTTTCCGGGTGCGAAGTGGTGATAGATCGAGCTCCATTGGACATTTTTGAAGTTGTACTAATCCTCCCTTTATGCTGAAAGTAGCTGAATCACTCCAACCAAGTCGAGTTGCAAAATACCATTTTTGAGTTTGAAAGATGGTGATAGTGATTTTACAGAAGTCGTTCTTATGTTTGAACAACTTCTATATGATGTATATGAAGTATTTGGATGGTTTGTTTGGGTAAAACTTGCAAGGTGTGAGAGGTTCTAAGGTTTGGACTTCAAAGTTCAAAAGTGGAGGTTTTGTGGGTAATTCTGGTTTTTTGAGAGTATAGGAGTTTTGAGGGCTTGTTCATCTCTTTTTTATCTTTAAAATGATATCTCTATTGTACCCCAAAATTTTCCCTCTCATTTCTCAAGAAATCTCCCATAATATCTCCATGGATTCAAGACTACACAAGGTTTGATCAGCTCAAGACACTTCCTCAACACTGATGACTTAAATTAGGGTTTGAGATTTCACAAGGACAAATGGACTTTTGATGCCCCATATGACTTTCATGGACCATTTTTAACCCTCAAGATTGCTCATGTCAAGTTTCAAGTCTTGGATCACATTTTTGCCCAGTCAATTGATCAGTTGACCTAAAATCAGTTGTATTGGGGGAAAAGTCAACTGTAGTCAATTTGCAGTCAAAATTCATCATTTTTTATCCATATCAACATCATGAACTCATATATGTAAATTGATCAAGTTTGGATCACAATTCCTAAATAAATTTGATCAGATCATCAAAAGGGTAAAATGGTCAAAATTAGGGTTTTGACTGAGGAGGTTCAATTTTTGACTTTTGACCTAACCAATGACTTATTGGTTCAAGACATGATCTCAAGGATTCAAGTACATCATTTTTACCTAATGGCATGGCTCAAAACATTTCTCAAGTTCAATTGATTGATAGTTAAATTTCAGTCAACTGATGAAAAGTTAATTGTACACTAAAAAGTCAAACTTTGACTTTTTGATTAAAATCAAGTTTCAAAGATTAGAATTCATCAAGACATATTAAAATGTGAAACTTGTTCATCAAGAAATCAAAAAGTCAAAATTCATCTTTGAAAAGTCAAATTTCCAAGACTTAGAATTTTTCTAAGTGTTGAAAAATCAATTTTTTTTCCACAACTTTATGCCAAATTTCCACCATGATGCAAGATGATTCAAAGGAAACTCCCAACATGAAAGTTGTAGATCTCAATGAGATCTAAAACATTGTAGGGCAGAGATTTTTCTAGAAATTCTTGGATTTCAAGTTAAGATATTGTGAAGACATGCTCATGAAACTTAAAAGACTTAGTGAAATTTTGCCCTAGTTAGGCAGGACTTTGACCTAACTTCATGGCAACTTTTCACCTAGTTCCAAATGGAATTTTCAAAAATGCCCAACATGAAGGTTTTATAGGATGTTACAAGATTTCTAAAATGTCCAAGAACTCATTGAGATCATACTTGAGTTAGGAGAATCGAAAGCATGAAGTTAAGGTTTCATTCTTGTATTACAAGTTAATTTTGTGATGAACACTTGATCCAATCTTCAAGCATGCTGCATAATCCTCACTTTGCAGGCCTAAAACTTCTTTGTCACTCCATAATTAATGGACTACACAAACTTTTGAGCTATGATCCAAGTGGTTTAAGTATTGTCCAAGTTAATTTTCCATTTTGGGAAGAAAGTTAGCATTGTCATTCTTGAAAAGCAAGCTTTATGCACAAAGTCAATTCTTGAGCCTCTCACTTGTTCCCTCTGATCACACTCCATTTACAAAGTCAGAAGCAAGCTTGTTTAAAGCATAACCACTCTACAATAGCAAGTACAAAGGCATGGAAACTTGTTTTGTCAAGAAAATCACATGTTGAGCTTAAACATGTGAATTTGAATTCTGATTAACTACAAGTCTCAAAACCATTTGCTTATAAATAGAGGCACTATTTATGAGCTTAGGCACGAGCTTAAGCATCCTAAAACTCTCTCAAACACTTGCAAGCCAGAAATTTCCCAAAAACACCATTGATGCACAGTTTCTGACTTTGGACTTGTAACTCACATTTCCCTCGTACGTTTTCATTCCTAATCATTCACAAAGCTTCTATACATCAAATATAGCCCATCACGATCCCTGTTTCATAACTGTAACTCCATCTTCATCATCTTCCAAACTCAAAAACAGAGCTCTGCAACTGGACTTCTCTAGGCCATTTCAGCCATCCATTGCTCAAGCTAATCATTGCATTAGCTTCCTGGGAACTTGAGGAAGCTAACTTGATCATTGTAGCACCTTGAATTAGGCATATTTGCATTTCATGATTTCCAGTTTTGAGGTATCTTTTCTAACTTCTATCTTTTCATTTAGGCATTGTTAAGCTTGAATTTGTGAAGATAAAATGTAGATATCATTACCTTGAAACTGTACATGTCCATAGATTTCATTTATATTGATTGAGCTTAGAGAATTTTAGGTTTGAATCTCTGAAAAAAGTTAGGTCATAATTTGGTACTTTTAGAAATTCACATTCATCTTTGATTTATAGCTTATGATATTTATATGGTTGGATTCGTATGGAAAAATGGAGCAACTTCCATGTTTACGTCTTTCATTTTTGTTGAGAAATGAGCAAGTTACAGGAACCATGGCTGAAGGTTGAAGATGAAGTCATTTCCAGGACTGGATTTATGTTATGTATTTTTTCTTTTGCTTATGTTAACGGATGTATAGTCACTCCAGTGGTAAGGCAGCGCGCGTTTCATGTCAAGGATGTGGGTTCAAGCCCCAGCGCTGCCACTTTTCATATTTTTCTCTCTTTTTTGTTACAAACAGTGCGCATGGGCCTCCATTCACTGGGCCCTTTCCATTTTTGCTGCCTCATAACCCCTTCCTTCACTACACCACACAAGTCCAATACTTTTTTTTATTTTATTTTTCTGATCATAAAAAAATATCATTGGGCCCAAACTCAAAACTATTTTTTCTAATAAACACCCAACTTCCATTTCAAACCCCCCCTGACTTTTATTTTCACATTTTATTTTTCTTTCTTTTTTATTTTTTTATTTTTTTATTTTTTTATTTTTTTATTAATAAAGAATCCAAAAATATTTTTATTTATCTACACAGTTATATTTTTATTTTCTTTGTAAGACAAAAAACACAAAAAATATTTTCTTAAACAAATTTAATTCTTTTTTAATAAATAATAATTAGATTTAGGTTTAGTTATTTTATTTTTCTTAATTAAAATTAACTTAGAATTTAGGTTTCTTTTAATTAATTAATTACCATATTATTTTCATTAAGTTTAAACCTTTTCATAAAAAAAATCCTAAAAAATGCTTCAAATTTAATTTCTTTTCTTAATTAGTTTAAGTTTAATTTTATTTAATTTTATTTAATCATTTTTCTTAATTAGGTCAAAACTAAACCCTTTCTCAAAAAACCAAACAAAAAATCATTTCGTTTCCATTTACTTTCTTGCATACTTATTCAATTCTTGTACATATTTAATATGGTTGTAATAGATAATTAGGTTTAATTTTCTTGCAATCCCCATTTGTAAATTTGTACACCCCCTCCTCTAATGATGTAATAGCATAGTAATTTTACTTTCTGCAATTTATCGCTTTCATATAAATGCTAGTAATTAGGGTTTGTATGGAAAGATAAAACCAACAAGTAGAAAACCCTAATTCTAGATAAACAATGCATGCAAATCAAACATTACTCGCACATGCACCCTTAGGGTAATTCCACTTGTTGCCTTACAAAAATGGTCATGTTATGCATGCGAGATGTATTATCAAAAACAAATCAAAAATATAAGATCATAGTCCCTCGATGACGCTACGAATGTTGCCTTTCAAATGATCTTAGTCCCTCAAAGAGAAATGCTAAGATATCTCACAACATTGCTATTATGACTATACGATGACTCACACCCGTCCCTTTTACATCCAAAGATAAGGCTTCTTACCAATCAATGGTAAGATAGAAATATCAAAGAAAGGAAGAAATGAACAAAGACTTTTGAGTAGGTAGAAACATTCTTAGTTGCTTTCTCACTTTCAAAATAAACATCCTTGCTCCATTTTCAAAACAAACATTTTCAAAACAAACACCAAACACTTTCAAAACATGAAATATTTTCAAAAGTCTAACACTTTGTATATGTTCTTATGAATGAGAACCATTACAAAGTTTTCCTAAACGAAGACACCTTTTCAAAATACTTTCAAAACCACCACAATGCATATTTTCAAACAAAATCAAGTGATCTAGCAAGCAACTAAGAGCCCATAGATAACTATGGATAAAAAGGGTGCTAACACCTTCCCTTTTCATAATCTACCCCCCGAACTCAAGAAATAATCTCAAAGGTCTTTCCTGTTCTTTTCCACCTTTCCTTTTGGATAAAAGAAAAGTCGGTGGCGACTCTTGCTAACCGCAACATTTGCGATCAAACGCAAAACATCCCAAGTCAGTTCTCCCACTGTATTACAATCTCTATTTATAGGCAAGAGGTTTTAAGACAAGGGTTGATCAGATTTTCCAAGATCACGTGTTGTGGCTTGGTTGGGTTGTAAGTGAGAGTTCATGACTTTTCATGGTTCCAATGTGGGCATGGCCTATTTTTTAGGAGTGCTTTGCAGGTTGTAGATGGTTTCTTCTTGCTTTGACATTGTGTATATGAAGAACGAACCATTGAGAGGCTCAAGGAGTTGACATTGTGATTAAAGCATGCTTTTCAAGAATGGCAATGGTGCCTTTATGCCAAAAATGGAAAGATCCCTTGGACAATGCTTAAACCAAATGGAACATAGCTCAAAAGTTTGTGTAAGCATTAAATTATGGTGATATTTTCCAGTTAGAAGGCCTACAACATAAGATTATGCAGCATAGCATGTAGATTGGATCATGTGTTCTTCACCAAAATGACTTGCAATTCAAGAATGGATGCCTAACTTCATGCCTTTGGATCTCCTAGATCAAGTATGATAAATTCATGCTCTTGGATGTTTTGGAAAGCTTGAAACATTGTCTACAACTTTCATGTTTACCACTTTGGCTAAATCAAACTGGAAATTAATGAAAATTGGCCAAGAAGTTGAGATAAAAACTTACCAAAACCTATTGAAAATTTCTCTAAGTGTTAGATGAAAATGTCATGACTTCATGGGCATGTATCTTCAAATATAAGCATTTTTTGGACATCAACCCTATAATACAAAGTTGTAGAATTCATAAAGATCTACAACTTTCATGTTGAAAGTTTTCTTTGAATCATCTTGCATCTTGGTGAAAAAATTTCATGAAGTAATGAAATTATCAAGTGTAAAAACACTTAGAAAATTTCTAAGTATTGGAAATTTTGACTTTTTGTTGACTTTCTTGACTTTCTTGATTCTTGATGGTCAAGTTTGATATTGTTTTAGGTCTTGATGAATTTTGATCTTTGAAATTTAATATTGACCGAAAAGTCAAAGTTTGACTTTTTGTGTATCGGTTGACTTTTCGTCAGTTGATCAAATTTCAACTATTAAACCTTTGATCCTGAGAAATGATTCGAGCCCTGAAATTAGGTCAACATGTTGTGTTTGAGTCCTTGAGACTATGCTTCAAGTAATTAGGTCATGTATTAGGTCAAAAGTCGGTGATCAGTCATTCTCAGTCAAAACCCTAATTTTGAGTGCCAATGCTTAGGAGATGATCTGGCTTAGTCAACACTTGTGCAAGCTTGAGTCATTAAGGAGTTTTTGGTGAGAAATTTCTTGAGAAAAGAGAGGGAAAATTTTGGGGTACAACAGCTGCCCCTGTTCAATCTTCTTAAACCTGAAGAGTTAGATTGGTATGCTCGCCATTCGTAACTTGAAGGTGGAAGATGATTGAACACTAAAGTGCCCAGAAATTTACACTCGCTAGTGTATGAAGTAATGCTATTGGTTGATTGTACCGGGAATGGGCTTAAAGATGCCATTTGGAGAGGTGATAAATATTTATCAGAGATGGGCTTATAGATGCCATCCAAAGTAGTTGTTAGAAGAAATATCAGAATAAATCTTTGGTCGAATTATACTGAAGCAGCAGATGTTTGTATTTGTCTTTGACTGGATAAGAATCAGAATAAATCTTAGGGTCAATTTAACTGAACCAAAGAAAGTGTCTATCGGAAACAAATCAGGATAAATCATTGGTCGATTTAAACTGAACCAGCTGAGGTCTAAAATAATCTTTAACTGGATAACGAATCAGCATAAATCTTAGGGTCGATTTAACTGAACTAGAGAAAGTGTCTACCGGAAACATATCAGGATAAATCATTGGTCGATTTAAACTGAACCAACAGAGGTCTAAAATGGTCTTTAACTGGATAACGAATCAGCGTAAATCTTAGGATCGATTTAACTGAACCAGCGAAAGTGTCTACCGAAAACAGATCAGGATAAATCATTGATCGATTTAAACTGAACCAACAGAGGTCTTGAATGATCTTTAACTGGATATCGAATCAACATAAATCTTAGGATAGATTTAATTGAACTATAAAAAGTGTCTACCGGAAACAAATCAGGATAAATCATTGGTCGATTTAAACTGAACCAGCAGGGGTCTAAAATGTTCTTTAACTAGATATTGAATCAGCATAAATCTTATGATCAATTTAACTGAATCAGAGAAAGTGTCTACCAGAAACAAATCAGGATAAATCATTGGTTGATTTAAACTGAACCAACAGAGGTCTTGAATGATCTTTAATTGGATATCGAATCAGCATAAATCTTAGGATCGATTTAACTGAACCAGGGAAAGTGTCTACCGGAAACAAATCAGGATAAATCATTGGTCGATTTAAACTAAACCAGCAGAGGTCTAAAATGGTCTTTAACTTGATATCTAATCAGCATAAATCTTAGGATTGATTTAACTGAACCAGAGAAAGTGTCTACCAGAAACAAATTAGGATAAATCATTGGTCGATTTAAACTGAACCAACAGAGGTCTTAAAATGGTCTTTAACTGGACATCGAATCAGAATAAATCTTAGGATCGATTTAACTGAACCAGAGAAAGTGTCTACCCGAAACAAATCAGGATAAAGCATTGATCGACTTAAACTGAACCAGCAGAGGTCTTGTGAAGGAAATGTTTGTTGTTGATGGTATTCATCTTGGCGACTGGTCTTTCCTGAAAAGGTAAATAATTGGTTGTAGGTAATGTCATGATGTATGAAATGCATTGTGTAATGATGTTCTCAAAATAAATGAGATTATGCTATATGTGTTTCGTATGCATATGTTATGATGTATGAATGTTTGTTGAAGCGTGTCTTCGTTTTTTTAGGAAGCTAAATCTCGGACTACTGCTGGGGAATTTTGGGAAGCTAAATCTCGGACTACTGCTGGGGACGAAGAGTATATGTATATTCAACTATATGGAATACTTCCAGTTGGAGATTCATGTTTGTTGTTTGAGGAAACTCTGTAGGGGATGTTGATTTCTGCTTAGGGAGTAGAGCTTAGGAACCTTAGTCTTTCATTGCTCTATTGGGGAATTTAATTCTTATACACCCTGCCTAAGGATAAAAGAGATGATTAAACTTCTGATTTGTCTGGGGAGAGTAAAGTTAACTGGTATTCTGGTCGGATTCCAGGTTTTACAGTAACTCTCTATGGATAGTATCAACTCTACTGGAGAAGAAGAGTTCTTTTCAGTGATGTGTAGTAGTCTGAGGAATAGACTCAAGTTGGGGAGATTGTATTCTTTCGGGGAAATAAACCTTATTGATGAAGATATTCTGGAGATTTCAACGGGGAAACAAATTCTTCTAGGGAGGAGATTTGCAAGGTTTCTATTTCAGTTTTGGAAGACCAAACTCGGCTAGGGAAGAGAATTTCTGGGAGATATGCTGATCGGAACTCCGAAAGGAAATTGTGGAGAATTTACTCTGTGGGGCATAATCTCATAGAGGTGGCTCTGGCGACTTTACTGGGAATCCCCTTATGAAAGGGATTCTGTGGGGATTTATGAACAACTTGAGTGTCATCTCAATTCCTAGAGTTCCGAGCAAATGTTTATTCTTGTTCTTATGTATATATTTGTTAACAGTTAACCATGTTCATATGAACATGTTCATTCAACTTTAGTCATTGGACGTTTTTGCAACCAAAACGAAAAAAAACAAAAAGATTGCACTTCAAAGTATATTTGTATTGATAATTTACCCATAAACAGGCGTTTTTGTACAAAGAGACGGAAATCCTAGTAAGAGGAAGTCGTCGTGAAATGAAAAGAATAGAAAGTGAAAACAAAAATGTATAGCCATGTGGAAATGATCTCATTGGGTTCTAACTCTGCTATTTCCCCTATGTCTTAGAACATCATCCATTACTGCCGGAAGAAGTTAATTGAACTGATCTTGTACCATTTGAACTTTTGACCTTGGTAATAAAGCTGGCTGTAGTGATCCAACGGGACATAGTCGTATGCTTTAATCTCTAACTTTTTCCTGGACCGCCCTTTTGGGTTTTCAGTCCACCAAGATACCCTTTTTTGCCTAAGCCGCCCTTCTGGGTTTTCGATTTGTCGGGTGTACAATCTTTTGTATATATCCCTAATTTTTGCCCGAACCTTTTGGTTCACCGGGATGCCCTTATTTTTGCCCAGGTGTGTCAACCTAGCGGTTTGTTCTTATGCGTAGTATTTTTAACTATGTCTGCGTTCACAGGGTGTGAGAAATATTCACCGTCCATAGTGGTCAACATCATAGCACCGCCAGAGAAAACTTTCTTAACAAAAAATGGCCCTTCGTAGGTGGGAGTCCATTTTCCCCTGGGATCGCCTTGTGGTAGAATGATACGTTTTATTACCAAGTCGCCATCCTGGTGTAGCGGTAGAAATGTTGAGACTAATCCATCAGATTGACTTGACTCGCACAGATCAAAATGAAAATTGCCACACCACTTTATTATTTCCAAAGGAATGGGAAAAAAGCGAATAACCCAAAAGAGGGGGGAAATATTCGAGGTAAGGGGACTGGTTATGGAAAGGGAAGGTATTAGCACCCTAAACATCTATGGTACTCCGCATGAACTTCTTTCTAAAATCTGTATGTTTTGGCTATAAAATATTGTATAAAAATATATTGTGGGGATGAGAAGAGAAATATTTTTTTTTATGATTTTTGCACCCGCCGCGGTTGAAACCCTTTAATGCCTACTGTTGTACCCCAAAATTTTCCCTCCCGTATTTCTCAATACATTTCAAGTGAGGTCCTCAAATTGCTCAAGGAAGTCCAAGGGTTAACCATACAAACTCTCTCCTAAGGCAGTCTACCCAAATTAGGGTTTCACTTTGCATCAAGATGTTTGATTCCAAAGGATCCCAAATGATCACCATTGTCCTAATATGATCTTAAGATCATCCATGTCAAGTTTCAGGCCTTGCAGAGGAAGTTTGCTCAGTCAATTGCTCAAAGGCCTGAAAATCGGCTATGCTAGGGCAAAAGTCAATTATGGCCTACATACAGTCAAACTTCAAGATTTTTGGTCAAAATTCTCATTTTGAAGTATTACTCATCATTTTATCAAGGGTTGATCATTATTCCTCAAGGATTGCTCACAATTCATCAAAACCCAAAAGTTGCTAAATTAGGGTTTTTGTAGGAAAAGTCAACTCAACTTTGACCAAGCATAACTTTCTTATACTTTATCAAAAATGACCCATACAAAGCTCATTTTGAAGAGGATTCAATTCCCTAAAATCCATAATCATCTCCCAAGTTCAAAATATGCACTCACGTGAAGATATGAATTTGGACATTATAGGTCATTTTGAAAAGTCAACAAAAACACCTTTTGGTTCAAAGCTTCATACATGAACATGGAAGACTCAATTTAGATGATACCAAAAGGGTTTTATAAAGGACATATTAAGCTTTCTAAAAAGTCAAAAAACACATCTCTATGGTCAAAATTGAAGGAGTTATGCATTGGTAAAGTTGACCCTTTTTGCAAAATTGCCCAAAGTCAAAAGTGCCCAAAATTGCATATTTTGTCAAATGGGCCCAACTTTTGATGCTTGCATTGAGTTTGTAATATGACCCAAGACCCATTACCCATTCCATTTGTTATTCTTTTATTTTTGTCATTTATTTTGATTTTATTTCAATTAAATCAAATAAAATCAAAATAAAATCATGAAAATATCAAAAACTAATCAAAGCTTGAGATTTTGTGCATGTTTAGGTCTATTATACAACTGGAAGTGAAATAAAATCAAGCAAGCTTCATTTGGACACAAAAAGATTGCATTTTGGCTTGATTTGGAAAGATTTGCATAAGGATCAAATCATGATTCAATCATCATAATTGGAGAAGATTTGATACAAGTTTGCATCCCTAATTCATTCTAGGGTACATAAGGAACATGTTCAGATCAAAAAGAGGGAGATTGAAGGCGTGCAAAACAGAAAAGAAACTTGCAAAAATTCAACAAAAGTGGTGAATCAATTTCCAGGTTTCAGGCTACCTCAATCCTTTCCATCCATCTCAATCGCTTGCTGGATATCTTTGGATCATATTGCAATCACTGGCAAGCTTCCTAACATCCAGAATTGCATTGTAAGTACCCCACAGTTTTCATATTTTCTTGAAATCAAATTCAATAATTCTGGCATATTTAGCATGATTCGTTGACATATTTTTAATCCTTGAGTCATTTGCAAACTAATGGTTACATTTAATTTCGTTTTTACTGACTATACATCAAGATGCCATAGTTAGGGTTCTTGTTTCATTTTTAGGGTTTTTCTGTACAAGGACAATTGCACATGGATAGTGGTACCGTGATGCTCGTGAGGTTGCAATGAGTTGATTGGTACCATTGTTTTGCATTTATCATGCTTGTATAGGATTTTGGAAAGGTACATGGTTGTACCTAAGCCCATTTGTCCATAGGTAAAAGTTCTTGATCTAAAACGACGGAGACGATGAGGAAGATGATAACGTGGCGTCCCATGAATGGCCCATTCAAATTTGCGCGCCTTTCAGAGTTTAGCTTTATTGTTTTATCATATAATATTATTGTTATTAGTTATACAACTAACACAACCAGCTCAGCTGGCAAGCGCATAGTGGAAAAATGCCAAAGGGCCTGGGTTCAATCCCCAGGTCCCCATATTTGCCTTATGTTATTTTCCCCTGCATATTCAGGTGTGTTGAGACCCCATGAAGTCCATCATGCACTCTCTAAATCTGGGCATCCAAGCCATCAACAGGCTAGTTCCAAGGGCTTCCCACGTGAGGGTTCACCATACGCCCAGTCAAGCACATGCATAGAATCTGGCAAAGTCAAACAAGCCAAGGATTGTTGGGCCCATAAACTGCAATTGGCACCCCCTTGTTTTGCTGAAAACACCAGGCCCATTCTTATTCATTCTTTTTTTATTTTCTTTAATTTAATTTGTTTAATTTATTTTCTAACCACAAATTAATTTTCTTTTTCTCAAAAAAAATCATAAAATCAATTCTCACAAATTTAGAATTAGGTTTTATTTTCCCAAATTTAATTTTATATTAGTTTTAATTTAACTTAGGGTAATTCTAACTTTTTATAAATAATTAAAATCAAATTAGAAAAATTAGGGTTAACTTGATTTAATTTTTATTTCTTTTCTCAATAAATAAAAAAAATACAAAAATAGGTCAATTTAATTATTTTCTTAATTTAAATTAATTAGTAATTAGGTTTTCTTTATTTTTTCAATTAAACTTTATTTTCTCAAAATAATCAAAAACAACCAAAAATGATTTTTCTCTTTAAGTTTCAATTAGGTTTAGACGGGGTCAAAACCCTAATTCCTCCTCATTCAATTCATCGCGCGTGTTTTATTATTTTCACGATATTAATGTAACTGCTTACAGTATGTAATAGTTTAATTAGGATGTTCTTTTATTTATCGTTTTACAGGTTTTTTGGCTATGTAAATTAATCCCTCCCCCGAAGCCTTGTAATAGCGTAGTTTTTTATTTCCCGTATTTTAATTCTCGCAAATATTAACTGTTTAGATGTATGTTAATAGGATTGTATGACAAGATTGCATGATAATTTTAAATGGCTAGCAAACCCTAATGTGCAAAGATAATAACTTGCAATTAAATCACTCGCACATGCGCACTCCTAGGGTATACTCTCACTTTGGTTGCCTTCGGTAAACGATCATTAAGTGTAGGGTGTTTTAGTGGTTACCCTTCTGTCTAAACAAAGATCAAAAGTCTTGTTCGGAAATGTTGCCTCGGAAAGGTTGCCTCAGAAATGTTGCCTCGAATATGATCTTAAGACACTAGGGTTATTACTAAGACGTCCTAACATTGCTTTAGTGATTGTACGTCCCTTTCGAATTGACCCTTACAATTCCAACGATGGTGCCACCTATTTCTCAATAGTAGGATAGTGTTGTCTAAAGGAAACAAGAACAGAAACGATCTTTTTTCGAGTAGGTAGATGCTAGTAGGTACTTGCTCAAATCAAAACTTTTCACACTTACACTGTTCAAACAAATTTTCAAAATAACTTCGTCACACTCTTGAGGACCGATACAAGGGTTATCACGAAGTAAACAAAACTTTTCAAAATAAAGCACACAAACACAAGCAATTTAAAAATGAGCAAGTACCTAAGAGCCCATGGAAAACCATGGATAGAAAGGGTGCGAACACCTTCCCTTTCTATAATCTACCCCCCGTACTCAGAATATCTCGAAAAAAGGTTTTTTCTGTTCTTTTTCCTTTTCCGTGATTGGATAAAATAAAAGTCGGTGGCGACTCTTTCTTACCGTGACATTTTGCAAACACAAACGCAAAACACAAACCAGCATTTCCAAAACAATCGGTTTCCAACGTATCACAGAATTGGCGACTCTGCTGGGGACTAATAAGTGGGGTATACCTTAGGATTTAGTTCATCATATTTGCTTCTCTTGTTGGTTTTGGTTGCTTTACTTTTAAAGGTTTTTGTATTGGGAGTTACTATAGATCCTAACCCGGATCTAGGGACACCTTTTAGGTAAGTAGCAATAAACTGTGAGGGAACTGTACGGTGTAGACTGATACGGTTGAAGCAGTAGCTACGTTGATGTGGCACATTGGTTGGTACATGTATCCCTTGTGGAGAAACTAGGAGAATACGGGGCCGCTATGTGTGTCGTTAAGCATCAACTGATCTTAGAACCTGTAATTGACCAACTTGGTCATTAGGAAGTAGTGAGATAGCCGGCCTCGGTGTAAAGCTGAGAACTGGTTGATACTCGATGCTACACTCATTGAGACCATACTCTCGAGATAGTTTCAGCCGCAAGAAAAGATTGCGTGAGCTGAAACCATGACCGATGGAGGATGGTCAGTGATATTGAGAACCTCTAGAACCCGGTTACTTTTGCTAGGACAGGTTGAAACCAACTGAACTTCAAGAGGGTAATACCTTTGACCCCATGCAAGCCTTAAACTTAAGGGCTTTTGTGTGACTTGTTTGCCTTTGCCATGTCTTTTATCTGCTATACCTGTTGCTTTTTATCATGACATCATGCATCATAACGTAGCATGCATACTTCATTATACTAACCATTTCAAAGACCAGGGGGATTTATCTTTGTTCTGTTTTGCAGATTATGGCTTTCGTGCGCAGAAACACCATTTGAGTTAACTTTGTGCAAATACCTGCTCAACTTAAAGAGTTAGCCTCAAGAGTTTATGAGACTTCTTCATTCATTAAGAGACATGGTTAGCTTCTTAGCTGGGTCACTTCAAAGTTTGATGAGCAGATGATGAATGTGCTTTTCCAGTTCTTCGATCCTGTGCATCATTGCTTCACCTTTCCAGATTATCAGCTGGTTCCCACTTTGGAAGAATTTTATCACTTATTGGGCATATCCATCCTTGAGAAAATGCCCTTCATAGGTATGGAAGAGACTCCTAGACCAGAAGACATTGCTTCAGCTCTGCATCTAAAAAGGGCTGATGTAGTATCCAATTGGGAAACACGAAGCGGGGTTAAAGGTTTCTTAGCCAAATTTCTGATGGATCAGGCTCAGCTATTCTGGGATAACTTGGATTTCCAGGATTTTAAAGACATCTTGGCTCTCCTTATCTACGGTTTGGTTCTCTTCCCGAATCCATATTCCTTTATAGATGTGAATGCGGTTAAGATCTTCCTGTCTCGCAATCCTGTGCCTACTCTACTGGGTGACATCTTGCACGCCCTCTACACTCGTATTGTGCATAGAAGAGGGACTCTTATGTGTTGTATGCCGTTGCAGCCGAGGTGGTTTATTTCGCACCTCCCTAAGTCCGTGTTAAAGAATGAGGAAGGTTTGGGATGGTCTTACAAGATAATGTCACTTGCCCATACAGACATTCTTTGGAGCTCCCGGGTTATGGAAAGCACTACTGTCATTGATCATTGTGGGGGATACCCTAATGTCTCATTGCTTGGAATCAGAGGGGGCATAACCTACAACCCTTGCCTAGATTTGCGACAGTTTGGTCATGCTCGGAGAGACGGTCCCCATGAGTTACTTCTTGCGGATATTGCATTTGACTACAAGGAAGACATTAACAAGCATCGCCGAAGGTTTATACGAGCCTGGGGCATGGTGAACAGATCTGACCCCCAAGAGCTAGGACCAAGGACTTCCATTCCTATGTAGCCTTACCTACAATGGGTCTGAGCTCGTGCCCAGAAGCTTGGGATGCCCTATGAAGCAATACTGCCAGTAATTGTGGAACCCACCAATGAAGAAGGCATTCCTTACACAGTTCTATATCCTTACATGCCCACTGATCCTGGGGCATTGCAGAGGTCTTGGATTCAGCTGAAAGAGGAAAGGGATACTTACCGGGAGAAGTACCATGAGCAAGAAAGGAAGATCTTGAAGCTCACTAGGCAACTCGAGAATGAAAGAATGATCAATGACTACGTCAGCACAAAGGGGAAGCGTCCATGGGATTTCTGATTTTGCTTTTTCTAGTTTAGATTTGTTTTCCGTTTATTTCTTTGTAACGCCTCAAAGGCATTGTTGAACCTTTTTACAAGTTAATCTAATAAAGTTTGTTTATTTTTGGTTTGCAAATTTAAATCTCCCAAAGTCCTTGAAATAATTACATATGCATCCCATAATCATGCACACCATTACAGGTACCATTACAGGTTTCTCATCTTCTTCGCTGTTTATTTCAGCACGAAATGTCTTCTGATCAAGCCATCAAAGATCTTCAAGAACAAAATGCCCAATTCTAGCAGATGTTCTTAAGTCTGGCTAAAGGGAAAGAGGATTTGAAAGCTCTCATTCTAAAAGAGAAAGAGAAGAAGAAGAAGAAGAAGAAGAAGAAGAATAAGAAGAAGAAGAAGGTCGTTCTTCTGAATATGGGTAAAAGGTTTGGGATAGATTGAAACAGCAAGCTGATCTGACCTCTTCATCCAAGGAAGGGGAGAACCAAGAAGAAGAAAAGGTCCCCAATCTTGCAATCTTTGATGATGATACAGATTATGATGAGGAGCAATATCCTCCGGCCGAGGATAGGTACAAGTAGTTAGAAGACCGCCTGAGTGCAATGGAGATTCAGAAGACCCCTGGTTTGGATTTTGGAGAGCTAGGACTGGTATCGGGAGTGGTGATATCTCATAAGTTTAAAGCTCCTGTTTTTGCCAAGTACGATGGAGTATCCTGTCCAAAACTCCATCTCCGCTCGTACGTCCGAAAAATCCAACCCCACACTGCTGATAGAAATTTGTGGGTACACTTCTTTCAAGATAGTCTGTCAGGGACTCAGCTCGAATGGTTTTATCAACTGGAAGGATCCAATGTCCGAAACTGGGAATACCTTGTTGCTGCTTTTTACAGGAAGTATTAGTATAACACCGACCTTGCTCCCACTCATACTCAGCTTCAGGGTATGTGTATGGGTGCAAGTGAAGGTTTTAAGGACTATGCTCAAAAGTGGATAGATTTAGCCGGAAGAGTCCAACCCCTTTTGTCTGATCGGGAGTTGGTTGACATGTTTCTAGGGATGCTATCTGGTCCATTTTTCAACCATCTGATCGGCAGTTCATCATCTGGGTTTACTGAGTTGATCTTGACTGGAGAGAGAGTAGAAGATGGTATCCGAAGCGGTAAGATACAGAAGGATACTTCATCAAGTGCAGTAAAGAAGCCTTTCACCGATAAGAAAGAAGCTAGTGCAGTCTATGGCTCGAGGGGCCAAAGCAGACCTGAACACCGTCAAGCAGTAAATGCGGTAGTGATATCAAGACCCACAGTTGCTCCACAATGAAACAATCAACAAAGGGTGGAAAGACCACAGAGGCAGTACACTCAGCTCAATATGACCTTGTCCCAAATTCTACCATAATTATTGAAGACCAATCTGGTAACTCTGAGGCAGTCCCCAAAGAACCCCAACACCACTTCTCCCCAATATAACCCAAATGTTCGTTGCGCCTATTACTCCGAAAGTCCAGGTCATGATACAAACAACTGTTGGGCCTTGAAGAATAAGGTGCAAGACTTGATTGAAGCCAAAGAGATTGAGTTTGACGCTCCGGAGAAGCCCAACGTCATAACTACTTCCATGCCCAAGCATGACTCGGGAATCAATGCTATTGAGGTTGTCTCCGCCACGAAAGATGCTGATGATGAGAACCCGAATATCGACAGCTGGATCTACCCAACAACCAATGATGGATTGAACAACTGGATGGCGAGGGACTTCATACCTGTTTCTTTTATTCCACAGTAATTGACTTTAGTTTTGAAAGTTGTAATAAACAGTTTGAAACTTTAAGGCCAGGTGCCTTGCCCGAGGCACCTTGGCTTTGTTTGTGAGGGATTATTATTTGTCATTTTCATATATCATCAATAAAGCATTGGACGTTTCTTGCATTACAAATTTTATGCTCCTTATTTTTCTTTTTCTGTCTCTCGCTTTATCAAAAACAACTATTCTCTTACACACACTCACGTATCATAATGCAGATCCATATCCACTCTGGATCCCATTGATAACAACTCTGCTACTTCCAGTTATGACTTTGAAAATCCGATCAACCAAGCCGAGGAAGAAGGTGAGGATGATTGTGAGGTTCCTGGAGAACTTGCTAGACTGTTACTATAGGAAGAGAGGGCCATACAGCCTCATGAAGAGCCAGTTGAATCAGTAAATTTGGGTACAGAGGAAGACAGAAAATAGGTCAAGATAGGTGCGAATTTGGAGCCTAGTGTCAAGCAGCGGTTGATACAGATGCTACGCGACTATGTTGAGATCTTTTCCTGGTCCTACAAAGACATGCCTAGTTTGGACACCGATATTGTGGTACACCGCTTGCCGACTAAAGAAGACTGCCCTCTGGTAAAGCAGAAAGTTCGTCGTATGCGCCTTGAGATGTCTGAGAAAATCAAAGTTGAGGTCATGAAACAATTTGACACAGGATTTCTAGCTGTTACTTCTTACCCACAGTGGATTTCCAACGTTGTTCCGGTGCCTAAGAAGGATGGTAAGGTACGGATGTGTGTGGACTATAGAGATCTGAATAGGGCGAGCCCCAAGGATGATTTCTCACTTCCTCACATTGATGTTTTGGTCGACAACACCGCGCAACATAAAATCTTCTCCTTTATGGATGGTTTTTCTGGTTACAATCAAATCAAGATGGCTCCCAAGGACATGGAGAAGACAACATTTGTTACACAGTGGGGCACCTTCTGTTACAAGGTAATGCCTTTCGGGTTGAAGAATGCTAGGGCAACTTATCAACGCGCCATGGTCGCTTTGTTCCACGACATGATTCACCATGAGATTGAGGTTTATGTTGATGATATGATAGAAAGGTCCCAGACTGAGGAAGAGCACCTTGACCATCTCCATAAACTATTTGACAGGTTGAAGATGTACAAGTTGAGGTTAAACCCGAACAAGTGCACCTTCGGGGTAAGGTCTGGTAAGCTGTTGGGTTCATCGTCAGTGATAAGGGCATTCAGGTGGACCCTGCCAAGGTAAAAGCCATACAGGAGATTCCAGCTCCCCGCATAGAAAAGGAAGTTAGAGGCTTTTTGGGACGTCTAAATTACATTTCCAGATTCATTTCACATCTGACTGCTACGTGTGAGCCAATCTTCAAGCTGCTGAAGAAAGATCAAGTGGTAAAATGGAATGATGAGTGTTAGACCGCTTTCGAAAGGATCAAGGAGTACCTCCAAGAACCACCCATTCTGATGCCTCCAGTTGAAGGAAGGCCTTTGATCTTATACTTGACAGTGCTGGACAATTCAATGGGGTGCGTGTTGGGACAGCATGACGAGTCTGGCCGAAAAGAGCATGCTATTTACTACCTTAGCAAAAAGTTTACCGACCGTGAGACCCGATACTCACTGCTCGAGAAAACTTGTTGCGCTTTGGCATGGGCTGCTCGCCGACTGAGACAGTATATGCTGACTGACACTACCCTATTGATATCAAAAATGGATCTAATCAAGTATATCTTTGAAAAGCTTGCCTTGTCCAGAAGAATAGCAAGATGGCAGATGATCTTAACTGAGTATGACATCCAATACACAACCCAAAAAGCAATCAAAGGGAGTGTGTTGGCGGATCATTTGGTGCATCAGGCTGTGGATGACTACCAATCCATGAATTTCGAGTTCCCAAATGAGAACATCATGTTGGTGACCGACTGTGAGAAACCTGGACCGGATGAAGGACCTGAGGAAGGATCCTGATGGTCTATGTATTTTGACGGAGCCTCAAACGCGTTGGGTAATAGCATTAGCGCTGTGATCATATCTCCTGAGAGCTGTTATACTCCATTCACCGCTCGATTATGTTTTAACTGCACCAATAATATGGCGGAGTATGAAGCGTGCATCATGGGTCTTCGAGCTGCTATTGACCTGAGGATTAAGTTCTTGAGTGTATTTGGAGATTCTGCTCTAGTGATCAGTCAGATCAAAGGCGAGTGGGATACGAAGCACCCAAATCTCATTCCTTACAAAGAGTATGTACTAACATTGTTCCCGCACTTTGAGGAGATAACCTTTGAACACTTCCCAAGAGAAGAGAATCAGTTAGCGGACGCGCTAGCTACCATGTCTTCTATGTTCAAGGTCACGTAGGACAATGAAGCACCCCAGATTACCATCGAGAGATTGGACGAACCCGCATATTGTTGTGACATCGAGACTGAAGAGGTAGCATATAAACCCTGGTTTCATGAGGTAAAGAGGTATCTTGAGGCTCAAGAATACCCCGAGGGTGCATCTGTTAATGATAAGAAGTTATTGAGAAGATTTGTTGCGAAGTTCTTCATCAGCAATGGGATCCTTTATAAGCGTAACCATGATTCAACCTTACTGCGATGTGTGGACAAGAGCGAGGCAGAAAGGATCATGGCAGAGTTACATGACGGTACCTTCAGAACTCATTCCAGTGGACATACCATGGCAAAGAAAATCCTACGGGCAGGATATTATTGGTCCACCATGGAAGCCGATTGTTATCAGCATTCTCGAACCTGTCATAAGTGCCAAGTCTATGTTGATAAGGTGCATGTACCTCCAGTTCCTCTGAATGTCTTGACAGCTCCTTGGCCTTTTTCAATGTGGGGCATCGACATGATCGGCGAGATCCGACCTACTGCGTCCAACGGGCATCATTTCATTCTGGTAGCAATTGATTATTTCACGAAATGGGTTGAGGCAGCTTATTTTGCTATAGTAACCAAGAAAGTCATGGCGCGGTTTATCCGACACAATTTGATATGTCGATATGGTGTACCAGAGAGGATCATTACTGACAATGGTACAAATCTCAACAATACGATGATCACCGAGCTCTACAAATAGTTTAAGATACAGCATCACAACTCTTCTCCCTACCGGTCAAAGATGAATGAGGCTGTTGAAGCGGCTAACAAGAACATCAAGAAGATTGTGCAGAAGATGACGGTGACCTACAAAGACTGGCATGAGATGTTACCATTCGCTCTTCATGGGTACCGCACCTCAGCGCGGACTTTGACAGGGGTAACACCCTACTCTCTGGTGTATGGCATGGAGGCAGTCTTACCCATTGAAGTCCAGATACCCTCTCTTCGGATTATGAAGGATGCAGGTTTGAGCAAGGATGATTGGATCCAGACCCGACTTAACCAGCTGAACCTAATTGATGAGAAGAGACTTACTGCTATTTGTCATGGTCAGACGTATCAAAAGCGAATGATCAAGGCATTTAACAAGAAAGTCAGATGACAAGAATATCAGGTTGGGGATCTGGTGATCAAGCGCATCATACTACCGCAAGGTGATCCCAGGGGCAAATGGACCCCCACATACGAAGGGCCATTTGTGGTTAAGAACATCTTCTCAGGAGGAGCTATGATTCTAACCACCATGGATGGCGACGACCTTCCTCACCCCGTCAATGCAGACATAGTGAAAAGGTACTACGCATAATCAAAAACCCGCTAGGTTGACTGGCCTAGGCAAAAATAAGGGCTTCCCGGTGAACCAAAAGGGTTCGGTCAAAAGTAAGGGATGAAAATGGAAAAAAAACTGTACACCCGGCAAGTCGAAAACCTGAAAAGGCGGCTTGGGCAAAAAAGGGTATCCCGGTGGACTGAAAACCCGAAAGGGAGGTCCAGGAAAAAATTAGGGATCAAAGCGTAACATTATGTCTCATTGAATCATCTTGCGACCAGACTTCGGTATCGACTATCAAGCTCGGACGGCGCCAATCAATCTGATCTACCTACGACCAAGTAGCAAAGCGATGAGACGCTCGAAGATATAAAGGCAATAGAAGAGTTGGAACCCAATGGGATTGTTTCACATAGCTGTTTTTCTTTCTTTTACATAAATTGTATAAACTTTGTTCTTTCAGCGGCGTTCTCTTACTAGGATGCCAACCTCTTGTATAAAACGCCTATTACAGGCCGACTTCAAAAATCAATACAATTCATTTTTCACAAGAAATTTAAACTTATTTTTATTTTTCTGTTTTGTTTTTCAAGAACGTCCAATGATTCATTTTTGATATATGCATTTGAAAATAATTGTTGCTCATAAATATTTACACAAGAAACAAAAGACAAGTACTCGTAATTCCAGGAACAGGGGCAAATAAGAAGTGTCCAAACCTTACAATTGCTCTACCCACCAGGTACAGGGATAGAGCCAGCTTGAGAATATGACTAAAGATACGTACACTCCCCGTAGAGTAGGAAGTATCCAAAAAAAGTGGTGTCAACTCTCCCCAGCTGAGGTTCATAATCGCGAATGAGTCAGCAAAATTCTCCCCAAGCAGATTTTATCTATCACCAACAATAGAAATTCACCATCAGTGGAGTTTATTGCTTCCACACGCAAAAATTCAATCCCCGACAGAGTTCATCATCGCCAGCAACGGTAATTCATCCCTAGCGGAGTGGTTTCTCCAAATCAGCAGATCATCCAGCAGAATATCTTTCTTCCCCACAGGGTCTCTCTCGGCGGAATATTCTCAAGCAGAACGGATGCGAGTCTCCAACTAATCATCCTCGGTCACTATCCCTAGCAAGAACGAAGAACTCAACTCCTTGTACTCTCCAACAACAGTCCGGGATTTATTTTCCCCAACTAGAGAACATCACAAGAACATTGTATATTCATACATCATGGCATGCGCATACGCATCATGCACCACAATCTAATTTATTTTGAGAACATCATTATTTAATACATTTCATACATCATGACATTACATACGACTGACTCTTTACCTTTCAGGAAAAGATGCATTCAAGTTCTCGCAAGTTTTCTCTGGTTCAGCCAAATCGATACTAAGATTTCTATTCCAGTTAAAAAATCTATGAAGCCTGGAGATCGACCGGATAATAGTCAACCAACAATACATCACACTGTGAAGCCCGGAGAATGACCGGATAACAATACCAAAATACTACGAAGCCTGGAACCGACCAGATAGTGGTATGTCTTAAATACAAGCTATGAAGCCCGGAAATCGACCGGATAATATCTTGATCTCTCCAAAATACTATGAAGCCTGGAATCGACCAGATAGTGGTATATCTTAATACAAGCTATGAAGCTTGAAAATCAAACGGAAAATATCTTAACCCTCATCAAGTTATTGTGAAGCCTGGAAATTGACCAGATAGCAATAAAAGATACCATGAAGCCTGGACTCGATCGGATAATGATATAAGACACCGTGAAGCCTGAATCACGACCAGATAGCGGCAAAGGATACTGAAGCCTGGGACACAACCAGATAACAGTATAAGGTACTGCGAAGATTGGAATTCGACCAAATAGCAATTAACCTGGCCAATTACTAAGAAGCCCGAAATCAACCGTATATTAGTATGGCTTAAATTCAAGTTGGAAGCCCGAATGCTACCGGATAACAACTTGATTCCTTATGAAGCCTGGAGCACGACCAGATAAGAATTGAGAAATTGTGAAGCCTAGAAGACGATCAGATAGCAATCTCATCCCCCCAGTAATTCGCTGTAAAGCCTGGAGCACGACCAGATAGCAGTCGATCTTATTTTCCTCAGTAAATCACTGTGAAGCCTGGAGCACGACCAGATAGCAGTTCATTTTCACCTCCTCAACTAAGAGATGATTCCCAGGTAGAATAACGGACAACTGAAGCTCCTAAAGTTCTATTTCTCCCAAGATAGAGACCAACATTCCCCAGCGAAGTCCTCCTAAACAACAGGTACACGGGTTCTCGCAAAGGAATCTCTTATGGGATCGACACTTCTTCGGATGGCATCTTTAAGCCCATATTCCGTCATTGACTTACAAATGGAATCTATAAGCCCATTCCCGATATCGCAAGACGAGTACCACTTCATGCGAGTGAAAATTTCTGGGCACTCTAGTGTTCAATTATCTTCCACCTTCAGATTACGAAAGGCAGACAAGCCAATCTACATCCTCAGGTTTAAGAAGATTGAATAGGGGCAGATGTTGTACCCCAAAATTTTCCATCCCATATTTCTCAATACATTTCAAGTGAGGTCCTCAAATTGCTCAAGGAAGTCCAAGGGTTGACCAGACAAACTCTCTCCTAAGGCAGTCTACCCCAAATTAGGGTTTCACTTTGCATCAAGATGTTTGATTCCAAAGGATCCCAAATGTTCACCATTGTCCTAATATGTTATCAAGATCATCCATGTCAAGTTTCAAGCCTTACAGAGGAAGTTTGCTCAGTCAATTGCTCAAAGGCCTGAAAATCGACTATGCTAGGGCAAAAGTCAACTGTGGCCTACATACAGTCAAACTTCAAGATTTTTGGTCAAAATTATCATTTTGAATTATTATTCATCATTTGATCAATGGTTTATCATTATTCCTCAAGGATTGCTCACAATTCATCAAAACTCAAAAGTTGCTAAATTAGGGTTTTTGCAAGAAAAGTCAACTCAACTTTGACCAAGCATAACTTTCTCATACTTTATCAAACATGACCCATCCAAATCTCATTTTGAAGAGTATGAAATTCCCTACAATCCATATTCATCTCACAAGTTCAAAATATGCACTCACAGGAAGATATGAATTTGGACATTATAGGTCATTTTGAAAAGTCAACAAAAACACCTTTTGGGTAAAAGCGTCATGCATGAACATGGAAGACTCAATTGAGATGATACAAAAAGGGTTGCTTAGAGGACATCTTAAGCTTTCTAAAAAGTCCAAAAACACATCTCTAGGGTCAAAATTGAAGGAGTTATGCATTGGTAAAGTTGACCCTTTTTGCAAAATTGCCAAAAGTCAAAAGTGCCCAAAATTGCATATTTTGTCAAATGGGCCCAACTTTTTATGTTTTCATTGAGTTTGTAATGTGACCCACGACCCATGACCCCTTCCATTTGATATTCTTTTATTTTTGTCATTTATTTTGATTTTATTTCATTTAAATCAAATAAAATCAAAATAAAATCATGAAAATATCAAAAACTAATCAAAGCTTGAGATTTTGTGCATGTTTAGGTCTATTATACAGCTGGAAGGGAAATCAAATCGTGCAAGCTTCATTTGGACACAAAAATATTGCATTTTGGATTGATTTGGAAAGATTTGCATAAGGATCAAATCATGATTCAATCATCATAATTGGAGAAGATTTGATACAAGTTTGCAACCCTAATTCATTCTAGGGTACATAAGGAACATGTTCAGATCAAAAAGAGGGAGATTGGAGGCGTGCAAAACAGAAAAGAAACTTGCAAAAATTCAACAAAAGTGGTGAATCAATTTCCAGGTTTCATGCTACCTCAAGCCTTTCCAGCCATCTCAATCGCTTGTTGGATATCTCTGGATCATATTGCAATCACTAGCAAGCTTCCTAACATCCAGAATTGCACTGTAAGTACCCCACGGTTTTCACATTTTCTTGAAATGGAATTCAATAATTTTGGCATAATTAGCATGATTCGTTGACATATTCTTAATCCTTGAGTCATTTGCAAACTTATGGTTACATTTAATTTCGTTTTTGCTGACTATACATCAAGATGCCATAGTTAGGGTTCTTGTTTCATTTTTAGGGTTTTCTGTACAGGGACAATTGACCATGGATAGTGGTACCATGATGCTCGTGAGGTTGCAATGAGTTTATTGGTACCATTGTTTTGCATTTATCATGCATGTATAGGATTTTGGAAAGGTACAGGGCTGTACCTACGCCCATTTGTCTATAGGTAAAAGTTCTTGATCTAAAACGACGGAGACGGTGAGGAAGATGATAACGTGGCGCCCCATGAATGGCCCATTCAAATATGCGCGCCTTTAAGAGTTTAGCTTTATTGTTTTATCATATAATATTATTTTGTTATTAGTTATACAACTAACACAACCAGCTCAGCTGGCAAGAGCATAGTGGAAAAATGCCAAAGGGCCTGGGTTCAATCCCCAGATCCCCATATTTGCCTTATGTTATTTCCCCCCGTATATTCAGGTGTGTTGAGACCCCATGAAGTCCATCATGTACTCTCCAAATACGGGCATCCAAGCCATCAACAGGCTAGATCCAAGGGTTTCCCACGTGAGGGTTCACCATACGCCCAGTCTAGCACATGCATAGAATCTGGAAAAGTCAAACAGGCCAAGAATTGTTGGACCCAGAAACTACAATTGGCACCCCCTTGTTTTGCTGAAAACACCAGGCCCATTCTTACTCATTCTTTTTTTATTTTATTTAATTTAATTTGTTTAATTTATTTTCTAACCACAAATTAATTTTCTTTTTCTCAAAAAAAATCATAAAATCAATTCTCACAAATTTAGAATTAGGTTTTATTTTACCAAATTTAATTTTATATTAGTTTTAGTTTAACTTAGGGTAATTCTAATTTTTTGTAAATAATTAAAATCAAATTAGAAAAATTAGGGTTAACTTGATTTAATTTTTATTTATTTTCTCAATAAATAAATAAAAAATACAAAAATAGGTCAATTTAATTATTTTTCTTAATTTAAATTAATTAGTAATTAGGTTTTCTTTATTTTTTCAATTAAACTTTATTTTCTCAAAATAATCAAAAACAACCAAAAATGATTTTTCTCTTTAAGTTTCAATTAGGTTTAGATGGGGTCAAAACCCTAATTCCTCCTCATTTAATTCATCGCGCACGTTTTATTATTTTCACGATATTAATGTAACTGCTTACAGTATGTAATAGTTTAATTAGGATGTTCTTTTATTTATCGTTTTACGGGTTTTTTGGCTATGTAAATTAATCCCTCCCTCGAAGCCTTGTAATAGCGTGGTTTTTTATTTCCCGCATTTTAATTCTCACAAATATTAACTGTTTAGATGTATGTTAATAGGATTGTATGACAAGATTGCATGAAAATTTAAAATGGCTAGCAAACCCTAATGTGCAAAGATAATAACTTGAAATTAAATCACTCGCACATGCGCACTCATAGGGTATACTCTCACTTCGGTTGCCTTTGGTAAACGATCATTAAGTATATGGTGTTTTAGTGGTTACCCTTCTATCTAAACAAAGATCAAAAGTCCTGTTCGGAAATGTTGCCTCGGAAAGGTTGCTTCGGAAATGTTGCCTTGAATATGATCTTAAGACACTAGGGTTATACTAAGACGTCCTAACATTGCTTTAGTGATTGTACGTCCCTTTCGAATTGACCCTTATAATTCCAACGACGGTGCCACCTATTTCTCAATCGTAGGATAGCGCTGTCTAAAGGAAACAAGAACATAAACAATCTTTTTTCGAGTAGGTAGATGCTGGTAGGTACTTGCTCAAATCAAAACTTTTCACACTTACACTATTCAAACAATTTTTCAAAACAACTTCGTCACACTCTTGAGGACCGATACAAGGGTTATCACGAAGTAAACAAAACTTTTCAAAACAAAGAACACAAAATACAAGAAATTTAAAAATGAGCAATTACCTAAGAGCCCACGGAAACCCATGGATAGAAAGGGTGCTAACACCTTCCCTTTCTATAATCTACCCCCCGTACTCAGAATATCTTGAAAAAAGATTTTTTATGTTCTTTTTCCTTTTCCATGATTGGATAAAATAAAAGTCGGTGGCGACTATTGCTTACCGCGACATTTTGCTAACACAAACGTAAAACGTAAACCAGCATTTCCAAAACAGTCGTTTTTGCCACCGTATCACACCTACATACCACCTTTCATGCAATAGGGGATCAGGGTACACGTAGTTCCTTTTTAAAAGTTTTTTAAAAAAACAAAAAGTCTGTTGGTTAATTTTAAGAGACAAGACATCATTGTCATTGCACGTGTGAAAAACATACTTACTACCCACAATTATGAGAAAGAAGAATTTGTGCATCTCAAAGTGGAGGATATGGCTTGGATTTTAAAATCAACAATTCCTCACTCATCACTCAAGTGGAAAATATCTCACTTTACTACATATTGTAGAAGTATAGTTGTTTGCATCACTACAAGGATTGATAAGAGTCTAATCTTTTGAGAAAAGTTTTTAAAGGTAAAAGCCAAAATGGAAAAATAGTTTGAATGAGATTTATTGACTTTTAGTCTTCTCACAAAAATGTCAAGGTATTGTTAAGTTAATTGAAATTTGATTAAGAAATAATTTTTGAAAATACATCGACATAAGTCTAAGTTTATTATGAATATGGTTCAAGTTTTAAAACAAGAAGATTTTTCAAAAGGAGGGGGAAGATTTTTGAAATTAAAGAGGATGGGAGGAGATGAAGAGACTACCCTAAAGCATAAGGTAAAAGCTAAGGAGAAGATCCATCTAACCAAACAAGAAGCCAAAATTTGACACAATGAGTCAATGTAGAATTCCATCCTTTATATTTGAAACCAAGCAAACAATTGATAAACCTCTTAAGAATACCAAGCTTTAATTGCATTAAGTCTTCACAAAAATTGGGCAGAGTAACAGTTGTACACAGATGAATTCTAGATTACAGACAAAGTGTGTAATCACAATAACCTGCACACAAAGAAAACAAACAACCCAATGTCCTGAGGGTAAACCTCAAGAACTCCATACAAAATAACAATCAAGGTCACAAAGGCTCAAGGTAGGCCACAGCTTCTAATCCTAAGTCCAAGAAGTCCACGACTCCATAATGCCAAAGATAGTAACCAAGTAGTCCAAGTAACATTAAAGCATTTTATAGTTCAAGTTGATTATTAGGTATCTTCAAAAAAGAAAATGAGAAACTCAAGTGAGCAAAATAAAAATGACATGAAGATAAAGGCTAAAGTGAGTAAAGATAAAAATAGCATGAAATGTAAATGCTAAAGTAAATGGTACATAAGGTAAAAGCATAAAATAAAATCATAAAAATAAAGTCAATTGTTAGAAATTAGTAGTTAGTTGGATGACCATCTTGAAACTTGCATTTTGGAACTCATTAGAGGATTGGTAAAACCAAAGACTCTCAACAACAAGTTGCATTTGCTTTTTTGTCAAGTATATCATCCATTTAAGAATTCTCAAGATATCACTTAATGATCAATGATGTTTAAGTGATCCACTTTGACCAAAATTGATGAAGTTCCATTAGAGGATTAGTAGAACCAAATCCTCCTAACAATAGACCTCAAGGTTATTGGATCAAAGGGTTCAAATTAACATACTTGGACTTACAAACATAGGTTTGGGCTACGAATGATCATTTTCTCAAATCGGAACAAAATTTAGCGCTATGTTAAGCAATCGTAAGTGGACTTATATAGAAGACGTACCTATTTTGAGGTCGGTCAATAGCAATCTATGCACCTCATATTTTGAGACATGATATGTAAATCATGCTCCAATAACATTTAGTACAATAAGAATGGGATAAGATGAAGAGGGAAGGGGAAATGAATAAACCACATTTGAACCAAAAATTTAATCAAACTATTATTAAAATCATTCATCTATTTTATGGGGTTAGACTCAACACCATGGATCCAATGATGTTAATAAAGTTCATGATCAAAATTTTAATCCAAGATCATCCAGAATATATACAAAATAAAATTATGTTTAAAATAAAAGAAAAAAAAGGTTTTTAAAATGATTATAAAATGGAAATAAGAGAGAAAATTATCAACTATATTCAAATTAATCAAGAAAAAATAAGTAAGACCATAGAAAAATCAGGAATGAGTTCAAAGATTTATATAAAGTTTTTGGTAATTTTTTAAAGTCATAAACTATTTTTAAAATTAAAAGGAAGTAGGTAAAATAAACCAAAAATGATAAAAAATAACAAAGTCAGAAATAAAAAATAAATGAGGTCACCAATATTTGTTAAAATGTCGTTGGATCATTCCCTATTTTTTTCAGAATTTAAAAATGAAGAAAATATTTTTAAACATTTAAAGCAACTCAAATAAAGTTAAAAATTATAAAAAATACCAAAACACAAAATAAAATTTTGAAAAAATAAGAATCAGAAAGAGAAAAATCAAAAGTATTTTCCATAATTTTTTTAGATTTTTTGGAGAAAAAATAAATTTTCTATGAATTTTTTAAGATTAAAACAATTTAAATATAAAAATCAGAAAATAAAATAAAGTCAAAAAAATGTGAACCAATGGATGAGAGTCAAAATGCGTTAGTAAGCTTATCCAATGGATCAGACGCGCTGTGCATATCATGGTCATTATTGAATAAAGCACTGAATCACATATAAAATCAGATTTTCAAAAAAAAAACAAATGGCACGCCATCATTGGTTGGAAGATGACATGTTGGTCATCTTCAACCTCCAGCCAACGTGAAACACATGTCCCTCAAACTATAAAATCAGAAGCTCAGACCTATGCCATTCACTCCGTCTCATCAAGACGAAGACAACCACACCTTCGCGAAAAATTTATATAAATTTTAGTTCAAACAATTTGGAAGAGAAGTTTTGAAAAGGGATTTTAAATTTCATGGTCAAAATGTGCTTCCAGTTAAAAACAAGTGTTGCGACTAGGACCAGGATGATGAGAGCTTCACAATAGCATCAAAGTTTTAGAGAATTGGTGAAGGAATCTACCTATTAAAATTAAGTTGCAGAGCTCTGAAACTGGACTTGGCTAGCACGATTCAGGGAGTTTTAGAGCTTAATTCTTCTTCTGTTAACTTCAGTGAAGTTCAAGGAAGGTGAATTGACAAAGAAAAATGATTGATAAAAGTTGTAAGAACAAATTCGAATTTACAAAAAAATGAGTTCAAAAGAGAGTTTGGAAGGATGATTCTGGCTTTCTAAGCTTAAGGAAATGAATGAGGGATGATCCTTTATTTATAGGGAATCAAACGTGATGCTCAAGCGTGTGAAATGATGAAGTTTGGAGGGAAATCGTGTGACCCTGATACGCGAGCAAAGTGTGATCTATTTTGCATCAAAACCCATCCAATCCTTGTGTTTTAAGGCTCTAATCCACTTTGGCAAGTTGGTTAAACATGTTTAGACCAAAAATGTGTGCTAATTTGATGTTTAGAAGCTACAACATGAACTTTAAATTCTGACTTGTGATGAAACTCCAGTTTCAAGTTACCAAATTCAAATAATGGTGTGCATGATTCAAGGCATCTCAAGACTTGATTCGTGTTGCATTAGAAAGATGAGATTACAAACTTTACAATGTGAAAATAATGGGATCAAATGGATGCTTGAGCTAAAAATTGTAATGAGTTAAAGTTGGGAAAAAAAGGTTAACTTTCTATACTTCGAGAATTTCTAAGTTTTTCTTTAAAAATGACTTGTAATGTCTTACATCCAAACATGGCTTTCGACTTGAAATTTGCTCTTGACCAAAAAATATAGGAGTAAGCAGATCTCTTGAATGGCATTTTGAAACTTGAACCATTCAAAATCTCCAAAAATTGAGAGAGTTATGACTTGTTGAAGTTGGAAAAAATTCATGAAATGACCTATAATCTTTTGCATCCTTAGGGCATCTTCCATCCATTTTCACACTTTGCACATAAAATAAAGGTTGAATTTCACATATTCAAGATCATTGTTGAGAAAGAACGGGTCTAGGGTGATAAAAATTGATCAAGTTATGATCATTTGAAGTCACATGAGGGAATTTGAGGGTTCATCTGGAGGACTTCTAATCTTTCTTCATCATCAAGTTTCTTCCACACAAAATTTCTTTGAAACTTTTAAAGTGATTTGATAATAACCCTTTGAAGATAAGTATGTATTTAGAATAATTCAAAAATACCAAAAGATAAGCAAGATATACCCCTTTGAAGTTCAAAACCCTAACTCCTAGAGCAAGAAAATGCCTTGGGAAACCTTTGCAATTTTGACCAACCTTCTTGCACAAATACCCTTGTCATGTGAATATAAGTTTTTGAGGATGATAAGGAGAAACCATAGCAACTAAAACCGCTTTCAAATCTTGATAATTGAAGGAGATATGTACTTGTGATCATTAAAATCAAAGACTTGTCCAATTGAGTCAAACTTCTTCAATCAACCCCTGTACTTTTGAAATAAATTTGCAAATTAGGGCATGATGAATCATAAAAGACTTTGTTATAACATTACTTTAAAACATCTTTAATGATAAGGCTTGAATCTCAATGAAGCTTTGTTGAGGAAGGCACAAAAATGAACTCATGAATCCCTATATCAATCTTGATGGAGTGTATTGTGCTTTTACCTAAAACATCAACAATTTGGGAAAACACTCATTGTATTTATTAGTTAAAGGATAATCAATACAAAACATAGATGATCATAAAATACAAGTCAAGGTGCTTGGTGATTCCTCTTAGATCAAAAGTTAAAGATAGGGAGAAGAACCAAAACCCTAATGTGATCTTGTTGTGATTAAATTGATATGATATGATGAAGGGATCTTAGGGGGGAAATTGGGGTACAACACCTGGTATGCTCGACGTTTGATCTTCTTGTTGAATTCCTTGATCATACGCGTTTGATAGATTTGACCATGACATACAACAGCCATTAATTAAATTCAACTGATCCAATCTAGTCTGAACCCATTCGTCTTCTCCTAAGTCCGATTCTTTCATTATCCTTAGAGAAGGGATTTGCGCTTCGATAGGCAGGACAACTTCTATGTCGTAGACTAAAGAGAATAGGGTTTCCCCAATTGATGTTCGCGCTGAAGTACGATAGCCATGAAGAGAAAATGGTAGCATCTCATGCCAGTTATTATAGGTCACCACCATCTTTTGCATAATCTTCTTTATGTTCTTTCTGGCCGCTTCCACTGTGCCATTCATCTTAGGTCTGTACGGAGAGGAATTGTGATGCTTGATCTTTAACTACATGCAGAGTTCAGTGATCATGACATTGTTGAGGTTGGTACCATTGTCGATGATGATCCTTTCGGGGATGCTGTATCAACAGATGAGGTTATGTTTGATGAATCGGGCTACAATATTCTTGGTAACTGAGGCAAATGAAGTCGCTTCGACCCATTTGGTAAAGTAGTCAATGGAAACGAGGATGAAAAAATATCTATTAAAAGAAGTGGGCTTGATTTCTCCAATCATGTCAATGCCCCACATTGAAAATGGCCATGGAGAAGTCATGACATTTAAATGTGTTAGAGGCACGTGAATCTTGTAAGCATAAATCTGGCACTTATGGAAAGTCCTCGAGTGGTGGAGACAATCAGTTTCCATAGTCGACCAATAGTAACCAGCCCTCAGAATCTTCTTGGCCATAGTGTGTCCACTGGAATGAGTTTCGAAGATACCTTCATGTATGTATTTCATAAGCATCTCGGCTTCCTTCTTATCTACACAGCGGAGCAGAGTTGAATCATGGTTGCGCTTATATAAAATCCCATTGCTTAGGAAGAACTTGGCTGAGAATATCCGTAGGAATTTCTTGTCATTGATTGATGCCCACTCAGGGTATTCTTGTGCTTCAAGATACTTTTCACCTCATGGAACCAAGGCTTCTCCTTATCAATGAAAATCTCAATACAGTGCGCCGGTTCGTCAAATCTTTTGATAGTAATTCTGGGAGCTTCGTTGTCCCAATTGACTGTGAACATAGATGACATAGTTGCTAAGGCATCTGCCAACAAATTTTCTTCCCTTGGAATGTGTTCAAAGGTGACCTCCTTAAAGTAAGGGATCAAGGTGAGAACAAGTTCTTTGTAAGGGATCAGGTTTGGATGTTTGGTATCCCATTCTCCTTTAATTTGAATGATTACCAGAGTTGAGTCTCCATACACGCTTAAGAATTTGATTCCTAGGTTGATGGCAGCCTTAAGACCCAAGATGCATGCTTCATATTCAGCCATGTTGTTGGTACAGTTGAAACAGAGTCTGGCAGTGAAAGTTGTATTGCAACCTTTAGGAGAAATGATCACATCACCAATTCCATTACCCAATGCATTGGAAGCTCCATTAAAAACCATAGTCCATCGGGATCCTTGTTCAGGTCCTTCATACGGTACAGGCTTTGCACCGTCAGTTATCAGCATGATATTCTTGTCCGGGAATTCAAAGTTCATGGATTGGTAGTCATCCACAGCTTGATGGGCCAAATGATCTGCCATTATGATTCCTTTGATGGCTTTTTATGTAGAGTATTGGATATCGTATTCAGTCAATATCATTTTCCATCTAGCTATTCGTCCAGAAAGAGTTGGCTTCTCGAAGATGTACTTGATGGGATCCATCTTAGAGATCAAGAGAGTAGTATGAGTTAACATATATTGTCTTAGTCGGCGAGCAGTCCATGCCAAAGTGCAGCAAGTTTTCTCGAGCAGTGAATATCTTGTTTCACAGTCGGTAAACTTTTTGTTAAGGTAGTATATTGCATGCTCTTTTCGACCCGACTCATCATGTTGGCCCAACACATACCCCATTGAATTCTCTAATACGGTCAAGTACATAATTAGAGGTCTTCCTTCAACTGGAGGTTGTAAGTATGAAGTGCGCCTAAGAGGGGGTGAATTAGGTACTTTAAAATTTTTCTGGTTTTAGTGATGATGGATATTATTTTTTTGGTTTATGGTGAGTTTATGAAAGAGTAAAGTGCAGAAAAGTAAAGAACACAAAGATGTATCATGGTTCCCCTCACAGTCCAAGAGTACTCCAGTCCCTTTTCAACATGAAAGAGATTTCCTTATTATTAGATCTCTAGACAAGACACCCTAGTCCTTCTATACAAGAATCTAACCAATAAAACCACCAAGAACAATCCTCTTGGACCAAGAACAATCTTCTTGGATTTTCACTATGTCAACACTGAGAACAATCCTCTCAAGGTGACCTTACTTGTATCCAACACTCCTGGAAAAATAAGATTACAAAACCACTTGAACTTATTTTCAAAAATCTTGAAAAATAAGAAAGTGTATAGCAATATTTGATTGATAGAGTTTGTAGTGAAATAATAACTTTGAGTGATTTTATCAATGACTTGATCTTCTATTCCAATAACAATAATATACAATGCCTCAAGACTATATAATGCTCAAAGTTTTCTGTTTAACAATATATGAAAATGTGCAGAAAAACATTGTGTATGAAAGTGAAGAAAAAGCTTGAGTTTTAATATTTTAAAATTCAGAAACTATTGATTGGAAGAGGTACAAAATGATTTTGAAAATTCAGTATTTATATGTTAATAGCACCTCTTTGAAACAACATAAATTTCTGCAAATGAATCATGAACAATTGCCAAGATTCAATGAAAAGTTTCCATGAAATGGTGTTATGAAAAGGTATATTCAAAGTTGCTGATTTTCAAAAACGTTCAACATGCAATCTATTGCACCCTTGTGTAAATCGATTGCATGGGTTTTAATAGCTAAAAATTCAAATATTTTTAGTGAGCAATCAATTGCACATGTGTGTAAATCGATTTCACTTTAAAACAGTAGAAAAATTTGATAAAGAGCAATCGATTGCACAAACATGCAAATCGATTACACTTAGAAACAGTAGCTAACACTTTGAAAACGTGAAGTATGCAATCGATTGCACCAACATGCAAATCGATTGCACATAAGTGAAAATTGATTTTTTTTTGCTTAGAAAACTTGAGAAAAATTTTGAACAAGATAAAACACTCCTTTTGATCATTGAGCATTTAAGACTTAAGTTCAAAGTAAGTATTGTCATTATACCTTATGAAATTTGCTAAGAACTTGAGACAAATTCTTTTATCCAATGATGCTTTTAGTTTGATCAAAATCTTTGACTTCTTGCCAATATAGTTTGTCTTCATCAAAACAAAGTGCATTGAGAATCATTTGAGAAGCTTGATATTATAATCTCCCCATTTTTGATGATGACAAACAATCTTTCTTGAAGCTTTGTTATTTCTGGAAAGAGACTTCTCCCTCTAAGATGTATAACTCCCCCTCTGTATGAGAAGTTTGGAAACTCTTGAAATTTTTCATCTTGTTGAAGAGTACCTTAGAAGTTTAAGATAGGAAATAAACAAGCATAAAGTGCCACATCCTTCTCCCCCTTTGACATTATAAAAAATAAGAGAAAGATGCAATAAAAATGGATAACATTGAAAACTTAACCAAAACATGCACTAATTAAACATAGTCATAGACATACATGTCATAGTAGAATAACAAATACATAGAAAGCTCAAAAGCAACAAACAAAACATAGCATAAAGTAACAAGGACATAACATAAAAACAATAGAAATAACAAAATTGGACAGAACTTTAAGGTTGATTCATGTCACGGTTGTTATAGAAGAAGGGTCCTTGTTTGGGGAATTATTGTTGTAATGGAGGTTATGTGTATTGTGGTGGGGTACAACAGGATTATTAGGGTCATATGGAGGTATGTGAAGGTGAGTGTAGAGGTAGGAAAATTGTTGGTTCACATCTGAGCGAAAATCATTAATCCGAGATGTCGTGGAGTCATTGATGGAATTCCACTGGTGGTTGATGTTGGTGTTGATGGAAGCAAATTGTTGAGTCATAAAATCTATAACATCTTGATTACTTGGACCAGAGGGCGCAGTAGGTGGAGGAGGTGCAGCATCACTGCCTTCTTCCTCTTGATTGTTTCCTTCGTCACCAACCATATCTTCACCAATGTATGTGATTGTTTTAGTTTCCGAATTATAGTGAACTCCCATTCTCGAATCAACATTTTTGATTGAGATCTTGTGACAATTTGGATCCATATCAACTCTTTCAAAACCAGAAAAATCAATTCCAAATTCTTCCATAATTAGAGTAATAAAGTAATCATATGTTAAGAATTTTGACTTTGCCTCAAACCTTAGCATATGAGTCATTATAAGTCGTGCCCAATTGACACTTATACCTCTTTTCCTTGCGTATAGCAGTTGCATTTCCAAATCAGTCACAGTGAAGTGGTTTCCAGCCCGCGGAAACATAATGTAGACCATGAAATAGTGAAATAGCCTATCGTCAATAAAATAGTTACCTGCACTCCAAGAGTCTCTAGATGGAATGACTCCTCCTAGACCGCGAATTATTTTAGCACGGAATTCAGCTTTGTTCAATCTTCTAATGTTGTAGTAAAAATCCTTTTTCTTGTAATTATCCCATGCTTTGTCTTCAGGATCATACAAAGAGCTTCCAATATGAGGGATATGTAGAATCTCGCCAAGAATTTCAGGGGTGAGAGAAATTCTTGTGCCCAACACATATGTAACAAACTTGCCTTTGTAAGTAGCCAAATTACGGAAGAACACTCTTACTAGATCCGGGTAGTATGGACCAAATGATGAAATCAGTGGTTCCAATCCATATGCAGTCAAATCATTCTGAAAAGTAAAGCATTCCTGAGGGAAAGATGATAGCATACCATATTTTAGAGTGGATACTATCTTCCTTTGAAAATCCCTTTTGAACCTTGTTTCTTGAACTTCAGTGAGAGTTGAGATTAATGGATTTTCTACAGAAGATGAAGCAACTTTCTTCTTTCCTTTCTCTATAGTTGACACTTTTCGTTTTTATCTGGATGCCACGAGGAAGGTGTTTTTCTGAATTTAGGGTTTGGTAGATTTTCAGAAGTAGATATTTGATGAGATGAATTTGGATAGGATTTGTGAGTGGATAGTGATGAGTGGGTTTTAATGTAGTCAATGATATTTAATTGATTTGTCAATAGTGGAGGTGAACTTGGGAATATGAGAGAGAGGTAAATTCTGACCAACATAAAAGCCTGTCAAAAAAGCAATTTATAGCAGGTGCAATCGATTTTCATACAAGTGAAATCGATTTGCACACAAAACAGAACCAACACAAAATTGAAACGAACAGTGTGCAATCGATTTGCACTATGGTGCAATTGATTTGCACTAAAAACAGAAAGGTCAAAATATAAAACATATAGTGAGCAATCAATTTGCACAATGGTGCAATCGATTTGCATCAACAAAAAATGACCAAAAACACATTTTTCTTAAATTTTAACAACACTTAACATATATAGCATTTAAAGGCATCATATATCCTAAATTTTTACATATAACCAAGTTAAGACAAGTATGTGAAAGCATAAAAAGGATAGAAAGCACCTTATACGTCGTGTTCATCAAGAATGCCAAGTTCTCGCCGAGTCTTGTAAAATGGTTCTCTTGCCAAAGGTTTAGTGAAGATATCAGCAAGTTGATTATGAGTATCTACAAATGTGACCTCGACATATCCTTGAAGTACATGATCACGAAGAAAGTGATGTCGTATGTCAATGTGTTTAGTTCTTGAGTGCATGACCAGATTCTCTGTAATATTTATTGCACTTGTATTATCGCACCGAAGAGGAATGCATCCTAGATCGAGTCCGTAGTCATGAAGTTGTTGCTTGAGCCACAATATTTGAGCACAACTACTACCCACTGCAATATATTATGCTTCGGCCGTGCTAAGAGCAACACATGCTTGTTTCTTGCAAGCCCATGATAATAATGCATTTCCGAGGATGTGATAAGTACCACTTGTGCTTTTTCTATCAGTTTTACAACCTGCATAATTCACGTCAGAGTAACCAACTAAATTGCAAACACTACTTTTAGGATACCATAATCCAACATTTGTTGTTCCTTTAAGATACTTCATGATCCGTTTTACCGCCATGAGATGTGATTCCTTTGGATTTGCTTGAAAGCGAGCATATAGACAACCATTGAACATTATGTCAGGACGGCTTGCCGTCAAATATAATAAGGAGCCAATCATACCTTGATATTTTGTGATGTTAATGGAGACACCCGATTCATCTTAATCAACGTATGTGCCGGAACTCATTGGTGTAGTCATAGATTTACAATTATCCATGTCAAATCTTTTCAACAATTCTTTGCAATACTTGGATTGGTTGATGAAAATGCCATCCTTTAATTTCTTGATTTGAAGTCTAAGAAAATAATTCATTTTACCCATCATGGACATCTCAAATTCGCCTTGCATCATTGCTGAAAATTCTTCATACATTTCTTTGTTTGACGAGCCGAAGATGATATTGTCAACATAGACTTGAACTAGCAGAGTGTCAACTTTAATTTTCTTGATAAACAAACTCTTGTCAACTTTACCTTTTTCAAAGCCTTTTTCGCATAAGAAATTACTTAGCCGATCGTACCATGCCCTTGGTGCTTGTTTCAACCCATAGAGAGCTTTTTCTCAATTTAAAAACATGAGATGGATTATTGAAATCTTCGAACCCTGGGGGTTGCTTAACATAGACTTCTTCATTGATATATCCATTCAAGAATGCACTTTTGACATCCATTTGGAAAAGCTGAAAATTTAATGAATAAGCATAGGCAAGTAAAAGACGAATAGATTCTAACCTTGCAACCGGAGCGAAATTTTCTTCAAAGTCTATTCCTTCTTCTTGATTGTAGCCTTGTGCTACCAATCTTGCTTTGTTCCGAACGATTATACCATTTTCGTCAAGTTTGTTCTCAAATACCCATCTTGTTCCAATGATGTGTTTGTTGCTTGGCCTAGGGACAAATTCCCAAACTTGATTCCTTTCAAATTGATTTAACTCTTCTTGCATAGCAATAATCCATTGATCATCTCCTAAGGCTTCATCAACTTTGGAGGCTTCAATTTGAGAGACAAATGCCATGTTTAGACAAGCATCTTTAAGATTTAGTCTTGTTGTCACACCTTGACTTATATCACCGATGACTTTATTAATAGGATGATCTCTATGAGTCCTCCACTCCTTTGGTAGATCATTGAAGTTTGATTCTTGTTGATATGTTTCTTCTTGTTGAATCGGTTGATCCTTATTGATATCTTTGGAAGTATTTTCTTGAGGAACTTCTAATATTTCATCATCATCATTACAAACAATATTATCCTCCTTGAAGGGGTTAGATTCATCAAAAGATACATCCATTGATTCTTCAATTGTTAAAGTTCTTTTGTTATAAATTCTATATGTCTTACTAGAAAGAGAGTAGCCAAGAAAAATACCATCATCGGATTTTTCATCAAACTTACCATGGTTATCTTTGTCGTTGTTTAGGACAAAGCATTTGCAACCGGAAATGTGAAAGAAGGCAATGTTTGTTTTCCTCCCTTTGAAAAGTTCATATGGAGTTTTCTTCAAGATTGGTCTTATGTTAACTCTATTACTAACAAAACATTTCGTGCTCACCGCATCCGCCCAAAAATATTTTAGAAGATTTGAATCGCTAAGCATCATTCTTGCAAGCTCTAAAAGAGACCTATTCTTTATTTCAACCACTCCATTTTGTTGAGGATTCCTTGGTGCCGAGAAGTTGTGAGATATTCCATGTTCTCCACAAAATTCTTCAAAGAGCATTTTGAAATTCTCCTCCATGATCACTTCTTATGGAGGCAATTGTTAGAGATTTCTCATTTTGAATTTGTTTAGCATACTTCTTGAAAGCCTTGAATGCATCACTTTTCTGCACTAAAAAGAATGTCCAAGTATATCTAGAGAAATCTTCAACAATAACCAAAGCATATACATTACCTCCGAAACTTCTTGTTCTTGATGGACCAAATAAGTCCATATGCAACAATTGTAGTGGTCTTGTAGTAGACACCACATTCTTAGATTTGAAAGTTGATTTTGTTTGTTTCCCTTTTTGATAAGCATCACAAAGTCTATCTTTGACAAAATTTCTCTTAGGCAGCCCAATGATAAGATCATGCTTGATTAATTTATTCAAGTGTTCCATATGAATATGAGAAATTCTTTTGTGCCAAAGCCATGAATCATCGTTGTTCTCCATGAGACATTTTACCTTCAAAGATGGATCGTCAAGGGAAATCATAAATATATTATTAATTATTTTACCTTAAAGTATAACCTCATGTGTGATTTTGTCTTCTATAAAGCATTCATCTTTGGTGAACTTGATCTTGAGGCCTTTGTCACATAGTTGGCGAATACTTAGAAGATTATGCTTTAGTCCTTCAACATAAAGAACATCTTCAATGGATGTGAAAGTTGGAGCACCAACTTTTCCTTTTCCAAGAATTATTCCCTTATTATTGTCTCCATAAGTGACAAAACCCTTGGCCTTTAGCACTAGATTTTAAAATTGGTTTATGTCTCCCGTCATATGCTTTAAACAACCTGTGATATGGTGGGAGAACTGACTTGGTTGTTTTGGTTTGATCGCAGATGTTGCGGTTAGCAAGAGTCGCCACCGGCTTTTCTTTTATCCAAAAGGAAAGGCTGAAAAGAAAGGGAAAGACCTTTGAGATGTTTTCTTGAGTTCGGGGCGTAGATTATGAAAAGGAAATGTATTAGCATCCTTTTCATCCATGGTTTTCCATGGGCTCTTAGTTACTTGCTAGATCACTTACTTTTTGTTTGAAAATGTGCTTTGTGTGGTTTTTGAAAGTATTTTGTAAAGATGTCATCGCTTAGGAAAACTTTGTAATGATTCTCGTTCGTAAGAATGTATACAAAGTGTTTAATCTTTTGAAAATGTTTTCAAGTTTGAAAGATATTTTTGAAAGTGTTGGTGTTTGTTTTAAAAATAGCAAGGATGTTTTGGTTTTAAAATTGAGCAAGCAACTAGGAACATTCTACCTACTCAAAAGTCTTTCATGTTCATTTCCTCATCAAGGATTGCTCATAATTCATAAAGGATCAAGGGTTGATCATGATTCATCAAGGATTGCTCATAATTCATCAAGAACCAAAAGTTGCTAAATTAGAGTTTTGTAGGAAAAGTCAACTCAACTTTGACCAAGCATAACTTTCTCATACTTTATGAGAAATGACCCATCCAAAGCTCATTTTGAATATAATGCCATTCTCTACAATCCATCTTCATCTACCAAGTTCAAAATATGCACCCACAAGAAGTTATGAATTTGGACATTATAGGTCATTTTGAAAAGTCAACAAAAACACCTTTTTTGTCAAAGCTTCATACATGAGCATGGAATATCAAATTGATATTAGACTAAAATGTTTACTTAGAGGACATCTCAAGCTTTCTAAAAAGTCCAAGAACACCTTCTAAGAGTCAAAATTGAGGAAGTTATACATTGGTGAAGTTGACCCTTTTTGCAAAATTGCCAAAAGTCAACTATCCCTAAAACTTCAGTTTTTGCCAAATGGGCCCAATCTTTTTCACTTGTTTTGAGTTGGAAACATGGTCCACGAGCCCTAGCCTTTGCCACTTGTCATTATCTTATTTATCTTATTTATTTTGATTTTTATTTGAATTAAATCATTTTAAATCAAAATAAATCATATAAAATCCAAAATATTGAAATTCAAAGATTTTTTACATGATTCAGGTCTTAATGTCCAGCTAGCATAAGATCAAATTCGTGTAAAGGCATGAGGTGCACAAAAAGATTGAATTAGGCCATTTTTGGAAAGATATTCAAGGTGTATCAAATCAAAATCAAATTCATTGATGGAGGAAGATTGAGCACATTCTTTCAACCCTAATCTATTCCTCAATACATATATAAGGAATGCAGACCAAAAAGAGGCTAGAGAAGGAGGCGTGTGATCAAGAACGAAACTTGAAAAAACAATAAAAAGTGCAAACATGAATTCCTAGTTACAGGCCAATTCAAGACCCTTGGACCATTCCAATCGCTTCCTGGGATCCCCAGCAAGCCAAAGCAATCAAAAGCAAGCATTTCCAGGCCCCATATCACACTGTAAGTCCATCACGACATTGCTTATTTCTTGAATTCGATTTGCATGATTTAGACATGGATAGCATGAATTAATCATATATTCTTGATCACCATCATGTTTGAAAGCTTCCTGTAACATTTGATTCCATTTTCATGGCTTGTATTGGATTTCACCCTAGCTAGGGTTTTATGGTTCAATTTAGGAGTTTTGTTTACAGGCAAAATTGGGCCATGAAAGGGCCACCATTGAACTCAGAAGGTCTAGACGGATCCATCCATGGCCTTGGTTTTTATTTATCTTGCCTATAATTTATTTTGAGAATGTACAGGGGCTATAGCTATGGACAAACGTCCGTAGGTACAAGTCTGGGACTTTTACCCACAGAGAGGAGAAGAAGATAATTTGTTGGCACCTTCCCATTGGATCGTTTGAATTTCCGCGCGAGTTTTTCCATATTACGCTTGTTTATAATATAATTATTGTTTTGTATTATTATAACAACTAAAGCAAATGGCGCAGTGGTAGTGGAGTGGTTGTAAAATGCATCAGGACCTAGGTTCGAATCCCAGGTCCCCCAAATTTCTTCATATTTTTTCCTTTTAGGTAATCCAGCGCGCTTACAAGTCCAAGGCCTACCATACTCCCTCAAGATCCAGTCTGCCAAGTGGTCAGCTGGCTAGATCCAAAGGCCATCCATGAGGGAGCACCAAAGGCATGGTCAAAGCACATGCAGGGAATTCTGGAAGTCAACGTGGACCTCCATCTTTTGGGCCTAGAGATTGTTTCTCACACCCCCTTCAAATTGCTATTTTCAGGCCCATTTCCTTATTCTTTTTCTTTTTATATTTTACTTTATTTATTTATTTATTTTATTCACTAACAATTAATTATTTTCTTTTATCAAAAAATCATAAAAAATAATACTTTTCACAAATTAGGTTTAGATTTTATTTTTTTTATCAACAAATTAATTAATTTAATTAGGTTGTTAATACTAGATAACTTTAATTCTTTTTGTAAATAATTAAAAATAATTAGAACAATTAGGGTTTTGTTTATAACTTAATTATATTTTATTTTTTTTCCTAAAATAACCAAACCACAAAATAGGCCATGTGATTATTTTTATTAATTAAATTAATTAACTAATTAATTGTATATTTAATTTAAAAACTTATTTCTTTTCTTAAAAATAATAAAAAACAACAAAAAACAATTTTTCTTTTAAATAGGTTAGAGGGGTCAAAACCTTAATTTATTCCCGATCTTAATTTCTTCGCGCGCGCTTTATTTTATTTTTATCCTATTATTGTAACTGTCCACGAGTTGTAATAGTTAATTAGGTCTTTAATTATTCATTTATCGCTTTATTTTTTTAAGGGTTTGTTTTTGACTATGTAAATACCCGAAGCCTTGTAATAACTTAGTTTAATTTCCGCACTTTAAATTCCACAAAATATTAAACTGTTAGATGTATGACATTAGGATGCATGACAAGAATGTATGATTAATTTTAAAACAGTAGATAACCCTAGAATGTGCAAAGATAAATAATCTGAAATTGAATCACTCGCACATGCACACTCCTAGGGTACACTCTCACTTGGTTGCCTTCGGTAAACGGTCATTGAGTATAGGATGCTTTAGTGGTCGTCCTTTTGTCCAAAGATCAAAGTCGCCTCGGAAAGGTTACCTCGGATATTGTTGCCTCGGATGATTGATCTAAGATATTAGGGTTATTACTAAGACGTCCTAACATTGATTTAGTGACCATACGTCCCTTTCGAATTGACCCTCAAACTCCAATGACGATGCTACCTACTCACTAATAGTGGGATAGCATTGTCTAAAGGAAACAAACATAGAACGATTCTTTTTCGAGTAGGTAGATTAGTTCTTAAGTACTTGCTCAAACAAAACAAACTTTTTTTCACACTTACACTCCTTTACAAACAAGTTTTCAAAAACACTTAATTACACTCTTGAAGACAGAAGCAAGAGTTAAATCGAAGTCAAAACAAAAACTTTTCAAATCACACAAGCACACAAAGAAGCAATTTTGAAAATGATGAGCAAGTACCTAAGAGCCCGTAGATAACTACGGATAGAAAGGATGCTAACACCTTCCCTTTCTATAATCTACCCCCCGTACTCAGAAATATCTCGAAAAAGGAATTTTTCTGTGCTTTTTTCCTTTCCTTTGTTGGATAAAATAAAAGACGGTGGCGACTCTTGCTTACCGCGACATTTTGCGAACACAAACGCAAAACGCAAACCAGCATTCCTAAAACAGTCCCGGTTCTGGCCACCGTATCACACAAGTGTATTGGTTTAAATGCTTGATTTGTATTTGATTAGGGTTTTCTATTTGTTGGTTTTAATCTTTCCATACAAAACCCTAATTACTAGCATTTGTATATAAAGCAATAAATTGCGGAAATTAAAATTACTACGCTATTACATTATTTAGGAGAGGGGTGTACAAATTACAAATGGGGAATTTCAAGAAATTAAATCTAAATAAGTATTACAACCATATTGAATATTGAATAAATGTACAAAATTGAATAAGTAAAAATGCAAGAATGTAACTGTAAAAAGAAAAATGATTTTTGTTTGGTTTTCATGAAAAGGGTTTTTTGACCTAATTAAATAAAATAAAATAATTAACTAAAAAAAAGAAAATTAAGATTAAGTTAGTAAAAGTTTTTTAGGGTTTTTGTGAATTTAATTAGTAAATAAAATTAATTAAATAAAAGATCCTAAGTTCTAAATTGATTTTTAATTTACAAGAAAATAATATTATAGTCAAACCCTAGTCCAAATATTTATTGAAAAGAAATTAATTTATTAAATGAAAAATGCTTTTGTGTTCTTTTAGTTTTATGAAAAATAAACTAAATAAAAATAAATAATAAAAATATAAATATTTTTTGGGATTTTTTATTAATGAAAATAATAATAATAATAAAAATATTAATAATAATAATAATAATAAAAGATAAAAAAGTAAAATAAAATAAAATAGAAAAATAAAGTCAAGGAGGTTGATAAGTGAAACAGGAAGTATTGTTAAGAAAAAAAAGTCAGGCCCAAGCGCTTCCTGAAACCAAAAAAATGTCAAAAAATATGGAAAAAAAAGCAAAAGGCAGCGCGCTGAGGTTCGAACCCATGACCTCTACCAATAACGTGTGTTGCCTTACCACTGGGGTGACTGTACATCTGTTAACTTATGTAAAAGAAAAATACATAATGTAAAACATCTCCATGACCTGTACTTCGTCTTCAACCTTCAGCCAACCAGACCCTCTGTATCTCATTCATTTCTCAACAAAAATGGAAGATGTAAACATGAAAAATGTGCTATTTTTCCTCACGAATCTAACCATGTAAACAACTAAAGTTATAGATCAAAGATTAATGAGAATTTCTCTGGCCCTAATTTGAGCCCTAATTTTTCCAGAAACTTCAAACTTAAAATTCTCTAAGCTCAAGCCATGTAAATGAAAACTAAGGATATGTACAACTTCAGGGCAATGAGGTCTACATTTTATCTTCACAAATACAAGCCTAACAATGCCTAAGTAATGAGATAGAAGTTCAAGAAAAATACCTCAAAACTGGAAATTGTGAAATGCAAATGAGCTTGATTCAAGGTGCTGCAATGATCAGGTTAGCTTCCTCAAGTTCCCAGGAAGCTAATGCAATGGTTTGCTTGAGCAATGGATGGTTGAAATGGCTTGGAGAAGTCAATGTGCAGACTCTGTTTTTTGGTTATGAAGGTTATGGTAAATGGTGTTACAGGTCTGGAATGAGGATGGGGATGAGTAGTATTTGATGTAAGGAAGCTTTAGGACCAAAAGGCCAAGAAACGCACGGGGGAAATATGAGTTTGGTGTTCAAGGTCAGAAACTGTGCAACAATGGAGTTTTTTTGGCAATTTCTGATTTGAGAGAGTTTTGGTGTGTTTCAGGGTGCTTTAGCCCGTGTTCTAGCTCACAAATAGTACCTTTATTTATAAGCAACAAGTTTGGAAGCTTGTTGTTGATAAGAATTCAAAATCACAAGTTAAGCATAACATGTGATTTTTGAGAAATCCAAGTTTCAAAGCTTTGTGTACTGGCTAAGATAGAGTGGTTATGCTTTAAACACACTTGCTTCTAACTTTGTAGATGGAGTGTGATCAGAGAAAACAAGTTAGAGGCTCAAGAATTGACTTTGTACATAAAGCCTGCTTTCCCAAAATGGAAGTGTTCACTTTGTGCCATTAATGGAAATGTGAATTGGATAAAGCTTAAACCACTTAGATAAAAGCTCAAAAGTTTGTGTAATCCATTAGTTGTGGATAGATACACAAGTTAGAAGGCCTGCAAAGAAAGATTATGCAGCCTAACATTGAAATTGAATTTTTGTTCATCATGAAAATGACCTATAATTTTAGTTTGAAACCCTAACTTCCTCTCTTTGATTATCCTTGCTCAAGAATGATCTCAAGGAGTTCTTGGACATTTTAGAAAGCTTGTAATGTTCTCTACAAACTCTCTTTAAATCAATTTTGAAAATTCCCTTTTGAACTATGTGAAAATTTTCCATGAAGTTAGGTTAAAATCCTGCCTAAACTAGGGCAAAATTTTCACTAAGTGTTTAGTTTCATGACCATGACTTCATGAATTAATAACTTGAGATCCAAGCATTTATAGGAGAATTTTTGTAAAGAAATGTTGTAGATCTCATGGATATCTACAACTTTCATGTTGAAAGTTTCTTTTTAATCATCTTGCATCATGGTGAAAAATTGGCTCAAACTTGTGAAAAAATATAAAGTTTTCAACACTTAGAAAAATTTTAAGTTTGAAAACTTTGACTTTTCAAAATGAAATCTTGACTTTTTTATTTCTTGATGAAAAAGTTTCATATTTTGACATGTTTTGATGAATTGTGATCTTTGACACTTGATTTTGACCAAAAAGTCAAAGTTTGACTTTTCAGTGTACAGTTGACTTTTGATCAGTTGAACGAAAATCAACTATCAATCCAATTGATCTTAAGCAATGTTTTGAGTCGTGCCATTAGGTAAAAATGATGCAATTGAACTCTTGAGATCATGCCTCAAACCAATTAACCATTTTCTAGGTCAAAAATCAGAAATTGCCCTTTCTCAGTCAAAACCCTAATTTTGACCATTTTGCCCTTTTGATGATCTGATCAAATTTCTTAAGGAATTATGGTCCAAACTTGATCAAATGATACATATGAGTTTATAATGTTGATATGGATAAAAAATTATGAAGTTTGACCGTAAATTTGCCATAGTTGACTTTTTCCCCAATACAGTTGATCTTTAGGCCAACTGGTCAATTGACTGAGCAAAAATGTGATCCAAGGCTTGAAACTTGACATGAGTAATATTGGGAGTCCATAATGATCCATGAGAGTCATATGAGGCATTAAAAGCTCAATTATCCTTGTGCAACCTCAAACCCTAGTTTCAGTCATCAATGCTTAAGGAGGTGTCTTGAGCTGATCAAATCTTGTGCAGTCTTGAACCAAATGAGATCTTGTGAGAAAATATTTGATAAATGAGAGGGAAAATTTTGGGGTACAACAGCTGCCCATGTTCAATCTTCTTAAACCTGAAGAGTTAGATTGGCGGATTTGCCATTCGTGACTTGAAGGTGGAAGATGATTGGACACTAGAGTGCCCAGAAATTTGCACTCAGAGATAAAATGGGAATGGGCTTATAGATGCCATTTGGAGGAATGATGGAGATTTTTTGGAGATGGGCTTGTAGATGACATCCAAAGGTGATTGTTGACAGAGAATGTACTAAGTCTGAACTTGATTTCAACTGGAAAAGAATCTGAATAAATCTTTGGAGCGACTTATCTGAACCAGAAGAAGTCTTGTATGTTGTTTGACTAGGAAGAATTAGAATAAATCTTTGGGAGATTTATCTAAACCATAGAAAGTTCCTGTGGGAAAGAATCATAATAAATCGTTGAGAAATTTATCTGTACCTGAAATATTCCTTTGGGAAGTATCAGGATAAACCGTTGAGGGATTTAAGCTGAACCAAAAGAGATCTTGAATATTCTTTAACTGGAAAGAATAAGAGTAAATCTTTGTGTGATTTATCTGAACTAGAGAAAGCATTTTCGGGAAAGAATCAGAATAAACTGTTGAGAGATTTATCTGAACCCGGAGTGTTTCTTTTGGAAAGTATCAGGATAAACCGTTGAGGGGTTTAAACTGAACCAAAAGAGATCTTGAATATTCTTTAACTGGAAAGAATCAGAGTAAATCTTTGCGCGATTTATCTGAACCAGAGAAAGCGTCTGCGGGAAAGAATCAGAATAAATCATTGAGGGATTTATCTGAACCGGCAGGGATCTGGAGAAGAATCAGAACAAATCATTGAGAGATTTATCTGAACCAGAGAAGACAGCTGCGAGAAAAGAATCAGAATAAATCGTTGAGATATTTAAACTGAACCGGCAGGAGTCTAAAAGAAACATTTGTTATGTAGATGGTTGACCAATCCTTTCTTGGGAATTGATCTGTAATTGACTTGTTTAAAATTTGATGATAATTTTTCTGTTGATCGATATTTCCTGAAAAAGATGAAAGGTTAGTTGTATGCAATGTCATGATGTATAAAATGCATGGTGTAATGATGTTCTCAAAATAAATGAGATTGTGTCTTATGTATTTGTGATGTCAATGTTATGACGTATGGGTGTGATGTATGGACATGTTAATTGTTATGTCACAGTGTTGCTGGAGTCGGGGAAAATAAATCCCGGAGTGTTGCTAGGTATGAGGAGTGCAAGTCTTCATGTTTTGAAGTGAAGATGAGTTGATGAGCTTCCATTTGTTATAGAAATAAACTTTGTCGTGTAAAGGGAAACGCCGTGCATTGCTTGTAGACCTCGCGAAATCCTGTTGGGGAATCCTGAGAAACTATGCGACTTTCATTGGGGAATCTTAGGAGCGGTAACTGGAAGTTTTGTTCCGTCTGGGATGTAAGAGATCTTGATATCATTAAGCTGCACACTATGGGGTATTTTATGGAATAGTCTAAAGTATTATCCTATTTCTTAAAGCCATTAGTGATTGTATTTTTATTTTCTATTCTTTTTTGTTCATTTGTAAACAGTAGTCACGTTCAAATGCATATGTTCAAAAATAAATCATTGGTCATTTTTGTAAACAAAACACAGAAATAAAGAAAAACAAATAGTTTTGCACTTTCAAAGGGATATCTTTGCATTAACTTGAATAAGTATTTTTTGTACAATGAGACGAACATCCTAGTAAGAGAATGTCGTCGTAGAAAAATGAAAATTTGATACAAAGAAAAAATAGCTATGTGAAATAATTCCATGGGGTTCCCATTCGTCTATAGCCTTTGTGTCTCTGAGCATCTTGTCCACTTGCTGCCTTGTGTGAAGCTGATTGGATTGATTAGACCCGTTTAAGCTTGTAAGTTGATGCTAAAGGATGTCTGTAAGGTGATCCAATGGGACATAGTCATACTCTTTAATTCCCTAACTTTTTCCTGGACTGCCCTTTCGGGTTTTCAGTCCACCAGGATACCCTTTTTTGCCCAAGCCGCCCTTTTGGGTTTTCAGCTTGCCGGGTGTACAGATTTTTTATTTTATCCCTAATTTTTTCTCGAACCTTTTTGGTTCGCCGGGATGCCCTTGTTTTGCTTAGGTGTGTCAACCTAGCGGGTCTCTTATGCGTAGTATCTTTTGACTATGTCTGGGTTCACAGGGTGTGGAAGGTCGTCGCCATCCATAGTGGTTAAGATCATTGCTCCACCAGAGAATATGCTTCTAATCACAAACGGTCCTTCGTACGTAGGAGTTCATTTGCCCCTGGGATCACCTTGTGGTAATATGATACGCTTGATTACCAAGTCACCAACCTGATATACCCGACGTCTGACCTTTTTGTTAAATGCTTTGATCAAACATTTTTGGTACATCTGGCCGTGACAGACATCCGTAAGCCTCTTCTCATCAATTAGGTTCAACTGGTCAAGCCGAGTTTAGATCCAATCATCTTTATTCAGCCCTGCATCCCTTATGATTCTCAGAGAAGGTATTTGGACTTCAATTGGTAGGACAACTTCCATGTCGTATACTAAGGAGAAGGGATTTGCCCCTGTTGATGTATGCACTGTGGTGCGGTATCCGTGGAGAGCGAATGGTAGCATCTCATGCCAGTCCTTGTAGGTTACTGCCATTTTTTGTATGATCTTCTTAATGTTCTTATTTGCGGCTTCGACAGCGCCATTCATCTTTGGCCGGTAAGGGGAAGAATTATGGTGCTGGATCTTGAATTGCGCACATAGTGTGGTGATCATAGTATTTTTGAGATTCATATCATTGTCTATGATGATTCTCTCTGGGATGCCGTACCGACGGATGAGATTCTGTTTGATGAACCGGGCCATCACATTCTTGGTAACGGAAGCGAAAGAAGCTGCCTCAACCCACTTCGTAAATAGTCAATGGCCACCAAGATGAAGCGATGTCCATTATAAGTTGTAGGTTTGATTTCTCCAATCATATCGATGCCCCACATCGCGAATGGCCAGGGAGCGGTCAGGACGTTTAGAGGAACTGGAGGCACATGCACTTTGTCAGCATAAATCTAACACTTGTGACAGGTTCGTGAATACTTATAGCAATCTTCTTCCATGGTAGACCAGTAATACCCTGCCCGTAGGATCTTCTTATCCATCGTATGCCCACTGGAATGGGTGCCAAAAGTGCCTTCATGTAGACCAACCATGATCTTTTCTGCCTCAGCCTCGTCTACGTAACGAAGCAAAACAGAGTCATGGTTGCGCTTGTAGAGAATGCCATTACTGAGGAAGAACTTAGCAGAGAATCTTCTCAAGAACTTCTTATCATTTACTGAAGCTCCTTCCGGATACTCTTATGCCTCGAGATACCTCTTAACTTCATGGAACCAAGGTGGGTCCACTACTTCTTCAGTATCAATCTCGTGACAGTAAGCTGGTTCATCCATCCGTTCAATGGTGATTTGGGGAGCCTCGTTACCCCACTTGAGTTTAAACATGGATGACATGGTGGCTAGCGCGTCTGCTATTTGATTCTCCTCTCGTGGAAAACACTCAAAGGTAATTTCGTCGAAATTTGGGATTAATGTCAACACATGTTCTTTGTAGGGGATAAGGTTAGGGTGCTTTGTGTCCCATTCTCCTTTGATCTGACTGATGACTAAGGATGAATCTCCAAATACACTTAAGGACTTGATTCCAAAATCTATGGCAGCTTTGAGACCAAAAATACACACTTCGTATTTTGCCATGTTATTAGTACAGTTGAAGCAAAGTCTTGCGGTAAAGGGAGTATGACATCCTTCAGGGGATATAATTACAGCACTTATGCCATTGTCAAGTGTGTTGGAGGCTCCATCAAAATCCAGGGTCCATCGAGATCCTTGTTCAGGTCTGTTATATGGTCTAAGTTCCTCACAGTTGTTTACCATCATGATGTCTTCATCTGGGAATTCGAATTTCATGGACTGGTAGTTATCCACAGCTTGATGAGAAAGGTGATCGGCTAGCATACTGCCCTTTATTGCTTTTTGGGTAGTGTACTGAATGTCGTATTCAGTCAGGATCATCTTCCACCATACTATTCTCCCAGAGAGGGCAGGTGTTGTACCCCAAAATTTTCCCTCTCATTCCATCAACATTTTCTCAATCACAAGACTCTTGGAACTCAAGATCAAGCTAGGGTTTGCCCTTCTCAGGACACCTCCTTGCACTGTTGACCTAAATTAGGGTTTGAGTTTGCACAAGGATGTTTTGACCTACAATGCCCAAAGTGACTTTCATACTTCATATTGGACTCACAAGTTTGTCCATACCAAGTTTCAAGCCTTGATTCAAATTTTTTCCCAGTCAATTGGACAGTTGACCTAGAAATCAGTTGTATTGGGGAAAAAGTCAACTGTGGCCAATTGACAGTCAAACCTCATGAAATTTGACCCACATAAACATTATGAACTCATATGAACCATTTGATCAAGTTTGGATCACAATTCCACAAGAAATTTGATCAGGTCACCAAAAGGGCAAAATGGTTATTTTTAGGGTTTTGACTGCACAAAGGCAATTTTTGACTGTTTGACCTAGCCAATGGCAAATCAAGCTCACACATGGACTCAAGGACTCAATGACATTGTCTTGACCCATTCAACAAGTTCAAAAGATCTCAAATGCATAGGATTGACAGATGAATTTTTCAGTCAACTGATCAAAATTTGACTGTACACTGAAAAGTCAAACTTTGACTTTTTGGTCAAAATCAAGTGCCAAGAGTCATTTTTATCCAAGACATGTCAAATTATGAAACTTTTTCATAAAGAAACCCAAAAATGCAAATTAGGGTTTAAAATGGAAAATTTTCATAACTTAGAAATTTTCTAAGTTATGAAATTTTCTTATTTTTTTCTAACTTTGTCCCATTTGTTCACGAAGATGCAAATGGATTAAAACAAAACTTGCAACATTAAAGTTGTAGTCCATCACAAAGTATACAACTTTTATTCACAAAGTTTTCTCAAAAGATGCTTGTATCTCAAGTTATGATTTTTGGAACAAGGGTACCTAAAACTTTTAACTTAGAGAAATTTTGCCCTAATTTAGGCAGGATTTTGACCCATCTTCTTGGCCATTTTTCACATAGTTCCACTTGGAATTTCAAGTTTCATTTCAAAGATGGATTATAGTACATGTTCCAAGCTTTCCAAATTGTCCAAGAACTCTTCAAACACCCTTGTGGTTAGAGATAATCGAATGCTTGAAGTTAGCAAAAACTCACTTTGATCCATGGCCAATACATGTTCATACCAAATTGCAAATCTGATCTAGCTAGCTTGGTTCACAATTACAGGCCTCAAAACCAGTTTGTACTCCATAATTTAATGCATATACATTGAGTTAAGGTATTGTCTTGGTCATTAGGGCATTATACACTAGATTAAGCCTTAAATGGAAAAAGTAACAATGTCATTTTTGCTTAAACTTCACTTTATGTCAAAACAAGATCCTTGAGGCATGGGGCCATATCTGTGAGGCAAGATCAAATCTACCAATTCCAGTAACCAAGAGCAAAATGTGCAGCATGATATAGGACTTGTACATGCCTGCATTGAACAGATAGACACTCTTGCTTCAAAGAGAAGAAAAGTTGCAAATCACAAGCCATCTCTCACATCTGTAAAAACCAACTTACACAAACATTGCAAACAAGTTGGAGACCTCCTAACAAGCCAGAAACACGACCCCTTTTCCTCTCAAAACTCCTAGTGCACAAATTCCCCATTTTATCGCAAAACAGAGTCAGTTCTGCAAACTTCAAGCCATAATCAAATTCCATCGTGCGTTTTGTCCAAAGATACTTCAAACACCTTCCAACCAACATACCTAAGCTATCCAGATCATCCATTGCTAGCTGTAACACCCTTAACACACATTGCCATTTTTGTTTCAAAGCTTTGCAGGTTGAGTTCTGTAGCACGATTCAGGCTACTTCAAAACAAGTCAGGCATTGGGAAAGCTTCATTGGACATCAGGCAAGCTCAAAAGAACCTCACACACTCTTGGAAGTTGCTGCATTGGCCAGCTCGAAGTCAACTGAAACATGTATTTCATGAACTTCTATCTCTCTATTTAGGAATAGTTAGGCTTAGGTTTGTGAATGAAATATGTTGTACTCATAGCCCTGAAGCCATACATATGCTTAGTTTTCATTTACATTAATCGTGCTAGGAGAATTTCACCCATGAACTTTCTGAAAAAACTAGGTTAGAAATTAGGGCCAGAGAAATTCTCTCTGGTCTTTGAGAGTTAGTTCAAGTTTTTTATATGGTTGGATTCGTTGTTTGATGCTCTACATATTTCATGTTATGAGTTTTGTCAAAAAATCAAAGAATCAGGAGATAGCATTTGTGTACAGAAGCGCGCGTATTTTTGTTCAAAGGAAGAAGATGAAGTTTGGTTTGGGTTGGGCCTGTACAGGCTTGCTTTTGGCCCCCCTCTTTTCTTTTTACACCCCCTGGCCCATTTCTTGTACATTTGTCATTTTTGTATTTTTGTCTCATTTCTGATTTTGATATTTTATTTTCTAACATAAAAAATACTTAAAATTTTTTTTTATATTTTTTTTCATATTTATTTGATATTTATTTTCATTATTACTAGTATAAATATGTAAATAATTTATTTTCCTTTTATTAAAACTCAAAGAATAATGTAAAAAAATATGTTTATTTTTTATTTATTATTTTTATACACACTTAAAAACATTTTCTTGAATATACACATTTTTTGTAAATAATTAATTTTTATTTTTATATATTTAATATGTTTAATATATATATATATATATATATATGTACTTATATACTTTATTTTATTAAGTAATTAGGTCAAAAATAAAAAATAATACACTTTCATTTTTATTAATATTTTACACTAAAAATATCATTTTTACAAAATACTTTTATTTTTTGTATAAATTAATATATTATTGTATATAATTGATAAATAATACTATTTATTTAAAAAATTAGGATTTTTTGCCCTAAATAACAAAATAATTAAAATTGACCTTTTTTTATTATTATTTACATTTCATATTAAAAAATACTTTTTACATACATAAAAACTTTTTGCATAATACATTTTATTTAACATTTATTTATTGTATTTTATTCAATTATTGTACATTTAAATATTGCCTATACATTCGATTTGGTTGTAATAATTTAGAATTTAATTTCTTGTCAAATACCCCCAATTCAAATTTGTACCCCCTCCCTATATCATGTTGTAATAGTGTAGAATTTAAATTCTCGCACCTTTTTATGCTTTCAATTATACCATAGTTAGACCTAAGGTTTGTATGCAAAAATAAAATCAACAACTAGCTTGACCTAATCCAAGATAAACATGCATGAAAAACAAACACAATGCACACTTGCACCCCTGGGGTTTCAATCCACTTGTTTCCTTCAAAAATGGGCCATGGTTGCATGTCAAGTACTTTGGCAAAACAAAACAAAAGATCATAGTCCCTCGATTACGCTATCTGAGTTGCCTAAACAAAATGATCAAGTCCCTCAAGAAAATTGCCAAAAATACTTGACACTATTGCTATCATGGTCTATACGATGACCCGCGCCTGTCCCGTTTAACATCCTAACACAAGGTTGTTCACCAAATACAATGGTAAAACAACATTGTTAAAAGGGTTAAAAACATAAGTAAAATCTTTGAGTAAAATAGGGCAGATAGCTCTTAGTTACTTGATCAAGCTTGCAAAAACATCCTTGCTATTTTTCAAAACACACTTCACAACACAATTTCAAAACCCTACTTTCAAACATTGAAAACTTTTCAAAAGACAAAAACACCTTTGTATACATTCAAACAAGAATCATTACAAAGGTCGCCACAACGATGGCCTCTTTTCAAAACATCTTTCCAAATCACACACAAAGCACCATTTCAAACCATTGAAAAGCACCATTTCAAACAATTGAAAAGCAAAGCAAGTGATTTAAGCAAGTAACTAAGAGCCCATGGATAACCATGGATAGAAAGGGTGCTAATACCTTCCCTTTCTATAATCTACTCCCCGAACCCAAGAAAACATCTCAAAGGTCTTTCCTTTGCTTTTTGACCTTTCCTTAGGATAAAATAAAAAGTCGGTGGCGACTCTTGCTAAACCAAAACATTTGCGAACACAAACACAAAATCCCAAGTCAGTTCTCCCACCGTATCACAGAACTGGTGACTCTTCTGGGGAGTTTTAAAAGTGGACTAACCTTAGGGCTTAGATCACCCTTTGCATGATTATTGTTTGCTCTGATTGCTTTACCTTTTGGTTCTCTTGTTTGGGCTTGAAATCCTCTACCCGGATTTGGGAAACATTCATAGGTAAATAGCAATACGTTGTGGAAAATATGCGGGGTATACCGACTCGGTTGAAGCAATAGCTATATTAGTGCGACATATTTGTGAGTACCGGTAGCCTTTGAGTCAATCAAAGAGAATACGGGGCCGCTGAGTGATGTCATGAAGCACTAATGAACTCTTAGAACCTTACTTGACCATCTTGGCCTTTTTTAGGGGTAGTGAGATGACCGGCTTTGGTGCAGTCCAAAGTTGGTAGATACTCGATACTACACTCATTAAGGGTTGTTTTCTTGGAATATTTTGGTTGCTAGTTAAGTGGCTAAACCAAAACAATGAACATAGAAAACAATCCAATGATATTGAGCTCCTTAGAACCCAGTTACTATTTATAGGACAGGTTTGAGCCAACTAAACTCAAGAGGGTACTTACCTATGAAACCTCATGCAAGCCTGAAACTAGGGTTTTGTGTGACTTGCTTGTACATGTGTTTGTGCATACATCATGAACATCATAAAGCATCATATGCATCCACTAACCATTTCAAGGGTTTGGATCTTCATCTTTGTTCTTGTTTTATAGGTCATGGAATCACTTCGCAGGAAAACAATTCAAGTCAACCTTGTGAGAATCCCTCCTCAACTCAAGGAGCTCACCTCCAAGATTCCAGAGAATTCTCTCTTCAGTGAAAGACATGGTAGACTCCTCAACTTGGGCAACACCAACATTCAAGAAGACATGGTGAAAGTTCTCTTCCAGTTATTTGACCCCCTACACCACTGTTTCACATTCCCTGATTATCAATTGGTGCCTACTTTGGAGGAATTTTCTCAACTCCTGAGAATTCCTATTCTTAATCAACTACTACCCTACAACGGTACGGAAAAAGAACCAAAGCCTGAAGATGTTGCTCAAGCATTACACTTGCAACCATCTGACATCAAGGGGCATTGGGAAACCATAAGTGGTGTCAAGGGCTTCTTGGCAAAGTTTCTGTTTGAGAAGGCACAAGACTGCTGGAATTCTCTTGATCTACAAGCCTTTGAAGAGATTGTGGCACTCCTCATCTATGGGTTGGTCCTGTTCCCAAACCCTGATCAGCTTATAATTGTGAATGCTGTCAAGAATTTCATGTCCAGGAATCCTATACCTACATTGCTTGGGGACATCCTACACTCATTTTACACACGAACAATGAGGAAAAGAGGTGTTCTCATGTGTTGTACTCCTCTCCTAGCAAGGTGGGTTATTTCTCACCTTCCACAATCAGTTTTGAAGAATGAGCATGGTTTAAGGTGGTCATAATGATTGATGACCCTCACACATTCTGATTTACATTGGTGTTCTCGGTCCAGAGAAAATGTCACCATCATTGATCATTGTGGGTAATTCCCTAATGTCCCGCTACTTGGCATTAGGGGAGGCATCACCTACAACCCCTGTCTAGCTTTGAGACAATTTGGATATGCTCGGAGGGATGGCCCTCATGACATGCCGATTCCTGACTTGGTTTTTGACTTCGACAATGATGCGCAAGGACTTCGACAAAGGTTCATCAGAGCTTGGAGGATGCCTAACAAGGTGGATAGTAAGACATTGGGGCACAAAAATTTCATCCCCCTTGAGCCTTACCTCAAGTGGGTACGAACCTGCTCTCAGAATCTTATGATGCCATACCCTCACATTCTCCCCTTGATCAAAGAGCCTGTTATGGAAGGAGAGGTTCCATACACCATCCTATATCCTGACATGCCAACATCATGGGAAGAAATGCAAAAGAGTTGGATCCAACTCAAGGAAGAATGGGATACTTTTGAAGCCAGCTTCTATGCCAGTGAGAAGAAGGTTTTGGAGCTTACCCGCTGTGATCGGTGGAAATAGAACTGACTGTTTTTTAAGCTGGTTCGTGAAATGTCGCGGTAAGCAAGAGTCGCCACCGTCTTTTATGTTCTCCAACAAGGAAAGGACAAAAGCACAGCAAAATTCCTTTTCGAGAATGTTTCTCGGTTCGGGAGGTAGATTTATAGAAAGGGAAGGTGTTAGCACCCTTTCTATCCGTGGTTATCCACGGGCTCTTAGGTACTCGCTCACTATGTTTTAAAAAATTGTTTGCTTTTCAAGTGTTTGTGGGTTTTGAAAAAGTTTAGTTTGAAAACTTCTAAGTAACTCTTGTATCAGTCCTCAAGAGTGTATGAAGTATTTGTTTGGAATCTTTTTGAAAGTGTAGGTGCGAAAAGATGTTTTTGTTTTTGAAAGAGCAAGTACCCAGGAGAAATCTACCTACTCTAAGGAATTAAGCTGTGTAAGAGTCCTTTAGACAGTACTATCCCACTATTGAGAAGTAGGTAGCACCGTCGTTGGAGTTTCGGGTCAATTCGATTATTGGGGACATGTGTGGTCACCAAAGCAATAGTAGGACGCCTTAGCGGTAACCCTAATGTCTTAGATCCTTTTTTATCCGAGGCAACCGTTTCGAGGCAACTGGATCTTTAGACAGGAGGGCGACCTCTAAAACACCCTATACTTGATGACCACCTCGAGGCAACCGAGTGAGGCGTACCCTAGGAGTGGCATGTGCATGTGTGTCAGGTTCATGTTAAATTATCTTGTACATGTATCATGGTGATCTACGAGTTGTTTTTAATTTTCATACAAGTCTTGCATGCATAATTAACAGTTAATAGTTTGCGGGAAATAAAGTGCGGAAAATTGAATCTACGTTATTACAAGGCGCGGGTATATACATCGCCAAAAACAAACCCTTTGGAAAAAATAAATTGCGAGAAAATAAAAGAAAGCGGTAAAAGCCCTAATTAACTATTACATTCTCGGAGCAGATACATAAATATAATGAATTAAAATAAATATGCGCGCGAAAGATTGAATCGGGACGTCTTTAGGGTTTTGACCCTTTTTGAGAAAAGAATTGAATTTGGTCCTTTTTTTGTAATTAATTCAAATTAAACCTAATTTACTAATTAATTAATAATTAAAAGAAAAATATTTTTTAGTTTTTTAAGTTTTAATGAAAATAAAAATAAAAGAAATCAAGTCAAAAGTTAGTAAAACCCTAATTCTAAATTTATTTTATTTATTATGAAAAGAATCAAAATTAAACCTAATTTAAACTAAATTGGTTTGTTAGCATTTTATTTACAAAATAATAACTAATTAAATTTAATCAATAAAAATATTATTATTTTTTCTGTTTTCTGGATTTATTATGGAAAAATAATTATCTAGTTAATAATTAATTAAGAATTAAATTTAAATAAGTAAAATAAAAAATATAAAAGAAAAATAAAGAGGCAAACTCATGGGGGGTTTGGGCCAGCTTAGGAGGTGAATTCTGGAATTGTGAAGCCCATTATCATCAAGCCTTTGTTGACTTCTGAGATCGTCCACGCTGGCTTTGACCAGGAGTATGGTGAGGATCATCTTATGACCACTGGATTGATGCACAAGGCCACTTGGCACACTGATTTGTGAGGTGCATGATAAGACGCTTTGGATAGCCTGCATAGGAATACATGAAGAAAAGAACCAACAAATATTTTGGGGGACCTGGGATTCGAACTCAGGTCCCAATGATCAATGCACAAACGCCTTGGCCATCTGAGCTGCATGCTTCATTCGTTATTAAGACAACACGTAATTATTATATTGGTAAACAAAAGCATATGCCTGAAAAAAAATATAAACGCGCTATTTTTTAAAAGAACGAATGAGAGGGGGACGCGTCAGCGTCTTCTTCCTTGGTCACTGGTTTTTTACCTGCGGATTTTTATCTGCAGGAAGCTCCGTAGGTTCTTCCTAAAATTGTCCCTAGGCTTCAAAAACTCATTCCAAGACCATGGTTATGATCGTCCATGTCTCCTGAGTTCATCCATGCTCATGATTTGTTCTAATTGTACCTGGAAACAAAATGCCTAAAAACAACACAAACAAACCCTAGACGCGGGTATCATCATATAAGGCCTAAAAATGAAATTGAATAATGCCATTAGGTTAGAAATCAAACAAGGAACACAAATATGTCAATGCTTTTGAGAAAAAGTGCAAGAATTGAAGGTTTCGATTTAGTGTTCAGGGGCGAGTTTGTGAGAACTTACAGCGCTGTATAGGTGGTCTTTGGACGTGGTAATGGTCGCGTTAGCTTCAGTGGACGGCAAGGAAGAAGGCCACGTGCTCCTTTTGGTCTGAAAACGCCTGCAATGTTGTTCTTGATCTCTCACTTTTCCAACAATTTTTCAGTTTTGCTTTGGCCGTTTTAGCAATGTCTAGGTCGTGAATTAGGTTTAGGTTACTTGTATATGTATAAGGCAAGCAGTCTAGGTCAAAATATGGGCTTGTATCTTTGTGTATTGAAGTTTTGAGATTTTGTTGATCACCATTGAAAACCTTTCCAAATTTGAAGCAAATCTAAGATTTTATGCACAAAAAAGGCTTAGCACGAATTGTTTAGCTGGAATATGACATATAAAAGCTATTCAAATCACAAAGATGCTATTCCATTGATTTTTAGATTTTATTTGAATTATTATGGATTTAAAATGAATTAAATCAATAAAAATTAAATAAAATGGAAAAATAAATGTTTGATCCTGAAATTAATCATGGGACACGTGTGTGGCATGACAAGGCTGAATCAAATGGAAGAAAGTGGGCCCTTTTGTCAAAAAATGAAGTTTCAAGGATAATTGACTTTTGCACATTCACAAAAATTTCCCAACTTCTCCAATGCATATCTTGCTCAATTTTGATCATATGAACATGTTCTTGGACATTTTGGAAATGTCTTGAAGTCCTCTAACCAATTACTTTGGTCCCATGTCGTTTGGATGTACCAATCTCAAGTTATGGTCTTTGACTTAAAGTGCATTTTTGTTGACTTTTGAAATGACCTATAATGTAGAAATTGATAACTTTTTATGAGAGCATTTCTTGGACTTGGAATGTGAAGATGAGTTGTAGGAAATGTCATCCCCTTCAAAATGAGCATTGGATGGGATTTTTCTGATGAACCATGAAAAAGTTATGCCTTGGTCAAGTTACAGTTGACTTTTCTACTGTCCAAAAAAATGAACTTTTGCATCTTGATGATTTTTGAGCCATGCTTGAGGAATCATGATCAAGACTTGATCAAATGATGATTGTGTACTCAAAATAAGATGTTGACCAAAAATTCTGACTTTTGACTGTAAAATGACCATTTTACCCCTGCAGTTGACTGTGAAGCAAATAGGGCTTTTGACTGTGCAATTTGACCCTGTGAATCTTGAAACTTGGTATGTAGATGCTTGACAATGTATATAGGCCTACGGGACTTGATTGAACCATTGAAAACCTCAAATTCCTTGAAGGAACCAAAACCCTAATTTTGACTGGCTTAGGAGGCATTTGGACTGTGCAACCCTTGAGTAGTCTTGAACCAGTTAAAGATAAATCTTGAAGAATATGGGAGGGCAAATTTTGGGGTACAACAGTTGCCCCTGTTCAATCTTCTTATACCTGAGGACGTAGATTGGCTTGCGTGCCTTTCGTGATCCAAAGGTGGAAGATGATTGAACACTAGAGTGCCCAGAAATTTGCGCTCGCATAGTGTGGTATCAGCAATGTGAGGTCGGGAATGGGCTTACAGATGCCATTTGGAGAGATGATGGATAGGAGGATGGGCTTAAGGATGCCATCCGGAGGTGTCGATCGCGTAAGAGATTCCTTAGCGAGAACTTGCGTACTTGAGAAAGAAAGATAATTTCCTGGCCTGTTACAGGTGTTGATCTTCAAACTCTTCATGCAGATATGCCCTGGCTAGATACAGGTATCGAATCTACAATCAATTACTCACAGATATGTCCTGGCTGGATACAGTATTGAATCTGGAATTGGTCGTCTACAGATATGCCCTGGCTGGATACAGGTATCGAATCTGGAATTTCAAACTCTTCATGCAGATATGCCCTGGCTAGATACAGGTATCGAATCCATAATCAATCGCTCACAGATATGCCCTGGCTAGATACAGGTATCAAATCCGGAACTTCAAACTCTTCGTGCAGATATGCCCTGGCTAGATACAGGTATCGAATCTACAATCAATCGCTCACAGATATGCCCTGGCTAGATACAGGTATCGAATCTGGAATTAATCGCCCACAGATATGCCCTGGCTAGATACAGGTATCGAATCTGGAACTTCAAACTCTTCATGCAGATATGCCCTGGCTAGATACAGGTATCGAATCTGGAACTTCAAACTCTTCATGCAGATATGCCCTGGCTAGATACAGGTATCGAATCTGGAATTAGTCGCTCACAGATATGCCCTGGCTAGATACAGGTATCGAATCTGGATCTTCAAACTCTTCATGCAGATATGCCCTGGCTAGATACAGGTATCGAATCCACAATCAATCGCTCACAGATATGCCCTGGCTAGATACAGGTATTGAATCTGGAATTAGTCGCTCACAGATATGCTCTGGCTAGATACAGGTATCGAATCTGGATCTTCAAACTCTTCATGCAGATATGCCCTGGCTAGATATAGGTATCGAATCCACAATCAATCGCTCACAGATATGCCCTGGCTAGATACAGGTATTGAATCTGGAACTGCGACAGTTGATAGTAATCATCTTTGGATTGACCTTTTTCCTGAAAAGGCAAAACATCAGTTGTATGCAATGTCATGATGTATGAAATGCATGATGTCATGATGTTCAAAAATAAATGAGATAGTGTCGTATGCACTTTATCATGTATGTCAGCAGGATGTATAAAATGTGAAATGTTTATGAATGTATATTCGTCTGGGAAATGAACCCTTGACGAATGTTGGGAGTTTGTTGAATCCTGGGCTGATGTTTGAAGAGTAGAGCTCTTCGTTTCCGCTGGGGATGATGATTGCAAGAATAAACCGGTTAGGAGAAGATGACTCCGTTGGGGAATAAACTTGTTGAAGAGATTACTCTGAGGGGAAATACTTTGTGGGGAAGAGATGCTTCACTGAGATTTTGATGATAACTCTGCTGGGGATTCCGTTGATAAGTTATGTTGGGGAATTTTGATGAACTCCGTTGGGGGGTAGGAAGAACTTCTCCGAGGACAATCTTTCCGTGGTAATTAGCTGAGGATAACCCAGTTATAGGCTCTGGTGGGGGATAACCTTCTAAATATGGTCGGGGAGAGATACATGTACTCTGTCGGTGGATAAGCTTCCAGAATCTACTGGGGATAAGCTTCCAGAATCTACTGGGGAGATTGATTCAACTCTCCTGGGGAAACTTTTGGACTGTACTGGGGAGTGGCTCCACTGGATGTCTGTATTCCGCCGGGGAACAGTCTTATATTGAGACTGCCGGGGATGCTTGCTTAGGAATATTTGTATACTCCGCTGGGGAATATTGAGATCTTCTGGGGGTACCCAACTTCCTTAAGGCTGACAGTAGACTAACTCTGCTTGGGGAGAGTATCGCTGACTTGCTAGGGATGTTGTGCCTTTTCGGGGCTGATGGGAGACCAACTCTGCTTGGGAGAGTATTGTTGACTTGCTAGGGATGTTGTGCCTTTTCGGGGCTGATGGGAGACCAACTCTGCTTGGGAGAGTATTGTTGATTCTGGTCTTACCCTGCGGGGAGTGGAGGTATCTTGGTTACGTTCTTCAGCCGAACCTACCTTGGTACCTTGGTGGACAGAGCAACTAGATCGCTTGGACACCTCATTATTGCCCCTGTTTCTGATGTCGCCTGTAATTAGTCCTTTGTTTCGTATGCAAATATTTATGAGTTAGCAATTAATGTCAAATGCATATATCAAAAATAAACATTGGACGTTCTTCGCAAGACAAAACAGATAAAGGAAAAACAATTGGCAATTTGTCTGAAAAAGATGAGCTTGTATTGATTTTGATATTTGCCTGTAAATAGGCATTTTTTATACAAGAGGCTGACGTCCTAGTAAGAGAACGCCGCCGAACAACATAGAGTTCATACAATTTTGTGAAAAGGAAAACAAAAAACAGCTATGTGAAAAGTCCCACTAGGTTTCAACTCTGCTATCGCCTTTATGTCTTCAAGCGTCTCATCACTTTGCTGCTTAGTTGAAGATGAAGCTGATTGATTGGTGCCGTCTGAGCCTGATGGTTGATGCCAAATTCTGGATGCAAGGTGATCCAATGAGACATAGTATTACGCTTTAATCCCTAATTTTTGCCTGGACCGCCCTTTCGGGTTTTCAGTCCACCGGGATACCCATTTTTGCCCAAGCCGCCTTTTTAGGTTTTCGACTTGCCGGGTGTATAATTATTTTCATTTCATCCCTTATTTTTGCCCGAACCCTTTTGGTTCGCCGGGAAGCCCTTATTTTTGCCTAGGTATGTCAACCTAGCGGGTCTTTAGTCATGCGTAGTATCTTTTTACTATGTCTGCATTGGCGGGGTGAGGGAGGTCGTCACCGTCCATGGTAGTTAGAATCATAGCTCCTCCTGAGAAGATATGCTTAACTACAAATGGCCCTTCGTACGTAGGGGTCCATTTTCCCCTGGGATCACTTTGAGGAAGAATAATGCGCTTGATTACCAGATCCCCGACTTGATACTCTTGTCGTCTGACTTTCTTGTTAAATGCCTTGATCATTCGTTTTTGGTACGTCTGACCATGACACATAGCAGTGAGTCTCTTTTCGTCAATTAGGTTTAATTGATTAAGCCGAGTCTGGATCTAGTCATCTTCGCTCAAACCTGCATCCTTCATTATCCGGAGAGAGGGTATCTGCACTTCAATGGGTAGGACTGCTTCCATGCCATAGACCAAGGAAAAGGGTGTTGCCCCTGTTGACGTTATTGCTGAGGTACGGTACCCAAGAAGAGCAAACGGTAACATCTCGTGCCAATCTTTGTACGTCACTGTCATCTTCTGCACAATCTTCTTAATATTCTTATTAGCTGCTTCTACAGCCCCATTCATCTTCGGCCGGTAGGGAGAAGAGTTGTGGTGTTGTATCTTGAATTGCTCGCAGAGCTCAGTGATCATCTTATTGTTAAGATTGGTACCGTTGTCCGTAATGATCCTTTCCGGGACGCCGTATCGACAGATCAGGTTATGCCGAATGAACCGTGCCACGACGTTCTTGGTTATGGTAGCATAGGAAGCTGCTTCAACCCACTTCGTGAAGTAATCAATTGCTACCAGGATGAAGCGATGCCCGTTGGATGTCGTCGGTCTGATCTCGCCGATCATATCAATGCTCCACATTGCAAAAGGCCAAGGTGTTGTCAAGACGTTCAGAGGTATTGGAGGAATGTGCACCTTATCAGCATAGACCTAGCATTTGTGACACGTCCGAGAATGTTGGTAATAGTCGGCTTCCATTATGGACCAGAAATATCCTGCCCGAAGGATTTTCTTTGCCATGGTATGTCCACTGGAGTGGGTTCTGAAGGTACCTTCATGCAGTTCTGCCATGATCCTTTCTGCTTCAGTCTTATCCACACAACGCAGTAAGGTCGAATCATAGTTTTGCTTGTAGAGAATGTCATTGTTGAGGAAGAATTTTGCCGCGAACCTTCTCAGAAATTTCTTGTCATTAACAGATGCGCCTTCGGGGTATTCTTGAGCTTCAAGGTACCTCTTCACTTCATGATACCAAGGTTTTTCAGTTACCTCTTCAGCCTCAAGATCGCAGCAATGTGCAGGTTCGTCCAGTTTCCAAATAATGATTCGGGGAGCCTCGTTGTCCCATTTGACTTTGAACATAGAAGACATCGTAGCCAGCGCGTCCTCCAACTGATTCTCCTCTCTTGGGAAGTGTTCAAAAGTTATCTCCTTGAAATGGGGGATCAACGTCAATACGTACTCCTTGTAAGGAATAAGGTTTGGGTGTTTCGTATCCCACTCGCCTTTGATCTGACTGATCACGAGAGCGGAATCTCCGAAGACACTCAGAAACTTGATCCTTAAGTCAATTACAGCTCGGAGACCCATGATGCATGCTTCATACTCTGCCATGTTGTTGGTGCAGTTGAAACATAGTCGGGCGGTCAATGGAGTATGAGTGCCTTTAAGGGATATGATCACAGCGCTGATACCATTACCCAAAGCATTCGAGGCTCCGTCAAAGTGCATAGTCCATCGGGATCCTTCCTCAGGTCCTTCATCCGGTCCAGGTACTTCACAATCAGTCACTACCATGATATTCTCGTCTGGAAATTCAAAGTTCATAGATTGGTAGTCCTCCACTGCCTGATGTGCCAAATGGTCTGCCAACACACTTCCCTTGATTGCTTTCTGAGTCGTGTACTGGATGTCATATTCAGTTAAGATCATTTGCCATCTCGCTATTCTTCCGGACAAGGCAGGCTTTTCGAAGATGTACTTGATTGGATCCATTTTTGAAATCAACAGAGTAGTGTGAGTCAACATATACTGTCTCAGCCGGCGAGCAGCCCATACCAAAGCGTAGCAAGTTTTCTTGAGTAGTGAGTATCGGGTCTCACAGACGGTAAACTTTTTGCTAAGGTAATAAATAGCGTGCTCTTTTCGGCCAGACTCGTCATGCTGCCCCAGCACACACCCCATTGAGCTGTCAAGTACTGTCAAGTATAAGATTAGAGGTCTCCCTTCAACCGGTGGCATAAGAATGGGTGGCTCTTGGAGATACTCTTTGATTCTTTCGAAAGCGGCCTGATATTCATCGTTCCAACGTACTACTTGATCTTTCTTCAGTAGCTTGAAGATTGGTTCACAGGTAGCAGTTAGATATGAGATGAATCAGACAATATAGTTCAGACGTCCTAGAAAGCCTCTGACTTCTTTCTCTGTCTTAGGAACTAGCATCTCTTGTATGGCTTTCACTTTGGCAGGGTCCACTTGAATACCTTTGTCGCTCACGACGAAACCTAGTAGTTTTCCAGATCTCACCCCGAAGGTGCACTTGTTCGGGTTCAACCTCAGCTTGTACAACTTCAGACGGTCAAACAGCTTCTGTAGATGGTCAAGGTGTTCCTCCTCAGTTTGGGACCTTGCAATCATATCGTCGACATATACTTCGATCTCGTGATGGATCATGTCATGAAACAAAGAAACCATGGCACGTTGGTAGGTTGCTCCAGCATTTTTCAACCCAAAAGGCATGACTTTGTAGCAAAAGGTGCCCCACTGAGTAACAAAAGTGGTCTTCTCCATGTCTTCAGGAGCCATCTTGATCTGATTATAACCGGAGAAGCCGTCCATGAAGGAGAATACTTTATGCTGAGCAGTGTTGTCAACCAGAACGTCGATATGAGGCAGAGGGAAATCATCCTTAGGGCTCGCCCTGTTCAAATCCCTGTAATCAACACACATTCGGACCTTACCATCCTTCTTCGGCACTGGAACCACGTTGGCAACCCACTGAGGGTAAGAAGTCACTGCTAGAAACCCGACATCAAATTGTTTCATAACCTCAACTTTGATTTTCTCGGACATCTCTGGACGCATACGGCGGACCTTCTGTTTTACTTGAGGGCATTCTTCCTTGGTAGGCAGGTGATGAACCACAATGTCGGTATCCAACCCAGGCATGTCTTCGTAAGACCAGGCAAAGATTTCCACGTAGTCATGCAACATCTGAATCAACTGTTGTTTCACACTAGCCTCCAGATTGGCACCAATCTTGACTTCCTTTCTGTCTGTCTCAGTACCCAGATTTACCGTTTCCACTGGCTCTTCATGTGGCTGAATGGCCCTCTCTTCCTAGAGTAGCAGTCTTGCAAGCTCACCAGGCACTTCACAATCATCTTCACCTTCGTCTTCGGCTAAGTTGATCGGATTTTCGAGGTCATAATTGGCGGTAGCAGAGTCGTTACCAGTGGGATCCAGAGCGGATTGGAACCTGTATAGGTGAGTGTGTGTAAATATAGCTGTTTTGCAATATATATAATAAAGAAAGAAAAGGAGCGCAAGATTTGAAATGCGAAAACGTCCAATGCTTTTATTAATGATATATGAAAATGACAAATAATAAGCCCTCACAAATGAAGCCACGGTGCCCCGGGTAAGACACCGGGCCATAAAGTGTAGTAATATTGTTTGTTACAAATTCAAAACAAAGGAGTTCATTACTGAGTGACAAAAGTAATAGGTATGAAATATTTCGCCGTCCAGTTGCTTGGTCCACCGTTGGTCATTGGGTAGATCCAGTTGTCGAACTCAGATTCTTCCGCTTCGTCTTCAATAGCATTTACTCCCGGGTTGGTGATGAACACAGGAGGTCTTCCAATCATTGCCTTATGAACAGCCCTCTGTGCTTCTGCAGTGAAACCCAAACCAAACTTGTCAATCTTTGGAGTGAAATCAGGAAGTCGTCCCCAGTTTGCACACTCTCCCTTCTCAACCACAGCCCGGGCATCCTTCAAGGAAGCCATCTTCAAAGGAGAATCATCAATCACGGTCTCTGCTGCTACCAATGTCTGAGGCACCTCTTCAAAGTGTTGAAAGGGGGTCTCAATGAATTCCCCATCCATTTCTATGTACCGGAACGAGTTGAGGTGGCTGACCATATATTCTTCTTCCCCTTGAACTGTTACGATCTTCCCTCTGACCGGGTATTTCAGCTTCTGATGTAGTGTGGAGGTCACAGCTCCAGCCTTGTGGATCCAAGGACGACCCAGCAAACAAGAATAGGATGGTCGGATATCCATCACATAGAAAGTAGAATCAAAAACCTGAGAACCAACCCTGATTGGAATGTCAACTTCACCATGTACCATCCTCTTCGACCCGTCAAAGGCCTGGACAACAATGTTACTAGGCTTGAGCTCTAAACCCTCACAATCCAGCCTGTCTAGAGCTTTCTTGGGCAATACATTCAACGAGAACCAGTGTCGACCAGCACATGGGCTAGAGTTGTGCCCCTGCATTCAATGGAGACATGCAGGGCATCGTTGTGGTTCTTCTCCTTAGCAGTCAGATTGGCGTCAGAGAAACCCAAACCATTATCAGCAGTTAAGTTGGACACACACTCGGTAAATTGATCAGCTGACGTCTCTTGTGGCACGTGGGCCGTCTTCAAGAAGGAAATCAGAGCCTTGGCATGAGCCTCTGAACACAACAACAGTGATAGCATAGAAATCTTTGATGGGGTGTGCCCCAGCTGCTCAACTACATTGAAATCACTCTTCTTGATAATCTTGAGAATCTCTTCCATCTCTTGCTTGGAAGCCTCAACAGTGGTTGTCTTTGGTGCCTCCGGCTGGGCAGGCACATCAGTAGCAATCCCTTTGCCCCGAGCGTCAGATGACTCGGCAGCAGGGGTAGAAATAAGAACTTGGTCAGGCAGAGGAATAGGCACACTAGCAGGTGTGATAACAAGAGGTCTCTGGATAGCTGGTGGCACAATATCTGGTGAGAACAGTCTACCACTACGAGTGACTTTGGCAGGCCCGGTGATGTTACTGATGCCGGTACTAGTATCAAACTCCTGTTTAACTCCAAGCACATAAACATCTGCCCCATAGTGCCAAGGGACAGCTTTGTCAGATGTATAGGGGAGGGGCCCCAGAACAGTGATGATGATAGGAGCAATCTTCTGATTAGACATGATTTTGACAGGCTTCTTTGAGGGAGCCTTAGGAGAGTAAATAGTAACAATAAACACTTCTTCAGTAGGGGTAACAGGAACAGCAATCTTCTCGAACAAGATCTCTTTATTATCCATCAGGCTCTGGATACCTGACTTCAACAAAGGACAACCAGCAGGTGAAACAGAATACAGATGGAAACCTTTACTACATCCCGGAAATAAACCGGCTAGCAACAGGTTCCTTTTGACAGTCAACAACGGAGTAACAATCTCATCCACAGAGGCTACATACCGGTCTTCTTCCACAACATTCACTCCATGCTGGGGCATGGGAGCAGTCACAACATTGGGCCTTTCGGGCGCCTCGAACGATATTTCTTTAGCATCAATAAGGTCCTGAACCTTATTCCTCAGAGCCCAACAATCATCAGTAGTATGCCCCGGGCTGTCAGAGTGATAAGCGCAGCGGGCGTTGGGGTTGTACTTTGGAGATGTTGTGTTTACCACCTTCGGAGCTTCTTTGACAATTACCAGATTGGTCGACAGTAGTTGTGGTAATATCTGCGACAGGGTCATACTGAGCCGAGTGTATTGTCTTTTAGGTCTCTCACCCCTTGGCTGGTTGTACTGCTGAGGAGCAGCAGCAGGCTTTGAAATTACCACCGCGTTGACAACTTGGCGGCGCTCCGGTTTATTTTGTCTTCTGGGACCATACACAGCACTAGATTCTTTCTTGAAGGGCTTCTTTTCAGTACTCGAGGAGGCACTTTTCTGTATCTTCCCAGACTTGATACCAGCTTCTATCCTCTCACCAGTCAAGATCAGATCTGTAAACCCAGCCGAAGAATTCCCAATCAGATGGTTGAAGAACGGACCAGACAGGGTCCCCAAGAACATGTCAACGAGTTCATGGTCAGTCAAAGGCGGCTGCACCCTTCCAGCCAGGTCTCTCCAATTTTGCGCATACTCCTTGAATCCTTCACCCGTCCCTAGCGACATACCCTGGAGTTGGGTACGCGTAGGAGCGAGGTCGGAATTATACTGATATTGCTTATAAAATGCAGTAGCCAAGTCCTCTCAGTTATGAATACTGGTTCCATCCAGCTGATAGAACCATTCGAGTTGAGTCCCTGAAAGACTATCCTGGAAGAAATGGATCCATAGATTCTTGTCTGCAGTGTAAGGTTGGATCTTCCTTACATATGATCTTAGATGCAGCTTAGGGCAGGAAGCCCCGTCGTACTTCGCAAAGGCAGGTGCCTTGAACTTGTGTGGGATCACCACCCCAGAAGATAAACCTAGATCTCCAAAATCCAACTCGGGCACATGTTGAATCTCCATAGCACTTAGGCGGTCCTCTAGCTGTTTGTACTTGTCCTCAGCAGGAGGGTACTGTTCATCATTGTAATATGTCTCGTTGTCGGAGACCACGGGACTAGGAACCCTTCTTTCATGGGGACTGTCCTTCCCTACAGAGGAAGTAGCCAGATCAGCCTCATTCTGCAGTGTATTCCCATATCTGCGTCCGGTGTTAAACAGCGCAGTCCTCTTCTTCTTCTTCTTCAAAAGCAGAGTATTCAATTCCTGTTGTCCCTGGGCTAAGCTCATGACCAGCTCTTGAAACTGGGCGTTCTGGGCCTGGAGGGCCTTGATAGCTTGTTCAGTAGTAGGCTCAGAATTCATGATGATTGCTGAAATAAACAGCGAAGAAGATTAAGCAACCTATAGAAAAGAGTACCTGTTATGCACATGATGCATGATATGCTATTTATGCAATGCATTCAAGGGTTCGAAAGTTCAAATTCGTTGTAGACAAAAAGGAACACACGTTATATTAAGAAATAATCTGTTCAGTACATCAATGCTGCATGGGCGAATAATTACAAAATATTTAATCCCAAAAGATACTGCGCATCCTCTTTGGAGCGATGTAAGTGTTGAGAGTCTTTTCCTCGTGCAGTAGGCGGGTGAGCTCCAAGACCTTCTGCTCACTGGCATGTAGACTGGTTTCAAGAGAATTCCGCTCTTCCTTGAGTTGGATCCATCTCTTTTGCATTTCTTCCCAAGATGTTGGCATGTCAGGATGTTGAATGGTGTAGGGCACCTCTCCTTCCAAAACAGGCTCTTTGATTACGGGAAGAACATGAGGATATGGCATCACAAGCTTCTGGGAACGGGCTCGTACCCACTTGAGATAAGGCTCAAGGGGGATGGAATTCTTGTGCCCCAGTGTCTTACTATCTACCCTGTTAGGCATCCTCCAAGCTCTGATGAATCTCTGGCGAAGTCCTTGCGTATCATTGTCGAAGTCAAAAACTATGTCAGGAATCAACATGTCATGAGGGCCATCCCTCCGAGCATATCCAAACTGTCTCAAAGCCAGACATGGGTTGTAAGTAATGCCTCCTCTAATTCCAAGTAAAGGAACATTAGGAAATTCTCCGCAACGATCAATGATAGTGACATTTTCTCTGGACCGAGAACACCAATGTATATCAGCATGTGTGAGAGTCATTAATCGTTGTGACCATCTCAAACCCCGCTCGTTCTTCAAAACTGATTGTGGAAGGTGCGAAATAAACCACCTTGCCAGGAGAGGAGTGCAACACCTGAGAACACCTCTTTTCCTCATGGTTCGAGTGTAACATGAGTGGAGGATGTCCCCGAGCAACATAGGTATAGGATTCCTGGACATGAAAATCTTGACAGCATTGATATCTATAAGTTGATCCGGATTCGGGAACAACACCAACCCATAGACAAGGAGTGCCACAACTTCTTCAAAGGCCTGCAGGTCAAGAGAATTCCAACATTCTTGGGCCTTCTCAAACAGGAACTTTGCCAAGAATCCTTTGATACCACTTCTGATTTCCCAATGCCCCTTGATGTCAGATGGTTGCAGACGTAGTGCTTTAGAAACCTCTTCATGTTTTGGTTCCCTTTCCGTGCCGTTGTAGGGTAGTTGACTGAGAATGGGAACCTTCAGAAGCTGAGAAAACTCTTCCAAAGTAGGCACTAATTGATAATCCGGGAAAGTAAAACAGTGGTGCGAAGGGTCAAAGAACTGGAAGAGAACTTTTATCATATCTTCTTCAATGTTGGTGTTGACCAAGCTGATGAGTCTACCATGCCTTTCACTGAAGGAAGAGTTCTCGGGAATCCTGGATGTAAGCTCCTTAAGCTGAGGAGGGATCCTTACAAGGTTGACCTGAATTGTCTTTCTGCGGATAGTTTCCATGTCCTACAAAACAAGAACAAAGATGAAGATTCGAACCCTTGAAGTGGTTAGTAAATGCATATGATGTTTTATGATGTTATGATAAAAGCATACCACAAGTATTCACACAAGGCAAACATGATAAGGCACACAAGTCACACCAGACAGCCCTTAGAGTTTAGGCCAGCATGAGGTCTAGGTACTACCCTCTTGAAGTTGGTGGGCTCAAAACCTGTCCTATCAAAAGTAACCGGGTTCTAAGGAGCTCAATATCATTGGGTTGTTTTCTATGTTCATTGTTTTGATTTAGCCACTAAACTGGCGATCAAATTATTCCAAGAAAACAACCCTCAATGAGTGTACTATCGAGTATCTACCAACTTCGGACTGCACCCAAGTCGGTCATCTCACTACCCCTAAAGAGGCCAAGATGGTCAAGTAAGGTTCCTAAGGTCAGTTGATGCTTCATGACACCACGCGGCGGCCCCGTACTCTCCTTGACTTGACTCAAGGGTTACCGGTACTCACCAAAGTGCCACATCAACGTAGCAACTGCTTCAACTGTGTCGGTATACCCCGCACAGTTCCCTCACAGTTTGTTGCTACTTCTAAAAGGTATTCCCCAGATCCGGGTTAGGATCTATGAAACTCCAAGACAGGCCCACAATATTAAAGCAAACAAATCAAGCAATTGAAAACAAGAGTGGTCTAATCCTAAGGTACACCTCACTTATTAAATATCCCCAGCAGAGTCGCCAGTTCTGTGATCGGTGGAAATAGAACTGATTGTTTTTTAAGCTGGTTCGCGAAATGTCGCGGTAAGCAAGAGTCGCCACCGTCTTTTATGTTCTCCAACAAGGAAAGGACAAAAGCACAGCAAAATTCCTTTTCGAGAATGTTTCTCGGTTCGGGAGGTAGATTTATAGAAAGGGAAGGTGTTAGCACTCTTTCTATCTATGGTTATCCACGGGCTCTTAGGTACTTGCTCACTATGTTTTCAAAAATTGTTTGCTTTTCAAGTGTTTGTGGGTTTTGAAAAAGTTTAGTTTGAAAACTTCTAAGTAACTCTTGTATCAGTCCTCAAGAGTGTATGAAGTATTTGTTTGAAAACTTTTTGAAAGTGTAGGTGCGAAAAGATGTTTTTGTTTTTGAAAGAGCAAGTACCCAGGAGAAATCTACCTACTCTAAGGAATTAAGATGTGTAAGAGTCCTTTAGACAGTACTATCCCACTATTGAGAAGTAGGTAGCACCGTCGTTGGAGTTTCGAGTCAATTCGATTATTGGGGACATGTGTGGTCACCAAAGCAATAGTAGGACGCCTTAGCGGTAACCCTAATGTCTTAGATCCTTTTTTATCCGAGGCAACCGTTTCGAGGCAACTGGATCTTTATACAGGAGGGCGACCTCTAAAACACCCTATACTTGATGACCACCTCGAGGCAACCGAGTGAGGCGTACCCTAGGAGTGGCATGTGCATGTGTGTCAGGTTCATGTTAAATTATCTTGTACATGTATCATGGTGATCTACGAGTTGTTTTTAATTTTCATACAAGTCTTGCATGCATAATTAACAGTTAATAGTTTGCGGGAAATAAAGTGCGGAAAATTGAATCTACGCTATTACAAGGCGCGGGTATATACATCGCCAAAAACAAACCCTTTGGAAAAAATAAATTGCGAGAAAATAAAAGAAAGCGGTAAAAGCCCTAATTAACTATTACATTCTCGGAGCAGATACATAAATATAATGAATTAAAATAAATATGCACGCGAAAGATTGAATTGGGACGTCTTTAGGGTTTTCACCCTTTTTGAGAAAATAATTGAATTTGGTCCTTTTTTTGTAATTAATTCAAATTAAACCTAATTTACTAATTAATTAATAATTAAAAGAAAAATATTTTTTAGTTTTTTAAGTTTTAATGAAAATAAAAATAAAAGAAATCAAGTCAAAAGTTAGTAAAACCCTAATTCTAAATTTATTTTATTTATTATGAAAAGAATCAAAATTAAACCTAATTTAAACTAAATTGGTTTGTTAGCATTTTATTTACAAAATAATAACTAATTAAATTTAATCAATAAAAATATTATTATTTTTTCTGTTTTCTAGATTTATTATAGAAAAATAATTATCTAGTTAATAATTAATTAAGAATTAAATTTAAATAAGTAAAATAAAAAATATAAAAGAAAAATAAAGAGGCAAACTCATGGGGGGTTTGGACCAGCTTAGGAGGTGAATTCTGGAATTGTGAAGCCCATTATCATCAAGCCTTTGTTGACTTCTGAGATCGTCCACGCTGGCTTTGACCAGGAGTCTGGTGAGGATCATCTTATGACCACTGGATTGATGCACAAGGCCACTTGGCACACTGATTTGTGAGGTGCATGATAAGACGCTTTGGATTGCCTGCATAGGAATACATGAAGAAAAGAACCAACAAATATTTTGGGGGACCTGGGATTCGAACCCAGGTCCCAATGATCAATACACAAATGCCTTGGCCATCTGAGCTGCATGCTTCATTCGTTATTAAGACAACACGTAATTATTATATTGGTAAACAAAAACATATGCCTGAAAAAAAATATAAACGCGCTATTTTTTAAAAGAACGAATGAGAGGGGGACGCGTCAGTGTCTTCTTCCTTGGTCACTGGTTTTTTACCTGCGGATTTTTATCCGCAGGAAGCTCCGTAGGTTCTTCCTAAAATTGTCCCTAGGCTTCAAAAACTCATTCCAAGACCATGGTTATGATCGTCCATGTCTCCTGAGTTCATCCATGCTCATGATTTGTTCTAATTGTACCTGGAAACAAAATGCCTAAAAACAACACAAACAAACCCTAGACGCGGGTATCATCATATAAGGCCTAAAAACGAAATTGAATAATGCCATTAGGTTAGAAATCAAACAAGGAACACAAATATGCCAATGCTTTTGAGAAAAAGTGCAAGAATTGAAGGTTTCGATTTAGTGTTCAGGGGCGAGTTTGTGAGAACTTACAGCGCTGTATAGGTGGTCTTTGGACGTGGTAATGGTCGCGTTAGCTTCAGTGGACGGCAAGGAAGAAGGCCATGTGCTCCTTTTGGTCTGAAAACGCCTGCAATGTTGTTCTTGATCTCTCACTTTTCCAACAATTTTTCAGTTTTGCTTTGGCCGTTTTAGCAATGTCTAGGTCGTGAATTAGGTTTAGGTTACTTGTATATGTATAAGGCAAGCAGTCTAGGTCAAAATATGGGCTTGTATCTTTGTGTATTGAAGTTTTGAGATTTTGTTGATCACCATTGAAAACCTTTCCAGATTTGACGCAAATCTAAGATTTTATGCACAAAAAAGGCTTAGCACGAATTGGTTAGCTGGCATATGACATATAAAAGATATTTAAATCACAAAGATGCTATTCCATTGATTTTTAGATTTTATTTGAATTATTATGGATTTAAAATGAATTAAATAAATAAAAATTAAATAAAATGGAAAAATAAATGTTTGATCCTGAAATTAATCATGGGACACGTGTGTGGCATGACAAGGCTGAATCAAATGGAAGAAAGTGGGCCCTTTTGTCAAAAAATGAAGTTTCAAGGATAATTGACTTTTGCACATTCACAAAAATTTCCCAACTTCTCCAATGCATATCTTGCTCAATTTTGATCATATGAACATGTTCTTGGACATTTTGGAAAATGTCTTGAAGTCCTCTAACCAATGCCTTTGGTCCCATGTCGTTTGGATTTACCAATCTCAAGTTATGGTCTTTGACTTAAAGTGCATTTTTGTTGACTTTTGAAATTGACCTATAATGTAGAAATTGATAACTTTTTGTGAGAGCATTTCTTGGACTTGGAATGTGAAGATGAGTTGTAGGAAATATCACCCCCTTCAAAATGAGCATTGGATGGGATTTTTCTGATGAACCATGAAAAAGTTATGCCTTGGTCAAGTTACAGTTGACTTTTCTGCTGTCCAAAAATAGAAACTTTTGCATCTTGATGATTTTTGAGCCATGCTTGAGGAATCATGATCAAGACTTAATCAAATGATGATTGTGTACTCAAAATAAGATGTTGACCAAAAATTCTGACTTTTGACTGTAAAATGACCATTTTACCCCTGCAGTTGACTGTGAAGCAAATAGGGCTTTTGACTGTGCAATTTGACCCTGTGAATCTTGAAACTTGGTATGTAGATGATTGACAATGTATATAGGCCTATGGGACTTGATTGAACCATTGAAAACCTCAAATTCCTTGAAGGAACCAAAACCCTAATTTTGACTGGCTTGGGAGGCATTTGGACTGTGCAACCCTTGAGTAGTCTTGAACCAGTTGAAGATGATTCTTAACAAATCTTGAAGAATATGGGAGGGCAAATTTTGGGGTACAACACCCGCCGACTTCACGAGGAGGAAACTCTCAACACTTACATCGCGCCAAAGAGGATGCGCAATGTCTTTTTACATTAAGAATTTTGTAATATTTCGCCCATGGGGCACTTGTGTACTAACAAATTTCTTCTTAATATGACGTGTGTTCTTTTTTGTTTGCAACAAATTTGAATTTCTGAACCCTTGAATGCATTACATGAATAACATACCATTAATCATATGCATAAACAGGTCTTTGCGCCAGGTTTCCTTATCTTTCTGCTGTTTATTTCAGCAAGATGGATTTGGAGCAGACGGTAAAGGATCTGCAGGCACAAAATTCACAGTTCCAACAACTCCTCATGACCTTGGCAAAGGGTCAAGAGGACCTCAAAGTTTTGTTGGAGAAGAATAAAGAGAAAAAGAAAAAGAGACCTGGGGTGGCCACTTTTGGAAGAAGGTTTGAGAGCAATGCTAGGAAGGTTCTTGAATTCCCCTCAATGTCTGACAAAGGGGTCGGTAAAGGGAAAGGGGCTGCTGTACCTTCTAAATCTGAGGTTGAAGAGGAGGAAGAGGAAGAAGACGAAGACTACTCCGAATAACAGTATCCACCAGCGGATGATAAATATAAGAACCTTGAAGATAGACTGGCAGCTATGGAGTTGCAGAGGGTGCCCGGATTGGATTTTGAAGAACTAGGGCTGGTAGATGGGATTGTTATCCCTCCCAAGTTCAAGGTGCCGACATTTGTCAAGTATGACGGTCTGTCATGCCCAAAGATGCACCTGAGGTCGTATGTCAGAAAAATCAAACCCCACTCATCCGATAAAGACCTCTGGGTACACTTTTTCCAAGACAGCTTGTCTGGCACGCAGTTAGACTGGTTTTATCAACTAGAAAGATCAGAGGTTCACAATTGGGAAGACTTGGCAGCTGCTTTTTATCGTCAGTATCAATACAATGCTGACTTTGCGCCCACTCGTACTCAGTTACAAAGTATGGGGATGGCTTCCAATGAAGGGTTTAAAGAGTACGCCCAGAAGTGGTGTGATCTGGCTGGAAGGGTGCAGCCATCGCTATCAGATAGGGAGTTAGTTGACATGTTTCTGGGGACCCTGTCTGGCCCCTTCTTCAATCATCTGATCGGAAGTTCTTCCGCGGGATTTACTGAACTGATTTTGACCGGCGAAAGGGTTGAGGCAGGTATTAAGAGTGGAAAGATTCAAATGGATGCTTTTGCATCCACGGCTGTTAAGAAACCCTTCCCAGCCAAGAAGGAAGCATCTGCTGTGTATTCTCAGAAGGTACAGGGAAGAACTGAGCGTCGGCTGACTGTAGGGGCTATGATGATTCAAAACTCGTCAAATGATCAACCTCGTAACAATCAGTCGAGACCTAATCAACAACGGGTGGAAAGGCCACAACGGCAGTTCACCCACATCAACATGACGCCTGCTCAGGTACTTCCTCATTTGTTGAAGTTGAATCTGACCAGTTTGAAGGAAGCGCCAAAGAACCCTAACACCTCCTCTCCATACTACCACTCCAATGCCAAGTGTGCTTACCATTCCGACAGTGTTGGGCACGATACCATAATTGTTGGGCGCTTAAGAACAAAATCCAGGATCTGATTGATGCTAAGGAAGTAGAATTTAATGCTCCTGAGAAGCCAAATGTTATATCTGCTCCAATGCCCAAGCACGGCCACAATATTCATGCTGTTATGGAGGACACTCATGTTACTGATGTTGTTGACCTGCTGACGCCGTTACTTGTGATTAAGGAAAATTTGCTGAGAGCCGGGATCTTTCCTGGTTGTGATAAAAACTGTTATTTTTGTTTGAACATACGAGGTGATTGCCCAATGTTGAAGTCAGATGTCCAACGCCTGATGGATACCCAAGAGATACTTTTCCAGAAAACCCCTGTTGATACCTTCAATCCTGTTACCCCTGATACTTTTGCTACTTCAACCAACGATATTGCAATTATAACCATTTCCGACAATCCTCCCAAGGCTTGCAAAAGGCCTGTCAGGATTACACCCAACTCTGAATGTGTACCTTTAAAGATCACCATGTCGGGACCTGTCCCGTACCAATCAAGCAAAACGATACCATGGAACTATGGGGGAGAAATCTTCTACCATGGTGTCAAACAAATTGAGACAGTCTAAGAGATTTCTGAAGAAGAAAACCCTGATGTAGGGAACATCGCGGGTACAAGCAAGATAACCCGCAGTGGCCGGATCTTTTCTCCGGAGATTGCTCCCCCTCGAGCAGTTTTCGGACCCTTGAAAGCTTCTGCACCTGTTGGACCATCTGTGCGAGGCCCAGTGATTGAAGAACTGGATACTCCTGAAGTAAGACCATCTGCTGATACTACCGACAAGGGTAAGGGGATACTGGAAGTGCCTGTCAGGATGAAGGCCCATGTTGTGGTTATCCCCGAAACCACTCAGAAAGAAATGGATGAAATCTTGAAAATAATCAGAAAAAGTGACTACGACGTTGTGGAACAGTTAGGGCAGACCCCTTCTAAAATTTCAATGTTGGCTCTTCTGCTCTGTTCTGAGGCCCACGCTAAGGCCCTAATCAAATTCTTGAAGGCGGCACATGTTCCCCAAGAGACTTCGGCTGACCAGTTTCAGGAATGTGTGGCCAGTCTTACTGCTGATAATGGCCTTGGCTTTTCCGATGCTGACTTAACTCCCAAAGGAAGGAAACACAATGATGCGTTACATGTTTCAGTTGAATGCCGGGGAACCACTCTCGCCCATGTCTTATTTGATACTGGTTCTTCTTTGAATGTGCTGCCGAAGAAAGCCTTAGACCGTTTGGACTGCGAAGGGCTGACTCTCAAACCTAGTAACATCGTTGTTAGGGCTTTTGATGGTTCCAAAAGAATGGTTCATGGAGAGGTTGATATTCCTATCAAAGTAGGAACAAAAGTTTTCAACTCCACCTTCTACGAGATGGACATTCGTCCGTCATATTCGTGTTTGCTAGGGAGACCGTGGATCCATTATGTCGGGGAAGTTACCTCCTCTTTGCACCAAATGCTGAAATATCCTGTTAAGGGTAAAATTATAACAGTGCACGGCGAGGAAGAATACATGATAAGTCATCTCAATTCCTTCTGTTATGTGGAGTTGGATGGCGAGTTCATCGAAACGCCTTTCCAGCATTTCGAGGAAGTGTCCCCTGAGGTAGCAGTTGCGAAGACAATGGTTGAGGTGCCTATCATTCCCAAGCATGTATCTAGGATGGAATCCCTCAAGGACGCAGAGGCTGTAATTAAAGAAGGGAAGAGTACAGTATGGGGACAATTTCCTGACTTTCCCCATAAGACAGACAAGTTTGGGTTAGGGTTTACTGCTGCAGGACAAAAGGCTATGCGTCGCTCCAAGGTCGGAGGACCACCCGTCAAGATCTCACACCATGGAATCAATGTTGTAGAAGATGAAGATGAAGAGAGCCACTTTAAAGATTGGATCTTTCCGACCGTCGAAGGGAGTTTGAGCAACTGGGAAGCAAAGGATTTTGTTCCCATCACCTTTATCAACCAGTAATTTTATCTTTGAACAATTTCCCATTTTTACGGTCTATAATAACTAAAACAATTCGCACACTATTTTCACCTCATGCCTTGCCCGGGGCGTGTAGGTCCATTTGTAAGGGCTTGATTTTCTTCATAATCATATGCCATGTTTTAATGAATCATTGGACGTTCTTCATCTATAAAATTGTTGTGTTCATTTTCTTTCCTTTTGCATTTTGTTTGTTTAAGGATTGTTATCCCTTACACACACCCACACTCACAAATGCAGGTACCCATCCACTCCGGATTCCATGGGTGACTATTCTGCTTTAGCCTTGGATAACTCTGAAGATTTGGTCAATCATGTTGAGTACGAAGTTGACGAAGATTGTGAAGTGCCGGGAGAGTTAGCCAGACTTCTACAACAAGAAGAGAGGGCCATTCTGCCTCATGAAGAGTTGCTATAAACCATAAACTTGGGGACAGAGGAAGACAGGAAGGAAGTGAAAGTGGGTGCCAACCTGGAACCAAATGTCAAGGAGCGCTTAGTGCAATTGTTGAATGATTATGTTGAAATCTTCGCCTGGTCTTATGAAGACATGCCAGGGTTATACACAGATATCGTGGTTCACCGCCTCCCTACAAGAGAGGATTGTCCACCGATCAAGCAAAAGGTTCGTCGGATGAGGCCTGACATGTCTGAGAAGATTAAGGCTGAAGTAATGAAGCAATTCAACGTTGGCTTTCTGGCTGTTACCTCCTATCCACAATGGGTTGCTAACATCGTGCCCGTGCCTAAAAAGGACGGCAAAGTCAGAATATGTGTGGACTATCAGGATTTAAATAGGGCTAGCCCTAAAGACGATTTTCCACTGCCGCATATCGACATTTTGGTTGACAACACAGCTCAACACAAAGTTTTTTCCTTCATGGACGGATTCTCGGGATATAACCAGATCAAAATGGCCCCCGAGGACATGGAGAAAACTACTTTTGTCACGCAATGGGGTACCTTCTGCTACAAAGTGATGCCATTCGGACTGAAGAATGCAGGGGAAACCTATCAACGCACCATGGTCGCTTAGTTTCATGATATGATACATCATGAGATTGAAGTTTACGTAGACGACATGATAGCTCGATCACAGACAGAAGAAGAACACCTTGGTCATTTGCAAAAGTTGTTTGCCAGGTTGAAGGAGTATAAGCTCAGATTGAACCCAAGTAAGTGCACTTTAGGAGTTAGGTCTGGTAAACTTTTGGGATTTATTGTTAGCAACAAAGGCATTGAGGTTGATCCAGCTAAAGTGAAGGCTATACAAGAAATTCCTGCCCCCCGTACTGAAAAGGAGGTTAGAGGATTCTTGGGACGCTTGAACTATATCGCCAAGTTCATCTCTCACCTGACCTCTACCTGTGAGCCAATTTTCAAATTGTTAAAGAAAGATCAGGTAGTTGAATGGAACAATGATTGTCAAGTTGCTTTTGATAAGATCAAGGAGTATTTACTAGAACCTCTTATTCTGATGCCACCCGTCGAAGGAAGGCCGTTAATCATGTATCTAACTGTATTGGATAACTCAATGGGGTGTGTGTTAGGCCAACATGACGAGTCTGGATGAAAAGAGCGTGCCATTTATTACCTTAGCAAAAAGTTTACCGACTTTGAGACTCGATACTCACTGCTCGAGAAAACTTGCTGCGCTTTGGTATGGGTTGCTCGCCGGCTAAGGCAGTATATGTTGACTCACACCACTTTGCTGATTTCCAAAATGGATCCGATCAAGTATATCTTCGAGAAGCCTTCTTTATCTGGAAGAATCGCTAGATGGCAAATGATCCTGACTGAGTATGATATCCAGTATACTACCCAAAAAGCTATAAAGGGGAGTGTACTAGCCGACCATCTAGCTCATCAAGTCGTCGAAGATTACCAATCTATGAGATTCGACTTCCCTGGCGAGGACATCATGACTTTGGACAACATCGAAGGTAACGGACCGTATGACGGACCTGAACAAGGATCCCGATGGACCATGTACTTTAATGGTGATTCAAATGCACTTGGCAACGGCATCGGTGCGGTACTCATTTCTCCGGAAGGTTACCATACACCCTTCACTGCCCGACTTTGTTTCAGTTGTACCAACAACATGGCCGAATATGAAGCTTGCATCTTTGGTCTCAAGGATGCTATAGACTTAGGAATCAAATATTTGGTCGTATTTGGGGACTCGGCTTTGGTTATCAGTCAAGTCAAAGGAGAGTGGGACACTAAACATCCTAATCTTATCCCATACAAAGAACATGTCTTGACGCTGTTGCCTCATTTCGAGCAGATTACTTTCGAGCACTTCCCGCGAGAAGAAAATCAGCTAGCAGATGCTCTGGCTACAATTTCTTCCATGATTAAACTCAACTGGGATAACGAGGCTCCCCAAATTACCATCGAGCGAATGGACGAACCAGCGCACTGTCATGAGATTAATACCGAAGAAGTAGTGGAACAACCCTGGTTTCATGAAATTAAAAGGTATCTCCAGACTAGAGAATATCCTGAAGGAGCTTCCGTCAATGACAAAAAGTTCTTAAGGAGATTTGCTGCCAAGTTCTTCCTAAGCAATGGCATCCTTTATAAGCGCAGCCATGACTGTGTTCTACTTCGTTGTATGGACAAAGCAGAAGCAGAGTTGATCATGACTGAGATACACAGTGGCACATTTGGCACCCACTTGAGCGGACATACGATGGCTAAAAAGATTCCAAGGGCAGGCTACTACTGGTCTACCATGGAAGCTGATTGTCACCAACATTCCCGTACTTTCCATAAATGCCAAGTCTATGCCGACAAGGTACATATTCCTCCTGTTCCTCTCAACCTTCTGACAGCTCCTTGGCCATTCGCAATGTGGGGCATTGACATGATTGGAGAGATCAAGCCCACGGCATCCAATGGACATCGCTTCATATTGGTCGCTATTGACTATTTTACCAAGTGGGTCGAAGCAGCTTCCTTTGCCTCAGTTACAAAGAATGTGGTTGCCCGTTTTATCAAGCAGAATCTCATATGTCGGTATGGTATCCCCGACAGGATCATCACGAACAACGGTACGAATTTGAAAAACACTATGATCACCGCTCTAGGCGAACAGTTCAATATTTATCATCACAATTCATCTCCCTATCAGCCGAAGATGAACGGTGTTGTTGAAGCCGCGAACAAAAATATCAAGAAGATCATTCAAAAGATGACAGTCACCTACAAGGACTGGCATGAGATGTTACCGTTTGCTCTGCATGGATATCGTACCATGGCACGTACTTCAACAGGGGCAACCCCATTTTCTTTGGTGTATGGTATGGAAGTTGTGTTACCTATGGAGGTTCAGATTCCTTCCTTAAGGATTATGAAGGACGCTGGTCTGAGTGAAGACGACTGGATTCAGACCCGGCTTGACCAACTCAATTTGATCAACGAGAAGCGACTTACCGCTATTTGTCATGGTCAGACGTATCAAAAACTGATGATCAAGGCTTTCAACAAGAAAGTTAGACGTCAAGTATATCAAGTCGGAGATCTTGTAATCAAACGGATCATCTTGCCGCAAAGTGATCCCAGGGGCAAATGGACTCCTACCTACGAAGGACCATTTGTGATCAAGAGCATCTTCTCTGGTGGGGCCATGATTCTGACCATCATGGATGGCGACGACTTGCTGCACCCTGCGAACATAGACATAGTCAAAAGATATTACGCATAAAACGACCCAACAAGTTGAAAACCCGAAAGGGCGACTTGGGCAAAAATGGGCATCCCGGTGAATCGAAAACCCGAAAGGGCGACTTGGGCAAAAATGGGCATCCCGGTGAATCGAAAACCCGAAAGGGCGGTTCAGGAAAAAAATTAGGGATAAAACAAAAAAATATGTACACCCGGCAAGTTGAAAACCCGAAAGGGCGACTTTGGCAAAAAAGGGTTTCCCGGTGGATCAAAAACCTGAAAGGGCGGTCCAGGCAAAAGTTAGGGAATTGAAGCATATGACTATGTCTCGTCGGAACACTTTAAGAACAATCTTTGCACCAACAAGCTCCAAGCTTCTGATCAACCCAGTCATCGGAGGACAAAGAAGCGAATGGACAAGATATTCAGAGTTTTGAAGGCTATGGCAGAATGGGAATCCCATGGAATTGTTACACATAGCCATCTTTCTTTTGTATAAAAATTTTCAATTTTTACGACAACATTCTCTTACTAGGATGTTTGTCTCCTTTGTATAAAAATACTCACAAAAGTTAATACAAAAATACTTCAAAGTGCAGAAATTTGCTTGCCTTTCTTTTCTTTTTACACTTATGTTTTATTTGAAAACGTCTAATGTTTTGTTAAATAAGCATATGCATTTGAATATAATTACTGCTTACAAATAAAACGAAATTGAAAAAGGATAATTACTGATAGGTTGAAGGAGTAGGAAGAAATCTTTATGCCATTCCAGAAGAAATCCCCTACGATACATCATTCAGATCCTCAACAAGGCTAAATTTGGAGTATATTTCCCCAGCGAAGTTAAGCTTCAAGATTCGCAACGGAGCCAGTGCAGTCTAAAACTTGATTCCCCAGCTGAGTTAAGCTTCAAAATTCCCATCAGAGTTAAAGCTTCAAGATCCCTAGTGGAGCCCGAAAACCCTTAAAACCCAATCCTCAGTGGAGCCAGAATAGTCTAAAAATTCTCCCCACAGAGTTATTTCCCAGCAGATTGAAGATTCTCAGTCTCATTTCTCCAGCAGAAGTCTCCCAGGTTTTAACTCCCCAGTAGAGATTTTCAGAGTTTTCCTTATTCCCCAAGCAGTCAGCAGTCAGCAAGGATTTCTCATCTTCAGTAATCATAGATTTTTTTGGAATCCCCAGCTTTGGTCAAGGATTTACTTTCCCCGACAGCAATCAAAGATTTCATTATTTCCAGTCATCAAGGATTTATTTTCCTCAGCAAGACAGCTACTCAGCTTACATGCACATCCTTTACCTTCATATATCATAAACATTGATGAAAACACAATTCATTGCATCATACATATCATGCAACATAACTTTGTGTTTTAGATAACATTTTACCCTTTTCGGGATAAGATTAAAAGTCTATCATCAACAATTATTCAGATACAGTATGGATACACCCCAGACACGGCGGTCATCCTATTACTCATTCAGAACTTCAAGTCAAAATACAGTATGAATACACCCCAGACGCGGCGGTCATTCTGCTACTCATTCATACTTCAGCAATCAGATACATACTAGATACGCTTCAGACACGGCGGCTATTCTATCTCTCATTCAGATTCAACTATCAACTACAAGTTCAGATACGCTCCAAACACGGATGCCGTTCTGGCCTTTACACCAGCAGTTTGATCCCTCCAGTGCAGTCGCCACGGAAGTCATTATGTCACTTATTCAGATCCCAGTTACAGTACGGATACACTCTAGACACGGAAGTCATTCTACTACTCATACAGATCTCAACTTCAAATACAGTCCGGATACGCTCCAGACACAGTTTCCATTCTGTCACTCATTCAGAGTTTATCCCCAGCACACAGTTGCTCCGAACACAGATGTTTCTCTGTTACCCAGATACAATACAGATACACTCCAGACACGGCAGTCATTCTGATATTCATTCAACGTTCAAATACAGTTACAACTCAGATACGCACCAGGCACGGACGCCATCCTTTTGCTCATACAGACTCAATCTCCAGATACAGTTCAAATGCATTCCAAACACGAATACCATTTCGATGCTCATTCTTCTGACCTACAACATTGCAATTCAACAAAGATTCTTGGATGGCATCTTTAAGCCCATCTCCAGCAAGATTCTACCATCTCCAAATGGCATCTTTAAGCCCATTCCCGCATCTATGTTTTGACGAGTGCAAATTTACGGGCACTTTAGTGTCCAATCCTCTTTTACCTTCGAGTCGCGAAAGGAAAACTTGCCAATCTAACTCTTCAGGTTCAAGAATATTGAACAGGGGAAACTGTTGTACCCCAAAATTTTCCCTCTCATTCCATCAACATTTTCTCAATCACAAGACTCTTGGAACTCAAGATCAAGCTAGGGTTTGCCCTACTCAAGACACCTTCTTGCACTGTTGACCTAAATTAGGGTTTGAGTTTGCACAGGGATGTTTTGACCTACAATTCCCAAAGTGACTTTCATACTTCATATTGGACTCACAAGTTTGTCCATTCCAAGTTTCAAGCCTTGATTCAAATTTTTGCCCAGTCAATTAGACAGTTGACCTAGAAATCAGTTGTATTGGGGAAAAAGTCAATTGTGGCCAATTGAATGTCAAACCTCATGAAATTTGACCCACATCAACATTATGAACTCATATGAACCATTTGATCAAGTTTGGATCACAATTCCACAAGAAATTTGATCAGATCACCAAAAGGGCAAAATGGTCATTTTTAGGGTTTTGACTGCACAAAGGCAATTTTTGACTGTTTGACCTAGACAATGGCAAATCAAGCTCACACATGGACTCAATGACTCAATGACATTGTCTTGACCCATTCAACAAGTTCAAAAGATCTCAAATGCATAGGATTGACAGATGAATTTTTCAGTCAACTGATCAAAATTTGACTGTACACTAAAAGTCAAACTTTGACTTTTTGGTCAAAATCAAGTGCCAAGAGTCATTTTTCACCAAGACATGTCAAATTATGAAACTTTTTCATCAAGAAACCCAAAAATGCAAATTAGGGTTTAAAATGGAAAAATTTCATAACTTAGAAATTTTCTAAGTTATGAAATTTTCTTATTTTTTCCTAACTTTGTCCCATTTTTTCACCAAGATGAAAATGGATTCAAATAAAACTTGCAACATGAAAGTTGTAGTACATCACAAAGTCTACAACTTTTATTCACAAAGTTTTCTCAAAAGAGGCTTGTATCTCAAGTTATGATTTTTGGAACAAGGGTACCTAAAACTTTTAACTTAGAGAAATTTTGCCCTAATTCAGGCAGGATTTTGACCCATCTTCTTGGACATTTTTCACATAGTTCCACTTGGAATTTCAAGTTACATTTCAAGGATGGATTATAGTACATGTTACAAGCTTTCCAAATTGTCCAAGAACTCTTCAAACACCCTTGTGGTTAGAGAGAATCGAATGCTTGAAGTTAGCAAAAATTCACTTTGATCCATGGCCAATACATGTTCATACCAAATTGCAAATCTGATCTAGCTAGCTTGGTTCACAATTACAGGCCTCAAAACCAGTTTGTACTCCATAATTTAATGCATATCCATCGAGTTAAGGTATTGTCTTGGTCATTAGGGCATTATACACTAGATTAAGCCTTAAATGGAAAAAGTAACAATGCCATTTTTGCTTAAACTTCACTTTATGTCAAAACAAGATCCTTGAGGCATGGGGCCATATCTCTGAGGCAAGATCAAATCTACCAATTCCAGTAACCAAGAGCAAAATGTGCAGCATGATATAGGACTTGTACAGGCCTGCATTGAACAGATAGACACTCTTGCTTCAAAGAGAAGAAAAGTTGCAAATCACAAGCCATCTCTCACATCTGTAAAAACCAACTTACACAAACATTGCAAACAAGTTGGAGACCTCCTAACAAGCCAGAAACACGAACCCTTTGGCTCTCAAAACTCCTAGTGCACAAATTCCCCATTTTCTCGCAAAACAGAGTCAGTTCTGCAAACTTCAAGCCATAATCAAATCCCATCGTGCATTTTGTCCAAAGATACTTCAAACACCTTCCAACCAACATACCTAAGCTATCCAGATCATCCATTGCTAGCTGTAACACCCTTAACACACATTTCCATTTTTGTTTCAAAGCTTTGAAGGTTGAGTTCTGTAGCACGATTCAGGCTACTTCAAAACAAGCCAGGCATTGGGAAAGCTTCATTGGACATCAGGCAAGCTCAAAAGAACCTCACACACTCTTGGAAGTTGCTGCATTGGCCAGCTCGAAGTCAACTGAAACAGGTATTTCATGAACTTCTATCTCTCTATTTAGGAATAGTTAGGCTTAGGTTTGTGAATGAAATATGTTGTACTCATAGCCCTGAAGCCATACATATGCTTAGTTTTCATTTACATTAATCATGCTAGGAGAATTTCACCCATGAACTTTCTGAAAAAAACTAGGTTAGAAATTAGGGCCAGAGAAATTATCTCTGGTCTTTGAGAGTTAGTTCAAGTTTTTTATATGGTTGGATTCGTTGTTTGATGCTCTACAAATTTCATGTTATGAGTTTTGTCAAAAAATCAAAGAATCAGGAGATAGCATTTGTGTATAGAAGCGCGCATATTTTTGTTCAAAGGAAGAAGATGAAGTTTGGTTTGGGCTGGGCCTGTACATGCTTGCTTTTGGCACCCCCCCCCCCCCCCCCCCCCGCTCTTTTCTTTTTACACCCCCCTGGCCCATTTCTTGTACATTTGTCATTTTTGTATTTTCGTCTCATTTCTGATTTTGATATTTTATTTTCTAACATAAAAAATACTTAAAATTTATTTTTATATTTTTTTTCATATTTATTTGATATTTATTTTCATTATTACTAGTATAAATATGTAAATAATTTATTTTCCTTTTATTAAAACTCAAAGAATAATGTAAAAAAATATGTTTATTGTTTATTTATTATTTTTATACACACTTAAAAACATTTTCTTGAATATACACATTTTTTGTAAATAATTAATTTTTATTTTTATATATTTAATATGTTTAATATATATATATATATATACTTTATTTTATTAAGTAATTAGGTCAAAAATACAAAAATAATACACTTTCATTTTTATTAATATTTTACACTAAAAATATCATTTTTACAATATACTTTTATTTTTTGTATAAATTAATATATTATTGTATATAATTGATAAATAATACTATTTATTTAAAAAATTAGGGTTTTTTGCCCTAAATAACAAAATAATTAAAATTGACCTTTTTTATTATTATTTACATTTCATATTAAAAAATACTTTTTACATACATAAAAACTTTTTGCATAATACATTTTATTTAACATTTATTTATTGTATTTTATTCAATTGTACATTTAAATATTGCCTATACATTCGATTTGGTTGTAATTAGAATTTAATTTCTTGTCAAATACCCCCAATTCAAATTTGTACCCCCCTCCCTATATCATGTTGTAATAGTGTAGAATTTAAATTCTCGCACCTTTTTATGCTTTCAATTATACCATGGTTAGACCTAAGGTTTGTATGCAAAAATAAAATCAACAACTAGCTTGACCTAATCCAAGATAAACATGCATGAAAAACAAACACAATGCACACTTGCACCCCTAGGGTTTCAATCCACTTGTTGCCTTCAAAAATGGGCCATGGTTGCATGTCAAGTACTTTGGCAAAACAAAACAAAAGATCATAGTCCCTCGATGACGCTATCTGAGTTGCCTAAACAAAATGATCAAGTCCCTCAAGAAAATTGCCAAAAATACTTGACACTATTGCTATCATGGTCTATACGATGACCCGCGCCCGTCCCGTTTAAAATCCTAACACAAGGTTGTTCACCAAATACAATGGTTAAACAACACTGTTAAAAGGGTTAAAAACATAAGAAAAATCTTTGAGTAAAATAGGGTAGATAGCTCTTAGTTACTTGATCAAGCTTGCAAAAACATCATTGCTATTTTTCAAAACACACTTCACAACACAATTTCAAAACCCTACTTTCAAACATTGAAAACTTTTCAAAAGACAAAAACACCTTTGTATACATTCAAACAAGAATCATTACAAAGGTCGCCACAACGATGGCCTCTTTTCAAAACATCTTTCCAAATCACACACAAAGCACCATTTCAAACCATTGAAAAGCACCATTTCAAACAATTGAAAAGCAAAGCAAGTGATCTAAGCAAGTAACTAAGAGCCCATGGATAACCATGGATAGAAAGGGTGCTAATACCTTCCCTTTCTATAATCTACTCCGTGAACCCAAGAAAACATCTCAAAGGTCTTTCATGTGCTTTTTGACCTTTCCTTATGATAAAATAAAAAGTTGGTGGCGACTCTTGCTAAACCAAAACATTTGCGAACACAAACGCAAAATCCCAAGTCAGTTCTCCCACCGTATCACAGCAGGCTTCTCGAATATGTATTTTATTGGATCCATCTTGGATATCAATAAGGTAGTATGGCTCAACATATATTGTCTTAGCCGGCGAGCAGCCCATGCCAGAGCGCAACAACTTTTCTCGAGCAGTGAATATCTTGTTTCACAGTCGGTTAACTTTTTGCTCAGTTAGTAAATAGCATGCTCTTTTCGGCCAGACTCGTCATGCTGCCCCAGCACACACCCCATTGAATTTTCCAAAACAGTTAGATACATGATCAATGGTCTTCCCTCGACTGGAGGCATCAAAACAGGAGGCTCTTGAAGGTACTCTTTGATCTTGTCGAAGTAAGCTTGGCATTCATCATTCCATTTGACTACTTGATCTTTCTTCAGTAATTTGAAGATTGGTTCACAAGTAGCTGTTAAGTGAGAAACGAATCTGGAAATGTAGTTTAGCCGTCCTAAGAATCCTCTGACTTCCTTCTCAGCGTGAGGAGCGGGCATTTATTGTATTGCTTTCACCTTGGCAGGGTCTACTTCGATACCTTTACCGCTGATGACGAATCCTAGGAGTTTACCAGACCTTATCCCAAATGTACATTTATTCGGGTTCAGCCTTAGCTTGTATTTTTTAACCTCTCAAACCATTTCTGTAAATGGTCAAGATGTTCCTCTTCAGTTTCAGATTTGGCTATCATGTCGTCCACATAGACCTCTATTTCGTGATGTATCATGTCGTAAAGTAGAGCTACCATGGCACGCTGATAGGTTGCCCCAGCGTTCTTCAACCCGAATGGCATAACCTTGTAACAGAATGTTCCCCACTGCATGACGAAGGTCGTTTTCTCCATGTCCTCAGGTGCCATTTTGATCTGGTTGTAGCCTAAGAAACCATCCATGAATGAGAACACTTTATGTTGTGCGGTATTGTCAACCAGAATATCGATGTGGGGAAGTGGGAAATCATCCTTAGGGCTTTCCCTATTCAAATCTCGATAATCCACATACATGCGTACTTTACCATCCTTTTTAGGCACTAGAACAACATTGGCGACCCATTGTGGATAGGAGGTGACGGCTAAGAATCCGATGTTGAATTGTTTCATGACTTCAGCCTTAATATTCTCTGACATGTATGGCCGCATGCGACGGACTTTTTGTTTTACCGGAGGGCAGTCTTCTTTTGTCGGTAGACGATGGACCATGATATCAGCATCAAGTCCTGGCATGTCTTTGTACGAATAGGCAAAGACCTCAACATAGTTATGTAGCAACTGAATTAAGAGCTTCTTGACACTAGATTCCATATTGGCTCCTACCTTGACTTCTTTCTTTTCCTCTTTGTTACCCAAGTTAATTGTGTCCACTGGTTCTTCATGGGGCTGTATGGTCCTTTCTTCCTGTTGTAGTAACCTAGAAAGTTCCCCTGGCACTTCACAATCTTCCTCACCTTCATCTTCGGCTTGGTAGATTAGATTTTCAAAGTCATAAAAGGCCATAGCAGAATTGTTACCCATGGGATCCTGAGTGGATGTATATCTGCATTTTAAATGTGAGCGTGTGTGTAAGAGTATATCTATCTTTGAAAGAAAAATGTAGAAAAAGAAATACAAAGAGCGTAAAGTTTGTATGCAAAAACGTTCATGATTCATTGATGACATATGAAAATGAGGTAACAACCCTTACAAATGGACCGTTGTGCCTCGGGTAAGACACAAGGTTTTAAAAGTCTGAATTGTTTAATCATTACAGGTCTGACAAAAATTTAAAGACAATTACTGTTGGTTAAAATTAATCGGTACAAAATATTTAGCTTCCCAGTTGCTGAGTCCTCCGTTTACAGTTGGGAAAATCTATTCCTCCAGATCGTATATGTCCTCATCATCCTCCACTGCGTTGACTCTATGGTTGCTAATCTTCAAAGGTGGTCCCCCGACACGAGCACGACGTACAGCTTTCTGGGCTCCTGAAGTGAAACCCAAACCAAATTTGTCAGATTTATAAGGGATATCCGGGAGTTGGCCCTAAATAGTACACCCACCTTCTTTGATTACTGCCTTGGCATCTTTCAGAGAAGATATCTTTAGCGGAGGTCTTGTAATCTTCGGGACTTGGGAAAAAGTCTTTGTAGCTGCCACTGTTTGTGGGACTTCCTCGAAGTGTTGAAACGGAGTTTCAATGAATTCACCATCCAATTCCACGTATCTGAAGGATTTCAAGTGACTGACCATATATTCCTCTTCTCCATGGACAGTAATGATTTTCCCCTTGGTTGGGTATTTCAGCATCTGATGTAATGTAGAGGTGACGGCACCAGCAATGTGAATCTATGGTCGGCCCAATAAACAGGAATAGGAAAGGCGAATGTCCATCACCTAAAAAGTCGAATCAAAGGTTTGAGTTCCAAATTTTATGGGGATGTCCACCTCCCCATGCACCATTCTCTTTGAACCGTCGAAGGCCCTTACCACTATGTTGATGGGTTTTAAGGTCAAACCTTCACAATCGAGTCTATCAAGAGCCTTCTTAGGAAGCACATTCAAAGAAGAACCGGTATCAACCAGGACATGGGCCAAAGTTGTGCCCATGCATTCGACAGAGACATGCAATGCCTCGTTATGTTTCCTCCCTCTAGGTGTCAAGTCAGCATTGGAAAAGCCAAAATCGTTGTCAGCGGTCAAACTAGCCACACGGTCTTGGAACTGATCAGCAGAGGTTTCTTGTGGCACATGGGCGGTTTTAAGAAATTTTACCAAGGCCTTCGCATGAGTCTCAGAGCACAACAATAAAGCCAGCATGGAAATATTTGATGAAGTCTGCCCTATCTGTTCGACTATGTTGTAGTCGCTTCTCTTTATAATTTTCAGAATTTCTTCCATCTCCTTTTGGGAGGCCTCTAGGATAGATACTGATTGCGCCTTCATTCGGACAGGCTCAACCAGGATGCCTTTGCCACGAGTCTTGGTCGACTCGGTGGTAGGGGTATCAGTAGAGATAACCATAGGAATTTTAGTAGTAGTGTCAACAGGAACAGAAGCAGGGATGATCACAGGACCGGTAACAGTTTTCGGAGGAGTAATCTCTAGGGAGAATATTCTTCCACTTTGGGTTATCTTGTTGGTTCCCGCAATGTTGTCGATGTCGGGGTCAGCCTTCTCAAAAATTGAGTCTTCATCAGCCAGCCAATCCTGTTTGACGTTGTGATAATAGATGTCGCCCCCATAGTTCCATGAGATAGTTTTATCTGAGGAGTACATGATCAGCCCTGGCATAGTAATTATCAGTGGAGTCGCTTTAGGAACTGATGTAATCCTAACGGGACTTTTGGTGGAGACCCTGGAAGGATTGGCGGAAATGGTTACTATTGAAACATTATTGTAAGAAATGGTTGGAACGGGAGTCTTTTCAAACAAAATCTATTTTTCATCCATTAGGCATTGGACACCTGCTTTCAATAAATGACATCCAGTTGGTAGGGATAAACAGAGGTGGCAGCCTTCGCCACAGCCCGGAAATAAACTGGCTTTCAACAGGTTCCTCTTGACATTCAGGAGAGGAGTAATAAGTTCATCAACAGCAGTAACAAACATATCATCTTCAACAGCATTAACATCACGACCATGCTTGGGAATAGGATCGGTGATAACATTTGGGATTTCAGGAGCATCAAATTCAATTTCTTTGGTTTCGAGAAGGTCTTGCACCTTGTTTTTCAAAGTTCAACAGTTGTTGGTATCATGGCCTGGACTTTCTGAATGGTAAGCACAACGAGCATTAGGGTGGTAATGAGGAGAGGATGTGTTGGGATTCTTTAGGGATTCCTTCAAAGTTACTAGATTAGATCTCAATAAATGTGGAAGGACTTGAGATAGTGTCATATTTATTCAGGTAAATTGTCTTACTGGTCTTTCTGTTCTCGACTGGTTGCTCCTTTGTTGAGTAGGTGCAGGCTTTGGGATCATGACAGACCCCACCATTGGACAGTGTTCAGTTATATCTTGATTTCTTTGAGGATACACAACACCAACTTATTTCTTCCCAATAAATGGTTTTCTCACGGCACTGGAGAATGTGTCTTTTTGAATCTTCCCACTCTTAATCCCAGCTTCCACTCTTTCTCCAGTCAAGATCAATTCAGTGAAGCCTGCTGAGGAGCTTCCAATTAGATGATTGAAGAAAGGACCGGACAGGGTACCCAAAAACATGTCTACTAGCTCTCTTTCACACAGGGGAGGCTGGACTCTTCCTGCTAAGTCCCTCCATTTCTGAGCGTAGTCTTTGAAACCTTTGCTTGAAACCATAGCCATACTCTGGAGTTGAGTACGGGTGGGAGCAAGGTCTGCGTTGTATTGATATTGTTTATAAAAAGCCGCGGCAAGGTCCTCCCAATTATGGATATTGGCCCTCTCCAGTTGATAGAACCAATCAAGCTGAGTCCCGGATAGACTATCCTGAAAGAAGTGGACCCACAAATCTCTTTCAACAGTGTGAGGCTGTATCTTCCTTACATATGAACGGAGATGCATCTTGGGACACGAAACCCCGTCGTACTTAGAAAACACTGGAGCCTTGAACTTTGGTGGAATAACAATCCCAGACACCAAACTCAGCTCTTCAAAGTCCATCCCAGGCACTTTTTGAATCTCTATTGCACTTAGACGCTCTTCCAAATGTTTGTATTTATCGTCGACCGGAGGATACTGTTCTTCAGAGTAATCCTCTTCTTCTTCCTCTTCAGATTCTGGATGGGCAGTCACTTCCTTGCCTTTCCCTTCTTGATTATATTTTTCACCAGATGATATTGTGAAGTCAAGGGTCCATCTGGCTGGCCCTGGGAACCTTCTTCCTAGATTCAGAACACCGGTTGCTTTCTTTTCTTTCTTCTTCTTTTCTTCAATCAGCAAAGTTTTCAAATCCTCTTTTCCTTTGGCTAGAGTCAAGAACATCTGTTGAAACTGAGCATTCTGCGCCTGAAGGTCTTTTACTATCTTCTCGAGATCCATCTTTATGAAATAAATAGTAGAAATATGAGGAGACTTGTTGTAAGAAAATTGCTTATGTTATGATGAATGGAGATGCATATGCAATGATTTCAAGGAAATTATAGATTTAAATTTGCTTTAGACCAAAAGGGAACACACGTTATATTAATAAATCAAAGTTTGATTACATCATACCTCTTTGGGCTTACAGAGAAATAAAACTCTAAGATAAAAAAGTTGTACACATCCTCTTTGGTGCGATGTAGGCGTTAAGACTCCGCTCCTCGTGAAGTTTCTTGGTGAGTTCCAAAACCTTCTTCTCGCTGGCGTAGAATTGGGCCTCGAAAGTGTATCGCTCCCCCTTAAGTTGTATCCAATCCCTTTGCAAGTCTTCAAGAGAGGTGGGCATGTCAGGATGCAGGATAGTGTATGGAACATCTCCTTCTACAACATGCTCTATGATAACTGGGAGAATAGAGGGGTAAGGCATCATAAGACTTTGAGCACGAGCTCGTACCCATTTGGGGTAAGGCTCAAGAGGGATGGAATTATTATTCCCCAATGTCTTTCTATCTACATTGTTTAACATCCTCCAAGCTCGGATAAACCTCTGGCGATGACCTTGATCGTCATTCTCATAGTTAAATACCAAACCTTGAATAAGCATCTCATGTGGGCCATATCTTCGGGCGTAACCAAATTGTCTTAAGGCTAAGAAGAGGTTGTAGGTGATACCTCCTCTAATGCCAAGTAAGGGGACATTAGGGAATTCTCCATAACGATCGACGATAGTAACATTCTCTATAGATCGGGAACACCAATGAATGTCTGAATGTTTGAGCGTCATCAACCTATGTGACCACCTTGAACCTTACTCATTCTTCAATACAGATTGGGGAAGATGCAAAATAAACCATATTTCCAAAAGAGGAGTACAACACATAAGGATACCTCTTTTCCTCATAGTGCAGGTGTGAAAAGAATGAAGGATGTCTCCTAGCAAGGTAGGAACCAGGTTATGAGATATGAAGATTTTGATAGTGTTTACATCTATGAGTTGGTCAGGATCTGGAAACAAAACCATCCCATAGATGAGGAGAGCCACAATTTCCTCAAAATCTTGCAAGTCTAAGGAGTTCCAGCAGTTTTAGGCTTTCTCAAACAAGAACTTGGCTAAGAAACCCTTGACACCACTCATTCTTTCCCAATTAGTTGTGATATCAAATGGTTGCAAGTGTAAGGCTTGAGCAATCTCTTCTAGATTTAGATCTCTTTCCATACCGTTGAAAGGTAGTTGATTGAGAATGGGAATCCTCAAGAGTTGGGAGAATTCTTCCAAAGTTGGCACAAGTTGATAATCTGGAAATGTGAAGCAATGGTGTAGAGGATCAAAGAACTGGAAGATCACTTTTACCATGTCTTCATCAGTGTTGGAGGTAACTAAGTTTAGGAGGCGACCATGTCTTTCGGTAAATGGAGAGTTTTCGGTAACCCTTGATGCTAGCTCTTTAAGTTGAGGAGGGATCCTTACAAAATTGACTTGAATGGTTTTCCTGCGAATAGAATCAATGTCCTACAAAACAGAGCAAAGATAAATCCCAAAATCCTTGAAATGGTTAGTGAGTATGAGTATGATGTTTATGATGTTATGTACAAGTAAATATATACAAACATATAAAACAAGTCCTTAGGTTTAGGCTTGCATGGAGTCTCATAGGTAAGTACCCTCTTGAAGTTTAGTTGGCTCAAACTTGTCCTAGTAATAGTAACCGGGTTCTAAGGAGCTCAATATCACTGGTTTGTTTTCTCGGGCAATGTTTCAGCGTAAGCCTCTTTAATGGCGACCAAAATATCCCAAAAAACCAAACCTCAATGAGTGTAGTATCGAGTATGTATCAACTTCGGACTGCACCAAAGCCGGTCATCTCACTACGTCCTAATGGCCAAGTTGGTCAAGTAAAGGTTCTAGAAGTTAGTTAGTGCTTCATGACATCACTCAGCGGCCCCGTATTCTCCTTTACTACTCAAGGGCTACCGATACCCACAAATATGTCACACTAACATAGCTATTCCTTAGACCATGTCGGTATACCCCGTATAGTTTCCACAATGTATTGCTACTTACCTATAAGGTATCCCAAATCCGGGTAGAGGATTCAAACCCAAACAAAGAACCAAAATGTAAAGAATATAAGTCAAACAATGAAAGCAAATAAATGTGATCTAACCCTAAGGTAACCCCACTTTTAAATTTTCCCCAGTAGAGTCGCCAGTTCTGTGATACGGTGGGAGAACTGACTTGGTTGTTTTGCGTTTAATCGCAAATGTTGCGGTTAGCAAGAGTCGCCATCGATTTTTCTTTTATACAAAAGGAAAGGATGAAAAGAACAGGAAAGACCTTTGAGATGTTTTCTTGAGTTCGGGGGTAGATTATGAAAAGGGAAAGTATTAGCACCCTTTTCATCCATGGTTTTCCATGGGCTCTTAGTTACTTTCTAGATCACTTGCTTTTTGTTTGAAAATGTGTTTTGTGTGGTTTTTGAAATTATTTTGTAAAGATGCCATCGTTTAGGGAAACTTTACAATGATTCTCGTTCGTAAGAATGTATACAAAGTGTTTGATCTTTTGAAAATGTTTTCAAGTTTGAAAGATGTTTTTGAAAGTGTTGGTATTTGTTTTGAAAATAGCAAGGATGTTTTGGTTTCAAAATTGAGCAAGAAACTAGGAGCATTCTACCTACTCAAAAGTCTTTCATGTTCATTTCCTCTTTCCTTTGATATTGTTATCTTACCATTGATTTGGTAAGTAACCCTATCTTTGGATGTAAAAGGGACGGGCGTGGATCATCGTATAACCATGATTAGCAATATTGTGATATATCTTAGCATTTTCTTTAGGGGCTAAGATCATTTTGAAAGCCAACATGGATAGCGTCATCGAGGGACTATGATCTTGTATTTTGTTTGTTTTTGCTAAGATACCTCACATGCATAATATGGCCATTTTTTTAAGGCAACCAAGTGGATTTACCCTAAGGGTGTTTGTGTGCAAGTGTATTGGTTTACATGCTTGATTTGTCTTTGATTAGGGTTTTCTATTTGTTGGTTTTAATTTTTCCATACAAAACCCTAATTACTAGCATTTGTATATAAAGCAATAAATTGCGGAAATTAAAATTACTATGCTATTACATCATTTAGGGGAGGGGGTGTACAAATTACAAATGGGGAATTGCAAGAAATTAAATCTAAATAATTATTACAACCATATTGAATATTGAATAAGTGTACAAAATTGAATAAGTAAAAATGCAAGAATGTAAATGTAAAAAGAAAAATGATTTTTGTTTGGTTTTCATGAAAAGGGTTTTTTGACCTAATTAAATAAAATGAAATAATTAACTAAAAAATAAGAAAATTAAGATTAAGTTAGTAAAAGTTTTTTAGGGTTTTTGTGAATTTAATTAGTAAATAAAATTAATTAAATAAAAGATCCTAAGTTCTAAATTGATTAAATTTACAAGAAAATAATATTATAGTCAAACCCTAGTCCAAATATTTATTGAAAAGAAATTAATTTATTAAATGAAAAATGTTTTTGTGTTCTTTTAGTTTTATGAAAAATAAACTAGATAAAAATAAATAATATAAATATAAATATTTTTTTGGATTTTTTATTAATGAAAATAATAATAATAATAATAATAATAATAATAATAATAATAATAATAATAATAATAATAATAATAATAATGTTAATAATAATAATAATAAAAGATAAAAAAAAAAGTAAAATAAAATAAAATAGAAAAATAAAGTCAGGGACGTTGATAAGTGAAACAGGGATTATTGTTAAGAAAAAAAAGTCAGGCCCATAGGATGGAGGCCCAAGCGCTTCCTGAAACCAAAAAATGTCAAAAATTGTGAAAAAAATGCAAAAGACAGTGCATTGAGGTTCGAACCCATGACCACTACCAATAACGTGTGTTGCCTTACCACTAGGGTGGCTGTACATCCGTTAGCTTATGTGAAAGAACAAATACATAATGTAAAACATCTCCATGACCTGTACTTCGTCTTCAACCTTCATCCAGCCAGACCCTCTATATCACATTCATTTCTCAACAAAAATGGAAAATGTAAACATGAAAATTGTGCTATTTTTTCTCATGAATCTAACCATGTAAACAACTAAAGCTAGAGATCAAAGATTAATGAGAATTTCTCTGGCCCTAATTTGAACCCTAATTTTTTCATAAACTTCAAACTTAAAATTCTCTAAGCTCAAGCCATGTAAATGAAAACTAAGGATATCTACAGTTTCAGTGCAATGAGGTCTACATTTTATCTTCACAAATACAAGCCTTACAAATCCTAAGTAATGAGATACAAGTTCAAGAAAAATACCTCAAAACTGGAAATTGTGAAATGCAAATGAGCTTGATTCAAGGTGCTGCAATGATCAGGTTAACTTCCTCAAGTTCCCAGGAAGCTAATGCAATGGTTTACTTGAGCAATGGAGGCTGAAATGGCTTGGAGAAGTCAATGTGCAGACTCTGTTTTTTGGTTATGGAGGTTATGGTAAATGGTGTTACAGTTCTGGAATGAGGATGGGGATGAATAGTATTTGATGTAAGGAAGCTTTAGGAACCAAAAGGCCAAGAAACGCACGAGGGAAATATGAGTTTGGTGTTCAAGGTCAGAAACTGTGCAACAATGGAGTTTTGGGGCAATTTCTGATTTGAGAGAGTTTTGGTGTGTTTCAGGGTGCTTCAGCTCGTGTTCTAGCTCACAAATAGTGCATCTATTTATAAGCAACAAGTTTGGAAGCTTGTTGTTGATCAGAATTCAAAATCACAAGTTAAGCATAACATGTGATTTTTGAGAAATCCAAGTTTCAAAGCTTTGTGTACTGGATAAGATATAATGGTTATGCTTTAAACACACTTTCTTCTGACTTTGTAGATGGTGTGTGATCAGAGGTAACAAGTTATAGGCTCAAGAATTGACTTTGTACATAAAGCTTGCTTTTCCAAAATGGAAGTGTTCACTTTGTGCCATTAATGGAAATGTGAATTGGATAAAGCTTAAACCACTTGGATTAAAGCTCAAAAGTTTGTGTAATCCATTAATGATGGATAGATACACAAGTTAGAAGGCCTGCAAAGCAAGATTATGCAGCCTAACATTGAAATTGCATTTTTGTTCATCATGAAAATGACATATAATTTTAGTTTGAAACCTTAACTTCCTCTATTTGATTCTCCTTGCTAAAGAACGATCTCAAGGATTTTTTGGACATTTTAGAAAGCTTGTAATGTGCTATACAACCTCTCTTTGAATCACTTTTGAAAATTCCCCTTGGAACTATGTGAAAAATTTCCATGAAGTTAGGTCAAAATCCTGCATAAACTAGGAGAAGTTATAGGAGAAGTTGTTTAAAGAAATGTTGTAGATATCATGGAGATCTACAACTTTCATGTTGAAAATTTCTTTTGAATCATCTTGCATCATGGTGAAAAATTGGCTCAAAGTTGTGAAAAAATATGAAGTTTTCAACACTTAGAAAAATTTCTAAGTTTGAAAACTTTGACTTTTCAAAATGAAATCTTGACTTTTTGATTTCTTTATAAACAAGTTTCACATTTTGACATGTTTTGATGAATTGTGATCATTGACACTTGATTTTGACCAAAAAGTCAAAGTTTGACTTTTCAGTGTACAGTTGACTTTTGATCAGTTGACTGAAAATCAACTATCAATCCAATTGATCTTGAGAAATGTTTTGAGTCATGCCATTAGGTAAAAATGATTCATTTGAAGTCTTGAGATCATTCCTTAAACCAATTAACCATTTGCTAGGTCAAAAATCAGAAATTACCCTTTCTCAGTCAAGACCTTAATTTTGACCATTTTGCCCTTTTGATGATCTGATCAAATTTCTTGAGGAATTGTGGTTAAAACTTGATCAAATGATACATATGAGTTTATAATATTTATATGGGTAAAAAATTATAAAGTTTGACTGTAAATTGGTCACAGTTGACTTTTTCCCCAATACAGTTGATCTTTAGGTCAACTAGTCAATTGATTGAGCAAAAATGTGATACAAGGCTTGAAACTTGACATGAGTAATCTTGGGAGTACATAATGATCCATGAAATTCATATGAGGCATTAAAGTATCAATTATCCTTGTGCAATCTCAAACCCTAGTTTCAGTCATCAGTGTTTAAGGAGGTGTCTTGAGCTGATTAAATCTTGTGCAGTCTTGAACCAAAGAAGATCTTGTGAGAAAAGATTTGATAAATGAGAGGGAAAATTTTGGGGTACAACACAACCACTATCAAGATACCAAAGATTGCATGTGGCCTTCAAGCACACCTCATCATCTTTATTATCCAAATGGTGTGAGGCCATCAATGCTAGATTTGCACTTTCATCACTATCGGAATCGGACAAAGAACTTATTTCATTATCCTCCCATGTAACATAGGCCTTTTTGTTCTTAAATTCATTTTTTCCTTTGTAGCCACATTTCTTGGAGAGTTTTGGACAATCCTGCTTGATATGACCTTGCTTACCGCATTCATAACATGTGACTTCTTGTGCTGATGTGGAAGCTTCCCATTTCTTAAATTGTTTCTTTCTTTTTGCATGAGAAAGGTATTTTCCATTTCTACCAAAGAACTCACCAAGCCTTTTAACAAGAAGCGTGAAATTTTCATCTTCTTTCGGATGGTCTTCCTTTTCAACTTCCTTGGAATCAATCTTTAAGGCAATATTCTTGGATTTCTTCTCTTGATTTTCATGCTTTTCAAGTCTTCCGAGTTCCGTTTCATATTCTTGAATTTTTCTAAACAACGTTGCGGAATTCATTGAAGAAAGACTTTTCTTTTCTGAAATTGTCGTTACCTTTGGTTGCCATTCCCTAGTTAAGGATCTAAGTACTTTCAGATTTAATTCATCATTCGTCAAAGTCTTACCAAGAGCACTTAGATGATTTGTCAAGTGCACGAATCTCTTTTGCAAGTCAAGGATGGTTTCTCCGGGATGCATTCGAAATAAGTCATATTCTTGACTCAAAGTATTTAGTCTTGATCTTTTAACTTCAATAGTTCCTTCATGAGTTTGTACCATGGTATCCCATATTTCTTTTGTTGTTTTGCATGCCGAGACACGGAAGAATTCATCCATGCTAAGTGCACCTTGAAGAAGATTGATTGCTTTTTATCATAAAGGACCTTTTTCTTATCATCTTCATCCCATGCAGTTTTAGCCTTTGATGAGCCAGCACCATGGATCACGGTTATAGGAATAAATGGACCATTATCGAAGGCATCCATATTTCTTCTCCTTGTACTTCTAGATGTGCCTTCATGCGTATTTTCCAGAAGTCAAAATATTCACCACAAAATAGAGGAGGCTTGTTGTTACTACCACCATCTCTGAAAACAGGATTTTGATTTGCGGAAGCCATTCTGGATATTTTAGGAACAGGTTACCTATAACCTGCTCTGATTCCAATTGTAAGTACGAATTGCGCCTAAGAAGGGGGTGAATTAGGTACTTTAAAAATTTCTGGTTTTAGTGATGATGGATATTATTTTTCTGGTTTATGGTGAGTTTATGAAAGAGTAAAGTGCGAAAAAATAAAGAACACAAAGATGTATCATGGTTCACCTTACAGTCTGAGAGTACTCCAGTCCCCTTTCAACATGAAAGAGATTTCCTTATTGTTAGATCTCTAGACAAGACACCCTAGTCCTTCTATACAAGACTCTAACCAATAAAACCACCAAGAACAATCCTCTTGGATTTTCACTATGTCAACAATGAGAACAATCCTCTCAAGGTGACCTTACTTGTATCCAACAATCCTGGAAAAACAAGATTACAAAACCACTTGAACTTATTTTCAACAATCCTTAAAAATAATAAAGTGTATAGCAATATTTGATTGATAGAGTTTATAGTGCAATAATCACTTTGAGTGATTTTATCAATGACTTGATCTTCACTTCCAATAACAATAATATACAATGACTCAAGATTATAGAATGCTCAAAGTTTTTTGTTTAACAATATATGAAAATGTGCAGAAAAACTTTGTGTATGAAAGTGAAGAAAAAGCTTGAGTTTTAATATTTAAAATTTAGAAACTATTGATTGGAAGAGGTACAAAATGATTTTGAAAATTCAGTATTTATATGTTCATAGAACCTCTTTGAAACAACATAAATTTCTGCAAATGAATCATGAAAAATTGCCAAGATTCAATGAAAAGTTTCCATGAAATGGTGTTATGAAAAGGTATGTTCAAAGCTGCTGATTTTCAAAAACTTTCAGCATGCAATCAATTGCATCCTTGTGTAAATCAATTGCACAGGTTTTAACAGCTAAAAAATTCAAATATTTTTAGTGAGCAATCGATTGCACATGTGTGTAAATCGATTGCACTTTAAAACAGTAGCAAAATTTGATAGAGAGCAATCAATTGCACAAACATGCAAATCGATTGCACTTAGAAACAGTAGCTAACACTTTGAAAACGTGAAGAATGCAATCGATTGCACCAACATGCAAATCTATTGCACATAAGTGAAAATTGATTTTTTTTGCTTAGAAAACTTGATAAAAAGTTTGGACAAGATAAAACACTTATTTTGATCATTGAGCCTTTAAGACTTAAGTTCAAAGTAAGTATTGTCATTATACCTTGTGAAATTTGCTAAGAACTTGAGACAAAGTCTTTTATCCAATGATGCTTTTAGCTTGATCAAAAGCTTTGCCTTCTTGCCAATATAGTTTTTCTACATCAAAATAAAGTGCATTGAGAATCATTTGAGAAGCTCGATATTACAGAGGCATTAGGATCGGAGGTTCTTGTAAATACTCCTTGATTTTGACAAAAATTGTTTGACATTCATCATTCCATCTGACTACTTGATCTTTCTTCAACAGTTTGAAGATTGGCTCACAAGTAGTAGTTAAGTGGGAGATAAATCGGGCAATATAGTTGAGTTGACCTAAGAAGCCCCTGACTTCCTTCTCAATACAGGGAGCTGGCATCTCTTCTATGGCTTTGACTTTTGCAGGATTGACATCAATACCTTTTCTACTAACGATGAAGCCTAGGAGTTTCCCAGACCTCACCCCAAAGGTGCATTTGTTGGGATTCAGCCTCAGCTTGTATTTTTCCGCCTTTCATTTAGCTTGTGCAAATGATCAAGGTGTTCTTCCTCAGTTTGTGATCTTGCAATCATGTCATCAACATAGACTTTTATCTTACAATGAATCATATCATGAAATAGAGCCACCGTAGCTCGATGATAGGTTGCGCCCGCATTTTTCCAACAAATAAGCCTTGACCTTATAACAGAAGGTGCCCCACTGTGTGATAAAAGTGGTTGTCTTCATGTCCTCAGGCGCCATTTTGATCTGGTTGTACCCAGAGAAGCCATCCATGAAGGAGAATACTTTATGTTGAGAAGTGTTGTCAACCAAGACATCGATATGTGGTAGAGGAAAGTCATCTTTGGGGTTGCCCTATTTAAAGCCCTATAATCCACACATATATGGACCTTTACATCTTTCTTCGACACTAGGACCATATTTGCAACCCATTGGGGATATGACGTCACTACCAGGAAACCTACATTGAACTGTTTCATTACCTTAGCCTTTATTTCCTCAGACATATCCGGCCGCATGCGATAAACCTTTTGCTTGATTGGAGGATAACCTTCTTCCATTGGTAGACGATTAACTATGATATCGGTATCAAGCTTCGGCATATCTTCATATGACCAAGTGAATACTTCAACATAGTCATGTAACATCTGGACCAAACTTCCCTTGATACCATCTTCCAAGTTGGTGTCGATCTTGACTTCTTTCTTGTTTGCTTCAGTACCTAAGTTGATCACTTCAACTAGTTCTTCATGCAGTTGAATGGCCTTTTCCTCTTGTATCAGGAGTCTGGCGAGTTCCCCAGGTATTTCACAATCTTCTTCACCTTCGTCTTCGGCTTGATAGATTGGATTTTCAAAGTCATAGGTGGCAATAGAAAAATCGTTATCAATGAGATCCGCAATGGATGTGGATCTGCAAATGTGTGTGTGTGTGTGTGTGTGTGTGTGTGTGTGTGTGTGTGTGTGTGTGTGTGCATGTAAGGCCACATGGCTATATAAAATGCAATAAAGTAAAGAAAGGAAAAGAGCACAAAATTTGAATGCAAAATAGTCTAATGTTTTTCATTAAAATGAGAATATGGCATATGAAGATGACAAACCCTTAACAAATGGACCATTGTGCCCCGAGCAAGGCACATGGCTTAAAGTCATTGTTTTAATGGAAATTACAGACAAATTTCTCAAAGTAATAAAAACAGGAAATGGTAGTTACTCTTGGATAAAGGAGATTTGGATGAAGCCCTTGGTCTTCCAGTTGTTGAGTCCTCCACCGAAAGTCGGGTAGATCCAGTCTTCAAAGTCACAATCAGCATCAGAGTCTTCAAGAGCATTAAACTCATGGTTACTAATGCGAAGAGGTGGTTTCCCTGTACGAGCACATCAAACCTCCTTTTGAGCATTGGAAGTGAAGCCCAACCCAAATTTGTCTGACTTGAAAGGGATATCAGGAAGTTGTCCCCAAATGGTGCAGCCTCTGTCTTCAACAACAACACGAGCATCTTTGAGAAAGGCCATCCTCGGCGTATCTTTAGCATCTTTGGGAGTGTCAGGAGTGGCCTTGGCAACAGAAACCACGGGAGAGACTACTTCAAAGGCTTGACAAGGAGTTTCAATGAACTTGTCATCCATTTCAACATACTTGAATGAATTCAGATGACTGATCATAAACTTTTCTTCTCTGCATACAGTGACAATTTTCCCCTTGACCGGATACTTCAGCTTTTGATGTAGTGTGGAAGTCACCGCACCTTCCCCATGTATCCATGGGCGCCCAAGCAGGAAAGAATAAGATGGACAGATATCCATCACATAGAATGTTGAGTTAAAGACTTGAGACCCAACTTTGATAGAGAGATCAACCTCTCCATGAATCATTCTCTTTGATCTGTCAAAAGCTCTCACCATAATGTCACTGGGTTTCATCACCAAACCTTTACAATCCAACCTATCTAGAGCACCTTTAGGCAAGACATTCAGAGAGGACCCAGTATCCACCAACACATGGTCTAAAGTGGTTCCTTTACACTCGATGGATACATGCAGAGCTTTATTGTGACTTTTCTTGACTAGGGTCAAATCTGCATTCGAAAATCCCAAACCATTGTCAGCAGTTAAAATGGATACACAGTTTTCAAATTGGTCGGCAGTAGTTTCTTGAGGGACATGTATATTTTCAAGGAATTTTAACAGGGCTTGGGCATGTTCCTCGGAGCATAGCAACAAAGTTAACATGGAAATCTTTGAGGGTGTTTGCCCCAACTATTCCACTATCTTGTAATCACTTTTTCAGATAATTTTTAGAATCTCCTCCATCTCTTGGATAGATGGGTCTTTAACTGCAATGTCTTTTGTGGGTGCCTCCGTCCGGGCAGGCTCATTCATTTTTCTTTCCTCGAGTATCAGCAACAGGTTTAACAGCATTAATCAATGAATCTTGTTTGATACCATGGTAATACACTTCCGCCCCATAATTCCAGGGCACAACCTTATTGGAAGAGTAGGGGACTGGCTCCGGTGTGGTGATAATTAATGGAGCTATTTTTGGTTCAGCGGGAATCCTAATAGAACCTTTGGAGGTGGTCCTAATAGGAGTGTTTGAGATAGTAATAATGGATGCGTCTTCAAACTCTTGAGATACACTTTGGGTCAATATTTTCACAGATGGACTTTTCTCAAATAGAATTTCATGGCTATTCATTAGGTGTTTTACACCTTTCTTCAACCATTCACAACCATTAATTTGTACAGCACAATGGTAACAGTCTTCAAAGCAGCCTGGGAATACACCGGCTTTCAACAAATTCTTTTAAACATTCTTCAAAGGAGTGGTTAAATCATTGATGAAGGAAACAAAAGAGGCATCTTCAATTGCATTGACACCCTTACCATAACTAGGAATGGGTGCGGTGATTACATTAGGAGTCGATGGAGGGTCAAATTCAATAGTCTTGTTATCAGTCAGGTCTTGAATTTTGTTCTTTAATGCCCAATAGTCATTGGTATCATGCCCGGTACTATTTGAATGGAAAGCACATTTTGCATTGGGATTATATTTTGGAGAAGTTGTGTTAGGGTTAGAAAGGGGATATCATAGTGTTACCAAATCCGCTTTCAATAGGTGTTGCAGAGCTTGAGATAGGTGCATATTGATTCTAGTAAATTGTCTTATCTGGGCATCCGGCCTTTGTTGACACGGTTGTTGAGTTGGAGTTGGATTGGAAAACAATACTGCCCCCACTAAATGATGGCGGTCATTCTTAGCACGACTTCTTGATCCATACACGACATTAGTCTCTTTTTACTAATAAATGGTTTTTTCACAGCATTAGATGTGGATTCCATGGGTATCTTTCCACTTTTAATTCTGCTTTCAACCCTCGCACCAGTTAAGATCAATTAAGTAAATTTGGATGGTAAACTCCCAATCAGCAAGTTGAAAAATGGACCATTCAATGTTCCCATAAACATGTCTACCGATTCTCTGTCAGTTAGAGGTGGTTGCACCATGCCAGCCAGGTCTTTCCACTTTTGGGCGTACTCCTTGAAGCCCTCATTTGAACCCATAGTCATGTCTTGCAATTGCACTCAGGTCGGTGCTAAATCAGCATTATATTGGTATTGACGGTAAAAGGCAGCAGCCAGATCCTCCCACGTATGTATGTTTGTCCCCTCCAATTGGTAAAACCACTCCAACTGTGTTCCAGATAGACTCTCTTGAAAAAAGTGCACCTATAGTTTCCTATCAGCGGTATGCGGTTGGATCTTGCGGACATAGGATCTTAGATGAAGCTTCGGACATGAGACACTATCGTACTTGGTGAAGATAGGGATTTTGGATTTGTGAGGGATGACTACCCCAGGTACCAAACCTAAGTCTCTAAAGTCCAAGCCAGACACAACTTGTATCTCTACAACCTTTAGTTTGTCTTCTATCTGCTTGTATTTGTCGTTGGCCAATGGATATTGCTCATTAGAATAATCCTCATCTTCAGAGATTTGATTGTTTCCACACCCAACACAAGTGCTTCTAGCATTTTCATCTTGATTATCATCCTCTTCAGAGGGAACCTCTTCAATTTAAACTTGTCGGGCAGGGCCTTTGAACATCTTCCCCATGTTGATAACAACTTTCTTCTTGGTCTTCTTCTTCGTGATGAGAAGCGCCATCATTTCTTGTTGACCTTTTTCCAGGTTGAGCAGAGTCTCTTGGAACTGAGAGTGTTGAATCTGCAAATCCTTGACGGTTTTCTCGAGATCCATATTATACTGAAATAAACAGTAGAAAGATGAGGAAACCTGTGTCGAAAAACCTTCTTATGATATGATGCATGTTATGCGAATGCAATGTTTTCAAGTACTTTTAAGAGATTTAAATTTTCTTAATCAAAAGGGAAACAAAACAACAATTGTATTAATAAGTTCAAAGATTACAAATTGTCTCTTGGGTTTACAATAAAAAATCCAAAGGTCTCAAAGAGACAACAAAATGAAATCCTAAAAAAAAAAAACTTAAGTCTCCTACAAACACATCCTCTTTGGTGTAATGTAGGCATTCAAGCTTTGCTCCTCGTGAAGTTGTCTTGTGAGCTCAAACACTTTCTTCTCACTTTTGTAGAATCAAGCTTCAAAGGTGTCTAGTTCCCCCTTGAGTTGGATCCATGATCTCTGCAATTCCTTGAAGTCGGTAGGCATGTCAAGATGGAGAATGGTAAAGGGAACATCCCCTTTGGCAACTAGTTCCATCATCATAGGTAGGATGGTTGGATACAGCATCATGAGACTTTGAGCATGAGTTCGTACCCATTTAAGGTAAGGCTCAAGAGGGATGGAATTTTTATGACCCAAATTCTTGCTATCAACCTTGTTCACCATGCCCCAAGCATGTACAAACCTTCGATGATAACCTTGGACATTGTTCTCATAGTCGAATACAATTCCTTGAATTAGTGTGTCATGGGAACCATCCCTTCAAGCATAGCCAAACTGTCGTAGAGCTAGAGAAGGTTTATAAGTAATACCTCCCATAATACCCAAGAGTGGAACATTATGGAACTCCCCACAATGATAAATGATAGTAAAGTCTTCTTGAGATTGAGAGCACCAATGGATATCCGGATGAGAAAGTGATATCAACCTTCGAGACCACCTTAAGCCTTGTTCATTCTTCAATATTGATCGAGGAAGGTGCGAAATAAACCACCTAGCCATCAAAGGCGAGCAACACATGAGGGTCCCTCGCTTCCTCATAGTGCGAGTATGAAGAGAGTGCAAAATATCCCCAAGCAATATAGGCACTAGGTTGCGAGTAAGGAAGATTTTGACAGCGTTCACATATACGAGTTGGTCAGGGTTAGGAAAGAGAACCAACCCATAGATTAGAAGGGCCAAGACTTCTTCAAAAGCTTGTAAATCCAAAACATCCAAAAATGAGTGAGCTTTATCCATCAGGAACTTAGCCAAAAAGCCTTTGACCCTGCTTCTTGTTTCCCAATTAGCAATAATGTCATAACTCTTCAAATGTAAGGCCTTGGAAATAACTCTAGGCTTTGGAGTTTCCTTTAAACCGGTGAATGGTATTTGATCAAGAACTGGTATTCCCAATAGTTGAGATAATTCTTCCATTGTGGGAACCAATTGATAATTGGGAAAGGTAAAACAATGATGTGCGGTATCAAAGAACTGAAAGAGCACCTTCAACATGTCTTCATCAAATCTTGTGGTAGCCAGATTGAGAAGTCGACCATACCTTTTTGTGAGCGGATAATTTTTAGGAAACCTTGATGCTAACTCTTTAATTTGAGGAGGCACTCTTACAAAGTGGATTTGGATGGTATTTCTGCGAGCGAAAGCCATATCCTACAAAACAGAATAAAAATAAATCCCTAGGTCCTTGAAATGGTTAGTAAAATGCTATGGCATGATGTTATGATGTTATGAGAAAATAATCACACATAAACAAAGCACACAAGGCCTTAGGTTTAGGATTGCATGGGGTTTATTGGTAAGTACCCTCTTGAAGTTTAGTTGGTTCAACCTAACCTAAAAAGTAATCGGGTTCTAAGAGCCTCAATATCACTGATCTTTCTTCATCAGGCATTGTTTTAGCTCAAGCATCCAAACTGCGGCCAAAATATCTCGAAAGTATGATCTCAATGAGTGTAGTATAGAGTATCAACCAACTTCATTCTGCACCAAATCCGGCTACCTAACTACTTTCTAATGGCTAAGTTGTTCAACTAAGGTTCTACGATCAGTTAGTGCTTCATGACACCATATAGTGGCCCCGTATTCTCCTTGACTAGACTCAAGGGACACCGGTACCAACAAATGTGTCACACTAACGTAGCCATCGCTTCAACCATGTAGGTATATGTGATCGGTGGAAATATAACTGACTGTTTTGAAATGCTGGTTCGCGAAATGTCGCGGTAAGCAAGAGTCACCACCGTCTTTTATGTTCTCCAACAAGGAAAGGACAAAAGCACAGCAAAATTCCTTTTCGAGATGTTTCTCGGTTCGGGAGGTAGATTATAGAAAGGGAAGGTGTTAGCACCCTTTCTATCCGTGGTTATCCACTGGCTCTTAGGTACTTGCTCACTATGTTTTCAAAAATTGTTTGCTTTTCTTGTGTTTGTGGGTTTGAAAAAAAGTATGTTTAGAAAAGTTCTAGGTAACTCTTGTATCAGTCCTCAAGAGTGTATGAAGTGTTTATTTGAAAACTTTTTGAAAGTGTAGGTGCGAGAAGTTGTTTTTTTTTGTTTTGAAAGAGCAAGTACCCAGGAGAAATCTACCTACTCTAAGGAATTAAACTGTGTAAATGTCCTTTAGACAGTACTATCCCACTATTGAGAAGTAGGTAGCACCGTCGTTGGAGTTATTCGGGTCAATTCGATTATAGGAACATGTGTGGTCACCAAAGCAATAGTAGGACGCCTTAGCGGTAACCCTAATGTCCTAGATCCTTTTTATCCGAGGCAACCGTTTCGAGGCAACTTGGATCTTTAGACAGGAGGGCGACCTCTAAAACACCCTATACTCAATGACCACGTCGAGGCAACCAAGTGAGGCGTACCCTAGGAGTGGCATGTGCGAGTGTGTCCGAATTCAGTTTAAGATTATCTTTGCACATGTAATTGTGAGCTACGAGTTGATTTTAATTTTCAAGCAAGTCTTGTCATGCATAGTTAACAATTAATAGTTGTGCGGAAAGTCAATTGCGGAAAGTAAATCTACGTTATTACAAGGCGTCGGGTATTTACATCGCTAAAAACATAACCCTTGGAAAAGATAAATGCGAGAAAATAAAGAGAGCGATAAAAGTCCTAATTATCTATTACATTCTCGGAGCAGATACATAAATATGATCAAAAATAATATGCGCGAATAAGAATTGAATCGGGGAAACTCTTAGGGTTTCGACCCTTTTTGAGAAAAGAATGAAATTTGGTCTTTTTTGCCATTAATTAATATTAAACCTAATTTACTAATTAATTAAACAATTACAAGAAAAAAGTATTTTTTAGTTTTTTATGTTTTAATGAAAATAAAATTAAAAAAAAGTCACAAGTTAGTAAAAACCCTAATTTCTATATTAATTTTATTTATTGTGAAAAAGATTAAAGTTAACCTAATTTAAAAGACTAAATCAATTTTGTTAGTATTTATTTACAAAATAATAATTAATAGTGAAATTAATAAATAATAAAAATAAATAATTTTAGGTTTTTGAATTTATTGTGAAAATAATAGATAAGTTAATTAAATAATAATAATATTGATTATAATTAATAAAAGAAAATAAAAAGAAAGAAAATAAGAAAATAATAAACCAGGGGGGGTGTTGGCCCATTAGGAGGTGAGTTCTAGAATTTCTGGCCCATTAAGCTCACAAGCCTTTGTTGACTTTGAAAATTGTCCACACCTGCTTTGACTGGGAGTACCATGGTCTTCCAATCATGACCATTGGATTGATGCTTAAGGCCACTTGGCGCTTGGATGCCTGGAGATACATGGTAGAACGCTTTTGCTTCCCTGCATGTGATCACGTTAAACAAAATAATATAGGAATTTTGGTGGACCTGGGACTCGAACCCAGGTCCCAATGATTACCAGCCAGCGCACCATCCACTGAACCACTTGCATGCGTTTGTTAATATGATACTAAGCAAATATAATATATAAAAATATCAATTATGCTGGAAACATAAAATCACGCGCGCGCTTTTTGAATCATCCAACCAAGAATCAGCACGTCATCGTCTTCCTCAGATTTCCTGTAAAAACAAAGTTAAATAGAGGGGGTTTTTAACCCCCACAAAACATGATGACCAAAAATAGCGATTAGGCCTATGCTTAACATAAATATTTCGCGAATATGGCTTTTGATTCGTCTGGTTGCAACGGTTTCAACCATGGGTCTTATGAGGCTTGATTTTTCATATACTGAAAATCCCCAATTTGGAAGCTCAAGAACCCTAGATTTTGTCAATGGCAACTTACGATTCTGTGAGTTTTAATCCAATTAACCTGTACCATTAGCTTCATAGGAGTTCTAGTAATGCAAAACACATAAAAAATCACGTTAATGATGCATGAATCATGAGTTACGATTCTGAAAAAAGTGGACAAACCGTGATTCTGTTTCTTTGGATTCTTTGAGCTTTAGCACTTGGTTTTGATTCCTACACGTTCCTGGGAACCCCTGCAATGTATTAGAAACAATAAAAGCCTTTGAATCATGTTAGAATATGGAAATCAGTTTTGCAATTTTCTTGAAAAAATTCAATATGGCTATGGCTTTGTTTGCAGCAATTTCACGTCCAATGCATTAGGGTTGACTTGTGTATTTATAGAGGAAGAGAATTAGGTTAAATCTTGGCCAAGAAATTCAAGGAATGATGGTTTGTATATTTGATTTGTAATCACATCTTTTTGAATCTTTTTGATTGAAGAAACTTGCCAAACTTGGAGATTTTTGTCCCTTTGATTTGCACACGAATTTCCAACATATCTTGAGCTTGTTTGCTTCACAAAAAGATTGAAAAAACCATATCTTTGAATTTCCTACGTTTTAAATTAATTAAATGAATTAGAATTGATTAAAAATCCAATTAATTAATAAAAATAAGAAAATAAATTCAAATAGGCTTGATGGGTCGTGCATAGGCCTTGGATAAAGTTTCAAGAAGAAATTTGAGGCCCATTAGCAAAAACAAAGTGTTTTGAGCAAAGTTGACTTTTGCAAATTCATAAAAATTTCCCAACTTATCCAATGCATATCTTTCTCAATTTTGATAATATGAACATGTTCTTTGACATTTTGGAAAGGTCTTGAAGTCCTCAAACCAATACCTTTTGTCCCATGTCATTTGGATTTACCAATCTCAAGTTATGGTCTTTGACTTAAAGTGCATTTTAGTTGACTTTTGAAATTGACCTATAATGTAGAAATTGATAACTTTTTGTGAGATCATTTCTTGGACTTGTAATGTGAAGATGAATTGTAGGAAATGTCATCCCCTTCAAAATGAGCATTGGATGGGATTTTTCTGATGAACCATGAAAAAGTTATGCCTTGGTCAAGATACAGTTGAATTTCCAACTGTCCAAAAATAGTAAGTTTTTGCATCTTGATGATTTTTGAGCCATCCTTGTGGAATCATGATCAATACTTGATCAAATGATTATTGTGCGCTCAAAATAAGATGTTGACCAAAAATTCTGACTTTTGCCTGCAAAAATGACCATTTTGCCCCTGCAGTTGACTGTGGATCAAATAGGGCTTTTGATTGTAGAAATTGACCCTGTGAGTCTTGAAACTTAACATGTAGATGTTTGAGAATATGTATAGGCCTATGAGACTTGATTGGACCATTGAAAACCTCAAATTCCTTGAAAGAAACAAAACCTTAATTTCAGCTGGCTTAGGAGGTGTTTTGACTGTGCAATCCTTGAGCAATCTTGAACCATTTGAAGATGATTCTTGATAAACCTTGAAGAATATGGGAGGGAAAATTTTGGGGTACAATAGTTGCCCCTGTTCAATCTTCTTAGACCTGAGGATGTAGATTGGTTTGCGTGCCTTTCGTGATCCGAAGGTGGAAGATGATTGAACACTAAAGTGCCCAGAAATTTGCACTCGCATAGTGGAGTATCAGCAATGTGATGTCGGGAATGGGCTTACAGATGCCATTTGGAGAGATGATGGATAGGAGGATGGGCTTATAGATTCCATCTGGAGATGTTGGTAGATAGTTTGAGAGAGCGACATAATGATATCCGAATCTGGATCGTATCTGAACTGTATTTGAAATTGAGATATGTATGAGTAGCAGAATGACTTCCGGGTATGGAACGTATCTGTGCCGTAACTGGGATCTGGATAAGTGACAAAATGAATTCCATGTCTGGAGTATATCTGCACTTGAAGTTGATAGTTGACTCTGAATGAGAAATAGAATGGCTTTCGTGTCTGGAGCATATCTAGTCTATATCTGATTGCTGACGTATGAACGAGTAGTAGAATGACCGCCGTGTCTGGGGTATATCCATATTGTATCTGAATGAGTGACAGAATGTCATCCGAATCTGGATCGTATCTGGACCGTCTCTTGAATGAATCTGGAATAAGCAATAGAATAGCCTCCGGATCTGGAGCATCTCTAAGCTGTCTCTGAAAGGAATTCTGAATAAGCGATAGAATAGCATCCGGATTTGGAGCATCTCTAAGCTATTTCTCAAAGGAAATCTGAATAAGTATCAGAATGTCGCCATGTCTGGGTTACAACTGAACTATCTCTAGACGGAATCTGGAATAAGTATCAGAATGTCGCCATGCCTGGGTCGCAACTGAACTATATCTAGAAGGAATCTGGAATAAGCAATAGAATAACATCCGGGTCTGGAGCATTTCTAAGCTATCTTTAGAAGTTTGAATCTGAATAAGCAATATAATAACATCCAGATCTGAAGCATCTCTAAACTATCTCTGAAAGGAAATCTGAATAAGCGACAGAACAGCATCCGGATCTGGATCGTCTCTAAGCTATCTCTGAAAGGAAATCTGAATAAGCGACAGAATAGCATCCGGATCTGGAGCATCTCTAAGCTATATCTGAAAGGAAATCTGAATAAGCGATAGAATAGCATCCGAATCTGGAGCATCTCTAAGCTATCTCTGAAAAGAAACTCTGAATAAGCAAAGAATAGCATCCGGATCTGGAGCATCTCTAAGCTATCTCTGAATAGAAACTCTGGATAAGCAAAAGAATAGCATCCGGATCTGGAGCATCTCTAAGCTATCTCTGAAAAGAAACTCTGAATAAGCAAAGAATAGCATCCGGATCTGGAGCATCTCTAAGCTATCTCTGAATAGAAACTCTGAATAAGCAAAAGAATAGCATCCGGATCTGGAGCATCTCTAATATATCTCTGAATAGAAACTCTGAATAAGCAAAAGAATAGCATCCGGATCTGGAGCATCTCTAAGCTATCTCTTAAAAGAAACTCTGAATAAGCAAAAGAATAGCATCCGGATCTGGAGCATCTCTAAGCTATCTCTTCAATCTCTTTAATGCAGATAACTTTCCTGTCTGGTTTCAGGTATAGATCTATAATCAATCGCTTACAGATATGCCCTAGCTAGATACAGGTATCGAATCTGGAACTTAAAAAGGGTTGGTCGAGATAGCTTTCCTGGCTGGATACAGGTGTAGATCTCTGACCTGGGAATGAAAGATAATTTCCTGGCCTGTTACAGGTGTTGATCTTCAATCAATCGCTCACAGATATGCCATGGCTAGATACAGGTATCGAATTTGGAACTTAAAAAGGTTGATGGTAATCATCTTTGGATTGACCTTTTCCTTAAAAGGCAAACATTAGTCGTATGCAATGTCATGATGTATGAAATGCATAATGTCATGATGCTCTCAAAAATAAATGAGATTGGGTGATATGATGCGTATATGCATGTATCATGATGTATGACAATGTGATGTTTATGAATGTATCTTCGTCTGGGAAAACAAATCCTTGACGAATTCCGGGAAGTTCGTTGAATCCTGGGCTGATGTTGAAGAGTAGAGTCCTTTGTTTCTGTTGGGGATGATGAACGAAGATGATTGCAAGAATAAACCGGTAGGAGAAGATGACTCCGTTGGGGAATAAACCTGTGAAGATATTACTCTGCGGGGAATTACTCTGTGGGAAGAGATGCCTCGCTGAGATTTCAACGATAACTCCGCTGGGGACCCCGTTGATAAGCTCTGTTAGGGATTTTGATGAACTCCGCTGGGGGATAGAAAGATCTTCGCTGGGGATAGGAAGAACTTCGCTGAGGACAATCTTTCCGTGGCAATTTGCTGAGGATAACCCAGTTAGACTCTGGTGGGGATAACCTTCTGAATATGGCTGGGGAGAGATATCTACTCTACACGAGACAAGCTTTCAGAATCTAGTGGGGAGATGATTCAACTCTCCTGGGGAAACTTTTGAGGAAATGGATCCACTGGGGTGTCTGTATTCCGCCGGGGAATAATCTTATATTTTTGTTGAGGGATATTAAGACTGTCGGGGATGCTTGCTGAGGATATCTTGTATATTCTGCTAGGGAATATTAAGATCTTCTGGGGGTACCTAACTTCCTTAGGGCTGACAGTAGACTAACTCTGCTTGGGGAGAGTGTTGCTGACTTGCTAGGGATACTGTGCCTTTTCGGGGCTGATTGGGGATCAACTCTGCCTGGGGAGAGTCTTGTTGAATCTTGTCTTACTCTGTAGGGAGTGAAGGTATCTTGGTCAAATTCTTCAGCTGAATCTACCTTTGTACCCGGTGGACAGAGCAGCTTGTATAGTTCGGTCAATTCTCATTGCCCCAGCTTCTGTGGGAGAAGGTACCTGTGGAGGTGTTTGACAACTGCCGATTGACAAATCTTCTTCTGGTAGGCAAGTGATGAGATGACGGGACATAGTCATAGCTTTTGATCCCTAACTTTTGCTTGGACCGCCCTTTTGGGTTTTCAGTCCATCGGGATACCCCTTTTTGCCCAAGCCGCCTTTTCAGGTTTTCGACTTGCCGGGTGTACAGATTTTCCATTTTCATCCCTTATTTTTGCCCGAACCCTTTTGGTTCGCCGGGAAGCCCTTATTTTTGCCTAGGCCAGTCGACCTAGCGGGTCTTTGATTATACGTAGTATTTTTTCCGACTATGTCCACGTTCTCAGAATGTAGGGAGTTGTCACTGTCAATAGTGTTGTGTGCCATACTACCAGAAGATGTTTGATCGTGCAAGATTTGTCGCTGGAATTCATGCCCAATGCCCCAGTTGATTCAGATGGAGATCTGCCCCTGGCTATTTGGCCTCTTGAGAGATTCCTTGAATCTTGACTTAACTGCCCCAGATGATAGACAATGATCATGTCTGCCCCTTGGTTGGAAGTATTTTTCCACTTGAGGTGATCCTTGAGAAGATTTTTGTTCACAAGATATTCATCGTGCGAATTTCTCTGCTGTTCGAACAAATAGTCATATGCAAACAATGTTATATTTAAAGAATGCAAAGCTTACGTCTGTTTTGAAGTTTTTGAAAATGCAGTTTTCAATAAAACAAGTGAATTTTTGTAAAACGTGATGTCAACTCAGGATTTTACAGCAAGCCCTACAGGAGTCAGGATACCTTTTGTAACAATATGCTTTCGAGCTAACCCATGCTTCAGCTAGGACTTTTAAGGGTTATAACGTGGCCTGGTTCACGGTTTAAGAAACAAAGGATAAAGGCTCAAATTTTATTTATACCCACCCGCTCTTCGTGATGTTCTTCAAACCTAAACTCAGTTAATCGTGCGTTAGACCTTGTTTGAGTCTTTGCTCTGATATTCCAGTGATGGTTCAGATACTGCCAATTTATTTTGAATAGGCAGTCATTTCTTTTTGTTGAGGGTTTGTAGGACCTCTTTCTTTTTTATTTTATCCTTGTTTTTTGCCTGAACTGTTTCTTTTGTGATTACAGTCAGCGGGATGCCCCAGTTTGTAAGTCTCATTCATAGGTTTTGACTTATTGGGCTTTTATTTTGAAAGATAACGACTGCCTGTCTTTATGATTATAGGAAGCCATCACTGCCTTTTGTTTTGGAAGGACTCCCTTGATGTCATTCATTGTGCACCTGGATCAGCTGAGAGAACTACCCTGCCCCAGGTTATGATTAAGGGTTTTAATTTTCGAAAAGAAAAACTCCAACTTCTTTGGCTCAAAGGGGTTGACTAGGGATTATCTTCCTTATAACTCCACTGTTTAGGATTTGAATAATGCCTGTACATCGTCAGCGGGGTCTGTTCAAAAGCATAATGTAAAGATCGTGGTATCATTTTCGTCATCCTCCCTCAAAAGGTTTAGCATTTTTTAATCGAGAGTTTGAACATCACAAAAAATGAAAGCAATTTGAATATAGTGGATACGAATGGATTGATTCAAAACAGACATATGCGATGCATTAATGAAATAAAAGAGTTTGCTATGACAATAATTGTTTGAATAAGCAAGGAAAAATACAACTCGGAAACTCAAATAAAACAAAAGCTTTCAATGATTTGGCGAAGGAGCAGTGATTATGCTTGGAGTCTCTGGTGTTTCAAACTGGATTTCTTTGGCATCAAACATATCTTGAACCTTATTCTTCAGGGCCCAGCAGTTGTTTGTGTCATGTCCCGGGCTGTCAGAATGGTATGCACACATTTCATTGGGATGATAGTTAGGAGCGGAAGTGTTCGGATTCCGGAGAGGAGCCCTTAATGTAATTAGCCCTGCCTTCAACATTTGCTGTAGCGCTTGAGCCAGTGACATGTTGATCTTAGTGATTTGTCTTTTAGGTGCGACCTCCTTACGTTGATGCCCCTGTCCTTGTTGAGCAGGCATGGGATTAGAGATCTGGGTTGCCCCTACATGTTGATCATGACGACTCTTTTTACCATACACAGCATTGGACTCCTTTTTTCCATGGTAGGGCTTTTTCTGAGCATCAGAAGGTGTAACTTCTTGAATCTTCCCGCTTTTGATGCCAGCTTCAATCCTTTCCCCAGTCAAGATAAGGTCTGTAAACCCGGCTGAAGAGTTTCCGATCAAATGATTGAAGAACGGACCAGACAGGGTCCCCAAGAACATGTCAACAAGCTCACGGTCGGTCAAAGGTGGCTGCACCCTTCCAGCCAGGTCTCTCCACTTTTGGGCATACTCCTTGAATCCTTCACCCGTCCCTAGTGACATACCCTGGAGTTGGGTACGCGTAGGAGCGAGGTCGGAATTATACTGATACTGCTTATAAAACGCAGTAGCCAAGTCCTCCCAGTTACGAATACTGGCTCCATCCAGCTGATAGAACCATTCGAGTTAAGTCCCTGAAAGACTATCCTGGAAGAAATGGATCCATAAATTCTTGTCAGCAGTGTAAGGTTGGATCTTCCTTACATACGACCGGAGGTGCAGCTTAGGACAGGAAGCTCCGTCGTACTTTGCAAAAGCAGGTGCCTTGAACTTGTGGGGGATCACCACCCCATAGGATAAGCCTAGGTCTCCGAAGTCCAGACCGGGAACCTTCTGTATTTCCATGGCGCTCAAACGGTCTTCCAGCTGTTTGTACTTACCCTCAACAGGAGGGTACTGCTCTTCATCATAATCAGTCTCGTTGTCGGAGACTACGGGACTAGGAACCCTTCTCTCTTGGGGTTGTCTTTGCCTGCAGATGAGGTAGTCAGCTCAACCTCATTCTGTAATCCATTCCCAGATCTGCGTCTAGTGTTGAACAAAATAGTCCTCTTCTTCTTCTTCTTCCTCTCTTTCAGAATCAGAGTCTTCAAATCCTGTTGACCTTGGGCTAGGCTCATAACCAACTCCTGGAACTGGGCATTCTGGGCCTGGAGGGCCTTGATAGCTTGTTCAGTGGTAGGTTCAGTAGACATGATGATTGCTGAAATAAACAGCGAAGAAGATAAGTGACCTGTAAAAGGGTACCTGTAATGCAATGATATGTATGATATATGTATGCAATGTTTTCAAGGATCTCGCGGGGTAAACAGAGAAACTTGTTAGAATTTGAATCTGGTAGCTTGATTGAAGGAACTTCATGTTGTTGAGAGTCCTTCTTCAAGAGTCAAGGCTCACCAATCGAGTGGGTCATAGCCCCTGACTCAAGTTATCGTGCTTTGATCTTCAAACGACCTTGGCTAGAGGAAAATAAATCCCCTTTGCCCCTTGCTAGACATTTTGATTCATCATGACCTGCATCACAGACCCTTGAGATCCTTGAAATGGGTTAGTCCTTATGCAGGAGGTATGCAATGGTATGATGGCATGATGTTATGCTATGCGTGGAGTGATGTAAGTAAACCCTGTTATAAGCCCAGATTAAGGGCTGTAAACAAAACCTGCAAGGAACTCATGTTGTTAGATAACAAGAATGTGCAAGTAGTTCAAGTTTGAAGGCACACAAGTCACACAAAAGAGCCCTTAGATTTCAGGCCGGCATGAAGTTTAGGTACTACCCTCTTGAAGTTGGTGGGCTCAAAACCTGTCCTATCAAAAGTAACCGGGTTCTAAGGAGCTCAATATCATTGGATTGTTTTCTATGTTCATTGTTTTGATTTAGCCACTTAACTGGCGACCAAAATATTCCAAGAAAACAACCCTCAATGAGTGTAGTATCGAGTATCTACCAACTTCGGACTGCACCAAAGTAGGTCATCTCACTACCCCTAAGGAGGCCAGGATGGTCAAGTAAGGTTCCTAAGGTCAGTTGATGCTTCACGACACCACGCGGCGGCCCCGTACTCTCCTTGACTTGACTCAAGGGTTACCGGTACTCACCAAAGTGCCACATCAACGTAGCAACTGCTTCAACCGTGTCGGTATACCCCGCACAGTTCCCTCACAGTTTGTTGCCACTTCTAAAAGGGTATCCCCAGATCTAGGTTAGGATTTATGAAACTCCAAAACAAGCCCACAATATAAAAGCAATCAAGACATACAATTGAAAACATAGAATGATCTAATCCTAAGGTACACCTCACTTATTAAGTATATCCCCAGCAGAGTCGCCAGTTCTGTGATCGGTGGAAATAGAACTGACTGTTTTGAAATGCTGGTTCGCGAAATGTCGCGGTAAGCAAGAGTCGCCACCGTCTTTTATGTTCTCCAACAAGGAAAGGACAAAAGCACAGCAAAATTCCTTTTCGAGATGTTTCTCGGTTCGGGAGGTAGATTATAGAAAGGGAAGGTGTTAGCACCCTTTCTATCTGTGGTTATCCACGGGCTCTTAGGTACTTGCTCACTATGTTTTCAAAAATTGTTTGCTTTTCTTGTGTTTGTGGGTTTGAAAAAAAGTTTGTTTTGAAAACTTCTAGGTAACTCTTGTATCAATCCTCAAGAGTGTATGAAGTATTTGTTTGAAAATTTTTTGAAAGTGTAGGTGCGAGAAGTTGTTTTTTTTTTGTTTTGAAAGAGCAAGTACCCAGGAGAAATCTACCTACTCTAAGGAATTAAACTGTGTAAATGTCCTTTAGACAGTACTATCCCACTATTGAGAAGTAGGTAGCACCGTCGTTGGAGTTATTCGGGTCAATTCGATTATAGGAACATGTGTGGTCACCAAAGCAATAGTAGGACGCCTTAGCGGTAACCCTAATGTCCTAGATCCTTTTTATCCGAGGCAACTGTTTCGAGGCAACTTGGATCTTTAGACAGGAGGGCGACCTCTAAAACACCCTATACTCAATGACCACGTCGAGGCAACCAAGTGAGGCGTACCCTAGGAGTGGCATGTGCGAGTGTGTCTGAATTCAGTTTAAGATTATCTTTGCACATGTAATTGTGAGCTACAAGTTGATTTTAATTTTCAAGCAAGTCTTGTTATGCATAGTTAACAATTAATAGTTGTGCGGAAAGTAAATTGCGGAAAGTAAATCTACGCTATTACAAGGCGTCGGGTATTTACATCGCCAAAAACATAACCCTTGGAAAAGATAAATGCGAGAAAATAAAGAAAGCGATAAAAGTCCTAATTATCTATTACATTCTCGGAGCAGATACATAAATATGATCAAAAATAATATGCGCGAATAAGAATTGAATCGGGGAAAGTCTTAGGGTTTTGACCCTTTTTGAGAAAAGAATGAAATTTGGTCTTTTTTGCCATTAATTAATATTAAACCTAATTTACTAATTAATTAAACAATTACAAGAAAAAAGTATTTTTTAGTTTTTTATGTTTTAATGAAAATAAAATAAAAAAAAGTCACAAGTTAGTAAAAACCCTAATTTCTATATTAATTTTATTTATTGTGAAAAAGATTAAAGTTAACCTAATTTAAAAGACTAAATCAATTTTGTTAGTATTTATTTACAAAATAATAATTAATAGTGAAATTAATAAATAATAAAAATAAATAATTTTAGGTTTCTGAATTTATTGTGAAAATAATAGTTAAGTTAATTAAATAATAATAATATTGATTATAATTAATAAAAGAAAATAAAAAGAAAGAAAATAAGAAAATAATAAACCAGGGGGGGTGTTGGCCCATTAGGAGGTGAGTTCTAGAATTTCTGGCCCATTAACTTCACAAGCCTTTGTTGACTTTGAAAATTGTCCACGCCTGCTTTGACTGGGAGTACCATGGTCTTCCAATCATGACCATTGGATTGATGCTTAAGGCCACTTGGCGCTTGGATGCCTGGAGATACATGGTAGAACGCTTTTGCTTCCCTGCATGTGATCACGTTAAACAAAATAATATAGGAATTTTGGTGGACCTGGGACTCGAACCCAGGTCCCAATGATTACCAGCCAGCGCACCATCCACTGAACCACTTGCCTGCGTTTGTTAATATGATACTAAGCAAATATAATATATAAAAATATCAATTATGCTGGAAACATAAAATCACGCGCGCGCTTTTTGAATCATCCAACCAAGAATCAGCACGTCATCGTCTTCCTCAGATTTCCTGTAAAAACAAAGTTAAATAGCGGGGGGTTTTAACCCCCACAAAACATGATGACCAAAAATAGCGATTAGGCCTATGCTTAACATAAATATTTCGCGAATATGGCTTTTGATTCGTCTGGTTGCAACGGTTTCAACCATGGGTCTTATGAGGCTTGATTTTTCCTATACTGAAAAGCCCCAATTTGGAAGCTCAAGAACCCTAGATTTTGTCAATGGCAACTTACGATTCTGTGAGTTTTAATCCAATTAACCTGTACCATTAGCTTCATAGAAGTTCTAGCAATGCAAAACACATAAAAAATCACGTTAATGATGCATGAATCATGAGTTACGATTCTGAAAAAAGTGGACAAACCGTGATTATGTTTCTTTGGATTCTTTGAGCTTTAGCACTTGGTTTTGATTCCTACACGTTCCTGGGAACCCCTGCAATGTATTAGAAACAATAAAAGCCTTTGAATCACGTTAGAATATGGAAATCTGTTTTGCAATTTTCTTGAAAAAATTCAATATGGCTATGGCTTTGTTTGCAGCAATTTCACGTCCAATGCATTAGGGTTGACTTGTGTATTTATAGAGGAAGAGAATTAGGTTAAATCTTGGCCAAGAAATCCATGGAATGATGGTTTGTATATTTGATTTGCAATCACATCTTTTTGAATCTTTTTGATTGAAGAAACTTGCCAAACTTGGAGATTTTTGTCCCTTTGATTTGCACACGAATTGCCAGCATATCTTGAGCTTGTTTGCTTCACAAAAAGATTGAAAAAACCATATCTTTGAATTTCCTACATTTTAAATTAATTAAATGAATTAAAATTGATTAAAAATCCAATTAATTAATAAAAATAAGAAAATAAATTCAAATAGGCTTGATGGGTCGTGCATAGGCCTTGGATAAAGTTTCAAGAAGAAATTTGAGGCCCATTAGCAAAAACAAAGTGTTTTGAGCAAAGTTGACTTTTGCAAATTCACAAAAATTTCCCAACTTCTCCAATGCATATCTTGCTCAATTTTGATCATATGAACATGTTCTTGGACATTTTGGAAAGGCCTTGAAGTCCTCTAACCAATGCCTTTGGTCCCATGTCATTTGGATTTACCAATCTCAAGTTATGGTCTTTGACTTAAAGTGCATGTTTGTTGACTTTTGAAATTGACCTATAATGTAGAAATTGATAACTTTTTGTGAGAGAATTTCTTGGACTTGGAATGTGAAGATGAATTGTAGGAAATGTCATCCCCTTCAAAATGAGCATTGGATGGGATTTTTCTGATGAACCATGAAAAAGTTATGCCTTGTTCAAGATACAGTTGACTTTTCAACTGTCCAAAAATAGTAAGTTTTTGCATCTTGATGGTTTTTGAGCCATCCTTGTGGAATCATGATCAAGACTTGATCAAATGATGATTGTGAGCTCAAAATAATATGTTGACCAAAAATTCTGACTTTTTCCTGCAAAAATGACCATTTTGCCCCTGCAGTTGACTGTGGATCAAATAGGGCTTTTGACTGTAGAAATTGACCCTGTGAGTCTTGAAACTTAACATGTAGATGCTTTAGAATATGTATAGGCCTATGAGACTTGATTAGACCATTGAAAACCTCAAATTCCTTGAAAGAAACAAAACCCTAATTTCAGCTGGCTTAGGAGGTGTTTTGACTGTGCAATCCTTGAGCAATCTTGAACCATTTGAAGATGATTCTTGATAAACCTTGAAGAATATGGGAGGGCAAATTTTGGGGTAGAACAATATACCTCACACAGTCCCTACGATCTATTGCAACTTACCTAAAATGCCCCCAAATCCGGGTGTAGGATTTTTACAAGTAACAAACCCAAGCATAACCCATAAATGTAAAGCAAACGAGTCAAGCAAGTAAAGCAAAAAAAGGTGATCTAGCTCCTAAGTTAACCCCACTTTTAGTTAAACTCCCCAGCAGATTCTCCAGTTCTGTAATACGGTGGGAGAACTGACTTGTGTGTTTTGCGTTTTATCGCAATTGTTTTGGATAGTAAGAGTCGCCACCGACTTTTCTTTTATCCAATAAAGGAAAGGGTGAAAAGAACAGGAAAGAAATTTTGAGAATTTTTCTTGAGTTAGGGGGGTAGGTTATGAAAAGGGAAGGTGTTATCACCCTTTCCATTCGTAGTTATCTACGGGCTCTTAGTTGCTAGCTCACTTTTAAAATGCTTTGTAAATGTGCTTGTTTGCAAATATTTTGAAAATGCCTAAGTGCGGAAATTTTGCAATGATTCTCGTATCGTTGAGAATGTATACAAAATGTTCATTTTGAAAATATTTGGAGTGTTTGTAAAGATGTTTGAAAATTCCAATGTAAGGCAATTTTATAATGATTCTCGTATCATTGAGAATGTATACAAAATGTTTGTTTTCGAAAAGTGTTTTGAAAATAGTTGTTTTAAAAGTGTGAGGTGTGAAAATGGTTTTAGTTTGTAAGCAAGCAATTATGAGCAATCTACCTACTCAAAAAGTCTTTGTTCTTAGATAATGCTACTTTACCATTGGTTGGTAAGAAGCCTTATCATTGGATGTGAGGGACAGGCGTGGGTCATTGTACAGTCATAGAAGGCAACATTGTAGGATACCTTAGCAATTTGTCGTAAGGATTTAAGATCCTTTTACCGAAGGCAACATCGAAGGGTCATCAAGGGACTACGATCTTGTAATCGAGGGTCTTTGCTAAAGCATCCCACATTCGAGGGACATGATTGTTTTATCCAAGGTAACAAGTGTGGGTTACCCTAGAAGTGCAAGTGTGCAAAGTGTTTTGTTTTCGAATATTTGTCTTGAATTAGGGTTTTCTATTATTTGGTTTTAAGATCTTTCCATATAAACCCTAATTACAAGAAATAATATGGAAGGCGATAAATTGTGGAATTTGAATTTCCTACGCTATTACAATACTTTGAGGGGTGGGGGATACAAATTTACAAATGGGGATGACAAGTAAAGTAAACCCTAATTACTATTACAAGGATTTGACAATTACATGATTCATAATGTCAAAATTTGCGCAAGAAAATATAAAGTGAAAAGAAACTGTTTTTTTAGGTTTTTTGATAGAAAATGTTTGGTAGTTCATTTAATTGAAGAAAAACCTAGGTCTAAGTTAACTTAAGAGAACACTAATTGTTTATAAAAAAAGGTTTTTGATGTTTCACTTTATAAAAACAGTTTTATGGTGTTAGGTCATCTCCAAGCAATGCAATATGTCTTAAATAACCTAAAAAATCTCAAAATCAAGAAATTTGGTGCCTGAGCTGACACGGGTCGTGTCAGTGGACACGGGCACCCGTGTCAGGATTTGTTCCTAGATTTTGCACATGTTTTTCTGTCCAGTTAAAATGACACGGGCCGTGTAGTGTGACACGGGCACCCGTGTCAACCTCTGCCCTGCCTGGTCTGCATGTTTCTGACTGACACGGGTTGTGTCATGTGACACTAGCACCCATGTAAGTCCATGACCTGCATTTTTGTTAAGTTTTATAACCCAGCTGAACTGACACGGGCCGTGTCATGTGACACGGGCCGTGTCATGTGACACGGGCACCCGTGTCAGCCCCTGGCCTGGCATTTTGCTAAGTTATGGCTTTGATATGTCATGTTGTATCCTTTTGAAAGCAAAAGCAAATGATGTATGGATAAAGATATTACAGTTTGAGAAAATTTACCCCTTGAAACGAAGACTTTAGAACATGTACGGATGTTTCTGGGAGCAAAGTGGTGATTGATTGAGCTCCTTTGGACCTTCTTGAAGTTGTTCTAATCCTCCCTTTATGCTGAAAGTAGCTGAATCACTCCAAATAAGTCGAGTTGCAAAGTACCGTTTTTGAGTTTGGAAGATGGTGATAGTGATTTTACAGAAGTTATTCTTGTGTTTGAATAACTTCTGTATGTTGTATATGAAGTATTTGGATGGTTTGTTTGGGCAAAACTTGCAAGGTGTGAGAGGTTCAAAGATTTGGACTTTAAAGCTCAAAAGTGGAGGTTTTGTGGATAATTTTGGTTTTTTGAGAGTATAGGAGTTTTGAGGGCTTGTTCATCTCTTTTTATCTTGAAAATGATCTCTCTATTTATAGGCAAGAGGTTTTAAGACAAGGTTTGATCAGATTTTCCAAGATCACATGTTGTGGCTAGGTTGGGTTGTAAGTGAGAGTTCATGACTTTTCGTGGTTCCAATGTGGGCATGGCCTGTTTTTTAGGAGTGCTTTACAGGTTGTAGATGGTTGCTTCTTTCTTTGACATTATGTATGTGTAGAAGGAACCATTGAGAGGCTCAAGGAGTTGACATTGTGATTAAATCATGCTTTTCAAGAATGGCAATGGTGCCTTTGTGCCAAAAATGGAAAGATCACTTGGACAATGCTTAAACCAAATGGACCATAGCTCAAACGTTTGTGTAAGCATTAAATTATGGTGATATTTGCAAGTTAAAAGGCCTGAAACATAAGATTATGAAGCATAGTATGTAGATTGGATCATGTGTTCTTCACCAAAATGGCTTGCAATTCAAGAATGGATGCCCATATTCATACCTTTGGATCTCCTAGCTCAAGTATGATAAATTCATGATCTTTGATGTTTCGGAAAGCTTGAAAAATTGTCTACAACTTTCATGTTGACCACTTTGGCTAAATCAAACTGGAACTTGATGAAAATTGGCCAAGAAGTTGAGATAAAAACTGACCAAAACCTGTTGAAAATTTCTCTAAGTGTTAGATGAAAATGTCATGACTTCATGGGCCTGTATCTTCAAATCTAAGCATTTTTTAGACATCAACCCTCTAAAACAAAGTTGTAGAATTCATCAAGATCTACAACTTTCATTTTAAAAGTTTCCTTTGAATCATCTTGCATCTTGGTGAAAAAATGTCATGAAGTAATGAAATTATCAAGTGTAAAAACACTTAGAAAATTTCTAAGTATTGGAAATTTTGACTTTTTGTTGACTTTCTTGACTTTCTTGATTCTTGATGACCAAGTTTGATATTTTTGTAGGTCTTTATGAATTTTGATCTTTGAAATTTAATGTTGACCGAAAAGTCAAAGTTTGACTTTTTATGTATCGGTTGACTTTTCGTCAGTTGATCCAAATTTAAATTATCAAACCTTTGATCCTGAGAAATGATTTGAGCCTTAAAATTAGGTCAACATGTTGTGTTTGAGTCCTTGAGACTATGCTTCAAGTCATTAGGTCATGTATTAGGTCAAAAGTCGGTGATCAGTCATTCTCAATCAAAACCCTAATTTGGAGTCTTAGTGCTTAGGAGATTATTTGACTTAGTTAACACTTGTGCAAGCTTGAGTCATTGAGGAGTTTTTAGTGAGAAATGTCTTGAGAAAAGAGAAGGAAAATTTTTGGGTACAATAGGATACAAAGGGATAGAATTCTTTTGTCCTAAATTTTTGCTATCAACCTTGTTTACCATGCCCCAAGCACGTATAAACCTTTGAGGATAACCTTGAGGATCATCTTCGTAGTCAAACACAATACTCTGGATAAGTGCGTTATGAGGACCATCTCTTAGAGCATAACCAAATTGGCATAAAGCTAGAGAAGGGTTATAAGTAATACCTTCCCTAATGCCAAGGAGTTGAACATTAAGGGATTCCTCGCAGCGGTTAAAGATAGTAACATCTTCTAGAGATCGGGAACACCAAAAGATATTTGAATGAGAAAGTAACATCATCCTTTGAGACCTCCTCAAACCTTGTTCATTCTTTAATATTGATCGAAGAAGGTGCGAAATAAACTACCTTGATAGCAGAGGTATGCAACACATAAGAGTCCCTCGCATCCTCATAGTACGAGTGTGAAGAGAATGCAGAATGTCTCCGAGCAAAGTAGACACAGGGTTACGAGAAAGGAATATTTTGATGGCATTCACATCTATGAGTTGGTTTGGATTAGGGAATAGCACCAAACCATAGACTAGCAAAGCCAAGATTTCTTCTAAAGCTTGAAAACTTATAGCATCCAGAAACAGTTGAGCTTTCTCTAACAGAAATTTAGCAAGAAAACCCTTGAATCCACTCCTTGTTTCCCAATTAGATATAATGTCGGACCGCTTCAGATGTAAGGTTGCTGTAATTTCTTCAGGTTGTGGATGATTCTCTAAACTGGTGAAAGGTATTTGATTGAGAACAAGTACTCTCAGTAATTGAGAAAACTCATCTATTATGGGTACCAGCTGATAATCAGGAAAGGTGAAGCAGTGATGTGTAGGGTCAAAGAACTGGAATAGAACACTCATCATGTCTTCTTCAAGACCTGAGGTAACCAAAATGGGTAGTCGACCATTCCTTTTGATGAATGGAGAACTTTCGGGAACCCTTGAGACTAACTCCTTAAGTTGAGAAGGTATCCTCACAAAACTGATTCGAATAGTGTTTTTGTGAGTGGAGGCCATAACCTACAAAACAAAACAAATATAAATCCCTAGGTCCTTGAAATGGTTAGTGAAAGTGACATGTGGTATGATGTTATGATGTCATGATGTCATGTTCGCACATATTTAATCAAACACAAACAAGACACACTAGGCCTTAAGTTCAGGCTTGCATGGAGTTTATAGGCAAGTACCCTCTTGAAGTTTTAGTTGGCTCAACCTGTCCTAAAAGAAGTAATTGGGTTCTAGGAGCCTCAATATCATTGATCTTTCTCTTAGGCATTGTTTCAGCACAAGCATCTAAATTGCGACCGAAATATCCCGAGAGTCCGATCTTAATGAGTCTAGCATCGACTATTAACCAACTTCAGTCTGCACCAAAGCCAGCTATCTCACCACTTTCTAATGGCTATGTTGTGTCAACTAAGGTTCTACAGTCAGTTAGTGCTTATGACACCACATGGTAGCCCAGTATTCTCCTTGACTGACTCAAGGGACACCAGTATAAACCAATGTGTCGCACTAACGTAGCCATCATTTCAACCATATCGGTCTATGTCGTACAGTTTTCACGATCTATTGCTACTTACCTAAAATGCCCCTAGATCCGAGTATAGGATCTATACAAGAAATAAACCCAAATATATCCCGAAATATAAAGCATACAAAGCAAGCAAGTAAAGCAATAAAGGTGAACTAGCTTTAAAGGTAACCCCACTTTTAGATCTCCCTAGCACAGTCGCCAATTTTGTAATACGGTGGGAGAACTAACTTTTGGCTTTGCATTTTATCGCAAATGTTGCAGATAGCAAGAGTCTCCACCGAATTATCTTTTATATAATAAAGGAAAGGGTGAAAAGAACAGCAAATACCTTTAATAATTTTCTGAGTAAGGGGGGTAGGTTATGAAAAGGGCAAATTTTGGGGTACAACAGTTGCCCCTGTTCAATCTTCTTGAACCTGAAGAGTTAGATTGGCAAGCTTGCCTTTCGCGTCTCGAAGGTAAAAGGAGATTGGACACTAGAGTGCCCTTAAATTTTCACTCATCAAAGCAATGGATGCGGGAATGGGCTTAGAGATGCCATTTGGAGATGGGCTTAAAGATGCCATCTGGAATGCTTGTTGAACTATATGTCATTGATGAATGAGCGAGTATCAGAAAGGTATCCATGTTTGGAATATCTCTGAACTGGGGATCTTGAATAAGCAATGGATTGACATCCGTGTTTGGAGAATCCGTAAACTGTCTTCAAAAGTTGAATCTGAACAAGCGATAGATTAACATCCGTGTTTGGAGAATCCGTAAACTGTTTTCAGAAGTTGAAGAATCTGAACAAGCGATAGGTTAACATCCGTGTCTGGAGAACCCGTAAACTGTTTTCAAAAGTCTTGAAGTTGAATAAGAAATAGATCAGCATCCATGTTGGGAAGCGTCCGTAAACTGTTTTCAAAAGTTGAGTCTGAACAAGCGATAGATTAACATCCGTGGTTGGAGAATCCGTAAACTGTTTTCAGAAGTTGAAGAATCTGAACAAGCGATAGGTTAAAATCTGTGTCTGGAGAACCCGTAAACTGTTTTCAGAAGTCTTGAAGTTGAATAAGCAATAGAGCAGCATCCATGTTGGGAAGCGTCCGTAAACTGTTTTCAAAAGTTGAGTCTGAACAAGCGATAGATTAACATCCGTGGTTGGAGAATCCGTAAACTGTTTTCAAAAGTTGAAGAATCTGAACAAGCGATAGGTTAACATCCATGTCTGGAGAACCCGTAAACTATTTTCAGAAGTCTTGAAGTTGAACAAGCAATAGAGCAGCATCCATGTTGGGAAGCGTCTGTAAACTGTTTTCAAAAGTTGAGTCTGAACAAGCGATAGATTAACATCCGTGGTTGGAGAATTCGTAAAATGTTTTCAGAAGTTGAAGAATCTGAACAAGCTATAGGTTAACATCCGTGTCTGGAGAACCCGTAAACTGTTTTCAAAAGTCTTGTAGTTGAATAAGCAATTGATCAGCATCCATGTTGGGAAGCGTCCGTAAACTGTTTTCAAAAGTTGAGTCTGAACAAGCGATAGATTAACATCCGTGTTTGGAGAATCCGTAAACTGTTTTCAGAAGTCTTGAAGAATCTGAACAAGCGATAGGTTAACATCCGTGTCTAGAGAACCCGTAAACTGTTTTCAGAAGTCTTGAGTTGAAGCTTATTAATCTTATCCTGAAAAGGGTAAAATATTAGTTTAAACACAAAGTTATGTTGCATGAAGTGTATGATGCAATATATGCTATATCAATGTTTATGATATGAATGTAATGAATGCGCATGTAAGCTGATGAGCTGTCTTGCTGAGGATGGATGAATCCTGGATAGCCGGAGATAATAGAATCTTGACTGCTGCCAGGGAAAGTGAATCCTTGTTGCTGCAGGGGAATGTAAGAATCTTGGATTGCTGAAGATGAGACATCCTTGTTGACTGCTGACTGCTTGGGGAACAAGATCTTCAATGGTTGAGGGATCTTAGGACCACTGCTGGGGATTAGAACTCCTTGGTGACTTGTAGGGAATGAGAATTCTGATGATCTCTACTGGGGAGTTCAGAACCTGGGAGGCTCATGCTGAAGGAGTAAGACTGAGAATCTTTAATCTGATGGGAAGTATCTTTGTGGGAGAATGTTCACTAATTTGGTTCTGCTGGGGATTGACAGTTGGAAGTTTTAGCTCCGCTGGGATTTAGTAGCTTTGACTTCGCTGGGGATAGTATTTTCAGATTTTAAGGCTCCACTGGGGATACTGAAACTTAGCTCTGGGGGGAATTAAGTTCTGGAAGGCTCTCTTAGCTGGGGAAATCAGTTTTGAGAAAGCTTTTGTCCTGCTGAGGATCCTGAAGTTTAACTTTGTTTGGAGAATTAAGTTCTGGATTTTAACCTTGTTGAGGAATTTGGAGTTTAGTTCCGCTGGGGATTTCTTCTGAAAGGGCATCAAGATACCTATCTGTACCTTCAACCCACCAGCAATCACCTTTCTTGATTTATAAGAAAATGATTATGTTCAAATGCATATGCCTATTTAACAAAACATTGGACGTTTCTCAAATAAAACATAAGTGTGAAAAAGAAACAGAAGACAAGGCAAATTTCTGTATTTGGAAAAGTATTTGTATTAACTTTCTATGAGTATCTTTGTACAAAGGAGACAGGCATCCTAGTAAGAGGACGTTGTCGTAAAAAAATTGAAAATTTTATACAAAAGAAAGATGGCTATGTGTAACAATTCCATGGGATTCCATTCTGTTATAGCCTTCACAACTCTGAATATCTTGTCCATTCAATGCTTCGTCCGCCGATGATTGGATTGACCAGAAGCGAGGAGCTTGTTGATGAAGAGATTGTTCTTTAAAGTGATCCGACGAGACATAGTCATACGCTTTAATTCCCTAACTTTTTCCTGGATCGCCCTTTCGGGTTTTCAATCCACCGGGAAACCCCTTTTTGCCCAAGCCGCCCTTTCGGGTTTTCGACTTGCCGGGTGTACAGATTTTTTTTGTTTTATCCCTAATTTTTGCCTGAACCGCCCTTTCGGGTTTTCGGTTCACCGGGATGCCCATTTTTGCCCAAGTCGCCCTTTCGGGTTTTCGACTTGTCGGGTCGTTTCATGCGTAGTATCTTTTGACTATGTCTGCATTCGCAGGGTGCGGCAAATCGTCGTCGTCCATGGTGGTCAGAATCATTGCACCACTAGAAAAGATGCTCTTGATTACAAATGGTCATTTGTAAGTAGGAGTCCATTTGCCCCTGGGATCACTTTGCGGCAAGATAATCCGCTTGATTACGAGATCTCCGACTTGATATACTTGACGTCTGACTTTCTTGTTGAAAGCCTTGATCATCCGTTTTTGGTACGTCTGACCATGGCAAACAGCAGTGAGTCGCTTCTCGTTGATCAGATTGAGTTGATCAAGTCGGGTCTGAATCCAATCTTCTTCATTCAAACCAGCGTCCTTCATGATCCTTAAAGAAGGAATCTGAACTTCCATGGGTAGGACAGCTTCCATGCCATATACTAAAAAAAATGGAGTTGCCCCTGTTGAAGTACGTGTTGTGGTATGGTATCCATGCAGAGCAAACGGTAACATCTCATGCCAGTCCTCGTAGGTGACTGTCATTTTCTGAATGATCTTCTTGATGTTTTTGTTCGCAGCTTCAACAGCACCGTTCATCTTCGGCCGATAGGGAGACGAATTGTGATGATAAATCTTGAACTGTTCGCATAGAGCGGTGATCATAGTATTATTCAGATTTGTATCGTTGTCTGTGATGATCCTGTCGGGGACACCATACCGGCATATGAGGTTTTGCTTGATGAAGCGGGCAACCACATTTTTTGTAACGGAGGCAAAGGAAGCTGCTTCGACCCACTTGGTGAAATAGTCAATAGCAACCAGGATGAAGCGATGTCCATTGGATGCCGTGGGCTTGATCTCTCCAATCATGTCAATGCCCCACATTGCGAATGGCCAAGGAGCTGTCAGAACGTTGAGAGGAACAAGAGGAATATGAATCTTGTCAGCGTAGACTTGACATTTGTGGCAAGTACGGGAATGTTGATGGCAATCAGCTTCCATGGTAGACCAGTAATAGCCTTCCCTTAGAATCTTCTTAGCCATCGTATGTCCGCTCAAGTGGGTTCCAAATGTGCCGCTGTGTATCTCGGTCATGATCAACTCTGCTTCAGCTTTGTCTACACATCGGAGTAAAACACAATCATGGCTGCGTTTGTAGAGGATGTCGTTGCTCAGGAAGAACTTGGCAGCAAATCTCCTTAGGAACTTCTTGTCATTTACGGAAGCTCCTTCGGGATATTATCTAGTCTGGAGATACCTTTTGATTTCGTGAAACTAGGGTTGTTCCACTACTTCTTCGGTATTAATCTCATAACAATGCGCAGGTTCATCCATTCGCTCGATGGTGATTTGGGGAGCCTCGTTATCCCAGTTGAGTTTAAACATGGAGGACATTGTTGCCAGAGCATCTGCTAACTGATTTTCTTCTCGCGGGAAATGCTCGAAGGTGATTTGCTTGAAATGAGGCAATAATGTCAGGACATGTTCTTTGTATGGGATAAGATTAGGATGTCTGGTATCCCACTCTCCTTTGATTTGACTGATAACTAAAGCCGAGTCCCCAAATACGATCAAAGATTTGATCCTCAAGTCTATAGCAGCCTTGAGACCAAAGATGCAAGCTTCATATTCGGCCATGTTGTTGGTACAGCTGAAACCAAGTCGGGCTGTGAAAGGTGTGTGGCATCCTTCCGGGGAAATGAGTACCGCACCGATACCGTTTCCAAGTGCATTTGAAGCACCATCAAAGTACAGGGTCCATCGGGATCCATTTTCAGGTCCGTCATACGGTTCGTTACCTTCAATGTTGTCCAAAGTCATGATGTCCTCGTCTGGGAAGTCAAATCTCATGGGTTGATAATCTTCGATAGCTTGATGAGCTAGATGGTCAGCTAGTACACTCCCTTTTATAGCTTTTTGGGTAGTATACTGGATGTCATACTCAGTCAGGATCATTTGCCATCTAGCGATTCTTCCAGATAAAGCAGGCTTCTCGAAGATATACTTGATCGGGTCCATTTTGGAAATCAGCAAAGTGGTATGAGTCAACATATACTGCCTTAGTCGGCGAGCAGCCCATATCAAAGCGCGGCAAGTTTTCTCGAGCAGTGAGTAGCGAGTCTCACAGTCGGTAAACTTTTTGCTAAGGTAATAAATGGCATGCTCTTTTCGATCAGACTCGTCATGCTGGCCCAGTACGCACCCCATTGAGTTATCCAAAACGGTCAAATACATGATCAGCGGCCTTCCTTCGACGGGTGGCATCAGAATAGGAGGTTCTAGCAAATACTCCTTGATTTTATCAAAAGCAGTTTGACAATCATCGTTCCATTCGACTACCTGATCTTTCTTCAATAGTTTGAAGATTGGCTCACAGGTAGACGTCAGATGAGAGATGAATCTGCAATGTAGTTCAAGCGTCCCAAGAACCCTCTAACCTCCTTTTCAGTACGGGGAGCAGGCATTTCTTGTATTGCTTTCACTTTCGCTGGATCGACCTCAATGCCTTTGTTGCTGATAATAAACCCTAGAAGTTTACCAGACCTAAATCCAAAAGTACACTTACTTGGATTCAGGCTGAGTTTGTATTCCTTCAACCTGGAAAACAGCTTTTGCAGATGTTCAAGGTGTTCCTCCTCTGTTTGTGATCGAGCTATCATGTCGTCTACGCAAACTTCGATCTCATGATGTATCATATCATGAAACAAAGCTACCATGGCGCGTTGATAATTTTCCCCTGCGTTCTTCAGTCCGAACGGCATCACCTAGTAGCAGAAGGTACCCCATTGTGTACAAAGGTTGTTTTATCCATGTCCTCGGGGGCCATTTTGATCTGGTTGTAGCCCGAGAATCCGTCCATGAAGGAAAACACCTTGTGATGAGCTGTGTTGTCAATCAAAATGTCGATATGCGGTAGCGGAAAATCATCTTTAGGGCTAGCCCTGTTCAAATCCCGGTAGTCCACACACATCCTGACCTTGCCGTCTTTTTTAGGTATTGGCACAATGTTAGCAACCCATTATGGATAGGATGTAACATCCAGAAAGCCAGCATTGAATTGCTTCATTACCTCAGCTTTAATCTTCTCAGACATGTCGGGCCTCATTCGGCAGACTTTTTGCTTGATTGGTGGACAATCCTCTCTTGTAGGGAGACGGTGAACCACGATGTCTGTGTCCAACCCTGGCATGTCTTCATAAGACCATGCGAAGATTTCAACGTATTCATTTAACAGTTGTATTAAGCGCTCCTTGACACTTGGTTCCATATTGGCGCCCACTTGTACTTCTTTCTTGTCTTCCTCTGTTCCTAAGTTGACTGTTTCCAACAACTCTTCATGAGGTAAGATGGCCCTCTCTTCTTGTTGTAGAAGTCTCGCTAGCTCTCCTGGTACTTCACAATCTTCGTCATCTTCGCATTCAGCCTGATTGACCAAATCTTCAGAGTTATTTAAGGATACAACAGAATAGTCACCCATAGAATCCAGAGTGGATGGGTACCTGCATTTGTGAGTGTGGGTGTGTGTAAGGGATAGCCATCCTTAAACAAACAAAAATGCAAAAGGAAAGAAAATGAACACAGCAGTTTATAAATGAAAAACGTCCAATGATTCATTAAACATGGCATATGATTATGAAGGAAAATCAAAACCCTTACAAATGGACCTACATGCCCCGGGCAAGGCATGAGGTGAAAAAGTAGTGTGCAGATTGTTTTAGTAATTATTACAGACCAACTGGAAATGTTCGAAAGATAAATTACTGATTGATGAAAGTAATGGGAACAAAGTCTTTCGCCTCCCAGTTGTGCAGTCCCCCTTCAATGGTTGGGAAGATCCAATCTTCAACGTTACCCTCTTCGTCTTCGTCTTCCAAAGCATTGATTCCATGAGGAGAAATCTTGATGGGTGTCCTTTCAATTTTTGAACGACGCATAGCTTTTTGCCCCGCAGCGGTAAATCCCAACCCAAACTTGTTTGTCTTGTGTGGAAAGTCAGGCAACTGACCCCATGTTGAGCTCTTTCCCTCCTTCATTGCAGCCTTTGCGTCTTTCAGAGATGCCATCCTGGCCACCTGCCTGGGTACCTCAGCTACTGCCTTTGCTACTGCAACCTCGGGAGCAACTTCCTCAAAGTGTTGAAAGGGTGTTTCGATGAATTCGCCATCCACCTCCACATACCTAAAGGAGTTCAGATGACTGAACATGTACTCCTCTTCACCGTGTACAGTTATGATCTTTCCCTTAACAGGGTATTTCAGCATCTGATGTAGGGAGGAAGTGACTGCCCCAGCATTATGTATCCACGGCCTTCCTAGCAAGCAAGAGTAGGATGGGCGGATTTCCATCACATAGAAGGTTGAGGGGAACACTTCAGTGCCTACCTTGATAGGAATGTCGACCTCCCCATGCACCATTCTTTTAGATCCGTCAAAGGCCCTGACAATGATATTACTTGGTTTCAGCTCCAAGCCTTCACAATCCAACCGGTCCAGAGCTTTCTTAGGCAGCACGTTTAGAGAAGAACCAGTGTCGACCAAGACATGGGCAAGAGTAGTTCCTCGGCATTCGACGGACACATGCAATGCGTCATTGTGCTTTCTTCCCTTCGGAGTGAGGTCAGCATCAGAGAAACCTAGGCCGTTGTCGGCGGTAAGGCTGGCTACACAATCCTGGAATTGATCGGCTGAGGTTTCCTGGGGTACATGGGTTGTCTTCAAAAACCTTATCAAGGCCTTGGCATGAGCCTCCGAACAAAGCAACAAATCTAACATGGAAATCTTCGAGGGGGTCTGTCCCAGTTGCTCTACCACATCGTAATCACTCTTCTTAATTATTTTCAGAATCTCCTCCATTTCTTTCTTAGAGGTTTTAGGGACGATCAACAGCTGAGCCCTCATCCTGACGAGCTCTTCTTGGATCCCTTTCCCCTTATCAGCAGAAGTAGGAGGGACAACCACAGGAGTAACAGCTTCTTCAATCAACGGAGTTCTTGCAGAAAGTTTTATCGGTGCAGGGGTAACCTTGGGAACAGCTGAGGGTCCAAAGATTGCCTTTGGAGGGGCAATCTTTGGAGAGAAAATTCTCCCACTTCGGGTAATCTTGCTCGTACCGGCAATGTTTCCAATGTCGGCAGTTTCTTCGTCAGAGCTCTCTTCAGTTATCTCAATTTGTTTAACATCGTGGTAGTAGATTTCTCCACCATAATTCCACGGTATTGATTTGTCCGATTTGTAGGGGACAGGCCCAGGCATGGTTATCTTCAAGGGAACAATCTTCGTAGCAGATGTAATCTTAACAGGCCTTTTGGGGACCTTGGAAAGATTGGTGGAAATGGTGATTATTGAAACTTCATTGATAGGAGTTGGAGTAACGGGAGTCTTTTCGAAAAGAATTTGTTGGTTGTCCATTAGGCGTTGGATGCCTATCTTCAGCAGTGGACAGTCGATTGGTAGAGAGTGACAAAGGTAGCAATCTTCTTTACAACCTTGGAAAATCCCAGCCTTCAATAGATTCAACTTGATTGTCAGTAATGGAGTTACCAGATCATCAACAGTAGAAACAAACAGATCTTCTTCAACAACATGGACATTGCGACCATGCTTTGGCATCGGAGCGGATATTACATTCGGCTTCTATGGGGCGTCGAACTCAACCTCTTTTGCATCTATTAAATCTTGAATTTTATGCTTAAGCGCCCAGCAATCGTTGGTGTCGTGCCCGACGCTGTCAGAATGATAGGCACATTTAGCATTGGAATGATAATGTGGGGAAGTTGTATTCACATTTTTTGGTGCCTCTTTGATAGTGGTGAGGTTTAGCTTCAACAAATGGGGAAGAACTTGTGCAGGCGTCATGTTGATGCGGGTGAACTGTCGTTGTGGCCGCTCTACCCGTTGCTGGTTAGGTCTAGACTGATTGTTGCGAGGCTGATCATTTGACGAATTTTGTATCATCACGGCCCCTACAGTCGGTCGGTGCCCAGTTCTTCCCAATCCTTTCTGAGAGTATATAATAGCTGCTTCCTTCTTGGTCGGGAATGATTTCTTAACAGTTGTGGAGGCAGAGGCGTCCCTTTGAATCTTCCCACTCTTAATACCAGCTTCCACGCATTCTCCAGTCAGAATCAATTCAGTAAACCCTGCGGAAGAGCTCCCAATCAAATGGTTGAAGAAAGGGCCAGATAGGGTCCCCAAGAACATATCAACTAGTTCCCTATCTGAAAGAGATGGCTTCACTCTTCCGGCCAAGTCGCGCCATTTCTGGGCGTATTCTTTGAATCCCTCATTTGAGGCCATCCCCATACTTTGTAACTGAGTACGGGTTGGTGCCAAGTCAGTGTTATATTGATACTGACGATAAAAGGCAGCTGCCAAATCCTCCCAACTATGCACCTCTGACCTTTCAAGCTGATAAAACCAGTCTAGTTGTGTACCGGACAAGCTGTCCTGAAAAAAGTGTACCCAAAGATTTCTGTCGGATGTATGAGGTTGAATTCTTCTGACATATGACCTCAGGTGCATCTTCGGGCAAGACAGCCCATCATATTTTGCAAAAATTGGCACCTTAAACTTTGGAGGGATCACAATCCCAGAAATCAATCCCAATTCTTCAAAATCTAACCCGAGAACCCTTTGCAGCTCCATAGCTGCCAGTCTATCCTCCAGGTTTTTTGTATTTGTCGTCCGCTGGCGGGTATTGCTGCTCTTAGTAGTCTTCATCTTCCTCAACCTCTTCCTCTTCAGCCTCAGACTCAGAAGGTAATGCAGCTCCTTTTCCCTTACCGGTCCCCTCATCAGATGTGGAGGGGAATTCAAGAACTCTCCTTGCTTCATTCTCAAATCTTCTTCCCAGTGTAGCTACCCCAACTCTTTTCTTCTTCTTTTTTCCTTTTTCTTGCTCTTTGTTTCCTAACAATTCTTTTAGATCCTCCTGACCCTTTGCCAAGGTCATAAGGAGCTGTTGAAACTGCGAGTTTTGTGACTGCAGATCTTTGACCGTCTGTTCAAGATCCATCTTACTGAAATAAACAGCAGAAAGATAAGGAAACCTGGTGTGAAGACATGTTTATGCATATGATGAATGATATGTTTATTCATGCAATGCATTCAAGGATTTAGAAATTCAAAATTGTTGCAGACAAAAAGAACAAACGTCATATTAATAAGAAGAAATTTTGTCAGTACATAAATGCCCTATGGGCCAAATATTACAAAAACTTCTTAAGGTAAAAAGACGTTGCGCATCCTCTTTGGTGCGATGTAAGTGTTGAGGGTCTCCTCCTCGTGAAGTCAGCGGGTAAGCTCCAAAACCTTCTTCTCACTGGCGTAGAAGATGGCTTCAAAAGTATTTCGTTCCTCTTTGAGTTGGATCCAACTCTTCTGCATTTCCTCCAATGATGTTGGCATGTCAGGATGTAGGATGGTGTATGGAACCTCTCCTTCCTTAACAGGCTCTTTAATCAAAGGGAGAATGTGAGGGTAAGGCATCATAAGACTCTGGGCGCGGGTTCGTACCCACTTGAGATAAGGCTCAAGAGGAATAGAGTTTTTGTGCCCCAGTGTCTTTCTATCTACCTTGTTAGGCATCCTCCTAGCTCTGATGAATCTTTGGCGAAGTCCTTGCGCATCGTTGTCGAAGTCAAAAACTAGGTCAGGAATCAGCATGTCATGAGGGCCATCCCTCCGTGCATATCCAAATTGTCTCAAAGCTAGACAAGGGTTGTAGGTAATGCCTCCCCTAATGCCAAGTAATGGAACATTAGGGAACTCACCACAATGATCGATGATGATGACATTTTCTCTGGACCGAGAACACCAATGTACATCAGAATGTGTGAGGGTCATCAACCGTTGTGACCACCTTAAGCCTTGTTCATTCTTCAAAACAGATTGTGGAAGGTGCGAAATAAACCACCTTGCAAGGAGAGGAGTACAGCACATGAGAACGCCTCTCTTCCTCATTGTTCGTGTGTAAAATGAGTGGAGGATGTCCCCAAGCAATGTAGGTATGGGATTCCTGGATAGGAAAATCTTGACAGCATTGACATCTATAAGTTGGTCAGGATTTGGGAACAAGACCAATCCATAAATGAGGAGTGTCACAATCTCTTCAAAGGCTTGCAGATCTAGGGAATTCTAACACTCTTGTACCTTCTCAAACAAGAATTTTGCCAAGAAGCCTTTGACGCCACTTCTAGTCTCCCAACGCCCCTTGATGTCAGATGGTTGCAAGTGTAGTGCTTGAGCAACATCTTCAGGCTTTGGTTCTTTTTCCGTGCCGTTGTAGGGTAGTTGATTAAGAATAGGAATTCTCAAGAGTTGAGAAAATTCCTCCAAAGTAGGCGCCAATTGGTAGTCGGGGAATGTGAAACAGTGGTGAAAGGGGTCAAAGAATTGGAACAACACTTTCACCATGTCTTCTTCAACGTTGGTGTTGACTAGGATGAGAAGTCTACCATGTCTTTCACTGAAGAGAGAGCTTTCTGGAATTCTGGATGTAAGCTCCTTGAGTTAAGGAGGGATTCTCACAAGGTTGACTTGGATGGTTTTCCTGCGAAGAATTTCCATGACCTACAAAACAGGAACAAAGATGAAGATCCAAACCCTTGAAATGGTTAGTGGATGCATATGATGCTTTATGATGTTCATGATGTATGCACAAACATATGTACAAGCAAGTCACACAAAACCCTAGTTTCAAGCTTGCATGGGGTTTCATAGGTAAGTACCCTCTTGAGTGTAGTTGGCTTAAAAACCTATCCTATAAATAGTAACCGGGTTCTAAGGAGCTCAATATCATCGGATTGCTTTCTATGTTCATTGTTTTGGTTTAGTCACTTAACTAGCGACCAAAATATTCCAAGAAAACAACCCTCAATGAGTGTAGTATCGAGTATCTACCAACTTCGGACTGCACCAAAGCCGGTCATCTCACTACCCCTAATGAAAGGCCAAGATGGTCAAGTAAGGTTCTAGGTCATTAGTGCTTGGTGACATCACTCAGCGGCCCTGTACTCTCCTTGATTGAACTCAAGGGTTACCGGTACTCACAAATATGTCGCACTAATATAGCTATTGCTTCAACCGTGTCGGTATACCCCGCACAGTTTCCACAACATATTGCTATCTATGAATGTTTCCCAAATCCGGGTGTAGGATTTCAAGCCCAAACAAGAGAACCAAAATGTAAAGCAATCAAAGCAAACAATTAGTCATGCAAAAGGGTGATCTAGGCCCTAAGGTTACTCCACTTTTAAATTTGTCCCCGGCAGAGTCACCAGTTCTGTGATACGGTGGGAGAACTGACTTGAGGTTTTGCGTTTGTGTTCGCAAATGTTTCGGTTGAGCAAGAGTCGCCACCGACTTTTTATTTTATCCTAAGGAAAGGTTAAAAAGCACAGGAAAAACCTTTGAGATGTTTTCTTGGGTTCGGGGAGTAGATTATAGAAAGGGAAGGTATTAGCACCCTTTCTATCCATGGTTATCCATGGGCTCTTAGTTACTTGCTTAGATCACTTGCCTTTGCTTTTCAATTGTTTGAAATGGTGCTTTGTGTGTGTGGTTTTTGAAAATATTTTGAAAAAGATGCCTTGTCTAGGCAACCATTGTAACAATTATTTACTCGAATGTTTTACAAAGGTGTTTGTCTTTTTGAAAAGATGTTTCAATGTTTTTGAAAGTTGTTTTGAAAGTTGTGTTGTGGAGTGTGTTTTGAAAGTAGGCAAGTGTGTTTTGCAAGTTTGATCAAGTAACTAAGAGTTGTCTACCCCTAAATTTACTCAAAGATCTTCCTCATGTTTTAACCCTTTTAACAGTATTGTTCCACCATTGTATTTGGTAGACAATCTTGTGTTAGGATGTTAATGGGACGGGCGCGGGTCATCGTATGGACCACGAATGCAATAGTGTTAAGTGTCTTTGGAAATTTTTCCTTTAAGGGACTTGATCATTTTTTAGGCAACTTGAGAAAGCGTCATCGAGGGACTATGATCATTTGATTTGTTTTTGTTTTGCCAAAGACACTCAACATGCAACATGGCCCATTTTTGAAGGTAACAAGTGGAGTAACCCTAAGGGTGCAAGTGTGCATTGTGTTGTCCATTTTCATGCTTTTTTGTCTTTGTATTAGTCAAGCTATTTGTTATTTGATTTGCATACAAACCCTAGGTCTATCATGGCATAATTTGAAAGCTTTTAAATGCGGAAATTTAAAGTCCTAAATTATTACAACATGATTATGGGGATGGGGGTACAAATGTTTGAATGGGGGGATATTTGACAAGAAATTAAATCTAAGCTATTACATCCATATCGAATATACAAATATTTAATTGTATAATAATTAAATAAATACAATAAATATGCAAAATGTATTATGCACAAAATGATTTTTTATGTATGTGAAAATATTTTTCAATGTGAAATATAAACAAAAATAAAAAGGTCAAATTTTGAGTATTTTTGTCATTTAGGGCAAAACCCTAGTTTTTGAATAAATAGTATTTATTTATTAATTATATACAATATTTGTTAATTATATACAAAAAAAAGAAGTATAATGTAAAAAGTATTTTTTGATGTCAAATATTAAATAAAAATAAAATTTATTATTTCTATATTTTTGTCCTAAATATCTAATAAAATATACAAGTATTTATATATTATATATTAAATATACTAAATATATACAAGAATAAAATATTAATTATTTACAAAAATGTGTTTTTTAGAAAATGTTTTCAAAATATAAAATAAAAAATAATAACTAAAAAATAAATATTTTTGTATTATTTTCTAGGGTTTTAATAAATGAAAAGATTTATATTATTTACATACATATGCTAAATAAAACAAATAAATGCAAAAAAAGGTGGAAAAATATTTTTAATGTTTTTTATGTTTGGACAAAAAATATCAAGTCAGAATAAAAAATAAAAAGTCAAAAATAATGAATATTTCACACAATGGGCCAGGGGGTGTAAATGGAAAAAAGGGGTGTGAACAGCAAGCTGACTCAGGCCCAGCCCAAGCCAGCTTTGTCTTCAACCTCCAGCAATGTTTGAACAACCAAAACGCGCGCTTTCCATGCTTCATTCAAACTCCTGATTCTTTGACTTTTAACAAAAACTCATAACACAAACATTATAGAGCATCAAGAGACGAATTCAGACATATAAAACACTTGACCTAACTCTAAGAAACGAGGGAGAATTTCTTCATCCCCAATTTCTGACCTAATTTTTCTTCAACGTTCATGGCCAAAATTCTCACATCATACTCAATATAAATGAAAAGTAATCATATGTATGGTTTCAGGGCTATGAGTAGAGCATGTCTCATTCACAAACCTAAGCCTAACTCTTCCTAGATTGAGAGATAGAAGTTCATGTTTTTACCTATTTCAGCTTGACTTGAACAGAGCAATGTAGGTATCTTCAATGGAGTTTGAGCTTTGGTACAGCTTGCCTGAAGTCCAAGGATGCTTCTCCAACACTTAGCTTGCTTTGAATCACTCTGAATCGTGCTATGGAAGTCCACTTGCAAAACTGAAAACTGAAAATGGCAAGTAATGTTAGGGATGTTACAGTTTGGGTTTAAGGCTTGGGATAGTTCCAATGGATGATAGGGAATGTGTTTGAACAAGCTTTGGCCAAAACGCACGAGCAAACTGAGTTGTGCAACTCAATCTGCAGGGATGCCCTGTTTTGTGCAGCAAAATAGTGTTTTGGGGTTTTAGGAGGTGTGAGGGATCAATGAATCGTGCCTTAGATCTATTTGGATGTATGAAAGATGAGAACAAAGTTTGTGTTTGGCTGTGTTGACAGGAATGAGAGATGGATAGTTTTTGCAAAGTTTCTTCCCATGTAAGCAAGGAAGTGTGTTCTTTGATATAAGCCAGTACAATGCCTAATGTATGCAGCAAAATAAAGCTCTTGGTAACTGGAATGTGTAGATTTGATTTGGCTCTCAGATTTGGCCCCATGCCTCAAGGATTTGGTATTTGACATAAAGCAACTTTAAGCAAAAATGGCAATTCACCTTTTACTACTTAAGGCTTAATTTTGTGTGCAATGTCCAAATGAACAAAATAATGCATTAGCTCAGTGGATTTGCATTCAATGAAGGAGTGTAAAAGGGTTTAGAGGCCTGCAAGCTAGCACAAACCAAGCTGATTTGAAAATGCCATTTGCTATGAACATGTATTGGTCATGAACAAAAGTGAGTTTTGGCCAACTTTGTGAATTCGATTCTCTCTAACCACAAGGGTGTTTGAGGAGTTATTGGACAATTTGGAAAGCTTGGAATGTGTAATACAATCCATATTTGTAATGAAAATTTAAACTCCAAGTGGAAGCATGTGAAAAATGGCCAAGAAGTTGGACAAAAATCCTGCCTAGAATAGGTCAAAAAATTTCTAAGTTAAAAATGTTTTGCACCCTTGTTCCAAAAATCATAACTTGAGCTACAAGATTCTTTTGAGGAAACTTTGTGAATCAAAGTTGTATATTTTGCAATGGACTACAACTTTCATGTTTTGAGTTTTGTTTGAATCCATTTGTATCTTGATGAAAAAATGGGACAAAGTTAGGAAAAAATAAGGAAATTTCATAACTTAGAAAATTTATAAGTTATGAAATTTCTTCATTTTAAACCCTAATTTGCAATTTTGGATTTCTTGATGAACAAGTTTCATAATTTGACATGTCTTAATGAAAAATGAATCTTGGCACTTGATTTTGACCAAAAAGTCAAAGTTTGACTTTTCAGTATATAGTCAAATTTTGATCAGTTGACTTGGAAAATTCATCTGTCAATCATGTGCATTTGAGATCTTTTGAACTTGTTGAATGGATCAAGACAATTCCATTGAGTTCTTGAGTCCATATGTGAGCTTGGTTTGCCATTGGTTAGGTCAAACAGTCAAAAATTGCCTTTGTGCAGTCAAAACCTTAAAAATGACCATTTTGCCCTTTTGGTGATCTGATCAAATTTCTTGTGGAATTGTGATCCAAACTTGACCAAATGGTTCATATGAGTTCATTATGTTGATTTGGGCCAAATTTCATGAGGTTTGACTGTCAATTGGCCACAGTTGACTTTTTCCCTAATACAGCTGATTTTTAGGTCAACTGTCCAATTGACTGGGCAAAAATTGGAATCAGGGCTTGAAACTTGGTATGGATAAACTTGTGAGTCCAACATGAAGCATGAAAGTCACTTTGGGCATTTTATGTCAAAACATCCTTGTGCAAACTCAAACCCTAATTTGGGTCAACAGTGCAAGGAGGGGTCTTGAGCAGAGCAAACCCTAACTTGATCTTGAGTTCCAAGAGTCTTGTGGTGAGAAAATATTGATGAAAAGAGAGGGAACATTTTGGGGTACAACAGTCCTCAAGAGTGTTTATAAAGCGCTTTGAAAGTAGTTGTTTTGAAAGTATGAGGTGTGAAGATTGTTTTAGTTTGTGAGCAAGCGATTACGAGCGATCTACCTACTCAAAAAGTCTTTGTTCTTTTACTCCTACTTTAGATAATGTTATCCTACTATTAGTTAGTAGGAAGTCATGTCATTGGAAATGAGGGACGGATGTGGGTCACCGTACAATCATAGAAAGCAACTTGTAGGATGCTTTAGCAATTGTCATAAGGGACTAAGATCATTTACCAAAGGCAACATCGATGGGTCATCGAGGGACTACGATCTTTTAACCGAGGGTCTTTGCTAAAGCATTTCACGTTCGAGGGACATGACTATTTAAATATGAGGCAACAAGTGAGGGTAACCCTAGAGGTGCGTGTGTTCGAAGTGTTTTGATTTCAACTGTTTTATCTTTGATATTAGGTTTTCTAATGTTTGCTTTTAATCTTTCCATGTAATCCTATTAAACTAACAATAATAAAGAAAGCAGTAATTTGCATAAATTAAATATTCTACGCTATTACAAGGCTTCGGGGTGGGGAGTACAAACCATAAGAATGGAGAGAAACATAAAGAAAACCCTAATTTAAATTATTATAGACTTTGAGCAATTACAATATTGGAAAATATTAATGCGAAAGTAAAGTGCGCGAAGGTGGTGAAAAGGAGAAAATGTCTAAGAAAAATCCTAAAATACTTCTAAACATTTAAGAAAATATTTTGTTGTTTTTGTTTAGGAAAAATGTGAAATAAAAATTAGACCTAATTCTGATTAATTAATAAATAAAATCAAGGTGATTAAATTAAATTAATTTTTATTTATCAAAAATTAAATTAATTAATTGAAAAGCTAAATCTTTTTTTTATGATTTTTTTCTAATTAAATAAAAAATGATTTAGAAAAAGAAAAGATTAATTAAAATAAAAAAGAAATAAAATGGGCCTGGGTGAATAAAAGCAATTGGGGGGTGTTTAGAAAGCAAAAATAAAAGGCCCAAATCAGGGAGGCCCAGGCGCGTGTATGATTCAGTGGGGGTGACCTTCAGGAGATGCACCATGGGGCTGGCGCTTGGAGCATTGGATCTGCCTTGGATGAGATCTAATGGTGATGAGGTGAGGGCACATGATGGACTTGCGTAGGCTTGGTGTGCTAAATTTGCAAGAATAAAATGTGAAAAAAACAAAAGGGTACTAATGTGGCTCGAACCCAGGTCCCTAAGATCAAAGTGACATGAAACATGTGTTGCTTTCCACTGGGGTGGATGTTACATCCGGTGATAAAACATGTTGCAATCAATATAAAGTAAACTCATTTTTGAAATTTTAAAGATGAACTTCATCTTCTTCCTCGCGCCAGAACAAACACCAACATTTCCAAATTTTGTAAAAGCTTCATTTCTCAACCAAATTGAAAGATGTAAACATCAAATTTGCTTGATTTTTTACCGCAAATTCAACTATGTAACTTTTGAAAGCTATAAGTTAAAGGCTGAAGCAAACTTTGCTTGGTACCAAACTGAAACCTGATATTTCAGAAACTTCAATTCCAAAATTCTCATCACATAGTCAACATAAATGAAAACTAAGGACATGGTTAGTTTTAGGGCAATCATACCTACATTTTATCTTTTGAATTTGAAAGAAAATGATGTGTGTGTAAGGATTTTAAAGTTGGAGAAAATTACCTCTAAAGTGAGAATCGAGTTTGAAGTTAGAGCACTTCTGGAGGGGTTAGGATGATCTGGATAGCTTCACTGAACTTCCATGAAGCTTTTGCAACGCCTACCTTGGATTGAGAGTGCCTCATTTCTTCTGAACAAGTCGAGTTGCAGAGGTGTAAAGTGAGGTTTGGAAAATGATGGTGGAGGTGTTACAATCGTGCCAAGTGTTTGGACAACTTCTATTTGATAGATAAAAGGTATTTGAATGATAAGAGAGGAAAACGCACAAGTGGATTTGAAGTTGGGTGTTGGAAGCTTCAAATGTGCAACAATGGAACTTTTTAAATGATTCTGAGTTTGAAAGTGTTTGAGGGCTTGTGTATTCGTCCTTTAGCTTTCAAATGACCTCTTTATTTATAGGAAAGAGGTTTGACATCTTGGAGTAACCAGAATCTTAAGATAATAAGTTATGGTTTTAAAGCTTGGTTTTGAAGTAACTTGCAAAGTCATGGTTCCAATGCATTGTACCTTGTCTCATAGAGTTGCTGAACACTTTAAACAAGTTTCTTCTGATTTTTTAGATTGAGTGTGTGAAGAAGCAACAAGTTAGAGGCTCAAGGAGAGTTGACAATTGCATAAAGCATGATTTTCCAAAATGCAAGTGTTAACTTTGTGCCATTAATGGAATTATGCATTGGACAATGTTTGAACACTTGGATAATAGCTCAAAAGCAAGTGTAATCTTTTTATTATGGAGAGATTTGTTGGTTTAGAGGCCTGCAAAGTGAGATTACAAGGCATGGCATGAAGATTTCGTTATGAGTTCATCACAAAAATGACTTATATTTCAAGAATGGATGTTCAACTTCATGTCTTTGAATCTCCTAGATCAAGCATGATAAATTTGCGTTCTTTGACATTTTGGAAAGTTTGAAACATTGTCTACAACTTTTATGTTGTGAATTTTGGCTAAATAAAATGGTAACTTGGTGGAAATTGACCAAGAAGTTGAAATGAAAAACTGACCAAAACTTTTTGAAAATTTTTTCTAAGTGTTGGATAAAAATAATCAGAACTTCATGGGCTCATATCTCTTAATCCAAGAACTTTTTGGAAATCAACCCACATTGACAAAGTTGTAGAATTCATCAATCCCTATAACTTTCATGTTGAAAGTTTTCTTTGAACCAACTTGGATATTAGTCAAAAATGGCTATGGAGTTAGGACTTTTGTTAAGAACAACAACACTTAGAGTTTTTCTAAGTGTTAGAAAATTTTCCAAATTTTTTACTTTTGTTGACTTTTTTATTCTTGATGATCAAGTTTGATAGTTTTGAATATCTTGATGATTCTGGATTTTTTGAATTCCAATGTTGACCAAAAAATTAAAGTTTGACTTTTTGAGTGACTGTTGACTTTTCATCAATTGATTCAATTTCTTCAACTATTAATCATTTGCATCATTGGAAATGTTTTGAGCTATGTAATTAGGTCAAGATGTTGTATTTGATCTCTTGAGATCATGCTTCAAGCCATTAGGTCATGCACTAGGCCAAAAGTCAATGATCAGTCACCTTCAGTCAAAACTCTAATTTTGGCAATTTTTGACCTTTGATGATTTGAGGGCTTTCCTTAAGGAATCATGGTCAACCCTTGATCAAAATATCACCTCAAAATATTGATGTTGACAAAAAATCTTGAAGTTTGACTGTATGTTTGACCACTGTTGACTTTTTACCCAATGTAATTGATTTTTAGTCATATGAGCAATTAACTGGGCAAGTATGTGATGCAAGACTTGAAACTTGACATAAGCATTATTTAAGACCTATGATGAACCATGAAAGTCATTTGAGACCCTTGCAAACCAAATTTCTTTGAGAAGCACCAAACCCTAGTCTAAGACCATTGCGTAGGAGGTGAGTTTGTCTGATCAACTCTTGAGAATCCTTGAGTATTTGAGAATCTTAGAAGAATATCTTGAAGAAAATGGGAGGAAATTTTTTGGGGTACAAACACATATACAAAAAATTCAAGTGTTATGTTTTCATCAAAAATTCATCCAAAACCTATCCAATTTACCTCAAATAAATTATTAAAATTTATGGAAATCCGTTATAAATCATAAGCATACAAAATACTTAATCATTTAAAGAAAAATATAAAATTCCACGTTTCAGGTCGCGCTCAGCGCGATCTTTGGCACTAAGCGCCCTCAAGTCAGTAGTGAACCCTCTAAGCACGAAAAGTCGTGCTAAGCGCGCTCTACGATTTCTGCAAAATGAATTCTACAAAAACATCATCACACCAGTCCGATTTTTAACTCCAAAAATCCATTTTATCATCCAAGTTTCTATAATTTATGGCATTAAGATACATACCTACATATAGTTTTTATTTAGAACCTCCAAACATGATTCAAACATCAATTTCATGGATTCCACTCAAAACCCTAACATGTTAAAATCTAGAAGTTGAAGAACAAAATCCCTAACTCATGTAACTACCCATTACATACATCACATGCTCCCATTATCAAATGAAAACTCACCCTTACCTTGGATGTAGATCCTTTCTAAGATTCTTCTTTCTCCTCTTCTCTTTTCTCTCTTTTCTCCTCTTTTCCTCTTCTCTTGTTTTGACAATTTTCTCTTTCTAACTCTATTCTCTTTTTGTTTTACAAAACACTTACTAATTATTATTTTTCTCTAATGGGATTATCTTACTCACTCACACTAATGTAACATATGAGGCCCAATTAATTATTTTTCTATTCTCTCACCCAATAACTCAATACACATATAATATATATATTCACCAAATCACACAATTAATTAATTACTATATTATATAATAATTAATAAAATAAATAACTAATAAAATAACTAATAAATAAAAATCAAGATGTTACAAAAAAACTACTCAAAATTTATGAAGGATTTTTTAATCAAGAGAAAGCACGTGAAAGATTTTTCTATTGTTGTTTTAACTCAAGAATATAGTCAACTAGAGCAAGAAAAGTTTCCACCAAAACTCAAAGACCTTGGAAGCTTTACAATACCTTGTAATATTGGAGATAAGTGTTGTGGAAGATATTTATGTGAGTTGGGATTACACATTAATCTAATTCCCTTGTCCATATTCAAAATGCTTAGAATTAGAGACGTAAGAATTACTACCATGATCCTCCAATTAGTTGATTGAAGCATTTTCTATCCCCAATAGAATATTGAAGATGTGTTGATAAAAGTTGACAAATTGTGTTTCCTATTGATTTCATTTTTATAGATTTTAATATTTGTTGAAGACATTGTCATTATGTTGGGAAAACCTTTTCTTACTACATGAAGAACTCTGATTGAAATAGAAAAAAGAGAGTTATCCATGAGAGTCAATGGTCAACATGTGGTTTTTAATGCATTGAATGCTTTGAAATACACTAAAGAAGATGTGGTTGATTGTTCTAAAATGCTAATTGGGACTCTTTAGTCCACAATAAATTTTCTCCAAGACAATGATGAATCAATGAATGAATTAGAGTTTTTAGATGATGGAGAATTGAAAAGGGAAGGAATCATAAGTGATTCACCACCAAAGCTACTTAATGCAAGCTGGTTTGAAAATTTGAAACCTTGAAAATCACTAATGAGATGATAAAAGACAATGTGCCATATATGGTAAAAACCTCAGCTTTGGAGTTGAAACAATTTCTATCTCATTTATAATATGCCTACCTGGAGGCATGACAAACATTATCTGTCATCATAGCTTCTAACTTGACACCAACATATGAGAGTCTTCTCTTGTCATTTTTGAAGAGGTATAAAAATACTATTTCTTGGAAAATGGCTACTAAAGAGAATCAGTCTCACTGTTTGCATGCATAAAATTTTATTAGAAGAGAATGTAAAGAATATCATAGATAGTCAAAGAAGATTTAACCCAATTATGAAGAAAATGGTGAAGAATGAGATCATAAAGTGGTTGGATGCTAGGATAATTTACTCCATCTCTGAAAGTGTATAGGTAAGTCAGATACAGTATGTTCTAAAAAAGGAGGCATAATAGTTATCAAGAATGACAATAATGAGTTGATTTATACCAAAGATGTGACTCGATTGAGAATTTACATATATTACAAGTTAAATTAGGCCACAAGGAAGGATCATTTCTCCTTATTCTCTATTGATCAAATGTTAGATAGGTTGTTTGGGAAAAAAAAAAAAATATTTTTAGTTACTCGAGTTACAATCAAATTATCATAACATCTGATGATCAAGAAGATATTATATTCACACGTCTTTATTGAACTTTTGTCTTTAGAAGAATGTCATTTTTAAATGTGCATGATGACACTTTTTCAGATCTCAACGATGGAAAAATAGAATGAGACGTAAATCATTGAGTTAAAATTGGATGATTGAAATGGAGGAAGTTATCAAGTATTATATGAGACATGAAAGTACGAAAAAATTTATTGGACAACTTTAAGACCAACAATGTTGTACGAGGGGTAACAAACCGATACGAAAAATAAAGTAAGTGTAACATATACGAGTATGTTATATTAGATGTGATAAGAGTAAATACAATAAGATTAGAAATGACAGTATTAGAGAAAATATTGGTGTAACACCTATAATAATAAAATTAGAGGAAAATAGCATATTTAAATGATTTTAATTTATAGAAAGAATACAAGAATAAAGAAGACAAGAATGTATCGTCTGTTGTTATTTTTCTTCAAGTTTCTATCCTACTCCAAATCTAATAGTTGAAAAACAATAAATAATAATGATTTTGAATAGATATAGAATTAGAATATCATCTAAGGATAAAGATTAGTATTGTTGAAAGTGCATAAGAGAATAAACTGGGACGGATCCAGATTCAGAGAAGACTTTTGTATTCTTTAATAAGAAGAGTAAATCAAATGAATAATAGTCAAATAGTGAGAGATAGGTAAGATTTAGAAAGTGTTGGTGTAAAACTTAATTGTTGTTTTAAATTCAGAATTTAAAAAATAATAATAAAATGAAGAAAAAAAATCATTTGCAGATAGATCTATACTTTTGTCACGGAAATCAGTAGGAAGGTTCCCTTAACTACCACAATATCATTGTTAACGAAAATTCATAGAAACAATTTGACTAACACACAAGCAAAAGAAATAAGCTACGATGTTTATTCATTTCATCATGTGATTTTGTATTAATTAACATTAATATACAGAACATGTTTTTTGACCATAGTATGCCGAGGTTGACTAGTAAAACAAACTCTTCTCTCAAACATCTATTATAACCCTCCAACGTTTTCAAAAAAAATAAAACAGTGTTTGTGTTTCTGTCTGTGTCTTCAACAGAAATCCAAAAATGGATAATAATAATAATAATAATAACCACCAAATCATGTTCCTTCCCTTTCTCCTCTTGTTCACCTTTTTCATAGCTACTACTCATTCTGCATCTGCTGCATCATGTCCTATAGATCTCAGCTATGTTGAAACCTTTCCATGGGACACATCAACCTGCAGAGACCCAATTGACACACAACACTGTTGTCAATCACTTCTTAGTCTTGTTGGTATAGGACTTGCAAAACACCTCAAAGAAACTCAACTCTTTCAATTCCCAAATGAAAACATTTCCACAGCATGCTTACAAGACTTCAAACTCAAGCTTTCGTCCTTGAAACTTCAACCTTTGTTAGTCCCTACTTGCTTCCCAAACTCAACTCAGTTTGTCACCAACACATCAAGCTGTGCTGGTATCTCAAACATCACAGACTGGAAACAAAAAGTTGGTATGATTAATCCTTTAGATACTTCTTGTAATGGTGATTTGAAAGCTGAAACTAGTTGTAGTGTATGTACTGATGCTGGTTTTAAAGTGACTTCTCAGCTTGTAAATATTGATCCAAAAAATTCATCCAAGTGTTTTTACTTTTCAATTTTGTATGCTATTGGTATTGTGAATCAATTTGGTCCTACAGATCCTGCTGCAGCTGCTTGTATACTTGGTATGCCACTTTCATCAAAAGGATCATCAAACAATGGAAAAATTCTGAAACTTGTTTTTGGTTTATTAGGTGCTATTGTTGGTGTTGTTCTTGCTTTTGTGTTGATTATTATGTATAAAAAATGGGATAAGATGAGGAGGGAAAATCTTTATCACAGGTCAGTTGAAAACAGTGTTAGAGACAGTGTTTTGCCTAATACAGGAGCTAAATGGTTTCACATATCAGAACTTGAAAAGGCTACAGACAAGTTTTCACTGAAGAATAAGATTGGTCAAGGTGGTGATGGTGTTGTGTACAAAGGAACACTTTCTGATGGAACTTTGGTTGCTGTGAAAGAAATTTTTGATTTGGAAACTAGAGGAGATGAAGAGTTTTGTTATGAAGTTGAGATTATAAGCAAAATTAAGCATAGGTATCTTCTTGCTTTAAGAGGCTGTTGTGTTACAAGTCATAGTGTGAGAGGTAAGAGAAGGTTTTTGGTTTATGACTATATGCCGAATGGAAGTTTAAGTTATCAGCTATCAGTTACCGGTGCTAATAAGCTAACTTGGCCACAAAGGAAGAATATAATGCTTGATGTAGCTAAAGGGCTAGCTTACTTGCATTACGAGATCAAACCGCCGATTTTTCATCGCGATATCAAGGCGACGAATATACTTTTGGACTCGAAAATGAAAGCGAAGGTGGCTGATTTTGGATTGGCGAAACAAGGTAATGAAGGACAGTCTCATTTAACAACAAGAGTAGCAGGAACATATGGTTATTTAGCACCTGAGTATGCTTTATATGGACAGTTAACAGAAAAAAGTGATGTTTATAGTTTTGGTATAGTGATACTTGAGGTAATGAGTGGTAGAAAAGTGCTTGATACAATGAACTCACCTGTTGTTTTGATAACTGATTGGGCTTGGTCACTTGCGAAATCCGGAAAAGTTGATGAAATATTTGATGAATCAATTAGAGATGAAGGGCCAGAGAAAATCATGGAAAGGTTTGTGCTTGTTGGAATTCTATGTGCTCATGCAATGGTTGCATTGAGGCCTACTATTGCTGAGGCACTTAAGATGTTGGAAGGTGATATTGATATTCCTAATTTGCCTGATAGACCTGTGCCACTTGGTCATGAATCTTTTCAATCTTCTCTGTTGAGTGGTATGCAACAAAGTGGAAGATCAACACCTTTTACTTCATTTTATTCTTCAACTATGAACACATTTAGTAGAAATTGAAGAATCAGTTTGATTTGTTTGTGCAATGTAGTGTAGTGTCTAGTTTAGATTAATTAGGATTTTTCAGAAATTATTTGAAGGTTCAATTGAACCTTCCAAGTTATTAATATATAATGTGATGTAATCATAAATACCTTGAATTATTTGTATACTTTTTTTTTTTTTTTGTGTATTGTGATCCTATACAATAATGAAAGAAAATATTTGATTTGATACACACTATAATGACTACGTTTAGTTTTTTTTCTTGTAGTCTTATCTTTTTATTTTGTTTATAAAACATAAAAATATATATATATTTTCAGAGATATATTTTCGAAACATGTTGATAGATGCGTTCAGAAGTGTATCTCTGGAGTATTTACGAGTTTTCAAGGGTGATTTTCACCGCTATTAAATGTAAAAAGAAATTCTCATATAACAGTGACAAGAAAATTTAAACCAATAAAATTTGTTTAAACTATGTTAGTTTAGTTGGATATTCGACCACTAAACTAATTTTAGTTGTTTTACTAGTAAAAGACTTGTTATTATAAAATCACTAATTAAAAATATTTAAAAAGAAACATGTAACAAATCATCAACATGATAAATCTATATGTCTAATAACTACAAATATTTACAAATATCACTAATAACTAAATATTTATAAATATTATATTGATTAAAATAAATAAAAATGTATTGTGGTTGTAGTGATCCGTGAAAATGGTGAGTTTCAATGATAATATTCATAGGAGTTGTTAAAATTTACAAATATTACTCTTATTGTTTCTTTAGAATACAATAATACCTAAGTTAAATATATTTTAGTCCCTCTAAATATTGTCAATTTCGTTTTTAGTCCTTTAAAATATTTCTTTCAAAAAATAATCCTCTAAAATTTTGCTAAATGAAACAAAGAAACTTGCTTAATATCATGATTTAATCATCAAAGAGTTTAGGCAAAGTATGGTTATGTATGAGCCAATCTAGTTTGTGTACTATATCAGACAAGCAATGTTGTTACTATGATTAACAAAATAACAACATTTTGTTAGAATGTAAATGGTTAATCATGTTCTAGTTATTATAATCTCTTTGTTTCAATTCAATTTCACTATTCTCATCATAGACTCTACTCTGCACAGAACAAGTTTTTTGTGCACTCAAATCATGAATGCTAAAGCTAAGAACTTAGGATGCTGGTAGTAGTAGGATTTTAGCAATATCTTTATTCTTACGCAAATAGACTAAGGTAGTAGTGAGAACCATAAGTGAAAGCTATAAAGATTCCAAAAGTAGAATAGATGAATAGTTTGAACAACATCAAAATCATTGTGAACCAGAAGCTACTACATATTTTAGCTTCTATGAATTATAGTGAAAAAGCTCTAAGTTCTCTGTGCCAATTGTTCACCACTTGTTGGGCATATCACAATCATCTTGGATAAGGTTGCCTTGCCCATACTATTTCTGATCCTCAAAACCTTTAAAAAATGAACAATATGCAATTAATGAACACACTATGTATGGCTAATGACATAATCTACAGTATGGGAAAATAGTAGACTTGAGAGTATTCTAAGAAATATGATAACTAAATTTAGAACTTGTATCCTATTTTGCAGATGCCAGACTCATCGTCAAATGACAATCTCCAGAAATGCATGATTACTATTAATCAAATACACCAACTATCAATCACATACACCAATTAAAAGAATGGTTTCTAAACAGAAGTCACACCAAAAATTTCATCTTGTCTTCCTGTACAAGCAGTGAGTATCTTCTTTCAACTCAGTTCCCAAGCCTGCAATCACCATAACTTTCTTTCTATTGTTATTCATTTGGAGATTTCCAAATGCTACAATAGTGTATGCATACCTTGACAATTGTGTATTCATACCTTCCCATCTGCCAAAGATATTACAACATGAGGAGGGCCAACATCTGTGATTCAATAATAGACAGCAAGTATGGAATATAGAATTGTCATGAAAGATGATACTACAATAATACAAAATTGACATGGAAAAACCAAAATGAATGTTTTCATGTTATGGTTTAAAAACTTCTGAGTTCTTTATTACTCACTCTGCGGAGTACCACAAGTAATCGGTTAAATCTGTTGTTGTAATTAACCGCTCCAATAGACCAGTCATGGTGAAGGAACTATCATCAGTCGAGGCTGTTTGTTCATAAGCATCATCTTGCCAGCACATCATCTTGCTTTTGGCAATGTACAAACCAAAAGAAATTAGAAGATTCTATCTAATCAATGAAAAAACTGAGAAGGTATAATAATAACAGAAATGTTACCTTATATTATTCCCTCTATTTGTTCAAGAATTCTACGAAATACGAAATAAGGGTGTAAAATAAAATTGCTGCTAATGTGAAATGTGAAATACCACAAGTCTAATATTATTCCCTCTATTTATTCAAGAATTCTACGAATTTAGAACTGGTATTGGCTTAATAGCTAGCAAAACAAATGGGAAAATTTTCCACCATTTTCGTTCTTAGAATCTCCACTCTTCAAGTTCAAAAAAGTCCATAAAAAAATCCTAACAAAATACAAAAGAAAGATCTGCATAATTTCCTCTTCATAGGCATGCCACCTAAGATATCTGCAAGGTTTTCACTTTATCATGGTTTACAAGATCAAAACATATTATTTCTAAGATATCCTGCAAGGTCCTCATTTTGTGCCATCTAAGATATAGCATATGTTATTAGTATAAATATAAACACAACCTGATTAAGCAATCAACATAATACATGATAAATTGCACTTATAATGGACTTTAAAACGGTTGACTTTTAGTTCTTACCTTATTACACATAATGTTGGCTTAAAAGGAGTAGTAAAAAAAGGCTCAAATGCTTGTAATCATCTAAGAGTATGTCAAGACTCCTATCTCCATCTTGAAATTCACTCTAAAACTTAGGACACTTATTCCATCATTAAGAAATACCTTGTCTTATGCATCACTCCTAGGTGCACAATCCCTCAAAACCTGTGGCTGTAATATTTAGCTGCAAAAACCGTTTTATGTAATCAATACCATTGTCTATGAAGTACATAAGGTCACTTGCATTAGGATTACTTGGATTTGACCTTTGCTAGTCCACTTTGAATAAAGGTTAAAAAGTAGTGTACTTTACATTAAGCATGCAAGTTCATTATACCTTAAGGTAATGGAAAACAAATCATTCTACCAAGAACCTTGTACAATTTTATTTATAAAGCAATATCACCTTGATTACCTCACTGAGCAACTTCGAAAGAATAAGCTCTACATCCCGTAGTACTTCATTGATAGCACATGATACCATGATAATCCTATCAGTAGTTCCAGGGAAGAATTCATTATTGCGTGACAACTGAACTCATGCTCCAGATTGTGACTGAAAATCAGTGATAGTCGGACCACCCTTTCCAATGACAGAACCAGCTGCAGAGTTTGATACCAGAAACCTAACATATGTTGGTTTTTCCACAGAATCTAAAAGAAGTAAACATTATGTAAAAATTATCATAAATTATCACAAAGAATCATCACCTCAATTGGTATATATGTTGGCCGTTTAGGCCTGCCGATATTAATGCATGGTAGATTGACGGAGTAGCGCAGATCTATGTTACAGACATTAAACTCATCGTTTAGGTACCATTTTTCTTGTATCTACTCTTCAATTAAACTCATCATTTTCTTTGTTGCACAAACTTTCCTGCTAAGCCAGCTGCTCATCTTCTATCAAGTTAATAAAACAGGATTAAAATGTGAAAACCAAACCAATCCACAAATAGTCACCCAACACCCAATACAACTACACATCACAAAGACATCAATCAAAGCAGGTACAACTTATTCAAGACAGACTTGCTGCCACTTCAGTTCATGCCAAAATAGGGTACAATGCAGGTTTCTTCGATCTTGTTGGTATAATATTTTGATGTGAACCTTGTTTCACTTTTAAATCCCTGTAACATGAAATTTAACAAAAGAAAATGCCACTTTAAGTGTTCATCGCAATCATGAAACAACTTAGAAAGATCTCATAACGCGAATTTTCGAACATGTTCTGTATCAAACAAGTTTTCCAGGTTGAGTCCTCTCGACATGGATATCAATTCAAATCTAACAGAAAACTAATCCACAACAGAAAAGAAATCTCAAATCTGAAACTCATACAAATAAGAAAAACTGAATCAAAATCACAATCTCAAAACTGAATCAAAATTACAAACCTTACAACCTTGAATTTGTGTCAAATTTCTTGAAATCAGAAACCTTGCAAATGAAAATCACAAATGAGAGTGGATCTGAAAAAATGAGACGAGAGAGCTATCGCCGACGACACAAATGGAGCACCATCTCGCACCGAGTTTCCACATTACGCCTGCCTCTGTTCAGCTCGCCAAGTATGACCACTTCCCATCGCTGCAAATTCGGCCAGCCACGCAGCCCTCCACCACCCGAGCCACTCCGACGAAGATTCTGAAGGAAAACAAAATCGCCAGGATGTTTACCTTGGTATTTGGTAAACAACAGCTGATCCTCCAAATGGTTACTTATTTGGTTACTCGCAGGATCGATCAGATTGATCCTAGGACATAGGTTGATTTTGAAGTTTTGGATTAAATTGGATATGGGTTAAATGACAATAAAATAAAGAGGTTTTAAATAAATTGCATGAAGAAAGGACTTGGTAAAATAAATAAGGCTTTAAATGAGAAGGTTCGACAGGAATGTAAAGAAGAAAGCAAGTAAATTTCTGAAAAAGTAAATGACTTTGATTAATAAAGTTGGTGTTTCACACATACATTTCTCAACAATTCTTTCTCACACGCTGGGTACTCGAATCTATATGAGTGACTTTGTATAGAATTGTGAACACACGCGAGAAACTACATGACTACTACTATTTATACTAAAACATCTCAAGTAACCATCGGGCAGTTACACTGCTTCGAGATGATTCCACTTGGCACGTTCTCAACGTTCGACGCTCCAGATCTTTGCACGTTGCACTTGGTAACCGCTGGAAACCGTTTTCCCTCCAAACGCTTGAATTTCAAACTGTTCCACTCTGAACCATCGAACACTTTCGTCGAGAAGCATCTTCGACGAGAAACACCTTCGACGTCGAAGGCAACCAACTTCTCCCTTGGAAGAAATCTTCTAAGTACCTTGCCATCTTTCGATGGGCATTTCGACAGACCTAGCTAGTCGAAAACATCTTTCAGCTTTAATGGCTGACATTAATAAAACAAGGGTGTCGAATTTAGGAGCCAACAAATTTCCCCCCAAGAATGCCTTATTTCGACTCTGAAAGAAAAAGGCATTCTTTGAAACGCCATTCGACACCTGTCTTTCCACGCTTAGTCACAAATTAAATTGTGCACTTTTTGTTGTCGTCTACCAACCACTGGCAATCCCAAGAAAACCATCATTTATCCGTACCTAAGACGTCATTTCAGTATGGCGTGCAGTGCCAAACGTCATTTCAGAATTTGTCATTATGACAAATCCCAAAAACGAGGACGCATGCTGCGTCCCTCTATTTCTGCAGAACGGCTAAAACAACAGGGGATGCCACGTGTCCCACTATCTCCTGCAACATTAAATGGCATTTAATGTCCTCGGTTTTGGGGATTTTCCCCCACTACTATAAATAGCAGTAAGTACCCCATTGTGGGACTTTTTACGCCATCTAGCTTTCAGACTTCTCTGTTTTCATACAAACTTGTCATCTTTGCAAAAACCTTTCCTCCTTCACTTCGTCTTCAAACTCATCATTAACAATGGCATCTGGTTCCAATGCTCCTAGCGCTACTGTACCATCTGGAAACGTCAAACCTAAGGTTTTCGTCACTGCTCCAGTAGTAACTTCCACGGGCCAACGAAGGGTCCCTGAACCCTTGGACATCGCCGTTCGTGATGCTTACTCACGCCACCTTATGATCCCGGTTGGATATTCCAACCAGATCTTTGCTATGTCTGGCCCCTTGTATCCAAGTATTGCTGAGGCCATGAAGATCAAGAGTTATTTTCCGGTAGTTGAGAAACTCAAACCGGTTGCATGCGCCAAGAAAGACGCAGAGGACAATGAAGACCCTGCGCATGAAAAAATCGACCTCCGTTTCTTCAACAAAAGTGTTAGGGATTTCAGGTCTGGCCCTAGCCTTACTCCTGATTACGTTGCTTGGCTGGAAAAGATGGAGAAACGCCAAGCTTCGATCTGGAAAGATATGGGGATTTTCGACCTGGTAATGCTGTCGAAGACAGGTTTGAACTATTCTCCGGAGATGTTGATAGCTTCTCTACTTTTATGGGATTACTCCCACTTTACTTTCCATCTTCCCTGTGGGATGTTGACTCCTACACTCTTCGATGTGGCCGCTATCACTGGCCTTCGACCCACCGGGGACTACTTCGATCCGGAGGAGATGTCGGAGGATCAAATTGGATTTTCTGACACCAAACCAACCTATACCACCTTCATCAATCATTACCACGACAGGTCGACAGATGCTGTGTCGGATGTCGAACACATAGCGTTTCTAGCCTTATGGCTGACTTGCTTTGTATTTTGCTCGAAGTCCTTACAGGTGACCAAGAAGATGGTCACTCTCGCCACTCAACTCCATCATGGCCAAAATATCTGTTTGGCAGAATTGATTTTGGCCAGCCTCTATGATTCGATTAGTAATGGGGCAACTCTTCTAAAAATTATCGAGAACAGGGCCAGTTTGCTACTTGCTGGGCCTTTTTGGCTGCTCCAACTGTGGCTCAATGCCACCTTCGAATCTTTCTTGCCTAAGAAGGTTCAAATAAATGAGCAGGCTCCAGAGATAGCGAACAGACGCGTCGAAGGAACCAGACTGGCTCTGTTGACGCCTATGGAAGATGGACTGGAGTTTCAGCAAACCTTCACCAACTTCGTTCTAATGTTTGCTCGAAGGAAGGAGTTTGCTTCGACTATGGCTCCGTTTGCACGACGGAAGGTAGGCCCAGCATGGTTCACAAGGCCACATCCAAGGACGTCGAGTGGTCCTAATGTTGACGAACATACAATACTGTGGGAGGCGTTCCTCACACCAAGGATCATGCCTCTTCGATTCAGGAGCTCTAAGACTCACTTGAGTTTGATTGCATACCAACCAAACCTGGTATCTCGCCAGTTTGGTATTATTCAAACCCTACCTTCTCCAATTTTCCCAAGAGAGAAGTCTATGTTGTATTTCTGCAATGATTACACCGAAGAAGCTGCCATTAAGCATATCGGAAGATATGCTGGTCGAACAGTTCTCTCGTTGTTTGACTACCAGCTCAACTTTCTTTGCTCACCATCTTTCGAGGAGTGGTGGAAAAGTTATTACGCTGAGGAGTTTTTCGACGAGAAGGACTTCGTGGATGAGCTTCAGAAATCCTTTGTCCTTGTGTTGGACAAAATAAAGAAATGTAAGTTCATCCTTTCACATTACTTTGTCTTTCTCTTTCGACTGCTAGCCTGTTAACTATTTTATTTGCTTTCAGTTGTTCGAAAGCCTGTAGCCAAGAAGGCTGCAGAAAGCCAACAAGGAGGAGGCCCCTCAACAAAACCTCCACCGCCGGCGAAGACTACATCGCCGGCGAAGACTACAACCAACCAACAGGGGGAAGGCCCTTCGAAGAAGCCTTCTGTATCGGTAACCAGACTTTCATTATTTTCTTCTGGCTTTCGATTTTTGACTTTCGATGCAATTGCTAAATCGAATTCCCATTGGTTTTTTAGGCACCTTCGCCCAAGAAACGGCCAGCACTGGTGGTCGAATCTGGGAGCGATGAAGAAGGTGATTCTCCCCCTGCTCCTCTAAAAAGGCGAAAGCTGACGAAGGACGCTCCTGCTCCTGCTCCTGAGGGTCGAACAATTAGAATCAAGGTTGCTGGAAGAAAACCCAGGCCACCTCCAGTGATCATTGAGGAGCCAACGGAGGAGGAGTTAAACGTTCTTCTCAATAAGCCTGTCGAAAGCGACAATTCCAGCCCTGGGGCTGAAGCTAATTTACAGGTAATCTCTTAGACCTTTTTGTAACTTAGGTGTAGATACCTGCATTCGATTATGTCTCTTTCGATTTCTGAAGATTCTTCTTCTTTCCTTTTTCAGGACACCACTGAAAGCTCGCCGCCAAGGACCTCCGAAACCCTGGAGTCTGCTGAACTCAGCAGGCCACAAGAAAAAGGCTTGGAAAATGACGAAGCCCATACTGAAATAAATGAGGCCAATGCTGAGACGGTAGAAAAACCAGCAGAAGAACCTCAAACGGAAGAACAACAACCAGAAGAGGTTCCGGTGGTGGATCTGTCGGAAGAGAATCGTGACGAGGGGGACCATGGCAATGCTGGCGAAGAAAACCAAGGTGCCGCTGGCGAAGATAACCAAGGTGACATTGGCGAAGGGCACCAAGGTGACGCTGGCGAAGGGCACCAAGATGACGCTGGTACTGCCCCAGTCCGAGTCGAAGGGAATCAGGTCGAGGCACCCAACACTCAACAGCCTCAAACCCAAGACAATGCCGTTGCAAGGGCTGTTACCTCAACGAAGCACAGGTCGAAAGAGGACTTAGAACTCTTGAAACAAACTGACCCTGTTAGCTATCTCAACGCAATCATCGAGAGCAAGAGTTCGTCTGATGCCAGTCAGGAGGTTCCTACCCTGTCGGGGAAATCCACTGAAACCTCTCCTCTCGATGAAGCTTTGGCGAAGGTTAAGGCCCAGTTTTTCAAGAAGGACTTGATGAAGGCTTTAGAGGGGGACCCCACTGCTCCATCATACTTGAAGGATGTTTTGAATGATGTCGACTTGTTAGCTGTAGCTCCAGAAGTTTCAGGCTTGATCATGGAGTTACACTCCATGATTGATCAAGTCTCAGCAGATTATAGGCGCCAAAGGGGCTTTAATAGTCAGCTTGAGGTGTTATATGGCAAAAGCTCCTCTGCATGGACTTCTGTTTCGGAGACGACTTCTCGAATTGCGGAGTTGTCGAAGCAAAAAGCATCTACGCAGGAAGAAGTCGATGCCATCGATCGAGAGAATGCTTCCTTCGGGGCACAAATCGAAGAAATAGAGGCTAAGATAAATGCCAACACTAAACGCAAGGAGGAACTTCTTTCGACCATCCCAGACACCGAGAGTCAAACTGAAATCAAGCAAGGCCTAGAATTTGCTGAGAAGGCCCAAGGCTTCGACGCTCAGATCGCCAAGCTTGTGCAGGAGAATGCCTGGTGCAAGAAAAGATTGGAGTTGCAGCAAGTCAAATACCTTCGAATCAAGGACTCTGTTCCCTTCTGATTGATTCAGCTTTTGTAACCATATTTTGTAATCTATATTCGACAACATTGCCATCTTGGCTAAATTTATAAAAAATTTCCATTTTGGCTTTTTATGGTTAATTTAGTCTTGTTATTTTATTTTTATCTCTTGGAGTGTAGGTTTGTATTTTTTCAAATATTTACCATTTACTCTCAAGAGCCTTTTATCTTCACCTAACTCTTTGACTTCATAGGCTCCACCAGAAAAAGTTTGGATAACTCTGAATGGTCCTTCCCATTTGGGTGACCATTTCCCCATGCTTCGATCCCTTCGATCCATGGGAAGAATTACCTTCCAAACTAGTTCTTCAGGCAAAAAGACCTTAGGTTTTACCTTCTTATTATAAGAGTCTTCTACTCTTTTCTTCTGAAGCCTGAGTAGGTCAAGAGCGCGCAATCTCTCTTCGTCTAAATCCACCAGTTCGTCTAGCATCATGTTCCAATAAATTTCAGAGGGAATATCATAATGCCTCTGAACCCTTGCAGATTGAAGACAAATTTCTGCTGGCAACACTGCATCATGGCCAAAAGTTAGCCTATATGGTGTTGTACCTGTGGCCTCTTTTGGGGACGTTCGACAAGCCCATAAAATCTGGTCTAACGTCTTATGCCAATTCTTTGGTTTCTTCCCAACATGTTTCTTTATCAAGTCAATCACCACTTTGTTGGCTGCTTCGACTTGACCATTTGCCTGTGCATAATAAGGCGTTGATGTTAGGAGTTTGAAACCTGTTTCCTGAGCAAATTCCTGCATCTTTCGACCAGTGAAAACTGATCCTTGATCAGTTGTTATCGTCTCAGGGATTCCATACCTAAAGATAATGTTCTTTTGAATAAATTCAATGACATTTTCTTGGTCTACATTGACTAGAGGGATAGCTTCGATCCACTTGGTAAAGTAATCAATGCCTACCAGTATGTATTTCTGACTCTTTGATGATGCTGGTCGAATCTCTCCAATGAGGTCCAATGCCCATCCTCTAAAGGGCCAAGGCTTCACTATCGAGTGAAGTTCGCTTGCTGGTACATGTTGGATGCCTGTATGGACTTGACACTCTTGACAACCTTTGGCGAACTCAACACAATCTTTCAGCATAGTGGGCCAATATAGTCCTTGTCGAAACAACAACCATTTCATCTTATGGCCTGCTTGGTGAGCCCCACATGCTCCAGCGTGCGTCGTCGAAAGGGCTATGTATGCCTCAGTTTCACTTAAACATTTTAGCAATACCCCTTCAGGCGTTTTCTTGAATAACTCATTACCCATGAGTACATAACTCAACGCCCTGTATTTTGTTTTTCGTTCTGTCGAAGCCCCTGGATTTTGAAGATAATCCACAATGGGTTTCCTCCAATCTTGTTCTGACAAATTATCTATGAACGAAATTTCGAAGTTACTTTGATCAGCATATCCTAGTCTCGTCGATTCCAAGTCTGTTGGTGACAGACAAGTTGCTTTTATCTTTTCTCTAACTTCGATTGCTCTTTGTAATCTCGTTTTCGAAATCTTATACCCAGACGCAATTTGTGCCAAGTCGTTGGCTATTTGATTTTCGACTCTGGGTATGTGTCGAATATTGATCGTTTCAAATTTTTTCAATAAACGATTTGCTATCACAAAATACATAATGAGATTCTCTCTTATGCATTTATATTCCTTTGTGACTTGCTTAATGACTAACTCTGAGTCTCCCATTATTTCGACTCGAGTTGCCCCCAATTCCAACAATATCTCAAGGCCAGTAATTAGAGCTTCATACTCAGCCTCATTGTTCGAACAAGAACCTGATATTTTGTACTTGAATGTTGTTGGAATTTTATCTGGAGAAATAATCAAGACTCCTACCCATGTTCCATCTTTATGGCTGGAACCATCGAAGTAGAATTTCCAAGGCTCTATCTCCACATAATTAATATCCTCAACTTGAATCGAGTGGTCGACTATAAAGTCTGCAACCACTTGTCCTTTTACTGCCTTAAGAGGCATAAAGGTCAAGGAGTATTCGGTTAATGCTAATGCCCACTTGCCAATTCGACTATGCAAGATAGGTTTCGACAACATATACTTGAAAACATCAAAATGAGACGAAACATACACATCAACTGGTTTTATATATTGCTTGAGTTTTGTACAAGAGAAATACAGACATAGACACAATTTTTCAACTTCGCTATATCTAGTTTCTGCATCGTTCAAAACTCTACTGAGATAGTAAATGGGTCTTTCGACTCCATTTTCATCTTCTTGGGCTAACATGCTTCCCAAAGTTTTGTCGGATGCAGCTATGTACAATCTCATACTCCTATTGCTACAAGGAGGCACCGAAATAGGTGGCTTAGTGAGGTACCCTTTGATTTTGTCGAAGGCTTCTTGTTGCTCTTGCCCCCATTCGAACCCTTCTTTATTCAGTCGAAGTAAGGGTGAAAAGGCCTGGGCTTTCCCACTTAGATTAGATATGAATCTCCTTAAGAAATTTATCTTGCCCAAGAGAGATTGCAGTTCCTTTTTATTCGATGGCGCTTTCGCTTCCAGAATTGCCTTCGTCTTGTTCTGGTTGATTTCGATTCCTTTCTTGTGGACAACGAAGCCCAAGAAATCTCCAGCTTTCACACAGAATGCACACTTCAAAGGGTTCATCTTCAGACCATGTTCTCTCATTCTTTCGAATGATTGTCGAAGGTGGTCAATATGATTCTTCCTGGAAACAGATTTTATAACGATGTCATCAATATATACTTGCATAAAAGTGTTAATAAAATCATGGAAGATAGTATTCATTGCTCGTTGGTACGTTGCCCCAGCGTTCTTTAGGCCAAAAGGCATCACTACCCATTCGTAAGTGCCTAAGGCCCCAGGGCATCGAAAAGCTGTTTTCGACACATCCTCTTCAACAATGAATATTTGATTATATCCTGAATAACCATCGAGCATACTCAGGTATTCATAGCCAGCGGCAGAATCGACTAGCATTTCCGCCACAGGCATAGGATATTCATCTTTGGGTGTAGCAGCATTCAAATCTCTGAAATCGATACATACCCTTAACGTACCATTTTTCTTAATTACTGGCACAATGTTTGCAATCCATTCGACATACCTTGTAACGCGTATGAATTTGCATTTCAGAAGTCTTTCGACCTCCGTTTTGATCTTCGACAGTATTTCTGGAGCGAAGCGCCTTGGATTTTGCTTGATTGGCTTCTTCCCAGGTTTGATTGGCAACTGAAGTTCTACCAATCCTCTGTCGAGACCAGGCATTTCGTCATAATCCCATGCAAAACAGTCTTTGAACTCTTTCAGCAATTGGATTACTTCCAACCTAAGTTCTGGGTCAATTTTGGCGCTGATGTAGGTTGGCCTTTTCTCTGACCCTTCGCCTAAGTTGATTTCTTCTAAAGGATCTTGCGCTAACATTTTAATGTTGTTCGCCAAGGGGTCCTTTTCGAAGCCCAAAGGCTCATCGTCATAAATGGCGTCGAGCCTCTGTTCCTGCATTTCTTCTTGCACGATATCAGGGGGTTTTGGATCGAAATCCTTTCCTGGACCTGTAGCAGATAACTGTTGATCATTGGCCTGTGTGGCCATGTACTTCACCTCGGCTTCGAGAGCCGTTATCATCTTAGTTTCGGCTACATAAGCCGAAATTCGCTTCAAAGATTGTGACTCAGTCATTATCACTGAATTCACTTCCCCAACCAGTTGGTTGGATATCAGTTAACCCACTGAAGTCTATGTGGGACAAGTCTTCTCTGTCCCATTGGAAACCATGCTCAGGATGCAGGTATAGGGAACAAAAAGTGTTTGGCGCTGGCGCCATGTCGAAGTCAGGTGTTGGACATGGCCCTATGTGAGCCAAGTTCTTGTCGAAATCTGCCAACCCTAGGTGATTCACTTCGCCTAGGTAATAACTTTGATCTGCCTCTATGTTTTCGACCATCCCATCTGGACGCCATAGGAGCAGCCTCTGGTGCATTGATGATGGCACAGCTCCAACACCATGAATCCATTCACGGCCCAACAAAAGATTGTAGTTAGGTTTGGCCGATATGACCATGAACATTGTTGGTCGAAGGATAGACCCTACTTTAATATCTAGCTGGATCACTCCCATAGTGGTCCCTATGCCGCCCTCATAGTTCGACAAGACCATGTTGTGAGGCTTAATGTCTTCATCCCTTTTGCCAATTTTCCTTAGCATAGAGTGAGGAATAATGTTGATGGTTGCCCCACAATCCACCAATATTTTATTCACAGTAGTTTCTTCGAGTTTAGCCCTTATGAATAAAGGCTTGAGGTGATTTTTCATCGCCTCTGTAGGTGGCTCGAAGAACCCATTTTGTTCCTCAGTGGTGCCATTGTCCATGACGAAATAGCACACTGGCCTGTGTTTGGCCATTTCTTGCTCCACTTCCCAGTCACTTGCTTCGACTTCCACTTGTCGGTTGAATTCTCTGGGCAGCACTGAGACTATATTCACCATTATGTCCAAAGTATCATCAGACTTAGAATCGTCTTCGTCTTCGACTTCACTTTGGTTAGGCCAAACTAGCCTGTTGGTTACTGGCTCTCTTTCTAGAGGTTTCCTTTGCTTCCTTTGAGGAACATTCAAACTAGTTTCTGCCTTTGGTTCGTTGGCAGCCTCCCTTTCAGCTTTTCGTCTCCTTTGGTATCTCCTCCATTGAGATCGAGACATGGGATTTTTACCTTTGTAGTTGCTTGATACTTGTGCAACCTTAGGTGCAGCAACCTGAGGCTCTTTCTTTTGAGTCAAAGAGGAACCTCTTGGCACGTCGAAAGAGTGCCATCTCTCCTCACTTGGCCTTTTTCGACCAGAGGTTTTGTACCAAGTATCTACTGGCACATTTGTGGGAGGCCTAAAAGTCAAAGGCCTCTTTTCTTGGTTTGAACCTCTTTGGGAGGCTCTTCTGGGATCATGTCGAAGATCAACATTTTCCCTTCTCTTATTCGCTGCTCTTACGCCTTGAATATGCTCAGCAGCCTTTTTGTCAAAGATCGAACTGCATCTTGGACACAGCATCACCTCTGATTTCTTTTTCTGGCATCTTTGTAGAAAATCTGCCAAATTTTCATTTTCCCGAGGGAAAGCAGTCTTATTAGCTTGTTCTTGCCTCATGGCCTCTTCTGATGCTTTTGGGTCAGAAAGTTCGACCATGTTGATATTCATTGTATCTTTGTTAGCAAGAGTTAACTGCTTCATTTGTAGCTCCAGATTCTCCGTCTGGCCTTGAACTGTGGCCAAGTGGGAACTGGGTTTTGGTCCAGTTTTTTGTGCTTCAGCGGTCTCCAACTTCGGGCTTTCGACCGCTTTCTGGACTGCTTCAATTGTCTTCCTGGATAAATTTCCAGAAAAACTGCCAAAGATTGGCATGTTGATATGGTCCTTTGAGACTTCGACCATTGTGATTCCTGGCTTCCTCGACTGGCTCCTAGTTGCTTCTATCACGTTCACCTCAGAGGGCTCAGCATAGTGGGCTTCAGCCTGCAATGGATTTGAGTCGACAGCCATGGGGGTTTTGTCAGCAAACTTCAACCTCCCTTCTTCGATAGCGTCTTGCACAAGGTTCCTGAAAAGAAAACATTGAGAAGTTTTATGGCCCAAAAAATTATGATATTTGCAAAAACCTCTCTTCTTTCTTTGATCAAGAGGAGGCACTTTTACCCCTGGGGGTACTATCATTTGTCCATCTTTAACCAGCAAGTCGAATATTTCATCACATTTTGTGATGTCAAAACTATAAGTCTTTTTGGGGAATCTATCGTTGGTCCTTTCTGGACCAATGGGATTTTTCCCACTTGAGGGGACTAACAGTTTACAAGAGTATGGTGGCCCTTGTTTCAGTTCTGCTAAATCGACTTCTCCTTCTTCGACAGCTAAAGTATCGTCGAAGGATTCTGGATCTTCATCATCCATCTCAACGTACGCTATCCTCTCTCTCTTGTGAGTTTTCGTTGCCTTTGCTTTTTCAGCTTTGAGACGTTCTACCTGTCGAACTCTATCGGCCAGTTGGGCCATGTCTCTCAGGTATTGGGTGTCTAGCTTCTTCCTAATGGAATAATCTAAACCGCCTGTGGCTATTTCGACTAACTCATGTTCTGGCACTTGTGTAAAACATCTCGCCTTGAGCAACCTAAACCTATTTAGATATTCGTCTATAGGTTCAGTGAAACGTCTCTTCACACTGGCCAATTCCTTCAGACTTATCTTGGTTTGCCCCATGTAGAATTGTTCATGGAACAATCTTTCCAACTGGGTCCAATGATGGATCGAATTGGGGGGAAGAGTTGTAAACCAAGTAAAAGAGTTCTTCGTTAAAGAACTTGGGAAGTACTTGATCCTCAGGTTTTCGTTATTCGAAATGTCACCTGCTTCGATCAAGTATCTCGCCACATGTTCGACAGTAGATTCTGTCGTGTCCCCAGAGAACTTAGTGAATTTGGGGACTTTACACCTAGGAGGTAAGTCTGTTTGTAACACGTATTCTGACAATGGAGATGTAAAGTTGGGCCTTCGAAAGCCCATGTTCATCCCATTTTGAGTCATGATCCTTTCGATCATGGTCGCCAGATTGTTTTCCAAACCCATGTTTTGGTATTGGATATGCTGAACTACTTCGTCAGCATTTTGGTTTCTGTTAATTAACCTTACCTCTGGGGTTATTACCCTAGGTTCCTCGACGGGTTGCTCCAATCGTGCCCTAAGGTTTTCTTCGACAGGCTGTTGAGCCTGGTTGATGGTGGTTTCCTCCTCTAAGAATATCCCCTGGTTTCCCCTTATTTGCGCCCTTTGAGGCTGTCGAATGGGTTGGGGTACTCCAAAGAAATCAGCCAAACGCGTCATTTGCGCTGTCACTTGCTGATTCGATTTAGTAGTGTTTTGTATTAGAGGGTTTAGCACTGTACTCAAAGTTTGTGCCAACATTTGCACCATATCATGGTTGCTTTCGTCCATTTGTTGCCTCAAGACTGCTGTCGAGGCATTTGTAAGGCCATGGGCTACTTGGGACGTTCCTCCTAAGAGTTGGGTCCTATTTCTATTCGCCATGCCTACTCCAGAACCTTGGAGTGGCGAAGAGGCACTCACTAAAGGGTCTGAAAAAGTGGACGTAGCATTCGTCAGGCTAGCCAATTCAGAAGTTGGCATACCATAGAGTGGCATAAATCCTGGGGGAACAAAAGGCCTTGTGCCTAAATTTCCCCTTGGTGGGGGAGTTCCCAAAGGCGCTCTGGGGCCTGTGAACGAAAGTAATGGCCCCGTTGCTGTGACCGTTACTGCTGGTGTCGAACCAACAGTTGTCGCTTCACTTACGGTCGTACTAACCGTTGCTCCCACACTCGTTTGTGGGATTTCGTTATTGTTTGGCGGATTCGCCATTTCTTCCCTTCTTCTGGCAGTATTGTTATCGTTAGTGTATATTCTACCACTTCTCAATAACATACAACACTCCTCGAAAAGATGAGATTATTTTCAACAATCAACACACAGTCCCATCAGGTGTGCCAATTTGTTTACCTTGGTATTTGGTAAACAACTGCTGATCCTCCAAATGGTTACTTATTTGGTTACTCGCAGGATCGATCAGATTGATCCTAGGACATAGGTTGATTTTGAAGTTTTGGATTAAATTGGATATGGGTTAAATGACAATAAAATAAAGAGGTTTTAAATAAATTGCATGAAGAAAGGACTTGGTAAAATAAATAAGGCTTTAAATGAGAAGGTTCGACAGGAATGTAAAGAAGAAAGCAAGTAAATTTCTGGAAAAGTAAATGACTTTGATTAATAAAGTTGGTGTTTCACACATACATTTCTCAACAATTCTTTCTCACACGCTGGGTACTCGAATCTATATGAGTGACTTTGTATAGAATTGTGAACACACGCGAGAAACTACATGACTACTACTATTTATACTAAAACATCCCAAGTAACCATCGGGCAGTTACACTGCTTCGAGATGATTCCACTTGGCACGTTCTCAACGTTCGACGCTCCAGATCTTTGCACGTTGCACTTGGTAACCGCTGGAAACCGTTTTCCCTCCAAACGCTTGAATTTCAAAATGTTCCACTCTGAACCATCGAACACTTTCGTCGAGAAGCATCTTCGACGAGAAACACCTTCGACGTCGAAGGCAACCAACTTCTCCCTTGGAAGAAATCTTCTAAGTACCTTGTCATCTTTCGATGGGCATTTCGACAGACCTAGCTAGTCGAAAACATCTTTCAGCTTTAATGGCTGACATTAATAAAACAAGGGTGTCGAATTTAGGAGCCAACACAGGACAAGGACGAGATTTATGATTGACATGAAAACATGGAGGTGGTGATGGTCGTAGACACGGAGACGGTAATTTAGGGTTCTGGGTGAAAGAGAGAAAAAGGGGATAGACGAGAAAGAGACGAGAAAGAGGGAGAAAGAGACGAGAAAAAGGGAGGGAAAAGTGGATTTTTCAAATGAGATAGATGGAGAAAGGGAAAAGTGGGAAATATGTGTCCCACTTGTCAAAATGTTTGATTTTCATTGAATAATTTAATTTTATTGAAAATTATAATTAAGGGTAATTTATAGTACTATAAAATAATTATGATACAAAAAGTAAATAAAAAAGTTTAACGTTATGTCTTATTCTTAGTTAGGTACACCTTGGATAATATACCTACTTGACACAGCTGGCAAAACAAACGATAAATTTGTTTTCGTGGGGCCGAAAAAGTTGACCAATTACAAAGAATTTTATACTTTATTAGCAGCCCAAGCCAAACTACTTTTTAAATATGTTTAGCTAAGATTCCTAAGTCTTAACCATAGCAATTTCTCTTTCCATGGTTTCTTCTATACAGAGTATTTCTTAAAATATGAAAATGCTAATGGGTGAATTTGAAGATATATATTCGAACGTATTAAATATTATTTTTTGATAAAATTTAGTTTAGAGATGTTTCTCGGAATACGCTCTTAGGGTAAATTCGGACATGCCTCTTCAAAGTCACCTTTCGTCTTTAGAAAATCAAACAATCATCCCATTTATTTAGAAATAAGTTCGGAGATGTATATTCGAACCACATGTGAAGATAATTCAGAGATGCGTTTTCGAATTATTGTCTGTGTGATTTTTCCAGAACCAGTTTTCTAATATTGTGATGTTTTCAATCCAAACTAATTTTAATTCGATTAAAATTGGCGTTATTTGTTTCAACAATTAGTAAAAACGAATATTATAGAACCGAGTAATGCGTCAATAAAACTGAATATTATAGAAACTGAATATAATAGCACAAATATTATTCTCCAAGTAGATGAAAAATAAATAACATGCAATCAAAAGCATGGTCTACTGAGTATGCCTAATCCTAACATCCTAGTTCCTCATTTGCTTACGGTAATCCAAGGCATTTTGTGCCCCGAAAAAATAGAACGTGCTAGAGCAATTGCTTTATCGCCACCTCTCTCAAATAGTCCAGAATGGATGCCCTCTTTTGTCATTGAGGAACCACTATTATGTGGCTTCAGGAATTTGATAATCCACTTGTACTAGACGACTCTCAAAATTTGCCAAAATGTCATCCTGATCTCTGCGGACAATAGTGATATGAGCAATCTGGAGGGGGGAACCTCAAAATGATTTACATGTACCCAAGTTGTCGCATGCACTGCTCGGGAAGATACCTGGACATGATGTTAGTCTCACATGCCAACCATCTAGAGTATAAGGAAATATGGTCGTATGCAACTTTGTCTTGGTGAGTAGCGTATGACATCCACATGATGTCGTCATGTTGAGTCTGATCGATATACACACGAAACGACAAAATAATATTATTCCCTCTTCTAGGGATAAACCTGCAAGCAAATGGATAATCATCAGTATAGAATGGGTCAACATTAAACCCGTGAATATAGTGATAGTGGGCAAGGATCCATCCCTGAAAATGAATAAGATAAAAAAATATTAGTAACTAGTGTGAAAAAAAGTTGTTTGTAACTTAGAATGATAGGATTTGGAAATTACCGCAAACAGAGTGCATGAGCCTGTCATTTGCTTTGTCGTCCATTTACAACCTTCATTCAGATTATGGTACAGGTAAACCAATCATGCTTCCCCCCAATTCCACTCGTGAATGGACTCTAAGTCGATGAAATATTTGAGGTAAGCCACATCGATGTAGTTTGCACTTTTATCCACAAACATGGACGTTCCAACCAAGAATAGGAAGAAGCGCCTCAGGAAACACTCCCTATGGTAGGTAACCACAAATCATCGGCGTCTAGGTGTTCGAATGTATCCAAGTTTTTTCCATACAAATTCATCAACCAAGAAAACTTGGCATGTGCACCCATTGGTGCTTCTACACTGCTCAAAGGCTTCATCATATTCAACTCCCAAATAAGTCATTATCTTATCAATTGCTTCAGTATTATTAATCTTAGAATGATCAAGAAACCTTCCTCTGATGGAAAGGTGTATGAGGCGTACTACGCCATCTAGTGTAATAGTCATCTCACCAATGGGGAAGTAGAAAGATGATGTTTCATTATGCCATCTCTCAACAAATGTAACCTGCATTCCATGGATGATGTTGGTGTACCCGGAAGCACAAAAACCTACAAGCTCGAAGTTCTGAAGTGCATTTTGGAACCAGGTTTCCTCTGGCTGATAAAGATTGTGAACCTTTTTGGCATGGTACGCAGATTTAAGACATTCACGCTCCTGTTAAAGACAAAATATAACAGGATCAATCAAGTTGAATTTGGATAAAAAATAAAAAATACAGGTGTTGTAACCCAAAATTTTCTCTCCCATTTACATTCAAGATATTCTCCTAGGGTTCTCAAATGCTCAAGTTGGCTCAAGAATTGAGCAGGCAAATTCTCCTCCTAAGCAATGCGTCCACAACTAGGGTTTTGTATTTCTCAAAGAAAATTGAGTTTCCAAGGTTTCAAGTTGGTCTTCATGGTTCTTCATGTATTCTAAAAGGTGCTCATGTCAAGTTTCAAGCCTTGCATCACAAGTTTGCTCAGTCAATGATTCAGATGACTGAAAATCAAATGTATTGACCAAAAGTCGACCTTTTCAAGATCAAGTTCAAATGATTGTAACTTCTTCATTATTCGATATTTTCGAGTGGTTCTTTTTACGTATGACTCTCCTTGACATCATCTCCAATTTCTCTTTACAAGCCAAGAGTCAATTATGTGCGAAGGACCATCAAAAATTCGAATACTTTAAAGGTCTTTTTCTAGACTTTGACCTAATCTCAAGCAATTGTTATATGACCTCCAAGAATCATAATTTCCTCAATTTTCAACATCTTGAGATGAATATTTTTTCACATTGTCATGAAGAATATCATCAAAAAGTTTTTCTATAAGAATAAAAGTCAAATGGTGCTTATAAAGCCTTGGGATTTATTGAAACGTTATAGGTCATCTTCTTGACTTAAAGTTTTCTTGAGTCCTAATAACTTCACGATGCCAATTCCTCAATGTGATAGCTTTTGCCTCAAAACCTATTCTAGTGATTGTTCATGGCCTTTTAGTTTGAGTTCGAATTATTATGCATGATGCAAGGTGGATTGGTTTAAGACTTGTGAACAATTGACATAAGACATCCCTTTTGATATTCAAAGTGGATTCGTAAAAAGTGCCTAATTGAAGTTTCATCGAGTTTGAAAGAAAGATCGAATCTCGTTTGAATGGCATGTTTGAACTCAAGTTCATTTTGGAAGAAGAAATATATTTTAAGTTCTTATCATTTGAGATCAATGGTTAAGTTAAGTGCTCATCATGCAAGTTCAAATCTTTCAAGCAAAAGACACTCATGAATTTTGGTACAAATTCACTTCCAATATTCATTCAAATAATGCCTTTGATTTCACATCAATTCAAGTGTACAAGGCATGAATAATTTTATTTAAAATCCTCTCAAGATATATTTCAAAATCCATACAAGTGCAAAAGAGATTAAAAGCTACAAAATTAAATGAAACATTGCAAATCCTAAGCTTATGCTAAACTATCCTAAGTTAAAATTTTTCCCTACAACTTCAAGTCTTCTTGTCACCAAGCTTCACACTAGCCACCATCCCTTCTTCAACCTTTCCTCGTCTTCTTCACCTTCAAATCAACGATCATCACATGAAAACAAAAGAAAATAATTGGTCAACAAGCAACATGAAACATTGGGCATAAAACCAAGCTTTTCAAAGAGTATCTCTTAGACTCATCATGAGGGTTTATGTTTAGAATCATAAATTTAGAGGGTCATTTAATCATGTGCTAAGTCCAATTCAAAGCCTCATACATTTACAAATCAATTTCCAAAGTTTTAAATCATGAGCCATGTCCCAATTGCAAATCACAAAAGTAAATTTTGGTTCACAAAAGGAAAGAGGTGTAAAAAGCAAGTTTTGCAAATTCAGAAAAATGAGAAGATCACAAAGTTACAGCAACTCAACAGACCATAAAACAGTCCAAAAAGTCAGACATATTTCCCTGCACATTTTCTGTAAAAAAAAATAGTCCAAATTATCCAAATATAACAGTCCAAAACATGTCCAAGAGCTGCACTAAAATGGTAAAACAAAATCTGCATTATAAAGCACAAAGGCAGCAGCCAAAAGTGTTCAAATCCCATCCAATTTTCTCATTTCATTCACTATAAATATAGAACAATAGAAATACCAAGGAGGACGGTTCATACATAATTACAGCTATCATACAAACCCAACTTTTGGTTCATCATTTTCCTCAAACCCAAAAACCCTTCAAAAACTTAACAAAAAAAGAGACGCAAAAAATTCATACACAATATCTGTAACAGTCGCAACTCCCTTTGTCTCTCCCGTCGCAGCACCTTCCAAACCAAAATCACCAGCTCTGGTTGCTTCTCCAAAAGCATCAACATCAATGTCTGCTTCATCTCCCGTTGTTGTAACCGTCACTCCAGCGAAATCTCTAGTTGCTTCAGTTCCTGTAACCAAATCTCCTACAGTAACACCCCCGGTTGTTGCTCCAGTCAGATCTCCACCACCAACACCAGTTCTGGTTTCTTCACCACAGACCACCCTGTCGCCACCGCCCCTTCCTCAAAAGCATGCACCGCTGGAGTCGACTCATCCACAGCCACTCCATTGTAGATCCAACAAGCTGTAATCTGGTACATTCATGTTCTCCTATTGTTGATATTTTGTTGTTTTATTTGTCCTTAAGGAAGAGAAAGCAGAGCGTGAGAGAAGCTTGAGAGCAATGTTGTTGTTGAGATAGCAGAGGAAGTATTTTGAGAAGGAGAGAGATCGATTGAGGGGAAGAAGATTTTTTTTTGGTTTTGTACGGTTATGAGAGAAGATTGGAGTTGGAAAGTTTGAGAAAGAATAGGGATTACAGGGAGAGAAAGATTGTGTGGGAGAAGAAAAGAGAGTGATTTAATTTGCTGTCACTTTTTGTTTTCTTGAGTAACAAAAAAATTATGATGATTTTTTTTCCTTCCCAATGAGATCTGGCCGTGGCACCTCTCTCTCTCTCTCTCTCTCTCTCTCTCTCTCTCTCTCTCTCTCTCTCTACATATAGGATTTTCAAAATTTTCCCCATTCCCTTAAAACACAAACCAGGTTTGGGCCTAATTTTTGGCCCAACCTATTTCACAATTTATGCCTTTTGTATTAATGGAAGCATTATAATAAATGAATGGACAGCTTGGTGCAGTGGTTGAGAAAATATTTGGTAAGTGCGAGTTCCCGGGTTTGAGACTCCACGGGGACGTTTTGCATTTTTTTTTCTTTTCTTTTTTTCAGCATCACTCTTTTTTCTTTGTTTGGGCCTCCACCCCACCACCTTAATCTGGTCCGTTTTGGGCCCAATTCTAATGTTTTTTTTGTTTTTTTTTATAATTCTGTTTGTTTGATGTTAATAGCTCTTGGGCCTAACAATTGACAACCTTCTAGCCCATGTTCCCCTAGCTCATTACACACACCCCCATTTTATTTGTTTTGGTTATTAATTTTAATTTCAAATAAAAAAAACTTAGAATTAGAATTTCATTTCTTTTTACTTCTAATTTCTTTTTTCATAAAAAATATCAAAAAAATAATTCTAGAATAGGATTTTATTTCCTTTAAATTTTTATTATTTTTCTTTATCTAAAAATTCCAAAAAATATATATACATATAATTTAATTTATTTTAATCAATTATTTTCTTTTCTTAAATAGAATAGGTTTTTATTTTCTTTTCAAATTTTCTCACAAGCAAAATACCAAAAATATTATTTTAATTATTTTGCCAATTAAATTTTATTTAATAGTTTGTTTTAGTTTAACTAATTATTTATTTTTAATTCGATTGGGTTGTATTGATTATTTATTTAGACTTTTAATCGTATTGTCGTTTCGATCCATCCCCATTTGTAAATTTGTACCCCCCATTCCCGAAGCTTTGTAATAGCGTAGAACTTTAATTTCCGTAATTTATTGTTTTCCTTTATACTGTATAGTAATTAGACGTGTATGATAAGACATAAAATCAAACGATAGATAACTATAAACTTCAAGATAAAATAACTGAAAACAAATCACTTTTCGCACACGCGCACATCCAGGGTTAACCTCGCTTGTTGCCTTTGAAAAATATAGTCATGTCCCTCGAATGTGGGACGCTTTAGCAAAGACCCTCGATTTAAAAATATCGTAGTCCCTCGATGACCCTTCGATGTTGCCTTCGATAAACGATCTTAGTCCCTACGAAAATTGCTAAAGCGTCCTACAAGTTACCTTTTATGATTGTACGATGACCCGCACATGTCCTTTCACATCCAATAATATTTCTTATCAATAAATGGCAAGATAGAACTATCCAAAGGAGGAGGAAAAGAACAAAGATTTCTTTTGAGTAGGTGAAACGCTCGTAATTATTTGCTCACAAATATTTCAAAACAAAACAATTTTTAACACACATACACTTTTCTTGAAATATATTCAAAGTCAACACTTTGTATACATTCTTATAGAGACGAGAATCATTACAAAGTTCTCCTAAAACAAAGGAACTTTTCAAAAATGCTTTCAAACAAATCACAAACACATTTTCAAACAAAGCATTTCAAAGTGAGCTAGCAACTAAGAGCCCGTAGATAACTATGGATGAAAAGGGTGCTAACACCTTCCCTATAAATCAAAGATGAGCATGAATTTTGAATGGTACCAAATCTGACCTAATTTTTCCAGAAAATTCAACTTTAAAATTCTCACTACTCAGGCAACATAAATGAATTCTAAAGACATGGTTAGTTCCAGGGCTATGATGTCTACATTTTATCTTCACAAATGGAAACCAAATGATGCCTATATGAAGAGTTCTGTTGTACCCCAAAATTTGCCCTCTCATTTCTCAAGGAATCACCCTGGATCCTTAAGTTTACTTCCATCCAATTCCAAGCCTTGAACTTCAATTTTTCAAGAAAGTCATTCGCAAGGGCAAAATGGTCATTTGCATACTAAAGGAGTCAAACTATGACTTTTGAATCAAAAATCAAGTTTCAAGAATCATATTTCATTAAGGCATGAAATTGGTTCATCAAAAGTCAAAAGTCAGAAGTTATCTTGAAAATCAAATTTTCTAAACATTTAGAAAATTTTCTAAGTGTCTAGAGAATATGATACTTCAGAACTTCTGAGCCAGCCTCTATGCAAGTGCATTCAGAAGTTGCAAACACGGCTCAGAATATGACGCTTCAATTAGAACATGCAGAAGCGATGCTCTTTGGTCAGAACATGATGCTTCAGTCAGAACATGATTCTTCAGCATATAGAGGCTATGTTCAGCGCTCCGGTCAGAACATGCCCCTTCAGCATTTGAAGGTTACGTTTCTGATCTTCTGCAATTAGAACATCACCATAACACTTAAAAAATTCTGGATATTCTCAAGACAGAGTTTGGTCAGAACTTCTGGGCAAGTTTTCACAAAAGTTCAATCAGAGTTTGCCAGGGTAATTCAAAGAAGGTCAAGAAGCGTGCTGCAAGCTTTCTAGAAAGTCTGAAAGCTTTTTCAGAACATGCTGGAGCCAGAAGATAAGAGGATCAATCAGAGTTTGCAAGGATAAGTCAAAGAAGGTTAAGAAGCGTGCTGCCAGCTTTCTAGAAAGTCTGAAAGCTCCTTGTTCAATCATCTTCCACCCTCGGATTACGAAAGAGATAGTTGATTCAAAGTTTTGCCCTCCCAAAATTCAAAAGATATGTTAATTCACCATCTTTTGCGAAATGTCTTTATCTTCAAAATGAGCATTGGATGGGATTTTTCTGATGAACCATGAAAAAGTTATGCCCTGGTCAATTTACAGTTGACTTTTCAACTGTCCAAAAATAGAAACTTTTGACACTTTGATGATTTTTGAGCCATTCTTTGAGAATCATGATCAAGCATTGATCAAATGATGTTTGTGGCTTCAAAATGAGATGTTGACCAAAAATTTGAACTTTTGACTGTCAAATGACCATTTTGCCCCTACAGTTGATTGTAGTGCAATTAGGGTTTTTGATTGTGCAATTTTGTGCTGAAAGTCTTGAAACTTTGTATGAGGATGCTTGACCATGTTTATTGGCATGTGGGACTTGATTGGACCCTTGGAAACTTCATTTTCTTGATCAGAACCAAAAACCCTAATTTGACTGGCCTTAGGATAGTGGTTGACTGTGTGGCCCTTGAGTAGACCTTGAAGCATTTGAAGAGGATGTTTGGCAAAACTTTGAAGATTATGGGAGGGCAAATTTTGGGGTACAACAGTTGCCCCTGTTCAATCTTCTTAGACCTGAGGATGCAGATTGGCTGACGTGCCTTTCGTAATCCGAGGGTGGAAGATGATTGAACACTAGAGTGCCCAGAAATTTGCGCTCACATAGTAGCAATGTGATGGAAATGGGCTTATAGATGCCATTTAGAGATTGATGGATAGGATGATGGGCTTATAGATGCCATCAGGATGTTGATCGCGTAAGAGATTCCTCAGCGAGAACCTGCGTACCTGCAAAAGAAAAAAAGAGAGTACCTGACATGTTGCAGGAGCTGGTTTTCAGATGCTTGGTATAGATGTGTCCTGACTGGTTACAGGAGCTGGATCTGGATCTTCAAGCGGTGATGAATGAACCAGGGATGGTTACTACCTCAACAGGAAAGGTGAGAGAACCTTGGATAACTTCAGCTTCAACAGCAATCGTTGAGAAAATCTTGGTGGGAATTACCATCTCCGCAGGATCGGGAAGAGAACCATAGGCAATTATAATCTTAATAACATTCATTGAGAAAAACCTGGAATGGAATTATCATCTCCGCAACATTGGGGAGAGAACCATAGGAAATTATAATCTCAAAAGCGGACGTTTTGAGAAAAACCTGGGATGGAATTATCATCTCCGCAACATTGGGGAGAGAACCATAGGAAATTATAATCTCAAAAGCGGACGTTTGAGAAAAACCTGGAATGGAATTATCATCTCCGCAACATTGGGGAGAGAACCATAGGAAATTATAATCTCAAAAGCGGACGTTTGAGAAAAACCTGGAATGGAATTATCATCTCCGCAACATTGGGGAGAGAACCATAGGAAATTATAATCTCAAAAGCGGACGTTTGAGAAAAACCTGGGATGGAATTATCACCTCCACAACATTGGGGAGAGAACCATAGGAAATTATAATCTCAAAAGCGGACGTTTGAGAAAAACCTGGGATGGAATTATCATCTCCGCAACATTGGGGAGAGAACCATAGGAAATTATAATCTCAAAAGCGGACGTTTGAGAAAAACCTGGAATGGAATTATCATCTCCGCAACATTGGGGAGAGAACCATAGGAAATTATAATCTCAAAAGCGGACGTTTGAGAAAAACCTGGGATGGAATTATCACCTCCACAACATTGGGGAGAGAACCATAGGAAATTATAATCTCAAAAGCGGACGTTTGAGAAAAACCTGGAATGGAATTATCATCTCCGCAACATTGGGGAGAGAACCATAGGAAATTATAATCTCAAAAGCGGACGTTTGAGAAAAACCTGGGATGGAATTATCATCTCCGCAACATTGGGGAGAGAACCATAGGAAATTATAATCTCAAAAGCGGACGTTTGAGAAAAACCTGGAATGGAATTATCATCTCCACAACATTGGGGAGAGAACCATAGGAAATTATAATCTCAAAAGCGGACGTTTGAGAAAAACCTGGGATGGAATTATCATCTCCGCAACATTGGGGAGAGAACCATAGGAAATTATAATCTCAAAAGCGGACGTTTGAGAAAAACCTGGGATGGAATTATCACCTCCACAACATTGGGGAGAGAACCATAGAAATTATAATCTCAAAAGCGGACGTTTGAGAAAAACCTTTGATAACTTCTACTGAGTCTTCATCAGAAAAATCTGTTTAGGGTCGATTTAGCTGGACTAGAGAAGGCCTTGGACTGGATAAGAAATCTTTGGAGTCGATTAACTGAACCGGTCTAGGTCTTGAAATATGATTGAGAATTTAGCTGAATCCTTCCTGAAAGATAAAGGTCAGTCATAGGCAATGCATGATATGGACCAGGCAATGATGTTCTCAACATAAATGAGATTTGTATGATGCGTCTATGCATGCTTTAATGATGTATGTGATGTTTAGGAATGTATGTTTTCGTCTAGGAAAGTAAATCCTTGACGGGTGCCGGGAAGTCATATCCTGGGCTGATGTTTGAAGAATAGATTTCGCTTCCGCTGGGGATGATAGCTGCAAGAATACCGGTAGGAGGAGATGACTCCGTTGGGGAATAAACTTGGCGAATGGAATAACTCTGCGGGGGGGGAAGTACCCTGACGATCTTGCTGGGGAGCGATACTCTGTGGGAAGAGGGATACTTTGCTAAGTTGTTGATGGTAACTTGCTGGAGATATCATTGTTGTGTTGGAAGTGTTAATAGACTTCGCTGGGGATAAGAAGACTGTGTCGACGATGATCTTTCCGTAGTTATTGGCTGAGGATAACCCAGTTATATCCTGTTAAGGAAATAACTCTTTGAATAAAGCCGGACGACGCGTTCGTGCTTTTGTGGGGATAAGCTTCCAGAATCTACTGGGGATAAGCTTACTGCTTGGGGAGATGGATTCCAACTTTCCTGGGGGGAGCTGGGTTGGATTCTCTGGGGAAGTTTTGAATTGCCCCGGGGAAGTGACTCCATTGAATGTTTGGTATGCCGCCGGGGAATAATCTTAAATCAAGACTGCCGGGGATGTTTGTTAAGACTGTATGCTGCTGGGGAAGGTTGAGATCTGCGGGAGGATACCCAACTTCCTTAAGGTTGATAACTGCTTTGCTTGAGGAGAGTATACTGCTTGCTGGCTCACTCTCTGGGGAATTAAGATACCTGGTTGTGTTCTTCAGCTGAACCTACCTTGATACCTTGGAGGACAGAACAAATAGATTGCTTGGACAACTCTTTATTGCCCCTGTTTCTGAGGTATGAGAGGAAGACCTGTGAGGTGCTGATAGTTGTTGATGGACAAACCTTCTTCTGATAGGCAGGTGACAAGATGACAGGACATAGTCGTACGCTTTGATCCCTAACTTTTGCCTGGACCGCCCTTTCGGGTTTTCAGTCCACCGGGATACCCCTTTTTGCCCAAGCCGCCTTTTCAGGTTTTCGACTTGCCGGGTGTACAGATTTTTTCATTTCATCCCTTCATTTTGCCCGAACCCTTTTGGTTCGCCGGGAAGCCCTTATTTTTGCCTAGGTGTGTCAACCTAGCGGGTCTTTGATTTTGCGTAGTATTTTTTTCGACTATGTCCATGCTCTCAGGATGTAGGGAGTTGCCCCTGTTAGAAGTGTTTTGTCATGCCACCAGAAGGTGTTTAATTAGGCAAGATTCGTTGCTGGAATGCCCCCAAGTGACTCAGGCGGAGATTTGCCCCAGGCTGTTTGGCCCTGAGAGATTCCCTGAATCTTGATTGGACTGCCCCAGATGGTGGACAATGATCATGTCATGCCCCTTGATTGGAGGTGCTTTTGTTCACTAGGTATTCATCGTGCGAATTTCCCTGCTGTTCAAACAAAAAGTCATATGCAAACAAAGTTATGTCAAAAATGCAAAGCTTATGTCTGTCTTGAAGATTTTGACAATGCATTATTTTTCATAAAACAAGTGAATGTTTGTAAAACGTGATGTCAACTCCGTATTTACCGTAGGCCTTAAGGAGTCAGGATACCTTTCGTAACAGTATGCTTTCGAACTAACCCATGCTTCAGCTAGGACTTTTAAGGGTTATAACGTGGCCTGGTTCACGGTTTAAGAAACAAAGGATAAAGGCTCAAATTTTATTTGTACCCACCCGCTCTTCGTGATGTTCTCCAAACCTAAACTCAGTTGATCATACGTTAGACCTTGTTTGAATCTTTGCTTTGATTTTCCGGTGATGATTCGGATGTTAATAACTTATTTTGAATAGGCAGTCATTCCTTTTTTTTGTTGAGGGTTTGTAGGACCTCTTTCTTTTTTTGATTTTTGTTATCCCTTTCTTTTTTGCCTGAACTGTTTCCTTTTTTGGAATCACAGTCAGCGGGATGCCCTAGTTTTGTAAGTCTCCTTCATGGGTTTTGACTTAATGGGTTTTTTTTGAGAAGTAATGACTGCCTTTCTTTATTGATTATTCGGAACCATCATTGTCTTCTTTTTTGTAAGGACCTCTTTGGTGCCATTCGTTATGCACTTGGATCAACTGAGAAACTACCCTGCCCCAGGTTATGATTAAGGGTTTTAAATTTCGAAAAGAAAAACTCCTACTTCTTTGGCTCAGAGGGGTTGACGAGGGATTATCATCCTTATAACTCCAGTGTTTAGGGATTGAAACAATGCCTGTACCTCATCAGCGGGGTCTGTTCAAAAGCATACTGTAAAGATCGTGGTATCGTTTTCGTCATCCTCCCTCAAGAGGCTTAGAATTATTAATTGAGAGTTGACATCAGAAAAAATATGAAGATAATTTGCATTTAGTGAATACGAATATATTGTTTCAGAACAGACATATGCGATGCATTAATGAAATAACAATGTTTAACATGAGTAAATGTTTGAACAAAAGAAAATTGCAACTTGAACATTCGAATGAACAAAAGTTTTCCAGTCTCAGGATTTGTCACTTCAAATGGTGAGTCTTGCAGGGGTAGTAGAAGAACTCGGCCTGACCATCTTGGGTGAATTTCACTGCTCCTTCGTCAATCAGGTCCTGAATCTTGTTCTTCAGAGACCAACAGTCGTTGGTATTATGCCCCGGGCTGTCGGAATGATAAGCACAACGGGTGTTGGGATTATACTTGGGTGACGCTGTATTCTGATTCTTAGGAGGGTCCCTTAATGTAGTCAGATTTAGTCTCAACAAGTGTTGTAGGGCTCGAGACAGCGACGTGTTGAGCTGGGTAAATTGCCTCCTGGGCTTGTTTGGCTCACTCTGATCAACCCTTTGCTCCAGGAGAGGTTGTATTTGGACCTGTGAAGTGGTAGCAATTTGAAGAGGTCTATTTTTCCCCATACCAGACTCTTGTCCTCTTGGAGACTGATCAAAGACTTGGCCCCTGGCTTGGGTTGGTTGCTTCATGTTGGATCTGTCTTGGCGGAGTTGACTGATCATGGCCCTCAGCTCTCCTTGCTCCTGAGCTAAACCTTGAATGAGTGCCCTTTGCCCCAGCATCTGGGTCTTCAATGTATCTACCTCAGCTTGTAGACGTTTCAGTCGTTCGTCCTTGTCATCCTCGGAACCTTTCTTGGCCAGATTCCCCATGAGGAGTGTCCTTAACTCTTCCTGCCCTTTGGATAGGCTTAGGAAAACTTCTTTGAACTGGGTCTCTTGAGTGTGAAGGTCCTGGTTATCTTGTTGGGGAGCCATTGCTGAAATAAACGGCGAACAGGGGTAAGTGACCCGCAACAAGGATACCTGTTATGCAATGATGAGTATGACATGCATGTAATGTTTTCAAGGACCTCGCGGGGTAAACAAGAAAATTTGTTAGCATTTGAGTCCGGTAGTTTGAGTGAAGGAACTTCATGTTTGCTGAGAGTCCTTCTTCAAGGGTCAAAGCTCACCATATCAAGTGGGTCATAGCCCCTGACAACCTTGGCTAGAGGAAAATAAATCCCCTTTGCCCCTTGCTAGGATAGTTGATTCACCATGACCTGCATCACAAGCCCTTGAGATCCTTGAAATGGGTTAGGATGTATGCAATGGTATGATGTTATGATATGCCTGGGGTAATGTGAGTAAACCCTGTTATGAGTCCCAATTAAGGACATAAACAAAACCTGCAAAAAACTTAGTAAACCTGTCATGAGTCCCAATTAAGGACTAAAACAAACCCTGCAAGAAACTTGGTAAACCTTGCTATGAGTCCTGGTTAAGGACTAAAACAAAAACCTGTAGGAAACTTGGTAAACCTTGTTATGAGTCCTGGTTAAGGACTAAAACAAAAACCTGTAGGAAATTCAGTAGACCCTGTTATGAGTCCTAGTTAAGGACTATAAACAAAACCTGCAAGCAAACTCAGTAAACCTGCCATGAGTCCTAATTAAGGACTGCAAACCAAACCTGCAAGGAACCTAGTGAACCATGTTATGAGTCCCAATTAAGGACTATAAACAAAACCTGCAAGTAGTTCATGTGTCAGGTAACAAGCATGCAAGTAGTCAAGTACGAAGGCACACAAGTCACACAATAGTGCCCTTAGAGTTTAGGCCAGCATGAGGTCTAGGTATTACCCTCTTTCAGTTTGTTGGTTCATACCTGTCCTATCAAAGTAACCGGGTTCTTAGAGGATCCCAATATCATTGACTACCCTCAATCGGTCATAACTCCAGCATCGCAATCTTTTCTTGCGGCCAGAACCATCACGAGAGTTTAGCCTTAATGGGCGTAGCATACTGCTACTGTTCTAATGGCCAAGTTGTGTCATTAAAGGTTCTAAGGTTGTTGGTGCTTAACGACTCCTTAGAAGACCCATATTCTCCTTGTTGCAACACAAGGGATATCGGTACAGACCAAGGTGCCACACCAACGTAGCCACTGCTTCACCCGTGTCGGTCTACGCCGGACAGGTCCCTCACAGCTTATGTTACCTAAACAGGGTACCCCCAGATCCGGGTTAGGATCTATGTAACTCCCATGCAACCCACAATAGTAAAGCAAGCAAATCAATACAATTGAAAACACAGTTATGAACTAAGCCCTAAGGTACACCTCACTTTAAGTTTAAGTCCCCAGCAGAGTCGCCAGTTCTGTGATCGGTGGAAATAGAACTGACTGTTTTTAGCTGGTTTCGCGAAATGTCGCGGTAAGCAAGAGTCGCCACCGTCTTTTATTTTCTCCAAATGGAAAGGACAAAAGCACAGAAAAATTCCTTAAAGAGATTGCTCTCGGTTCGGGAGGTAGATTATAGAAAGGGAAGGTGTTAGCACCCTTTCTATCCATGGTTATCCATGGGCTCTTAGATACTTGCTCATTTGTGTTTTCAAAATTTGTTTGCTTTTCAAGTGTGTGTGGGTTTTGAAAAAGTTCGTTTGAAAACTTCTAGGTAACTCTTGTATCAGTCCTCAAGAGTGTATGAAGTATTGTTTGAAAACTTTTTGAAAGTGTAAGGTGTGAAAAGTATTTTGTTTGTTTTGAAATTTAGAGCAAGTATCTACGAGAACCTACCTACCCTAAGGAATTCGTCTGTGTAAATGTCCTTTAAAGTAGTGCCATCCCACCATTGAGAGGTAGGTAGCACCACCGTTGGATGTGTTCGGGTCAATTCGAGGTTTGGGACATGGTGATCACCAGAGCAATGGGAAGACACCTTAGAAGCTACCCTCATGCCAGGTTCCCGGATCATGAGGACTTACTAAGACATCCTCTACTCGACGATCACCTTTCGAGGCAAGGCAACAGTGAGGCGTACCCTAGGGGTGGTGTGTGAATCGTGTGTCATTTTCAGTTTATTATTTGTCTTGTCATGCATTGGTGATCTACGTTTTGATTTTATTTTTTTGGGCATTCATTCTTTCATGTGATTGTTTAACAGTTAAAGGTGCGGGAATTTAAAGTGCGGAAAAGATAAAGTTCCTACGCTATTACAAAGGCGCGGGTCTACATCGCCAAATTAATACAAAACCCGATTTAAAATAAAATGCAGAAAATAAATGCCTAATTAACTATTACAGGGATTTGGGGCAAATACATTATATTCACAAAAAGAAATAAATAAAACGTGCGAAATAAAAATGTAATCGAATGCGAGGGCGTTGAACCCTTTGAAGGAATTAAAATAAAATTATTAAAATAATTGAGTTAAATAAAAAGGAACTTATTTTTTTTTTTGCATTTTTTAAATTAATATTAAAAAGAAACAAGAAAAAAATAAAATATTTTTTTAATGATTTTTTTTTAAGTTATAAACAGAAATTACATTTAAATTGAAATAAACATTTTTGGTGATTTTAATTATATAAAGAAATTGGATTTTAAGAAGAAATAAATTTATTTGTAATTTTTGTTATAAAATAGAATTGTTTAGATTAAAATAAAATTGCAAAATAAAAAGTAAATAAAACTACTTTTTGTTTTTTGGATTTATTGAGAAAGATATGTTAAGTTAAAAATGAAATATAAAAATAACCTAAAGTCTAGTGATTGGTTTTAAAATTAAAATATTTTTAGTTGATTTTTATTTAATAAAGAAAAGTAAAAATTTGTTAAAAATAGAAAAGAAAATGCTGGTTATTAAAATTGGTCCCGGGGGTGTTGAACCCGGGACCTCAAGATCACAACTCTACAGACTTACCATCCGTACCAGCGCATTTATCCGATTTATAATGAAAACAAAAATATAAGAATGAAAAAACGTGGATTCTGGAAATCTTAAAAATGAAAACGCGCGGGATAAACATTTAAATGGTCCAATGGTTATGAGCCACATATCATCCCTAACCTTTGGCCTGTCGCCTTAGGTCGAAGGGTTTTACCTACGGATTTCTTCCGTGGCTGAAAGTCCTGAAAAATCAAACATGAAAATTAAGTACAATCGAAGAAAATAAAATATCCTTCCTCACTAATCAAAGCCTCCTGGGTTCAATGAGATGGTTTTTAGAACTTGAAACGACCTATAACCCAGAATCCGAAACTTCACCATGCTTGCCATGGTCATGGTGATTTTGATTCTAGATACAGAATCATTCAAAAGATGGACCAGAATCAATCCATGTACTCATATAAACATGTTAGCATTAATAAAATAGAGTAAATCATAAGACAATGTAAGAATCAAAACCAAAAAGATAAACACACGGATGTCCATGAGCATGGTGTTCTAGCATGTATTGGCCATAGAAATTGGTTCAAACATGTCACATACTACCTTATAGACACGAAAGAATAGTCAGGAGACCTTGAAGATGGTTGTATGAGATTTTGGAGTTTCAATTTTTTTTTGACAAAAACTCAAGTGTGAGTTTATGGATTCTTTTTGTGTTTATGCCCAGCCTAGGTCTCAATTTCGTTTTGTCTCACTTGTATAGGCATTAGGCAATCTGAATCAAGAGGAATTATGGCCTCTTAATGCAAAGCTTTCAATTTCAAGATCCTCCATAAACCTCCATAACCAAGCTTCCTTTTTTGACTCATTTTTTGAATTCTTGCTTCTTTGAGCCTTGGCACGAAAATGGGATGTACATAATGGTGCTTCAAGGTTAATCAAAGCCAAATATTCCCTTAAATTAATTTTTTTGAATTTCTCTTGATTTTAAAAGATTTAAAATTAATTAAATCCAATAAAATCAATAAAAATGAAAAAATTAATTAAAAAATCTGAAATAAAAGGTGGGACACGTGGGAAGCATGGCCAAGTTAATTCAAGTGGAAAAAGTGGGCCCCTTTTGTCAAAAATGAAATTTCAAGGATAAATGATTTTGGCCATTTCACAAAAATTTCCCAACTTCTCCAATGCATATCTTGCTCAATTTTTAAGCTTTGATCATGTTCTTGGACATTTTAGAAAGGTCTTGAAGTCCTCTAAACAATGTCATTGGTCCCATGTCATTTTGATTTACCAATCTCAAGTTATGGCCTTTGACTTAAAGTCCCTTTTTGTTGACTTTTGAAAATTACCTATAATGTTAAAATTGATAACTTTTTGTGAGAGCATTTCTTGGACTTGAAGTATGAAGAGGAGTTGTAGGAAATGTCTTTATATTCAAAATGAGCATTGGATGGGATTTTTCTGATGAACCATGAAAAAGTTATGCCCTGGTCAATTTACAGTTGACTTTTCAACTGTCCAAAAATAGAAACTTTTGACACTTTGATGATTTTTGAGCCATTCTTTGAGAATCATGATCAAGAATTGATCAAATGATGTTTGTGGCTTCAAAATGAGATGTTGACCAAAAATTTGAACTTTTGACTGTCAAATGACCATTTTGCCCCTACAGTTGACTGTAGTGCAATTAGGGTTTTTGATTGTGCAATTTTGTGCTGAAAGTCTTGAAACTTTGTATGAGGATGCTTGACCATGTTTATTGGCATGTGGGACTTGATTGGACCCTTGGAAACTTCATTTTCTTGATCAGAACCAAAAACCCTAATTTGACTGGCCTTAGGATAGTGGTTGACTGTGTGGCCCTTGAGTAGACCTTGAAGCATTTGAAGAGGATGTTTGGCAAAACTTTGAAGATTATGGGAGGGAAAATTTTGGGGTACAACAAGAGTCGCCAGTTCATGGGATGCTTGTTGGGATAGTTGATTCACCATGACCTGCATCACAGACCCTTGAGATCCTTGAAATGGGTTAAGATGTATGCAATGGTATGATGTCATGCTATGCATGGGGTAATGTAGGTAAACCATGTTATGAGTCCCTAACAAAGGACTACAAACCAAAACCTGCAAGAAACTTAGGATACCCTGTTATGAGTCCCAATTAAGGACTATAAACAAAACCTGTAAGAAATTTAGTACACCCTGTTATGAGTCCTAATTAAGGACCATAAACAAAACCTGCAAGAAACTTAGTACACCCTGTTATGAGTCCTAATTAAGGACCATAAACAAAACCTGCAAGTAGTTCATGTGTCAACTAACAAGCATGCAAGTAGGCAAGTACAAAGGCACACAAGTCACACAAGAGAAACCCTTAGAGTTTAGGCCAGCATGAGGTCTAGGTATTACCCTCTTTCAGTTTGTTGGTTCATACCTGTCCTATCAAAAGTAACCGGGTTCTTAGAGGATCCCAATATCATTGACTACCCTCAATCGGTCATAACTCCAGCATCGCAATCTTTTCTTGCGGCCAGAACCATCACGAGAGTTTAGCCTTAATGGGCGTAGCATACTGCTACTATTCTAATGGCCAAGTTATGTCATTTAAGGTTCTAAGGTTGTTGGTGCTTACTGACTCCTTAGAAGACCCATATTCTCCTCGTTGCGACACAAGGGATATCGGTACAGACCAAGGTGCCACACCAACGTAGCCACTGTTTCACCCGTGTCGGTCTACACCGGATAGGTCCCTCACAGCTTATGCTACCTAAACAGGGTATCCCCAGATCCGGGTTAGGATCTATGTAACTCCCATGCAACCCACAAAGTTAAAGCAGACAAGTCAATACAATTGAAAACACAGTTATGAACTAGCCCTAAGGTACACCTCACTTTTATATTATTCCCCAGAGAGTGAGCCAGCAAGCAGTATACTCTCCTCAAGCAAAGCAGTTATCAACCTTAAGGAAGTTGGGTATCCTCCCGCAGATCTCAACCTTCCCTAGCAGCATACAGTCTTAACAAACATCCCCGGCAGTCTTGATTTAAGATTGTTCCCCGGCGGCATACCAAACATTCAATGGAGTCACTTCCCTGGGGCAATTCAAAACTTCCCCAGAGAATCCAACCCAGCTCCCCCCAGGAAAGTTGGAATCCATCTCCCCAAGCAGTAAGCTTATCCCCAGCAGAGTCGCCAGTTCTGTGATCGGTGGATCTGGAACTGACTGTTTAACGCTGGTTCGCGAAATGTCGCGGAAGCAAGAGTTGCCACCGTCTTTTATTTTCTCCAAATGGAAAGGACAAAAGCACAGAAAAATTCCTTAAAGAGATTGCTCTCGGTTCGGGAGGTAGATTATAGAAAGGGAAGGTGTTAGCATCCTTTCTATCCATGGTTATCCATGGGCTCTTAGATACTTGCTCATTGTGTTTTCAAAATGGTTTGTTTGCTTTTCAACTGTGGGTTTTAAAAAGTTTCTTTGAAAATTCCAGTTCGACTCTTGTATCGGTCCTCAAGAGTGTTTGAAAAATTGATTTCGAAAGCTTTTTGAAAAGGTGTCGGTGTGAAAAGTATTTTTGAATTTGTTTTGAAATTAGAGCAAGTATCTTAGAGTTGTCTACCTACCCTAAGGAATTCGTCTGTGTAAATGTCCTTTAAAGTAGTGCCATCCCACCATTGAGAGGTAGGTAGCACCACCGTTGGAGGTGTTCGGGACATGGTGATCACCAGAGCAATGGGAAGACACCTTAGAAGCTACCCTCATGCCAGGTTCCCGGATCATGAGGACTTACTAAGACATCCTCTACTCGACGATCACCTTTCGAGGCAAGGCAACAGTGAGGCGTACCCTAGGGGTGGTGTGTGATTTGTGTGTCATTTTCAGTTTATTATTTGTCTTGTCATGCATTGGTGATCTACGTTTTGATTTTATTTTTTTGGGCATTCATTCTTTCATGTGATTGTTTAACAGTTAAAGGTGCAGGAATTTAAAGTGCGGAAAAGATAAAGGTCCTACGCTATTACAAATGCGCGGGTCTACATCGCCAAATTAATACAAAACCCGATTTAAAATAAAATGCAGAAAATAAATGCCTAATTAACTATTACAGGGCTTTGGGACAAATACATTACATTCACAAAAAAGAAATAAAATGAAATGCGCGAAAAGAAAATATAATCGAACGTGAGGGCGTTGGATCCTTTAAAGAAGTTAAAATGAATTTATTAATTAATTAAGTTAAATAAAGGAAATGACTTATTTTTTATGTTTTTTGGATTTGTGGATTTAAAGAAAATTAAATTAATTAAAAGTCAAATAATTCTAGTTCTAATTGTTTTTTAATTTATTAAAGAAAAATTACCTAAGTTAAAACTAATTTAAACATAATTGATTAATTACAAGTATTTATGAAATTAATTAATGGTTAAAAATAATTATAATAAGAAAATAAAATATTTATTTAAAAAGATGAAAATGTGCTAAAGACTTATTTTTTTATATTTTTTAGTTATTAAAAAAAAGCATTAAAGTTAATAACCTAAAATCAAAACTAAATTAATTATTGAATTTTATTTACAAAAATGGAAATATTAATTGATTAAATAAAATATTTTTATACCTCTTTTATGATTTCCTGATTTTTTTGGTTTTTATATTAAGAAATAAAACTAATTAAATTAGTATTTAGAATCTAATTAAGTCTAATCAATTTTAATATTGCAAAATAATTTAGAGTTTCCTAGAATAAAAAAAACTAATTAATTAATTAAATTTAGAAAAAAAAGAAAAATCTAAAATTTATTTGGGTAAGAATATTTTTGTGATTTTTTGAAATAAAAAGAAAAATTAATTTTGTTAATAAAAAAGCAAATTAAATAAATCAAAATAAAATAGAAAAGAAAATAAATTCAAGGGAAAAAGGAAATGGGCCTGTTTTCATCAAAACACAACTCCACATAATCTGAACCTTAGCCATGGAGGTTCACGTTTTGGCCACGAAAAATCCCAAGCGATAGCCCAGACCTGCTCTAAACATCCACTGGAACTCAAAGGTATGGTTAGTAGGGATTAAATCAAGCTATAATCAAAAATACGATCCATGGAAATTCTGCAAAATGGATGTTCATGTAGCTACAGTTTCAGCATGCATGGTTATATGAAAAGAGTGTGTTTATACCTTATTTTGCCTGTAGATCACGATAGGATGGGTGGGAGGTCTTGTGGATGGTTGAATCCTTGAGTTCGATCTTAGTGCAATTCTTTGGAATTTTTGAAAAGAAATTTCTCTTGGCTGCCTCTCTCTCACGTTTTTTTCTTATATGTCATGAAAATATTAATTAATTAAAAAAAAAGGCAATAATTAAAAGAATATAAAAATAATAAAAACAAAGAATATAAAGAAAATGCAAAACCTAAGGGGGGTTTGCCCCTAATTTAGAGGGTGAGGTCCAGCAATCTGAGCCCAATAAGCCTTAGCCTCTTTGACTTCTCCACTCACGTATTCCAGCGTTGACTCATGTGTACCGTGCTCCTCAGATCTGGGCCCTTGAATTGTTGAGATTGAACGCGTGGCAGGTTTGATTTGGGGGATGCATGGTGTGCTTGAGCGCTGAACCTGTACACAAACATTAATAACAAAATAATATTAAAGAGTGAGGGACCTGGGGATCGAACCCAGGTCCTCTTGGTTATCAACGTATATGCCTGCCAACTGTGCCACTTTGTTTCTTTGTTTATCAATTAACAATCAATTAATATAAAATAAAACTAAAGCGCTGGTGGACTTTTAGCACAAATTTTTGAACCAGCCAACCATTGCTTTACAACTCAGCATCTTCTTCCTCGCTTTGCTTATTTCCTGAAACATGAAAAGAAGAAGCAACGGTTTTTGACCGTTCTAAAAGGTGCCTTTCCAGAAAATAACGAATAGCTTGTAGTGGCTCATAAATTGAGCGCGAGGCATCTAATCTCTTCGTTCAAGCATGCTGGTTGCAACCATGGCATCATGATTCTCCAATTTTGCTGTATTCGAAAACCCCTAATTTAAAAGCTTAAGAACCCTAAAAAACAATAATGGCAGATTTGCATATAGTGTATAAAAATGCAATTAATCCATATGGTTAGCTTCAGAATACATTACTCATTATGAATACACAATCAAAATGCCATGAAAATGCATAAATCGTAAAATGCGATTATGAGAAAAAGTGAGAAAAGTCTGGCTTCTGTACAGTGATTCAAAGGGTTAGGGACGATGTTCTTGATTGGAAAAGTCCTCTTGAAGCCTCAGGAAGCTAATGAGATAAGAATCTTGCCTTGAATCGTACTGCAAGTATGTTTTCAGATTTGAGTTTTCAAGCAGAGTCGCCAGTTCTGTGATCGGTGGAAATAGAACTGACTGTTTTTAGCTGGTTTCGCGAAATGTCGCGGTAAGCAAGAGTCGCCACCGTCTTTTATTTTCTCCAAATGGAAAGGACAAAAGCACAGAAAAATTCCTTAAAGAGATTGCTCTCGGTTCGGGAGGTAGATTATAGAAAGGGAAGGTGTTAGCACCCTTTCTATCCATGGTTATCCATGGGCTCTTAGATACTTGCTCATTTGTGTTTTCAAAATTTGTTTGCTTTTCAAGTGTGTGTGGGTTTTGAAAAAGTTTGTTTGAAAACTTCTAGGTAACTCTTGTATCAGTCCTCAAGAGTGTATGAAGTATTGTTTGAAAACTTTTTGAAAGTGTAAGGTGTGAAAAGTATTTTGTTTGTTTTGAAATTTAGAGCAAGTATCTACGAGAACCTACCTACCCTAAGGAATTCGTCTGTGTAAATGTCCTTTAAAGTAGTGCCATCCCACCATTGAGAGGTAGGTAGCACCACCGTTGGATGTGTTCGGGTCAATTCGAGGTTCGGGACATGGTGATCACCAGAGCAATGGGAAGACACCTTAGAAGCTACCCTCATGCCAGGTTCCCGGATCATGAGGACTTACTAAGACATCCTCTACTCGACGATCACCTTTCGAGGCAAGGCAACAGTGAGGCGTACCCTAGGGGTGGTGTGTGAATCGTGTGTCATTTTCAGTTTATTATTTGTCTTGTCATGCATTGGTGATCTACGTTTTGATTTTATTTTTTTGGGCATTCATTCTTTCATGTGATTGTTTAACAGTTAAAGGTGCGGGAATTTAAAGTGCGGAAAAGATAAAGGTCCTACGCTATTACAAAGGCGCGGGTCTACATCGCCAAATTAATACAAAACCCGATTTAAAATAAAATGCAGAAAATAAATGCCTAATTAACTATTACAGGGCTTTGGGGTAAATACATTATATTCACAAAAAGAAATAAATAAAACGTGCGAAATAAAAATGTAATCGAATGCGAGGGCGTTGAACCCTTTGAAGGAATTAAAATAAAATTATTAAAATAATTGAGTTAAATAAAAAGGAACTTATTATTTTTTTTGCATTTTTTAAATTAATATTAAAAAGAAACAAGAAAAAAATAAAATATTTTTTTAATGATTTTTTTTAAAGTTATAAACAGAAATTACATTTAAATTGAAATAAACATTTTTGGTGATTTTAATTATATAAAGAAATTGGATTTTAAGAAGAAATAAATTTATTTGTAATTTTTGTTATAAAATAGAATTGTTTAGATTAAAATAAAATTGCAAAATAAAAAGTAAATAAAACTACTTTTTGTTTTTTGGATTTATTGAGAAAGATATGTTAAGTTAAAAATGAAATATAAAAATAACCTAAAGTCTAGTGATTGGTTTTAAAATTAAAATATTTTTAGTTGATTTTTATTTAATAAAGAAAAGTAAAAATTTGTTAAAAATAGAAAAGAAAATGCTGGTTATTAAAATTGGTCCCGGGGGTGTTGAACCCGGGACCTCAAGATCACAACTCTACAGACTTACCATCCGTACCAGCGCATTTATCCGATTTATAATGAAAACAAAAATATAAGAATGAAAAAACGTGGATTCTGGAAATCTTAAAAATGAAAACGCGCGGGATAAACATTTAAATGGTCCAATGGTTATGAGCCACATATCATCCCTAACCTTTGGCCCGTCGCCTTAGGTCGAAGGGTTTTACCTACGGATTTCTTCCGTGGCTGAAAGTCCTGAAAAATCAAACATGAAAATTAAGTACAATCGAAGAAAATAAAAGATCCTTCCTCACTAATCAAAGCCTCCTGGGTTCAATGAGATGGTTTTTAGAACTTGAAATGACCTATAACCCAGAATCCGAAACTTCACCATGCTTGCCATGGTCATGGTGATTTTGATTCTAGATACAGAATCATTCAAAAGATGGACCAGAATCAATCCCTGTACTCATATAAACATGTTAACATTAATAAAATAGAGTAAATCATAAGATAATGTAAGAATCAAAACCAAAAAGATAAACACACGGATGTCCATGAGCATGGTGTTCTAGCATGTATTGGCCATAGAAATTGGTTCAAACATGTCACATACTACCTTATAGACACGAAAGAATAGTCAGGAGACCTTGAAGATGGTTGTATGAGATTTTGGAGTTTCAATTTTTTTTTGACAAAAACTCAAGTGTGAGTTTATGGATTCTTTTTGTGTTTATGCCCAGCCTAGGTCTCAATTTCGTTTTGTCTCACTTGTATAGGCATTAGGCAATGTGAATCAAGAGGAATTATGGCCTCTTAATGCAAAGCTTTCAATTTCAAGATCCTCCATAAACCTCCATAACCAAGCTTCCTTTTTTGACTCATTTTTTGAATTCTTGCTTCTTTGAGCCTTGGCACGAAAATGGGATGTACATAATGGTGCTTCAAGGTTAATCAAAGCCAAATATTCCCTTAAATTAATTTTTTTGAATTTCTCTTGATTTTAAAAGATTTAAAATTAACTAAATCCAATAAAATCAATAAAAATGAAAAAATTAATTAAAAAATCTGAAATAAAAGGTGGGACACGTGGGAAGCATGGCCAAGTTAATTCAAGTGGAAAAAGTGGGCCCTTTTTGTCAAAAATGAAATTTCAAGGATAAATGATTTTGGCCATTTCACAAAAATTTCCCAACTTCTCCAATGCATATCTTGCTCAATTTTTAAGCTTTGATCATGTTCTTGGACATTTTAGAAAGGTCTTGAAGTCCTCTAAACAATGTCATTGGTCCCATGTCATTTTGATTTACCAATCTCAAGTTATGGCCTTTGACTTAAAGTCCCTTTTTGTTGACTTTTGAAAATTACCTATAATGTTAAAATTGATAACTTTTTGTGAGAGCATTTCTTGGACTTGAAGTATGAAGAGGAGTTGTAGGAAATGTCTTTATCTTCAAAATGAGCATTGGATGGGATTTTTCTGATGAACCATGAAAAAGTTATGCCCTGGTCAATTTACAGTTGACTTTTCAGCTGTCCAAAAATAGAAACTTTTGACACTTTGATGATTTTTGAGCCATTCTTTGAGAATCATGATCAAGCATTGATCAAATGATGTTTGTGGCTTCAAAATGAGATGTTGACCAAAAATTTGAAACTTTTGACTGTCAAATGACCATTTTGCCCCTACAGTTGACTGTAGTGCAATTAGGGTTTTTGATTGTGCAATTTTGTGCTGAAAGTCTTGAAACTTTGTATGAGGATGCTTGACCATGTTTATTGGCATGTGGGACTTGATTGGACCCTTGGAAACTTCATTTTCTTGATCAGAACCAAAAACCCTAATTTGACTGGCCTTAGGATAATGGTTGACTGTGTGGCCCTTGAGTAGACCTTGAAGCATTTGAAGAGGATGTTTGGCAAAACTTTGAAGATTATGGGAGGGCAAATTTTGGGGTACAACACTCCTTCAAAACATGCTGGAGCCAGAAGATAAAAGATCAGAGGTTGGATGCTACGCTGAAGCAAAACTTGTAATCCAGAACTAAGCCATGGTGTAGAATCTCACGTTGCAGGATTTCTGGTTGTGATAAGTCTCATCATCATTTAATGCTCACAACCACTTTCTGAGTCTTTATCCAAAGGATTTTCACCACGTGTACCTCTACTGTCTTGGGATAGCAAACTTTGGTACTATGCCCATGCTTTGTTTTGCTTTTCCTTAAATCCTGTTGACAACTCTAGCTTAGGCATGGTTAAAAGCTGCTAATCAGCAGCTAGGTCAGCCTACGCCTGCATCCCATAATTGCACCAAACTAGCATAAGAAAACTGTGATTAAAAAGAAATGGAACAGTATACCAAAAAGGTTTGAATCCCATTTGTTTTTCCCCCCAAAATCACAACAAATTCACCTATAAATAAGTTGCTCCATCACACTTTTCAAGGGGATGGCTTTTGGAAGGAGAGAACTATCAAAAGAGAAAAAGAAACCTGTGAAACCCTTCATAAAAATCCAGATTTCCCAAACAGAAAACAAAACCCGTGTTCTTCCCTTTGAATCAAAGAACTTGGCATTTTCTCTTCCGTTACTCTTGCTGATTCCAGAACATCCAAAGGCAGCAACTCAAAGCTCCAAGAACGCTCTAAGTTCAAGGTAAGTCTTTTTAACTTTGCTTGTTTTTTCATTCTGAACATCATTAACATGTAAATATCATAGTATTAATGTTTTCCATATCATTGCATAAGTAGAAAAACTATGGATCAGAGTTTCTTGATTAGGGCTAGACTCAGATTTAGGATTAGAACTTCTATAAGTTGTTGTGTTGTTATCCTTCTGATTTGTTGTTTAATAAGAACTGAATGAATTATTAGTGTGCTGATTAAAAGTCAAAATGTAACACAGAACTTCTGTTTTTCACTCACCATTTTAACACACAAAACTTCTAAGATTTTCTCACTGTTTAAGCACGCAGAACTTCTGAGTTCTCTTCACTGTTTTAACACACATAACTTCTATGATTTTTTCTCACTGTTAACACATACTGAACTTCTGATTCTTACATGCTGATAATGCACTAAACTACTAATGTTCACTCACTGGCTCAGCATAATTCAGAACTTCTGATGATTCACTCACTGTTCTAACACAGCACAAAACTTCTAAGTTCTCCTTACATGTCAAATACACTGAACTTCTAATGTTTCCACTCGTTGTATTCAAACACTCAGAGTTTTTGATTTTTACATGCTGATAACGCACTGAACTGCTGACGTTTACTCACTATTTTAGTGTAATACAGAACTTCTGACTTATGGCCCACTGTCTGAATACCACCCAGAACTTATGTGTTTTCCCTCTAACGTTTCTTGCAGGACCTCTGAGTGTACGAATCCAGAACTTATGATTTCACTAACGTTCCTTTCTGACTTATCACACGCCTGGCTTCAGAACTTCTGATCCTTATTGTTTTGCTTGCAGCAACACTGTTTCTATCTTTCATTTATTTTCTTTTTCATCATTTTTAATATTAACTCCTTTTTTTATTAACATAAAAAAACATAAAAATATTTTCCTTTTAATTTATTTCCTTAAGACAAAAACATTTTCTAAACAAGTCCATTTCTTTCTTATATTATGCATTTCAATATGGTTGTAATAGATAATTAGGACTTAAATTCCTTGCAATCCCCATTCATAAATATGTATCCCCATCCCTAAAATATTGTAATAGCGTAGGACTTTGCATTTCTGCAATTTATCGCTTTCGAATGAAATGCTAGTAATTAGGGTGTGTATGACAAGATATGAAAATCAACAAATAGATCACCCTAATCAAGACTAAATGCATGTAATCAAACAAAATTGCACACTAGCACCCCTAGGGTAATCCCACTTTGTTTCCTATCGGAAAAATAATCATGTCCCTCGAACATGGGCGTTTTAGCAAAGACCCTCGATAAAAGATCGTAGTCCCTCGATGACCCTTGATGTTGCCTTCGGTAAACGATCTAGTCCCTAAAATGACATTGCTAAAACGTTCCATGAGTTGCCTTCTATGACTATACAAACATCCCAATGCCCGTCCCTTCACATCCAATTATGGGGCTTCTTATCAAAATAATGGTAATATAGCAACATCTAAAGGAGGAGGAAAAACACATCTAAGACCTTTTGAGTAGGTAGGTTCGCTCTCAGTTACTCGCTTGCTCACAACAAAAACATTTTATACACCAACACTCTCATTTTGAAACATTTTCAAAATATAACACTTTGTACGCGTTCTTATAGAAACGAGAGCCATTACAAAGAAAACCCTTTTCAAAATCACTTTCAAAAACACATCTCACAAACACCTCTTTGAACTATTTTCGAAACAAACACTTTGTATGCGTTCTTATAGAAATGAGAACCATTACAAAGTTCCATTTTCAAAATACTTTCAAAACCCACACCACAAGCACATTCAAACAAAATCAAGTAATCTAGCGAGTAACTAAGAGCCCATGGAAAACCATGGATGAAAAGGGTGCTAATATCTTCCCTTTTCATAATCTACCCCCTGAACTCAAGAAAACATCTCTAAAGGCCTTTCCTGTGCTTTTTCACCTTTCCTTATTGGATAAAAGAAAAGTCGATGGCGACTCTTGCTAAACCACAACATTTGCAAATACAAAATGCAAAACCTCAAGTCAGTTCTCTCACCGTATCACGGAACTCACTAAAGAGTTAGATTGGTAATTCTGCCATTCGTGACTTGAAGGTGGAAGATGATTGAACAAGTTCAAAAGTCAGAACACTCACCTTGCAAGAGGATATCGTGTTTTGATTTTGAGAAAATTTCAATGAGTCCTAGTGATTGGGTTAGCTTCCTCAAGTTCCCAAGAAGCTAATGTGATGCTTGGCTTGAGCTGAAAGTGGCTTAGGAGTTCTGGAGAAGTCCACTTGCATACCCCTGTTTTTGAAAATGCAACTTTATGGTAGAGGTGTTACAGTTAGGCAAAAGGATTTTGGATGGTTTGTATTTGATGCTTAGAAGCTTTAGGAACCAAAAGGCTTGGAAACGCACGAGGGAGATGTGAGTTTCTAGTTTTTGGTCAGATTATGCAACAATGGAGTTTTGTGATACAGTTCTGAGTTTTGTGTGTGTTTTGGAGCTTGTGTATTCGTGTGTTTTGATGCCAACAACTTGTGCATAAGTAAGGAAAAGGTTCTGAGGCTTGAGAGGGTCAGAATCACAAGATGTAGAGTTATGGCTATGTTGCTTGATTTTGAAGAAAAGTGGGAACATGGTTTTAAGGCATAGTACAAGCATGACCTGAGTTCCAATAGGCTTTAGATAAGTTTATTTTGGGTTATAGGTTATATGTGATCAGAAGAAAACAATTGCAAATCTCAAGAACTGATTTTGTGCATAAAAGCTACTTTTCCAAAATGGCAATGTGCACTTTCTTCCTAAAATGGCATTAAGCATGTGCAATGCATTGAATGCTTGAGTTGAAGCCTATAATAGTTGTACCAAACATTAATTATGGAGTGTCAAGCAAGTTTGAGGCCTGCAAAGCAAAAATTGTGCATCCTAGCATGGATTTGAATTCTTGTTCATCATGAAAATGACCTATAATTTAAGAATGAAATGCCAACTTCATGCCTTCGATTCTCCTTGCTCAAACATGATCTCAAGGAGTTCTTGGACATTTTAGAAATCTTGTAATATGCTCTAAAACACCCCTTTGAATCACTTTCAAAAATTCCCCTTCGAACTATGTGAAAAATTTCCATGAAGTTAGGTCAAAATCCTGCCTAAACTAGGGTAAATTTTCACTAAGTTTCCAAGTTTCATGAACATGTATTCACAAAATCATAACTTGACATCCATGCATTTCTAGGAGAAGTTGTGTAAAAAAATGTTTTACATCTCATTGAGATCTACAACTTTCATGTTGAAAGTTTCCTTTGAATCATCTTTCATCATGGTGAAAAATTGACTCAAAGTTGTGAAAAAATATGAAGTTTTCAACACTTAGAAAAATTTCTAAGTTTGGAAACTTTGACTTTTTAAAAATAAAATCTTGACTTTTTGATTTCTTGATGAACAAGTTTTATGTTTTGACATGTTTTGATGAATTGTGATCTTTGACACTTGATTTTGACCAAAAAGTCAAAGTTTGACTTTTCAGTATACAGTTGACTTCTGATCAGTTGATTGAAAATCAACTATAAATCAAATGACCATGAGCAATGTTTTAAGTCATGCAATTAGGTCAAAATGATGCATTTGAAACCTTAAGATCATGTCTCAAACCAATTAACCATTTTCTAGGTCAAAAATCAGAAATTACCCTTTCTCAGTCAAAACCTTAATTTTGACCATTTTGCTCTTTTGATGACCTGATCAAATTTCTTGAGGAATTATGGTCCAAACTTGATCAAATGACATATATGAGTTTACAATGTTGATATGGATCAATAATTATGAAGTTTGACTGTAAATTGACGACAGTAGACTTTTTCCCCAATACAACTGATTTTTAGGTCAATTGATCAATTGACTGAGCAAAAATGTGATCCAAGACTTGAAACTTGACATGAGCAATCTTTAGGGTCCATAATGATCTATGAAATTCATATGAGGCATTAAAAGTTCAATTATCCTTGTGCAATCTCAAACCCTAATTTCAGTCATCAATGCTTAAGGAGGTGTCTTGAGCTGATCAATCCTTGTGCAATCTTGAACCAAATGAGATCTTGTGAGAAAATACTTGATAAATGAGAGGGAAAATTTTGGGGTACAACATTCATCTTATCGTCTCTTACACTTTTTACATTCTTAACTTAAGATACTAAAAGATTCAGAATTCGGTCACATAACTACCTTGCTCCCGACCCGTTGATCGTACCCTATCTCGAATACGCAGGTTTCAGAAATGTTATAAAGATCTCCAACTGCACAATTGATTCAAAGTTCATACTTGCAATGTTGGAAAGGTGGAGATCAGTGACCCATACATTTCATGTACCAATAGGTGAATGTACCATCACACTAGAGAACGTGTACATGTTATTGGGTCTCTCTGTCGACGGTAAGGCGGTTAACGAGTCGGTTCAACAACCCAATTCTCTGTGTGAAGAATTGTTGGGCAGGGATATGGTTGAAGGTGGTGGTGTAAGAGGTCAGGGTATACTACTTACTGAGCTAAAAAATCATTATGCGACTCTGGAATCGAACGAAAATTCCTCTGAGCTAGCTAAGATGATAAAAGCTAGAAATTATATAATGATACTATTTGGAACCTTTTATTTCCCGGATGTACGAGAAATAGTGTAAATTTTATGTATTTAAATTTACTTAGAGACTTTGAAAAAACTAGAAAGTATAGTTGAGATTCTGCTGTATTAGCCCATCTATACAGTTCCTTGTGTAAAAATGCAATCAAGGAAAAATGTACATTTTATGGCTGCGCTTTTTTACTTCAAGCCTGGGGTTGGTGGAGAATGAAGTCCCTAAACCCCGTCAACAATAACACATTCATTTTCCCATACGCAACAAACTAAGTCATTAACTTATATCATTTATTATTATTCATCTCTTCACCAAATATATGATAAAAATAAAATATTTTTCAATTCCTTTAGGTACTGCGTGAGGGGTATGAATTACGGCAAGAATCCAAGATTCAATGTCGCTCTATATCGCAATCTATTGGATTACCTTGGCCCGGATGATGTATGTCATACCTTTCAACTTTTCTACTTTTAAATTATTTATTTATTACGTTTTCATTAAGCTGATTTAATTTTATCCGTAGTTTGTCTGAAGACCATATTTGGGTTTGGACCATGAACCAAACTCCGAGGATGCAACAATTTGGAGCGCAAAGACTGCAATCATACGGTTCAATATTGTGGAGATGCACCACATCGACCGTGTCATGATGTAATTTAGAATGCATCAAGAGATACCCTATGATTCAACTTGTTTGTCCCCGTGGCATCTCAAAAGGGTCGACGCCCAATGGGGTCTTACCAACTAGAAATATTTTACTCCAGAATGGTGTAAGAAGTGGCAGAGGCGTCACCGACATGTCTTGCAATTCCCAATTTTCCTCAACTGTGGTAATATGCGACACACGGATCAATATTTAGCTTGGTACAGATCAGTTAGTACCCCAGAAATACACGTGTCTCATCCAAAATATTTGGTTGACCCACGAACACAATGGGCACAACCCTCATTTCCCCAACAACAAACCCAACACACATCAACCTCCCACCAACCTCCCCGACGAAACAGAACCACAAACACAATACGATTACACCCACACGCCCCACAACCAACCACAATCACCACCTCAGTACCAATACCCTCATGTGCCTCACACCCAACCACAATTTCAATCACAATACCAATACACCCGCATACCCCACACATAATTCCAGTCATATCCCAATATGGGTCCCTCAACATCTAACCTTAGCTCTGATCTGGGATTGTCCGAAGATTATGAACCAACCGACCCAACTTACCATCAATCACCATATCACCAAAGCACCCAACATTCCCAATACCAAACACCCCCAAGATCCATTTCCTTTCTATCTCCCGTACTCAGACGACCAGTGCTACAGACCAACCATGGAACCTCATCCACCACCAACACGACCAAACTTTGAGGGTATGGGTAATCGACTGTACCAAAGCAGATCTTCTAGATATGGAGATCCAACCAATTTCATGGATTCGGAACATATTGACTTCGCTGGGCCATCGACCCTGCCACAACAGGAAAGGCGACGAAACACAGCACGGGAAAGGCGAGGACGGGGATGCGGAACCGGGGGTCATTACCGGGTTCCGAAGGACCACTGATTAAGTTGTATTTTTTTATGTAATCGTTATGTGTGTAATCATATTGTGTAAATAAAAAGTCAATTTTCTTGATCATATATCGTTTACGTAACATACCGCATTTAAAATAGAAAACGCAAAAAGTTGCCTGCCATTTGCACTAAGGCGCCATCTCACTTGGCTTAAGACAAACCTTTTACACATAGGCGCCAAGTGAGATGGCGCATCCCCTTTAAAATAAGGTGCATGCGCCAACTGGGTTGGCTCCTCCCTTATGGGGTTTTCTAAAACATGGTTATTTGCGTAATTTTCTCCGAAACATGATTATTTGCGAAAAAAAATTTAATACCTAATTATTCCAAAAAAAAAAACTTAAATATATACCACCGACCAGACTTCAAAAATTATAATCCCTCTATCTCTAATATTTAGGTTTTAAGCATTTTATGTCATTTTCATAACATTATCTGTTTTTATATAAAATAAATAAATAAAACTAAAGATATAAATTAATAAAAATATTCTCCTAAACTTACAAATGCCAAAAGCATGCGAAGGAAATATATTAATTTTGCATCAACATCCCTCTTCCACTTTAGACATTTCCTCTCTATCTCTTTCTTTAACAAACCATTTTCTCATCAAAATAACTTATTTTAATCATCAATCTCTCCTAACTATAATAGTGATACCAAAGTCACCATCTACAAAAGATAGCTTGTCAACAAAGTAACCTGGCTTTCACTTTCAAATAGGCGGCATCGCCTCAACAGAAACCAGAATCTACTCTTTAGAGTATAGTAGTATACTCCCATTCAACTAACTCAACTAACTATTTCCTTGTTGAAAGATTAAGATAAAAACACAAGAATTGAACAATGAGCTACTTCTAATATCAACAATATATTTCTTTCTTAAAAAGTTTGTATATACAACTGAATATTGCCATTATATCATGTTGAAAAACCATTGGCAAACCCTATCTTTACAATGGAAGCCAATGCAATATAATGGTAGTGGTATCTGCTCTTACTTCAGTAATATGTACAGTAGTTATACAATCCTTGTTTGCATTATAGCGCCTTTTGATCAAGCCTCTCGTTCCAATTTAGGCAGCGAATCAAGCTACGGAACCAATCGCCTGTCTGGTCAAACTTGTTAACAGTTGGGAGGGGATGCTCACTCATATGTATTCGGACTGAGTCTCCTCTTGAGAGCTGTTGTCTTCTCTTTCCATCGAACGAAACCCACGCGTTACTTCTAGCATCTTCTGGAATCTGTTATGAACAAACACCGTGTAATCATATCCTTAGCTAAAACTTGAAATGTTAATTTCAAATAAATGCCTAGATCCAAAAACATAGTTCGTTAATGCTGCCAAGACAAACTTAGCAAATAGCTTAAAAAGGGAACAATATTCTGACTAGAAGATTAATAGTAATAAATCATGAAATATTAATATTCAATATGATTTGTTTGCTGCAGAGAATGATTAACTTCACCTTTAATTCTAATCGAGCAGAATCTGGAAGTATGACTGGTCTAAATGACAGTGAATGTGGACAGATTGGGGTAAATAATATGCAGGGAACGTTTGGATGGACCTGCAGTTTTCGTTTGCCATTACATAATAACATCAAAGAATGAAATGATAAATTGCAGTATAAAACAGCATCTGCTCATATATTCATTACATTAGATAACAACATTAAGTAACAATGATTCATGTATTGTACTAATACCTTACTCATGCCAATAGTTTTGTATACATTATTATTTGTTTCTGAATTTGATTAGGATTTTGGAGTCTAGTATTAGTAATTGGAAAAAGCTAACATGTGCCCTAAGGGCACAAGTTAATAAGCTATTTGTAGAAATATTCTCTTGAAACGCGTGCATTCAATGTTTTAAAACTTTAAATATGATTTTAATACATTTAATTACATATAAAATTTTCTAATTATAGTATCCTTAACATGTATCTTTAGAGCACATGTTAGCATGACCCTTAATAATTTAGTATAAATATAGCTCAATTATTTGTCTTCCGTAATAACTCAAAACATATCATTCATTCACATCAATGCCAAAATATTTTCATTATTCTAACTTTCTAACTAAGGCAAAAAGAATGCATGGATTCAAATGCATAATCTCCTCTAATCGGTTTGGCTGTAACACCATGTTTGATTGAAAAGTTGAGACTTTGGAGGCCAGCTAAGTATTCTAATAACATGTTGCTTTGTTTGAAGTTTTGACATTTGAAATATTTTTACTTTGTTTGGCTTTGCATACAACCACTGATAATTTGAATTTTCCAAGGAACTTGCTTCTGTTTTACTGAATTCATATTGTTAAGAATGATGTGGATAAAATTGTGACCATTAGATAACAGGCCAATAAATATAATATTTCCATAGTAAAAAAAAAACTCGATTACAAGCTTACCATGGAACCTCCAGCAGCAGTAGAATAGGCAGTACTTCCCGTAGGGGTGGCAACGATGACTCCATCACCTTGTACCTGAAAGACCCGACATATTGACATTTGTCATATAGAAGGTATAGCACTGCATCATAAAGTTGTTTTGAGATGAAGTTTAAAAAATTGACTGTTCCAAATATACATAGAATTTAGAGCACACATTATAAAAATATAAGAACTCACTTTGGTTATAAGTCGATCATGTTCATAGCATTCAATCTTTGAAAGGTATGGATTAGAACCCCGGTCGACAACCACCTCGTTGAGGATATCAAATACTTTCCCCGGCATTGCTTTACCTTTACGAAAAATTTCACATCGGAGACGCATCCTAAGCGTAATGTAGACACCATCCCGTGATGTATTTCCATGAATGACTTGTCTTAAGTCTTGCTTGAAGTCGTCAAACTACATACATAAAGTAGAATGGAAGTGAAACAAATGACATTGACCCTACCTTATTATTTAATGATAAAATAAATTATGATTTGAAAATCTTACACTATGAGAAGTCAGAAAACCAAGGGAACCAAGGTTGAATGATACAATAGGAGGAACAGCATCTCTGAAAAGATTTGATGCGTGCAGTATAACACCGTCTCCCCCTAAGCATGCAACAAAATCTACTCGCTCGTGCAGATCACTGAATCAAAGGAGTAGCTTTATAAGGAAACAAAAATGCTTAGAAGTGAAGTGAGTTCACACTAATTTACGATTTCAAATTCAAGTACCTGGTATCGTGGCTGTAGAAGGTTTGCACAAATCCAAAACCCGACATTCTAGCAAATACATCGTGTACATCAGGTTCCACAATTACATTCATTTTCTCTTGGTGATGTAGAAAAGTAGCAACCTGCAGATTAGATATAGAAACTGGATTGAGAATGAGAACCTATACAAAACTATCATATATATATATATTTGCAACATAATTATACAATTGCAAAGTATTCTATATAATAGAAAGAAGAAAAATATGTAAAAAATTATAATGTATACATTAATTAGAGTCAAAGAAAATCATTACCATTTTTGCTTCTTCCAAAAGTTCATCCCCCAGTTTTTTTAATAATAGCACATTCTTTGGTGTAGACTTCCACATAAGCATTTGTTGCTGGGTGCTAGGATGAGTGAAAGCCAGAGAAGATTCAGTGACCTTTTCTCTGGTACAAGAAAATCCATCTGTTCGAACCAAGAACATCTCTGCTTTTTTTCTTGACTGCACCCTTACAACTCCCGTTGACGACGCACACATATCACCTTCAATGGTTCTCAATTCTTCATCATGTAAACTTAACTGAGCCTTAACTGTACCATCTTCAACAATTTGAGTTTTAGTTGTGACATTATCATTATTTACAATACCGGAGACATCGGCATTACTCGTGTAATGCAATTCCCCTTGACTAAATCCGTTAACTGTTGTGCTACCAGAACTAGAAGTATTCCCATTCACTAACTTCCCATTGCCGCCGACTCCAAATCCGGCCTCTCCAGATGGATAATCAACATGAGCTGATCCATTTAAGCTATCAGGACCCACAATAGCACCATTAGAAACAATCAGATTTCCTTGAAGTCCTCTAATAGCCATATTCTTAAATTGTGGTAAGCATTTTGCTCTTTTAATTCGATAATCGATATAATCAGGAGATGTGATCTTCCTGCTACCCAAAAAATTGGACATTACTTTTTTGGAAAAGACGTCACAAGGAGGAACTTGAGCTTTTAAAGGGTTGATTTTGGTGATAAAACTTGGAAAAGATCCTTCCTTATTAGCAGCATCGACATCCGTCTCCAATATTGTATTATCAGAAGAAATTCCATTTAAGGCTGCATTACCTTGTGTTTTTCCATCATAGCTATTTTCAGAGATACTTATGTCGGATTTTGAATCGAAACTGTCTTGCAATGAAGTGATATCGTTTTCGAGGGAGGATCTTGCTGCAGTCACGGAAGAATCCTGCAGTTTCCCAGAACTATTTGTAGAATGTGACGTGTTAGAGGGAATAATTGGTGGACTAGAAACATTCTGCGAGGAAGAGCGAGTCATGTACTGCCTCCATCGGGAGACCATGGCCGATGATCTCCAAACTCCTTCTTTGCTATGAAGATACACAGGCCTTTTGCTGCTATCTGAGACATAAGATGCAAATCTCACAACTTGTTCCATTGTTGGTGCAGTCATAACTTCAACTGGAATTTTTACTAACTCGATTTTTCCCGATGAAATAGCATCATTCACAGCGGCTCGATAGAAATTATCTCTTACATTCTCGGCTCTGATGTCGATAATTGTCTTAAAACCTTTATCGAGTAACCACTTTAACCCTTCTTCCGTTACCTGACCACCAGTCCAAAAAGCCGTTTCTAAGTCTTCGGATTCAGTATCATCTTTAGAACTCGAAAAATACACAGGACTCCAATTAGAAAACAATGTATAACAAGGATAACCCTCGCGACGAGGAAAACCAGAATCATAGCAAACATTCTTCAGTCTCTGAAGCTTCCTCCACACGTTTAAACTCCGATCGTCATCAGGTACTAAATAATTCTCAAGCGCAACATGTAAACTCTCCGAACACCTTTTCATCTCGCTCCTGAAAACAGCAAGCGGAGGAAGCTTATCCTCAATCGCGCTATCATCTGCATCATGAAACGGATTCATAACTAACGACCTTCCCGTAAGAACATCATCCCTTCCTTTATTCACAAGCGACACCATGCATCCGAGTACAGAAACTATCTTATCTTCAAGTTGAGGCCTCTCGTCCGACGGAACCTCATACGAGACACTACATTCTCCGGTCAGCGGATTGCATAATGCATCCATTAACGCAGAATGTAGCCGTTCGGAGTTTCTGAAGATCCGACAATACGCCTCGACTTCGGCAATATCGCCCGGAACGGGTCCCCTCCATGACAACTTTGATAGATCATCATGAGACTGAAAGGATTTCAAATTCTGAAAAGGAAAAACCAAATGCAAATAGTTAGTTAGAATTCAATCATTCATTAATGCATATAAACAAAATCAATTTAATAGCAATATTAGATCCAATAATCATGTGATCACAGTGAAGAAGTGTAATCTATGATCAACATCATTGACAGACACTATTTTATAATTAAAAAAACAAAGTCGCAAAGTGTGTTATTTAATTATATAATTAAAAATTGGTCCAAAAGCCATAAATATTATAAAAATAAAAGGAGATACCGGAGAGTCGAGTCCGAAGGTGAAAGAGAATGAGTTGGAAAGTTGTGCGCCGATAAGGAGCTTGAGGTGTCTCCGTATCGTTCTTCCTTTTCTCTGAAACTGAAAGCCCAGGCCCAGGCCCAAACCCAAGCCCGGGAATCTAGTGTTGCTTAAGAATGAAGCGGGCTTGGAGAAGGAGGAGTAAGAAGGTGGAAGAATTACGGAGAAAGCCATGTCGACACATGCTACCATTGATGTTCAACAGCTAACAATCTTCTTTTCTTTTTCATCAATAATAATAATAATAATAATAATAATTGATCCAATGTGATTTTTTATTTATTTTTGTTTGAGGATTTTGTGTAATTAAAATGAGAAAGAGTTAGGGATAATAATAAATTTTGGTGGTGGAGGTAACATGTCAGGTTTAAGTTCCGTAATGATGTGATGCTTGTGTTTCTGTGGTTTTGCCTATTTTTTCCTTTCTCGTTATCCATTTCTTTTTCTCTTCTATAATTGGTACACGTCATCACAACTGCATCTCATTCTGATTTCTTTCTTTTTCTTTTTCTTTACAATGTTTTATTTTGCTGTTTGTGGTCAACAATTTCAAATCTTGTTCACAGTGATGGATTGTAACTTTTATCAATGATACAAACAAATTATGAAAGATTGTAACTTTTATCAATGATACAAAGAAATTATGAAAACTACTTGTTAAAGTCAAAATATTTGAAGTTGTACCATTTCTAATCTGAGTTTATATTTATTTTATTGTATAATTTTTTTTAATGTGATTTTCTTTTATTTTTATTCTCTAAATAATATTTAAATATATTTATTATATTTGTATTAGAAAAATATATGAGCCACACTTGTAAAATTGTATCTAAATATTATTCTAATAATAAAAGAGAATATATTGAATTTAGAGAATTTCTTAATACACTCTTATATCTACTGATCTCTGACGAAATGATAAAAATATCTATTATTTTCAGAGATTTATCTTCAAGCACACAATTTTTACATAAAACTTAATTTCAGAGATATATGTTAAAAAAATACTATTTTTTTAATAAAAAAAATATATTTTCGAATATGCATCTCGGAATAAACTTTATTGAATTAATTATATATTAAATTAATTATATATTGAGTTAATTAAATATATAATTAAATATTGATGCTATTGAATTTAAATATTGAGTTATCGAAAAAAATCTTCACACTTTAATTAATAAAATAATTATTTCATATCAATAACTATTTAATTAACATAGTAACTTTATTAATATTTTAAATACACATAAAAATGAAGTTTGTTCTAAAAAAAATACAACAATAAAGTTTATTCGGATATGCATATTCGAAAAGAATTTTTTTTTGTAAAATATAAGATTTTCCGGATATGTATCTCTGAAATTAAATTTTTTGTGAAAATAGTACATTCGGAGATGTATATCTAAAAATAGATGGTATTTTTGTCATTTCGCCAGAGGCCTGGTAGAAAGTAAATGGTGTATTAAAAAATTCTCTGAATTTATTATCCTTTATAGATACACAACGAAAATGTTTTTCATTGATTTAAGAAAATTTGTTAGTACATCTCTTAGAGGTGGAAAAAAACCCTGAAAACCCGAAAATGCCCTTTAGAGATGTATCTCCGAACGCACCCTAAATCAAAGTGTTTTTGAGATGTGTCTCTGAATGCATCCAAAATTAAATTTTAGGAAGAATTCAGAAATGCACTTCCAAAAATACCATGTTTCGAGCCAGACATTAAATTTAAACATTCAGGTATATTTTCGAAGATGTATTTTCGAAACTATGCAACTTATGCCATATTCATGCACGAACTATTTCATTCTCTTCAACTCTTTTCATAACCAAAACCCTCTAAAAAAACTCAATCCATTGTCAATCAATTATTTGTCTCCAAACCAAGTTTCAAGTGTTTTATCATGTCAAATAGAGCATATAGAGCTGCAATTTAAGGTAAACTTTCCTCATTTAAACTCTCAATTCGATGCATTGATGTTGATTTTTAGATGAAAAACTGTGTCACTTCAAAAATGTACTTCTGAAATCCACCTAACCTATTTCGCAAATACATTTCTGAAACTGCTCGTTACAGAAACACAATTATTAACAATTTTTCTGTTTTGGCCCGTTTTAGATATGGTGCACCCTGACATGTTTTTCAAGGATGTTTCGGACAACATGAATAGTGATGCTAAGCCGGATAAGGAGAAGAACAACGGTAAATCGATTGTCATCGGCATAGATGTTGAATACCAATTCGCAAATGATCATGTTTTCAATAATCGACAACATTTACTTGAATGGGTCCGAATGAAAGCTAGCAAACTCGGCTTTGGTGTTGTGATTGGAAAGTCTGACAATGGAACTAGTAGAAGGCAAGCATTTGTAACCATGATATGCGAGAAAAGTGGAAAATATGTACCAAAAGTTCGAAAGTTAAAACATGATGACATCGGATCGAGAAAATGTGAGTGTTCGTTTAAATTGCGCGGATCATCTAGAGTGGATGATACATGGTGGATTTCTGTCATTTTCGGTAAACATAATAATGTGTTGGACACCAAGCTACAAGGTCATCCATTTGTAGATCAACTTAAGCCATAAGAGAAGAAAATTATTTCAAAAATATCGATAATCAAAGTTGCCCCGAGAAACATACTTGCAGATTTGAAATGGAAACGATCACAAAATGTTTCAAATACCAAGCAGGTATACAATGAACGTTATAAACTGGTCATTGCGTGTAGAGGTCCAAGGTCCGAAATACAACAGTTGTTGAAACTTTTGGACGATAACCACTATATTTCAAGGTAAAGTGCAATGGACGGCACATTCCATAAAAGAGGAGGAAACTTGGTCGGATCAATTTTTGGAAAGGATGCCTAAATTCACCAAGTTGTCGGAACTTGAGAGAGAATCAAATAAGGAGAATGTGATCGGTGGATCTGGAACTGACTGTTTAACGCTGGTTCGCGAAATGTCGCGGAAGCAAGAGTCGCCACCGTCTTTTATTTTCTCCAATATGGAAAGGACAAAAGCACAGAAAAATTCCTTAAAAGAGATTGCTCTCGGTTCGGGAGGTAGGTTATAGAAAGGGAAGGTGTTAGCACCCTTTCTATCCATGGTTATCCATGGGCTCTTAGATACTTGCTCATTGTGTTTTCAAAAATGGCTTGTTTGCTTTTCAACTGTGGGTTTAAAAAAAGTTTCTTTGAAAAATTTCAGTTCGACTCGTACGTCAGAGTGTTTGAAAAATTTGCTTTGAAAGTTTTCGAAAATGTGTTGGTGTGAAAAGATTTCAGTTTGTTTTGAAGAGAGCAAGTATCCTTGAGAACCTACCTACCCTAAGGAATTCGTCTGTGTAAATGTCCTTAAAGGTAGTGCCATCCCACCATTGAGAGGTAGGTAGCACCACCGTTGGAGGTGTTCGGGTCAATTCGAAGGTTCGGGACGTGGTGATCACCAGAGCAATGGGAAGACACCTTAGAAGCTACCCTCATGCCAGGTTCCCGGATCATGAGGACTTACTAAGACATCCTCTACTCGACGATCACCTTTCGAGGCAAGGCAACAGTGAGGCGTACCCTAGGGGTGGTGTGTGATTTGTGTGTCGTTTTCATTTGCATTTATCTTGTCATGTTATTGGTGTTCTACGCTTGTTTTTATTTAAGGCCATACATTCTTTCATGCTTTTTTGTTAACAGTTAAAAAATATTTGCGGGAAAGTAAATCTAAGGCTATTACAAAGGCGCGGGTCCACATCGCCAAATTAAACCAGGACCCGATTTGACATAAAATAAAGAAATAAAATGCGGGAAATATAAAATGTCCGAGTTACATGGCTTGAGCAATTACATAATATTTGAAAGAAAATAAATGTGCAAAAGAAATAAAAATAGAACGTTCGAGGGCGTTGGACCCTTTAAAGAAATTAAATGAAATTAAAAAGCTAATTAATTATTTAATAAAAGGAAAGAAATGTTTTTTAGTTTTTTTTGTATTTATGAAATAAAGAAAATTAAAATTAAAAGAAACTCTAATTCTAAGTTTTTTTAATTATTAACGAAAATGTTAAAGTTTAACTTAATTTACTAAAGAATTTATGTACATGTTTATTTACAAAATAAATTAGTAGTTAGTAATAATAATAATGATGAGAAAATTATTTATTAAAAAAATGATGAAAAAGTTAAAAACCCTAATTTCTACATATTTAATTTATTAAGAAAAATATTAAAGTTTTGAAACCTAAATTAATCTAATTAATTGTTTAAAGTTTATTTACAAAAATAATAATAGTAAAATTAATATTAATAAAATAAACATTTTTTTTTTATTTTTCTGTATTTTATATTTATTATGAAAATTATTTTATGGAATTAAAAGAAAACAATTAAAAAACAATTAAAAGAATAAAAAGGAAAAACAAATAAAAATTAAAAATTGAGCAAACCGTAGGGGTGTCTGGCCCAAGGGGAGGTTTTTTTGAAGTATTGACTCCTGAGTACCGTGGTCTGCATTCTTTGGCCATTGGATTGAGTTTCATGCATAAGTTGTTCTACTTTGGCCATTTGGCTTTTGGCTTTTGGCTTTTGGCTTTTGGCCATTTGTGTTCTGGCTTCAACGTTCCCTTAATCTCTGGCTTAATGTCTGCCTCGCCATGTATTGGTGTCATGCATAAGTTTTTCTAGTCTGGCCATTTGCCTTTTGGCCTCAACGTTCCTTAATGAACCTGCCTGGGATCCTGTCTAAATCTGCAGTGTTGAATCTCACAAACACATCAAATAAAATCATAAAATGCAAATAAAGCCAATATATGAAAAAATTTAATGTTTAGGCACAATATGGCATGTATGAATGATTATACCCTTTTGATCATGGAGATTAAATCAACCTTACCCTTACTGGAAAAGTAGTGACATGAATGCTTTTATGCCCTTTGATCATGGAGATCAAGCCAGCCTTACCCTTACTGAAGAAGTAATAAGATGTTGGTTTGTAACTGAGATGACTTTGTTTGTAGTGAGAGAGGGATTTGTAATAAGGATTTCAAGGTTTTAGGGTTCTTGAAAGAGTTTGATATTCCAACAGTGTTGTGGCAAGGTTTTTTCTCTCTTTTTCTCTTCCCTTTTTTCTTTTTTTCTCCCCCTGGTTTGTGTGACAAGAAGGTGATTATATAGTGGAAATTAGGGTAAAGAAAATGGGCTTTGAATGTGCAATTGGGCCTCCAATATTCACTTGAATTCGTCACTTTCCAGGCTAAATCGCAGGGACTTAAGTGCATTTTTTGAAGTTGAAATGTGAAAACAAAATGTAGCCGACATCGAGAACTAACTCCTGTCCGAAAATCGACTCAATCGGATAAACGGTGAATTAGTTATGAATTTTTGAAGTTTCAGCTCAGACAAACTTATTTTGGGCTCCAGTGTCGACTCTGACACGTTCTTCAATAAAAAACTGGTATTGATCGGTGCATAATCCGGTCTCGACTTTTGAAGCAAAGTTGTAGATCTACGAGTCAGGGACCTTGTGTAAAAATATGAGCCCAATCCGATAAAAATTGACCGAGTTATGAATTTTCGAAGTTTCGGCCCAGATGAAATAATATTCAGCATTCAGGATTTTCAGCGTGTCACGCACTCTGAGCAAAAAACGAAGGCCTTTTGAATACCGTTTGAACTCAATACCTTCTGTGAAAATGTAGCCAACTCAATTTGTGAAATTTTGGCGCCAGAACCAGCTCGATACGATGAAAATCGACCAAGTTATGATTTTCTGAACATGACGCAGATAAACTTCTGTCACAAATTTTCTGTGCGAAAATACTTGATAAATCCACATTTTTGAAGACCTTCTGATCGAAATTGGCTTCCAGCCGTGAGAGATGAAAACGTAGATAATATCAAGACGGAATTTTGGCCACCGGAACGGGTTCAAAACGAGTCACGATCTTCAAGTTATGAATTTTTTAGCGCGTAAAAACTGCACTTTCAGCACACTTTTTCACTATATTTCTTCAAGAAAACTCACACATTCGGATACCTTCTTTAAAGAATTGACTCTTGAGCCGAACCTGAATTTGAGAATATGTTATCAGAGATATCTTGGCGAAAGAATACCTGAATATGACGCGCCAGGTTGGACTTGTGAATTTTTCTTGAAATGTTTTTTTGAGAAATATGGGAGGGCAAATTTTGGGGTACAACAGTTGCCCCTGTTCAATCTTCTTAGACCTGAGGATGTAGATTGGCTTGCGCGCGTTTCATGATCCGAAGGTGGAAGATGATTGAACACTAGAGTGCCCAGAAATTTGCGCTCACATAGTAGCAGCGATGTGGGGAATGGGCTTATAGATGCCATTTGGAGGTTGATGGATAGGATGATGGGCTTATAGATGCCATCTGGATGTTGATCGCGTAAGAGATTCCTTAGCGAGAACCTGCGTACCTGCAAAAGAAAAATGATTACCTGACACGTTGCAGGAGCTGATTTTCAGATGCTTGGTATAGAGGTGTCCTGACTGGTTACAGGAGCTGGGTCTGGAGCTTCAAAAGATGAATGAACTATGGATGGTTACTGCCTTAGCATGAATGGTAAGAGAACCTTGGGTGATTTTAACTTCAACAACGCTCGTTGAGAAAATCTTGGTGGGAAATACCATCTTTACAGTATCGGGAAGAGAACCATAGGCAATTATAATCTGAAAGGAATGATCACCTCACTCAACGTCGGAGAGGGAAACATCTGAAAAGGACTTGTCACCTCACACACCGTCGGAGAGGGAACCATAGGAGACTATCACCTCACACTCATCGTCGGAGAGGGAAACATCTGAAAAGGACTTACCACCTCACACGCTGTCGGAGAGGGAACCATAAGAGAATATCACCTCACACTCATCGTCGGAGAGGGAACATCTGGAAAAAGGAATTACTACCTCACACGCCGTCGGAGAGGGAACCATAACTTTTGCTGAGTCTTTATCAGAAAAATCTGTTGGGAGTCGATTTAGATGGACTAGAGAAGGCTTTTTTGTTTGATAAGGATGCGATGAAGGACTCTGAGACGATTGCTACTCCAAATCTATGATGAAGGAATCTGGGACGATTACTACCTCAGCAGAATGATGAAGGAATCTGAGACGATTGCTACTCCAAATATATGATGAAGGAATCTGGGACGATTACTACCTCAGCGGGATGATGAAGGAATCTGGGACGATTACTACCTCAGCAGAATGATGAAGGAATCTGGGACGATTACTACCTCAGCGGGATGATGAAGGAATCTGAGACGATTGCTACTCCAAATATATGATGAAGGAATCTGGGATGATTACTACCTCAGCAGAATGATGAAGGAATCTGAGACGATTACTACTCCAAGTATATGATGAAGGAATCTGGGATGATTACTACCTCAGCGGGAAGATGAAGGAATCTGGGACGATTGCTACTCCAAATATATGATGAAGGAATCTGGGACGATTACTACCTCAGCAGGACAATGAAGGAATCTGGGACGATTACTACCTCAACGGGTGATGAAGGAATCTGGGACGATTACTACCTCAGCAGGATGATGAAGGAATCTGGGACGATTACTACCTCAGTAGGATGATGAAGGAATCTGGGACGATTACTACCTCAGCAGGATGATGAAGGAATCTGGGACGATTACTACCTCAACGGGTGATGAAGGAATCTGGGACGATTACTACCTCAGCAGGATGATGAAGGAATCTGGGACGATTACTACCTCAACGGGTAAAGACTTTTATCTGTTGATCGTTCTTTCCTGAAAAAGTAACGAATTAGTTGTATGCAATGTCATAATGCATGAATTGCATGATTTTAAGATGTTCTCAAAAATAAATGAGATTGGGGTGATATGACGCGTCTATGCATGCTATAATGATGTATGTGACGTTTTATGAATGTGTTTTTCGTCTAGGAAAGTAAATCCTTGACGGGTGCCGGGAAGTCGTATCCTGGGCTGATGTTGAAGAATAGATTTTGCTTCCGCTGGGGATGATAACTGCAAGAATACCGGTAGGAGAAGATGACCCCGTTGCGGAATAAACCTGGCAAATGGAAGATTCTGCGGGGAGCAAAGATACTCTAGTGACCATGCTGGGAAGCAATACTCTGTGGGAAGAGGGATACCTTGCTGAGTGTTGATAATAGTTTGCTGGGGATCAGAAGACTTTGTAGACGACGCTTTTTCCGTGGCTTTTGGCTGAGGATAACCCAGTTATATCCTGTTAAGGAAATAACTCTTTAAATCAAGCCGAACGACGCGTTCGTGTTCTGTGAGGGTAAGCTTCCAGAATCTACTGGGGATGAGCTTACTGCTTGAGGAGATGGATTCCACCTTTTCTGGGGGAGCTGGATTGGACTCTCCTGGGGAAGTATTGAACTGTATTGGTTATGTTCTTCAACGGACCCTACCTTGACACCTTAGAGGACAGAGCAATCAGATTGCTTAGACCACCCATTATTGCCACTGTTTCTGATGTGGGAGCGGAAGATACCTGTGGAGGTGCTTGATAGCTGTTGATGGACAAACCTTCTTCTAGTAGGCAGGTGACAAGATGACAGGACATAGTCGTACGTTTTGATCCCTAATTTTTGCCTGGACCGCCCTTTCGGGTTTTCAGTCCACCGGGATACCCTTTTTTGCCCAAGCCGCCTTTTCAGGTTTTCGACTTGCCGGGTGTACAGATTTTTTCATTTCATCCCTTCATTTTGCCCGAACCCTTTTGGTTCGACGGGAAGCCCTAATTTTTGCCTAGGTATGTCAACCTAGCGGGTCTTTGATTATGTGTAGTATTTTTCGACTATGTCCATGTTCAGGGAATGTAGGGAGTTGCCCCTGTTGGAAGTATTTTGCCACGCCACCAGAAGGTGTTTGATCAGACAAGATTCGTTGTTGAAATGCCCCAAGTGACTCAGGCGGAGATTTGCCCCAGGCTATTTGGTCTTTGAGATATTCTCCGAACCTTGGCTTAATTGCCCCAGATAATGGACCATGGTCATGTCTGCCCCTTGATTGGAGGTACTTCTGTTCGTTAGGCATTCGTCGTGCGAATTTCCCTGCCGTTCAAACAAAAAGTCATATGCAAACAAAGTTATGTTAAAAATGCAAAGCTTATGTCTGTCTCGAAAATTTTGAAAATGCATTCTTTTTTCATAAAACAAGTGAATGTTTGTAAAACATGATGTCAACTCCGTATTTACCGTAGGCCTTAAGGAGTCAGGATACCTTTTGTAACAATATGCTTTCGAACTAGCCCATGCTTCAGCTAGGACTTTTAAGGGTTATCACGTGGCCTGGTTCACGGTTTAAGAAACAAAGGATAAAGGCTCAAATTTTATTTGTACCCACCCGCTCTTCGTAATGTTCTCCAAGCCTAAACTCAGTTGATCATACGTTAGACCTTGTTTGAGTCTTTGCTTTGATGTTCCAATAATGGTTCAGATGTTGATAACTTGTTTTGAATAGGCAGTCATTCCTTTTTGTTGAGGGTTTGTAGAACCTCTTTCTTTTTGATTTTTGTTATCCCTTTCTTTTTTTTGCCTGAACTGTTTCCTTTTTGGAATTACAGTCAGCGGGATGCCCCAGTTTCATAAGTCCCTTTTATAGGTTTTGACTTTTTGGGCTTTTTGTTTATGATTTTTTTTTTGATAACAACTGCCTGTCTTTATGATTGTTCTGAACCATCACTGTTTTTTCGTAAGGATCTCTTTGGTGCCATTCGTTATGCACTTGGATCAACTGAGAAGACTACCCTGCCCCGGGTTATGATAAAGGGTTTCAATTTTCGAAAATAAAAAACTCCTACTTCTTTGGCTCAGATGGGTTGACGAGGGTTTATCATCCTTATAACTCCAGTGTTTAGGGATTGAAACAATGCCTGTACCTCATCAGCGGGGTCTGTTCAAAAGCATACTGTAATGATTGTGGTATCGTTTTCGTCATCCTCCCTCAAGAGGCTTAGAACTATTAATCGAGAGTTGACATCAGAAAAAATATGAAAATAATTTGCGTATAGTGAATACGAATATATTGCTTCAAAACAGACATATGCGATGCATTAATGAAATAACAATGTTTAACATGAATAAATGTTTGAACAAAAGAAAATTGCAACTTGAACATTCGAATGAACAAAAATTTCCTAGTCTCAGGGCTTGTCACTTCACATAGTGGATCCTGTGAGGATGGTAGAAGTACTCAGCCTGGCCCTCTTGGGTGAATTCCACAGCTCCTTCCTCAATCAGGTCCTGGATTTTATTCTTCAAAGTCCAACAATCCTCTGTAGCATGCCCCGGGCTGTCAGAATGATAAGCGCAGTGAGCGTTGGGGTTATACCTTGAAGGTGTCCTGTTGGGATTCTTAGGAGGATCCTTTAGAGTTACCAAGTTCAACCTCAGCAGTTGTTGTAAGGCTTGAGGCAGCGACACGTTGAGCTTGGTGAATTGCCTTTTGGGTTTGTCTGGTTGAAACTGGTGAGGTTGATACTGAATTGGTGATACTGAAGCCATATGAGGAGCTTTCTCCTTGCCTCTTTGTCTCAAAGATGGTCGAACGATGACTGGCTTTTTACCCTTAGATGTTTGCCCCAGTTGGTTACCCTGAAGCAGTTGGTTGACGAGAAACCGGAGCTCATCTTGTCTTTGAGCTAAACCTTGAATGGCATTCCTCTGCCCCAGCATTTGGGCTTTCATTGCATCCATCTCAGCTTGTAGGTGTTTCAGCCTTTCATCCTCAGCACTGTTCCTGACAAAAGTCTCCATGAGGAGCGTCCTTAGCTCCTCCTGCCCCTTGGATAGATTCAGGAGGATTTCCCCGAACCGAGTCTCTTGAGCCAGAAGGTCCTGGTTATCTTGTTGGGAAGCCATTGCTGAAATAAACAGCGAGAAGGGTAAGTGACCTGCAACAAGGGTACCTGTTATGCAATGACGTGTATGACATGCATGTAATGTTTTCAAGGACCTCGCGGGGTAAACAAGAAAATTTGTTAGAATTTGAAACCGGTAGCTTGATTGAAGGAACTTCATATTGCTGAGAGTCCTTCTTCAAGGGTCAAAAGGCTCACCATATCTAGTGGGTCATAGCCCCTGATAACCTTAACTAGGGGATCATTCTTCAAGTGTCAAAGCTCACCATGTCAAGTGGGTCATAGCCTCTGACAACCTGGGCTAGAGGAAAATAAATCCTCTTTGCCCCTTGCTGGGACAGTTGGTTCATCATGACCTGCATCACAAGCCCTTGAGATCCTTGAAATGGGTTAGGATGTATGCAATGGTATGCAATGGTATGATGTTATGGTATGCATGGGGTAATGTAAGTAACCCTGTTATGAGTCCCAATTAAGGACTGCAAACCAAAACCTGCAAGCAACTCAAGTAAGACATGTCATGAGTCCCAATTAAGGACTATAAACAAAACCTGCAAGAATTTAGTAACCCTGTTATGAGTCCCAATTAATGACTATAAACAACCTGCAAGAAACTTGGTAAATTCTATTATGAGTCCTAATTAAGGACTGCAAACCAAAATCTGCAAGAAACTTAGTAAACCCTGTTATGAGTCCCAATTAAGGACTATAGACAAACCCTACAAGAAGTTCACGTGTTAGATAACAAGCATGCAATTAGGCAAGTACGAAGGCACACAAGTCACACAAGAGAAGCCCTTAGAGTTTAGGCCAGCATGAGGTCTAGGTACTACCCTCTTTCAGTTTGTTGGTTCATACCTGTCCTATCAAAGTAACCGGGTCCTTAGAGGATCCCAATATCATTGACTACCCTCAATCGGTCATAACTCCAGCATCGCAATCTTTTCTTGCGGCCAGAACCATCACGAGAGCTTAGCCTCAATGGGCGTAGCATACTGCTACTGTTCTAATGGCCAAGTTGGGTCATTTAAGATTCTAAGGTCTGTTGGTGCTTAATGACTCCTCGGAAGACCCATATTCTCCCCGTTTCGACACGAGGGATATCGGTACAGACCAAGGCGCCACACCAACGTAGCCACTGCTTCACCCATGTCGGTATACGCCGGACAGGTCCCTCACAGCTTATGCTACCTAAACAGGGTATCCCCAGATCCGGGTTAGGATCTATGTAACTCCCATGCAATCCACAATAGTAAAGCAAGCAAGTCAATACAATTGAAAACATAAGTGATCTTAGTCCTAAGGTACACCTCACTTTATAGTATCCCCAGCAGAGTCGCCAGTTCTGTGATCGGTGGATCTGGAACTGACTGTTTAACGCTGGTTCGCGAAATGTCGCGGAAGCAAGAGTCGCCACCGTCTTTTATTTTCTCCAATATGGAAAGGACAAAAGCACAGAAAAATTCCTTAAAAGAGATTGCTCTCGGTTCGGGAGGTAGGTTATAGAAAGGGAAGGTGTTAGCACCCTTTCTATCCATGGTTATCCATGGGCTCTTAGATACTTGCTCATTGTGTTTTCAAAAATGGCTTGTTTGCTTTTCAACTGTGGGTTTAAAAAAAGTTTCTTTGAAAAATTTCAGTTCGACTCGTACGTCAGAGTGTTTGAAAAATTTGCTTTGAAAGTTTTCGAAAATGTGTTGGTGTGAAAAGATTTCAGTTTGTTTTGAAGAGAGCAAGTATCCTTGAGAACCTACCTACCCTAAGGAATTCGTCTGTGTAAATGTCCTTAAAGGTAGTGCCATCCCACCATTGAGAGGTAGGTAGCACCACCGTTGGAGGTGTTCGGGTCAATTCGAAGGTTCGGGACGTGGTGATCACCAGAGCAATGGGAAGACACCTTAGAAGCTACCCTCATGCCAGGTTCCCGGATCATGAGGACTTACTAAGACATCCTCTACTCGACGATCACCTTTCGAGGCAAGGCAACAGTGAGGCGTACCCTAGGGGTGGTGTGTGATTTGTGTGTCGTTTTCATTTGCATTTATCTTGTCATGTTATTGGTGTTCTACGCTTGTTTTTATTTAAGGCCATACATTCTTTCATGCTTTTTTGTTAACAGTTAAAAAATATTTGCGGGAAAGTAAATCTAAGGCTATTACAAAGGCGCGGGTCCACATCGCCAAATTAAACCAGGACCCGATTTGACATAAAATAAAGAAATAAAATGCGGGAAATATAAAATGTCCGAGTTACATGGCTTGAGCAATTACATAATATTTGAAAGAAAATAAATGTGCAAAAGAAATAAAAATAGAACGTTCGAGGGCGTTGGACCCTTTAAAGAAATTAAATGAAATTAAAAAGCTAATTAATTATTTAATAAAAGGAAAGAAATGTTTTTTAGTTTTTTTTGTATTTATGAAATAAAGAAAATTAAAATTAAAAGAAACTCTAATTCTAAGTTTTTTTAATTATTAACGAAAATGTTAAAGTTTAACTTAATTTACTAAAGAATTTATGTACATGTTTATTTACAAAATAAATTAGTAGTTAGTAATAATAATAATGATGAGAAAATTATTTATTAAAAAAATGATGAAAAAGTTAAAAACCCTAATTTCTACATATTTAATTTATTAAGAAAAATATTAAAGTTTTGAAACCTAAATTAATCTAATTAATTGTTTAAAGTTTATTTACAAAAATAATAATAGTAAAATTAATATTAATAAAATAAACATTTTTTTTTATTTTTCTGTATTTTATATTTATTATGAAAATTATTTTATGGAATTAAAAGAAAACAATTAAAAAACAATTAAAAGAATAAAAAGGAAAAACAAATAAAAATTAAAAATTGAGCAAACCGTAGGGGGTGTCTGGCCCAAGGGGAGGTTTTTTTGAAGTATTGACTCCTGAGTACCATGGTCTGCATTCTTTGGCCATTGGATTGAGTTTCATGCATAAGTTGTTCTACTTTGGCCATTTGGCTTTTGGCTTTTGGCTTTTGGCTTTTGGCCATTTGTGTTCTGGCTTCAACGTTCCCTTAATCTCTGGCTTAATGTCTGCCTCGCCATGTATTGGTGTCATGCATAAGTTTTTCTAGTCTGGCCATTTGCCTTTTGGCCTCAACGTTCCTTAATGAACCTGCCTGGGATCCTGTCTAAATCTGCAGTGTTGAATCTCACAAACACATCAAATAAAATCATAAAATGCAAATAAAGCCAATATATGAAAAAATTTAATGTTTAGGCACAATATGGCATGTATGAATGATTATACCCTTTTGATCATGGAGATTAAATCAACCTTACCCTTACTGGAAAAGTAGTGACATGAATGCTTTTATGCCCTTTGGATCATGGAGATCAAGCCAGCCTTACCCTTACTGAAGAAGTAATAAGATGTTGGTTTGTAACTGAGATGACTTTGTTTGTAGTGAGAGAGGGATTTGTAATAAGGATTTCAAGGTTTTAGGGTTCTTGAAAGAGTTTGATATTCCAACAGTGTTGTGGCAAAGTTTTTTCTCTCTTTTTCTCTTCCCTTTTTTCTTTTTTTCTCCCCCTGGTTTGTGTGACAAGAAGGTGATTATATAGTGGAAATTAGGGTAAAGAAAATGGGCTTTGAATGTGCAATTGGGCCTCCAATATTCACTTGAATTCGTCACTTTCCAGGCTAAATCGCAGGGACTTAAGTGCATTTTTTGAAGTTGAAATGTGAAAACAAAATGTAGCCGACATCGAGAACTAACTCCTGTCCGAAAATCGACTCAATCGGATAAACGGTGAATTAGTTATGAATTTTTGAAGTTTCAGCTCAGACAAACTTATTTTGGGCTCCAGTGTCGACTCTGACACGTTCTTCAATAAAAAAACTGGTATTGATCGGTGCATAATCCGGTCTCGACTTTTGAAGCAAAGTTGTAGATCTACGAGTCAGGGACCTTGTGTAAAAATATGAGCCCAATCCGATAAAAATTGACCGAGTTATGAATTTTCGAAGTTTCGGCCCAGATGAAATAATATTCAGCATTCAGGATTTTCAGCGTGTCACGCACTCTGAGCAAAAAACGAAGGCCTTTTGAATACCGTTTGAACTCAATACCTTCTGTGAAAATGTAGCCAACTCAATTTGTGAAATTTTGGCGCCAGAACCAGCTCGATACGATGAAAATCGACCAAGTTATGATTTTCTGAACATGACGCAGATAAACTTCTGTCACAAATTTTCTGTGCGAAAATACTTGATAAATCCACATTTTTGAAGACCTTCTGATCGAAATTGGCTTCCAGCCGTGAGAGATGAAAACGTAGATAATATCAAGACGGAATTTTGGCCACCGGAACGGGTTCAAAACGAGTCACGATCTTCAAGTTATGAATTTTTTAGCGCGTAAAAACTGCACTTTCAGCACACTTTTTCACTATATTTCTTCAAGAAAACTCACACATTCGGATACCTTCTTTAAAGAATTGACTCTTGAGCCGAACCTGAATTTGAGAATATGTTATCAGAGATATCTTGGCGAAAGAATACCTGAATATGACGCGCCAGGTTGGACTTGTGAATTTTTCTTGAAATGTTTTTTTGAGAAATATGGGAGGGCAAATTTTGGGGTACAACAGAGAAGTCTAAGAATGAATCGGTTTTAGATTTAAGCGTTAATCATTCGTTCGGTACATTTTAGAATGTAATCGAATAACTTTTTGTATGTATTATCGTGCACAATGTAATCGAATCATTTTGGAATGTACCTATATGATTCAATACGTATATAATATATACATTCAACATTTTACCGATTTATATATTTTACCAATTTATGCTTTTACCGATTAAATTGTGAATTTATCTTTAAATGGTATTAATTTTGCCAAGAAAGAGTTACATCTCTGCATAATTTGGAAATACATTTCTGAAAGTTTAAAAAAAATAATCAAGGAATGTTTCAGAAGTGCACTTCTGAAAATATCCTATTTTGTTTAAAATAAGGGGTTGTTTCGTAAGTGTATTTTCGAAACATGCCCTGACACAAGATAAGAATTCTATGGACCAACTTTCTCCAAATCTTCTATAAATATGGTGTTTAAACCCTTTCTTCGATATCACACACCACAAATCATAAATGACACAAACATATCCTCACTTTTCTTTTGTTTGCTTCAATGGTGCGAAGCCGCCACTTCAATTTAGATTTTGTAAGGACACGCCTCTCATCGATCTCATTACCATACTCAACTCTCTCTTGCAATATCCAGAAAATCTAAGGATAGTCAAGCTCAAGTATCATTCACCATCACTTGACACTGAAGGAAATGTCAAGTTCACCAAGTTTAAGTTGAGGACAGATGACGATTTAAAGGTTATATGGAGTACTTTCCACCGATACTCTACTAAGGGTCTGATTAAATTGGATGCAAAGATTTAGAGGTCTGGTGAAGATGTTATCAAAATGTTGCGACATCATTAGTTACCCGTTTATAACAACATGTAATGTTAAATTCATGTTTCAATATCTATATAATTTCAATTTTCAACATTAAATTTATGTTATTGTTTATGTAATATCTATGTACTATCAATGTTTCAATATGTGTTTCGAGGTTTTTGTTTTTGTTTCAAGGTTTATGTTTTGTTGAAATCTATCACTATCTGTTTCGGAAATGTACGTCTAAATTTTAGCAATGGGTGTCTTTAGAAATACATCTCTGAATTCACCCCAAAAAAATGAAATTTTGTAACTTCGGAAAAACATCTCTGAAATCACCCCATAAAATTGAACTATGGTGCGTTCGGAGATGTATCTCCGAATTCTAGAGGTAAAAATGGAATTTTGCTAGAGGTGGCTAAGAAGGTGTAAGGGTGGGGAAAGAAATCCCCTTTTAATCATTTAGTTGGATTATAATGTTGATATTCTTTCTTAGTTAGCATCTTTGTTATCTGGATTATCTTAAATGGAAAACAAATTACAAATTTCGCTATGCTTTGCCCCCTTTTAAAAATTCAAGTTGTGTGATGGCGTATTGTAAGTTCCTTAGTTTTAAGGATTGGCATTAATTTTTGTAAAAAAAATATAGCAGCAATATGTTAGATAGGATGTGTTAACTTTCTAATAGGAACAAAGTTGAGCAAGAAGTCCTATGTTATGTTATGACATGTTGAGTTGAAGTGTTTCAACATCTGGAACAATATGTCAGATAAGATGTCCTATGGAGGAGTATACGACATTGCGCCTGAGCTGAGCTGAAATAGTGGATTTGGTTATGATTTAACATATGCAGAATATTTTGGGAATATTATGCAATATTATGTGGCGTTGATTTAAAGTTCAAGAAGAATCAAGTCATAATATTTAAGATTTGATTAGTTTCTAAATATGGAGACTGTTTAGGAAATTAATGATTGAAGACCTTGTTTATAGCAAAAGTTACTGCTGATTTGTAATAGCTAAAGAGCTATGTTTGAAGTCCAAAATCCAGTTGGGTATAAGTTATAATATAAGTCTTTGTAACCTAGGAAAGACACGAGTTCAAGATGTAGAAGTCCAGGGCTTTGTCTTTGTGTCGCTCTCTAGGAGAGTTGGTTTGTGTGAACCACTCAATTTGTGAGATGGTCAATGTGTTCTCACTCATAAGCTGTGAAGCAATGAGTTGAGTATTGTTCTTGGAGGAAGCTTGTAAGAAACTTCAAGTTATGTTCTTAGTTAAGAGTTTTGGCTAGGTATTGTCATGGAAGTGTGTTTTTCGTTTTACTGTCACTGAAGTGTGTCTTCCTATTTTGTGTCCAATCGTTGTCTGTGATTGAAGAGGGATTGAGGAAGGCCTCATATCTAGGTGAGTCTTAGATAGAAATATAACACATGTAGTGATTAAGTTATAAGTTGTAAACGAGGGAGTTTAGCTTCGAATTGATACTATCATAGTGGATTTTTCCCTGTTTTGGTATGCCCTTAGAGTATGAGAGTTGCTCCGAACTGGGTTAACAATTTTGGTGTGTTGTTTATGCTTTTCAGTAATGGTTTTTACTTGTTTATACATTGTCATAATTTTTGTGTCGGATTAGATGTTTCAACATGTCATAGGGCATCTGAGTTCTTTCATACCAGATTTTCAATTGGTATCAGAGCAGGCATCTTGTCTGTTTTTGGATGAGATTCGTGGGGGATAATTTCTAGTTTATGAGCAAGGTAGAAGGTGATTATTGAAAATATGTTTGAACTTGGAGAGTTCATATTATTTCTGAATGGTCCCTTGAAGTGGAGGATGGACTATTCATGATAAGGGTGTATTGACACGTCTGTTGTTATCAGGTTTGCAGCTTTGGTGGTGAGATGCTTTAGGGTTTGATTTATTTTCAAACCTACGTTGATCTATTGCACCTGGATTGTGGTGGTTGTGTGCAATATGTTGTGCCTTAAGACTGTTGAGGAGTTGTTGTTTTTGTGCATTTCGTTGCATGGTATTTGTTGTAACCATGGTTGTTCCTTGTGTCGCAAGCAAAGGAAGGGCATTAGGGTTTGATCTCCTCAACATGTTTATCCTATGGTGATAGGATATGTGCAAGACTGTTTCAACCATCTGTGTAAAGTGGCCAACGATACTTGAGTTTTATTTCTCAAGTCCACTCATAAAGGTACTTTAGTGTGTGGTTGATGTATTTTTCAAGAAACTTATCATTTATTTGATAATTTATTGAAGAAAAGATAGATCCATTTATTTTGGCTTCTAAAAGAGTCTTCCTAATTCTTGACCTAATTAGGAAAGTGACTGAGTCTTGATGTTGGTGATGTAGTTGGAGCTTGGACTATTTTTGAAGACCTTAAAGGTGATCAAGGGATATTTTTTTGTTCTAGAAGCAGCAATGGCTTTAGAACCAAGCTTAGTTTTAGGTTCCAGAAGAAGGGAACTGATGTCCTACCAGATGTTGGGATATCATGTCAACAGGTGTGTAGCTTCCTGTTGACTGGAAGATGCTTTGGGTGTTAAACATATGTATGTTGGTTACATATGTTTGGAACCTACTCCTGAACTGGAAGAGGAGGCATCTGTGTTGTATGTCTAAGAAGTTTCTTTGCGAGAAACATATCTTGGATAAAAATGTGTTGGTCAGGACACGATCAACATATTGGATACTCATTAGGTTAGTTTATTTCTGATCTAAGTGAGTTGGAGTGCAGTGGCTGTGCTTTTTTTCTCATGTGGAGGCTTGATAAAGGTATCTCATCCAGATTCTTTATATGTGGAGGACAAGCTAAAGTGTCAAGAACTTTCTCTCTAACATCTGGTAGATCCTTCTGATCAAAGGAGACAAGTTTATGGAATTTTGTTTATGGCCATGGAACAAATTCTAGTTGAGGGAAGTAATGTACTAACCACAGGATGTGCAGCTACTGTATGATTCTCAAGGAATTCTTAGCAGTTAATAAGGGGGGTTCTTAATCTCAAGCTGGAAGATCTTGATGAGATGTCAGACATAAGGTCTTGACATCTTTGTATTGAGAAATTGTTTTTCTCAATATGACTGGTGGTACTTCTCATAATAGGATGGAAGTTCTTTACTCTAACTTGGTACTCTTATCGCCTATGAGAGCATGGAACTCTTGCTTTATTGAAGTGAAAGGTTAAGTTGTGTATGCACTGTTGAAATGTCATCTAATTCACCTAGGATGAGCATTTCAGTTGTTTGAAGCAAGAAGGAGTTATTAGTTTGGGACCAAAGGATTATGGTTCCCTGGTATCTATGGGAAGTTCCTCTCTCTGCTAGGTTTCAATTATGTGGTGTCCTCACATAATGGAACAAATGTTTTGCCAGGATTGAAGGAAATCCTTGTGTGTTAGAGAAGCAGACTTATTATGAACAGTGTGTCTCATGATGACCATTAAATGCCATTATCATTGAAGTCTACTCCAAATACCTATTAGAGGGAATCTCCTCTTTAGGTGCTGAAGGATGGCATCCAACACCTCAAAATCGGACAAGAAGTATGAACATTGTGCTTATAAGAAGAAATCTTCTTGAGGTGTGCATGTTTTGCATGTATTGGTATGAGTTTGATGGTTGATCAGCTATTGATGGTTGATCCTCTAGTATCCCTTGCAAAAGTTATGGATTACTATGGTGTCTCCGGATCATAGTTAATGGTGAAATCCATGTGTATGAGACTGATATCAGATCTGATGTTGGAACATTGTCTCAAAGTGTGTCTTATTCCTTCAGCCAAGGAAGTTATTGTTGTCCAAAGTGGAGTTTAAGGTCACGCCACTGACCTAATATGGAATACTTTATGGTGTGAATGAATGTCATCAGTTGAGGCCATACGTATGCAGGAGAAGGATTGTTAGATCAAATGTCCTACCTTGTGTGAGAAGTTAATCTTATATGACAAATGATAAACACTTTTATAGAAGCTGAGTATTTGTCTATCCTCTGTTGAGGTGATGCATGAGACTGATGATGAATACTTTGACGGGAGACTGAGTATTTGTCTGAGGAGTTATGCAATTATGCATTCTAAAAATTTTGTTTCAGAGAGTATGTGAGAGTTTACTTCTCTCCATAGCATTCTGATGTTTGGAAGAACTTGGATGAGCTGCACTGACTGTATTCTATTGGGATCTTCTTAAAGGGTTCCTATGCATAATGAGTCCTTTGAATGATTGCAGTTGGGTTCTGTATTAAGAAGCTGATGTCCTAAATGATGTTGTAACATCATGATCATTGATGGTTACTATTTTTGCTTGGGATTGTGCATGTGAAGTTGGATTCTCAAGCATTATTGTTAGAAGTGGAATTTCTGATCATATGGATTATAATGTAGAGATTACGGTCCTGTCTCCAGTAGTATGATTGGTAAATACATGACTACTTTGTTGAAGACTCCACTAGTATCAGCAAATACTAGTGGATGTAAGGGCAGAAGACTGCTGACAAATACTAAGGTCTGAGAAGAGTGTTTTGAGGAGGTGTTTTTATTCTGCTGTAAGTCACTCCAGATGAGTGTTGATAATTTGGATCTTAGTAAAGCTTTTAAGCAAACTAAGAATTTTTGGAGTTTATGAGTGACTTCACACCTAGTATGCATGACATCTTGCCTATTCAAAAGGTCATGATACAGAGTATGGTTATGAAAGGACAGTAATCAGATGTATCCTTGTGTTGTGAAGAAGTCAGAGTACTTGGATGTATTCTCAAGGAGTGAGAATATCTGACTTTGGTTTGACTCTACTGAGAGAGTCAAGGCTTAACATATGCGGGAAGGTTTATTCTTTAACATGAAAGAATGAAGTCTTTCATGTGTTTTCATCTAGTTCCCAAGTTTTCATCTTCAGCTGGAGCATTGATTAATTATGATAGGGGGTCATGTATTTATCTGTATATTACTTCTGCAATGGTACATATATGATGTGTGTGTGTTATAACACACCAATTCTACCCGGCAATTATAAATGTAAATCAAAGTTATAAAATGCATACAACTGAATCAGGATTCCACAAATTCAACTTAAAAACACATTGCATTCAACGTGGATACATAACACTTCAAAACTTAGGATGAACCATCGGCAAAATAATTTAATCTCTTGATTCAACAACTTAAACATCTACGCAGCGGAATCATAATAACATCTTTTTCCATCGTTACAGCAACTTCAAAATAACGCATACTTAGAAACAATCAAATTAAAGTTTAACAACTGAAATAATCAATAATTAAAAGTAACAAGCATTCATCCCCCCGAGTGTTAAGTATCAGAGCAATGACACTGACTCGAACTACCGAAGGTATACTTCCTTAACTCTGGATTACCTGCACGTTACCAACATAAGGGTAACATTCAAACAGAAGGGGTGAGATATCTAACAATATAATAAAACTTATGATAAATAATATATCAAATTAGATCACATAATATCACCACTTCTCATATTATAAACAATAATTATCGCAACAGAATACCAACAATATACACTTTTTCCGCATCAATACACAACTTCTTTATGCAATCGTATAATGCGACTCAATACTATGCAAATACATGTGGTACCATTGGAGTAGAACTCCCATCTCAAAATAATTGCCAATAAATAGAGGCATCAAGAAGGCATAAGCCTTCATCTTAATATTCGCCAATACAAGCCATCTTAACGAGCATCAACTCCATCTTGATATGCAATGTATGCGACACAATCATGAATGTAGTAACAACAACCACAATTAACAACATCTCAACACAACATCATCGTTAGCCAGAAGCCTACATCTTAATAGCTGCCAATTATTAGAGGCGTCTCAACATCATTCATCAACATCGTTCATCAACGTCATTTATCAATATAATTCATCAACATAATTTATCAACATAATTCATCAACATAATTTATCAACATAATTCATCAACATAATTTATCAACATCATTCACAACAACTCAACCATAACAACAATACAACGGCAGATCGACAATCCTTCAGCGTTGGCCATAGGCCTACAACATGATAATGCTTATAATTAATTAATCATCTAAGGCTTATCTCTAATTACCAAACCTCTACATATTATTATTCTGTAATACTACATCACTATCATCATTAATCTTATTGTTATGAACCAAGCAATAATTTATAATCATCTTATCCTCATCGTACTTCACAAAATTGTCATAGCGATTAACGCGGGAAGCTAACTCTAATCCTAATTTTGATACTATAATTATTCTTCTTATACTTCATTTTAACCCTTAAGAGTGAATTTCACCGCGTTATCTATCCAACGCTTCGAACGACACCTCAAACGGAGTCCGAAAACTCAAGTTACAACCTTTGGAAACGAGTCTGTAAAAAATCAGACTACATGAGTCGACGCGTGCTGGGTTAAAATCCTGCATGAGTCGACACGTAATCCCTTTGTATAGACTCATACTGAGTCTGCAACACTGCATGTATCGATGCGTGCTTCTTCGTATCGACTCATCCTGAGTCCAAAAACCTGCATGTATCGACGCATAGCTTTTGAGGTCGACACATATTGTTCTGTCATGAATATTTTCTGCGATTTCACCACGCTTTCACTACGATTTACCTGCCTTAGGCCCTAAAAACATCCTCTAATCATAGGAAATCATCAATTATAATAATCCTATATTTCTACATCAATTATACATCATTAGGGTATCATTATTCATCTCTAAATCATTGATCTTCACCATACAACAATATATACATTCCAATCATCAACAAGACAACTTTTCACATCTAACCCCACATACTACTCATCATAAACCCTATTATAGATTCAGAACCCCACCCTTACCTTGGATTGAAGGTTGCTCCATGACTTTTCCGATTGAATTCTGTTCTGGCTCTTTTCCTTCTTTTCTGCAATTTTCATGTTCTCTTCCAACCCTTATTTCTTTCTCTCTTACTGCTTCTTCTTTTTCCTTATTATTTCTAACAACTAATATATTAACCCTATAATTCTCATTATGCCTTAATGGGCTTAAACTCCTACACCCCTTTCTACTACTTCTATTCCTTAAAATAAGCCCACATCAAATAATATTATTATTTTAATATTATTCCACAACTTAATAGAATAATTAATTCCAATAAAAACAACACATCAACTATTATAGTAACACAACATCATAAATAATCCAAAAATAATAATTTAATTAAATAATTAATTAAATTACAGGCGTTACAACTCTCCCTCACTTAGAATATTTTCGTCCTCGAAAATTTACCTTAATCAAACAATTCAGGATAGGAGTCCCGCATCTTGCTCTCCAACTCCCAAGTCATGCTTTCGCCGGCAGCTCCTAGTCAAACCACTTTAACAAAAGCAATCTCTTTTCCCCTCAGAGTCTTTATTTCACAATCCGCGATCTGTACAGGCATCGCCTCCACCGTAAGGTTATCCCGTACTTGCACATCATCCATATGAATCACATGGGATGAATCTGAAATATACTTCCGGAGTTGTGACACATGAAACACATCATGCAAATTCGAAATATTAGGCAATAAAGTCACTCTATAAGCCACACTCCCCACTCTCTCTGAAATCTGATATGTTCCAATAAAATGGGAAGTGAGCTTCTTAGACTTTAATGCTCGCCCAACACCAGTCACATGTGTAACTCTCAAAAACACATGGTCATTCACTTGAAATTCTAAGTTCTTCCTTCGCTTGTCATGATAACTCTTATGTCTACTTTGGGAAGCTTTCATCTTTTCCCGAATCAACTTCACCTTCTCAGTAGTCTCATGAACAAGTTCAGGTCCAAGTACTACACTTTCACCAGATTCATGCCAACATAAAGGAGTTCTACATCTCCGACCATACAACGCTTCAAAAGGTGCCATCCCAATACTAGAATGGTAACTGTTATTATAAGTGAACTCTATCAACTGAAGATAAGCATCCCATGAACCTCCCTGCTCAAGAACACATGCCCTCAGCAAGTCTTCCAATGATTGAATAGTCCGTTCAGTCTGACCATCTGTCTGAGGATGATACGCCGAACTCAACCTCAACTTAGAATCCAACGCTTCCTGCAAACTCTTCCAAAAATCAGAAGTAAATCTTGGATCTCTATCTGATACAATGCACAAAGGAACACCATGTAGCTTCATGATTACACTAGTGTAAATCTCAGCCAACTTCGACACTGGAAAACTGATGTTAATAGGAATAAAATGAGCCGACTTTGTAAGCCTATCAACAATCACCTAAATCGAATCATGTCCTCTTAAAGTATTAGGTAACCCCGTCACAAAGTCCATCGAAATGCTATCCCATTTCCATTCTGGAACTTCCAACGGTTGCATCAACCCTGCAGGCTTCTGATGTTCAACTTTCGACTTCTGACAAGTCAAACATGCACACACAAACCGAGCCACACCACTCTTCATTCCAGGCCACCAAAACAAACCTTTCAAATCTTGATACATCTTTGTAGCTCCTGGATGAATACTCAACTCACTTCTATGACTCTCTTCAAGCACTACTACAAAAAAGGGAAACGACAACACTTTTTTAGGCTTTTAACAGCGCTTTAAAGCAGCGCTGCTAAAAGAAAAGACAACGCTTTTTTTCAATGTAAAAGCACTGTCTTATGCCAACTTTAGACATGGCTTTTAGAATAGACAGCGATTTTTTATATACCCCTTTAGCAGCACTTCTGCTTTAGATAGCGCTTTGTTATTTTTTTAAGATAGGCTTTAGACAACGCTTTCCTTTGAAAGCGCTGTCTATTCCCCCACATTAGACAACGCTTTCAGACTTTAGGCAGCGCTTTTTTTTAAAGATTTTACAACGCTTTTCTCCTAAAGCGCTGTCTATTATTCACAATTTTTTAAAAATAAATTATCTATTTTGACTTACAAAAGCGTTGTCCAATATATATAATACATTTTAATCAGAATTTTAACCATATTTGATCCAGGTTTTCACCATATTATGCACCATATTTGGTAGCTTTATTCCAATAAAATATACATATATAAAAAATACACATATATATAAATTGATGATATATACAACAACAATTATAAAATTTATGATACAAGTTAAAATTCCTAAAATTCAAAATTGAATTTACATCTATACATCTTTCTATCTTCGAGAATTCTCATGAAACAACAACAACATGAATATCTTAGCTCTATCTTCTACACATGTACCTATAAACCTGGAAAAAAAACCAAATGATCGAAATTCATAACATGATAATATTAACGTTGCACTTTATTCGAATTTAATTTATACTCAAAACTCGAAAGTTCTCATCAAAGGAAATAAGACAATATACCTTAGCTTATAAAATTCTCAACCCGATAATGAATTGACACCATTCCTCCATAAGTTCATCCAATTGATCTTTTGAATAATGTGCACAATTGAATTCCTCAAAGTACTACATATATATAATAATATAACATAGTATGTGATTTAGTTAAAACAATATGTCATTTTATGAGAAACACAAAATATGAAAATAGTATATAATTCCTAAGTTAGAAATCCATATAGTGGATGGAATCTCTAATCGATCCAAAAGAATAGTTTCTTTTATAAACCTCAATATAAAATAGCCACAATCTATACTGTTACGTTGACGAGGACACTACACATAGAAAGAAAATACGAATATATATCAGGATATACCCCTTAAATTGTTTTATCAAGTATCATCACTAATATAATCAAAACTGAATATCTCTTTGTGAAAATATACCTCCACTCTGATCCATGTAACGTTGTTGGCTCTACTTTTTGGTACTTGAATATCTCTTTGGGAGCGAAAAGCAAGTAGAATGATATAATAAAATATAAACGACTGTTTAGAACAATCTCACATAGAAACATAAACATAAACACAAATCCAGATATGTTGACCATAAACATAAACATAAACATAAGCATAAACTTGAATATCTCTTTGGGAGCGAAACACTTACGTGTCCATCATCTGTTTCAAATCTGGATATGTTGACCAATCATTGTATAACGAGTCCAGATAATACACAGTTTCTTTCATAGGATTAATCACAACCAATAACCAGTGTCCACTGTAAGATTAAACAAAGATTAAACAATGACCAAAAACGGAAAATTATAATAGATCAAGTCAGGATGAAAATCTAACCCGTTGCTAGTATTATATGGCAAAAAGAGCAACTTCTCAGTATCTTTACTGGCCACGAATAAACCTAGTACATATGTGTGATCGGTGGATCTGGAACTGACTGTTTAACGCTGGTTCGCGAAATGTCGCGGAAGCAAGAGTCGCCACCGTCTTTTATTTTCTCCAAATGGAAAGGACAAAAGCACAGAAAAATTCCTTAAAGAGATTGCTCTCGGTTCGGGAGGTAGATTATAGAAAGGGAAGGTGTTAGCACCCTTTCTATCCATGGTTATCCATGGGCTCTTAGATACTTGCTCAATGTGTTTTCAAAAATGTTTGCTTGCTTTTCAATTATGGGTTTTAAAAAGTTTCTTTTGAAAATTTCAGATCGACTCGTACGTCAGAGTGTTTGAAAAATGGTTTTGAAAGCTTTTGAAAAGTGTCGGTGCGAAAAGATTTTGATTTGTTTGAAATTAGAGCAAGTATCCTTGAGAACCTACCTACCCTAAGGAATTCGTCTGTGTAAATGTCCTTGAAAGTAGCGCCATCCCACCATTGAGAGGTAGGTAGCACCACCGTTGGAGGTGTTCGGGTCAATTCGAGTTTATAGGGACATGGTGATCACCAGAGCAATGGGAAGACACCTTAGAAGCTACCCTCATGCCAGGTTCCCGGATCATGAGGACTTACTAAGACGTCCTCTACTCGACGATCACCTTTCGAAAGGCAACAGTGAGGCGTACCCTAGGGGTGGTGTGTGCGATTTGTGTGTCGTTTTCATTGATATTTGTCTTGTCATGTTTATTGGTGTTCTACGCTCGATTTTATTTTAAGTCCATACATTCTTTCATGCTTATTTAACAGTTAATATTTGCGAGGAAAATAAATCTAAACTATTACAAATGGCGCGGGTCCACATCGCCAAAATTAAACCGGACCCGATTTGACAGAAAAAGAAATAAAAGTGCGAGAAATAAAGTCGTTACAATGCTTTGGGAGAATTACATAATTATAATAGGAAATAAAATATGCGAAATTACAGAATTATCGGAACGAGGGCGTTGGACCCTTTTGCAGAATATTTAAATTAATGAGGAGTTAAAATTAAAATTAAAAAGAAAATGATTTTTAGTATTTTTGTGTTTTTTAGGATTTGAAAGAAAAAGAATTAATTAATTAAAATTAAAATAACGAGCTAAACCTAATTCTAATGTTTTTTAAGTTTATTATGAAAATATTAAAATATAGCCTAAGTTAAACCTAAATTTTTTGTATAATTTAATTATAAAATAAATAAAATAATATTATGGACATGATAAAAAAGGGAAAAAATTAAAAAAAGGAATAAAAATTGTTATTAAACCTAAATTCTATGTTTTTGGATTTTTGGTTATTAAAAGGAATTAAAATTGTAACCTAATTAAAACTAAATATTTACATGTCAATTTACTTAGAAAAAATAATTACAATAAAAATATTTATTATTTTTTGATCTTTTCTGATTTTTTAATTAAGTTTTTAATGTATTTTTGTTAAAAAACTAATTAATTAAATAAACACAATTGAATAAAAGTAATTATTAAAACAAGAATAAAAAATAAATAAAAAGATTAGTGAAGGCAAACCAGGGGGGGGGGGGGGGGGTAGCCCCAAATTGGAGGTACAGGCCTGGAATGCTGGCCCATTAACGCTGGCCTCGTTGGACTTTTCTTAATCCTGTATGATGCGTTGACTGGCGCGTAGGATGTTCTTCAATCTTGGCCTTTGATCTGGATGTTCTTGGATGCGTGTATGATCTGATCTGGAGGTGTATGGTGAGTCTTAGGATTATGCCTGCATGGGAACTTGAATTGAAAAATAATATGAAACATTATACAGACCTGGGACTCGAACCCAGGTCTTGGACATTGCAAACGCTTTCTCCAACCAACCGTGACAATTAACATCTTTAATATATAAATAAACGGCAATTAATAAAAGGGGAAAAGTGGATCAGTTGCATAAAAACGCGCGAAATTTAAACGTGTCACTCAGCGTGTGACACGACTTCGTCTTCCTCACGTCCCCTGCAATATAAAACAAATAGGCAACGGTTTTAACGCGTTGTGTTAGGCCGGTTTGCAGAAAATAGCGAATAGGTTTTGGGCGCTCATAAATTGAGCGCGAGGGGTGTTCCTGCTTCGTCCAGATGCGCTGATGCTAATGGTCATGGTCTTATGTCCCAATTTTGCCTGGTTTGGGAAACCCCAATTTCAAGCTTCTGTAAACCCTACCGGTCGTTAATGGCAAATCTCCGAACATGGCACGAAAGTGAAATTAAACCACATGATTAGCTTCAGAACACGTTAGTCAACATGAATGCATAGAAAAAACATAATGAAAATGCTTGAAACATGAAATACGATTATGCATTTTTTGTTGTACAGTTTGAGTTCATGATACCGATTCAGGGCGTTTTGGTGATGATTTCTGATTGGAATGTGTTCAGAGATTGTCAAGGAAGCTAGTGAACCAAGTTTGGAGCCTTGAATCGACCTCTAAAGGGGTATTCAGTTTTTCACTTTTGGAGAAATTTTTCAAGTTTGTAAAGGGTTCTTCTGCGCAGCTTCTTGTGTAATGCCATTAGGTTTGTGTTCCAGCATTATGTAGGAATGAATTAGGTTAAGAAACTTGAATAAAATCCCTTGTAATCATGGTTTGGATATTTGATTTGTTAAGGATCTTTTCATATCTTTTTTCATGTTATTTTTGCACAAATCATATCCCAATGCTCCAAATCTTTCCAAATTGGCTTAGGCACGAATTATTGAGCCTAAAATGTGTACAAAAAGATTCATTAGGTCAAGTTAGATATTTTCTATATATTTAAATAATTTAAATGAATTAATATTAATATAAATTCAAATAAATAACTAAAAAATGAGAAAATACTTCCCTTTGGGCCAAGTGGTCGTGCATAGGCTTGGAATGATGAATCATGGAAGAAAATAGGGCCCATTAGCAATTTTAGGTCATTTGAACCATTGTTGACTTTTCAAAATTCCCAAAAATTTCCCAACTTCCACAAGGCATAACTTGCTCAATTTTTAAGCTTTTCACATGTTCTTGGACATTTTGGAAAGGTCTTTGAGTCCTCTAACCAATGCCTTTGGTCCCATGTCACTTTGATTTACCAATCTCAAGTTATGGCCTTTGACTTAAAGTCCCTTTTTGTTGACTTTTGAAAATGACCTATAATGTTGAAATTGATAACTTTTTGTGAGAGCATTTCTTGGACTTGGAATATGAAGATGAGTTGTATGAAATGTCTTTCTCTTCAAAATGAGCATTGGATGGAATTTTTCTGATAATCCATGTGAAAGTTATGCCCTGGTCAATTTCAGTTGACTTTTTCAGCTGTCCAAATATAGTAACTTTTGCATCTTTGATGATTTCTGAGCCAAATTTTGAGAATCATGATCAAGCATTGATAAAATGATGTTTGTGGCTTCAAAATGATATGTTGACCAAAAATTTGAACTTTTGACTGTCCAATGACCATTTTGCCCCTACAGTTGACTGTAGTGCAATCTAGGGTTTTGACTGTGCAATTTTGAGCTGAATGCCTTGGAACTTGATATGAGGATACTTGACCATCTTTGTAGGCATGTGAGACTTGATTGGCCCTTTGAAAACTTCACTTTCTTGATCAGGACTCAAACCCTAGTTTTGACTGTATGAGAGACTGTTGCACTGCACAACCCTTGGGGAATTTTGTGACTTGACTTGGCAATTTCCTGAAGAATGTGGGAGGGCAAATTTTGGGGTACAACAGTTGCCCCTGTTCAATCTTCTTAGACCTGAGGATGCAGATTGGCTGACGTGCCTTTCGTAATCCGAGGGTAGAAGATGATTGAACACTAGAGTGCCCAGAAATTTGCGCTCACATAGTAGCAGTGTGATGGGAATGGGCTTATAGATGCCATTTAGAGGTTGCTGGATAGGGTGATGGGCTTATAGATGCCATCTGGATGTTGATCTCGTAGGAGATTCCTTAGCGAGAACCTGCATACCTGCAAAAGAAAAATGAGTACCTGACACGTTGCAGGAGCTGATTTTAGATGCTTGGTATAGATATGTCCTGACTGGTTACAGGAGCTGAGTCTGGAGCTTCAAACGCTGATGAATGAACCAGAGATGGTTGCTGCCTTAGCGTGAATGGTAAGAGAACCTTGGATGATTTTAACTTCAACAACGCTCGTTGAGAAAAATCTTGGTGGGAATTACCATCGTTGCAGTATCGGAACGGGAACCATAGACCATTATAATCTGAAGGGGAATCACCTCACTCGCCGTCGGAGAGGGAATCATAGGAAAAGGAATTGTCACCTCACACACTGTCGGAGAGGGAACCATAAGAGACTATCACCTCACACTCATCGTCGGAGAGGGAATCATCTGAAAAGGACTTACTACCTCACACACCGTCGGAGAGGGAACCATGGGAGACTATCACCTCACACTCATCGTCAGAGAGGGAAACATCTGAAAAAGGAATTACCACCTCACGCACTTGCCGGAGAGGGGACCATAGAAGACTATCACCTCACACTCATCGTCGGAGAGGGAAACATCTTGAAAAAGGAATTACCACCTCACGCACTTGCCGGAGAGGGGACCATATGAGATTATCGCCTCACACTCATCGTCGGAGAGGGAAACATCTGAAGAAGGAATTACCACCTCACGCACTTGCCGGAGAGGGGACCATAAGAGACTATCACCTCACACTCATCGTCGGAGAGGGAAACGTCTGAAGAAGGAATTACCACCTCACGCACCGTTAGAGAGGGGACCGTAACTTCTACTGAGTCTTTATCAGAAAAATCTGTTGGGAGTCGATTTAGCTGGACTAGAGAAGGCTTTGAACTATGTTTGAGCATTTTAACTGCATCTTTCCTGAAAGGTAAATGTCAGTCCTATGCGATGCATGACATGGATCAAGCAATGATGTTCTCAACATAAATGAGATTTGTATGATATGATGCGTCTATGCATGCTATAATGATGTATGTGATGTTTTTATGAATGTTTTTCGTCTAAGAAAGTAAATCCTTGACGGGTGTCGGGAAGTCAATCCTGGGCTGATGTTGAAGAATAAGCTTTTGCTTCCGCTGGGGATGATAACTGCAAGAATACCGGTAGGAGAAGATGACTCCGTTGCGGAATAAACTTGGCAAATGGACGATTCTGTGGGGAGAAAAATACTCTAATGACCATGCTGGGAAGCAATACTCTGTGGGGAGAGAGATGCTTTGCTGAGTGCAGATAATAACTTGCTGAGGATGTCTTGTTGTTGGAAGTGCTGACAGACTTCGCTGGGGTAAGAAGACTTCGTTGACGACGATCTTTCCATGGCTTTTGGCTGAGGATAACCCAGTTATATCCTATTGAGGCAATAACTCTTTAGATCAAGCCGGACGACGCGTTCGTGCTCTATGAGGGGATAAGCTTCCAGAATTTACTGGGGATAAGCTTATTGCTTGGGGATATGTGGATTCCAACCTTCCTGGGGGACTGGATGGGACTCTCCTGGGGAGTTTTGAATTGCTGGGGAAGCGATTCCTTTGAATGCTGATATACTGCCGGGGAACAATCTTTAGGTCAAGACTGCCGGGGATGCTTGTATTAAGGATATATGTATTGCTGCTGGGGAAGTATTGAGATCTACGGGAAAATACTCAATTTCCTTGATATTTGATAATTTTGCTTGGAGAGAAATGCACTTTTGTTGGCTCACTCCCTGGGGAATTAGGATGTACTGGTCGCGTTCTTTAGCTGAACCTACCTTGGTACCTTGGAGGATAGAACAATTAGATTGCTTAGACAACTCTTTTATTGCCCCTGTTTCTAGTGTCACCTGCAATTAATTCCTTTGTTTCGTATGCAAATATTTATGAGTTAGCAAATTATTGTCAATGCATACATCACAAATTGAACCTTGGACGTTCTTCGCAAAACAAAACAGAAAAAGAAAAACACTTGGCACGTTTAACTGAAGATATTTATATTGATTTGAATGGCCTGAAAATAGGCGTTTTGTGTACAAGAGGCTGACGTCCTAGTAAGAGGTACGTCGCCGATCAAAAGAGTTTATACAAGTTTTGTACAAAAGAAAATAAAACAGCTGTGTGAAATATGAATGATCCCACTGGGTTTCAACTCTTCTATCGTCTTTATAACTCTGAGCGTCTCATCACTTGATGACCTTGGTTGAAGGTGAAGCTGACTGATCGATGCCGTCTGAGCTTGATGTAGATACCGGATTCTGGATGCAAAGTGATCAATGAGACATAGTATTACGCTTTATCCCTAATTTTTGCCTGGACCGCCCTTTCGGGTTTTCAGTCCACCGGGATACCCATTTTTGCTCAAGCCGCCTTTTCAGGTTTTCGACTTGCCGGGTGTACAGATTTTTTCATTTTCATCCCTTCATTTTGCCCGAACCCTTTTGGTTCGACGGGAAGCCCTAATTTTTGCCTAGGCATGTCAGCCTAGTGGGTCTTTTTCATGCGTAGTATTTTTTAACTATGTCTGCATTGGCGGGGTGAGGAAGGTCGTCACCATCCATGTTGGTTAATATCATTGCTCCTCCTGAGAACACATGCTTAACCACAAATGGCCCTTCGTATGTAGGGGTCCATTTGCCCCTTGGATCACTCTGAGGAAGGATGATTCTCTTGATTACCAGATCCCCAACTTGATACTCCTGTGGTCTGACCTTTTTGTTAAATGCTCTAATCATTCGTTTCTGATACGTCTGACCATGGCAGATAGCAGCAAGTCTCTTTTCATCAATGAGGTTGAGCTGATCAAGTCGTGTCTGGATCCAATCATCTTCGTTCAGATTTGCATCCTTCATTATCCGGAGAGAGGGAATTTGCACTTCGATCGGCAAGACTGCCTCCATGCCATAAACCAGAGAGAAAGGAGTTGCCCCGGTTGACGTCCTGGCTAAGGTACGGTACCCATGCAGAGCGAACGGTAACATCTCGTGCCAATCTTTGTAGGTCACTGTCATCTTCTGCACGATTTTCTTGATGTTCTTATTTGCTGCTTCTACAGCCCCATTCATCTTCGGTCTGTAAGGAGAAGAATTGTAGTGCTGTATTTTGAACTGTTCACAGAGCTCAGCGATCATCTTGTTGTTCAGATTGGTACCGTTGTCTGTAATAATCCGCTCAGGGACGCCGTACCGACAGATCAGGTTGTGCCGAATGAACCGTGCCACAACAGTCTTGGTTACCGTGGCATAGGATGCTGCCTCAACCCACTTCGTGAAATAATCAATCGCCACTAGGATGAAGCGATGTCCATTAGACGCCGTAGGTTTGATCTCGCCAATCATGTCTATGCCCCACATTGCAAACGGCCAAGGCGCAGTCAGAACATTCAGGGGAACCGGAGGAACATGCACCTTATCTGCGTAAATCTGACACTTGTGGCATATCCTAGAATGTTGGTAGCAATCAGCTTCCATGGTGGAACAGTAATATCCTGCCCGTAGGATCTTCTTAGCCATAGTGTGTCCACTGGAATGTGTACCAAAGGTCCCTTCATGTAGCTCTTCCATGATTCTTTCCGCTTCAGTCTTATCTACACAACGCAGTAAGGTTGAATCCTGGTTTCTCTTGTACAAGATGCCGTTGCTTAGGAAGAACTTGGCTGCGAACCTCCTCAGGAATTTCTTATCATTGATAGATGCACCTTCAGGGTATTCCTGAGCTTCCAGATATCTCTTCACTTCGTGGTACCAAGGCTTCTCAGTTACCAATTCAGTTTCGAGATCACAACAGTATGCCGGTTCGTCCAGTTTCCAGATGATGATCCGGGGAGCCTCGTTATCCCATTTGACCTTGAACATTGAAGACATTGTAGCTAACGCGTCCGCTAACTGATTCTCTTCTCTTGGAAAGTGCTCAAAGGTTATCTCTGTGAAGTGGGGAATCAGGGTCAACACACATTCTCTGTAAGGAATCAAGTTTGGATGTTTCGTATCCCACTCTCCTTTGATCTGATTGATCACAAGAGCGGAATCTCCGAAGACACTTAGAAATTTGATCCTTAGATCGATCGCAGCTTGAAGACCCATGATACACGCCTCATACTCCGCCATGTTGTTGGTACAGTTGAAACACAGCCGGGCAGTGAGTGGAGTATGAGTACCTTGTGGAGATATGATTATGGCGCCGATACCATTTCCCAAAGCGTTGGAAGCTCCGTCAAAGTGCATAGACCATCGGGATCCTGGTTCAGGTCCTTCATCCGGTCCAGGTACTTCACAATCAGTTACTATCATAATGCTTTCATCTGGAAACTCGAAGTTCATTGATTGATAGTCATCTACAACTTGATGAGCTAAGTGGTCTGCCAATACACTCCCCTTGATGGCTTTCTGGGTTGTGTACTGAATGTCGTATTCCGTCAAGATCATTTGCCATCTTGCAATTCTCCCAGACAGAGCAGGCTTTTCGAATATGTACTTTATCGGATCCATCTTTGAGATCAACAAGGTAGTGTGAGTCAGCATATACTGTCTCAGCCGGCGAGCAGCCCATACCAAAGCGCAACAAGTTTTCTCAAGCAGTGAGTATCGGGTCTCACAGTCGGTAAACTTTTTGCTAAGGTAATAAATGGCATGCTCTTTTCGGCCAGACTCGTCATGCTGCCCCAGCACACACCCCATTGAGTTGTCGAGCACTGTCAGATATAGTATCAGAGGTCTCCCTTCAACCGGTGGCATAAGGATAGGTGGTTCTTGGAGATACTCTTTGATTCTGTCAAAAGCAGCCTGACATTCATCGTTCCAACGTACTACCTGATCTTTCTTCAGCAGCTTGAAGATTGGCTCACAGGTAGCAGTCAGATGTGAGATGAAGCGAGCAATGTAATTCAGGCGTCCTAAAAAGCCTCTGACTTCCTTCTCTGTCTTAGGAACCGGCATCTCTTGAATAGCTTTGACCTTAGCAGGGTCCACTTGAATACCTTTATCACTGACCACGAAGCCTAGCAACTTTCCAGATCTTACCCCGAAGGTGCACTTGTTCGGGTTCAATCTCAGCTTGTACAGTTTCAACCGGTCAAACAACTTCTGCAGATGATTCAGATGCTCTTCCTCAGTCTGGGATCTAGCGATCATGTCGTCTACATACACTTCTATCTCATGATGGATCATATCATGAAATAAGGCAACCATGGCACGTTGGTAGGTTGCCCCAGCGTTCTTTAATCCGAATGGCATGACCTTGTAACAGAAGGTACACCACTGAGTAACAAATGTAGTCTTTTCCATGTCTTCAGGTGCCATCTTGATCTGATTGTAGCCTGAAAAGCCATCCATGAAAGAGAACACTTTGTGCTGAGCCGTATTATCAACGAGGACATCAATGTGAGGTAAGGGGAAGTCATCCTTGGGGCTGGCCCTGTTCAGATCCTTGTAATCAACACACATTCTGACCTTACCATCCTTCTTCGGTACCGGCACCACATTAGCAACCCACTGAGGGTAAGAAGTTACTGCAAGGAACCCCGCATCAAACTGTTTCATGACCTCGGCCTTAATCTTCTCAGACATCTCTGGACGCATCCGACGGACCTTTTGCTTAACTGGAGGGCAGTCTTCCTTAGTTGGCAAGTGATGGACCACAATGTCGGTATCCAACCCTGGCATGTCTTCGTAGGACCAGGCAAAGATTTCCACATAGTCATGTAACATCTTGGTTAACCGTTGCTTCACGCTGAGCTCTAGGTTGGCACCAATCTTTACCTCTTTCCTGTCTGCCTCAGTACCCAAGTTTATGGTTTCCACTGGCTCTTCATGGGGTTGAATTGCCCTCTCTTCCTGAAGCAACAATCTTGCAAGCTCGCCAGGCACTTCGCAATCATCTTCACCTTCGTCTTCGGCTAAATTGATCGGATTTTCGAAGTCATAATTGGCAGTAGCAGAGTTGTTATCAGTGAGATCCAGAGTGGATTGGAACCTGTATGAGTGAGTGTGTGTATAAATACAGCTGTTTTTGAAAATTATGTAAAGGAAAAGAAAGACAGAAAAGGAACACAATATTTGTAATGCGAAAAACGTCCAAGATTTTCATTCATGATGTATAAAATGACAGTTTGTATGCCCTCACAAATAGAAACACGGTGCCTCGGGTAAGACACCGGGCCATAGAGTTTATCATTGTTTATTACAAAATAACAAAACATAGGAATTCATTACTTAGTAACAAAAGAAACAGGGAGATTGTCCTTTGCGCTCCAATTGTTAGGTCCTTCGTCAGTTGCCGGGTAGATCCAGCTATCAAACTCGGCTTCATCAACTTCCTCTTCATCCCCAATAGCATTAACTCCATGAGCAGGCAGGGGAGCTGTCACCACATTAGGCTTGTCAGATGCCTCAAACTGTACCTCCTTAGCGTCAATGAGGTCCTGCAGCTTGTTCTTTAGTGCCCAACAGTCATCGGTAGAGTGCCCCGGGCTTTCTGAATGGTAAGCACAACGAGCATTCGGGTTGTACTTGGGAGATGTTGTATTGGGGAACTTTGGAGCCTCCCTGACAGTCACCAAATTGGTTGCGAGCAACTGTGGCAGGATCTGCGATAGGGTCATTGTGATCGGTGGATCCGGAACTGACTGTTTAACACTGGTTCGCGAAATGTCGCGGAAGCAAGAGTCGCCACCGTCTTTTATTTTCTCCAAATGGAAAGGACAAAAGCACAGAAAAATTCCTTAAAGAGATTGCTCTCGGTTCGGGAGGTAGGTTATAGAAAGGGAAGGTGTTAGCACCCTTTCTATCCATGGTTATCCATGGGCTCTTAGATACTTGCTCAATGTGTTTTCAAAAATGTTTATTGGCTTTTCAATGTGGGTTTAAAAAGTTTCTTTGAAAAATTTCAGTTCGACTCGTACGTCAGAGTGTTTGAAAAATTTGCTTTGAAAGCTTTTGAAAATGTGTTGGTGTGAAAAGATGTTTTGATTTGTTTGAAATTAGAGCAAGTATCCTTGAGAACCTACCTACCCTAAGGAATTCGTCTGTGTAAGAGTCCTTTGAAGTAGTGCCATCCCACCATTGAGAGGTAGGTAGCACCACCGTTGGAGGTGTTCGGGTCAATTCGAGGTTCGGGACATGGTGATCACCAGAGCAATGGGAAGACACCTTAGAAGCTACCCTCATGCCAGGTTCCCGGATCATGAGGACTTACTAAGACATCCTCTACTCGACGATCACCTTTCGAAGGCAAGGCAACAGTGAGGCGTACCCTAGGGGTATTTTGTGACTTGGCTTGGCAATTTCTTGAAGAATATGGGAGGGCAAATTTTGGGGTGCAACAGTTGCCCCTGTTCAATCTTCTTAGACCTGAGGATGCAGATTGGCTGGCGTGCCTTTCGTAATCCGAGGGTAGAAGATGATTGGACACTAGAGTGCCCAGAAATTTGCGCTCACATAGTAGCAGTGATGATGGGGGAATGGGCTTATAGATGCCATTTGGAGATTGCTGGGTAGGGTGATGGGCTTATAGATGCCATCTGGATGTTGATCGCGTAGGAGGTTCCTTAGCAAGAACCTGCATACCTGCAAAACAGAAAAATGAGTACCTGACACGCTGCAGGAGCTGATTTTAGATGCTTGGTATAGATATGTCCTGACTGGTTACAGGAGCTGAGTCTGGAGCTTCAAACGCTGATGAATGAACCAGGGATGGTTACTGCCTTAGCATGGATGGTAAGAGAACCTTGGGCGATTTTAACTTCAACAACGCTCGTTGAGAAAAATCTTGGGTGTCTTCTACTGGGATAAGAATCAGGGAGATCTTAGGGTCGATCTGACTGAACCAGAGGAGGCCTTTGACTGGATAAGAATCAGGAAAATCTTAGGGTCGATTTAACTGAACCGGACAAGGTCTTGGAATCTTCAACTGGATAAGCATCAGGGAGATCTTAGGGTCGATCTGACTGAACCAGAGAAGGCCTTTGACTGGATAAGCATTAGGAAAATCGTAGGGTCGATTTAACTGAACCGGTCTAGGTCTTGAAACATCCTCAACTGGATAAGCATCAGGGAGATCTTAGGGTCGATCTGACTGAACCAGAGAAGGCCTTTGACTGGATAAGCATCAGGAAAATCGTAGGGTCGATTTAACTGAACCGGTCTAGGTCTTGAAATGTGATTGAGACTTTAAACTGCATCTTTCCTGAAAGGTAAAGTCAGTCATATGCAATGCATGACATGGATCAAGCAATGATGTTCTCAACATAAAGGAGACTTGTATGATGCAGTGTGTTATGCATGCTATGATGATGTATGTGAAGTTTTATGTATGTTTTCGTCTAGGAAAGTGAATCCTTGACGGGTGCCGGGAAGTTGTATCCTGGGCTGACATTGAAGAATAGATTTTGCTTCCGCTGGGGATGATAACTGCAAGAATACCGGTAGGAGAAGATAACTCCGTTGAGGAATAAACTTGGCAAATGAAGAGTCTGCGGGGAGAAAAGATACTCTAGCGACTATGCTGGGAAGCGGTACTCTGTGGGGATAGAGATGCTTTGCTTGAATTATTGAGAATGACTTGCTGAGGATACCGTTGTTGTGCTGGAAGTGTTGATAGACTTCGCTGGGGATAGGAAGACTTTGTCGAGGACTCTCTTTCCGTGGCTTTTGGCTGAGGATAACCCAGTTATATCCTATTAAGGAAATAACTCTTTAAATAAAGCCGGACGACGCGTTCGTGCTCTGCGAGGGATAAGCTTCCAAAATCTACTGGGGGTAAGCTTACTGCTTGGGGATATAAATTCCAATTTTCTGGGGGAGCTGGATTGGACTCTCCTGGGGAGATTTTGAACTGTAATTTTGTAAGTTGAAAGAGGGAACATATGTAGGATTGCCTGCTGATGAGCTCGTGTAAAAACCGCATCTGAAATGGAGAAGGGACCTGTGTAGGGTTACTTTGATGATGAGTTCGTGTAAAAACTTCGTTTCTGGAAAGGGAGAACCGGTGTAGGGTTTCTGGGTGACGAGTCCATGTAAAACTGCATCTTGAAGAGAGGGAACCGGTGTAGGGTTGCTTGATGTCGAGTTCGTGTAAAACTACGTCCGGAGAAGGAGAACCTGTGTAGGGTTGCCTGGCGAGGTAAGTTCATGTAAAACTTTTTGATGAACCGGGGTTAGATCATCTTGAGATAGGTCCATGTAAGACTTCTGGAGGAACCGGGGTTAGGTTACCTTGGGGTAAATCCATGTGAGATTTCTTGACGAACCGGGGTAAGGTTACTGGAGACGAGTCCATGTGAGACTTCTGGGGGAACCGGGGTTAGGTTACCTTGAGATAGATCCGTGTGAGATTTCTTGACGAACCGGGGTAAGGTTGCTTCGGGATAAGTTTGTGTAAAACTTCTGGATGAACCGGGGTAAGGTTGCTTGAGATAAACCCATGTAAGATTTCTAGAGGAACCGGGGTAAGGTTACTTGACGAGTTTGTGTAAAAACTTTTTGATGAACCGGGGTTAGGTCATCTTGAGATAGGTCCATGTAAGACTTCTGGAGGAACCGGGGTTAGGTTACCTTGGGGTAAATCCATGTGAGATTTCTTGACGAACCGGGGTAAGGTTACTGGAGACGAGTCCATGTGAGACTTCTGGGGGAACTGGGGTTAGGTTACCTTGAGATAGATCCGTGTGAGATTTCTTGACGAACCGGGGTAAGGTTGCTTCGGGATAAGTTTGTGTAAAACTTCTGGATGAACCGGGGTAAGGTTGCTTGAGATAAACCCATGTAAGATTTCTAGAGGAACCGGGGTAAGGTTACTTGACGAGTTTGTGTAAAAACTTTTTGATGAACCGGGGTTAGGTCATATTGAGATAGGTCCATGTAAGACTTCTGGAGGAACCGGGGTTAGGTTACCTTGGGGTAAATCCATGTGAGATTTCTTGACGAACCGGGGTAAGGTTACTGGAGACGAGTCCATGTGAGACTTCTGGGGGAACCGGGGTTAGGTTACCTTGAGATAGATCCGTGTGAGATTTCTTGACGAACCGGGGTAAGGTTGCTTCGGGATAAGTTTGTGTAAAACTTCTGGATGAACCGGGGTAAGGTTGCTTGAGATAAACCCATGTAAGATTTCTAGAGGAACCGGGGTAAGGTTACTTGACGAGTTTGTGTAAAAACTTTTTGATGAACCGGGGTTAGATCATCTTGAGATAGGTCCATGTAAGACTTCTGGAGGAACCGGGGTTAGGTTACCTTGGGGGTAAGTTTGTGTACAAACTTCTTGATGAACCGGGGTTAGGTCATCTTGTGGAGGAGGAGTCTGTGTATGACTTTGTCTGAAGGTTGAGAAGAAACTGGTGTTGGGTTGCATGATTTTGATTAAGTGGATGATTGTCCTGTTTGGTCTCGGACGTTAGCCCACGATCTGGAATTCGTAAAGGTAGATGGTAATCATTCTTATGCTGATCTGTCCTTTGTACTTTGGTTGACAGAGCAATTGGATCGCCTGGATAACTCATTATTGCCCCTGCTTCGGAGGTGAGGGAAGAGGATACCTGTGTGGGTGATTGACACATCTTCGGGTAGGCAGGTGACGAGATGCCGGGACATAGTCGTACGCTTTGATCCCTAACTTTTGCCTGGACCGCCCTTTCGGGTTTTCAGTCCACCGGGATACCCATTTTTGCCCAAGCCGCCTTTTCAGGTTTTCGACTTGCCAGGTGTACATGTTTTTTCATTTCATCCCTTCATTTTGCCCGAACCCTTTTGGTTCGCCGGGAAGCCCTTATTTTTGCCTAGGTGTGTCAACCTAGCGGGTCTTTGATTATGCGCAGTATTTTTTCGACTATGTCCACGCTCTCAGAATGTAGGGAGTTGCCCCTGTTGGAAGTATTTTGCCATGCCCCAGATAATGGGCAATGCTCCTACTGTGCCCCTTGACTGGAGGTACTTCTGTTCACAAGGTGTTCATCGTGTGAATTTCCCTGTTGTTCAAACAAATAGTCATATGCAAACAAGGTTATTTTAAGAATACAAAAGTCTATGTCTGTCTTGAATTTTGAAAATGCATTTTTTGTAATACAGTGCGATGTCAACTCAATATTTTACAGCAAACCTTCAGGAGTCAGGATACCTTCGTAACAGTATGCTTTCGAACTAACCCATGCTTCAGCTAGGGCTTTTAAGGGTTATATCGTGGCCTGGTTCACGGTTTAAGAAACAAAGGATAAAGGCTCAAATTATTTGTACCCACCCGCTCTTCGTGATGTTCTCCAAACCTAAACTCAGTTGATCATACGTTAGACCTTGTTTGAGTCTTTGCTCTGATGTTCCAATGATGGTTCAGATGTTGACAATTTATTTTGAATAGGCAGCCATCTCCTTTTTTTGTTGAGGTTTTGTAGGACCTCTTTCTTTTTGATTTAGTTATCCCTTTCTTTTTTTTGCCTGAACTGTTTCCTTTTTGGGATTACAGTCAGCGGGATGTCCCAGTTTGGTAAGTCTTCTTTATTGGTTTTGACTTTTTGGGCTTTTCATTTATGATTTTTTTTTGATAATGACTGCCTGTCTTTATGATTATTCTGAACCATCACTGTTTTTTTGTAAGGATCTCTTTGGTGCCATTCGTTATGCACTTGGATCAGCTGAAAAGACTACCCTGCCCCAGGTTATGATGAAGGGTTTTAATTTTCGCAAATAAAAGCTCCTACTTCTTTGGCTCGGAAGGGTTGACGAGGGATTATCATCCTTATAACTCCAGTGTTTAGGAATTGAAACAATGCCTGTACCTCATCAGCGGGGTTTGTTCAAAAGCATACTGTAGATTGTAGTATCGTTTTCGTCATCCTCCCTCAAGAGATTTAGAATTTTTAATTAAGAGTTGACTATCGCAAAAATATGAAAGCAGTTTTAAGCATCGTAAACATAATTAAATCAAGACAGACACGTGTAATGCATTCATGAAATAAAAGAGTTTAACATGATAATTGTTTATCTGAACAAGAAAAGAAAAATACAACTTGAATTCAACTGAACAAAAATCTCTCGACTCTAGCCATGTTTTGGCAATGGAGCATTGATCACGTTGGGGGTTTCAGCAGGCTCGAACTCGATCTCTTTGGCATCGATCATGTTCTGAATCTTGTACTTTAGTGCCCAACAGTCCTCAGTATCGTGCCCCGGGCTATCAGAATGATAAGCGCATCTGGCTTCTGGATTGTAGCTAGGAGAGGAGGTCTTAGGATTGGCAGGAGGGTTGATCACTGCAATCAGGTTCATCTTCAACATGTGTTGCAGTGCTTGTGACCATGGCATGTTAATGTTGGTGAACTGCCTTTTAGGCCCGTCCGGCCTTTGCTGGTTTCCCCTTTGTGGTTGGCGGCGTGGTGCAGAACCAGAGATCATAACTGCCCCTGCATGTTGATCACGGCGACTCTTTTGACTGTATGCAGCATTAGATTCCTTCTTTCCCGTGTAAGGCTTTTTATGAATATCAGAAGGTGTGGCCTCTTGAATTTTCCCACTCTTGATACCAGCTTCAATTCTTTCGCCGGTCAGGATGAGGTCAGTGAATCCAGCAGATGAATTGCCAATCAGGTGGTTGAAGAATGGCCCGGATAGGGTCCCCAAGAACATATCAACGAGTTCCCGGTCAGTTAATGGAGGTTGTACCCTTCCAGCAAGATCTCTCCATTTCTGTGCATACTCTTTGAAACCTTCGCCTGCACCTATAGACATTCCCTGAAGCTGAGTGCGTGTGGGAGCAAGGTCGGCATTGTACTGGTAATGCTTGTAGAAAGCAGTGGCTAAATCTTCCCAGGTGCGGATGTTGGATCCATTCAGTTGATAGAACCACTCGAGCTGAGTCCCTGAAAGACTCTCTTGGAAGAAATGGATCCATAAGTTTTTGTCAGCTGTGTAGGGCTGGATCCTCCTTGTATAAGCCCTGAGATGCAACTTAGGACAGGATGCCCCATCGTATTTAGCAAAGGCAGGTGCCTTAAACTTGTGCGGGATCACTACCCCAGAAGACAAACCTAGATCCTCGAAGTCCAAGCCGGGCACTTTTTGTATCTCCATAGCACTGAGCCGGTCTTCCAACTGCTTGTACTTATCCTCAGCCGGAGGGTATTGTTCGTTGTTGAAATCTGTCTCGTTGTCGGAGACCACTGGACTAGGCACCTCTCTCTCATGGTGACTGCTTTCCCTCACAGATGGAGTTGTCCTCTCAGTTTCGACTTGCGGTGTATTCCCAGATCTGCGTCTAGGGCTGAACAAGACAGTCCTCTTCTTCTTCTTTTCCTTCTTCAAGAGCAGAGCCTTCAGATCTTGCTGCCCCTGGGTCAAGTTCATGATTAGCCCTTAGAATTGGGCATTCTGGGCCTGGAGGGCCTTGATAGACTGCTCAGCTGATGATTCAGGATTCATGACGATCGGCTGAAATAAACAGCGAAGAAGGTAAGTAACCTGTAGAGAAAGGGTACCTGTTATGCAATGATATGTATGACATGCATGCAATGATTTCAAGGACCTCGCGGGGTAAACAGAGAAACTTGTTAGAGTTGAAAGTCGGTAACTTGATTGAAGGTACTTCATGTTGTTGAGAGTCCTTCTTCTAGGGTCAAAGGCTCACCATATCCAGTGGGTCATAGCCCCTGACAACCTTGGCTAGAGGAAAATAAATCCTCTTTGCCTCTTGCTAGATGTTTGATTTATCATGACCTGCATCACAAGCCCTTGAGATCCTTGAAATGGGTTAGGATGTATGCAATGGTATGATGTTATGGTATGCATGGGGTGATGTCAGTAACCCTGTTATGAGTCCCAATTAAGGACTGAAACAAAACCTGCAAGAAACAAGTGTTAGGTCACAAGCATGCAGATAGTCAAGTACGAAGGCACACAAGTCACACAAGAGAGAGCCCTTAGGTTTAGGCCAGCATGGGGTCTGGGTAGTACCCTCTTGAAGTTGGTGGGTTCAACCTGTCCTAATCAAAGTAACCGGGTTCTAAGGTTCCCAATATCACGGGATTGCTTTCATTGTTCATCGTTTCGATTTAGCCACTGAACTGGCGACCGAAATATTCCTGGAAAGCAACCCTCAATTGGGCGTAGTATCGAGTATCAACCAACCTCGGACTGCACCAAAGTCAGTTATCTCACTACCCTAAAGAGGCCAAGATAGTTCAATTAAGGTTCCTAAGGTCTGTTGATGCTTCATGACACCACGCGGAGGCCCCGTACTCTCCTTGACTGAACTCAAGGGTTACCGGTACACACCAAAGTGCCACATCAACGTAGCAGACTGTTTCAACCATGTCGGTATACCCCGCACAGTTCCCTCACAGCCTTGTTGCTACTTTCTAAGAAAGGTATCCCCCAGATCCGGGTTTATGATCTATAGAACTCCCAAGCAACCCACAATTTAAAGCAAGCAATGAAGACAATTGAAAACACAGTGATCTTAATCCTAAGGTACACCCCACTTTAAGTTTTTTCCCCAGCAGAGTCGCCAGTTCTGTGATCGGTGGATCCGGAACTGACTGTTTAACACTGGTTCGCGAAATGTCGCGGAAGCAAGAGTCGCCACCGTCTTTTATTTTCTCCAAATGGAAAGGACAAAAGCACAGAAAAATTCCTTAAAGAGATTGCTCTCGGTTCGGGAGGTAGGTTATAGAAAGGGAAGGTGTTAGCACCCTTTCTATCCATGGTTATCCATGGGCTCTTAGATACTTGCTCAATGTGTTTTCAAAAATGTTTATTGGCTTTTCAATGTGGGTTTAAAAAGTTTCTTTGAAAAATTTCAGTTCGACTCGTACGTCAGAGTGTTTGAAAAATTTGCTTTGAAAGCTTTTGAAAATGTGTTGGTGTGAAAAGATGTTTTGATTTGTTTGAAATTAGAGCAAGTATCCTTGAGAACCTACCTACCCTAAGGAATTCGTCTGTGTAAGAGTCCTTTGAAGTAGTGCCATCCCACCATTGAGAGGTAGGTAGCACCACCGTTGGAGGTGTTCGGGTCAATTCGAGGTTCGGGACATGGTGATCACCAGAGCAATGGGAAGACACCTTAGAAGCTACCCTCATGCCAGGTTCCCGGATCATGAGGACTTACTAAGACATCCTCTACTCGACGATCACCTTTCGAAGGCAAGGCAACAGTGAGGCGTACCCTAGGGGTATTTTGTGACTTGGCTTGGCAATTTCTTGAAGAATATGGGAGGGCAAATTTTGGGGTGCAACAGTCATGTTTAGCCGAGTAAACTCCCTCCGGGGTCTTTCAGCCCTTTGAGAATTGTTTGGCCGAGGAGCGGCAGCAGGCTTAGCAATCATCACCGCACTGACAGATTGGCGGTGTTCAGGTCTTTCTGATTTTCTAGAACCATACACGGCACTAGACTCCTTTTTGAATGGTTTCTTTTCCGAACTAGAGGATGCACCCTTCGCAATCTTCCCAGACTTCAACCCAGCTTCAATCCTTTCTCCAGTCAAGATTAAATCAGTGAACCCAGCAGAAGAGTTCCCAATGAGATGGTTGAAAAATGGCCCAGATAGGGTCCCCAAGAACATGTCCACCAGCTCCCGATCAGTCAATGGTGGCTGCACCCTACCAGCCAGGTCTCTCCACTTCTGAGCGTACTCCTTAAAACCTTCGCTTGCACCTAACGCCATACCCTGGAGTTGGGTACGTGTGGGGGCAAGGTCGGCATTATACTGATACTGCTTGTAGAAAGCAGTAGCCAGCTCCTCCCAGTTACGAACTTTGGTCCCATCCAGCTGATAGAACCATTCGAGATGAGTCCCTGAAAGACTCTCCTGGAAGAAGTGGATCCATAGATTCTTGTCCGCAGAGTACGGCTGAATTTTCCGAACATAGGACCTTAAATGCAGCTTGGGACAAGACGCCCCGTCATACTTCGAGAAGGATGGTGCTTTGAACTTATGCGGGATAATCACACCAGTCGACAAACCCAGATCTCCGAAATCCAGCCCAGGTGTCTGTTGCACCTCCATAGCCTTCAACCTGTCCTCCAGTTGTTTGTACCTGTCATCTGAAGGAGGGTACTGCTCTTCATCAAAATCTGTCTCGTTGTCGGAGACGACCGGACTAGGAACCTTTACTTCTGCCTGAGAAGGACTCTTGCCAACAGAAGAACCAGCCTCTTCATGTTGCAGAGTATTGCCAAACCTTCGGCCCGAGTTGAACAGAACAGTTCTTCTCTTCTTCTTCTTCTCCTTCTTCAGGAGCATAGCCTTCAGTTCTTCTTGGCCTTTAGCCAGACCCTTGATTAGTTCTTGAAACTGCGCATTCTGTGCCTGAAGAGCCTTGATTGATGTCTCGGTTGATTCAGATCCGGGATTCATGATGCTGAAATAAACAGCGAAGAACTGTAAGCAACCTGAAAAGGGGAAAAACCTGCTATGCACATGATGTATGAAATGCGTATGCAATGCATTCAAGGGTTCGAAAGTTCAAATTTGTTGTAGACACACGTTATCATTAAAGAAATCATTGTTTAATACATCAAGGCCTCATGGGCAAAAGGTACAAAAAATCAAATCAATCCCAAAATACACCGCGCATCCTCTTCGGAGCTATGTAGGTGTTGATATTCCTCTCTTCGTGCAACAGACGGGTGAGCTCCAAGACCTTCTTTTCACTGGCATGTAGACTAGTCTCAAGAGAATTCCGTTCTTCCTTAAGCTGGATCCAGCTCTTCTGCATCTCTTCCCAGGATGTGGGCATATCAGGGTGCTGAATAACATGAGACACTTCCCCTTCCAAGACAGGTTCTTTGATTACTGGGAGCATGTGAGGGTAAGGCATCACTAACTTCTGGGAGCGGGCGCGTACCCACTTGAGATAAGGCTCCAAAGGGATGGAGTTCCTGTGCCCCAGTGTCTTGCTGTCTATCCTACTGGGCATCCTCCAAGCTCTGGTAAATCTCTGGCGAAGTCCTTGAGTATCATTGTCGAAGTCAAAAACTATGTCAGGAATTAACATGTCATGAGGACCATCCCTCCGAGCATAACCAAACTGTCTCCAAGCCAGGCATGGGCTATAAGTAATACCTCCTCTGATTCCAAGTAAAGGAACATTAGGGTACTCCCCGCAACGATCAATGATAGTGACATCCTCTCTAGACCTAGGACACCAATGTATATCTGCATGTGTAAGAGTCATCAACCGTTGTGACCATCTCAAACCCCACTCATTCTTCAAAACTGATTGTGGAAGGTGCGAAATAAACCACCTTCCCAAGAGAGGAGTGCAACACATAAGGACACCTCTTTTTCTCATGGTTCGAGTGTAACATGAGTGAAGGATGTCCCCCATCAACGTAGGTATAGGATTCCTGGACATGAAGATCTGGACAGCACTGATATCAATAAGCTGATCTGGGTTATGGAACAACACCAAACCATAAACAAGGAGGGCCACAACCTCTTCAAAAGCCTGCAAGTCAAGGGAGTTCCAACATTCATGAGCTTTCTCAAACAGAGACCTGGCTAAGAACCCTTTGATACCACTTCTGACTTCCCAATGTCCCTTGAGGTCAGATGACTGTAGGTGCAAGGCTTTAGCAATCTCTTCCAGCTTAGGTTCCTTTTCTGTACCGTTGAAGGGTAGCTGATCAAGGATAGGGATCTTCAGGAGCCGGGAGAACTCCTCCAATGTAGGTACCAACTGATAGTCCAAGAAAGTGAAACAGTGATGCAGAGGGTCAAAGAATTGGAACAAGACCTTTATCATATCTTCCTCAATGTTGGTGTTGACCAAGCTGATGAGGCTTCCATGTCTTTCACTGAATGAAGAGTTCTCGGGAATCCTGGATATAAGCTCCTTAAGCTGAGAAGGTACCCTTACAAGACTGATTTGAATTGTCTTTCTACGAACAGTTTCCATGTCCTACAAAACAAGAACAAAGATGAAAATTCGAACCCCTGAAATGGTTAGTCGATGCATATGATGCTGGATGATGCTATGATTAAACACACCACAGATATTTACAAAGACAAACATGTAAGGCACACAAGGCACACAAGACAAGCCCTTAAGGTTTAAGGCCAGCATGGGGTCTGGGTAGTACCCTCTTGAAGTTGGTGGGTTCAACCTGTCCTAATCAAAGTAACCGGGTTCTAAGGTTCCCAATATCACGGGATTGCTTTCATTGTTCATCGTTTCGATTTAGCCACTGAACTGGCGACCGAAATATTCCAGGAAAGCAACCCTCAATTGAGTGTAGTATCGAGTATCAACCAACCTCGGACTGCACCAAAGTCAGTTATCTCACTACCCTAAAGAGGCCAAGATAGTTCAATTAAGGTTCCTAAGGTCTGTTGATGCTTCATGACACCACGCGGAGGCCCCGTACTCTCCTTGACTGAACTCAAGGGTTACCGGTACACACCAAAGTGCCACATCAACGTAGCAGACTGTTTCAACCATGTCGGTATACCCCGCACAGTTCCCTCACAGCCTTGTTGCTACTTTCTAAGAAAGGTATCCCCCAGATCCGGGTTAGGATCTATAGAACTCCCAAGCAACCCACAATAATAAAGCAAGCAAAGAAGACAATTGAAAACATAGTGATCTTAGTCCTAAGGTACACCCCACTTTAAGTTTAATTCCCCAGCAGAGTCGCCAGTTCTGTGATCGGTGGATCTGGAACTGACTGTTTAACGCTGGTTCGCGAAATGTCGCGGTAAGCAAGAGTCGCCACCGTCTTTTATTTTCTCCAAATGGAAAGGACAAAAGCACAGAAAAATTCCTTATAGAGATTGCTCTCGGTTCGGGAGGTAGATTATAGAAAGGGAAGGTGTTAGCACCCTTTCTATCCATGGTTATCCATGGGCTCTTAGATACTTGCTCAATGTGTTTTCAAAAATGTTTGCTTGCTTTTCAATTATGGGTTTTAAAAAGTTTCTTTTGAAAATTTCAGATCGACTCGTACGTCAGAGTGTTTGAAAAATGGTTTTGAAAGCTTTTGAAAAGTGTCGGTGCGAAAAGATTTTGATTTGTTTGAAATTAGAGCAAGTATCCTTGAGAACCTACCTACCCTAAGGAATTCGTCTGTGTAAATGTCCTTGAAAGTAGCGCCATCCCACCATTGAGAGGTAGGTAGCACCACCGTTGGAGGTGTTCGGGTCAATTCGAGTTTATAGGGACATGGTGATCACCAGAGCAATGGGAAGACACCTTAGAAGCTACCCTCATGCCAGGTTCCCGGATCATGAGGACTTACTAAGACGTCCTCTACTCGACGATCACCTTTCGAAAGGCAACAGTGAGGCGTACCCTAGGGGTGGTGTGTGCGATTTGTGTGTCGTTTTCATTGATATTTGTCTTGTCATGTTTATTGGTGTTCTACGCTCGATTTTATTTTAAGTCCATACATTCTTTCATGCTTATTTAACAGTTAATATTTGCGAGGAAAATAAATCTAAACTATTACAAATGGCGCGGGTCCATATCGCCAAAATTAAACCGGACCCGATTTGACAGAAAAAGAAATAAAAGTGCGAGAAATAAAGTCGTTACAATGCTTTGGGAGAATTACATAATTATAATAGGAAATAAAATATGCGAAATTACAGAATTATCGGAACGAGGGCGTTGGACCCTTTTGCAGAATATTTAAATTAATGAGGAGTTAAAATTAAAATTAAAAAGAAAATGATTTTTAGTATTTTTGTGTTTTTTAGGATTTGAAAGAAAAAGAATTAATTAATTAAAATTAAAATAACGAGCTAAACCTAATTCTAATGTTTTTTAAGTTTATTATGAAAATATTAAAATATAGCCTAAGTTAAACCTAAATTTTTTGTATAATTTAATTATAAAATAAATAAAATAATATTATGGACATGATAAAAAAGGGAAAAAATTAAAAAAAGGAATAAAAATTGTTATTAAACCTAAATTCTATGTTTTTGGATTTTTGGTTATTAAAAGGAATTAAAATTGTAACCTAATTAAAACTAAATATTTACATGTCAATTTACTTAGAAAAAATAATTACAATAAAAATATTTATTATTTTTTGATCTTTTCTGATTTTTTAATTAAGTTTTTAATGTATTTTTGTTAAAAAACTAATTAATTAAATAAACACAATTGAATAAAAGTAATTATTAAAACAAGAATAAAAAATAAATAAAAAGATTAGTGAAGGCAAACCAGGGGGGGGGGGGGGGGGTAGCCCCAAATTGGAGGTACAGGCCTGGAATGCTGGCCCATTAACGCTGGCCTCGTTGGACTTTTCTTAATCCTGTATGATGCATTGACTGGCGCGTAGGATGTTCTTCAATCTTGGCCTTTGATCTGGATGTTCTTGGATGCGTGTATGATCTGATCTGGAGGTGTATGGTGAGTCTTAGGATTATGCCTGCATGGGAACTTGAATTGAAAAATAATATGAAACATTATACAGACCTGGGACTCGAACCCAGGTCTTGGACATTGCAAACGCTTTCTCCAACCAACCGTGCCAATTAACATCTTTAATATATAAATAAACGGCAATTAATAAAAGGGGAAAAGTGGATCAGTTGCATAAAAACGCGCGAAATTTAAACGTGTCACTCAGCGTGTGACACGACTTCGTCTTCCTCACGTCCCCTGCAATATAAAACAAATAGGCAACGGTTTTAACGCGTTGTGTTAGGCCGGTTTGCAGAAAATAGCGAATAGGTTTTGGGCGCTCATAAATTGAGCGCGAGGGGTGTTCCTGCTTCGTCCAGATGCGCTGATGCTAATGGTCATGGTCTTATGTCCCAATTTTGCCTGGTTTGGGAAACCCCAATTTCAAGCTTCTGTAAACCCTACCGGTCGTTAATGGCAAATCTCCGAACATGGCACGAAAGTGAAATTAAACCACATGATTAGCTTCAGAACACGTTAGTCAACATGAATGCATAGAAAAAACATAATGAAAATGCTTGAAACATGAAATACGATTATGCATTTTTTGTTGTACAGTTTGAGTTCATGATACCGATTCAGGGCGTTTTGGTGATGATTTCTGATTGGAATGTGTTCAGAGATTGTCAAGGAAGCTAGTGAACCAAGTTTGGAGCCTTGAATCGACCTCTAAAGGGGTATTCAGTTTTTCACTTTTGGAGAAATTTTTCAAGTTTGTAAAGGGTTCTTCTGCGCAGCTTCTTGTGTAATGCCATTAGGTTTGTGTTCCAGCATTATGTAGGAATGAATTAGGTTAAGAAACTTGAATAAAATCCCTTGTAATCATGGTTTGGATATTTGATTTGTTAAGGATCTTTTCATATCTTTTTTCATGTTATTTTTGCACAAATCATATCCCAATGCTCCAAATCTTTCCAAATTGGCTTAGGCACGAATTATTGAGCCTAAAATGTGTACAAAAAGATTCATTAGGTCAAATTAGATATTTTCTATATATTTAAATAATTTAAATGAATTAATATTAATATAAATTCAAATAAATAACTAAAAAATGAGAAAATACTTCCCTTTGGGCCAAGTGGTCGTGCATAGGCTTGGAATGATGAATCATGGAAGAAAATAGGGCCCATTAGCAATTTTAGGTCATTTGAACCATTGTTGACTTTTCAAAATTCCCAAAAATTTCCCAACTTCCACAAGGCATAACTTGCTCAATTTTTAAGCTTTTCACATGTTCTTGGACATTTTGGAAAGGTCTTTGAGTCCTCTAACCAATGCCTTTGGTCCCATGTCACTTTGATTTACCAATATCAAGTTATGGCCTTTGACTTAAAGTCCCTTTTTGTTGACTTTTGAAAATGACCTATAATGTTGAAATTGATAACTTTTTGTGAGAGCATTTCTTGGACTTGGAATATGAAGATGAGTTGTAGGAAATGTCTTTCTCTTCAAAATGAGCATTGGATGGAATTTTTCTGATAATCCATGTGAAAGTTATGCCCTGGTCAATTTCAGTTGACTTTTTCAACTGTCCAAATATAGTAACTTTTGCATCTTTGATGATTTCTGAGCCAAATTTTGAGAATCATGATCAAGCATTGATCAAATGATGTTTGTGGCTTCAAAATGATATGTTGACCAAAAATTTGAACTTTTGACTGTCCAATGACCATTTTGCCCCTACAGTTGACTGTAGTGCAATCTAGGGTTTTGACTGTGCAATTTTGAGCTGAATGCCTTGGAACTTGATATGAGGATACTTGACCATCTTTGTAGGCATGTGAGACTTGATTGGCCCTTTGAAAACTTCACTTTCTTGATCAGGACTCAAACCCTAGTTTTGACTGTATGAGAGACTGTTGCACTGCACAACCCTTGGGGAATTTTGTGACTTGACTTGGCAATTTCCTGAAGAATGTGGGAGGGCAAATTTTGGGGTACAACAATATGCTATGACATCATTTGGTCTCGTTACAATTAACCCCGAATTGACAGTGTTGGGAGCTAAGAAGCCAAATCTTGCTTCTAATCCATGCGAGTGCACAATGTTGTCATACATAAACCTTAAATTAAAACATGATTAACATTATACTATATTCATTGAAATGAGGGATTAAATTGTTCATTTAATTAAACAAAGTTGATCGGAGTATACCTGATGTATATACCGATAACACCGAGGCCTAATTCCAAATGCCTAAAAACTTGCTCCATATCCTCTCTACCAATTGCTTCAAGATATTCAAAACCAAAGATGTCTGCACTCATAGGTATAAGGCGGGTACCACCATCCAGAATATCTGTAATTCCTAAATATGTCCGAAGGCACGACCTGAACTGAGCAGTAGTTTTTTTGCTAGTCATAGTCTTCTTAGCAACATTCTTTTTTTGTGTGGAAATATTGCTAATTTCAGGCGCCTTACCCCTACTGACTTGTGCAATGTCTTTAGCATGAATCTAGTTATCATATAATTAGTTAGGGGAAGTATAAAATCACAAATAACATTTCTGATAGCATAAATGTCATATAATTGTGTTACCTCAAATGATGCAATTGACTCGGTCTCCCGCCTAATCCCCTTATCTTTTGGAATGGATTTTGTTGGAGTCTAACATTACCATGTAAACAAAATGTAAGTATAATTGCCATAAACAATTTAAATAGTAAACGATTTTAAGCATACCTCATTATCTATGAAAACGAGGCTTGACGGCCATGCAACAAACGATCCTATTGCATATGCCACCAATGTTGCATCCGCCACATCGCCAGGTAGTGGTAACAACGCACCCCCTATAAAACGACATCGACTGATACTTTCAAAAATCCATCTGGGAGCGGTCTATGGTGAAGCATTTCTCCTGAAGTATTATAAACTTTTCCCTTGCCAACCATCCGATAAGTCGATGCCGACAAATAGAGTTGACACCGAGAAATGCCCTATTATTGTACCCCAAAATTTGCCCTCTCATTTATCTAGACTTCTCTCACAAGATCTCTTTGACTCAAAACAAGATTAGGGTTTGGTCAGCTCAAGACATCTCATCTTACACTGATAACCCCAAATTAGAGTTTGAGTTTGCACAAGGATTTTTGAACTATAAATGCTTCATGTGACTTTCAAACATCATTATGGATCCCTAAGATTGCTCATGTCAAGTTTACAACCCTGGATCACACTTTTGCTCAGTTAATTGGACAGTTGACCTAAAAATCAGCTGTATTGGGGAAAAAGCCAACCATGGCCAATTTACAGTCAAACTTCATAATTTTTGATCCACAAAAAAATTTTAAACTCACATGTATCATTTGGTCAAGTTTGGATCACAATTCCTCAAGAAATTTGATCAAATCATAAAAAGGGCAAAATGGTCAAAATTAGGGTTTTGACTGAGGAAGGGCAATTTCTGATTTTTAACCTAGAAAATGACCAATTGAGTTCAAATATGATTTAAAGGTTTCAATGGCATCATCTTGACTTAATTACATGGCTCAAAACATCTCAATTACATTGGATTGACAGATGAATTTTACAGTCAATTGATCAAAAGTCAACTGTACACTGAAAAGTCAAACTTTGATTTTTTGGTCAAAATCAAGCACCAAGGGTCATAATTCATCAAAAAAATTCCAAATGTGAAACTTGTTCATCAAGAAAACCAATTTTGAAAATTAGGGTTTTGAATTTGAAATTTTTCTAACTTAGAAATTTTCTAAGTATAGAAAATTTTCTTATTTTTTCTCAACTTTACACCACTTTTACACCATGATGCATAATGATTCAAGGAAAGTTCCCAACATGAAAGTTGTAGATCTCCGTGAAATATACAACTTTTCTTCACACACTTTTCCCTAAAGATGCTTGGATCTCAAGATATAAATTTGTGAATACATGGTCATGAACTTGTTAACTTAGTTAAAATTTTGCCCTAATTTAGGCAGGTTTTGGACCCAACTTCATGGCAACTTTTCACCTAGTTCCAAGAGGTATCTCAAAATTCATTTCAAATATGAATTATAGAGAACATTGCAAGATTTCCAAAATGTCCAAGAACTCCTCAAGATCATTTTTGAGTAGGTAGAATCGAAGAGAGGAAATTAGCATTTTCTCACTTTTTGTTCAAGCCATTTCATGAAGAACAAAGTTGCAAATCAATCCTATGCTGGATAATTCATGTTGTACAGGTCCTAAACTTGTTCCACACTCCTTAATTAAATGCTTACTCAGTTGAAAATGCTTTGATCCATGCTTTTGAACCTTTATCCAACTTGTAATTCCATTTATGGCAAAAAGGTTCCATTGCCATTTTGAAAAAGAGCAACTTTTGCAAACTTTGTAATCTTGAGCATTGGACCTGTCCCCTTGATTAATGCAAGTACCACATACCAAAGGCAACTTGTAGGGAAGAAATACCAACCCTAAGGAAGCCAGTACAAGCATGTGAGATTTTTCTTATCACTTTGCTTCAAGTACAAGAAAAGTTGCAAAAAGGCTAGGGCTTACACAACTGATAGAGGGTTGACACAAAATCATTTCAATACTAATATAAAAACAATATGCAACACAAATCAAGCTTAGCCAAGACCTGAAACACTCTCAACAAGCAAAACACCAAAAACTTGTTCAAACCCACAATTTTTGCACTAACACATTCATCTTCCATTTGGCTTGTGCGTTTTGTGTTTAGATCATTCAAACACCTCACATACTTGATATCAAGCCCATCCAAGCCATCATCCCTGTTCTATAATCACTCCTCCACCATCTTCCATTGTTGACTTCAAAGCTTGCAGATTGACTTGGCCAGGGAGTTCTAGCTACTTTCAGAGCAAGGCAAGGGTTGGAATAGATTCAAGGAAGCTCAAGCAAGCATCAGGCCTCCATTAAAGTCACTCCATTTTCATACACGATTCCAGCTGAAGGAGGTAAATTTTCAAACTCTATCTCTTTGTACAGGAAACCATAGGCCACGATTTATGAATAAAAAATGTAGTCCTCATCATAACGAAGTTGTACATACCATTATCTTGCATTGATTTTACTTGTGCTAAGAGAATTTGAAACTTGAAATTTCTGGAAATATTAGGTCAAGATTTAGGGCTGTTTAAATTCTCCTTGATATTTGATAATTAGTTTACATAACTTATATGGTTGGAATCGTGAGTTCAAGTACTACAATTTTCATGTTATAAGTTTTTATTTTCATGGAAGTATGAGGAAGTTACAGGGTATCCGGCCAAGGCTTGAGGAAGAAGATGAAAAAGGGCAAGGGCGCGTTTTGGGATATGTTGTTTTTGTTTCATTAAAGATAATGGAAGTATAGCCACCCCAGTGGCAAAGCAGCGCGCTGGTGAGACCCATGTCCTGGGTTCGAACCTGCACGCTACTTTTGTTATTTTTCACTATTTTCTTTTCCATTTTTCACTTTTTTTTGCAGGATGGGCTTGGCTATTAGGCCAGTGTTTTTTTGCTAACCTTACCACCAAATCTGCTTCATCACCCCTCTTACTAACTTTCATATTTTTATTTTTATTTTTGTTTTATTTTAATATTTTACATATTAAATATTTTCTCTAATATATAAAAATCCCAAAAATATAAATTGATAATATTGCACTTTTATTTTATTCTTTCTCACATAAAATATATTTTATTTTTATAGGATATAATTCATTTTCTTAATAAACTTGTAAATATAAAAATATATTCAGTATAATTTTTTTTTTATTTTCATACTTGTAAATACCTATTTTTGCATGTATATAATTTTATATTTATATACAATATTATTTACTATTTTTATACAAAAAATACACAAAATAATAATATAGAAACTTTATTTTCTCTTAAATAAAAATTAGGGTTAAACCCCTTTCAAAAAAATTAAATCTTTTTCCTTATATTTTTAGGTTTAGATTAAAATTTCTTTTACATAAAAACAAGACACAAAAATCTTTTCTTTACATATACATTGCATTACATTTTTAATATTGTATTATATTTATCTTAATTCGCACAAATTCGATTTGGTTGTAATAATTTATTTAGCTTTATATTCTTGCAAAATCCCCATTCAAACTTGTATTCCCCCTCCCATAAATTGTTGTAATAGCTTAGTAATATTTACATTACGCAATTTATCGCTTTATATGCCATGATTAGTAATTAGGGTTTGTATGACAAGAACAAAACAAAGAAAAATAGAAAACCATAAATACAAGACAAAATCAAAAGCATGAAAATAATACACTTGCACACAAGCACCCTTAGGGTTTTCCCACTTGGTTGCCTAAAACAAAAATGGCCATGTTACACATACGAAGTATCTTGGCAAAACAAAACAAATATAAGATCATAGTCCCTCGATGACACTATTCAAAGTTGCCTTACAAAATGATCTTGGTCCCTCAAAAATGCTAAGATACTTTGCAACATTGCTAAATCATGGTTATATAATGATCCACGCCCGTCCCGTTTACATCCAAAGATAGGGTTGCTAACCAAATCAATGGTAAGACAACAATTTCAAAGGAATAGAAAATACATAAGAAAGACATTTGAGTAGGTAGATAGCTTCTAGTTACTTGCTCCATTTCAAAACAAAAAGCATCCTTGCTATTTTCAAAACACACACACACACATTTCAAAACACCTTACAATCATTGAAAACATTTTCAAAAGACAAACATCTTTGTATACATTCTTACGAACGAGAATCATTACAAAGATTTCCTAAACGAATGGCCTCTTTTACAAAATACTTTCAAAAACATACCAAACACCATTTCAAACAAACCAAAGCAAGTGATCTAAGCAAGTAACTAAGAGCCCATGGAAAACCATGGATGAAAATGGTGCTAATACCTTCCCTTTTCATAATCTACCCCCCGAACTCAAGAAAACATCTCAAAGGTCTTTCCTGTGCTTTTTTCACCTTTCCTTCTGGATAAAAGAAAAGTCGGTGGCGACTCTTGCTAACCGCAACATTTGCAAACACAAACGCAAAACCTCAAGTCAGTTCTCCCACCGTATCACAGAACTGGAGACTCTGCTGGAGACAATTTAATAAGTGGGGTTACCTTAGGGTTTAGATCACCATTATTTGCTTACATTGTTTGATTTGTTTGCTTTACATTTTGGTTCTTTGTTTGGGTTTGAATCCTCCACCCGGATTTGGGAAACATTATAGGTAAATAGAAATACGTTGTGGAAACTGTGTGGGGTATACCGATATGGTCTAAGCAATAGCTATGTTAGTGTGACATATTTGTGGGTACCGGTAGCCTTTGAGTTAATCAAAGAGAATACGGGGCCGCTGAGTGATGTCATGAAGCACTAATGAACTTCTAGAACCCTTTACTTGACCAACTTGGCCTTTAGGATGTAGTGAGATGATCGGCTTTGGTGCAGTCCGAAGTTGGTAGATACTCGATACTACACTCATTGAGGTTTGGTTTCTTGGGATATTTCGGTCGCCATTAAAGAGGCTTGAGCTGAAACAATGACCAAGGAAACAATCTGGTGATATTGAGCTCCTTAGAACCCGGTTACTTTTGTTAGGACAGGTTGAGCCAACTAAAATTCAAGAGGGTAATTACCTATAAAACCCCATGCAAGCCTAAACTAAGAACTTGTTTGATTTGCTTGTATATGCATACTTGTACATAACATCATGGACATTATGAACATCATATGCATTCACTAACCATTTCAAGGATTTTGGAGATTCATCTTTGTAATTGTTTTGTAGGATATGGATTCACTTCGCAGGAAAACTATCCAAATCAACCTTTTAAGAATTCCTCCACAACTCAAGGAGCTAGCTTCAAGGATCCCTGAGAACTCTCCATTCACCGAGAGACATGGTCGTCTACTCAACTTGGTCACCTCCAACACAGAGGAGGATATGATGAAGGTTCTCTTCCAGTTCTTTGACCCTTTGCATCATTGCTTCACATTTCCTGACTATCAACTTGTGCCTACTTTGGAAGAATTCTCTCAACTCTTGAGGATTCCTATTCTCAATCAACTACCTTTCAACGGTACGAAAAGAGATCCAAAGCCAGAAGAGATTGCTCAAGCCCCGCACTTGCACTCATCTGATGTCACAACTCATTGGGAAACTAGAAGTGGTGTCAAAGGCTTCTTAGCAAAGTTTCTGTTTGAGAAAGCCCAAAGCTGTTGGAATTCCCTAGACTTGCAAACTTTTGAGGAGATTGTGGCTCTTCTTATCTATGGGGTGGTCTTGTTCCTCAATCCTGACCAACTCATAGATGTGAGCGCTGTCAAAATCTTCATGTCACGCAATCCGGTGCCTACATTACTAGGGGATATCCTACACTCTTTTCACACTCGTACAATGAGGAAAAGAGGGGTCCTTATGTGTTGCACTCATCTCTTGGCAAGATGGTTTATTTCTCATCTTCCCCAATCAATCTTAAAGAATGAGCAAGGATTATGGTGGTCACAAAGGTTAATGACGCTCAAACATTCAGATATTCATTGGTGCTCTCGATCCAAAGAGAATGTTATCATTGTTGACCGTTGTGGGGAATTCCCTAATGTCCCTCTACTTGGCATTAGGGGAGGCATCACCTACAACCCATGTTTAGCTCTGAGACAGTTTGGTTATGCCCGAAGGGATGGCCCACATGATATGCTGATTCAAGGTTTGGTATTCGACTACGACAACGATGATCAAGGACTTCGCCAGAGATTCATCCGAGCTTGGAGGATGCTAAACAAGGTGGATAGCAAGACTTTGGGACACAATAATTCCATCCCTCTTGAGCCTTACCTCAAGTGGGTACGAACCCGCGCTCAAAGTCTTATGATGCCTTATCCTCCATTCTCCCCGTGATTATTGAGCCTGTTAAGGAAGGAGAAGTTCCATACACTATCTTACATCCTGACATGCCCACATCTCTTGAAGATCTACAAAGGGATTGGATACAACTCAAAGGAGAGTGAGATACTTTCGAAGCCCAATTCTACGCAAGCGAGAAGAAGGTTTTGGAGCTCACTAGGCTACTTCATGAGGAGCAGACTCTAAATACCTACATAGCACCAAAGAGGATGCGCAACACTTTTTTATCTTAGAATTTTGTATTTTTTTCCCAAGGGGCATTGATGTACTCAAACTTTATCTTATATAACGTGTGTTTCTTTTTGTTTAAAACAAATTTGAATTTTTAAATCCTTGAAATCATTGCATGTATACATATCATTCATCATAACATAACAGGTCTTTTGCAACAAGTTTCCTCATCTCTCTACTGTTTATTTCAGTAAGATGGATCTCGAACAGACTATCAAAGATCTTCAGACTCAAAACATGCAGTTTCAACAGTTACTCACAACTTTGGCCAAAGGGCAGGAGGAGCTGAAGACTCTGTTGGCATAAGAGAAGAAAAAGAAAGAGAAGAAACCAACCGGTATGGTAATCATGGGAAGAAGGTTTCAAGGACAGGCTAGAAGAACCTTGGATTTTCCAACAACATCTTATGAAGGAGAGAGAAAAGGAAAAGAAACAGCAGTTCTGTCAGACTCTGAAGAGGAGGAAGAAGAAGAAGACTACTTAGAGGAGCAGTACCCTCCGACTGATGATAAGTACAGACACCTTGAAGAACGTCTGAACGCTATGGAAATCCAGACGGTACCGGGCCTAGACTTTGAAGAATTAGGGCTGGTGTCAGGAATTGTAATCCTGCCAAAGTTCAAAGTGCCATTATTTGTAAAATATGATGGAGTGTCGTGTCCTAAAATGCACCTCCAATCATATGTCAGAAAGATTCAACCGCACTCTGCCGACAAAGACTTGTGGGTCCATTTTTTTCAAGACAGCTTGTCCGGAATGCAACTCGATTGGTTTTACCAATTGGAAAGGGCCGACGTCCACAATTGGGAAGAACTTGCCGCAACTTTCTATAAGCAATACCAGTATAATGCAGACTTGGCGCCTACCCGTACTCAACTTCAGAGTATGGATATGGTTTCAAATGAGAGCTTCAAAGATTACGCGCAGAAGTGGAGAGATCTAGACGAAAGAGTGCAACCCTCTCTGTCCGAAAGAGAGTTGGTGGATATGTTCTTGGGCACTCTGTCGGGCCCTTTCTTCAACTATTTGATTGGAAGTTCCTCTGCTGGATTCACTGAATTGATATTAACCGGAGAAAGCGTGGAAGCTGGAATAAAAAGTGGAAAGATTCAGAAAGATTCATCTGCCTCTACAACTGTGAGAAAGCCTTTCATTGGAAAGAAGGAGGTATCTGCTGTTTATCCACAAAGGAACCAAGGAAGAGTTGAACGCCGACCAATGGTAGGGGCCGTTATGATTCCAAAATCTACATCTGATCAACCAAGAAACAACCAACCAAGGGTGGAAAGGCCAGTCCGGCAATTCACCAGACTTAATATGACTCTAGCCCAGGTTTTACCACATCTGCTGAAATCTAATTTGGCGACTTTGAAGGAGGCCCCAAAGAACCCCAATACTGCGTCCCCTCATTATCATCCTAATGCTAGATGCACATACCATTCTGAAAGTCCAGGCCACGACACCAACAACTGTTGGGCTTTAAAAAACAAGATTCAAGATCTCATAGATGCAAAAGAGATTGAGTTTGAGGCGCCAGAGAAACCAAATGTCATTTCCACTCCTATGCCTAGACATGGTCACAACGCCAATGCTATTGAGGAAGATTTGTTTATTGCTACAGTAGATGAACTATTGACTCCGCTCCCGATAATTAAGATGAATTTGTTGAAAGCTGGCATATTCTCAGGTTGTAATAAAGACTGCCATCTGTGTTTGTCCTCACCGACTGATTGCCCTCTGTTGAAGACAGGTATCCAATGCCTGATTGACAACCAAGAAATTCTGTTTGAAAATGCTCCTGTTTCACCCGTTCCTATTAAAGACGTTTCAATCATAACCATCTCCGCCAATCCTTCCAGGGTCCCCAAAAGACCCGTTAGGATTACATCAGTTCCGAAGACTACAGCTCTCATAATTATAATGCCCAGGTTGGTCCCATATGAATCGGATAAAATAGTACCGTGGAATTACGGTGGAGAAATCTACTACCATGGTGTTAAACAAAATGGGCTGACCGCCAAAGAAGAAAGCTCCGAAGAAGAAAATTCTGACATTAGCAATATTGCCGGAACTAGTAAGATTACCCGTAGTGGTAGAATCTTCTCTCCAGAGATTTCCCCTCTAAAGGCAGTTTTTGGACCCGTGGCTGTTTCGAAGACTACCTCTGTACCTGTAATCATACCCGCAAGTGTACCTACCGAAAAAAATGACATGATCCCTGCTGTTGTCCCTACCAACACTTCTATTGCTGAAGATCGAGGGGAAAAAATTCAAGAAGAGCCTGTCCGGACGAAGGCTCAATCACTAGCTATCCCCGAGACATCCAAGAAGGAAATGGAAGAGATCCTGAAGATAATAAAGAAAAGTGACTATGATGTGGTTGAACAGTTGGGGCAAACTCCCTCCAAGATCTCCATGCTAGCCTTGCTGCTGTGCTCTGAGGCACATGCAAAAGCTTTGGTGAAGTTTCTGAAAACAGCCCATGTGCCACAAGAGACATCCGCTGACCAATTTCAGGATTGTGTAGCCAATTTGACAGCTGATAACGGCCTAGGCTTATCTGATGCTGATTTGACACCCAGAGGGAGAAAGCACAATGAGGCATTACATGTCTCTGTGGAGTGTAGAGGAACGACTCTGGCCCATGTCTTGGTGGACAGGGGATCATCTTTGAACGTCTTACCGAAGAAAGCCCTTGACAGATTGGATTGCGAAGGGCTAACATTAAAACCCAGTAACATAGTTGTGAGAGCATTTGATGGTTCAAAGAGGATGGTCCACGGGGAGGTGGACATCCCGATAAAGGTGGGAACTCAGATTTTCAATTCAAACTTCTATGTGATGGACATCCGTCCCTCTTATTCCTGTCTGTTAGGCCGGCCCTGGATCCATAATGCTGGTGTTGTCACCTCCACATTACACCAGATGCTGAAGTACCCGGTCCAAGGAAAGATTATAACTGTCCATGGAGAGGAGGAGTACATGATTAGTCATCTAAATTCCTTCCGATATGTAGAGTTGGATGGCGAGTTCATTGAAACTCCTTTTCAACATTTCGAAGAAGTTTCTCAAGAAGTAGTGGTGACCAAGGCATTATCCTTGATTCCCAAGATCACAAGACCTCCGCTTTGGATGTCATTTCTAAAGGATGCAAAGGCGGTAGTAGAAGAGGGTGGATGCACCATCTGGGGGCAGCTTCCGGACATCCCATATAAATCAGACAAGTTTGGCTTGGGGTTTACTTCAACTGCTCAGAAGGCTGTGCGACGTGCCCGTGCTGGAGGGCCACCTTTGAAGATTAGCAACCAAGAGGTCCACGTAGTGGAAGATATTGAAGAGGATGGCAGCTTGGAAGATTGGATATTTCCTACTGTCAACGGAGGACTTCGCAACTGGGAAGCCAGAGACTTTGTCCCAATAACTTTCATCTCTCAGTAATTTATCTTTTACATTTCTGTTGGACTTGTAATATTCACAAACAATTCGCACTTTAAAAACCTTGTGTCTTACCCGAGGCACAATGGTCCATTTGTAAGGGTTTTTATTTCATCTTCATATGACATTCAATGAATCATGGACGCTTTTTCATATACAAACCTTTTGTGCTCATTATCTTTCTTTTACATTTTATTGTTTAAAGATGGATATACCATTGCACACACCCACACTTATAAATGCAGGTACCCCTCCATTCCGGATCCTATGGGTAACGATACTACTATAGCCTTCAGTAACTCTAAAGATCTAATCTACCAAGCTGAATACGAAGGTGAGGAAGATTGTGAGGTGCCAGGGGAATTGGCCAGACTACTACAACAAGAGGAAAGAGCTATTCAGCCTCATGAGGAACCGTTGGATACAATCAACTTGGGTACCGAGGAAGATAAAAAGGAAATCAAAGTGGGTGCCAACCTAGAGCCGAGTGTCAAGGAGCGTCTAATTCAGCTATTGCATGATTATGTTGAGATCTTTTCCTGGTCATACGAGGACATGCCAGGACTTGATACAGACATCGTGGTACATCGTCTACCCACAAGAGAAGACTGCCCACCAGTGAAGAAAAAAGTCCGCTGCATGAGACTCGACATGTCAGAGAAGATCAAAGTGGAAGTCATGAAACAGTTCAACGTTGGATTTTTGGCTGTCACTTCCTATCCTCAATGGGTTGCCAACATTGTTCCCATGCCTAAAAAGGACGGCAAAGTACGAATGTGCATGGATTATAGAGATTTAAACAGGTCCAGCCCTAAAGATGATTTTCCACTTCCCCACATCGACATCCTGGTTGACAATACAACCCATCACAAAGTGTTTTTCTTCATGGACAGATTCTCAAGTTATAACCAGATAAAAATGGCACCCGAAGACATGGAGAAAACTACATTTGTCACCCAGTGGGGCACGTTCTGCTACAAAGTGATGCCATTCAGACTGAAGAATGCAGGGGCAACCTATCAACGCGCCATGGTAGCTTTGTTTCATGATATGATACATCATGAAATAGAAGTCTATGTAGATGACATGATAGCCCGATCACAAACTGAAGAGGAACACCTTGATCACTTACAAAAGTTGTTTGTGAGGTTGAAGGAGTACAAGTTAAGATTGAATCCAAACAAGTGTACATTCGGAGTCCGGTCCGGTAAACTCTTAGGTTTCGTTGTCAGCAACAAAGGCATTGAGGTTGATCCTGCCAAGGTTAAAGCGATACAAGAAATTCCTGATCCTCGTACTGAGAAGGAAGTCAGAGGATTCTTGGGACGCCTGAACTATATTACCAGATTCATTTCTCACCTAACAGCTACTTGTGAGCCAATCTTCAAATTATTGAAGAAAGACCAAGTAGTCAGATGGAATAACGAATGCCAGATCGCTTTCGACAAAATCAAAGAGTATTTACAAGAACCTCCTGTTTTGATGCTACCAGTCGAGGAAAGACCACTGATCATGTATCTGACCGTTTTAGAGAACTCAATAGGGGTGTGTATTGGGGTAGCATGACGAGTCTGGCCGAAAAGAGCACGCTATTTACTACATGAGCAAAAAGTTTACCGACTGTGAAACCAAATATTCACTGCTCGAGAAAACTTGCTGCGCTCTGGCATGGGCTGCTCGCCGGCTAAGACAGTATATGTTGACTCATACCACTTTATTGATATCTAAGATGGATCCGATAAGTACATATTCGAAAAGCCTGCTCTGTCTGGAAGAATAGCTAGATGGCTGATGATCTTAACAGAATATGACATACATTATACTACCCAAAAAGCTATCAAGGGCAGTGTGCTAGTTGATCATCTTGCTCATCAAGCTGTAGAAGATTATCAGTCTATGAAGTTTGAATTCCCGGATGAAGACATCATGACATTAGACAACTGTGAAGAAATCAGACCATATGACATACCTGGACAAGGATCGTGATGGACCATGTTCTTTGATGGTGCATCCAATGCACTTGGTAATGGTATCGACGCTGTACTCATATCTCCGGAAGGGTGCCACACCCCTTTTCCTGCCAGACTTTGCTTCAACTGTACGAACAACATGGCGGAATACGAAGCATGCATCTTTGGTCTCAAGGCTTCCATAGACGGGAATCAAATATTTAGTTGTGTTTGGAGATTCAGCTTTGGTCGTCAGTCAGATCAAAGGAGAATGGGACACTAAGCATCCAAACCTTATCCCTTACAAAGAACATGTTTTGACATTGTTACCACATTTCGAGCAGATTACCTTCGAGCATTTCCCGCGAGAAGAAAATCAGCTAGCAGATGCTCTAGCCACAATATCATCTATGTTTAAACTTAATTGGGATAACGAGGCTCCCCAGATCACCATTGAACGAATGGATGAACCAACACACTGTCACGAGATTAATACTGAAGAAGTAGTGGACCAACCTTGGTTTCATGAAGTCAAGAGGTATCTCGAGGCTCAAGAATATCCAGAAGGAGCTTCAATCAATGATAAAAAGTTCCTAAGGAGATTCTCCGCTAAGTTCTTCCTGAGTAATGGCATCCTGTACAAATGTAATCATGATTCTATCCTGCTCCATTGTGTGGATAAGATTGAAGCTGAAAAGATCATGGCTGAATTACATGAAGGTACCTTTGGCACCCACTCCAATGGGCATACGATGGCGAAGAAAATCCTACGGGAAGGCTATTATTGGTCTACCATGGAAGCAGACTACTATCAACACTCTCGGACCTGTCATAAGTGTCAAATTTATGCAGACAAGGTGCACGTACCTCCGGTTCCTCTTAATGTCTTGACGGCTCCTTGGCCCTTTGCTATGTGGGGAATCGATATGATTGGGGAGATCAAGCCTACAGCCTCCAATGGACACCGATTCATTCTAGTGGCCATTGATTATTTCACAAAGTGGGTCGAAGCAGCTTCCTTCGCATCCGTTACTAAGAATGTTGTTTCCCGCTTCATCAAGCAGAATCTTATTTGCCGGTACGGTATCCCAGAAAGGATCATCACTGATAACGGTACAAACCTTAACAATACTATGATCACTGCCTTGTGCGAGCAGTTCAAAATTCAACATCATAATTCATCCCCCTATCGGCCAAAGATGAATGGTGCAGTCGAAGCTGCTAATAAAAACATTAAAAAGATCATACAAAAAATGACAGTCACCTACAAGGACTGGCATGAGATGCTGCCATTTTCTCTCCACGGGTACCGTACCACGACTCGCATATCAACTGGGGAAACACCTTATTCTTTGGTTTATGGCATGGAGGCTGTCTTTCCTATTGAGGTTCAAATCCCCTCTTTGAGAATTATGAAGGATGCAGGTTTGAATGAGGACGATTAGATCCAGACTCGACTTGATCAACTAAACTTAATTGATGAAAAGAGACTTACTGCTATTTGCCATGGTCAGATGTATAAAAAATGGATGATCAAGGCTTTCAACAAGAAGGTCAGACGCCAAGTATATCAAGTTGGAGATCTGGTAATCAAACGCATTATTTTACCACAAAGTGATCCCAGGGGAAAATGGACTCCTACCTATGAAGGACCATTTGTAATCAAGAACATCTTTTCCGGTGGGGCAATGATCTTAACTATCATAGACGGTGACGACCTGCCACACCCTGCGAACACGGACATAGTCAAAAGATACTACGCATAAGAGACCCGCTAGGTTGACACACCTAGGCAAAAAAAAAGGGCATCCTAGAGAACCAAAAGGTTTGGGCAAAAATTAGGGATAAAATAAAAAAAACTGTGCACCCGGCAAGTTGAAAACCCGAAAGGGCGACTTGGGCAAAAAAGGGTTTCCCGGTGGATTGAAAACCTAAAAGGGCGGTCCAGGCAAGATTTAGGGAATTAAAGCGTATGACTATGTCCCGTCGAATCACTTTGTGGACAACCTCTTGACTTCCATTGACAAACTCAAAGTTTCTGATCAATTCAATCATCTTCGGACGAAGCAACGAATGGACAGGGAATTCGGAGGCACGAAGACTATAGCAGAATGGGAACCCCATGGGATTATAACACATAGCTATCTTTCTTTGTAAAAATGTTTCTTACTTTTATGGAACCATCCTCTTACTAGGATGTCTGTCTCCTTTGTACAAAATACTTATTCAAAGTAAATACAAAGATATCTCTTTAAAGTACAGAAAACTATTTGTCTTTTTCTTTTACACTTGTGTTTTATTTGCAAAAACGTCCAATGATTCATTAATGAACATATGCATTTCAACATAATTACTGTTTACAAATAAACAAAATGAAAAGGACAATTACTGATAGGTTGAAGGAACGGGAGAACATTCCTAGACCACTCCATATTCCCCATAGAGTTTTCAATAATCCCCAGTGGAACAAAACTTCAACTACCCAACAGAACGAAGCTTCTAGTTTATCAATCCCCGATGGAAACCATCCAGTTCCTCCAAATCCCCCAGCAAGTTATTTGAAGCCTGAAATCCATTCGGATAGCAGCTGACTTCTGATATTCCCCAAACGGAAAAAGACTCCCATTCATTAATCCCCAGTAGAAGTCATCAAAATTCTCTGGATTCCCCAAGCAGATTCCTCAAACAGTATACGACATTGCTCTCACAACAGAATTTTTATCAATACTCCAACTTTGATGACACACAAATATGTGATATTTCTGGCTTGATATACACCAAATATTTCTCATACTTTAGTTTAAATTAAATTATTTTATAAGTATTATGCAGGTATTTTTCTATTTTTGCAGATATGCACTGAGTCGAACACTTTTGAAGAAATGAAGAAAAAAGGGTGCAAAAAGTAGTAAAAGAGCCTAAGGAGAATAAAACAGCCCAAAAGCCCATTACAAGTGTGAGCACGTGGCCCACAAGCAACCAAGCCCTGACGATCGTCAAGGGGACATGACGAACGTCACGCTCCATGAAGACCAAGTGACTATCGTCACTTGCGTGTGACGAACGTCACAGCCTATCACCCCACGTTCTCCTCATCCAACGGACAGAAACACGTTCAAAGCTTAATCCAACGAGTTCCTACATTCTCTCACCCACTCAGTCAAAAGAGCAAAGAACGTGACAATTAAATGGCCTATTATTTCTCAAGGAAGAAAAGTGAACCGTTCCTACATTTTCGTAAGCAACGAATCAAGCAAGCACTATAAATAAAGCCTGAGACCACAGTAGAAAGGGTGCTGCTTTTTGGCGAGAAAGTTTAGAGATTTTATTAAGCAGATATTATTTTCAGCAGAATATTATTTTCAGCATTATTTTCTTTTCAGCATTATTTTCTTTTCCCAGTTATTTCTTTCCAGTATTATTCTTTCAGCATTATTTTCTTCTGTATCGTTAAATATATCCTCCGATCGAAGCAAAGCCTACAATTTATGCAAGAGTGCTTCTGTCTTCAGAGTTATTACCAGGTTTATGCTTACAAATTCTTATTGCTTATTAATTAATATAATTATGTTTATTTATGTTTATCCTTTATATTATTCTGCAATTTGGTTTAATATTATGTCAGGCTAGAAATCCTATACCGGTATGTAAAGTCAATCAACCGAGGGAACGAGTAACTTAGTCGGGACTATTTTTACTATGAAACTTTCTTTTCTGGCCTAAGTTACTATTTTTCAAATCATTAAATTGTTTTGTTACGGAAGTAAAAAACAGATAGAGGTTAGGGTCAACAAAGCGGAAGTTTGAGATCTTTTAACTGGACAATAGTAATTAGGCATGACTTAAAATACAGCGGAAGCACTTTAAAGTTAATTAAGATTTTGTTTAGTTTTCAAAAAGTGTTTTTAACTCCTGCGGGATGGCGGAAGCGTACGTTAGGACTTAACTGCATAGCCTAGATCAACAAAACGACAGTGTGAGACGAGGGTTTTTAAACTAGATAGGTTTTACTGAAAACTGTTTTGAAAATATAAAGACGCCTGACAGGTCGCTAGTTCCCGAGGTAAGACTGTTGCATACTGGTAATTAAGCTCATTGATTATTAAAATACAACTTAATTTAGCGATTAGTTTTCCCTACAATCCAAATCAAATATTCATTAGCTTTAGATTTACATAGTAACAATAGAAAATGGTAGATCGATTCATCAGTCTCTGTGGTTCGATATCTTTTAAAACTACTCGACAAGACTGTGCACTTGCAGTCCGAATCATTGGATACATAAGTAATATCCCGATCAAGTTTTTGGCGCCGTTGCCGGGGACTGATTTAAGTCGATATCCCTACTCTTTTGTTACGCAGTAGAGACTAGAGCAAAAACTTCTCTCTTTCTTTTCTATCTCTATTTCTTTTCTTATCTTCTCTAATTTTGTATGCCAAACACTCGTTCGCAAGACGAGCCGTTATACATACAAATCAACGATATCGAGCGTTATCTCAGACTTAGACGCCACATTCAAGAGTACCATCTCTTGCATAACATTCAACCTCGTCAATCACTCGAACCTCCTATCTCTCCACCAACCGAAGAAATGGCTGCAAATCCTGCTCCGTGCCCACTCAAATCATATGCCATACCCTCACAAGATGAACCACATAACAGCATTGCTGCCCCTCCGATCGAGGCTAACAACTTTGAACTGAAACCCTCTTTGTTATCCGTTGTGCAACAAAACCAGTTCTCTGGTGGGTCGATGGAAGACCCTAATCTTCATCTATCAATATTTCTACAGTACGCAGATACAATCAAGAACAATGGGGTCAGTCAAGAAGCAATAAGACTTCGTCTTTTCCCTTTCTCTCTAAGAGACAGAGCAAGAGCTTGGCTCCAATCTCTACCCGCAAACTCGGTCACTACATGGGACGAGCTGAAGAAAGTTTTTCTTGCGAGATATTTTCCACCAAGCAAAACAGCTATGCTAAGATCTCAGATAAGCGATTTTAGACAAAAGGAGAACGAATCCCTTTTTGATGCTTGGGAAAGATACAAAGATTTGATGAGACTATGCCCACATCATGGCCTGGAAGAATGGTTGATTATCCACACCTTCTATAATGGTCTCCTCTACAATACAAGATTAACAATAGACGCTGCCGCAGGTGGTGCACTTATGGACAAATCCTACACCGCTGCCTATGCTCTAATTGAAAGTATGTCCCAAAACCACTATCAGTGGGGAAGTGAAAGAGGACACGCAGACAAAGGTACTACAGGGAAAGCACCGACAAAAGGAGGAATGTATGAGATAAGTGACCTAGACAGTGTCCACGCTAAGGTAGATGCCCTCACCCTAAAGATTGATAATTTGACCGCAATACCTCCAGCCACCGTGGCTGCTATAACTCCCAATTGCGAAATATGCGGAGTACCTGGACATCTAGTCACAGAATGTAAGATCTTGGCAGGAACTCCAGCTGACCAAGTGAATTATGCTCAAGGAAACCCTTACTCAAACACGTACAACCCTGGATGGAAAAATCACCCAAATTTCTCATATAAAAACCCCAATGCGTTGTATGCTCCAAACCAAGCACCTGCCGTACCTCCTGGATATCAGAAAGCTCCTGCAAATGCTCCTAGTGCACCTAAAAAATCAAACTTAGAACTGATGATGGAGAACTTCATAGCTACTCAAGCGCAAACAAATAAAGACGTCCAAAATCAAAACATACACACTAATGAGCATATAAAACAATTAGCAAACAAAATAGATGCTTTGGCCACCCACAATAAAATGTTAGAAACCCAAATATCTCAAGTGGCTCAACAACAAGCACCTATAGCCGCACCGGCTGATACGTTTCCCGGTCAACCACAACCTAACCCAAAGGGGCATGCTCATGCCATCATATTAAGGAGTGGAACCGAGTTAGATGGACCGCCTGACCCAAGACTATCAAATCAAAGTATGGATCAAAAGGCTGAAACGTCAACTGAGAAGGAGAATCAACCAGAGAAACCAGAGGTAGACGAAGAAGATAAAGGAGGAGAGGCCAAAGAAAAAGAAAAACCTTATGTGCCTCCACCGCATTATAAACCCCAAATCCCTTTTCCTGGTAGATTAGCCAAACCTAAGAATGTAGGGCAATTTAAAAAATTCGTAGAACTTCTGAAACAACTCAATATAACAATTCCTTTCACAGAAGCTATAACTCAAATGCCCTCCTATGGCAAATTCCTCAAGGAAATCTTATCTAACAAGAAAAATCTAGAAGATAACGAAACGGTAACGCTTACAGCAAAATGTAGCGCGATTATCCAGAACAAGATGCCTCCTAAGCTGAAAGACCCCGGAAGTTTCTATATACCATGCCATATAGGTAAGTTTGTCATAGACAAAGCCCTATGTGATCTAGGCGCTAGTATTAGCGTTATGCCTCTATCCATATGCAACAAACTGGAAATGGGTGAACTAAGACCGACAAAGATGTCAGTTCAATTAGCGGATCACTCTGTCAAATACCTAGTAGGAATCTTAGAAAATGTTCCCGTACGAATAGGTCAATTCTACATCCCTACATATTTCATAATCATGGATATAAGAGAAGACGAAAGCACACCTATCATCTTAGGAAGACCATTCTTAGCCACAGTTGGAGCTATCATAGATGTAAAAAAGGGCAAACTAACCTTTGAAGTAGGTGAAGAGAAAGTCGAGTTTATTCTAACACAATTCTTACAAGTGCCCACCATAGATGACACATGTTATCTGGTGGACATCGTTGACGAATGTGTAAGAGAAATTGAATGGGAACCAATAACTTGTTCCGAAACCATGAAGATTCCCACACCTCTTATATTCGAAGATGACGAATGGTGTCCTGAATACCGAGACGATAATCTGAGTGAATGCTTAGCTCTGACACCCGATCACATGTGTTGCACCCCAAAATTTTCCCTCCTAATTTCTTTTATTTTGGCTTAGACTTTTTTCATTCATCTGCATCTATTTCATTAGGTCACTAACATGGCATACATTTCATTCAATATAGCTATAAGGTTCAAAGTTCAGTGGTTGTGCGATACTAAGGTTTACAACTGATTTAAGGTGTATGTGTGGAATGAGCCTGATTATTCAGGGTCTTCCTGGTGTCAGCAAGATTGGGGAATTAAGGTTTTTGGTTCATTCTCATTTTTTTGGACTTCCTTTCCCTAAAGCAGCAAGGCTATTATCTTCTGATAAACAACATGCTTAATGACTTTGACATGGAATTCATCCACTCTTCAATTAACCAATCCAGATTTTGTCGAGTCATGGTTCAGAAAATCATTGGTTGTGAAGCTCGGGTTTTCTTTTTGGTTCGGAGTGTTTATCAAACAAGACTGATTCTTTGGAATATTGAACTGTGAGTTTAGGGTTTTGATTGATGGTTGTTGTGGATTTCTTCTTTATCAAGCTACGAGGTTATTCTCTTCATCTCAAAATCAAGTTGCAAGGTTTTATTTGTTAAAGTCTGAAGATTTGAGTTTATTTCTTTATGTCTATTGGAAGATCATGCTTTGTTTCATTTCGAAAACATTTTCAACATTATTCTATCCATGTCTCAAGTCGTCACTGTGCACCTAATACAAGCGGGTTAAGGTTTTGCATTTTGTGTGTGAGTTTGTTGATTAGAGGAATGATTAGAGGATATCCTTCTAAGCTTCAAATTTTATCTTCTTTAAGGATCCCACAAAGACATTTTTTGACAAAACAAAGGACTTGTGGGGTTGGATTGAAAAGTATGAGGTCATGGCATAAGGAATGGTACCATAGATTCATGTTGATTAAGGCCATTTTTGTTCTCATCATCGTTAGTTTTTGCTCACAATACAAGTCAATATGGATTAATAGTTTTAAGGATATCTTGGTTATACTTCTTCCATATTTCCATCTTCGTTATCAGTTCCTCAAAACATTATATTTGTGTGAGTCTGGTCGATCTTCATTCATCTGTTCTTTTGGCTGAAACACTTACTACTCTGATACTTGACGGTTGCATAAAGCTTAGGAATGTTAAAGGCCGGAAACATTTAAAGTTTTTTGGAAAAGATCAGTATCATTGGCTGCACAAGTCTCGAGGAATTTGCCGTCTCCTCGGATTTAATTGAAAACTTGGATTTAAGCAGTACAGGGATTCAAACACTTGACCTATCTATTGGGCTTCTTCGCAATCTTAAGTGGCTTAATCTTGAGAGTTCAAGACTTGAGTATCTTCCAAAGGAGTTACCTAGCCTAATATCTATTAAGGAGCTTAGGATTTCTGGCAGTGGACTAAAAGTTAAGAAACAGCAGCTACATGTCTTGTTTGATGGCCTACGATCTCTACAAATACTACATTTGAAGGATTGTAATAACTTGTTTGAACTCCCTGACAACATTAGTGTCCTATCAAAATTACATGAACTAATTCTAAATGGAAGCAACGTGAAAAGGTTGCCGGAAAGCATCAGGAATCTTCAAGGGCTAGAAATTCTGTCATTGGAGGAATGCAGGGAGATTCGGTACCTTCCAGAGCTCCCCTCTCTCATCAAATTGTTAAATGCCAGCAACTGCACGTCCCTGGTTTCAGTTTGAGATTAAAAAAAAACTATTGCATCAAAGATGATGGGAACACCAAATACTAGTCAATGAGATGCTTGGAACCACGGATGAAAATGAGCCTCTTCAGGCAATGATGAAAGATCCGTTTGCAAATTATGTCATTCAAAAGGTGCTGGAAACATGTGACGACCATCAACGTGAGCTGATTCTTTCGCGAATCAAAATTCATTTGAATGCATTTAAAAAAAATAAACTTATGGAAAGCATATTGTTGCACGTGTAGAGAAACTCATTGCTGCTGGAGAAAGAAGAATTGCTGCTCAGACTCCATAACCTGCTTAGGCGTGACATAGAAAAATAGTGCTGCAACTTTCTCGCCGACGTGATGATATTGTGAGCATAAGCCCTGCTTCAAAAACAATGGCTTCTACTTTTGCATGCATTGCTTTAGATCACATGAATTATGGGGTCCATGTAAACCTTTCGAGAACAGAAGAATCAGTATCAACAAAGTGTCGGTATTTTGGGAAAAGTGATTGATTTCGTAGATAATATGCTAATGGAGCGGCCAGATTCATGCAATCCTGTTCTCTAGAATTGCTTGTATGGAAGTGGAGTTATTCAATCTATGTTGACCACCTTTGAAGCTACTATTCAACTGTTCTTTGTAGTTAATCGCGTCCCTACCTCGCCTATGGATACTGATGATGCAAATGCAAAGCAAGACGACAAGGAGGATACTAATAACTTATGGATTTATGGCTCTTTAGCTAGTTATGGGAAATTGATGGACCATCCAGTAACATCATCTTTTATATTATCATCATTCACTAAGCATTTTCTTGCACAACCCCTTTCAAATAGTGACACACCTTTCCCAAGGGACCCTGAGACTTTTATGAAAGTCCTCCAATCCACAGTGTTGAAGACCGTGCTTCCTGTTTGGACTCATCCCCAGTTTGGTGACTGCAGTTACAGATTTATTTCTGAAGTTATCTCTATCATTAGGCATGTTTATTCAGGGTTTAAACTAAAAATGTAAATGGCAGTGGTGGTTCTCGTATTACTGGACCGCCTCCTAATGAAACAACTATTTCTACCATTGTAGAGATGGGTTTTTTCGCGGTCTAGAGCAGAGGAAGCTTTGAGACACGTGAGGTCAAATAGTGTAGAGTTGACAATGGAGTGGTTGTTCTCACATCCAGTACCAGAAGATGATGAACTTGCCCGGGCACATGCAATGTCCTTTGGAAGCTCTGAATCAGACACCAAAGATGCAGTTCCAAATTCAAATGCAAATATATCTGCTCAGCAGCTTGAAGAAGAGATAGTTCAATTTCCTTCTGTTGATGAATTGTTATCTACCTGCACAAAACTTCTGATGAAAGAACCTCTTGATTTTCCTGTCCGCGACTTGCTTGTGATGATATGCTCCCAGGATAATGATCCCGTAGCACGAGAAGCTGCTTCCAAAAGTGAATTGACCAGAATTGCCTCCGATCTACTCAACCAGTGGGATTCTAGTCTTGATAGCTAAGAGAAACAGCAGGTGCCAAAAAATGGGCCACAACTGCTTTTCTCGCCTTAGACAGGTTGTTGCAGCTTGCAGGAAACACTCAGGAGGGAATTCAAAAAAAATCTTTTGAAGCTCTAAAAGTAGATCCACACTATGCTCCAGCATATTATAACCTTGGCGTGGTCTATTCTGAAATGATGCAATATGACATGGCCCTCACTTCCTATGAAAAAGCTTCCTCAGAGAGACCTATGTATGCCGAAGCATATTGCAACATGGGTGTGATTTATAAAAATTGAGGAGATTTGGAAGCGGCTATTACTTGTTATGAGAGGTGTAGCTGTTTCACCTAACTTCGAGATTGCCAAAAATAATATGGCTATAGCTTTGGTAGATTTGGGAACAAAGGTTAAATTGGAGGGCGACATCAACCGGGGTGTGGCTTTTTATAAAAAAGCCTTATTTTATAACTGGCATTATGCTGATGCTATGTATAATCTCGGGGTTGCTTATGGTGAGATGCTTAAGTTTGATATGGCTATTGTATTCTACGAGCTTGCCTTTCATTTCAATCCACATTGTGCGGAAGCTTGTAACAATCTAGGTGTTATATATAAATATCGTGACAACCTTGATAAAGCTATAGAATGCTACCAGCTTGCTTTGTCAATCAAGCCCAACTTTTCACAGTCATTAAATAACCTTGATGTTGTCTACACTATCCAGGGTAAGATGGACGCCGCAACAAGTATGATTGAGAAAGCTATCATTGCAAATCCGACATATGCAGAGGCCTACAATAACCTAGGAGTTCTTTACAGAGATGCTGGTGATATTGCTCCAGCAATTAATGCTTATGAACAATGTCTCAAGATTGATCCACTCCTCAAGCTGGCCACACTCCAATCATTGAAGATGTCACTGGAACTGTTCATGCCCAAGGTTCAGGTACACTTGGTAGTGTCGTAATAATTAATGATGATGATGATGATGATACTCCACCTGCTCCAACTCATACTTTGCCTGACAGTAGTATAATACCTAATGCTCCCAACTTTGATAACTCACCAGACAGTGGCAATGACATAGAAGAAGAAATGATTCGTGCAGCCATTGAGGCATCCAAACGGAAGGCTGAGGAAAATTACAGCAATCACGATCTTGGCAGACAAGTTAACTTAAGTGAATCTGGGCCTAACCCAAGGCAAACATTTGTGGAAGATCCTGAGCTTGCCCATGCAGTTTCATTGTCCCTGAAGACAGCAGAACAAGAAAAAGCACGGCGTGTACAAGAAGGTGATATTGGAGCATATTCAGCAGGACCATCTAAGGCACCGACGGTTGAATTAGGGTAAGTATCTTCGAATGGGAGATTGCAAGCAGGAAGCTTATCCTATAAAGAGGAAGATAGATACATATGTGGACTATGTGCAGCAGTTTGGTACTCGGAAGCAGAGAGAACTTGTGGAGTCTTACAATGCTGATTTGCAAAGAAACGCTTGTCAAGAAAGTGACAGGGTTTATACAAACGCTAGCAATCAACACAAGATTAAGCTTGGTGGGAAAACTGAAACTTCAAAACGGCAATTTATCTAATAAGAATAGAGAGGCGGTACAAGTTGAACTAACTGACAAATGGTATCCTATAAATGCCATTTTTGGATGTTCCATTGTCAAAGCAGCTGGCTGCTGGAAGATTTGTTTGTAGGACAGAAGCTTAGAAAATGGGAAACAGAAGATTAATTAACAGCTCATCAATTTCCTCCTAACAATTTTATAACTCCCTAACTAATTCTATAACTAACTCTAATAGTGATAACAGAAACTGCTAACAAAGGAAAACATAATTCATAACCGACTCGATAATTACTTCTTCCTATAACCAATTACAAGGCAGATAACTAATTTTAACCAACCTCTAACCATTCTAGTAATAGGCTACTGTTCTAACAAACTTTCTGGAATCTCTAACAAACTTTTCTCAGCTGACCAACTATATAAGCCTTCCTCTTCATCAGTCTCGGGGATCATTTTTTTCTCTCCATATACTGTTCTGGAGAATCACCGAAACCATCATCTTCAATTTCCCTTCTCTAAACTCCGTCTTCACCTCCACTCTCCATTGTTCGACCTTCAGTCAGTTCTCAAAGCTCCACTTCTCTCTGATTCATCATACAAAGTTCATTTTTCTCAACTTGCGATAATCTTCATAATTGTCATCATTTCCTCTCTTCTCCTATCGCCAACGCACGCAACCCCCAGACCAAAGAAAAGTGAAGACAGTAATGAGAGGATCAAGACGAAGCAGACAAGATCAAGAAGGACAATAATTGTATTACTTCATCTCTGGATTTCTGAAGCGCTACCAACGTGTCTTTAATAGGTAACCCTCAATCTTCTTCTGTTTATGACTTTTTTGCTTGGTATGTACCATAACCGCGAAAGGTAAAATGCGGCGAACGATAAATCCACCATGTAATCTTGATCGGAAGAAATGTAGAGCTTAAGTTTCGTTGTTAGATTCGGGATAGAGGAAGAGAAATTGACGAAAGCAAGCAAAGGAGTCGAATTCAGAGGGAGACTTTAGGTGGTGTTAACAAGAAAGTTGAATCGGAACAGGGGAGAAGGGATGGAGTCACGGCGGCATCGCCATTGTTGTTTTCGAATGTAGAAGAAAGGCTTTCTGCATAAAGGGGCTGAAGGGGGCCGTTTACAGTAAACGCCGTCGTTTTGGAATTTTTTTTCTTCTCCTTTTATTATTATTCATTTATTTAATTGTTATTTAAAATGGTTAAATCAAAAAAAGAAAAGAAAAGAGGAGAACTTATTATATTCTTTTTATTATTTTGCCTTTGGGAATTAATTCATGATTATTCGATTACTCGAGACTTGTAATTCATTTTTGCTCGTCAAGATTCGAGTCTGATGCAGGTTTTTTGTACGTTATATGGATACGCTCGAGATGCCGATTGTGATTTATTTTCACACTGAGGATGCTTCAATAATCATGCCAAATATTGGATTTTTGACTCTTTTCTTTGTTGGTGCTAACAGCTCGCAAGAACATCGGGTCTCTTTACTTTTTTGCTTTGCTCCACGGGCTAGTACTCGTTTGGTATATTTTCTTCCTACTTTCACCTCGCATTTATCTCTACATAAAGGTCGTATGAAGTATAATAAAATTAGGTTTAGAAATAGACTGGTTTCCATGTGACTTTCTTTCCATTTTCTTTTGCATATGAATTTAAAACAAAAAACTTCTTTTTTACAAACTTCAAAATACTAAAAATTTACTGACGAGAATCATATCTTCGTTAAGTCTGTGAGACGATAAGCGGGTTTCTTCTCGACATTATTGTTCTCTTATTCTAAGCTTTTGTGTGGTTCAAGTCTCAAAGACTTATTTCACGAATAAGTAGAGACATGGTTAAAATCTCTCTCTTGAGATTAACTAGCTATTATCTACAAGCAAAAACATCAACCAACACAAAATTCCTTTTGCCTTCAGGCCATTTCTTTCCAAACTTTTCAAGAGAGCATGTTAATTCACTTCTGTGCTGACGCGTAAGTCTCCAAAGGTCGAGTTGCGGCAGAAGGTGAAATTAATACTGTTCAATAAAATAATACAAACAAACAAAAACATATAAGCCGAACTACGGCTGCTCTGATTCCTTAAAAGGGATACGTAGGCATCGGGGTAGGGCCCGAACGAGCACAACTTTTCATTTTCCCTACATTCTTTTCTCTTTTATTTTTCTTTTGCATGCATTCCCTCCAGTAGTATAGTAAACAATAAGCATAGATTGAACACACCCATAAGATAGACAACAAGAGTGGATACCATAGAGTACTACGGGCGTGTGGGGTGCTAATACCTTCCCCTCGCGTAATAGACTCCCTTACCCTTATCTCTCGGTCGTAAGACCTTGATTTCACCCTTTTCAGGTTTCCTCGATGTTTACCTTTCCCTTCATGTGGGATAAAAGACGTTCGATGGCGACTTCATTGTTTGATGATTTTCAGCCAGTTGTTTCAACATGCCTTGTCCAAGAAAACCAACATTGGATCTTAAGCCATTACCTAAGACCCTCTGTGATCGGTGGGAACGAGAACTGACTGTTTTTTGGAATGCTGGTTCGTGTTTTGCGTTTGTTTTCGCAAAAATGTCGCGGTAAGCAAGAGTCGCCACCGTCTTTTATTTTATCCAACAAGGAAAGGACAAAAGCACAGAAAAATTCCTTTTCGAGATGTTTCTCGGGTTCAGGAGGTAGATTATAGAAAGGGAAGGTGTTAGCACCCTTTCTATCCGTGGTTATCCACGGGCTCTTAGGTACTTGCTCAATATGTTTTCAAAAGTTTGCTTTTCTTTGTGTTTGTTGGTTTTGAAAAGTTTTTATTTGAAACTTCGATATAACTCTTGTTTCTGTCCTCAAGAGTGTAATGAAGTGTTTTTTTTGAAAACTTTGTTTGTAAAAGTGTAAGTGCGAAAAGTTTTGTTTTGTTTTAAAAGTGAGCAAGTACTTAAGAACCTCTACCTACTCAAAAAGGAATTAAAATGTGCAACTTTCCTTTAGACAGTGCTATCCCACTATTAAGGAGTAGGTAGCACCGTCGTTGGAGTTTTCGGGTCAATTCGATTTATGGGACGTGTGGTCACTAAAGCAACGTTAGGACGTCTTAGTGGTAATCCTAATGTCTTAGATCATTTTTATTGAGGCAACCATTTCGAGGCAACTTTGATCTTTGGACAGAAGGACGACCTCTAAAACATCCTATACTTAATGACCACAATTGAGGCAACCAAGTGAGGTGTACCCTAGGAGTGGCATGTGCAAGTGTGTCAATTTTCAGTTATGTTATTCTTGCATGTCATGGTGAGCTACTGTTGATTTTAAGTTAAGAGTTAATCTTGTCATTCAATCCTAGTTAGCATACATCTAAACAGTTAATATATGTACAGGAACTTAAAGTGCGGGAATTGTAAATCCTACGCTATTACAAGGCTTCGGGGAGGGGGATCATTTACATGTCCAAAAATTGGGGGAATCAAAAGCAGTAAAGTATAAAAAGTCTTAGCTAAGCTATTACAAACCAATAGACAGTTACAATAAAATGAGCGCACGCGAATCTGAAAATAACCTCTAAAAATCTAAGAATAAAATCTTTTTTGTTGTTTTATTTTATTTTGAGAAAATGACCTAAATCTATTTAATTTTAGTTTTTTTTTTGAGAAAATGTTAAGATAATTAAAAGATTGATTGACAAAGTTAATTTAATAGAAAAAGAACTATCCTAATGTTTTTGTGGTTTTTTGGTTTTAATGTTAATTAAAAGATAAAAAGAAGTCTATGAAAAAAAACAAAACAAAAAAAAAGTACAAGGGGGATCCTTCGATCCAGGCTAAAAAGGGAGTTTCGACCCAGGGAGGGAATGGCAGCTTCGATCCAGACAGGGTCATGGTTCTTTCGATTGGGCCAGGAAGTGGGCATGAACAACCTTCGATCCAGGGAAAGGGAGTTTCGACCCAGGGATGAGATGCCTCCTTCGATCCAGCATGCTAATGGGTTCAATCCAGAGAAGGTGTCTCCTTCGATCTGGAATGTTATACCTGCAAAAGTATGTTAGCGAAATAAAATGCAGGGCCTGGGTACTGAACCCCAGGCCCTTCGATCCTGCACTTGTTGGGTCTCTTCAGGCTAAATCTGCAGCAAATGTTAGCAAACGAAGAACATGACCTGGGGCCAAACCCAGGCCTCTTGATCCTGTCTAGGATAGAAAATCGAAGGTAACAACCAGTATGAATCTATTATGCAAATATGAGGTTGGATAGTTTACCCTTTCTTACCAACAGATTGGACTTTCGATTTGGGCACTTGCTGGAGGTGAGCAGTTTCGATCTGGAGTTTCTAGGCATGGATGCTTTTGTTGAAGGGTTGCTTTGGCCTGTGCAAGGATTGGGTATGGCTTCCTGGCAGCGTATCTCCAAGTTCTCCCTGCTTCTTTTCTCTATTTTTCTGTATATTTTTTCGCCCCTTTTGCAACATTTGTGATTTCTTTATATAGAGGGGGTGGAGGGGACAGGAAGACAAAGGTTTAAATGACCTTGATTGTGTGTTTGACATCCATGAATGAGAATCTGTAACATTGGCTAAACACATGGGATCTTGTCCCTTTTTGAATTTTGAATGACATGTAACTGGCCTTCGAATGCTCCCTTTCGAATGGGTTGATGGCCTCCTTCGAATGCTCCCTTTCGAATGGGCTGATGGTCTCCTTCGAATGCTCCCTTTCGAATGGGCTGATGGTCTCCTTCGAATGCTTTTCGAAAGCTTCTTCGAATGGACCCTTTGAATGCTTCTTCGAATGGACCTTTTTGGAATTCCAATCGAAGGACACTGTTATAATGCCAATCGAAGTACCTGTCCATAATGCCAATCGAAAGGCTCCTTCAAAACACCAATCGAAGTGCTTGTCCATGTTAGTCGAAATGCTCCTTCAGAATACAAATCGAAGGGTCTTTCAGAGTTCCAATCGAAATGCTCCTTCAAAATGTCAATTGGAGGGTCTTTCAGAATGCCAATCGAAATGTACTTAAAGCACCACTCAAAAATTTTCCTTTTCCTTAGGCAAGAGTTTGTGATCAACCATGCAGGGGGAAGACTTTGGAAAAACATGAGAGGGAAAATTTTGGGGTGTAACAGTTGCCCCTGTACAATTTTCTTAAACCTGAGGATATAGATTGGCTTGCGTACCTTTCGTGATCCGAAGGTGGAAGATAATTGAACACTAGAGTGCCTAGAAATTTGCACTCGCATGGTGTAGTATCATCATTGTGATGTCGGGAATGGGCTTACAGATGCCATTTGGAGATTGTCGATAGGAGGATGGGCTTATAGATGCCATCTGCAGGAGTGTCGATCGCATAAGAGATTCCTTAGCGAGAACTTGCATACCTGTTGTTGTAGAAGATTCCGCTGGGGAAGTCTAACCTTGTTGAGATTTAGGAACCTGCCTGTACCTCAACTGAGAGAATGCTTCAGCTAAGTTTTAAGAATCTGTCCATAATTCAATTGGGGGGAAGCATCTTCATCAAGATCTAGGAACTATCTCGTGCCCACCGGGAGTATACTGCTGAGGTTATAGAACTTGTCCACACTATGACGGAGGAGAACATCAAGATCTAGGAACTGACTCGTGCTCAAAGGAGTATACCGTTGAGGTTATAGTACTCTTCCACACTATGACGTAGGGAAATGTGATGTTTCTGCTGGGAAAATAAATCCCGGAGCTGCTGGAGAATGGAGTTGGGTCTGGATGATTGTCAGAATTGCGTCCGCATCTGGAGCGTATCTGAAATGTATTTGAATGAGTAACATAATGACATCCGAATCTGGATCATATTTGGACTGTAATTTGAAATGAGTGACAGAATGACATCCGAATTTGGATCGTATCTGGACTGTAATTTGAAATGAGTGACAGAATGACATCCGAATCTGGATCGTATATGGACTGTAATTAGAATGAGTGACAGAATGACATCCGAATCTGGATCGTATCTGGACTGTGATTTTGAATGAATTTGGAATAAGTATCAGAATGTCAGCCATATCTGGGCCGCATCTGAACTGTCTCTAGAAGGATTCTGGAATAAGTATCAGAATGTCAGCCATATCTGGGTCGCATCTGAACTGTCTCTAGAAGGAGTCTGGAATAAGTATCAGAATGTCAGCCATATCTGGGTCGCATATGAACTATCTCTAGAAGGAGTCTGGAATAAGTATCAGAATGTCAGCCATATCTGGATCGCATCTGAACTGTCTCTAGAAGGAGTCTGGAATAAGTATCAGAATGTCAGCCATATCTGGGTCGCATCTGAACTATCTCTAGAAGGAGTCTGGAATAAGTATCAGAATGTCAGCCATATCTGGGTCGCATCTGAACTGTCTCTAGAAGGAATCTGGAATAAGTATCAGAATGTCAGCCATATCTGGATCGCATCTGAACTGTCTCTAGAAGGAGTCTGGAATAAGTATCAGAATGTCAGCCACATCTGGATCGCATCTGAACTGTCTCTAGAAGGAATCTGGAATAAGTATCAGAATGTCAGCCATATCTGGATCGCATCTGAACTGTCTCTAGAAGGAGTCTGGAATAAGTATCAGAATGTCAGCCATATCTGGGTCGCATCTGAACTGTCTCTAGAAGGAGTCTGGAATAAGTATCAGAATGTCAGCCATATCAGGGTCGCATCTGAACTGTCTCTAGAAGGGATCTGGAATAAGTATCAGAATGTCAGCCATATCTGGGTCGCATCTGAACTGTCTCTAGCAGGAATCTGGAATAAGTATCAGAATGTCATCCATATCTGGGTCGCATCTGAACTGTCTCTAGAAGGAATCTGGAATAAGTATCAGAATGTCAGCCATATTTGGGTCGCATCCGAACTATCTCTAGAAGGAATCTGGAATAAGTATCAGAATGTCAGCCATATCTGGGTCGCATCTGAACTATCTCTAGAAGGAGTCTGGAATAAGTATCAGAATGTCAGCCGTATCTGGGTCGCATCTGAACCGTCTCTAGAAGGGATCTGGAATAAGTATCAGAATGTCAGCCAAATCTGGGTCGCATCTGAACTGTCTCTAGAAGGGATCTGGAATAAGTATCAGAATGTCAGCCAAATCTGGGTCGCATCTGAACTGTCTCTAGAAGGAATCTCAGAAGATGATGATCTTTGCCTGTTGATTGATCTTTCCTAAAAAGGTAAAGAGTTAGTTGTATGCAATGTCATGATGTATGCATTGTTATGATGTATGCATTGTGTAATGATGTTCTCAAAATAAAATGAGATTTGTGTCATATGTATTTTGTATGCATATGTTATGAATGTTGTTGAAGTGTAATTTTGTCTTGGACTTTGCTCAAAACGTTTCCACCGGGGATCCCTGCTTTGTTGTTTAAGGAGAACTCCGCTGGGGGATACTGAAAACTCTGTGGGGAGTATATTTATTTCTGCTTGGGAAAAGAGTTTAGGAGTCTTAGTCGTCCGTTGCTCTACTGGGGAGTTGAAGTTGAACTGATATTTGGCCGGGTCCAGGTTTCGCAGTAACTTGCTGGGGATTTTGATGATGAACTCTGCTGGGGATCCCGTTGATAAGCTCTGTTGGGGATTTTGATGATGAACTCCGCTGGGGATTGATTACCATTGTTGGTGATGTTGAATCTGTTGAGGATAGAAGTCTTGCTTGGGGAAAGAAAGAACTTCGCTGGGGATGATCTTTCAGTTGCAACTTGCTGAGGATAACCCAGCTAGATTCTTGTGAGGATAATCTCTGGATTTGGCTGAGGAGACTTATTTGTGCTTCGTAGGGGACAAGCTTCCAGAGTCTACTGGGGAAGAGGAGTTGTGGTCCTTTGATTTGTAGTAGTCGGAGAGGCAACCCGAGCTGGGGAATCCTGGTGTTGTTGGGGAAATAAACCCTGTCGTCAGTCCGCTAGAGAGGTGACATCTTTGTTGAAGTTGTCTCAGCTGGGGAAAGGGGTCAAAGATTAAACCCTTGCTGGGAGTCATCCTATGAGAAGGATTTTGGGGAGATTTGTCATTGCCCCTTGTAGCAAGTGTTTGTGGCACTGCCAGAAAATGTTTAATTGTACGTAACCCTTTACTGAGATTGATGTTCAATGCCTCAAGTGACGGAGATGGAGACTTGCCCCTGGTTACTCTGCACTTCTTCAGAGATTTCTTGAAATCTTGACTGGACTGCCCCAGGTGTGCTGGATAGTGACATGTCGAGTCCCCTTGTTGATAGGAGATTTGTCAATAGAAGTGTCATCCTTTTTGAAGTGATTTTGTTCACTGAGAGGGCTTTCGTTCATCGGATATTCGTTGTGTGAATTTCTCTGCTGTTAAACAAATAGCCAAATGCAAACAGCGATATTCAAATAATGAAAAGTTTATGCTTGTCTCGAAGTTTTGAAAAATGTGTTTTTTAGCAGAAAACTTTTTATAAGACAAATTCAACACAAGATTTAGGGCAAAGCCTTACAGGAGTCAGGATACCTTTTGTAACAGTATGCTTTTGAACTAACCCATGCTTTAGTTAGGACTTTTGAAGGGTTGTAACGTGGTTTGGTTCACGGTTTAAGAAACAAAGAATAAAGGCTCAAAGTATATTTGTACCCACCCGCTCTTCGTGATGTTCTTCAATCCTAAACTCAGTTAATTGTGCGTCGAACCCTATTCGAATTTGGAACGACGTTTTGGTGATGGTTCACACAAGTTGGATTTTTGAAGGCAGTCATCATTTTTTTTTGCAACATTTTTCATGTTGTTGAGGATTTGTAGCGACCTCGTTATTTTGATTTGTTATCCCTAACTTTTGCCTGACTGTTCCTGTTTTCGAGATTACAGTCAGCGGGATGCCCCAGCTTTCTTAAGCCTCCTTTATAGGTTTTGGCTCAGTGGGCTTTTTCTTTTGAGAGATTGACTGCCTATGAGATAAGGAACCACCATTGTCTTTTGATTCCAGAGGAATGCTTTTGATGTCGTTCGTTGTATTATGAACTAAGAGTTTTGCGACTTCAATGCGCATCTGAATTAACTGAGAGACTACGCTGCCCCAGGTTTTGATTAAAGGTTTCAAATTGTGTTAAAATAGAAAACTTCTACTTCTTTGGCTCGAAGGGGTTGACTAGGGATTATCTTCCTTATAACTCCAGTGTTTAGGATTTGAAAGAAATGCCTGTACATCGTCAGTAAGGTCTGTCCAAAAGCATACCGTATGAGATTATGGCATTGTTTCGTCATCCTCCCTCTAAAGGCTTGTAACTTTTAGCAAGAGTTAAATGTCATAAAGTAAAAAGCACAATTTAAATGTAATGAAAGTGAGTGGATCAAATCAAGACAAACATATTCAATGCATTAATGAAACAAAGTTTGACATTAATAGATAATTGTTTGAATAACAAAAGGAATTACAACTTGAAAATTCAAATGAAACAAAGACGCTCTCAATGATTTGCCAAAGGAGCAGTGATTATGTTTGGAGTCTCTGGAGGGTCAAACTTGATCTCTTTGGCAACAATCATGTCTTGGATCTTGTTCTTCAGAGCCCAACAGTTGTTTGTGTCATGTCCCGGACTGTTAGAGTGGTATGCACACCTTTCATTTGGATGATAGGTAGGAGCGGAAGTATTTGGGTTCCGGAGAGGAGCCCTTAACGTAATCAGCTCTGCCTCCAATAGGCGTTGTAGCGCTTGACCCAGTGACATGTTGATCCTAGTGAATTGTCTTTTAGGCATGACCTCCTTACGCTGATGCCCCTGTCTTTGTTGAGCAGGTGTAGGATTAGAGATCAATATTTCTCCTACGTATTGGTCATGACGACCCTTTTGACCATACACAACGTTGGACTCTTTCTTCCCGTTGTAGGGCTTTTTCTGAGCATCAGAAGGTGTAGCTTCTTGAATCTTCCCACTTTTGATGCCAGCTTTGACCCTTTCACCGGTCAGTATTAGCTCGGTGAATCCGGCTGAAGAGCTTCCGATCAAGTGTTTGAAATAGGGACAAGACAAAGTCCCAAGAAACATGTCCACCAACTCCCTATCAGACAGAGGGGGTTGGACTCTTCCGGCAAGATCTCTCCACTTCTGAGCATAGTCCTTAAAGCCTTCGCCTGTACCCATAGACATACCCTAAAGCTGAGTACGCGTGGGAGCAAGGTCGGCATTATACTGGTATTGCTTGTAAAAAGCAGCAACAAGGTCCTCCCAGTTGCGGATTTTAGCTCCTTCCAGTTGACAAAACCATTCAAGTTGAGTCCCTGACAGACTATCTTGAAAGAAATGGATCCACAAGTTCTTATCAGCAGTGTAAGGTTGGATCTTCCTCACATATGACCGGAGGTGCAGCTTTGGACAGGAAGCTCCGTCATACTTGGCAAAAGCAGGTGCCTTGAATTTATGGGGAATCACCACCCCAGAGGATAGACCTAGATCTCCGAAGTCCAGACCGGGCACCTTCTGTATTTCCATAGCGTTCAAACGGTCTTCCAGCTCTTTGTACTTATCCTCAGCAGGAGGATACTGTTCGTCAACATAGTCCGTCTCGTTGTCGGAGACTATAGGGCTAGGAGCCCTCCTTTCTTGTGGACTGTCTTTCCCTTCAGATGGGGTGGTCAGATCAACTTCATTCTGCAGCTCGTTTCCAAACCTGCGTCCAGTGTTGAACATGATGGTCCTCTTTTTCTTCTTCTTCCTCTCTTTCAGAATCAGGGTCTTCAGGTCCTGCTGACCCTTAGCTAGGCTCATGACCAACTCTTGAAATTGGGCATTCTGGGCCTGGAGGGCCTTGATAGCTTGCTCAGTGGAAGGTTCAGTAGACATGATGATTGCTGAAATAAACAGTGAAGAAGATAAGAGACCTGTACTGAGAGACCTGTTATGCAATGATATGTATGATATATGTATGCAATGTTTTCAAGGATCTCGCGGGGTAAACAAGAAACTGTTAGAATCTGAATCTGGTAGCTTGATTGAAGGAACTTCATGTTGCTGAGAGTCCTTCTTCAAGAGTCAAGCTCACCATATCGAGTGAGTCATAGCCCCTGACTAAAGTTATCATGCTTGGATTTCTAGACAACCTTGGCTAGAGGAAAATAAATCCCCTTTTGCCCCTTGCTGGACATCTGATTTACCATTACCTGCATCACAGACCCTTGAGATCCTTGAAATGGTTAAGGAAATGTTAAGGCATGATGTTATGATGTGTATGCTATGCGTTTAAGCACAAGTGTGAGGTGATGTAAGTAAGTCCTTCAATAAGTCCAAATTATTGGATAAGGACTGTAAACAAAACCTGCAAGGAACTCATGTTGTCAGATAACAAGTATGTGCAAGTAGTTCAAGTTTGAAGGCACACAAGTCACACATATAGCCTTAAGTTTAGGCTGGCATGGAGTTTCATAGGTAAGTACCCTCTTGAGTTTAGTTGGCTCAAAACCTGTCCTATAAATAGTAACCTGGTTCTAAGGAGCTCAATATCATTGGATTATTTTCTATGTTCATTGTTTTGGTTTAGCCACTTACTGGCGACCAAAATATTCCAAGAAAACAATCCTCAATGAGTGTAGTATCGAGTATCTACCAACTTCGGACTGCACCAAAGTCGGTCATCTCACTACCCCTAAAAAGGCCAAGATGGTCAAGTAAGGTTCTAAGGTCAATTGATGCTTCACGACACCATGCGACGGCCCCGTACTCTCCCTGACTTAACTCAAGGGTTACCGGTACTCACCAAAGTGCCACATCAACGTAGCCACTATTTCAACCATGTCGGTATACCCCGCACAGTTTCCACAACGTATTGCTATCTATGAATGTTTCCCAAATCCGGGTGGAGGATTTATAGAACTCCGATACAAGCCCACAATTAAAAACATACAAAGCAATGCAATTGAAAACACAAGTGATCTAATCCTAAGGTACACCTCACTTATTAGTCCCCAGCAGAGTCGCCAGTTCTGTGATCGGCGGGAACGAGAACTGACTGTTTTTTGGAATGCTGGTTCGCGTTTTGCGTTTGTTTTCACAAAAATGTCGCGGTAAGCAAGAGTCGCCACCTTCTTTTATTTTATCCAACAAGGAAAGGACAAAAGCACAGAAAAATTCCTTTTCGAGATGTTTCTCGGGTTAGGGAGGTAGATTATAGAAAGGGAAGGTGTTAGCACCCTTTCTTTCCGTGGTTATCCACGGGCTCTTAGGTACTTGCTCACTATGTTTTCAAAAGTTTGCTTTTCTTTGTGTTTGTGGGTTTTGAAAAGTTTTTATTTGAAACTTCGATATAACTCTTGTTTATGTCCTCAAGAGTGTAATGAAGTGTTTTTTTTGAAAACTTTGTTTGTAAAAGTGTAAGTGCGAAAAGTTTTGTTTTGTTTTAAAAGTGAGCAAGTACTTAAGAACCTCTACCTACTCAAAAAGGAATTAAAATGTGCAACTGTCCTTTAGACAGTGCTATCCCACTATTGAGGAGTAGGTAGCACCGTCGTTGGAGTTTTCGGGTCAATTCGATTTATGGGACGTGTGGTCACTAAAGCAACGTTAGGACGCTTCTTCGAATGGTCTCCTTCGAATGCTCCCTTTCGAATGGGCTGATGGTCTCCTTCGAATGCTTTTCGAAAGCTTCTTCGAATGGACCCTTTGAATGCTTCCTTGAATAGACCTTTTTGGAATTCCAATCGAAGGACACTGTTATAATGCCAATCGAAGTACCTGTCCATAATGCCAATCGAAAGGCTCCTTCAGAACACTAATCGAAGTGCTTGTCCATGTCAGTCGAAATGCTCCTTCAGAATACAAATCGAAGGGTCTTTCAGAGTGCCAATCGAAATGCTCCTTCAGAATGTCAATCGAAGGGTCTTTCAGAATGCCAATCGAAATGTACTTAAAGCACCACTCAAAAATTTTCCTTTTCCTTAGGAAAGAGTTTGTGATCAACCATGCAGGGGGAAGACTTTGGAAAAACATGAGAGGGCAAATTTTAGGGTGCAACACCCTCAGATATGAATTCCTTGACTCCGAATTAAAGCGACCTGTAATTGTCAATGCGGACTTAGGACAACAAGAAACATACAAATTATTACAAGTCTTAAGAAAATATCCCTCCGCCTTAGGATACAACATTACAGATCTCAAAGGAATAAGCCCTTCCATATGCACGCATCATATTATGCTGGAAAACGACTGCAAATCTTCTAGAGAACATCAACGAAGAATTAACCCATTATGGAGCACCGTAGTTAAAGATGAAGTTAAAAAACTTTTGAATGCTGGAATCATATACCCCATCTCCGATAGTCAATGGGTAAGCCCAGTCCACTGTGTACCAAAGAAAGGTGGTATAACGGTAACAACAAACAAAGCAGGCGAAGCTGTAGCGGAACGAACTATAAGTGGAGCTAGAATGTGTATTGACTATAGGAAGCTAAACAAGGCCACTCGAAAGGACCATTTCCCTCTTCCATTCATTGATCAAATGCTTGAACGATTATCTAAGCACTCACATTACTGTTATCTAGACGGTTATTCCGGATTATTTTAAATCCCTATTCACCCCGATGACCAAGAGAAAACAACATTCACATGTCCTTATGGAACTTTCGCCTACCGACGAATGCCGTTTGTATTATGTAATGCTCCCGCCACGTTTCAGAGATGCATGATGGCAATCTTTGCTGATTTCATAGACAACATTATGGAGGTCTTTATGGACGACTTCTCTGTATGTGGAGAGAGTTTTGAAGATTGTCTGGTGAATTTGGAGAAAGTTTTGGAGAGATGCGTAAAAGTTAACCTCGTTCTGAACTGGGAAAAGTGCCACTTTATGGTAAAACAAGGAATCGTACTAGGACACGTTGTGTCCGAAAAGGGGATTGAAGTCGATAAAGCTAAGATCGAAGTCATAGAAAACTTGCAACCCCCTAAAACAGTAAGAGAAATACGCAGTTTCTTAGGAAACGCTGGTTTCTAGCGACAATTCATCAAAGATTTCTCGCAAATATCAAAACCTCTAACCACCCTCCTTATGAAAGACGTTGAATTTGATTTTGATGACAAATGGCTAAAATCATTTAACCAACTAAAAACAGCTCTTGTATCCGCACCAATCATGCAACCACCCGATTGGAGACTTCCATTTGAAATCATGTGTGATGCAAGTGATTACGCCGTAGGTGCAGTCCTGGGACAACGAAGAGATAAGAAGATTCATGCGATATATTATGCTAGTAGAACCTTGGACCCTGCACAGATGAATTATGCAACAACGGAAAAAGAACTTTTAGCCGTAGTCTTCGCACTAGACAAATTTCGCTCCTACCTCGTAGGCGCAAAAATAATCATCTATACAGACCACGCAGCTATTAGATATCTCTTAACCAAGCAAGACTCAAAGCCGAGACTTTTGAGATGGATTCTTCTTCTACAAGAGTTCGATCTAGAAATTAAATACAAAAAAGGTACCGAAAACATGGTAGCTGACCATTTATCTCGAATGGAACAACTGACACCAGAAGAAGTACCTATTAACGATGACTTCCCGTATGAACGTCTGATGGCTCAGATGGACTTAGGTGAAGCCAGAAAAGAACCTCCTGAATTAAATCCAAATCAACTGCTCTTAGGACTTGACACACAAGCTGCTAACAGTGATTCGCGAGAAACCCAAGACCAAATAAATAATGCTATACAAGAAGCCGTGGTCTCTATCCAAACCATACCATGGTATGCGGACATAGCAAATTACTTAGCTGCCAAAATCCTACCCCCTGATATGACTTATCAATAGAAGAAGAAATTCTTTCACGATTTGAAACATTACTTTTGGGATGAACCTTTATTATTTAAGAGGAGTGCAAACGGTATTTTCCAAAGATGCGTCCCGGAAAACGAAATAGAAAGCATTATTTCTCATTGTCATGATGCCCCTTACGGAGGTCATGCAAACACATCAAAGACATGTGCCAAAATTTTGCAGTCTGGCTTCTACTGGCCAAATTTGTGGAAAGATGTGCACACAGCCATCCTAAACTGCGACCGATGCCAACACACCGGAAATATATCCAGACGCGATGAGATGCCTCAGACTAGCATCCTACAAGTGGAAGTCTTTGATGTATGGGGAATCGACTTCATGGGACCATTTCCATCCTCATTCGGAAACAAATATATACTCGTGGCTGTAGATTACGTTTCAAAATGGATTGAAGCACTAGCTTCTCCAACAAACGATACTAGAGTCGTGATTAAACTATTCAAAACCATTATATTCCCAAGGTTTGGTGTACCCAAACAAGTTATAAGCGACGGTGGCTCCCACTTCATATCACAAATCTTTGATAAACTCCTAACCAAATACGGGGTGAGGCACCGCGTCGCAACACCATACCACCCGCAAACAAGCGGACAAGTGAAAGTCTTAAATCGAGAAATAAAACAAATACTGGAAAAAACTGTTGCCACTTCAAGAAAGGATTGGTCGGCTAAGTTACCTGACGCATTATGGGCCTACAGAACGACATTCAAGACACCGATAGGTACAACACCCTTTAAACTCATATATGGAAAATCATGGCACCTTCCAGTGGAAATTGAACACAAAGCTTACTGGGAAATTAAAACTTTAAACTTAAGCTACACTGCGGCAGGAGAGAAAAGGATCCTCGACATAAATGAATTAGAAGAACTAAGATTAGATGCATATGAAAATTCAAGGATCTACAAAGAAAGGAGGAAAAATGGCATGACAAATGTATCTCAAGGAAAGAATTCAATGAAGGAGATGTAGTACTCATATTCAACTCTCGTCTGAAACTGTTCCCTGGAAAACTCCGTTCACGATGGTCTGGACCATTCGAAGTAACCAAAGTTTTCCCCAGTGGTGCCATATAAATCAAAGGAAAATCCATGAAACCATTCTTAGTAAACGGCCAACGCCTAAAGCATTATTACAGCGTCGAAAATAAGGATTACACCGCGAGCTTAACGCTATTAGAGCTATCGCACCAATTTGAAAACTAATTCACGTCTAACAACAAATGTCAAGCTAACGACATTAAACAAGTGCTGTGTGGGAGGCAACCCACAATTTTTTATTTTATTTATTATCTCTCAAATATCTTTCTCTTTTATTTTTATTTCTATTTTTTTTCATTTCTGCATTCTGATTTTTACTTTCCGATTTTTTTTCCTTTTTCTTTCTTTCTCCCACAACATATTTTACTCATTTGCATTTTTCTTTTCCAAATTTTAGTACCGACTCACAGGAACCTACAAGCTAAAATTCATGGATACTATCATTTTTGCCTCGGAGACTCAGCAGAGACGATATGAGATTCTGGCTCAGCGCCAGATGAGTATGACCACGTATGTGCATGATCCCACCTTGACAGCCTTAGGAATCAGGGAAAGTGTCTATTTCATGTTTAACCAGATAGGATGGGAGGGGTTCCTAGCCCATAAACACCCTACACACCAACGCCTCACCTTGGAGTTCTTGAGCTCCCTTATCTATAAACCCACACAAGGCTTAGGGCGTAGTAGAGGTCAGATGTCCTTTAGATTGTTCGGTTTCACCCACCAGTTTACAGTTTGCAGTCTAGCTCAGCTGCTAGGATTCCCTAGCTCTTTAGACGCCCACATGGAGACCCAGGCGGATGAGTACCTCAACTTTGAGCTTAATCACTTTTGGAGAGACATAGCGGGCCAATATCCCGAGGACCCCGACCACCTTGACACCACCGAGATTCATAACCCTGCTATTAGGTATTTCCATTATATTTTAGCTTTCACATTTTTTGGAAAACCTATTAATCAACTCTCGGTTTCTAGGGATGAGTTGTTCATCATTTACTGTGCTTTTCAAACCATACCAGTCATTGGCGCATCATTTATGATCGCCAACATGTCAGCTATAGCTCAGTGTACCCATGGCCCCATCTGTGTCGGCGGGCTAGTCACTATGATAGCCGAGGCCCTATCCCTACGGTCATCTCTGTCGCGCCTTACACCGTACACCAAATATTATACCATGGACATCCCTTTTTGCTTTAACATTTCCTTGATTGGTAAACTCAGCCCATCTCACTTTCAGCTGCTTGTCCAACGTAACCCTGTCTATTGCTTCAAATTGCCTAGCCCCGAGCATACCAGTGTCTATACCAAGACAAATTGGCTATATCCCCTAGAGAGGACAAACGAACACGACCCTGAGAGGGAGGAGAGCGACCCATCTACACCTACAAGTTACCACGATTATACACCTTTGGATTACCCTACACCACCCCTTGTTCCTACAGCTAATGACATACCCATGCCTGATCATGCATACATGATCAAGACTCTGCAGACAGATGTTGCCACACTCCGGGGAGAGCTCGACACTATTAAAGAAAATGTCAGCACACTTCGGCGTGACTTCTTTCATTTCATGGACGTTGTCACGGAGCAGTTTGACCATATTTATCAACATTTGCACGCTTCTGCACCACCTCCCGAAGGCCCTCATGCTTGATAGTTTTTCTGAACCACCCCAGTGAGGACACTGTTTGTTCTTAGTATGGGGGGTTTTTCATTGTTTTTAATTATTATCATTCTCAAACTCATTATGGTTTTAATTATTTTTGAATAATATATTACTTTTCGGTCCTAAAATTTTATTCATATCCATTTTATTTATTTCTATTTACAAAGTATGCATTCATTTTTTTTGCAATTTCGGTTATTATTTTCATTTGTTCTTAATTTCTATTATTATTATCATGTTTTATTTTATTTTTGTTACCATCTTTATTTGCTTCTTATTTACCATATCATTTTTCCAACTATACAATATGCTACTAATCCCTTGCAATACACTTCTCAAAATTGAAATTAATTAATTACTTTAGTGGAGCACGCGTTTAAAGCAGTCAAAGAGACCAAAATGACCTGACCCTGACGAACGTCAGAGTGCATGTGACGAACGTCAGGGAGTGTCTTTGACTCTGACGAGCGTCAGAGAGAACGTGACGGGCGGCAGGCATTGTCCCCCACACTTTTCAAAACCGTGACCATTGAACAACATTGATGCACGAAAAATTTGTCTTAAAATCCCACCACCCCATTTACTCCACTCACCCATAACTTCCATAACCTCCCAAATTTCAAAATTCTCCCATAAACACCATTAAATTTCTTACTCCACAAAACCATCTATATAAACCCTCCCCTTCCATCCTTAGTTTCATCACTACCACTCCCTTTCCATCTCTCTACCACATATACATTTTTTTCTATTAAGTTCAATACTCATGGCCAACCAACCCGAACCCGACATGCGACATCTCGTGCTCCGACAAGGAGAAGCCGGTGAGCTTCAAAAAGAGAGGTACATAAAATTCCATCACCGAGGGCTAACATCCACACGGTTTGTCGACAACACTTGCTTGCAAGAATTAGGCCTACTACCTCATATGGAAGGTGTGATCGATGGGAACGAGAACTGACAGTTTTTAATGCTGGTTCGCGTTTGCGTTTGTTTTTGCAAAGTGTCGCGGTAAGCAAGAGTCGCCACCGTCTTTTATTTTATCCAACAAGGAAAGGACAAAAGCACAGAAAAATTCCTTTTCGAGATTGTTTCTCGGGTTCGGGAGGTAGATTATAGAAAGGGAAAGTTTTAGCACCCTTTCTATCCGTGGTTATCCACGGGCTCTTAGGTACTTGCTCACTATGTTTTCAAAAGTTTGCTTTTCTTTGTGTTTGTGGGTTTTGAAAAGAGTTTTGTTTTTTGAAGAAAGTGTAAGTGCGAAAAGTTTTGTTTTTGTTTTTAAAAATGAGCAAGTACTTAAGAACCTCTACCTACTCAAAAAGAAATTAAATTGTGCTAAAGTCCTTTAGACAATGCTATCCCACTATTGAGGAGTAGGTAGCATCATCGTTGGAGTTTTCGGGTCAATTCGATTTATGGGACTTGTGGTCACTAAAGCAACGTTAGGACGCTTTAGTGGTAATCCTAATGTCTTAGATCATTTTAATCGAGGCAACCATTTCGAGGCAACTTATGATCTTGGGACGGAAGGACGACCTCTAAAACATCCTATACTTAATGACCACGTTTGAGGCAACCAAGTGAGGTGTACCCTAAGAGTGGCATGTGCAAGTGTGTCAATTTTCAGTTTATGTTATCTTTGTACATGTTATGGTGAGCTGTGGTTGATTTTAAATTAAGATAGATCTTGCCATGCAATCCTAGTTAGCATACATCTAAACAGTTAATATATGTACAGGAATTTAAAGTGCGAGAATTGTAAATCTTAAGCTATTACAAGGCTTCGGGGAGGGGGATTATTTACATGTCTAAAAATTGGGGAAGTAAAGCAGTAAAAGTAGAAGTCTTAATTTAAGCTATTACAAACCAATAAGCAGTTACAATAAAATAAGCGCGCATGAATCTGAAAATAAACTCTAAAAATCCTAAGAATAAAATCTTTTTGTTGTTTTATTTTATTTTGTGAAAATGATCTAAATCTATTTAATTTTAGTTTTTTGAGAAAGTGTTAAGATAATTATGAGATTAATTAACAAAGTTAATTTCAATAGAAAAACTAGCCTAATGTTTTTGTGTTTTTGATTTTAATGTTAACTAAAAAGATAAAAAGAAGTCTATGAGAAAACAAAAATAAAGTGCAAAGGGGGATCCTTCGATCCAGGGAAAAAAGGAGTTTCGACCCAGGGAGAGCATGGAAGCTTCGATCCAGAGGGGGTCATGGTCCTTTCGATTGGGCCAGGAAATGGGCATGCACAGCCTTCGATCCAGGGAAAAGGATTGTCCTTTGATCATGGAGGTCATGGATTTCGATCCAGGACTGAGATGCCTCCTTCGATCCAGCATGCTAATGGGTTCTGTTGTACCCCAAAATTTGCCCTCCCATATTCTTCAAGATTTGCCAAGATCATGGTTCAAAATCTCTCAAGGATTGCACAGTCCAATTGCCTCATAACACAGTCAAAATTAGGGTTTTGGTTCTTGCAAAGAAATTGAGGTTTCCAAGGGTCCAATCAAGTCCTACATGCCTACATACATTGTTAAGCATTCATATGTCAAGTTTCAAGACTCACAACATCAAGTTGCACAGTCAAAAACCCTAATTGCTCCACAGTCAACTGCAGGGGCAAAATGGTCATTTGACAGTCAGAAGTCAAAATTTTTTGTCAACATCTTATTTTGAAGCCACAATCATCATTTGATCAAGTCTTGAGCATGATTTCTCAAAGCATGGCTCAAAAAGTCTCAAGATGCAAAAGTTTCTATTTTTGGACAGCTGAAAAGTCAACTGCAAATTGACCAAGGCATAACTTCCTCATGGTTTATCAGAAAAATTCCATCCAATGCTCATTTTGAAGAGGAGGACATTTCCTACAATTCATCTTCACACTTCGAGTCCAAGAAATGCTCTCACAAAAAGTTATCAATTTCAACATTATAGGTCATTTTCAAAAGTCAACAAAAAGGCACTTTAAGTCAAAGACCATAACTTGAGATTGGTAAATCAAAATGACATGGGACCAAAGGCATTGGTTATAGGACTTCAAGACCTTTCCAAAATGTCCAAGAACATGATCATAGCTTCAAAATTGAGCAAGATATGCATTGGAGAAGTTGGGAAATTTTTGGGAATTTTGAAAAGTCAACTTTGCCTAAAACACTTCAAAATTGCTAATGGGCCTCAAATTCTTCCTTGAATCATTACCCAAAGCCTATGCACGACCCATTAAGCTCAAAGGGATTTATTTTCTTATTTTTAATTAATTAATTGAATTTTTATTCTTATTAATTCATTTAATTAGATTTAATTATGAGAAAAATATCAAATAATGCCTTTCAAATCTTTTTATGCAGCAAATATACTCATTATATGCTAAAGATTTCGTGCATCATCCAAGGGGACAAGATCATCCACATTTGGTAAGATTTTCAATGAAAAAAGATTGAAAAATATATGGAAGAATCAAATATTGAAATCATCAATTCATGGACTTATGGGCTTGTTTCTTGACCTAAATTCGTTCACTTACATATGCACAACCTAACCTAATTCAGGAAGACACGATAAGCTGCTCACAAATCCATACTCACTTTGCAAAATTCTCATAAAAAGCTTGAAACTGATTTCATAGGGAGAGGACAATTCAAGGCCTAAAAACGATTCTAACGCATTGCTGGACCTTCCAGTAGTCCATTGGCATCAAGAATCAACCCTAACACGTGAAGAATCCAAGAACACAGGCCATACGGTTTGTCTTGTTTTTCAAATTCGCATAACATGATTCATGTGCTTTTAATTGGTTTTCTTGTTTGATTTACACTAATAGGTACCTCCTGAAGCGATTGGCATAGGTTAATTGACCTAACTCTTCCTAAACCGAAATCTACCATTGAAGGATATCTAGGGTTCCAGGACTTGAAAATTAGGGCTTTCCTTATACGATAAAATTGGACCTTAAAACCTGTATGGATGAATTCGTGGCATCAAGACGAAACAAACCAATACCTCGCGCTCAATTTATATAAGCTGTAGGCGTAATCGCTATTTTCACTATTTCACTTAGTGGGGGTTTAAAACCCCCGCTATTCATTCCTTTTTGTTTCAGGCAAACAAAGACGAAGCATGCGTGTCTCCACGTTACTGGGGCGTTCAAACTTTGGCGCGGTTTTTCAGCATAATGAACATATTTTATATATTATATTTCTTTGTTATTGTATATACAAATAAACACAAACGGCCTGGTGGTTGGAGGACGTGTCTTGCAGGTACAGGGACCTGGGTTCGATTCCCAGGTCCCCCCATTTAATCCATGATTTTTGTTATAATATATTCCTATGCAGCGTTCAACCAAAGGCTTACCATACACGCCCATGCTTAGGCCTGCCAAGTGGACATGATGATTGATCCCAGGGCCACTGAACGAATTCCAGGGTGTACCCCAGTCAACCACGCACACTCAAGCTGGAAGGGTCAAACAGGCTTTGTGTTCATGGGCCAAATTTGCTTCAAACAAACCTCCATCTGGGCCTGAAAACCCCCCTTGGTTTGTATATTTTTCTATTTTTAGTTTTCTTTTCTTTTCTTTTTAATTCTTTTTATTGCTTTAATTATTTTATTTAATTCACTAAAATAACTTTCCATAAAAAATCAGAAATAAAAAAAATGTAATATATTTAATTATTATTAATTTCACCATTTAAAATATTTTTGTAAATAAACTTTAACAATTAACTTAGTTAAATTAGGTTTTAAACTTTAATCTTTTCTTAATAAATAAAAAATATCTAGAATTAGGTTTTTTGACATTTTCATCTTTTTCTTAAATTAAACTTTTTCCTCATTATTTATTATTTATTATTATTATTAATTGTTAATTTTGTAAATAAATATGTAAATTAACTAATTAGTGTAAATTAGATTAACTTGAATATTTTTTTAAATAATTAAAAATAATCTAGAATTAGGGTTTCCTTGTAAATTCTTTATTTTCATAAATACAAAAAACATAAAAACAATTTCTTTTCTTAATTAAATAATTAATCATAGTCTTAATTTAATTTAATTTCTCAAAAGGGTCAAAACCCTCGGACGTTCAGTTTTTATTTCTTTTCGCACATTTACTTTCTTTTGAATATTATGTAACTGCTCAAGGGTTGTAATAGTAATTAGATCTTTTTACTTTCCGCATTTTATCAAAACGGGTCTTCGTACTTTGGCGATGTATAGACCCGCGCCTTGTAATAGTGTAGCTTTTATCTTTCCGCATTTAAATTTCCGCACTCTTAAATTCTAAATTGCATGAAAGAATGTATGGTTAATTAAAAGAAACAAGCGTAGCTCACAATGCCATGATCAAAGATAATTGTTAACATGAAAACAACACACAAATACACACACCACTTCTAGGGTACGCCTCACCTGTTGCCTTCGAAACGTGGTCGTCAAGTATAGGACGTTTTAGTAAGTCCTTATGTCCATGATCCAGTTGCCTCGGAACAGTTGCCTCGAAACGGTTGCCTCAGATTAAAAAAGGATCAAGGACATAAGGGTAGCTTCTAAGGTGTCCTAACTGTTGCTTCGGTGACCACGCTGTCCCTAAACTCGAATTGACCCGAACACCTCCAACGGTGGTGCTACCTACCTCTCAATGGTGGGATGGCACTACCTTAAGGACATTTACACAGTTTAATTCCTTAGGGTAGGTAGATGACTCATAGATACTTGCTCTCTCTAAAAAACAAAACAAAAACCTTTTCACACCGACACTTTCAAAAAGCTTTCAAAACAAATTTTCAAACACTCTTGAGGACTGATACAAGAGTTATTCAGAAATCTTTAAACGAAACTTTTTCAAACCCACTCACAATTGAAAAGCAAACATTTTGAAAACACAATGAGCAAGTATCTAAGAGCCCATAGATAACCATGGATAGAAAGGGTGCTAACACCTTCCCTTTCTATAAATCTACCTCCCGAACCGAGAAACGTTCTCATAAGGAATTTTGCTGTGCTTTTGTCCTTTCCATGTTGGAGAAAATAAAAGACGGTGGCGACTCTTGCTTCCGCGACATTTCGCGAACCAGCGTTAAACAGTCAGTTCTAAATCCACCGATCACAGGTTCGATCCAGAGAAGGTGTCCCATTCGATCTGGAATGTTGTACCTGCAAAAGGGTGTTAGCGAAATAAAATGCAGGGCCTGGGTATTGAACCCCAAGCCCTTCGATCCTGCGCTTGCTGGGTCTCTTCAGGCTATGTCTGCAACAAATATTAGCAAATGATGGACATGGCCTGGGTGCCAAACCCAGGCCCTTTGATCCTGTCTAGGATGGAAAATCGAAAGTAACAACGAGTAATGATATGTTATGCGAAAAACAAGGTTGGATAATTTACCCTTTCTTACCAACAAATTGGACTTTCGATTTGGGCGCTTCCTGGATGTAGGCACCTTCGATCTGGGCTTCTGGGCTTGGCTACTTATGAAAATGCTGATGACTTTTGGGCAGCGTAACTCCAATGTCTTTTGTTCTCCTATTGTGTGATTTTCGTTGTGTATTCTCCTGCAGAGTTTTTGTGTGTGTTGTATATTTTCGTGTGTATATTTTCTTGCAGAGTTTTTGTGTATATTTTTCGTGTGTTGTTTTCCTGCAGAGTTTTTGTGTTCTCTTTATATAGAGGGGGTGGAGGGGACAGGAAGACAAAGGTTTAAATGACCTTGATTATGTGTTTGAAAGCCATAAATGAGAGTTCGTAACGTTGGCTAAACACATGGGATCTTGTCCCTTTTTGAATTATGAATGACATGTAGCTGGCCTTCGAATGCTACCTTTCGAATGGGCTGATGGTCTCCTTCGAATGCTCCCTTTCGAATGCTTCTTCGAATGGACCCTTTGAATGCTTCTTCGAATGGACCTTTTTGGAATTCCAATTGAAGTACTTGTTCATGACGCCAATCGAAATGCTCCTTCAGAATGCCAATCGAAATGCTCCTTCAGAATGCCAATCGAAGGGTCTTTCAGAATGCCAATCGAAGTGCTCCTTCAGAATGCCAATCGAAATGCTTGTCCATGCCAATTGAAGTGCTTTGTCCATGCCAATCGAAATACTCCTTCAGAATTCCAATCGAAGGGTCTTTCAGAATGCCAATCGAAAGGCTCCTTCAGAACACCAATCGAAGGGTCTTTCAGCATGTCAATCGAAATGTACTTAAAGCACCACTCAAAAATTTTCCTTTTCCTTAGGCAAGGGTTTGTGATCAACCATGCAGGGGGAAGACTTTGGAAAATATGAGAGGGCAAATTTTAGGGTGCAACAGTTGCCCCTGTTCAATTTTTCTTAAACCTGAGGATATAGATTGGCTTTCGAGCCTTTCGTGATCCGAAGGTGGAAGTTAATTGAACACTAGAGTGCCCAGAAATTTGCACTCGCATGGTGTAGTGTCAGCATTGTGATGTCGGGAATGGGCTTACAGATGCCATTTGGAGATTGTTGGTAGGAGGATGGGCTTATAGATGCCATCTGCAGGAGTGTCGATCGCATAAGAGATTCCTTAGCGAGAACTTGCATATCTGAGAAAGAAAGATGGTCTTCCTGGCTTGTTACATGTGTTAATCTTCAATCTCTTCACGTAGATAATTTTCCTGGCTTGTTACAGGTATTAATCTACAATCAGTCGTCCACAAATATTTTTCCTGGCTTGCTACATGTATTAAACTGGGATTTGAAAAGGTTGGTCGAGGAGATATCTGTCCTGGCTGGTTTCAGGTATTAATCTCTGACCCGAGAAAGAAAGTCTTCCTGGCTTGTTACAGGTGTTAATCTTCAATCTCTTCGTGTAAATAATTTTCCTGGCTTGTTACAGGTATTAATCTATAATCAGTCGTCCACAGATATTTTCCTGGCTTGCTATAGGTATTGATCTGGAACTTGAAAAGGTTGGTCGAGGAGATAACTGTCCTGGCTGGTTTCAGGTATTGATCTCTGACCTGAGAAAGAAAGGTCTTCCTGGCTTGTTACAAGTGTTAATCTTCAATCTCTTCGTGTAGATAATTTTCCTGGCTTGTTACAGGTATTAATCTACAATTAGTCGTCCACAGATATTTTTCCTAGCTTGCTACAGGTATTGAACTGGGACCTGAAAAGGTTGATCGAGGAGATGTCCTGGCTGGTTTCAGGTACTAATCTCTGACCTGAGAAATAAAGTCTTCCTGGCTTGTTACAGGTGTTAATCTTCAATCTCTTTGTGTAGATGATTTTCCTGGCTTGTTACAGGTATTAATCTACAATCAGTCATCCACAGATATTTTTCCTGGCTTGCTACAGGTATTAAACTGGGACCTGAAAAGGTTGGTCGAGGAGATGTCCTGGCTGGTTTCAGGTATTAATCTCTGACCTGAGAAAGAAAGTCTTCCTGGCTTGTTACATGTGTTAATCTTCAATCTCTTCATGTAGATAATTTTCCTGGCTTGTTACAGGTATTAATCTACAATCAGTCGTCCACAGATATTTTCCTGGCTTGCTACAGGTATTAAACTGGGACTTGGAAAGGTTGATGGTAGCCATCTTTTGATTGAACTTCTCCTGAAAAAGGTAAATGTTAGCTGTATGCAATGTCATGATGTATGAAATGCATGATGTCATGAAGTTCTCAAAAATAAATGAGATTGTGTGGTATGATGCGTATATGCATGTATCATGATGTATGGAAATGTGATGTTTTTAGCTGGGGAAAATAAATCCCGGATCGCTGCTGGAGAAAAGAGTTGAATTCTTCGTTTCCGGTGGGGATGATGAACGAAGATGGTTGTGAGAATAAACCTGTAGAAGAAAATAACTCCGTTGGGGAATAAACATGATGAAGAGATTACTCCGAGGGGAAATACTCTGGGGAGAGATGTTCTGCTGATGATTTTAACGATAACTCCACCGGGGATTCCGCTGATAAGCTCTGTTGGGGATTTTGATGATGAATTCCGATGGGGATGGATTACCGTTGCTGGTGATATTGAATCTGTTGAGGATAGAAGTCCTGCTTGGGGAAAGAAAGAACTTCACTGGGGATGATCTTTCAGTTGCAACTTGCTGAGGATAACCTTCTGAAATTGGCTGGGGAGACTTTTTTGTGCTTCGCAGGGGATAAGCTTCCAGAATCTACTGGGGAAGATGATTCAACTCCATTGGGGAAACCTTTTTTTTTTTAGACTGTGCTGGGGAAATGGCTCCACTGGGGGTATCTTGTATTCCTCCGGGGAACATTCTTATATTCCGTTGAGGAATATTAAGACTGCCAGGGATATCCTTATATTCCGCTGGAGAATATTAAGATCTTCTGGAGATACCAAAACTTTTTAGGGTTGATGGTAGATTAACTCTGCTTGGGGAGAGTATTGCTGATTTGTACATAGCTGCAAGTCTCAGCCAGGAGAGAGCTATCATTACTGTCTTATGCTGCGGGGAGTGAAGGTATCTTAGCCATATTCTTCAGCTGAATCTACCTTTATACCTGGTGAGCAAAGCAGCTGTATAGTTTGGACAATTTTTATTGCCCCTGTTTCTGCGGGAGAAGGTGCATGCGGAGGCCCTGTGGATCGAGTATTATCCCCACTTATGAGGTGCTTGGTAATTGCCGATTGAAGTGACAAATCTTATTCTGGTAGGCAAGTGACGAGATGACGGGACATAGTCGTACGCTTTGATCCCTAATTTTTTCCTGGACCGCCCTTTCAGGTTTTCAGTCCATCGGGATACCCTTTTTTGCCCAAGCCACCTTTTCAGGTTTTCGACTTGCCGGGTGTACAAATTTTTCATTTTCATCCCTTATTTTGCCCGAACCCTTTTGGTTCACTGGGAAGCCCTTATTTTTGCCTAGGTCAGTCAACCTAGCGGGTCTTTGATTATGCGCAGTATTTTCTGACTATGTCCACGCTCTCAGGATGTAAGGAGATGTCACTGTCTGCAGTGTTGCCATACTACCAGAAGATCTTTGTTTGATCATGCAAGATTCGTTGCTGGAATTCATGTCCAATGCCCCAAGTGACTAAGATGGAGGTCTGCCCCTGGTTATTTGGCCTTTTTCAGAGATTTCCTGGAATCTTGACTGGACTGCCTCAGGTGTGGAAGATGATCATGTCTGCCCCTTGGTTGGAAGTGTTTCTTCCACTTGAGATGACCCTTTTTTATTGAGAAGGCTTTTGTTCACTAGATATTCGTCGTGCGAATTTCTCTGTTATTTGAACAAATAGTCATATGCAAACAATGTTATTTTAAAAATGCAAAGCTTATGTCTATCTTGAAGTTTTTGAAAATGCATTTTTTTCAGTAAGATAGGAAAATTTTGTAAAATGTGATGTCAACTCAGGATTTACAGCAAGCCCTACAGGAGTCAGGATACCTTTTGTAACAGTATGCTTTCGGACTAACCCATGCTTCAGTTAGGACTTTTGAAGGGTTATAACGTGGTCTGGTTCATGGTTTAAGAAACAAAGGATAAAGGCTCAAATTTTATTTGTACCCACCCGTTCTTCGCGATGTTCTTCAATCCTAAACTCAGTTAATTGTGCGTCGAACTCTATTCAAAGTTAGAACGACGTTTTTGGTGATGGTTCACACAAGTTGAATTTGTTGGAAGGCAGTCATTTTTGTAACATTTTTCATGTTGTTGAGGATTTGTAGCGACCTCGTTCTTTTGATTTGTTATCCCTAACTTTTGCCTGACTGTTCCTGTTTTCGAGATTACAGTCAGCGGGATACCCCAGCTTTCTTAAGCCTCTTTTATAGGTTTTGGCTCAGTGGGCTTTTTTCTTTTGAGAGATTGACTGCCTATGAGATAAGGAACCACCACTGTCTTTTGATTCCAGAGGAATGCTTTTGATGTCGTTCGTTGTATTATGAACTGAGAGTTTTGCGACTTCAATGCACATCTTTTTGAATTAACTGAGAGACTACCCTGCCCCAAGTTTAAATTAAAGGTTTCAATTTGTGAAAAGAAAAACTCCAACTTCTTTGGCTCAAAGGGGTTGACGAGGGATTATCTTCCTTATAACTCCACTGTTTAGGATTTGAAACAATGCCTGTACATCGTCAGCAAGGTCTATTCAAAAGCATACTGTATGAGATTATGGTATTGTTTCGTCATCCTCCCTCTAAAGGCTTAGATTTTTTTCGAGAGTTGATCATCGCAAAAATGAAATATGAAGCAATTTAAGCATAGTGAGAACAATTAATTCAAAACAGACACGTGCAATGCATTAATGAAATAAAAGAGTTCGACATGATAATTATTGTTTGAATAAGCAAAGAAAAATACAACTTCAGAATTCAAATGAACAAAAGTGCTTTCAATCCTAGCCATATTTTAGCAAGGGAGCAGTGATCCCATTGGGAGTCTCAGGAGGGCCAAGTTCGATCTCTTTTGCATCAATCAAGTCTTGGACCTTGTTCTTCAAAGCCCAGCAATCATCCGTATTATGCCCCGGGCTATCAGAGTGATAAGCGCAACGGGCGTTAGGGTTGTGCCTCGGTGATGTTGTATTTAAAATCTTCGGAGCTTCTTTTAGAGTCACCAGATCGTTCTTCAGCAACTGTGGAAACACCTAAGATAAAGTCATGCTAAGAGGAGTGTACTGCCTTCGAGGTTTCTCGCCCCTTTGTTGGTTGTGATGCTGAGGAGCACCAGCAGGTTTTGAAATAAAAACCGCGTTGACAGCTTGGCGGTGTTCAGGTCTATTTTGTCTTCTTGAACTGTAGACAGCACTGGACTCTTTCTTAAACGGCTTCTTATCGGTACCCGATGAGGCATCCTTCTGTATCTTCTCCGCCTTAATACCAGCTTCAATCCTCTCACCAGTCAAGATAAGGTCTGTAAACCCGGCTGAAGAGTTTCCAATCAAATGGTTAAAGAATGGACCAGACAGGGTCCCCAGGAACATATCAACCAGCTCACGTTCAGCCAAAGGTGGTTGCACCCTTCCGGCCAGGTCCCTCCATTTTTGAGCATACTCTTTAAATCCTTCGCCCGTCCCTATTGACATACCCTGGAGTTGTGTACGCGTAGGAGCGAGGTCAGAATTATACTAATAATGCTTAAAGAATACAGCAGCCAAATCCTCCCAGCTGCGGATACTGGCTCCATCCAACTGATAGAACCATTCAAGCTGAGTCCCTGAGAGACTGTCTTGAAAGAAATGGATCCACAAGTTCTTATCAGCGGTGTAAGGCTGGATCTTCCTTACATATGACCGGAGGTGCAGCTTTGGACAGGAAGCTCCATCATACTTGGCAAAGGCAGGTGCCTTGAACTTGTGGGGAATCACCACCCCAGATGATAAACCCAAATCTCCGAAATCCAGACCGGACACCTTCTGTGTCTCCATAGCGCTCAAACGGTCTTCCAGCTGTTTGTACTTATCCTCAGCAGGAGGATACTGTTCTTCATCATATTCTGTCTCGTTGTCGGAGACCAAAGGGCTAGGAGCCCTCCTTTCCTGTGGACTGTCTTTCTCTCCAGATGGGGTGGCCAGATCAATTTCATTCTGTAACCCGTTTCCAAACCTGCGTCCAGTGTTGAACAGGATGGTCCTCTTCTTCTTCTTCTTCCTCTCTTTCAGAATCAGGGTCTTCAGGTCCTGCTTACCCTTAGCTAGATTCATGACCAGCTCTTGAAATTGGGCGTTCTGGGCCTGGAGGGCCTTGATAGCTTGCTCAGCGGAAGGTTCAGTAGACATGATGATTGCTGAAATAAACAGCGAAGAAGATAAGAGACCTGTACTGGGAGACCTTTTATGCAATGATATGTATGATATATGTATGCAATGTTTTCAAGGATCTCGCGGGGTAAACAAGAAACTGTTAGAATCTGAGTCTGGTAGCTTGATTGAAGGAACTTCATGTTGCTGAGAGTCCTTCTTCAAGAGTCAAGCTCACCATATCAAGTGGGTCATAGCCCCTGACTCAAGTTATCATGTTCTGATTTCCAAACAACCTTGGCTAGAGGAAAATAAATCCCCTTTGCCCCTTGCTGGACATTTGATTTACCATGACCTGCATCACAGACCCTTGAGATCCTTGAAATGGTTAAAGAAATGTTAAGGCATGATGTTATGATGTGTATGCTATGCGTTTAAGCACAAGTGTGAGGTGATGTAAGTAAGCCCTGTAATAAGTCCAAATTATTGGATAAGGATTGTAAACAAAACCTGCAAGGAACTCATGTTGTCAGATAACAAGTATGTGCAAGTAGTTCAAGTTTTAAGGCACACAAGTCACACATATAGCCTTAAGTTTAGGCTGGCATGGAGTTTCATAGGTAAGTACCCTCTTGAGTTTAGTTGGCTCAAAATCTGTCCTATAAATAGTAACCGGGTTCTAAGGAGCTCAATATGATTGGATTATTTTCTATGTTCATTGTTTTGGTTTAGCCACTTACTGGCGACCAAAATATTCCAAGAAAACAATCCTCAATGAGTGTAGTATCGAGTATCTACCAACTTCGGACTGCACCAAAGTCGGTCATCTCACTACCCCTAAAAAGGCCAAGATGGTCAAGTAAGGTTCTAAGGTCAATTGATGCTTCACGACACCATGCGACGGCCCCGTACTCTCCCTGACTTAACTCAAGGGTTACCGGTACTCACCAAAGTGCCACATCAATGTAGCCACTGTTTCAACCATGTCGGTATACCCCACACAGTTCCCTCACAGTTTGTTGCTACTTACCTAAAGGGTATCCCCAGATCCGGGTTAGGATCTATAGAACTCCGATACAAACCCACAAAATTTAAAGCATACAAAGCATACAATTGAAAACACAAGTGATCTATTCCTAAGGTACACCTCACTTATATGTCCCCAGCAGAGTCTCCAGTTCTGTGATCGGTGGGAACGAGAACTGACTGTTTTTAATGCTGGTTCGCGTTTGCGTTTGTTTTTGCAAAGTGTCGCGGTAAGCAAGAGTCGCCACCGTCTTTTATTTTATCCAACAAGGAAAGGACAAAAGCACAGAAAAATTCCTTTTCGAGATTGTTTCTCGGGTTCGGGAGGTAGATTATAGAAAGGGAAGGTGTTAGCACCCTTTCTATCCGTGGTTATCCACGGGCTCTTAGGTACTTACTCACTATGTTTTCAAAAGTTTGCTTTTCTTTGTGTTTGTGGGTTTTGAAAAGAGTTTTGTTTTTTGAAGAAAGTGTAAGTGCGAAAAGTTTTGTTTTTGTTTTTTAAAAGGGGCAAGTACTTAAGAACTTCTACCTACTCAAAAAGAAATTAAATTGTGCTAAAGTCCTTTAGACAATGCTATCCCACTATTGAGGAGTAGGTAGCATCGTCGTTGGAGTTTTCGGGTCAATTCGATTTATGGGACTTGTGGTCACTAAAGCAACGTTAGGACGCTTTAGTGGTAATCCTAATGTCTTAGATCATTTTTATCGAGGCAACCATTTCGAGGCAACTTATGATCTTGGGACGGAAGGACGACCTCTAAAACATCCTATACTTAATGACCACGTTTTAGGCAACCAAGTGAGGTGTACCCTAAGAGTGGCATGTGCAAGTGTGTCAATTTTCAGTTTATGTTATCTTTGTACATGTTATGGTGAGCTGTGGTTGATTTTAAATTAAGATAGATCTTGCCATGCAATCCTAGTTAGCATACATCTAAACAGTTAATATATGTACAGGAATTTAAAGTGCGAGAATTGTAAATCCTACGCTATTACAAGGCCTCGGGGAGGGGGATTATTTACATGTCCAAAAATTGGGGAAGTAAAGCAGTAAAAGTAGAAGTCTTAATTTAAGCTATTACAAACCAATAAGCAGTTACAATAAAATAAGCGCGCATGAATCTGAAAATAAACTCTAAAAATCCTAAGAATAAAATCTTTTTGTTGTTTTATTTTATTTTGTGAAAATGATCTAAATCTATTTAATTTTAGTTTTTTGAGAAAATGTTAAGATAATTATGAGATTAATTAACAAAGTTAATTTCAATAGAAAAACTAGCCTAATGTTTTTGTGTTTTTGATTTTAATGTTAACTAAAAAGATAAAAAGAAGTCTATGAGAAAACAAAAATAAAGTGCAAAGGGGGATCCTTCGATCCAGGGAAAAAAGGAGTTTCGACCCAGGGAGAGCATGGAAGCTTCGATCCAGAGGGGGTCATAGTCCTTTCGATTGGGCCAGGAAATGGGCATGCACAACCTTCGATCTAGGGAAAATGATTGTCCTTTGATCATGGAGGTCATGGCTTTCGATCCAGGACTGAGATGCCTCCTTCGATCCAGCATGCTAATGGGTTCGATCCAGAGAAGGTGTCTCCTTTGATCTGGAATGTTGTACCTGCAAAAGGGTGTTAGCGAAATAAAATGCAGGGCCTGGGTATTGAATCCCAGGCCCTTCGATCCTGCACTTGCTGGGTCTCTTCAGGCTATGTCTGCAACAAATATTAGCAAATGATGGACATGGTCTGGGTGCCAAGCCCAGGCCCTTTGATCCTGTCTAGGATGGCAAATCAAAAGTAACAACGAGTAATGATATGTTATGCAAAAAACAAGGTTGGATAATTTACCCTTTCTTACCAACAGATTGGACTTTCGATTTGGGCGCTTCGTGGATGTAGGCACCTTCGATCTGGGCTTCTGGGCTTGGCTACTTATGAAAATGCGGATGACTTTTGGGCAGCGTAACTCCAATGTCTTTTGTTCTCCTGTTGTGTGATTTTCGTTGTGTATTCTCCTGCAGAGTTTTTATGTGTGTTGTATATTTTCGTGTGTATATTTTCTTGCAGAGTTTTTGTGTATATTTTTCGTGTGTTGTTTTCCTACAGAGTTTTTGTGTTCTCTTTATATAGAGGGGGTGGAGGGGACAGGAAGACAAAGGTTTAAATGACCTTGATTATGTGTTTGAAAGCCATGAATGAGAGTTCGTAACGTTGGCTAAACACATGGGATCTTGTCCCTTTTTGAATTTTGAATGACATGTAGCTGGCCTTCGAATGCTACCTTTCGAATGGGCTGATGGTCTCCTTCGAATGCTCCCTTTCGAATGCTTCTTCGAATGGACCCTTTGAATGCTTCTTTGAATGGACCTTTTTGGAATTCCAATCGAAGTACTTGTTCATGACGCCAATCGAAATGCTCCTTCAGAATGCCAATCGAAATGCTCCTTCAGAATGCCAATCGAAGGGTCTTTCAGAATGCCAATCGAAGTGCTCCTTCAGAATGCCAATCGAAATGCTTGTCCATTCTAATCGAAGTGCTTTGTCCATGCCAATCGAAATACTCCTTCAGAATGCCAATCGAAGGGTCTTTCAGAATGCCAATCGAAAGGCTCCTTCAGAACACCAATCGAAGGATCTTTCAGCATGTCAATCGAAATGTACTTAAAGCACCACTCAAAAATTTTCCTTTTCCTTAGGCAAGGGTTTGTGATCAACCATGCAGGGGGAAGACTTTGGAAAACATGAGAGGGAAAATTTTGGGGTGCAACAAAAGGCTTGCTGAATAAAGCTGGCCTAAGCTTTATTAGCACGATGAACACACCAACTTACGAAGCTCTCACGTTGGAATTCTTGAGTTCCTACGCATATCACACCCGAGAAGATGCAGACGTACACCTAACGGGAGCCGCTCATTTTCGGATGTTCAACCGAGAGTACCAACTCAACCATGAAATTTTGAGCGACATATTTCATTTTCCCCGAGGGAATAATGTGCAATACCGCATACCCCCAGAATTGGATTCGAATGGAAGTGCATACGCACTATGGGAGAGAATAATCGGCGAACCAAATGTCACACCCGAAGCACGGTACGCCTCTCACATCCACAACCCGAACATCTGCTTCTTACACCGTGTTATGGCAAACACAATATTCGGAAGGGCAAACAACAACAAGGTAAACACTAAAGAATTATATGCTCTCTACTGTACCTTTTCACAAAACGTCCATCTTAATCCCGTCACTTTAATGATGGCCCATATTCAAAACCTCATTGCAAGAGAAGGGACCACACCTTTTTGCATCGGAGGCATCGTCACCGCCATCGTCACCGCCATCGCAGTTCACTTAAACTGGGGGGAAAGGATCCAACTCCTACCTCCGCTGCCAGCAGTTTTTATGGACATTAATAACTGTAGAGCTGGCCGCATGATTAAAGTACGAGAAGCTGGAGGATACTATCTCATGGTTAAGAATGCAAGAGTTCGTAGTGTGATCATGCCAAATCATAATCGTACTTACTTTGGTAATCCGGATAACTAGCTTTACAACCTGAACGCCCCTGAACCCGGAGAAAATGTGCAAGGAAATCAAGGTCAGGCTAACAACGCTGCCGCTGACGAAATCGAAGAAGAATTAGAGCAGCAAGAGCCCCAACAACACCAAGCCAACAGTCCCGCCACTATCGACACAATATATGCCTCAATAATGCAACAAAACCAGCTATCCACTCAACACCACCAGAGTATCGAGACGCGCCAAATCGAGATGATGACTCTCATGCAACAAATGCAGAGAGACCAAAATGACTATGCTCGCAGGCACGATTAAAGTATGCTGGAGTTCACCACCGGAATAACGATAGATATGCGAGCCTTAACACTCCGTGTTGACGACTTGCATAATATCATATCCCAGAGAGATGGCGGCGAATCTTCCAGACATGGCGGGCAAGCACGTCGAAGAGCAAGGACACGTGGCCGATACCAAAGACAAGAGGAGGAAGAATGATTATGTTGTTATCTTTCCCCTTTTTCGCTTCTATCAATACATTGAGGACAATGTATGATTCAAGTATGGGGGAGGAAGTATTTCCCTTTTTCCTAGTAACTTTTATTTTCTTTGTAATTTCCCTTCTGTTATCTTTAATTCAATAATTTTTTTTTCTTTTCAAGTTATCTATTGTAGAAATTTGTGTTGTTCTTTTAGACTCCCCTTTCTTCTTTTTGAGCCCATAAATTTTTTTTCCTCACTCGACAAGTAAATAGACTGCAGAATCTTTAATCATCAGAAATTGGGGCGAGATTTAGCGAAATTTCTACCGTTTAGACACTCTACAACCCCAGAGTATGATAGATCAGTTCAAGTACCCATTATTTCCAACACCCTGAGTTTTGTTATAGTAACCTTGAGTAGTTTATATTAGCAGTCAGCACCGTCTTAAACACAAACTACGCAAGAAGTCGATGAATATATGTGGATTATAGAATATTTCAGCAAAATGTTGCAAGGAAACACACTGATTAAATTGGACAATCCTCACCCGATCGCCTAATCCAAAGGATGTAAACCTTACAAAGTAACATGAAAATTCATTTGATGGATGGTTCAGGAGCATCTGGTACTGAACTCGGTAGAGCAGATTACGGTCTGATCCCCCGCATCCAACATTTGAATTAAAGGTTGCCACGTTAATGTGCCAGAAACATCGAAAAGTTTAAAAGGATCATAACCACTAACCGACTGTTCTGCTATGTGCGTGTGAAGATAAAGGGCTTAATGTGATTGCGCTAGAATGAAAAGGGCAAAACAAGACAAATACTCGAGGTAGGCTATGATGGGACCTGTAACTAGTTTGCGTAAAATGGGATTGTCTAGCGTCGCCAACGTAGTTATGGAGCACGAATCAAACCACCGATTTTCTGACAAAAACACAACGCAGCTATGTATTAGTCGATCCGAGTCATAACCATATTTAGAAAAACATCGTACTTGGCATTTGCTTGAGGACAAGCAAAGTTTAAGTATGGGGGAGTTTGATGACACACAAATATGTGATATTTCTGGCTTGATATACACCAAATATTTCTCATACTTTAGTTTAAATTAAATTATTTTATAAGTATTATGCAGGTATTTTTCTATTTTTGCAGATATGCACTGAGCCGAACACTTTTGAAGAAATGAAGAAAAAAGGGTGCAAAAAGTCGTAAAAGAGCCTAAGGAGAATAAAACAGCCCAAAAGCCCATTACAAGTGTGAGCACGTGGCCCACAAGCAACCAAGCCCTGACGACCGTCAAGGGGAAGTGACGAACGTCACGCTCCATGAAGACCAAGTGACTATCGTCACTTGCGTGTGACGAACGTCACAGCCTATCACCCCACGTTCTCCTCATCCAACGGACAAAAACACGTTCAAAGCTTAATCCAACGAGTTCCTACATTCTCTCACCCACTCAGTCAAAAGAGCAACGAACGTGACAATTAAATGGCATATTATTTCTCAAGGAAGAAAAGTGAACCGTTCCTACATTTTCGTAAGCAACGAATCAAGCAAGCACTATAAATAGATCCTGAGACCACAGTAGAAAGGGTGCTGCTTTTTGGCGAGAAAGTTTAGAGATTTTATTAAGCAGATATTATTTTCAGCAGAATATTATTTTCAGCATTATTTTCTTTTCAACATTATTTTCTTTTCCCAGTTATTTCTTTCCAGCATTATTCTTTAAGCATTATTTTCTTCTGTACCGTTAAATATATCCTCCGATCGAAGCAAAGCCTACAATTTGTGCAGGAGTGCTTCTGTCTTCAGAGTTATTACCAGGTTTATGCTTACAAATTCTTATTACTTATTAATTAATATAATTATGTTTATTTGTGTTTATCCTTTATATTATTCTGCAATTTGGTTTAATATTATGTCAGGCTAGAAATCCTATACCGGTATGTAAAGTCAATCAACCGAGGGAACAAGTAACTTAGTCGGGACTATTTTTACTACGAAACTTTCTTTTCTGGCCTAAGTTACTATTTTTCAAATCATTAAATTATTTTGTTACGGAAGTAAAAAACAGATAGAGGTTAGGGTCAACAAAGCGGAAGTTTGAGATCTTTTAACTGGACAGTAGTAATTAGGCATTGGCTTAAAATACAGCGGAAGCACTTTAAAGTTAATTAAGATTTTGTTTAGTTTTCAAAAAGTGTTTTTAACTCCTGCGGGACGGCGGAAGCGTACGTTAGGACTTAACTGCATAGCCTAGATCAACAAAACGACAATGTGAGACGAGGGTTTTTAAACTAGATAGGTTTTACTGAAAACTGTTTTGAAAATATAAAGACGCCCGACAGGTCGCTAGTTCCCGAGGTAAGACTGTTTCATACTGGTAATTAAGCTCATTGATTATTAAAATACAAGTTAATTTAGCGATTAGTTTTCCCTACAACCCAAATCAAATATTCATTAGCTTTAAATTTACATAGTAACAATAGAAAATGGTAGATCGATTCATCAGTCTCTGTGGTTCGATATCTTTTAAAACTACTCGACAAGACTGTGCACTTGAAGTCCGAATCATTGGATACATACGTACAAATCCCATGATCAAACTTCAAGACATGAAGAATTTACATATCCTCAGCAACAGTCAAGGATTTATTTTCCTCAGTCAAACAACAATACGACAAATCACTTACATGCACATACATTACATCCACATATTATAAACATTGATAAAACACATATATTGCATCATACATTTCATGCAACATAATTTTGTGTTCCAGCTAACATTTTACCCTTTCCAGGATAAGATTAACAACTACTGTTAAACAATGTGCAATCATGATACAGTTCAGACACGCTCCAGATACGGTTGCTATTCTGTTACTCATTCAGATTCAGCTTTCAGATACAGTTCAGATACGCTCCAGACACGGTTGCTATTCTGTTACTCATTCAGATTCAGCTTTCAGATACAGTTCAGATACGCTCCAGACACGGTTGCTATTCTGTTACTCATTCAGATTCAGCTTTCAGATACAGTTCAGATACACTCCAGACACGTTTGCTATTCTGTTACTCATTCAGATTCAACTTTCAGAAATAGTTCAGATATGCTCCAGACACGATTGCTATTCTGTTACTCATTTAGATTCAGCTTTCAGATACAGTTCAGATACGCTCTAGACACACTTACAACTTACAATTCAACAAACATTCTTGGATGGCATCTACAAGCCCATCCCCAATAAGACTCTATCATTTATCCTATTGGCATCTCTAAGCCCATTTCCCTCAGCTACACATTGTCGAGCGCAAATTTATGGGCACTCTAGTGTCCAATCATCTTTCACCTTCGAGTCACGAACGACAAAACTCGCCAATCTAACTCTTCAGGTTTAAGAATATTGAACAGGGGCAGCTGTTGTACCCCAAAATTTTCCCTCTCTTTTATCTAGACTTCTCTCACAAGATCTCTTTGACTCAAAACAAGATTAGGATTTGGTCAGCTCAAGACATCTCATCTTACAATGATAACCCCAAATTAGGGTTTGAGTTTGCACAAGGATTTTTGAACTATCAATGCTTCATGTGACTTTCAAACATCATTATGGATCCCTAAGATTGCTCATGTCAAGTTTCAAGCCCTGGATCACACTTTTGCTCAGTCAATTGGACAGTTGACCTAAAAATCAGCTGTATTGGGGAAAAAGTCAACCATGGCCAATTTACAGTCAAACTTCATAATTTTTGATCCACAACAACATGTTAAACTCACATGTATCATTTGGTCAAGTTTGGATCACAATTCATCAAGAAATTTGATCAAATCACAAAAAGGGCAAAATGGTCAAAATTAGGGTTTTGACTGAGGAAGGGCAATTTCTGATTTTTAACCTAGCAAATGACCAATTGAGTTCAAACATGATTTCAAGGTTTCAATGGCATCATCTTGACTTAATTACATGGCTCAAAACATCTCAATTACATTGGATTGACAGATGATTTTTACAGTCAATTGATCAAAAGTCAACTGTACACTGAAAAGTCAAACTTTGACTTTTTGGTCAAAATAAGCACCAAGGGTCATAATTCATCAAAAAATATCCAAATGTGAAACTTGTTCATCAAGAAAACCAATTTTGAAAATTAGGGTTTTGAATTTGAAATTTTTATAACTTAGAAATTTTCTAAGTATAGAAAATTTTCTTATTTTTTCTCAACTTTACACCACTTTTACACCATGGTGCATAATGATTCAAGGAAAGTTCCCAAAATGAAAGTTGTAGATCTTCATGAAATCTACAACTTTTCTTCATACACTTTTCCCTAAAGATGCTTGGATCTCAAGATATAAATTTGTGAATACATGGTCATGAACTTGTTAACTTAGTGAAAATTTTGCCCTAATTTAGGCAGGTTTTGGACCCAACTTCATGGCAACTTTTCACCTAGTTCTAAGAGGTATCTCAAAATGAATTTCAAATATGAATTATAGAGCACATTGTAAGCTTTCCAAAGTGTCCAAGAACTCCTCAAGATCATTTTTGAGTAGGGAGAATCGAAGAGAGGAAGTTAGCATTTTCTCACTTTTTGTTCAAGCCATTTCATGAAGAACAAAGTTGCAAATCAATCCTATGTTGGCTAATTCATGTTGTACAGGTCCTAAACTTGTTCCACACTCTTTAATTAAATGCTTACTCAGTTGACAATGCTTTGATCCATGCTTTTGAACCTTTATCCAACTTGTAATTCCATTTATGGCAAAAAGGTTCCATTGACATTTTGAAAAAGAGCAACTTTTGCAAACTTTGTAATCTTGAGCATTGGATCTATCCCCTTGATACATGCAAGTACCACAGACCAAAGACAACTAGTAGGGAAGAAATACCAACCCTAAAGAAGCCAGTACAAGCATGTGATATTTGTCTTATCACTTTGCTTCAAGTACAAGAAAAGTTGCAAAAAGGCTAGGGCTTGCACAACTGATAGAGGGTTGACACAAAACCATTTTGTGATCGGTGGATCTGGAACTGACTGTTTAACGCTGGTTCGCGAAATGTCGCGGAAGCAAGAGTCGCCACCGTCTTTTATTTTCTCCAACATGGACAGGACAAAAGCACAACAAAATTCCTTATGAGATAGTTCTCGGTTCGGGAGGTAGATTTATAGAAAGGGAAGGTGTTAGCACCCTTTCTATCCATGGTTATCCATGGGCTCTTATATAATTGCTCATTTTGTTTTCAAAAGGTTTGCTTTTCAATTGTGAGTGGGTTTGAAAAAGTTTCGTTTTAAAGATTTTAGATCGACTCTTGTATCAGTCCTCAAGAGTGTTTGAAAAATTGTTTTGAAAGCTTTTTTTTTGAAAGTGTCGGTGTGAAAAGAGTTTTGATTTGTTTTTTTAGAGCAAGTATCTATGAGTCATCCACCTACCCTAAGGAATTAGGCTGTGTAAATGTCCTTAAGGTAGTGCCATCCCACCATTGAGAGGTAGGTAGCACCACCGTTGGAGGTGTTCGGGTCAATTCGTTCGTAGGGACAATGTGGTCACCAGAGCAACAATAGGGCACCTTAGAAGCTACCCTTATGCCATGGGGCATGGACATAAGTACTTACTAAAACGTCCTATACTCGACGACCACGTTTCGAGGGGCAAGGCAACAGTGAGGCGTACCCTAAGAGTGGTGTGTGAATTTGTGTATTGTTTTCAGTTATGTTTTATCTTGTCATGCCTTATGGTGATCTACGCTTGCTTTTAATTTAGGCCATTCATTCTTTCATGCAAAGTTTAGCAGTTTTAAGGGTGCGAAAATTAAAGTGCGGAAAATAAAGTCCTACGCTATTACAAGGCGCGGGTCTATACATCGCCAAATTAACAAAGACCCGTTTTTAATAAAATGCGGAAAATAAATAAATTCCTAATTACTATTACAAGGCTTGAGCAATTACATGATATTTGAAAGAAACATAAGAATAAACGTGCGAAATGAAATTAGAATCGAATGTTCGAGGGCGTTGGACCCTTTAAAGAAATTAAATGAAATTAAAAAGTTAATTAATTATTTAATAAAGAAAAGAAGTTTTTTTTTATGGTTTTTGGTATTTATGAAATAGAGAAAATTAATTAAAGTTAGAAGTTAAATGAAACTCTAATTCTAAATTATTTTTAATTGTTGAAGAAAAATATTTAAGTTTTAACCTAATTTACCCTAATTAATTAATGACATGTTTATTTACAAAATAATTAATAATTAATAGTAATAATAAGAAGAAGAAATTATTTATTAAGAAAAAGAATAAAAATGTTAAAAAACCTAATTTCTACATATTTTAGTTATTTAAGAAAAAACATTAAAATTTTAACCTAATTTTACTAAGTTGATTATTAAAACTTTATTTACAAAAATATTAATGAATTAAATATTAAATAAACATATTTTATTTTTTTGATTTTTGATTTTTGTGTTATGAAAATTATTTTTGTGAATTAAATAAAACAAAAAAAAAACAATTAAAATAAGAAGAAGAAAAGAAAAGGAGAGAAAAAAAATGCAAACTATGGGGTGTCTGACCCAATTTGGGAGGTTTATTGAAAGCAGTTTGGCCCATCAGAATGAGGCCCTTTTTGACTTTCTAGCGCGTGTGAGGAATGGTTGACTAGCGTTCATGGTGGAATCCACGTTCTGGCCATTGGATTGATCCTCTGGGACACTTGGCAGGCACAGGCGTTGGGATACATGGTGCTCCTTTGAATGAGTGCTACGCTGGAACATGTTAATGGAAAAATTATGAAACATAAAAGGGGACCTGGGAATCGAACCCAGGTCCCAGTACCTGCAAGTCAACTAATCAACCATCTGAGCCAACGCGCGCTTTTGTTATTATTATGGAACGTAAATAATATATGTGAAAAACAAGTATTATACTGAAGCACTCAAAAAACGCGCTAACATTCAAACCTTCCAATCACGTTCCAACAACTCAGCGTCTTCTTCCTTTTTTCCTGTAAATAATATCAAATAGCGGGGGTTTTAAACCCCCACTAACTGCAATGCATAAGAATAGCGATTAGCATATGAGTAAACATAAAAAGGGCGTGAGGTGGTTGTTCAGTTTGTCTTGATGTCCTGATTTCAATGGTATAGGTTTTAAGGCCTAATTTTTCCACATGTGTAAAGCCCTAATTCAAAGTTCCTGAAACCCTAAAATACATTAATGGTGAATCACGATACAGGACTTGATAATCCAATTGAGTTATGTCATTAGCTTCAGAAGGTTCATGTTAGTATAAATCAACAGTTAAAAATCACAAATGATGCATGGAAACTGAAATACGATTATGAAAAATTTCAAGAAAAGTATGATGTCGTTCTACCAATTCTCTGTGCGTGGAGGCTTGGTTTCGATTGCCAATGCTTCCTGGATGTCTTGGCAAGGATTTGGAATACTTTTGCAGCCTTGAAACGTCTCCTAACTAGGTTTTCAGTTTTCAATATTTTGTGAAAAAAGTGCAATGTTGTTCTTTGATTCCTGCGCAGCCCCTCTGTCTCTTGCATTAGGTTTCAGTCTTGCATATGTATGTGAGTAGAATTAGGTCAAAAAGCCAGCCCAAAATCCATCCATTTATGATTTTGAATATTTGATTTTCCCTATCTTTTTTCCAAATCTTTTTGCCATGGAAACTTGCCAATTGTGGAAGATTTTGTCTCTTGAGAAGGCACACAAAATCTTGAGCTCATAATAGACATATTTGCTGCATAAAAGGATTTAAAAAACATGATTTAGTATTTTTCTCATAATTAATTTTAATTAAATGAATTAATAAGATTAAAAATTCAATTAATTAATTAAAAATAAGAAAATAACTCCCTTTTAGCTTAATGGGTCGTGCATAGCCTTTGGGTAATGATTCATGGAAGAAATTGAGGCCCATTAGCATTTTTGAAGCCTTTTGTGCAAAGTTGACTTTTCAAAATTTCCAAAACTTTCCCAACTTCTACAAGGCATATCTTGCTAAATATTTAAGCTTTGATCATGTTCTTGGACATTTTGGAAAGGTCTTGAAGTCCTCTAACCAATGTCTTTGGTCCCATGTCATTTTGATTTACCAATCTCAAGTTATGGTCTTTGACTTAAAGTGCCTTTTTGTTGACTTTTGAAAATGACCTATAATGTTGAAATTGATAACTTTTTGTGAGAGCATTTCTTGGACTTGAAGTGTGAAGATGAGTTGTAGTAAATGTCATTCTCTTCAAAATGAGATTTGGATGGGATTTTTCTGATAAACCATGAAGAAGTTATGCCTTGGTCAATTTGCAGTTGACTTTTTCAACTGTCCAAAAATGGAAACTTTTGCATCTTAAGACTTTTTGAGCCATGCCTTGAGAATCATGATCAAGAATTGATCAAATGATGTTTGTGGCTTCAAAATAAGATGTTGACCAAATTTTTTGACTTTTGACTGTCAAAATACCATTTTGCCCCTGTAGTTGACTGTGAAGCATTTAGTGTTTTTGACTGTGCATTTTGATGCTGTGAGTCTTGAAACTTGGCATATGGATGCTTGAAAATGTATGTAGGCATGTGGGACTTGTTTGGACCCCTGGAAACTTCAATTTCTTTGCCAGCACCAAAACCCTAATTTTGACTGTATTAGGAGGCAATTGGACTGTGCAACCCTTGAGAGATTTTGAAGCATGATCTTTAGCAAACCCTGAAGAATATGGGAGGGAAAATTTTGGGGTACAACAGTTGCCCCTGTTCAATCTTCTTAAACCTGAGGATGTAGATTGGCTGTCGTGCCTTTCGTAATCCGAAGGTGGAAGATGATTGAACACTAGAGTGCCCAGAAATCTGCGCTCACATGTTAGCAGTGTGATGGTGGGAATGGGCTTATAGATGCCATTTGGAGACTGATGGATAGGAGGATGGGCTTATAGATGCCATCGGGAGGTTGTCGATCGCGTAAGAGATTCCTTAGCGAGAACTTGTGTACCTGAGAAAGAAAGTAAATACCTGGCCTGTTACAGGAGTTGGCCTTCAAACTCTTTGCGTAGATGTGCCCTGAATTACAGGAATCGAATCTTTAAAATCTTCATACGTGCCCTGGCGAGATACAGGAATCGAGTCCGGAGAATATAGTCGTCAACAGATACACCCTGGCAAGATACAGGAATCAGATCTTCGAACTCTTCAGACGTGCCCTGGCAAGATACAGGAATCGAGTCTGGTAATGTTAGTCGTCAACAGATACACCTTGGCGAGATACAAGAATCGGATCTTCGAACTCTTCAGACGTGCCCTGGACGGATACAGGAATCGAGTCTGGAATTCAGAAAGGTTGGTGAGTTGTCTCTACTGACAGGTTATTTCCATGGACGGGTGGTCTATAACGACGAGTGTCTATAACGACGAGTGTCTATAACGACGAGTGTCTATAACGACGAGTGTCTATGACGACGAGTGTCTATAACGACGAGTGTCTATAACGACGAGTGTCTATAACGACGAGTGTCTATAACGACGAGTGTCTATAACGACGAGTGTCTATAACGACGAGTGTATAACGACGAGTGTCTATAACGACGAGTGTCTATGACGACGAGTGTCTATGACGACGGGTGTCTATAACGAAGGGTGTCTATAACGACGGGTGTCTATAACGACGAATGTCTATAACGACGAGTGTCTATAACGACGAGTGTCTATAACGACGAGTGTCTATAACAACGAGTGTCTATAACGACGAGTGTCTATAACGACGAGTGTCTATAACGACAAGTGTCTATAACGACGAGTGTCTATAACGACGAGTTTCTATAACGACGAGTGTCTATAACGACGAGTGTCTATAACAACGGGTGTCTATAACGATGAGTGTCTATAACGACGGGTGTCTATAACGACGGGTGTCTATAACGACGGGTGTCTATAACGACGGGTGTCTATAACGACGGGTGTCTATAACGACGGGTGTCTATAACGACGGGTGTCTATAACGACGAGTGTCTATAACGACGAGTGTCTATAACGACGAGTGTCTATAACGACGGGTGTCTATAACGACGGGTGTCTATAACAACGGGTGTCTATAACGACGGGTGTCTATAACGACGGGTGTCTATAACGACGGGTGTCTATAACGACGAGTGTCTATAACAACGGGTGTCTATAACGACGGGTGTCTATAAAGACGGGTGTCTATAACGACGGGTGTCTATAACGACGGGTGTCTATCACGACGGGTGTCTATAACGACGAGTGTCTATAATGACGAGTGTCTATAACGAAGAGTGTCTATAACGAAGAGTGTGTATAACGAAGAGTGTCTATAACAACGAGTGTCTATAACGACGGGTGTCTATAACGACGGGTGTCTATAATGACGGGTGTCTATAACGACGAGTGTCTATAACGACGAGTGTCTATAACGACGAGTGTCTATAACGACGAATGTCTATAACGACGGGTTGTATCAGAGAAATCTTTAGGCATTGATTTAACTGGATTTGTATTCTTTGACTGGGTTGGTCTCTTTTGACTGTATTCGTCTACATAGCTGATCATTTAACTGTATCCTTCCTGAAAGGTAAATGTCAGTCATATGCAATGCATGATATGAATCAAGCAACGACGTTCTCAACACATGAGATTGTATGATATGATGCGTATATGCATGTATCATGATGTATAATAATGTGATGTTATGAATGTATCTTCGTATGGGAAAATAGATCCTTGACGGATGCCGGGAAGTCAAATCCTGGGCTGATGTTGAAGAGTGAGATTCTTCGTTTCCGTTGGGGATGATGATTGCAAGAAGACCGGTAGGAGAAGATGACTCCGTTGGGGAATAAACTTGGTGAATAGATTACTCTGCGGGGAAAGAGAGGTACTTTGCTGAGGTTGATGAGGATAACTCCGCTGGGGACACCGTTGTTGTGCTCTGTTGGAAGTTTTGATGAACTCCGCTGGAGAATAAGAAGAACTTTACCGAGGACGATCTTTCCGTGGCTTTTAGCTGAGGATAATCCAGTTATAAGCTCTGGTGGAGAAATAACCTTTGAATAAAACCGGGGAGATGCGTTCGCTCTGCAGGGAGTGAAGGTATCTTGGTCGCATTCTTCAGCTGAATTTACCTTGGCACCTCGGTGGACAGGGCAACCGGATCATTTAGACAACTCATTATTGCCCCAGTTTCTGTTGGAGAAGAAGGTACCTGTGAAGGTGTTTGATGACTGCCGTTTGACAAATCTTCTTCTGGTAGGCAAGTGACGAGATACCGGGACATAGTCGTGCGCTTTGATCCCTAATTTTTGCCTGGACCGCCCTTTCGGGTTTTCAGTCCACCGGGATACCCATTTTTTCCCAAGCCGCCTTTTCAGGTTTTCGACTTGCTGGGTGTACAGATTTTTTTCATTTCATCCCTTATTTTGCCCGAACCCTTTTGGTTCGCTGGGAAGCCCTTATTTTTGCCTAGGTGTGTCAACCTAGCGGGTCTTTGATTATGCGCAGTATTTTTTCGACTATATCCATGCTCTCAGAGAGCAGGGAGTTGTCACTGTCAGTAGTATTGCGTTGTCGTACCACTAGAAGATGTCTGATCAGGCAAGATTCGTTGTCGGAATGCCCCAGGTGATCCAGATGGAGATTTTCCCCAAGCTGGTTGGCCTTTTGAGAGATTCCCCGAATCTTGACTTAACTGCCCCAGATGATGGACAATGATCATGCCATGCCCCTTGATTGGAAGTGCTTTTGTTCACTAGATATTCTTCGTGCGAATTTCTCTGCTGTTCGAACAAATAGTCATACGCAAACAGTATTATATCAAGAATGCAAAGCTTATGTCTCTCTTGAAGTTTTTGAAAATGCATTTTTCAATAAAAGCAAGTGAGTTTTTTTTTTGTAAACTGTGATGTCAACTCGTTATTTTACCGCAAGCCTTAAGGAGTCAGGATACCTTTCGTAACAGTATGCTTTCGAACTAACCCATGCTTCAGCTAGGATTTTTAAGGGTTATAACGTGGCCTGGTTCACAGTTCAAAAAACAAAGGATAAAGGCTCAAATTTATTTATACCCACCCGTTCTTCGTGATGTTCTTCAATCCTAAACTCAGCTAATCGTGCGTTAGACCTTGTTGCGTCTTTGCTTTGATATACCAGTGATGGTTCGGATACTGACGATTTATTTTGATTAGGCAGTCATTTCCTTTTTTGTTGAGGGTTTGTAGGACCTCTTTCTTTTTTATTTCGTTATCCCTATTTTTTGCCTGTACTGTTTCTTTTGTGGAGTTACAGTCAGCGGGATGCCCCAGTTTTGTAAGTCTCCTTCATAGGTTTTGACTTATTGGGCTTTTATTTTGATAGATAATGACCGCCTATCTTTAATTATTCGGAACCATCACTGTCTTTTGCTTTGTAAGGACTTCTTTTGTGCTATTCGTTGTGCACTTGGATCAACTGAGAAAACTACCCTGCCCCAGGTTATGATAAAGGGTTTTAATTTTCGAAAAGAAAAAACTCCTACTTCTTTGGCTCAGAGGGGTTGACGAGGGATTATCTTCCTTATAACTCCAGTGTTTAGGGATTGAAACAATTCTTGTACCTCATCAGCGGGGTCTGTTCAAAAGCATACTGTAAAGATAGCGGTATCGTTTTCGTCATCCTCCCTCAAGAGGCTTAGAATTGTTAACCGAGCGTTTGACATCACAAAAATATGAAAGAAATTTGAATATAGAGAAGGCGAATATATTGATTCAAAACAGACATATGCGATGCATTAATGAGATAACAACGTTTGACATGAATAAATGTTTAAACAATCAGAGAAAAATACAACTTGAACATTCGAATGAACAAAAGTTTTCTAGTCTCAGGATTTGTCACTTGCAGGGATAGTAGGAGAACTCTGCCTGACCATCTTGGGTGAATTCCACTGCTCCTTCGTTAATCAGGTCTTGGATCTTGTTCTTCAGAGCCCAGCAGTCGTCGGTGTCATGTCCTGGACTATCAGAGTGGTATGCACATCTTTCCTCAGGATTGTACCTTAGGGAGGTTGTGTTGAGATTCTCAGGAGGGTCCCTTAACGTCACCAGATTCAACCTCAACAATTGTTGTAAAGCTTGAGACGGTGACACATTGAGCTTGGTGAATTGCCTCCTGGGCTTACTCTGATCAACCCGTTGCTCTGGGCGAGGTTGTTGCTGGACCTGTGAGGTAGCAGCACCTAGAAGAGTCCTATTGTTCACCATACCAAACTCTTGTCCTCTTGGAAGCTGATCCACGACCTGGTCCCTAATTTTGACTGGTTTCTTCATGTTGTATCTGTCTCGATGAAGCCGACTGATCATGGTCCTCAGCTCCTCTTGCTCCCGAGCTAAACCTTGGATAAGGGCTATCTGCCCCAGCATCTGAGTTCTCAGTGCATCCACCTCAGCTTGCAGATGTTTCAGTCGTCCGTCCTTGTCGTCCTTGGGACTTTTCTTGGCCAAATTCCCCACGAGGAGTGCCCTCAGCTCTTCCTGCCCCTTGGATAGGCTTAGGAAGATCTCCCTGAACTGAGTCTCTTGAGCATGAAGACCCTGGTTATCTTGTTGGGAAGCCATTGCTGAAATAAACAGCGAAGAAGGTAAGTGACCTGTCAAAAGGGTACCTGTTATGCAATGATATGTATGATATGCATGCAATGTTTTCAAGGACCTCGCGGGATAAACAAGAAACTTTGTTAGAATCTACATTTTGTAGCTTGATGAAAGGCATTGCGTATTGTTGAGAGGCCTTCTTCAAGAGTCAAGGCTCACCATATTGAGTGGGTCATAGCCCCTGACTCAAATTATCAACCTTGGCTAGAGGAAAATAAATCCCCTTTGCCCCTTGCTAGACATTTTGATTCATCATGACCTGCATCACAGACCCTTGAGATCCTTGAAATGGGTTAGTCCTTATGCAGGATGTATGCAATAGTATGATGTTATGCTATGCATGGAGTAATGTAGGTAAACCCTGTTATGAGTCCAGATTAAGGACTGTAAACAAAACCTGCAAGAAACTCATGTGTTAGGTAACAAGCATGCAAGTAGTCAAGTTTGAAAGCACACAAGTCACATAAGAGAGCCCTTAGATTTTGGGCCAGCATGAAGTTTGGGTACTACCCTCTTTCAGTTTCAGTTGGTTAAGACCTGTCCTATCAGAAGTAACCGGGTTCTAGAGGATTCCAATATCACTGACTACCCTCAATCGGTCATAACTCCAGCATCGCAATCTTTTCTTGCGGCCAGAACCATCACGAGAGTTTAGCCTCAATGGGCGTAGCATACTGCTACTGTTCTATTGGCCAAGTTGGGTCATTTAAGGTTCTAAGGTCGGTTGGTGCTTAATGACTCCTCAGAAGACCCATATTCTCCTCGTTGCGACACAAGGGATATCGGTACAGACCAAGGTGCCACACCAACGTAGCCACTACTTCACCCGTGTCGGTCTATGCCGGACAGGTCCCTCACAGCTTATGCTACCTAACAGGGTATCCCCAGATCCGGGTTAGGATCTATGTAACTCTAAGACAATGCCCACAATAATAAAGCAAACAAGTCAAAGCAATTGAAAACACAAGTATGAGCTATCCTAAGGTACACCTCACTTTAAGGATCCCCAACAGAGTCGCCAGTTCTGTGATCGGTGGATCTGGAACTGACTGTTTAACGCTGGTTCGCGAAATGTCGCGGAAGCAAGAGTCGCCACCGTCTTTTATTTTCTCCAACATGGACAGGACAAAAGCACAGCAAAATTCCTTATGAGATAGTTCTCGGTTCGGGAGGTAGATTTATAGAAAGGGAAGATGTTAGCACCCTTTCTATCCATGGTTATCCATGGGCTCTTAGATACTTGCTCATTATGTTTTCAAAAGGTTTTCTTTTCAATTGTGAGTGGGTTTGAAAAAGTTTCGTTTTAAAGATTTCAGATCGACTCTTGTATCAGTCCTCAAGAGTGTTTGAAAAATTATTTTGAAAGCTTTTTTTTGAAAGTGTCGGTGTGAAAATAGTTTTGATTTGTTTTTTTAGAGCAAGTATCTATGAGTCATCCACCTACCCTAAGGAATTAGGCTGTGTAAATGTCCTTAAGGTAGTGCCATCCCACCATTGAGAGGTAGGTAGCACCACCGTTGGAGGTGTTCGGGTCAATTCGTTCGTAGGGACAGTGTGGTCACCAGAGCAACAGTAGGGCACCTTAGAAGCTACCCTTATGCCATGGGGCATGGACATAAGGACTTACTAAAACGTCCTATACTCGACGACCACGTTTCGAGGGGCAAGGCAACAGTGAGGCGTACCCTAAGAGTGGTGTGTGAATTTGTGTATTGTTTTCAGTTATGTTTTATCTTGTCATGCCTTATGGTGATCTACGCTTGCTTTTAATTTAGGCCATTCGTTCTTTCATGCAAAGTTTAGCAGTTTTAAGGGTGCGGAAATTAAAGTGCGGAAAATAAAGTCCTACGCTATTACAAGGCGCGGGTCTATACATCGCCAAATTAACAAAGACCCGTTTTTAATAAAATGCGGGAAAATAAATAAATTCCTAATTACTATTACAAGGCTTGAGCAATTACATGATATTTGAAAGAAACATAAGAATAAACGTGCGAAATGAAATTAGAATCGAATGTTCGAGGGCGTTGGACCCTTTAAAGAAATTAAATGAAATTAAAAAGTTAATTAATTATTTAATAAAGAAAAGAAGTTTTTTTTATGGTTTTTGGTATTTATGAAATAGAGAAAATTAATTAAAGTTAGAAGTTAAATGAAACCCTAGTTCTAAATTATTTTTAATTGTTGAAGAAAAATATTTAAGTTTTAACCTAATTTACCCTAATTAATTAATGACATGTTTATTTACAAAATAATTAATAATTAATAGTAATAATAAGAAGAAGAAATTATTTATTAAGAAAAAGAATAAAAATGTTAAAAAAACCTAATTTCTACATATTTTAGTTATTTAAGAAAAAACATTAAAATTTTAACCTAATTTTACTAAGTTGATTATTAAAACTTTATTTACAAAAATATTAATGAATTAAATATTAAATAAACATATTTTATTTTTTTGATTTCTGATTTTTGTGTTATGAAAATTATTTTTGTGAATTAAATAAAACAAAAAAAAACAATTAAAATAAGAAGAAGAAAAGAAAAGGAGAGAAAAAAAATGCAAACTATGGGGTGTCTGACCCAATTTGGGAGGTTTATTGAAAGCAGTTTGGCCCATCAGAATGAGGCCCTTTTTGACTTTCTAGCGCGTGTGAGGAATGGTTGACTAACGTTCATGGTGGAATCCACGTTCTGGCCATTGGATTGATCCTCTGGGACACTTGGCAGGCACAGGCGTTGGGATACATGGTGTTCCTTTGAATGAGTGCTACGCTGGAACATGTTAATGGAAAAATTATGAAACATAAAAGGGGACCTGGGAATCGAACCCAGGTCCCAGTACCTGCAAGCCAGCTAATCAACCATCTGAGCCAACGCGCGCTTTTGTTATTATTATGGAACGTAAATAATATATGTGAAAAACAAGTATTATACTGAAACACTCAAAAAGCGTGCTAACATTCAAACCTTCCAATCATGTTCCAACAACTCAGCGTCTTCTTCCTTTTTTCCTGTAAATAATATCAAATAGCGGGGGTTTTAAACCCCCACTAACTACAATGCATAAGAATAGCGATTAGCATATGAGTAAACATAAAAAGGGCGCGAGGTGGTTGTTCAGTTCGTCTTGATGTCCTGATTTCAATGGTATAGGTTTTAAGGCCTAATTTTTCCACATGTGTAAAGCCCTAATTCAAAGTTCCTGAAACCCTAAAATACATTAATGGTGAATCACGATACATGGCTTGTTAATCCAATTGAGTTATGTCATTAGCTTCAGAAGGTTCATGTTAGTATAAATCAACAGTTAAAAATCACAAATGATGCATGGAAACTGAAATACGATTATGAAAAATTTCAAGAAAAGTATGATGTCGTTCTACCAATTCTCTGTGCGTGGAGGCTTGGTTTCGATTGCCAATGCTTCCTGGATGTCTTGGCAAGGATTTGGAATACTTTTGCAGCCTTGAAACGTCTCCTAACTAGGTTTTCAAGTTTCAGTATTTTGTGAAAAAAGTGCAATGTTGTTCTTTGATTCCTGCGTAGCCCCTCTGTCTCTTGCATTAGGTTTCAATCTTGCATATGTATGTGATTAGAATTAGGTCAAAAAGCCAGCCCAAAATCCATCCATTTATGATTTTGAATATTTGATTTTCCCTATCTTTTTTCCAAATCTTTTTGCCATGGAAACTTGCCAATTGTGGAATATTTTGTCTCTTGAGAAGGCACACGAAATCTTGAGCTCATAATAGACATATTTGCTGCATAAAAGGATTTAAAAAACATGATTTAGTATTTTTCTCATAATTAATTTTAATTAAATGAATTAATAAGATTAAAAATTCAATTAATTAATTAAAAATAAGAAAATAACTCCCTTTTAGCTTAATGGGTCGTGCATAGCCTTTGGGTAATGATTCATGGAAGAAATTGAGGCCCATTAGCATTTTTGAAGCCTTTTGTGCAAAGTTGACTTTTCAAAATTTCCAAAAATTTCCCAACTTCTACAAGGCATATCTTGCTCAGTTTTTAAGGTTTGATCATGTTCTTGGACATTTTGGAAAGATATTGAAGTCCTCTAACCAATGTCTTTGGTACCATGTCAGTTTTATTTACCAATCTCAAGTTATGGTCTTTGACTTAAAGTGCCTTTTTGTTGACTTTTGAAAATGACCTATAATGTTGAAATTGATAACTTTTTGTGAGAGCATTTCTTGGACTTGAAGTGTGAATATGAGTTGTAGGAAATGTCATTCTCTTCAAAATGAGCTTTGGATGGGATTTTTCTGATAAACCATGAAGAAGTTATGCCTTGGTCAATTTGCAGTTGACTTTTTCAATTGTCCAAAAATGGAAACTTTTGCATCTTAAGACTTTTTGAGCCATGCCTTGAGAATCATGATCAAGAATTGATCAAATGATGTTTGTGGCTTCAAAATAAGATGTTGACCAAAATTTTTGACTTTTGACTGTCAAATGACCATTTTGCCCCTGTAGTTGACTGTGAAGCATTTAGGGTTTTTGACTGTGCATTTTGATGCTGTGAGTCTTGAAACTTGGCATATGGATGCTTGACAATGTATGTAGGCATGTGGGACTTGTTTGGACCCCTGGAAACTTCAATTTCTTTGCCAGCACCAAAACCCTAATTTTGACTATATTAGGAGGCAATTGGACTGTGCAACCCTTGAGAGATTTTGAAGCATGATCTTTAGCAAACCCTGAAGAATATGGGAGGGCAAATTTTGGGGTACAACACATTTCAATACTAATATATAAACAATAAGCAAAACACCAAAAACCTGTTCAAACCTACAATTTCTGCACTAACACATTCATCTTCCATTTGGCTCGTGTGTTTTGTGTTTAGATCATTCAAACACCTCACATACTTGATATCAAGCCCATCCAAGCCATCATCCCTGTTCTGTAATCACTCATCCACCATCTGCCATTGTTGACTTCAAAGCTTGCAGATTGACTTGGCCAGGGAGTTCTAGCTACTTTTAGAGCAAGGCAAGGGTTGGAATAGATTCAAGGAAGCTCAAGAAAGCTCAAGCAAGCATCGAGCCTCCATTAAAGTCACTCCATTTTCATACATGATTCCAGCTGAAGGAGGTAAATTTTCAAACTCTATCTCTTTGTACATGTAACCATAGGCCACAATTTGTGAATAAAAAATGTAGTCCTCATCATAACGAAGTTGTACATACCATTATCTTGCATTGATTTTACTTGTGCTAAGAGAATTTGAAACTTGAAATTTCTGGAAATATTAGGTCAAGATTTAGGGATGTTTAAATTCTCCTTGATCTTTGATAATTAGTTTACATAACTTATATGGTTGGAATCGTGAGTTCAAGTACTACAATTTTCATGTTATAAGTTTTTATTTTCATGGAAGTATGAGGAAGTTACAGGGTATCCGACCAAGGCTTGAGGAAGAAGATGAAACAGGGCAAGGGCGTGTTTTGGGATATGTTGTTTTTGTTTCATTAAAGATAATGGAAGTATAGCCACCCCAGTGGCAAAGCAGCGCGCTGGTGAGACCCATGTCCTGGGTTCGAACCTGCGCGCTACTTTTGTTATTTTTCACTCTTTTCTTTTCCATTTTTCACTTTTTTTTGCAGGATGGACTTGGCTATTGGGCCAGTGTTTTTTTTGCTAACCTTACCACCAAATATGCTTCATCACCCCTCTTACTAGCTTTCATATATTTTTTTGTTTTATTTTAATATTTTACATATTAAATATTTTCTCTAATATATAAAAATCCCAAAAATATAAATTGATAATATTACACTTTTATTTTATTTTTTCTCACATAAAATATATTTTATTTTTATAGGATATAATTCATTTTCTTAATAAACTTGTAAATATAAAAATATATTCAGTATATTTTTTTTATTTTCATACTTGTAAATACCTATTTTTGCATGTATATAATTTTATATTTATATACAATATTATTTATTATTTTTATACAAAAAATACACAAAATAATAATATAGAAACTTTATTTTCTCTTAAATAAAAATTAGGGTTAAACCCCTTTCAAAAAAATTAAATCTTTTTCCTTATATTTTTAGGTTTAGATTAAAATTTCTTTTACATAAAAACAAGACACAAAAATCTTTTCTTTACATATACATTGCATTACATTTTTAATATTGTATTATATTTATCTTAATTCGCACAAATTCGATTTGGTTGTAATAATTTATTTAGCTTTATATTCTTGCAAAATCCCCATTCAAACTTGTATTCCCCCTCCCATAAATTGTTGTAATAGCTTAGTAATATTTACATTACGCAATTTATCGCTTTATATGCCATGATTAGTGTGATACGGTGGGAGAACTGACTTGAGGTTTTACATTTGTGTTTGCAAATGTTTCGGTTTAGCAAGAGTCACCACCGACTTTTTATTTTATCCTAAGGAAAGGTCAAAAAGCATAGGAAAGACCTTTGAGATGTTTTCTTGGGTTCGGGGAGTAGATTATGAAAAGGGAAGGTCCAAGCACCCTTTTCATCCATGGTTATCCATGGGCTCTTAGTTACTTGTTTAGATCACTTGCTTTGCTTTTTAATTGTTTGAAATGGTGCTTTGTGTGTGGTTTTGAAAGATGTTTTGAAAAGAGGCCATCGTTGTGGCAACCTTTGTAATGATTCTTGTTTGAATGTGTACAAAGATGTTTTTGTCTTTTGAAAAGTTTTCAATGTTTGAAAGTAGGGTTTGGAAATTATGTTGTGAAGTGTGTTTGAAAATAGCAAGGATGTTTTTGCAAGCTTTTGATCAAGTAACTAAGAGTTATCTACCCTATTTTACTCAAAGATCTTATGTTTTAACCCTTTTAACAGTGTTATTTCACCATTGTATTTGGTGAACAACCTTGTGTTAGGATGTTTAAACGGGACAGACGTGGGTCGTCGTATAGACCATGATAGCAATTGTGTCAAGTATTTTTTGCAATTTTCTTGAGGGACTTGATCACATTTTGTTTAGGCAACTCAGATAGCGTCATCGAGGGACTATGATCTTTTGTTTTGTTTTTGTTTTGCCAAAGTACTTAACATGCATACCATGGCCCATTTTTGAAGGCAACAAGTGGATTGTAACCCTAGGGGTGCAAGTGTGCATTGTGTTTGATTTTCATGCATTTTTGTCTTTGATTAGGTCAAGCTATTTGTTAATTTGATTTTGGCATACACACCCTAATTCTCTAATCATGGCATAATTGAAAGCGTTAAGTGCAAGAATTTAAATTCTAAGCTATTACAACATGATTATGGGGATGGGGGGTACAATTTTGAATAGGGGTATTTGACAAGAAATATAAACCCTAGTTACTATTACATCCAAATTGAATCTCAATGCAACAATATTTAAATGTACAATATTTAAATAAACACAATAAATAAATATTAAATAAAATGTATTATGCAAAAAAGAAGTTTTTATGTATGTAAAAATATTTTTAATGTAAAGAAATATAAAGAAATAAATAAATAAGAAAAGGATTAATTTTATTTATTAAAGGGGTAAATCCTAATTATTTTAAGAAAATAATATATTATATTATTTATATACAAAAAATATATTAATATGTACAAAATAAAATATATTGGAAAAAAAGTGTTTTTTAGTATAAATAATAATAAAAATAAAAATGTAATATTTTTATATTTTTATTCTATGTTTTTAACAAAATAAAGGCATATATGTATATATATATATATATATATATATATATATATATATATATATATATATATATATATATATATATATATATATATATATATATATATATATATATATATATATATATATATATATATATATATATATATATATATATATATATATATATATATATATATATATATATATATATATATATATATATATATATATATATATATATATATATATATATATATATATATATATATATATATATTAAATATATTAAGGATGTATAAAATAAAATAAAATATTTGCAAAAATAAAATATATCCAAGAAAATATTTTCAGTGTGAATAAAAATAAGAAATGAAAATAAAAGTATTATTTACATTATTTTTAAATTTGAACAAATAACATAAAAGTATATAAAAAGGTTTTAATGTTAGAAATAATAGAATAAAATTCCAAATAAATGTAAAAAAAATGTGAAAATATTTTTAAACATTTTTTATATTTGGAAATAAATAAACATAGTCAGAAATGAAATTAAAATGCAAAAATGATAAAAATACAAGAAATTGGGCCAGGGGGTACATTTAGCAAAATGGGGGTTCAGACAACAAGAAGGCCATGCCCAGCCCAGACTTCATCTTCAACCTCTAGAACATTTGAAAAAACGCGCGCCTTTTGTACGAATTGCTAACTCCTATATTTGTGATCTTTTGCCAAAACTCAAAACATGAAACTTGTAGAGCATCAAACCACAATTCTAACCATATAAAAAACTTAATCTAACTCTCAAAGACCAGAGAGAATTTCTCTGGCCCTAAAATTTGACCTAGTTTTTTCAGCATGTTCATGGATGAAATTCTCTTAGCACATTTAATATAAATGAAAACTGAGCATATGTATGGCTTCATGGTAATGAGTACTACATCTTTCATTCACAAACCTAAGGCTAAATGTTCCTATATAGAGAGATAGAAGTTTGAGAAATACCTGTTTCAGTCAAGCTCGAGTATGGCAATGCAGCAACTTTCAGTGAGGCCTGGGGTTCTTTTGAGCTTGCTTGATGTTCCCTGGACCTTTCCCAATGCTTAGTTTGTTTTGAAATGGTATGAATCTCTCTATAGAACTCAACCTGCAAAAGCTTGAAACGAAAATGGTGAACACTATAAATAGAGTTACAGTTGGCAATGGAGGTTTGGGATAGCTTGAGTGAGTTGAATGGAAGGTATTGGAACTGGTTGTAAGCAAAACGCACGAGTGGATGTGAAAATGGAAGTGATTCTGCAGGGCCTGCCCTGTTTTGCAAGAAAATAAGATTTTTGTGTACAAGGGTGTTTGAGGGATGAATGGCTCGTGTTTCTGGCTCACAGGGATGTGCAAAAATTGTTTGAAATGTTGGCAAGAGTTGAATATATCAGATGCTCAAGTCCTTGACCTTTTGCACAATTACTTGGTTTTGAAGTAAAAAGTGAGAGTTGACAATGCTATGACTGTACTGGCTTGTAACCTAGCTGCACAAAGTTGTTGAACTTTGCCTGACATTAGGGAGCCTTGTTTGCAGCAAAGGGCTTGGTGTATGGCTCAAGAAATGCAACTTGACATAAAGCATGCTTTATGTAAATGGAAGTGCTACCTTTATGCCTAAAATGGATTTATTTATTGTGCCAAGCTCTAATGGTCAGAATAACACCAATGTACAATGAGTTTGCATTCAATTTTTGAGTGTTTAAGGGTTTAGAGACCTGTAATTAAGTACAAAGCTATTTTGGACAGATTTTGCAACTTGTATGAACATGTATTGGCCATGGTTACAAAGTGAGTTTTTGCCAACTTCAAGTATTCGATTCTCCCTAACCACAAATGTGTTTGAGGAGTTCTTGGACAATTTGGAAAGCTTGCAAAATATACTATAATCCATCTTTGAAGTGAAACTTGAGACTCAGAGTGGAACTATGTGAAAAATGGCCAAGAAGATGGGTCAAAATCCTGCCTAAACTAGGGCAAAATTTCTCTAAGTTAAAAGTTTTAGGGACCCTTGTTCCAAAAATCATTACTTGAGATCCAAGCTTTTTTTGAGAAAACTTTATGAATAAAAGTTGTATACTTTTTGGAGGACTACAACTTTAATGTTGTAAGTTTTGTTTGAATCCATTTGCATCTTGGTGAAAATGTGGGACAAAGTTAGGAAAAATTAAGAAAATTTCATAACTTAGAAAAATTCTAAGTTATGAAAATTTTCAATTTCAAACCCTAATTTGCAATTTTGGGTTTCTTGATGAACAAGTTTCATAATTTGACACATCTTGATGAAAAATGACCCTTGGCACTTGATTTTGACCAAAAAGTCAAAGTTTGACTTTTCAGTGTACAATCAAATTTTGATCAGTTGACTGAAAAATTCATCTGTCAATCCCATGCATTTGAGATCTTTTGAACTTATTGAATAAGTCAAGATAATGTCATTGATTCCTTGAGTCCATGGTTGAGCTTAGTTTGTCATTGGTTAGGTCAAACAGTTAAAAATTGCCTTTGTACAGTCAAAACCCTAAAAATGACCATTTTGCCCTTTTGGTGATCTGATCAAATTTCTTGTGGAATTGTGGTCCAAATTTGACCAAATGGTTCATATGAGTTCATAATGTTGATGTGGGTCAAAATTCATGAGGTTTGACTGTAAATTGGTCACAGTTGACTTTTCCCCCAATACAGCTGATTTCTAGGTCAACTGTCCAATTGACTGGGCAAAAATTTGATTCAAGGCTTAAAACTTGGTATGGGTAAACTTAGGAGTCTAACATGAAGTATGAAAGTCAATTTGGGCATTGAAGGTCAAAAAATCCTTGTGCAAACTCAAACACTAATTTAGGTCAACAGTGCAAGGAGGTGTCTTGAGCAGAGCAAACCCTAGCCTGGTTTTGAGTTTCAAGACCCTTGTGATGAGAAATGTTGATAAAATGAGAGGGAAAATTTTGGGGTACAACAGTTGCCCCTGTTCAATCTTCTTGAACCTGAAGAGTTAGATTGGCAAGTTTGCCTTTCGTGGCTCGAAGGTAAAAGAGGATTGGACACTAGAGTGCCCGTAAATTTGCACTCGTCAAAATGTTGTTGAGGGAATGGGCTTAAAGATGCCATTTGGAGATGGTAGAATCTTGCTGGAGATGGGCTTAAAGATTACATCCAAGAATGTTTGTTGAACTGCAATGTTGTAGGTCAGAAGAATGAGCATCAAAATGGTATCCGTGTCTGGAATGCATTTGAGCTGTATCTGGAGACTGAGTCTGTATGAGAAAAGGAATGGCGTCTGTGTCTAGAGCATATCCGAGCTGTAACTGTATTTGATTCTTGAATGAATGTCAGAATGACTGCTGTATCTGGAGTGTATTTGGATTGTATCTGAAATCGAGATCTGTATGAGTAGCAGAATGACTTCCGTGTCTGGAGTGTATCTGAAACTGTAACTGGGATCTGAATAACTGACAGAACGACTTCTGTGGCGACTGTACTGGGGAGAATCAAACTTCTGGTAAAAGGGCCAGAACGGCATCCGTGTTTGGAGCGTATCTGAACTTGAAGTTGATAGTTGAATCTGAATGAGAGATAGAATGGCCGCCGTGTCTGGAGCGTATCTAGTCTGTATCAGATTGCTGAAGTCTGAATGAGTAGTAGAATGACCGCCGTGTCTGGGGTGTATCCGTACTGTATTTTGACTTGGAATTCTGAATGAGTAATAGAATGACCGCCGTGTCTGGGGTGTATCCATACTGTATCTGAATAATTGTTAACGATAGCCTTTTAATCTTATCCTGTTAAGGGTAAAATTTTAGCTAAAACACAAAGTTGTGTTGCATGATATATATGATGCAATGAACTGTGTTTAATCAATGTTTATGATATATGAATGTAATGGTTATGCATGTAAGCTAAGTAGCTGTCTTGCTGAGGAAAATAAATCCTTGATAGCCGGAGATAATGAAATCTTTGATTACTTCCGGGGAAAGTGAATCCTGACTGATGCTGAGGACTCAAAAATCTTTGATTGTTGAAGATGAGAAATCCTTGTTGACTGCTTGGGGATTAAAGATCTTTGATTGTCGAGAATGATAAATCCTGGGACAACCGCTGGGGATTGAAAATCCTTGGCGTCTTGTGGGGTTTTAACAAGAGCTTCGACAACTTCTGCGGGGAATGAGAATCCTTCATGACTTTCCTGGGAAATAAGGAAAACTCCGACGACCTCTACTGGGGAATCAAAACCTGGGAGGCTTCGAATGGAGAAACAGGAACTAGAATCCTCAGTCTGTTGGGAAGTAACTCTGTGGGGAGAGTGTTTACTCGGCCGGGGAAATCAGGAGTTTGGGTTGTATGCCAAACTACTGGGGAATCATCCTAGTTATGGATAGGACAAGAAGTTAACTGTTATCTAGTTGATTCTTAGACTCTTTAAGGTAACCTGCTGGGGAAATTGGGGAAAGCTGAATGGTTCCCGCTGGGGATTAAAGTTGGAAATTTGACTTCGCTGGGGAAGAAGGTTTAGAATATTCTAGCTCCGCTGGGGGATAGGTATTTCAGGGTTTTCGGGATCCACTGGGGATCGGGAGTTTGAACTCTGATGGGAACTTTGAAACTTAACTCCGCTGGGGAATATAGTTTAGAATACATTGGCTCCGCTGGGGATCTTGAAATTTTACTCCGCTGGGGATATATACTCCAAGGTTTTAGCTTTGTTGAGGATCTGAATGACATATTATTTTAGGGGATTTCTTCTGGAATAGCCTAAAGACGTTTTCCTATACTTTCGACCTACCAATAATTATCCTTTCTCAATTTGTTTTATTTGTAAGCAATGATTATATTCAAATGCATATGCTTATTTAACAAAACATTGGACGTTTTTCAAAATGAAACATAAGTGTAAAAAAGAAAAGAAAGGCAAGCAAATTTTTGCACTTTGAAGTATTTTTGTATTAACTTTTGTAAGTATCCTTGTACAAAGGAGAGAGACATCCTAGTAAGAGAATTTTGTCGTAAATTGAGAAAAAGTTTATACAAAAGAAAGTTGGCTATGTGCAATAATTCCATGGGGTTCCCATTCTGCTATGGTCTTCACAACTCAGAGTATCTTGTCCATTCGCTGCTTCGTTCGCCGATGATTGGATTGATCAGAAACTTGGAGCTTGTTGGTGAAGAGATTGTCCTTAAAGTGATCCGACGAGACATAGTCATACGCTTTAATTCCCTAATTTTTGCCTGGACCGCCCTTTTGGGTTTTTAGTCCACCGGGAAACCCTTTTTTGCCCAAGTCGCCCTTTCGGGTTTTCAACTTTCCAGGTGTACAGATTTTTTTGTTTATCCCTAATTTTTGCCTGAACCGCCCTTTTGGGTTTTCGATTCACCGGGATGCCCATTTTTGCCCAAATCGCCCTTTCGGGTTTTCGACTTGTCGGGTCATTTTATGCGTAGTATCTTTTGACTATGTCTGCATTCGCAGGGTGCAGCAAGTCGTCACCGTCCATGGTGGTCAGAATCATTGCCCCACCAGAAAAGATGCTCTTGATCACAAATGGTCCTTCGTAAGTAGGAGTCCGCTTGCCCCTGGGATCACTTTGCGGCAAGATAATCCGCTTTATTACAAGATCTCCGACTTGATATACTTGACGCCTGACTTTCTTGTTGAAAGCCTTGATCATCCGTTTTTGATACGTCTGACCATGACATACAGCAATAAGTCGTTTCTCGTCGATCAAATTAAGTTGATCAAGTCGGGTCTGAATCCAACCGTCTTCACTCAAACCGACATTCTTCATAATCCTTAAGGAAGGAATCTGAACTTCCATAGGTAAAACAGCTTCCATGCCATATACCAAAGAAAAGAGGGTTGCCCCTGTTGAAGTACGTGCCGTGGTACGATATCCATGCAGAGCAAACGGTAAAATCTCATGCCAGTCCTTGTAGGTGACTGTCATCTTTTGAATGATCTTCTTGATATTTTTGTTTGAGGCTTCAACAACACCGTTCATCTTTGGCCGATAGGGAGATGAATTATGATGATAAATCTTGAACTGCTCGCACAAGGCGGTGATCATAGTGTTGTTCAAATTTGTACCGTTGTCCGTGATAATCCTGTCGGGGATACCGTACCAGCATATGAGATTCTGCTTAATGAAGCGGGCAACCACATTCTTTGTAATGGAGGCATAGGAAGCTGCTTCGACCCACTTAGTGAAGTAATCAATAGCGACCAAGATGAAGCGATGTCCATTGGATGCCGTAGGCTTGATCTCTCCAATCATGTCGATACCCCACATTGCGAATGGCCAAGGAGCTGTTAGAACGTTGAGAGGAACATGAGGAATATGTACTTTGTCGGCGTAGACTTGACATTTGTGGCAAGAACGGGAATGTTGATGACAATCAGCTTCCATGGTAGACCAGTAGTAGCCTGCCCTAAGAATCTTCTTAGCCATCGTATGTTCGATTAAGTGGGTGCCAAATGTGCCGCTATGTATTTAGGTCATGATCAACTCTGCTTCATCCTTGTCCACACAACGAAGTAGAACATAATCATGGCTGCGCTTATAAAGGATACCATTGCTGAGGAAGAACTTGGAAGAAAATCTCCTTAAGAACTTTTTGTCATTGACAGAAGCTCCTTCAGGGTATTCTCGAGTCTGAAGATACCTTTTGATTTCATGAAACCAAGGTTGTTCCACTACTTCTTCGGTATTAATCTCATGACAGTGCGCAGGTTTGTCCATCCGCTCGATGGTGATTTGGGGAGCCTCATTATCCCAGTTGAGTTTAAACATAGAAGACATTGTAGCCAGAGCATCTGCTAGCTGATTTTCTTCTCGCGGGAAGTGCTCAAAGGTAATCTGCTCGAAACGAGGCAATAATGTCAGGACATGTTCTTTGTATGGGATAAGATTAGGATGTTTAGTATCCCACTCTCCTTTGACTTGACTGATAACCAAAGCCGAGTCCCCAAATACGATCAAAGATTTAATTCCTAGGTCGATTGCAGCCTTGAGACCAAAGATGCAAGCTTCATATTCAGCCATGTTGTTGGTACAGCTGAAGCAAAGTCGGGCAGTGAAGGGTGTATGGAAACCTTCCGGAGAAATGAGTACCGCACCGATACTGTTGCCAAGTGCATTTGAAGCACCATCAAAGTACAGGGTCCATCGGGATCCTTGTTCAGGTCCGTCATATGGTCCGTTACCTTCAATGTTGTCCAATGTCATGATGTCCTCGTCAGGGAAGTCGAATCTCATAGATTGGTAATCTTCGACGGCTTGATGAGCTAGATGGTCAGCTAGTACACTCCCCTTTATGGCTTTTTGGGTAGTATACTGGATATCATACTCAGTCAGGATCATTTGCCATCTAGCGATTCTTCCAGATAAAGCAGGCTTCTCGAAGATATACTTGATCGGATCCATCTTGGAAATCAACAAAGTGGTATGAGTCAACATATACTGCCTTAGACAGTGAGCAGCCCATACCAAAGCGCATCAAGTTTTCTCGAGCAGTGAGTAGCGAGTCTCACAGTCGGTAAAAATTTTTCTAAGGTAATAAATGGCATGCTCTTTTTGGCCAGACTCGTCATGTTGGCCCAGTACGGACCCCATTGAGTTATCCAAAACAGTCAGATACATGATTAACGGCCTTCCTTCAACGGGTGGCATCAAAATAGGAGGTTCCAGTAAATACTCCTTGATCTTATCAAAAGCAACTTGACAATCATTGTTCCATTCAACCACCTGATCTTTCTTCAACATCTTGAAGATTGGCTCACAGGTAGATGTTAGGTGAGAGATGAACCTCGCAATATAGTTTAAGCGTCCCAAGGATCCTCTAACCTCCTTTTTAGTGCGAGGGGCAGACACTTCTTGTATAGATTTTACTTTAGCAGGATCAACCTCAATGCCTTTGTTGCTGACGTTAAATCCCAAAAGTTTACCAGACCTGACTCCAAAAGTTCACTTGCTTGGGTTCAGTCTGAGCTTATACTCCTTCAACCCGACAAACAGCTTTTGCAGATGGTCAAGGTGTTCTTCTTCTGTCTGTGAACGGGATATCATGTCGTCTACGTAGACTTCGATTTCATGATGTATCATGTCATGAAACAAAGCTACCATGGCGCGTTGATAGGTTGCCCCGACATTCTTCAGTCCGAATGGCATCACTTTGTAGCAGAAGGTACCCCACTGCGTGACAAAAGTAGTTTTCTCCATGTCTTCGGGAGTCATTTTGATCTGGTTGTATCCCGAGAATCCATCCATGAAGGAAAATACCTTGTGTTGAGCTGTGTTATCAACCAAGATGTCGATGTGTGGTAGGGGAAAATCATCTTTAGGGCTAGCCCTGTTTAGGTCCCTATAGTCCACACACATTCTGACTTTGCCGTCCTTCTTAGGCACGAGCACAATGTTAGTAACCCATTGTGGATAGGAAGTAACAGCCAGAAAGCCAACATTGAATTGCTTCATCACCTTAGCTTTGATCTTCTCAGACATGTCGGGCCTCATTCGACGAACCTTTTGTTTGATCGGTGGACATTCTTCTCTTGTAGGGAGACGATGAACCACGATATCTGTGTCTAATCCCGTCATGTCTTCATAGGACCAGGCGAAGATTTCAACATATTCATTCAACAACTGCACTAAGCGCTCTTTGACACTTGGTTCCAGGTTGGCACCCACCTTAACCTCTTTCTTGTCTTCCTTCGTTCCAAGGTTGATGGTTTCTAGCAACTCTTCATGGGGCAGAATAACCCTCTCTTCTTGTTGCAAAAGTCTGGATAACTCTCCCGGCACTTCACAGTCTTCGTCGACTTCGTACTCAACATGATTGACCAAATCTTTAGAGTCACCGAAGGCTAAAGCAGAATAGTCACCCATGGAATCCAGAGTGGATGGGTACCTGCATTTTGTGAGTGTGGGTGTGTGTAAGGGATAACCATCCTTAAACAAAACAAAAATGTAAAAGGAAAGAAAATGAACACAACAGTTTATAGATGAAAACGTCCAATGATTCATTAAACATGACATATGATAATGAAGAAAATCAAGCCCTTACAAATGGACCTATATGCCCCGGGAAAGGCATAAGGTGAAAATAGTGTACAAATTGTTTAGTTATTACAGACCAAAATAGGAAATTGTTCAAAGATAAATTACTGGTTGATGAAAGTGATGGGAATAAAGTCCTTCGCTTCCCAGTTGCTTAATCCTCCTTCGACGGTTGGAGAGATCCAATCTTCAAAGTTTTATTCTTCATCATCATCTTCTAAGGCATTAATTCCATGGTGAGTGAATTTAATGGGTCGTCCTCTGGCCCAGGAGCGACGCACAGCTTTCTGGCCAGCAGCAGTAAAACCTAGTCTGAACTTGTCCGTCTTGTGAGAAAAATCAGGCAGTTGTCCTCACACTGTACTCCTTCCTTCTTTGATTACAACCTCTGCATCCTTGAGAGATGCCATCCTAGACACAGGCTTGGAAATAATAGGCACATCAGTCATTATCTTCACAACCGCGACTTCAGGAGAAACTTCCTCAAAATGTTGGAAATGCGTTTCTATGAACTCGCCATCCAACTCCACATAGCGGAAAGAGTTGAGGTGACTTATCATGTACTCTTCCTCCCCATGAACCGTTATAATCTTTCCCTGAACTGGATATTTTAGCATTTGGTGCAGAGAGGAAGTGACTGCCCCAACATTGTGGATCCACGGCCTTCCCAACAAGCAAGAATATGAAGGACGGATGTCCATCACATAAAAGGTGGAGTTGAAAATTTCTGTGCCCACTTTGATAGGGATGTCCACTTCTCCGTGAACCATCCTCTTAGAACCGTCGAAGGCTCTAACAACGATGTTACTAGGCTTCAGGGTCAAACCTTCGCAGTCCAGTCTATCCAATGCCTTTTTCGGTAGTACATTCAGAGATGAACCGATATCCACCAGGACATGGGCAAGTGTGGTTCCCCTGCATTCTACTGAGACATGCAGCGCGTCATTGTGCTTCCTTCCCTTAGGGGTCAAATCAGCATCGGAAAAACCAAGACCATTATCAGCAGTAAGGCTAGCCACGCACTCTTGAAACTGGTCAGCCGAAGTTTCTTGAGGCACATGAGCCATCTTTAGAAATTTGATTAAGGCCTTAGCATGAGCCTCAGAGTAGAGTAGGAGAGCCAACATGGAGATTTTGGAAGGGGTCTGCCCTAGCTGTTCCACGACGTCGTAGTCACTCTTCTTGATTATCTTTAAGATTTCTTCCATCTCTTTCTGGGTGGTTTCGGGGATAACCACAATATGAGCCTTCGTCCTGACAGGCGCTTCTATTATCCACTTACCTTTATTGGAAGTAACATCAGAGGGTCCAGCTTCGGGTACATCAACTTCTTCAATTATCGGGCTTTGCACAGATGGCTTGATAGGCACAGAAACTCTCGAGGGTCCGAAGACTGCTCGTGGAGGAGCAATCTCCAGAGAAAATATCCTTCCGCTGCGAGTTATCTTGCTCGTTCCCGCAATATTCCCTATATCGGGGGTTTCATCATCAGAATTCTCTTGGACTGATTTAATCTGTTTGACACCATGGTAGAATATTTCTCCTCCGTAGTTCCATGGTATCGTCTTGTTAGATTTATACGGGACAGGCCCCAGCATGGTGATTTTTAACGGCACAAACTTAGGATCAGGCGTAATCTTGACATGCCTTTTGCAGGCCTTGGGAAGATTGTCGGAGATGGTTATTATTGCAATGTCATTGGTAGGAGTAACAAAGGTGGCAGGAGTAATAAGAGTAAAGGTATCAACAAGAGTCTTTTGGAAGAGTATATCTTGGGTATCCATCTGGCGTTGGATGCCTGATTTTAACATTGGGCAGTCAGCTTGCACGTTTAAACAAAAGTAACAGTCTTTTCCACAGCCTAGGAATATCCCGACTCTCATTAAATTCACTTTAATCACTGGTAACAGAGTCAAAAGGTCAGCAACATTGGTAACATGAAGGTCTTCCATAACGGCATGAACATTATGACAGTGCTTGGGCATTGGGGCAGAAATCACATTCGGATTTTCGGGCGCTTCGAATTCTACCTCCTTGGCATCGATTAAGTCTTGGATTTTGTTATTAAGAGCCCAACAGTTGTTGGTATCATGCCCTACACTGTCAGAGTGGTAAGCACATTTTGCATTGGAGTGGTAATATGGAGAAGAGGTATTAGGGTTCTTTGGCGCTTCCTTCAAATTGGTAAGATTCAGCTTTAGCAAATGAGGGAGTACTTGAGCCGGTGTCATGTTGATTTGGGTGAATTGCCGTTGTGGCCTTTCTACCCTTTGCTGATTAGATCTTGGCTAATTGCTGCGAGGTTGATCATTTGAAGAGTTTTGGATCATCACAGCCCCCACAGTTGGCCGGCGCTCGGTTCTTCCTTTCTGAGAATAAACAGCATAAGCTTCCTTCTTAGCTGGGAAGGTCTTCTTAATGGCAGTGGACGCGGAGGCATCTTTCTGAAACTTACCACTTTTAATGCCGGCCTCGACCCTTTCACCGGTCAGAATTAATTCGGTGAATCCCGCGGAGGAACTCCCAATTAAATGATTGAAGAAAGGGCCAGACAGGGTCCCTAAAAACATGTCAACCAGCTCTCTATCCAACAATAGTGGCTGCACCCTTCCAGCCAGATCACGCCACATCTGGGCATACTATTTAAATCCCTCGTTAGAAGCCATACCCATACTCTGTATTGAGTACGAGTGGGCCCTAAATCAGCGTTGTATTGGTATTGTCGGTAGAAAGCAGCAGCCAAGTCTTCCCAGTTATGAACCTCTGATCTCTCGAGTTGATAGAACCAATCCAATTGTGTGCCTGACAGACTATCTTGGAAAAAATGGACCAAGAGATCCTTATCAGATGAGTGGGGTTGGATCTTTCTGACGTAGGATCTCAGATGCATCTTCGGACACGACAGGCCGTCATACTTAGCAAATGTAGGAACTTTGAACTTGGGAGGAATGACGATCCCAACGACCAACCCTAGTTCTTCGAAATCTAAACCGGGTACCCTTTGCAACTCCATGGCTGCTAACCGATCCTCAAGATTTTTAAATTTATCATCCGCTAGAGGATATTGCTGTTCGGAGTAATCTTCGTCTTCTTCCCCTTCTTCTTCTTAAACTTCAGATTCAGAAGGCATCACAGTTCCTTTTCCTTTACCAGCCCCTTCATCAGACGTTGAGGGGAACTCGAGAACTTTTCTAGCATGGCTTTCAAACCTCCTTCCCATAATGACCACACCGGGTCTTTTCTTCTTTTTCTCTTTATCTTTCTCCAACAGTGCTTTAAGGTCCTCCTGACCCTTTGCTAAGGTCATGAGGAGTTGCTGGAATTGAGAATTCTACGCTTGCAGATGCTTACCCGTCTGCTCCAAATCCATCTGGCTGAAATAAACAGCAGAAAGATAAGGAAACCTGGTGTGAAGACCTGTTCATGCATATGATGAATGATATGTTATTCATGTAATGCATTCAAGGATTCAGAAAATTCAAATTTGTTGCAAACAAAAAGAACACACGTCACATTAAGAAGAAATTTGTTAGTACATAAATGCCCCATGGGCAAAACATTACAAAATTCTTAATGTAAAAAGACATTGCGCATCCTCTTTGATGCAATGTAAGTGTTGGTGTAAGCCCTAGAGGCCAATACTTTTGGTACTTGCATCGAATTATTTATTAATAATAAAAGGCATTTCTTTATTATGTTTTCCAAAATAATAAAGTCCCTAGAATGGTTTATTGGTTTAATGAAATGTTAAGTGTGACTTAATCATGAGATCCCATTAAACATAAGAAACTATTCTTAAAGTATCCGTAGTCAAGCTTTAATGTGAAGTGGGATAACATTAAAGCATTAAGATTATTATGAAGATAGATTGATGATCACATCTCATGGATCATAGATAAGGAGTTATCAAGTCTTGACATAGGTATGAATATTAGGAGTAATATTTATACTGGATTGACCCGTTATGAGAATACTACATAGAATGTTATGCAAAGTGTCATAAGTTATTCTCATGATGATAATGGTGTATACCACCCTTCGACCTGAAACCACTATGGACCCTAGATGTAGAGTCAAGTACTTTATTGCTGATCAAACGTCATCCGTAACTGGATGACTATAAAGATGGTTGATGGGTACTTCACAAAGCATGCTAAGGGACATGAGTGACCTAGATGGAATTTGCTCATCCTGCATAACAGGATAAATGTCTAAGGGCCCAATATTGAACTGGACAAGGGTGACACAGTGTATGCCTTGTGTTCAATATAGACATGAGGGCAAAAGGGTGATTGTACAACACAAATATTATCACGGAAAAGGTTTGGTCAGATCACATGACATTTTCGTGACTTGGGTAACAGTGATGTGTTGCTAGATACCGCTCACTGTTTATTATATTAAATGTGTAATTTAATATAATTGCCAACGTCGCGAAAACCTACAGGGTCACACACATAAGGACATGTTGATGAGAGATAGAATAAATAAGGAACACCGTAAGGTACGGTGCACTTAAGTGTAATACGGAAAGTGGTAAGGTACCACGTGGATAAGTGATATATGGTACATCATAAGGTATGATGTCCATAAGCTTAATTGGGCTTTTAGCTTATAGCCTTAATTGGGATTTTAGCTTGTAGCCCACACGAGTGATTCTATAAATAGATCCCTTGTGATGAAGTTTTTTCACTTGATGCATTTTCGTTTTTGACTCTCTCTCTCTCACTCAAGGTTTCCGTTCGTGATCAGCTAGCACTGTGACCAGAAGCGATCTGTTCGTGTGGACTGAGTAGAGGCGTTGTTCTTCATCAACGCTCGTGATCACGACATCAAAAGTCTGAATCGCCACAAGAGGTAAAACTTTCTATCACTGACCATGCTCATTCGTAAGGATCACTAAAGGAAAATTTTATATTCCGCTGCGTTTTGATCGCAATTTTCCTTCATGTAAGTGTTGAGAGTCTCCTCCTCGTGAAGTCGACAGGTAAGTTCCAAAACCTTTTTTTCACTGGCATAGAAGCTGGCTTCAAAAGTATTCCGTTCTTCTTTGAGTTGGATCCAACTCTTTTGCAATTCTTCCAATGATGTCGGCATGTCAGGATGTAGGAGGGTGTATGGAACCTCTCCTTCCATAACAGGCTCTTTGATCACGGGGAGAATGTGAGGGTATGGAATCATAAGATTCTGGGCGCGGGTTCGTACCCACTTGAGATAAGGCTCAAGGGGGATGGAATTCTTGTGCCCCAGTGTCTTACTATCCACTTTGTTGGGCATCCTCCAAGCTCTGATGAACCTTTGTCGAAGTCCTTGCGAATCATTGTCGAAGTCAAAAACCAAGTCAGGAATCAGCATATCATGAGGGCCATCCCTTCTAGCATATCCAAATTGTCTTAGAGCTAAACAAGGGTTGTAGGTAATGCCTCCCCTAATTCTAAGTAGTGGGACATTAGGGAATTCCCCACAACGATCAATGATGATGACATTTTCTCTGGACCGAGAACACCAATGAACATCAGAATGTGTGAGGGTCATCAACCATTGTGACCACCTTAAACCCTACTCATTCTTCAAAACTGTTTGTGGAAGGTGAGAAATAAACCACCTTGCTAGGAAAGGAGTACAGCACATGAGAACACCTCTCTTCCTCATTGTTCGTGTGTAAAATGAGTGCAGGATGTCCCCAAGCAATGTAGGCACAGGATTTCGGGATATGAAAATCTTAACAACATTCACTTCTATAAGTTGGTTAGGGTTTGGGAACAAGACCCACCCATAGATGAGGAGTGCCACAATCTCTTCAAAAGCTTGTAGATCTAGAGAATTCCAGCAGTCTTGTGCCTTCTCAAACAAGAACTTTTCCAAGAAACCCTTGACACCACTTCTGGTTTCCCAATGACCTTTGATATCAGATGGTTGAAAGTGTAAGGCTTGAGCAACATCTTCAGGCTTTGGTTCTTTTTCCGTACCGTTGTAGGGTAGTTGATGAAGAATAAGAATCCTCAGGAGTTGAGAAAATTCCTCCAAAGTAGGTACTAGTTGGTAATCAGGAAAGGTGAAACAGTGGTGTAGGGGGTCAAAGAACTGGAAGAGAACTTTCACCATGTCTTCTTCAATGTTGGAGTTGACCAAGTTGAGAAGTCTACCATGTCTTTCACTGAAGAGAGAATTATCTGGAATCTTGGAAGTAATCTCCTTGAGTTGAGGAGGGATTCTCACAAGGTTGACTTGAATTGTTTTCCTGCGAAGAGATTCCATGACCTACAAAACAAGAACAAAGATGAAGATCCAAACCCTTGAAATGGTTAGTGGATGTATATGATGTTGTATGATGTTCATGATGTATGCCCAAACATATGTACAAGCAAGTCACACAAGATCCTAGTCTCAGGCTTGCATGAGGTTTCATAGGTAAGTACCCTCTTGAGTTAGTTGGCTTAAACCTGTCCTATAAATAGTAATCGGGTTCTAAAGAGCTCAATATCACTGGATTATTTTCTGTGTTCATTGTTTTGGTTTAGCCACTTAACTGGCGACCAAAATATTCCAAGAAAACAACCCTCAATGAGTGTAGCATCGAGTATCTACCAACTTCAGACTGCACCAAAGCCGGTCATCTCACTACCCCTAAAAAAGGCCAAGATGGTCAAGTAAGGTTCTAAGAGTTCATTAGTGCTTCATGACATCACTCAGCGGCCCCGTATTCTCTTTGATTCACTCAAAGGCTACCGGTACTCACAAATAAGTCGCACTAATATAGCTATTGCTTCAACTATGTCGGTATACCCCGCACAGTTTCCACAACGTATTGCTATTTACCTATGAATGTTTCCCAAAAATCCGGGTGAAGGATTCAAACCCAAACAAGAGAACCGAGTGTAAAGCAATCAAAACAATCAAGACATGCAAAGGTGATATAAACCCTAAGGTTACTCCACTTTTAAAGATTTCCCCAGCAGAGTCGCCAGTTCTGGCGATACGATGGGAGAACTGACTTGAGGTTTTGCGTTTGTGTTCACAAATGTTTCGGTTTAGCAAGAGTCGCCACCAACTTTTTATTTTATCCTAAGGAAAGGTCAAAAAGCACAGGAAAGACCTTTGAGATGTTTTCTTGGGTTCGGGGAGTAGATTATGAAAAGGGAAGGTGCAAGCACCCTTTTCATCCATGGTTATCCATGTAGTTACTTGTTTAGATCACTTGCTTTGCTTTTCAATTGTTTAAAATGGTGCTCTTCAATTGTTTGAAATGGTGCTTTGTGTGTGGTTTTGAAAGATATTTTGAAAAGAGGCCATCGTTGTGGAAACCTTTGTAATGATTCTTGTTTGAATGTATACAAAGATGTTTTTGTCTTTGGAAAAGTTTTCAATGTTTGAAAGTAGGGTTTGGAAATTTTGTTGTGAAGTGTGTTTGAAAATAGCTAGGATGTTTTTGCAAGCTTTTGATCAAGTAACTAAGAGTTATCTACCCTATTTTACTCAAAGATCTTTCTTATGTTTTTAACCCTTTTAACAGTGTTATTTCACCATTGTATTTGGTGAACAACCTTGTGTTAGGATGTTTAAACGGGACAGGCGTGGGTCATCGTATAGACCATGATAACAATTGTGTCAAGTATTTTTGGCAATTTTCTTCAGGGACTTGATCATTTTGTTTAGGCAACTCAGATAGCGTCATCGAGGGACTATGATCTTTTGTTTTGTTTTTGTTTTGCCAAATTACTTAACATGCATACCATGGCCCATTTTTGAAGGCAACAAGTGGATTGTAACCCTAGGGGTGCAAGTGTGCATTGTGTTTGATTTTCATGCATTTTTGTGTTTGATTAGGTCAAGCTATTTGTTAATTTGATTTTGGCATACAAACCCTAATTCTCTAATCATGGCATAATTGAAAGCGTTAAGTGCGAGAATTTAAATTCTAAGCTATTACAACATGATTATGGGGATGGGGGTACAATTTTGAATAGGGGGTATTTGACAAGAAATATAAATCCTAGTTACTATTACATCCAAATTGAATCTCAATGCAACAATATTTAAATGTACAATATTTAAATAAACATAATAAATAAATATTAAATAAAATGTATTATGCAAAAAAGAAGTTTTTATGTATGTAAAAATATTTTTAATGTAAAGAAATATAAAGAAATAAATAAATAAGAAAAGGATTAATTTTATTTATTAAAGGGGTAAACCCTAATTCTTTTAAGAAAATAATATATTATATTATTTATATACAAAAAATATATTAATATGTAAAAAATAAAATATATTGGAAAAAAGGGTTTTTTTTAGTATAAATAATAATAAAAATAAAAATGTAATATATTTATATTTTTATTCTATGTTTTTAACAAAATAAAGGCATATATGTGTGTGTGTGTGTGTGTGTGTGTGTGTGTGTGTGTGTGTGTGTGTGTGTGTGTGTGTGTGTGTGTGTGTGTGTGTGTATATATATATATATATATATATATATATATATATATATATATATATATATATATATATATATATATATATATATATATATATATATATATATATATATATATATATATATATATATATATATATATATATATATATATATATATATATATATATATATATATATATATATATATATATATTAAGGATGTATAAAATAAAATAAAATATTTACAAAAATAAAATATATCCAAGAAAATATTTTCAGTGTGAATAAAAATAAGAAATGAAAATAAAAGTATTATTTACATTATTTTTAAATTTGAACAAATAAAATAAAAGTATATAAAAAGGTTTTAATGTTAGAAATAATAGAATAAAAGGCCAAATAAATGTAAAAAAAATGTGAAAATATTTTTAAACATTTTTTATATTTGAAAATAAATAAACAAAGTCAGAAATGAAATTAAAATTCAAAAATGATAAAAATACAAGAAATTGGGCCAAGGGGTGCATTTAGCAAAATGGGGGTTCAAACAACAAGAAGGTCAGGCCCTGCCCAGACTTCATCTTCAACCTCCAGAACATTTGAAAAAACGCGCGCCTGTTGTATAAACTGCTAACTCCTGTATTTGTGATCTTTTGCCAAAACTCAAAACATGAAACTTGTAGAGCATCAAACAACGATTCTAACCATATAAAAAACTTAATCTAACTCTCAAAGACCAGAGATAATTTCTCTGGCCCTAAAATCTGACCTAGGTTTTTCAGCATGTTCATGGATGAAATTCTCTTAGCATGTTTAATATAAATTAAAACTGAGCATATGTATGGCTTCATGGCAATGAGTACTACATCTTTCATTCACAAACCTAAGGCTAAATGTTCCTAAATAGAGAGATAGAAGTTCGAGAAATACCTGTTTTAGTCAAGCTCGAGTATAGCAATGCAGCAACTTTCAGTGAGGCCTGAAGTTCTTTTGAGCTTGCTTGATGTTCCCTGGACCTTTCCCAATGCTTAGTTTGTTTTGAAATGGTCTGAATCTCTCTATAAAACTCAACCTGCAAAAGCTTGAAACGAAAATGGTGAACACTGTAAATGGAGTTACAGTTGGCAATGGAGGTTTGGGATAGCTTGAGTGAGTTGAATGGAAGGTATTGGAACTGGTTGCAAGCAAAACACACGAGTGGATGTGAAAATGGAAGTGATTCTGCAGGGCCTGCCCTGTTTTGCAAGAAAATGTGATTTTTGTGTACAATGGTGTTTGAGGGATGAATGTCTCGTGTTTCTGGCTCACAGTGATGTGAAAAACTTGTTTGAAATGTTGGCAAGAGTTGAATATATAAGATACTCAAGTCCTTGACCTTTTGCATAATTACTTGGTTTTGAAGTAAAAAGTGAGAGTTGACAATGCTATGGCTGTACTGGCTTGTAACCTAGCTGCACAAAGTTGTTGAAATTTTCCTGACATTAGGGAGCCTTGTTTGCAGCAAAGGGCTTGGTGTATGGCTCAAGAAATGCAACTTGACATAAAGCATACTTTATGTAAATGGAAGTGCTACCTTTATGCCTAAAATGGATTTATTCATTGTGCCAAGCTCTAATGGTCAGAATAACACCAATGTCCAATGAGTTTACATTCAATTTTTGAGTGTTGAAGGGTTTAGATACCTGTAATTAAGTACAAAGCTAGTTTGGACAGATTTTGCAACTTGTATGAACATGTATTGGCCATGGTTACAAAGTGAGTTTTTGCCAACTTCAAGCATTCGATTCTCCCTAACCACAAATGTGTTTGAGGAGTTCTTAGACAATTTGGAAAGCTTGCGACATGTAATATAATCCATCTTTGAAGTGCAACTTGAGACTCCAAGTGGAACTATGTGAAAAATGACCAAGAAGATGGGTCAAAATCCTGCCTAAACCAGGGCAAAATTTCTCTAAGTTAAAAGTTTTAGGGACCCTTGTTCCAAAAATCATTACTTGAGATCCAAGCTTATTTTGAGAAAACTTTGTGAATCAAAGTTGTAGACTTTGTGGAGGACTACAACTTTCATGTTGTAAGTTTTGTTTGAATCCATATGCATCTTGGTGAAAATGTGGGATAAAGTTAGGAAAAATTAAGAAAATTTCATAACTTAGAAAAATTCTAAGTTATGAAAATTTTCAATTTCAAACCCTAATTTGCAATTTTGGGTTTCTTGATGAACAAGTTTCATAATTTGAAACATCTTGATGAAAAATGACCCTTGGCACTTGATTTTGACCAAAAAGTCAAAGTTTGACTTTTCAGTGTACAGTCAAATTTTGATCAGTTGACTGAAAAATTCATCTGTCAATCCCATGCATTTGAGATCTTTTGAACTTATTGAATAGGTCAAGATAATGTCATTGAGTCCTTGAGTCCATGGTTGAGCTTAGTTTGTCATTGGCTAGGTCAAACAGTCAAAAATTGCCTTTGTACAGTCAAAACCCTAAAAATGACCATTTTACCCTTTTGGTGATCTGATCAAATTTCTTGTGGAATTATGGTCCAAATTTGACCAAATGGTTCATATGAGTTCATAATGTTGATGTGGGTCAAAATTCATGAGGTTTGACTGTAAATTGGTCACAGTTGACTTTTTACCCAATACAGCTGATTTCTAGGTCAACTGTCCAATTGACTGGGCAAAAATTTGATTCAAGGCTTGAAACTTGGTATGGGTAAACTTAGGAGTCTAACATGAAGTATGAAAGTAAATTTGGGTATTGAAGGTCAAAAAACCTTGTGCAAACTCAAACCCTAATTCAGGTCAACAGTGCAAGGAGGTGTCTTGAGCAGAGCAAACCCTAGCCTGGTCTTGAGTTTCAAGAGCCTTGTGATGAGAAATGTTGATAAAATAGAGGGAAAATTTTGGGGTACAACAATTAGTAATTAGGGTTTGTATGACAAGAACAAAATAAAGCAAAATAGAAAACCCTAAATACAAGACAAAATCAAAAGCATGAAAATAATACACTTGCACACAAGCACCCTTAGGGTTTCCCCACTTGGTTGCCTAAAACAAAAATGGCCATGTTACGCATGCGATGTATCTTAGAAAAACAAAACAAATATAAGATCATAGTCCCTCGATGACGCTATTCAAAGTTGCCTTAAAAATGATCTTGGTCCCTCAAAAATGCTAAGATACTTTGCAACATTGCTAAATCATGGTTATACGATAACCCACGCCCGTCCCGTTTACATCCAAAGATAGGGTTGCTTACCAAATCAATGATAAGACAACAATGTCAAAGGAATAGAAAATACATAAGAAATACATTTGAGTAGGTAGATAACTTCTAGTTACTTGCTCCTGTTGTACCCCAAAATTTACCCTCCCATATTTCTCAAAACATTTCAAGATAGATCCTCAAGTTGCTCAAGGAAGTCCAAGGGTTGACCAGACAAACCCCCTCCTAAGGCAATCTACCTCAAATTAGGGTTTCATGTTGCACCAAGATACTTGAGTCCAAGGGATCCCAAATGCTCATCATTGTCCTAATATGTTCTCAAAATCACCCATGTCAAGTTTCAAGCCTTGCAGAGGAAGTTTGCTCAGTCAATTGCTCAAAGGCCTAAAAATCGACTTCGCTAGGGCAAAAGTCAACTGTGGCCTACATACAGTCAAACTTTAAGATTTTTGGTCAAAATCCTCACTTTGAAGTATATTTCATCATTTGATCAAGGGTTGATCATGATTCATCAAGGATTGCTCATAATTCATCAAGACTCAAAAGTTGCTAAATTAGGGTTTTGCAGGAAAAGTCAACTCAACTTTGACCAAGCACAACTTTCTCATACTTTATGAGAAATGACTCATCCAAAGCTTATTTTGAAGAGGATGCCATGTGTGATAGGTGGGAATGAGAACTGACTGTTTTGGAATGCTGGTTCACGTTTTGCGTTTGTTTTCGCAAAATGTCGCGGTAAGCAAGAGTCGCCACCGTCTTTTATTTTATCCAACAAGGAAAGGACAAAAGCACAGAAAAATTCCTTTTTGAGATATTTCTCGGGTTAGGGAGGTAGATTATAGAAAGGGAAGGTGTTAGCACCCTTTCTATCCGTGGTTATCCACGGGCTCTTAGGTACTTGCTCATTATGTTTTCAAAAGTTTGCTTTTATTTGTGTTTGTGGGTTTGAAAAGAGCTTTTGTTTTTGAAGAGAGTGTAAGTGCGAAAAGTTTTATTTTGTTTTAAAAGGAGAAAATACTTAAGAACCATCTACCTACTCAAAAAGGAATTAAACTGTACAAATGTCCTTTAGACAATGCTATCCCACTATTGAGGAGTAGGTGGCACCGTCGTTGGAGTTTTCGAGTCAATTCGATTAAGGGACGTGTGGTCACTAAAGCAATGTTAGGACGCCTTAGCGGTAACCCTAATATCCTAGATCATTTTTCCGAGGCAACCGTTTTGAGGAAACTATGATCTTTGGACAAGAGGGCGACCTCTAAAACTTCCTATACTCAATGACCATGTTCGAGGCAACCAAGTGAGGTGTACCCTAAGAGTGCGCATGTGCGAGTGTTTTATTTCGGTTAATTTTATCTGTACATGTTAACGGTGAGCTATATTGATTTTAGGTTTAAAGATTGATCTTGTCATGCATTGCCTAGTTATCAAACATCTAACAGTTAATAGTTGCGGAATTTAAATTTGCGGAAATTAAATCTAAGCTATTAGAAGGCGTCGGGTATTTACATCGCCAAAGACAAACCCTTTAATTTAAATTGCGGAAAGTAAATAAAAGAAATAAATAATTAAAAGTCCTATTGAAACTATTACATACTCGAAGCAATTATATAATTGGAATCAGATGAATCGCATGCGAGAAAATTAAATGGGAGTGTTTTTAGGGTTTTAACCCCTTTTTTTATTAAAGAAAGCATTTTTTTTTGTTATTTTTAAATTGAATTAAATTAAACCTAAGTTAATTAATTAATTAATAAAAAGAGATATTTTTGGATTTTTATATTTAAGGAAATAAAATAAAATGATTAAAATTATTAAAAACCTAATATTCTAAATTGATTTTAATTTATTGCAAAATATGTTAAAATTATACCTAATTAAAAAGAACTAAATTGATTAAATTATTTATTTACAAAAAAATAAAATAATGAAATTAAGTTTAATAAATAAAAATAATGTTTTTTATATTTTCTGATTTTATTAAGAAAAATAAAAATAAAACAAGTAAGTAAATAAAAAATAATGAAAAGAAAATAGAATAAACCAAGGGGTATTGGGCCCAAAGAGGGGGTCTGAATGGCAATTGTCTGGGCCCAAACGTAGGCAGCCTTGTTGACTTTCAGAATCCAGTGCGTGCCTTTGACTAGGGAGTATGATGAGCTTGCAATCTGGACCCCTGGATTTGGCCTAGAGGCCATCTGGCTAGCATCTGGACAAGGGCATATGGTAAGCCTTGCTTTGAGCGCTGCATGGAATTTCCTGAAAGAAAATAATACAAAGGTTTTGGGGGACCTGGGATTCGAACCCAGGTCCCAAGGGGTTTTGACACGCCTCCCTCACCAACTCAGCTGGCTTACTCATCTGTTATTAGAATAAGCAACAAATATTATATGTAAAATAACGCACTAAGCCTGGAATAAAAAAAATAAGCGCCAATAATTTGAACTGGCCAATTACGCCTAGCCACGTTATCATCTTCTCCAAATATCCCTGGTTATTTACCTGCGGATTTTCATCCGCAGGAAAGTTCGTGGGATGTTTCAAAAATCCTTCCTAGGCCATGTAAACGCAAGCTAAGGCCATCATCATGTTCGTCTTGCTTCCCTGAACACAACTATGGCCATGAATTGCCTTGATTTTTCCTGTATACAAAATGCCTAAAAACAAAACAAGGAAACCCTAGGTTCGGGTATCACATTAGAGGCCATGAAAATAAAATTAAATGATGTGGAAAGCTTCGAAATCAAACAAGGATCAAGAATATGTTAATGTTTTGTCAAAAAGATGCAAGAATGAGGAGTTATATTTTCGTGTACAGAGGCATATTCAAGAACACTTACAACGCGTTTCGAGTGGTCTCAAGGCCTGGTTTTGGTTGATATCGCTTCAGGGGATTTCCAGCAAGAGATTAGTGTCAAGCTTTTGCTTTGAATCGAGCTCTAAGGTGGATTTCAGATTCCAAGTTTTCAAGCTTTTTCTCAAACTTTGTCTGGACGTTTTTGCAATGCTTTGGTCGTGTTCTTGATCTGCCTCACTTGTGTGTGTATAAGGGAATGAGTTTAGGTTAAAAATTGGGCTTGAATCCATAAGAATTGATGAATGGAGATTTGATTTGATCACCATTATCAAGTTTCCATATTTGCCTCAAATCCAAGATTTTATGCATGTTTTGACTTGGCACGAGTTTGACTGAGTGTCTCATGATATTTGCAAGCTGTAATGATCACAAGAATCTCATTCCATTAATTTTTGGATTTTATTTGAATTAATATTGATTTAAAATGAATTAAATCCATAAAAATTAAATAAAATAGAAAAATAAATGATTGGTCATGAAATTAAAGATGGGACACGTGTGTGGTGTGATAAGACCAAATCAAGTGGAAAAAAGTGGGCCCTTTTGTCAAAAATTGGAGTTTTGAGGATAGTTGACTTTTGGCAATTTTGGAAAAATGCCCAACTTCAGCAATTCATAACTTCTTCAATTTTGAACTTTTGGAAGTGTTATTGGACTTTTTAGAAACCTTGAGATGTCCTATAATCAACCCTTTTGGTCTCATCTCATTTTTATATTCCATGCTCAAGTTATAAGCTTTGTAAAAAAGGTGTTTTTGTTGACTTTCAAAAATGACCTACAATGTCCAAATTTGTAACTTTGTGTGAGAGCATTTCTTGATCTTGGGGTGTGAAGATGGATTGTAGGAAATTACATCCTCTTCAAAATGAGATTTGGATGGGTTATTTCTCATAAAGTATGAGAAAGATATGCTTGGTCAAAGTTGAGTTGACTTTTCCTGCAAAACCCTAATTTAGCAACTTTTGAATCTTGATGAATCTTGAGCAATCCTTGATGAATCATGACCAAACCTTGATAAAATGATGAATTATCCTTAAAAATGAGAATGTTGACAAAAAATCTTGAGGTTTGACTGTTTGTAGGTCACAGTTGACTTTTGCCCTAACACAGTCAATTTTTGGGCCTCTTGAGCAATTGACTGACCAAACTTCCTCTGCAAGGCTTGAAATTTGACATGGATGAACTTAAGAACATATTAGGACATTGGGGAGAATTTGAGGCCATTTGGATATGAGGACCTTGATGCAACACAAAACCCTAATTTTGATTTGACTTCCTTATGAGGTGATTTGACTGTCCAACTCTTGAGCCATCTTGAGCCACTTGAAGATTATTCTTGACATGTCTTGAGAAATGTGGGAGGGAAAATTTTGGGGTAAAACAACATGCTCTAAAATCCATATTCATCTCCCAATTTCAAAATATGCACTCACAAGAAGTTATGAATTTGGACATTATAGGTCATTTTGAAAAGTCAACAAAAACACCTTTTTTGTCAAAGCTTCATACATGAGCATGGAATATCAAATTGAGATGAGACCAAAAGGGTTGCTTAGAGGACATATCAAGCTTTATAAAAAAATCCAATAACACCTTCAAAGAGTCAAAATTGAGGAAGTTATGCATTGGTGAAGTTGGCCCTTTTTGCAAAATTGTCAAAAGTCAACTATGCCTAAAATTACAATTTTTGCCAAATGGGCCCAATCTTTTGCACTTGTTTTGAGTTGGAAACATAGTCCACAAGCCCTAGCCTTTGCCACTTGTCATTATCTTGTTTTTATTATTTATTTTGATTTTTATTTGAATTTAATCAATTTAAATCAAAACAAATCATAGAAAATCCAAAATATTGAAAACTCAAGATTTTGTACATGTTTCAGGTCTTAAATTCCAGCTAGCATGAGATTGAATTCGTGTAAAGGCTTGGAGTGCACAAAAATATTGGTTTTAGGCTATTTTTGGAATGATATTCAAGTGTATCAAATCAAAATCAAAAGCAATGATGGAAGAAGATTGTGATCACATTGACAACCCTAATTCATTCCTCAGTACATAAAGAACGTATGTAGACCTAAAACAAGGCTAGAAGGAGGCGCAACAAAGAGAACAAAACTTGAAAAAAACAAGAAAAAGTGCAAACACAAATTCCTACTTTGAAGCAATTTCAAGATCCTTGGACAATCCCAATCGCTTCCTGGGATCTCCAGCAAGCAAAACCAATCAAGAGCAAGCATTTCCAGGCCCTGAATACCATTGTAAGTCATCCACGATATTAAGTTATTTTTGAAATCGGTTTGCATAATTCTGGCACATATAGCATGATGTAATCATATATTCTTGATCCTTAGAACATTTGCAAGCTTTCTGTAATACTTAATTGCGTTTTCATAGACTGAATCAAGAATTGCCATTGTTAGGTTTTTTGGTTCCGTTTTAGGGTTTTTGTATGCAGGAAAAATTAGCCTCCATGAAGGATACCATGATGTTCAGGATGACAAGACGGTTCGATCCATGGCATTAGATGTCATTTATGTTGCTCATGGAGGATTTTGGAACGAGCCCAGCCTGTAGCTATGGACGAACGTCCGTAGGTAAAAGTCTGAGACTTTTACCAACGGAGAAAGGAAGAAGATGATTAGCTGGCACCATAGAATTGGCCTGTTTGAATTTTGGCGCTTTCTCTCTCCACTAACGCCCATTATTATATATTATCATTATTACTTATCTTATATACAAACAAAACAGCCAGCTCAGTTGGTGGTCAGTCATTGGAAAGTGCTTCAGGACATGGGTTCGAATCCCAGGTCCCCCCATTCTTCATATTATTTTCTTTCAGGTAATCTGGTGCGCGCACAAAGCCAAGGTCCATCATGTGACCTCATCATCCAGCCTGCCAGATGGCCAGATGGCTAGATCCAAAGGCCCTCAACGAAGGAGCATCATGAGGCTCAGTCAACGCAAAGCATGTGATCGTGCAAGTCAACGTGGACAACTTTGTTTTGGGCCCAGAAATCTGATTTCCACACCTCACCAATTACTTTCAGGCCCATATCTCTTTCTATATTCTTTCTTTTTATTTTTCTTAATTAATTTAATTAATTCTTTTACTAACACAATTAATTATTTCTTTTATCAAAAAAATCATAAAAATAATACTTTTCACCAAATTAGGTTTAAATTTTATTTTTTATCAAAAAAAATTAATTAATTTAATTAGGTTATTTGTTTTCTAGGGTAACTTAAATTATTTTTGTACATAATTAAAAACAATTAGAACAATTAGGTTTTGTTTCTAACTTAATTATATTTTCTTTTTTTTCTTAAAATAACAAAACATAAAAAATAGGCCATTTATTTATTTTCATTAATTAATTTAATTAACTAATTAATTGTGTATTTAATTTAAAAACTTAATTCCTTTTTCTTAAAAAATAATAATTAAAAACAACAAAAAAACATTTTTTTCTAATTAGGGTAGAAAGGGTCAAAACCCTAAATTTCTATCGTTCTTAATTTCATCACGCGCTTTATTATTATTTTTACCATATTGATGTAACTGCCCAAAAGTTGTAATAGTTTAATTAGGTCTTTTATCTTTCATTTATCACTTTATTTTTAAAGGGTTTGTTTTTGGCTATGTAAATACCCGAAGCCTTGTAATAACTTAGTTTAATTTCCGCATTTTAAATTCCGCAAAATATTAAACTGTTAGATGTATGATATTAGGATGCATGACAAGAATGTATGATTAACTTTAAAACGGTTAGATAACCCTAAAATGTGCAAATATAATAATCTAAAATTAAATCACTCTCACATGCGCACTCCTAGGGTACACTCCCACTTCAGTTGCCTTCGGTAAACGGTCATTAGGTATAGGATGCTTTAGTGGTCGTCCTTTTGTCTCAAAGATCAAAGTTGCCTCGGAATAGTTGCCTCGGATATTGTTGCCTCGGATAATTGATCTAAGACATTAGAGTTATTACTAAGACGTCCTAACATTGCTTTAGTGACCGTACGTCCCATTTGAATGGATCCTCAAAACTCCAACGACGGTGCTACCTACTCACTAATAGTGGGATAATGCTGTCTAAAGGAAACGAACATAGAACAATTCTTTTTTCGAGTAGGTAGATTAACTCTTAAGTACTTGCTCAATCCAAACAAACTTTTTCACACTTACACTCCTTTCAAAATAAAGTTTTTAAAAAAACTTCGTAACACTCTTGAAGACAGAAGCAAAAGTTAAATCGAAGTCAAAACAAAAACTTTTCAAATCACACAAACACACGAAGAAGCAATTTTGAAAATGATGAGCAAGTACCTAAGAGCCCGTAGATAACTACTGATAGAAAGGATGCTAATACCTTCCCTTTCTATAATCTACCCCCCATACTCAGAAATATCTCGAAAAAAGAATGTTTTTGTGCTTTTTTCCTTTCCTTGTTGGATAAAATAAAAGTCGGTGGCGACTCTTGCTTACCGCGACATTTTGCGAACATAAACGCAAAATGCAAACCAACATTCTTAAAAAACAGTCCCGGTTCTGGCCATCGTATCACAACTCCATTTCAAAACAAAAAGCATCCTTGCTATTTTCAAAACACACACACATTTCAAAACACCTTACAATCATTGAAAACATTTTCAAAAGACAAACATCTTTGTATACATTCTTACGAACGAGAATCATTACAAAGATTTCCTAAACGAATGGCCTCTTTTACAAAATACTTTCAAAAACACACCAAACACCATTTCAAACAAACCAAAGCAAGTGATCTAAGAAAGTAACTAAGAGCCCATGGAAAACCATGGATGAAAAGGGTGCTAATACCTTCCCTTTTCATAATCTACCCCCCGAACTCAAGAAAACATCTCAAAGGTCTTTCCTGTGCTTTTTTCACCTTTCCTTCTGAATAAAAGAAAAGCCGGTGGCGACTCTTGCTAACCGCAACATTTGCGAACACAAACGCAAAACCTCAAGTCAGTTCTCCCACCGTATCACACCTATAATTTAATAAATATGGTTATATAATTAATAAACATGGTTATATAATTAATAAATATGGTTTTATAATTTATAAAGATGGTATATAATTACCTCACGAATATTTTGTCCAAAGTTACCATTGATACTACCTTTGTCACTAGTATCTTTAAAGCCTGTAGCTTGATCGATTTCCTTTTCCTTTCTCAGCTCATATACTTATTGTTGTAACTTTTCCAACTTCTCCTGAAGTTCTTTATTGCTTGGAGCTTTTGTCTTTGATTTTTTTCCCAAAGATGTTGGAGTGATCCCAAATCCCTTACCCCTCACTCGACCAGAATAATCACGGATATCTAATGCTCGTGAGAGTATTCTCCTTCAATCATTATCTTCATCTGGATGTATAGACTGGGAAAGACTCTCCTGAAATTCATATAAATATTGTAATTAAAGAATGATATGTTAATAAAAGAATGATGTAATTAAATAAATAAAGTATGATGTTATTAAATAAATAATGTTATACTTACACATCTCTCGAAAATTTGATGAACTTTTTCTTCAACAGCTCCATCCTTACACACACGGGCTTCCTTCCACAAAATGTGTTACGGAAGAGATGTTTCAGAACTATTCTCTTTTGTTAGCTACACATTAAGCCAAAAAACATGATCAAATATAAGCATGTATATATTATAGATACTTTTCAATTTATAGATACTTACAATAGATTGTTATAAGCGTGAATATCCCATACGACCTTTTCTGTATGGATATGTTGGACTTGATGCTCGTTGTCGATTTACGACACTTAAGCTCTCAAATTTTTGGGTATTTCTTTTCGATTTAAAAGTTTCCCATTCTTCAGCTGTAATCAAATCAACATATTTCTTTGGAAGCTCTGCATCAACAAAAATTTTATCCGCATCCCTTAGAAACTTGTTTGAAAAGAAAGCTTTAAAACCTCTATGTAGTTTCCCGGCCAATTTAAGAATATAATCTCTCCTCGTATCCTCAATGATGAACGACCTCTACGAAAATCATACACAAAGTGCGTTAGTATAAGTAATTTAGAGACATAATCGTCATTAAAAACAATTAAAATCACATATGGTACCTGTATCTCACTCCATATTTTATCTTTAGCGTCGTCCAACACTCTTGATCTCCAATATTCACATGTGATTGGAATTTCTCTTCTTACCACTGAACCGAGATAACTCGTCAATGTTGTGAAGATGTGAAAAACACAAGAAGGGGGGGTTGAATTGAAAACTTGAAGTTAAAAGCTCAATGACACAATATTTTTATCCTGGTTCGTTTGATCTCAAACTACTCCAGTCCACCCGTCAAGGTGATTTCGCCTCTCTCCAACGAGGTCTTAATCCACTAATCTCAAAAGGATTACAATCACTACTTTAACAACTATTAAAGTCTTCTTGAGTACAACCACAATCTGGTTAATCTCAAGGAACACTGTTTCAAAACTATTATACAAGATGTGTGTTGTTGTTTTTCTTACAAAAACTGTTTATCACAACTGTGATAATTTACACAAGATTATAGCTTGGAAATGTAAATGATATTGCTTGCAGCTTTGAATATGCGTGAGTGGTAATATGGAAAAATCATTCTTGATTTTGAATGCTGACTTTTTTTATATAGACAGTGGAATGACGTTGATCATAAAGTATGTTTAATGTCATTAACACACTTTCCATTTGGAGAAGATCCTGTCTGAAAGAAGCCGTTGGAATTGATGTTGTTATGAATGATCAGTAACGCTTCAGAATCTTATCTCCTTACTTGCTGATGACACTTCAGAATATTGTTGACTTGGATTAACATGTTCTTGTTCAGAATCAGAGTTTACTTTGCTTAAGCGCAGGTTCTGGTCATCAATCTTCAGCGCATGTTCTGATTGCTTCAGCGTGTAGCTCTTATGGCTTAACTTCTGATGCGGCTTTAGTCAGAACTTTTGCATACATAAAACATAATTTTTAGGGTGCATATTTGTTCTTTGTATTTATTATTTATTCTTTGTATTTGTTATCATCAAAACTCTAACTAAGGGTTGTAGAATCAAACTATGTTCTAACAATCTCCCCTTTTCTGATGATGACAAAAACTAGATTTTTCAATTAAAAATAAAGAACACGAGGTTTAAGAGAAACTCCCCCTGAGTTGATTACTTCCCTTATGTTCCTTGAGCATCAGAGTTTAGCTGCATATTTCATCAGAATTTGTACCTGTTCAAGCTTTTCAGAAGATAGAGGTTAAGTAATTCAGAATGTTTGAGACTTCTATCTCGGTAAACCATTATTGAAAATATCTTACTTTCTCCCCCTTTTTGTCAAGTTATAAAAAAGGAAATATAATCAGAGCCAAAATAGTTGAATTATATTAAAAAACATGATGCAATGATAAGTTCCAGAACAAAAAAGGTAAAAAGTTAAGCGTTACAGATAAACAGATTTAAAACAAAAAATCTAAGAAGGAGGAGGAAGACGTGTGACCAAAGCTTCCAGCAAGCTCTTGATCTGAGAATTAGACTCTTCTTGCTTGCCCAAAATGCTTTTAATCTCTTTGTTCGTGTCCTCCTGCTTATCCAACCTTGCATGGATTAGAGCATTTTCTTTCTTCAACTCTTCCAGAGTTTGCATAACTAAGGAAGGTGCTGGAGTTTCTTCAGGAGTTGGACGTTTCTCAGAGCATTCTGCAGCTTGTTCAGAGTAAACCATTTCTTCTGCTGTGATCATGTCTTCTGGAGCAGCAGTCAGGGAGAGACTTTCTGATTCTGGTTGAACTTCATCTGAAGGATGATGCTCTGTCCATGGAGCATTATCCAGAGAGAGAATATATTTCTTGAGCAGTTGGCTCAGAACTTGGTCTTGAAAGGCCTTCAGCTTAGCACTAAAGTTCTACTGAACCTGTTCATAACTCTGTTCCTTCAGCTTTAGCGTTTCAGAACTAAGCCATTTTCTGAATTTTGTCCACATATAATCAGAAGCAGCAGGATTAGTCATCTCTTGACTATCATGCTTCAAAGAATTTATCCATTCCTGTATTCCTGTTTCAAAAATCAAAAAACATGTACCAACATCTGATATGGTTTCAGTTGGTTTAGGTTTGGGACTGACAGTTTTGTGAGTGATAGAAGCTAGTCTTTTCAGCACAATTGGATCAATGACAAGTCTTACGTTGTCAGCTGGAATGTTAGTGGGTGAAGGAGTGGGAGAGTCATGTATGATGATTGGACTGGTAGGGGAGTGTGATAAGGTGGGAGAACTGACTTGAGGTTTCGCGTTTGTGTTTGCAAATGTTTCGGTTTAACAAGAGTCGCCACCGACTTTTTATTTTATCCTAAGGAAAGGTCAAAAAGCACAGGAAAAACCTTTGAGATGTTTTCTTGGGTTCGGGGAGTAGATTATGAAAAGGGAAGGTATTAGCACCCTTTTCATCCATGGTTATCCATGGGCTCTTAGTTACTTGTTTAGATCACTTGCTTTGCTTTTCAATTGTTTGAAATGGTGCTCTTCAATTGTTTGAAATGGTGCTTTGTGTGTGGTTTGGAAAGATGTTTTGAAAAGAGGCCATCGTTGTGGCAACCTTTGTAATGATTCTTATTTGAATGTATACAAAGGTGTTTTTTTTGTTTTTTTTGAAAAGTTTTCAATGTTTGAAAGTTGGATTTTGAAATTGTGTTGTGAAGTGTGTTTGAAAATAGCAAGGATGTTTTGGCAAGCTTTTGATCAAGTAACTAAGAGCTATCTACCCTATTTTACTCAAAGATCTTTCTTATGTTTTTAACCCTTTTAACAGTGTTGTTTCACCATTGTATTTGGTGAACAACCTTGTGTTAGGATGTTTAACGGGACAGGCGCGGGTCATCGTATAGACCATGATAGCAATTGTGTGAAGTATTTTTGGCAATTTTCTTAAGGGACTTGATCATTTTGTTTAGGCAACTCAGATAGCGTCATCGAGGGACTATGATCTTTTGTTTTGTTTTTGTTTTGCCAAAGTACTTAGCATGCATACCATGGCCCATTTTTGAAGGCAACAAGTGGATTGTAACCCTAGGGGTGCAAGTGTGTATTGTGTTTGTTTTTCATGCGTTTTTGTCTTTGATTAGGTCAAACTATTTGTTGGTTTTGATTTTGCATACAAACCCTAATTCTCTAATCATGGCATAATTGAAAGCGTAAAAGTGTGAGAATTTAAATTCTAAGCTATTACAACATGATTATGGGGATGGGGGTACAATTTTGAATAGGGGATTATTTTGCAAGAAATTTAAACCCTATGTTATTACAACAAAATTGAATCTCAAATGCATCAATATTTAAATGTACAATATTTAAATAACAAAATAAACAAATATTAAATAAATTGTATTATGCAAAAAAGATGTTTTTATGTATGTAAAAATATTTTCAATGTAAAGAAATATAAAGAAATAAATAAAAAAAGATTAATTTTATTTATAAAAGGGGTAAACCCTAATTCTTTTAAGAAAATAATATTATATATTATTTATATACAAAAATATATTAATATGTACAAAAATGAAATATATTGAAGAAAAGGTATTTTTTAGTATAAAAAATAAAAAGCTAATATTTTTTATATTTTTATTCTAATTATTTAATAAAATAAAAGTATATATATATATATATATATATATATATATATATATATATATATATATATATATAAAAATATATATATATATATATATATATATATATATATATATATATATATATATATATATATATATATATAAATATATATATATATATTAAATATATTAAGTATGTATAAAATAAAATAAAATATTTACAAAAATAAAATATATTCAAGAAAATATTTTCAGTGTGAATAAAAATAAGAAATAAAAATAAAAGTATTATTTACATTATTTTCAAGTTTTAATAAATAATATAAAGTATTAAAATTGTTTTTATGTTAGAAAAATCAAAATAAAATACCTAATAAATGTAAAAAAAAATGTGAAAATAGTTTTAAGCATTTTTTATGTTTGAAAATAAATAAAAAAAGTCAGAAATGCAAAACAAATGAAAAAATATAAAAAAAAGTCAAAATGGCCAAGGGGTGCAAAAAGTAAGCTGGGAGGTGCAAAAAGTGAGAAATAGCCAGGCCCAGCCCAGCTACTTCATCTTCAACCTTCGTTCAACAAAAATACGCGCGTTCTGAGTTCAAATCCGTATCTCCTGTTTCAGTGCTTAAAAACAAAAACTTATAACATGAAAGTTGTAGAGCATAATCACACGATTCCAACCATATAAAAAACTTAATCTAACTCTCAAAGACCAGAGAGAATTTCTCTGGCCCTAATTTCTAACCTAATTTTTTCAGGATGTTCATCAATCAAATTCTCTCAACACACTTAACTTAAATGAAAACTGGGCATATGTACAGCTTAAGGGCTATGAGTACTACATTTTTCATTCACAAACCTAAGCCTAATGATTCCTAAATAGAGAGATATGAAGTTGCAAAATACCTGTTTCAGTTGGACACGAGTATGGCAATGTAGAGCTTTCCAGTGAGGCTTGAGGTTCTTTTGAGCTTGCTTGATGTTCCTTGGACCTTTTCCAATAGCTAGTTTGCTTCGAGTGTCCATGAATCATCCTCCAGAAGTCAACCTGCACAAGCTTAAAATCAAAATGGTGAACACTGTAAATGGAGTTACAGTTGGCAATGGAGGTTTGGGATAACTTGGGTGAGTTGAATGAAAGGTATTGGAACTGGTTGCAAGCAAAACGCACGAGTGGATGTGAAAATGGAAGTGATTCTGCAGGGCCTGCCCTATTTTGCAAGAAAATGTGATTTTTGTGTACAAGGGTGTTTGAGGGATGAATGGCTCGTTTATTTGGCTCACAGGGATGTGCAAAACTTGTTTTGAATGTTGGCTCAAGTTGAATATATCATATGTGCAAGTTATGTCCTTTTGGCACAATTACTTGGTTTTGAAGTAAAAAGTGAGAGTTGACAATGCTATGGCTGTACTGGCTTGTAACTTAGCTGCACAAACTTGTTGAACTTTGCCTGACATTAGGGAGCCTTGTTTGCAGCAAAGGGCTTGGTGTATGGCTCAAGAAGTAAAAATTGACATAAAGCATGCTTTATGTAAATGGAAGTGTTACCTTTATGCCCAAAATGGATTTATTCATTGTGCCAAGCTTTGTTGATCAGAATAAGACCAATGTCCAATGTATTTGCATTTAATTAAGGAGTTTGAATTGGTTTAGAGGCCTGTAATCAAGTACAAAGCTAGTTTGGACAGATTTTGCAACTTGTATGAACATGTATTGGCCATGGATCAAAGTGAGTTTTTGCCAACTTCAAGCATTCGATTCTCCCTAACCACAAATGTGTTTAAGGAGTTCTTGGACAATTTGGAATGCTTGTAACATGTACTATAATCCATATTTGAAATTCAAATTGAGAATCCAAGTGGAACTATGTGAAAAATGGCCAAGAAGATGGGTCAAAATCCTGCCTAAACTAGGGCAAAATTTCTCTAAGTTAAAAGTTTTAGGGACCCTTGTTCCAAAAATCATAACTTGAGATCCAAGCTTCTTTTGAGAAAACTTTGTGAATCAAAGTTGTAGAATTTGTCGAGGAATACAACTTTCATGTTGTAAGTTTTGTTTTAATCCATTTGCATCATGGTGAAAATGTGGGGCAAAGTTAGGAAAAATTAAGAAAATTTCATAACTTAGAAAAATTCTAAGTTATGAAAATTTCAATTTCAAACCCTAAATTGCAATTTTGGGTTTCTTGATGAACAAGTTTCATAATTTGACACATCTTGATGAAAAATGACCCTTGGCACTTGATTTTGACCAAAAATTCAAAGTTTGACTTTTCAGTGTACAATCAAATTTTGATCAGTTGACTGAAAAATTCATATGTCAATCCTATGCATTTGGGATCTTTTGAACTTGTTGAATAGGTCAAGATAATGTCATTGAGTCCTTGAGTCCATGGTTGAACTTGATTTTCCATTGGCTAGGTCAAACAGTCAAAAATTGCCTTTGTACAGTCAAAACCCTAAAAATGACCATTTTGCCCTTTTGGTGATCTGATTAAATTTATTGTGGAATTATGGTCCAAACTTGATCAAATGGTTCATATGAGTTCATAATGTTGATGTGGGTCAAAATTCAAGAGGTTTGACTGTAGATTGGTCATAGTTGACTTTTTCCCCAATACAGCTGATTTCTAGGTCAATTGTCCAATTGACTGGGCAAAAATTTGATTCAAGGCTTGAAACTTGGTATGGGCAAACTTATGAGTCCAACATGAAGTATGAAAGTCAATTTGGGCATTTTAGGTCAAAATATCCCTGTGCAAACTCAAATCCTAATTTAGGTCAACAGTGCAAGGAGGTAGGTGTCTTGAGCAGAGCAAACCCTAGCTTGGTCTTGAGTTCCAAGAGTCTTGTGATGAGAAATGTTGATAAAATGAGAGGGCAAATTTTGGGGTACAACAGGGAGTTTGGTGGTGTGGATTCCAGAGAAGAAGGAATTTCTGGAATGTCGTGGATGGTGTGAGGCATGCGAATAGCAAGTGGTTCTGTGATTCCAGGTATTGGGATTGTATCAGAATCTGAATGAGGTTCTTCAGATTGGTTTATTGAAACATGGTGAGGTTCTGGTTCATGGATATCAGAAGATTGATTCTCATAAGGTTGAGGTGATTATGGATGAGGAATTTCTTGTTGTGGAGAGAGAGGTTGCAGAATTTCTGGTGTGGTATCAGAGTTTGGATTTTTAGGGAGTTGAGAATTTGGATTTTATGGCCCGGGAGCTGAAAAGTCTTGGTCAATCAGACAGAACTTTGGCAAGTTCTGGTTGGGTTTGTTCAGGATTTGGATTATGAGAAAGGGAGTGAATTTAATTCATACCTAGAGTTTCTGATGGATCAAACCCTATGTCAAAGTCTTCAAATGTTTGTGGAGTTGGATGTTCTGGTTGAGTAGGCATGGCTTCAGATGTTGATACACTTATTGATTCTATAACAAAAACAGAGGAAGGATTACCTTTATTTTTGGAAGCTTTTGGAGTCCTCTGAGATGGTCCTTCTGCTACAGCTTTCCTTTTCTTGGTCTTCTTTAAAGCAACTTCAGGAGCAGCCTTGTGTAAGTCCTGGATATTGATTTCTGGTGCAGTACCATCTTCCTTGCAAGCGTCCAGATATCTGACTATTATTTCTGGCTTGGAGTCAATATCAGAGAATAGAGGAAAATCTTCCAGAGGTATCCTTCTTGAAGTGTGAAACCACCCGGCCGGACCTGTCATCTGGATGTAATGAAACATCAATAAAGTTGCCACCGAACGTCTTTTATCCCTCCGAAAGGGAAAGGTAAACATCGAGAAAACCTGAAGAGGGAGAAATCACGGTCTTTCGATCGAGAGATCGGGTAAGGGAGTCTGTTACGCGAGGGGAAGGTATTAGCACCCCACACGCCCGTAGTACTCTATGGTATCCACTCTTGTTGTCTAATATAATGGGTGTGGTCAAAACCTATGTCTATGGCTTAAAACTAAAAAGGGAATGCATGTGAAAGAAAAAAAGAAAACAATGTAGGGAAAATAAAAGATATGCTCGGTCGGGCCCTACCCCTTTGCCTACGTATCCCTTTTAAGGAATCAGAGCAGCCGTAGTTCGGCTTACATATTTTGGTTGGTTTGTGTTTTTTAGTTAAGACAACAAAAACAAGTCAAGATGGCAAAACATCAAATAAAACAACAAACAAATGAGATGGTAAAACATCGACTAAATAATAACATAGTAACATGTCAAATATGGCGAAACATCAAATGATAAAACATCACACCTGACAATGACATTGAGAGTCAAAGTAGGATAACCAACATGTGCGATGGCGAAACATCGGCTTCAAACAAGCATGCGATGGCAAAACATCAGTTAAAAGATAACTAGGTATCATGGCGAAAATGGCAAAACATTGATAAATCGGATGATAAAACATCACACCTAAAAATGATATTGAGAATCAAAGTAGGATAACAAACATGTGCGATGGCGAAACATCATCTTCAAACAAGTGTGCGATGGCGAAACATCAGCTAAAAGGTAGTAAAGTATCATGGCAAAAAATGGCAAAACATCGATAAATCGGATGATAAAACATCACACCTAACAATGATATTGAGAATAAAAGTAGGATAACAAACATGTGCGATGGCGCAACATCGGCTTCAAACAAGTGTGCGATGGCAAAACATTGGCTAAAAGGTAGTAAAGTATCATGGCAAAAAATGGCGAAACATCGATAAATCGGATGATAAAACATCACATCTAACAATGATATTGAGAATCAAAGTAGGATAACAAACATGTGCGATAGCGAAACATCGGCTTCAAACAAATGTGCAATGGCGAAACATCGGTTAAAAGATAACAAGGTATCATGGCAAAGATGACGAAACATCAATAAACCGGATGGCAAAACATCACACCTAACAATGATATTGAGAATCAAAGTAGGATAACAAACATGTGCAATGGCGAAACATCGGCTTCAAACAAGTTTGCAATGGCGAAACATCGGTTAAAAGGTAGTAAAGTATCATGGCAAAAAATGGAGAAACATCGATAAATCGGATGATAAAACATCACACCTAACAATGATATTGAGAATCAAAGTAGGATAACGAACATGTGCGATGGCGAAACATCGGCTTCAAACAAATGTGCAATGGCGAAACATCGGTTAAAAGATAACAAGGTATCATGGCAAAGATGACGAAACATCAATAAACCGGATGGTAAAACATCACACCTAACAATGATATTGAGAATCAAAGTAGGATAACAAACATGTGCGATGGAGAAACATCGGCTTCAAACAAATGTGCGATGGCGAAACATCGGTTAACCAGGTTAAAAAACAAAGCCAAGAGGCGCACAAACAAATAAGATTGATTTGTATATTTTACCTTGAAGAAGGGTTTGAGTTTATTAGGGGTGTTTTATGATTTGCCAAGAAAACAATTTTGTTTTAAGATGAAAAATGCAAAGGAAGGAAAAAAACAACTAAGGGAAACTAGCCTTGCACTATCCCTAGTGTTATCATACAATGATTGACCCTAAGGTTGAGGATAAAGGAAATTCCTATCCTATGTTAGCATACATGGATTCCTATCTTAATAAACATGTTAAAGGAAGCTTAACAAAACTATCCTATAGGGAACATGCAATGAGAGCAAAGTCGTGATCTAAATTTCTAAATTGAGTGACTCATCGATCAACAATTAAAGAAGAAAAACAATAAACATCCTATAGGGAACATGCACTGAGAGCGAAGTCGTGATCTCAATTTCTAAATTGAGTGACTCATCAATCAAAAATTAAAGAAGAAAAACAATAAACATCTTATAGGGAACATACACTGAGAGCGAAGTCGTGATCTCAATTTCTAAATTGAGTGACTCATCGATCAACAAATGAAGAAACAAACACAACACATGTATCAAACAAAAACAGAGGGCCTCTTGACATATATCAGCAATAGAGGTCCCATCATGCAAAATTGAACTATACAAAATGAAAATAGAAGAAAGGAAATAGGGCAATACCAAACGGATAACTATCCATAGCAACTGAACAAGAATAAAAGAAACCCAGAGAACTTCAAGCAAGCTGTCATCAGCAGACATATCAAGTTAGAAATTACGCCATCAGGATGTAAGTATTGAGATTTTCAGATATGAATAGATCCCATGGGAAATGTATGGCATTCATAATCACATATACACATCCTGCATAGACTATCAAATATGCCAAGCACAAGAGTAGTGCAAACATAATAAATTGTGTTCCATAAATAAAGTGAAACACAGTAGCCTCAAGTCAAAAATGGAAAACTTTTCTAAAGTACCTCACACATTCAACAGCCAAGTTCGTATTCCATAAAGTGAATGATGCCTGACATAAGGGATGGATGAAACATGATGAAGTGAGAAAAACATGATAACAATTATCAAAGCATTAGGTATGGTAGACAAAAAGAAACATGCATATGCACAATTAGGTCAAAAATTAGAGGATTGTGGCTCCTTTCTATAACCATGTTGAGTTGACAATTGAATATCAATCAAGGATCATGGGAGCTTGAGAAGAATACAATCAAAGACTATGAAGGTCAGTAGAAAACACAATTCAATCATACTCAATTACTTCATCACAGCTCACAAGCATAATAGAATAGGAATCCCACACAATGCATCAAAAGGTTCAATCATTCAAACATGGGGCATTAAATGAAATGGCTTGAGTTTATGTGGATAAACATAACCAACATGATCATTAGGTCCCAAATTATAGGCCTCACTCAAGTTCATTGTCCATCAAACAAATTGCAACAAGATATGCAACATTAATTGGGTACCTTCACTTCAAAAATACATCAAAAATAGAAAAGGATTTCAATAATTCAAACCAAAAATTTCTTAGCATCTTTGAAGTGTGTAAGAGTCATAAAGCTAGTCTTAATTTCATGAATGGTTGAGGAGGGGATTAAATGAGGCCCAAATTTCAAAACTAGTTGGCAAAACTACCAAACTAGACAAGTTTTCAAAGTAATTTGTGGAAAAATATCAAACCAAGTCAAATAATTCAAGAAAAATGGTTTTTAGATCCTCAATACACCCATGAACCCTAATCAAGACTTAAATTCCATTGAAAATCCAGGGCATAATGGTTTTGAAAATGAAACTTGCAATGTAAGCTACAAACCCTAATTGTTTGAATTTTAATCTTAAATATTAATTAGGTAAGATCAAAATTCAAACAATTCAAACCAAGATCATGAAAACCACAAGGAAACCCTAAATGTCAGAATACATATTTTTTTCACATTTTTTGAATTAAGGAAAAGTCAAAAATAAAATCAAATTCAAACAATTAATCAATTAAACAAATAATCACATCTCAAAATAAAATTCTAATAAAAAATCAGAAAAATATCCGACCAAAATTATATTCAAATATTAGAATTAAAAACACACATCCCTGACGTAGGATCTTAGATGCATATTCGGACACGACAGCCCGTCGTACTTAGCAAATGTAGGAACTTTGAACTTGGGAGGAATGACAATCCCAACGACCAACCCTAGTTCTTCGAAATCTTAACCGGGTACCCTTTGCAACTCCATGGCTGCCAACCGATCCTCAAGATTTTTAAACTTATCATCCGCCGGGGGATATTGCTGTTTGGAGTAGTTTTCGTCTTCTTCCTCTTCCTCCTATTCAACCTCAGATTCAGAAGGCATCGCTATTCCTTTTCCTTTGCCAGCCCCTTCATCAGACGTTGAGGGGAACTCGAGAACTTTTCTAGCATGGTTTTCAAACCTTCTTCCCATAGTGACCACACCAGGTCTTTTCTTCTTTTTCTCTTTATCTTTCCCCAACAGTGCTTTAAGGTCCTCCTGACCCTTTGCTAATGTCATGAGGAGTTGCTGGAATTACGAATTTTGTGCTTGCAGATCCTTAACCGTCTGCTCCAAATCCATCTGGCTGAAATAAACATCAGAAAGATAAGGAAACCTGGTATGAAGACCTGTTTATGCATATGATGAATGATATGTTATTCATGTAATGCATTCAAGGATTCAGAAAATTCAAATTTGTTGCAAACAAAAAGAACACACGTCATATTAAGAAGAAATTTGTTAGTACATAAATTCCCCATGGGCAAAATATTACAAAATTCTTAATGTAAAAAGACATTGCGCATCCTTTTTGGCGCGATGTAAGTGTTGAGAGTTTCCTCCTCATGAAGTTGGCGGATAAGCTCCAAAACCTTCTTCTCAATGGCATAGAAGTTGGCTTCAAAAGTATTCCGTTCTTCATTGAGTTGGATCCAACTCTTTTGCAATTCTTCCAATGATGTTGGCATGTCAGGATGTAGGAGGGTGTATGGAACCTATCCTTCCATAACAGGCTCTTTGATCACGAGGAGAATGTGAGGGTATGGCATCATAAGATTCTGGGTGCGGGTTCGTACCCACTTGAGATAAGGCTCAAGGGGGATGGAATTCTTGTTCCCCAGTGTCTTAATATCCACTTTGTTGGGCATCCTCCAAGCTCTGATGAACCTTTGTCGAAGTCCTTGCGCATCATTGTTGAAGTCAAAAACCAAGTCAAGAATCAGCATATCATGAGGGCCATCCCTTCTAGCATATCCAAACTGTCTTAGAGCTAAACAGGGGTTTCTAGGCAATGCCTCCCCTAATGCCAAGTAGTGGGACATTAGGGAATTCCCCACAACGATCAATGATGATGACATTTTCTCTGGACCAAGAACACCAATGAACATCAGAATGTGTGAGGGTCATCAACCGTTGTGACCACCTTAAACCCTGCTCATTCTTCAAAACTGATTGTGGAAGGTGAGAAATAAACCACCTTGCTAGGAGAGGAATACAACACATGAGAACACCTCTTTTCCTCATTGTTCGTGTGTAAAATGAGTGTAGGATGTCCCCAAGCAATGTAGGCACAGGATTCCGGGATATGAAAATCTTGACAGCATTCACATCTATAAGTTGATCGGGGTTTCGGAACAAGACCAACCCATAAATGAGAAGTGCTACAATCTCCTCAAAAGCTTGTAGATATAGAGAATTCCAGCAGTCTTGTGCCTTCTCAAACAGAAACTTTACCAAGAAACCCTTAACACCACTTCTGGTTTCCCAATGACCTTTGATATCAGATGGTTGCAAGTCTAAGGCTTGAGCAACATCTTCAGGATTTGGTTCTTTTTCCGTACCGTTGTAGGGTAGTTGATGAAGAATAGGAATCCTCAGGAGTTGAGAAAATTCCTCCAAAGTAGGTACTAGTTGGTAATCAGGGAATGTGAAACAGTGGTGTAGGGGGTCAAAGAATTGGAAGAGGACTTTCACCATGTCTTCTTCAATGTTGGAGTTGACCAAGTTGAGAAGTCTACCATGTCTTTCATTGAAGAGAGAATTCTTTGGAATCTTATAAGTAAGCTCCTTGAGCTGAGGACGGATTCTCACAAGGTTGACTTGAATTGTTTTCCTGCGAAGAGATTCCATGACCTACAAAACAAGAACAAAGATGAAGATCCAAACCCTTGAAAAGGTTAGTGGATGCATATGATGCTTTATGATGTTAATGATGTATGCACAAACATATGTATAAGCAAGTCACACAAGATCCTAGTTTTAGGCTTGCATGAGGTTTCATAGGTAAGTACCCTCTTGAAGTTAGTTGCCTCAATCTGTCCTATAAATAGTAACCGGGTTCTAAAGAGCTCAATATCACTGGATTATTTTCCGTGTTCATTGTTTTGGTTTAGCCACTTAACTGGCGACCAAAATATTCCAAGAAAACAACCCTCAATGAGTGTAGTATCGATTATCTACCAACTTCGGACTGCCCCAAAGCCGGTCATCTCACTACCCCTAAAAAGGCCAAGATGGTCAAGTAAAGTTCTAAGAGTTCATTAGTGCTTCATGACATCACTCAGCGGCCCCGTATTCTCTTTGATTGACTCAAAGGCTACCGGTACTCACAAATATGTCGCACTAATATAGCTATTGCTTCAACCATGTCGGTATACCCTGCACAGTTTTCACAACGTATTGCTATTTACCTATAAATGTTTCCTAAAAATCCGGGTGAAGGATTCAAACCCAAACAAGAGAACCAAATGTAAAGTAATCAAAACAATCAAGACATGCAAAGGTGATCTAAACCCTAAGGTTACTCCACTTTTAAATTTTTCCCCAGCAGAGTCGCCAGTTCTGTGATACGGTGGGAGAACTGACTTGAGGTTTTGCGTTCGTGTTCGCAAATGTTTCGGTTTAGCAAGAGTCGCCAACGACTTTTTATTTTATCCTAAGGAAAGGTCAAAAAGCACAGGAAAGACCTTTGAGATGTTTTCTTGGGTTCGGGGAGTAGATTATGAAAAGGGAAGGTGCAAGCACCCTTTTCATCCATGGTTTTCCATGAGCTCTTAGTTACTTGTTTAGATCACTTGCTTTGCTTTTCCAATTGTTTGAAATGGTGCTTTGTGTGTGGTTTTGAAAGATGTTTTGAAAAGAGGCCATCGTTGTGGCAACCTTTGTAATGATTCTTGTTTGAATGTATACAAAGATGTTTTTGTCTTTTGAAAAGTTTTCAATGTTTGAAAGTTGGATTTTGAAATTGTGTTGTGAGGTGTGTTTGAAAATAGCAAGGATGTTTTTGCAAGCTTTTGATCAAGTAACTAGGAGTTATCTACCCTATTTTACTCAAAGATCTTTCTTATGTTTTTAACCCTTTTAACAGTGTTGTTTCACCATTGCATTTGGTTAACAACCTTGTGTTAGGATATTAAATGGGACAGGCGTGGGTCATCGTATAGACCATGATAGCAATTGTGTCAAGTATCTTTGGCAATTTTGAGGGACTTGATCATTTTGTTTTAGGCAACCAAGATAGCGTCATCGAGGGACTATGATCTTTTGTTTTGTTTTTGTTTTGCCAAAGTACTTAACATGCATACCATGGCCCATTTTTGAAGGCAACAAGTGGATTGTAACCCTAGGGGTGCAAGTGTACATTGTGTTTGTTTTTCATGCATTTTTTGTCTTTTATTAGGTCAAACTATTTGTTAATTTGATTTTGGCATACAAACCCTAATTCTCTAATCATGGCATAATTGAAAGCGTTAAGTGCGAGAATTTAAATTCTAAGCTATTACAACATGATTATGGGGATGGGGGGTACAATTTTGAATGGGGAGTATTTGACAAGAAATGTAAACCCTAGTTACTATTACATCAAAATTGAATTTCAAATGCATCAATATTTAAATGTACAAAGATAAATAAATATTGAATAAAATGTATTATGCAAAAAGAAGTTTTTATTTGTTTATGTATGTAAAGTATTTTTAATGTAAAAGAGTATAAAGAAATAAATAAATAAAAAAGATTAATTTTATTTATTAAAGGGGTAAACCCTAATTTCTTTAAGAAAATAATATCTTATATTATTTATATACAAAAAATATATTAATATGTACAAAAATAAAATGTATTAAAAAAAGTGTTTTTTTAGTATAAATAATAATAAAAATAAAAATGTAATATTTTGCATTTTTATTCTATGTTTTTAATAAAATAAAAGTATATATATATATATATATATATATATATATATATATATATATATATATATATATATATATATATATATATATATATATATATATATATATATATATATATATATATATATATATATATATATATATATATATATATATATATATATATATATATATATATATATATATATATATATATATATATATATATATATATATATATATATATATATATATATATATATATATATATATATATATATATATATATATATATATATATATATATATATATATATATATATATATATATATATATATATATATATATATATATATATATATATATATATATATATATATATTAAGGATGTATAAAATAAAATAAAATATTTACAAAAATAAAATATATTCAAGAAAATATTTTCAGTGTGAATAAAAATAAAAACTAAAAATAAAAGTATTATTTACATTATTTTTAAATTTAAACAAATAATATAAAAGTATGAAAAGGTTTTAATGTTAGAAATAATAGAATAAAATGCCAAATAAATGTAAAAAAAATGTGAAAATATTTTTAAGCATTTTTTATATTTGGAGATAAAATAATAAAGTCAGAAATGAAATAAAAATGCAAAAATAACAAAATATAAAGAAATTGGGCCAGGGGGTGTGAAACAGAAAAGAGGGGTGTCAAAAGTGAGAACAAACAGGCCCAGCCCATTTCCACTTCATCTTCTTCCTTGTGACAAAAACACGCGCTTGCCCTGTTCAAATGCTACATCCTGTATACGTGATCTTTTGCCAAAACTGAAAACATGAAACTTGTAGAGCATCAAACCACGATTCTAACCATATAAAAAACTTAATCTAACTCTCAAAGACCAGAGAGAATTTCTCTGGCCCTAAAATCTGACCTAATTTTTTCAGCATGTTCATGGATGAAATTCTCTTAGCACGTTTGATATAAATGAAAACTGAGCATATTTATGGTTTCATGGCAATGAGTACTACATCTTTCATTCACAAACCTAAGGCTAAATGTTCTTAAATAGAGAGATAGAAGTTTGAGAAATACCTGTTTCAGTCAAGCTCGAGTATGGAAATGCAGTAACTTTCAGTGAGGCCTGAGGTTCTTTTGAGCTTGCTTGATGTTCCCTGGACCTTTCCCAATGCTTAGTTTGCTTTGAAATGGTCTGAATCTCTCTATAGAACTCAACCTGCAAAGCTTCAAAACAGAAATGGTGAACACTGTAAATGGAGTTACAGTTGGCAATGGAGGTTTGGGATAGCTTGAGTGAGTTGAATGGAAGGTATTGGAACTGGTTTGGGGTAAAACGCGCGAGGGATTTGTGTGATGGATGTGAATCTGCATGGAGTGCCCTATTTTGCAAGAAGAATGTGACTTGGTGTTTTGGAAGGCTTGAGGGCTCAACAAATCGTGTTTCTGGCTCAAGGCAATGCAAAAAACTTGTTTGGAATGTTGGCTAAAGTTGAATATATCAGATGCTCATGTTATGTCCTTTTGGCAAGTTGACTTGTTTTGAAAGAAAAGTGTGAAGTGAAATGAGGTAGGCATGTACAGGCTATCTCCAAGCATGCACAAGTTTCTTGTACCTTTGCCTGAGTTTGTGGAACTTGTTTGTTGCAAAGAAAGAGGTCCAAGGCTCAAGAGAAGCAATGTTGACATAAAGTTGCCTTTATGAAAATGGAAATGCTACCTTTATGCCAAAAATAGATTTGTTCATTGTGAAAACCTCTAATGATTAGAATAACACCTTAAAACAATGAGTTTGCATTCAATTTTTGAGTGTGAATTGGTTTAGAGACCTGTAAACAAGTACAAAGCTAGTTTGGACAGATTTTGCAACTTGTATGAACATGTATCGGCCATGGATCAAAGTGAGTTTTTGCCAACTTCAAGCATTCGATTCTCCCTAACCACGAATGTGTTTGAGGAGTTCTTGGACAATTTGGAAATCTTGAAACTTGTACTATAATCCATCTTGGAAGTGAAACTTGAGACTCCAAGTGGAACTATGTGAAAAATGGCCAAGAAGATGGGTCAAAATCCTGCCTAAACTAGGGCAAAATTTCTCTAAGTTAAAAGTTTTAGGGACCCTTGTTCCAAAAATCATAACTTGAGATCCAAGCTTATTTTGAGAAAACTTTGTGAATCATAGTTGTAGACTTTGTGAAGGACTACAACTTTCATGTTGTAATTTTTGTTTGAATCCATTTTCATCTTGGTGAAAATGTGGGACAAAGTTAGGAAAAATTAAGAAAATTTCATAACTTAGAAAAATTCTAAGTTATGAAAATTTTCAATTTCAAACCCTAATTTGCAATTTTGGGTTTCTTGATGAACAAGTTTCAATATTTGACACATCTTGATGAAAAATGACCCTTGGCACTTGATTTTGACCAAAAAGTCAAAGTTTGACTTTTCAGTGTACAGTCAAATTTTGATCAGTTGACTGAGAAATTCATCTGTCAATCTTATGCATTTGAGATCTTTTGAACTTGTTGAATAGGTCAAGATAATGTCATTGAGTCCTTGAGTCCATGATTGAACTTGATTTGCCATTGGTTAGGTCAAACAGTCAAAAATTGCCTTTGTACAGTCAAAACCCTAAAAATGACCATTTTGCTCTTTTGGTGATCTGATCAAATTTCTTGTGGATTTGTGGTCCAAACTTGATAAAATGGTTCATATGCATTCATAATGTTGATGTGGGTCAAAATTCATGAGGTTTGACTGTAAATTGGTCACAGTTGACTTTTTCCCTAATACAATTGATTTTTAGGTTAATTGTCCAATTGATTGGGCAAAAATTTGATTCAAGGCTTGAAACTTGGTGTTGCCCCCCAAAATTTTCCCTCTCAATTCTCAAGGCTTTTCTCACAAGGATTCTCAAGGTTCAAACTTGCACAAGTACTTTGGAATTTTCCAGTACCAAAATTAAAAGGAAACTGTAAAAAAGGGAGAAAACAGATAAAAATAACATTTTGACAAATTTGGAGGAAAACATGTCTCCTTCGATTTAGCACCCTTCGACTGACTCTTGGCCTCCTTCGGATGCAACTTGGATTACATCCTTCATTTTGAGCAAGAGCCTCCTTCGAATGCAGCTTGGATTACATCCTTCGTTTTGAGCAAGAGCCTCCTTCGAGTGCAAGTTTGGAAACACCCTTCGATTCAGAAGCAAGGAACTTCCCTCACGCTAAAAGGCAATGACTCCCTTTATGTTTGTTTCGATCCACATGCTTCGATTGTGCAACATTGCTTCATTTGAACTCGGGCTTTCGATTGGGCAATATGTTTGTTTCGATCCACATGCTTCGATTAGGCAACATTGCTTCCTTCGAACACGGGCTTTCGATTGGGCAATATATTTGTTTCGATCCAAGATTCGTTTGGGCATGTGGCTCCCTTCGTGCAAGTCTTTGATTGAGCATTGACATTTTGTATGCTTGCTTGGAGTCACAAAGTTTAGACCTCCTCCATGCAGGCTTCGACTATGTTGTACTAGCTTCGACTGGACAACATTTCTCTTTAGTATGCTGCATTTCCATCCTTGACAAACTTCAGCACATGGTTGATGGCCCCTTCAAAAGACATATAGTGGTGGACTTAAGGGGCATACATATGAGTCCCTGTCGAAGGGTACTCCTTACTAGTCCATTCGAAGGGCACATTTGGCCCCTTCAAACGATGCACAAAGGTGATTCGTTCGAAAGACACTTGTTGGAAGAAAGTCAAACAACATGCTGGAAGAAGAATCTGGTCGAAGGAGGGTCAAAATGAAAGGATTAAATATTCAAAGATGCTTGCTGCCAAGTTCAGGCATGGTACACTGGCCAAAACTGCTGCACAGTAGTCCTGAAACACTGCCCCATTCTTGCACCAAAATAGCATATAAGCACTGTCCCTCGAAGGCTACAAAGAGCAATTTACTCAAATTGTTCAAATTATTTTGTTTTCCCTCCAAAAGCTTCAGCCAACTTTGCCTATAAATAAGAGGTTCCAACACATGTTTAAGGGAGGATCTTTTGGACCAGAGGAACGAATCCCCCAAATTTTCTCAAACACAACAAAACTCTCAAGTTCATCAACACTTGAGAAATCAAAAAAACCCAGAATCCCAAACACTCACCTCTTTCGATTCTGAAGAACACCCCACACATAGAAGTTTGTTCAAACTCAAAGACAACCTTTTGTGACAACTCTTCGAACCAAAATTGAACCCCCTGTGACTACTCTTCGAATTCCAGAAACGTCCAGGTAGCAGCTCAAGTTCGAAACCCACATCCATTCAAGGCCTGAAGCAAGGTAAGTTATTCTTACCTTTGAACTTTTCGTTCCATGGCATGTAAATAATCTTTTCGTTCGTTTGAAACACGTACATACCATTGTTCCTTTTGTTTCCACCCTTTTTAACATATTTTTTAGAGCTAAGCCTTTCGTTTTGCTTTCTGTTTACCTGAACTTGCTTTAACTATTAAACTGTTTACAAGACAAATATTAGCATGGCCTCAGGCCATGTTGCCATTTAATGCTTGAAATGAAAGAAACAGGAAACATGAAATAGGAAACGAAGCTTCTGGCTTCTACCCTCTTTCTCCAGGTTGAACGAAAGAGACAACCAGGAGGCAAACCATGTTAACTTCCAGGTCCAGACGAAAAGCATGCCTTCACTGATTCCAGGCTCAGTCGAAAGGCATTCCCTCACTGCTTTCAATCTCCAGTCGAAGAAGGCAACAAGGCCCCAGTCGAAGGATACAACTTGCTGCTGCCATTGCCCAATCGAAGGACAGGACCTCGCCCCTGCCAAGGCCCAACCGAAAGACGTGACTTTGCTGTTGCCAACCCCAATCGAAGGAGGCCAACATAATGCAAATCGAAGGATGCTACTGCCTGGGTCGAAAGACACTCATTTTTCTTACTTTTATCTTATTTTTTCCTTCATATTTTTTATGCCTTTCGATATGGTTGTAATAGTGTAGGATATTTATTTCTTGCATTTTTATTGCTTTGTACAAATGCTAGTAATTAGGTGTGTATGGCAAGATAAAACCAACAAATAGACAACCTCTAATTAAAGACTAAATGCATGCAAATCAAACACACTTTGCACACATGCACCCTTAGGGTAATCTCACTTGTTGCCTATCGGAAAATAGTCATGTCCCTCGAGCATGGGAGTTTTAGCAAAGACCCTCGATAAAAAGATCGTAGTCCCTCGATGACCCTCGATGTTGCCTTCGGTAATCGATCTAGTCCCTAAAACGACATTGCTAAAACGTCCCATATGTTGCTTTCTATGACTATACGAACGTCCCTCGCCTGTCCCGTTTAACATCCTAACGCAAGGTTGTTCACCAAACACAATGGTGAAACAACACTGTTAAAAGGGTCAAAAACGTAAGAAAGATATTTGAGTAAAATAGGGTAGACAACTCTTAGTTGCTTGATCAAAAATATTGCAAAACATCCTTGCCATTTTTCAAACACACATCACAACACCACTTCAAAACAACTTTCAAAAACATTGAAACATCTTTTCAAAAAGATAAACACCTTTGTAAAACATTCAAATAAGAATTGTTACCAAGGTCGCCTAGACAAGGCATCTTTTTCAAAACATTTTCAAAACCACACACACAAAGCACCATTTCAAACAATTGAAAAGCAAAGGCAAGTGATCTAAACAAGTAACTAAGAGCCCATGGATAACCATGGATGAAAAGGGTGCTAGCACCTTCCCTTTTCATAATCTACCCCCCGAACCCACGAAAACATCTCAAAGGTCTTTCCTGTGCTTTTGACCTTTCCTTAGGATAAAATAAAAAGTCGATGGCGACTCTTGCTAAACCGTAACATTTGCAAACACAAACGCAAAAACCCAAGTCAGTTCTCCCACCGTATCACACTTGGTATGGACAAACTTATGAGTCCAACATGAAGTATGAAAGTCAATTTGGGCATTGAAGGTCCAAAAATCCCTGTGCAAACTCAAACCCTAATTTAGGTCAACAGTGCAAGGAGGTGTCTTGAGCAGAGCAAACCCTAGCTTGATCTTGAGTTCCAAGAGCCTTGTGATGAGAAATGTTGATAAAATGAGAGGGAAAATTTTGGGGTACAACAGTTGCCCCTGTTCAATCTTCTTGAACCTGAAGAGTTAGATTGACAAGTTTGCCTTTCGTGACTTGAAGGTAAAAGAGGATTGGACACTAGAGTACCCGTAAATTTGCACTTGTCAAAATGTTATTGAGGGAATGGGCTTAAAGATGCCATTTAGAGATGGTAGAATCTTGCTGGAGATGGGCTTAAAGATGCCATCTAAGATTTGTTTGTTGAGAATCAGTAGAATGAACATCATAATGGTATCCGTATTTGGAACGTATCTGAGTTGTATCTGGAGACTGGATTTGTATGAGCAAGGGAATGGCGTCTGTGTTTAGAGCGTGTCCGAGATGTAACTGTATTTGAACTTTGAATGAATATCAGAACGACTGCCGTGTCTGGAGTGTATCTGTATTGTGAATGGGTAATAGAGAAACATCTGTGTATGGAGCAACTGTGTGCTGGGGAATAATTCCGAATGAGTGACAGAATGGCAACCGTGTCTGGGGTGTATCTGGACTATATCTGAGGTTGAGATCAGTATGAGTAGCAGAATGACTTCCGTGTCTGGAGTGTATCTGAAACTGTATCTGGGATCTGAATAAGTGACAAAATGACTTCTGTGGCGACTGCACTGGGGAGAATCAAACTTCTGGTGAAAGGGCCAGAACGACATCTGTGTTTTGAGCGTATCTGAATTTGAAGTTGATAGTTGAATCTGAATGAGAGATAGAATGGCCGCCGTGTCTGGAGCATATCTAGTCTGTATCGGATTGCTGAAGTCTGAATGAGTAGTAGAATGACCGCCGTGTCTGAGGTGTATCCGTACTGTATTTTGACTTGGAATTCTGAATGAGTAATAGAATAGCCGCCGTGTCTGGGGTGTATCCATATTGTATCTGAATAATTGTTAACGATAGCCTTTTAATCTTATCCTGAAAAGGGTAAAATGTTAGCTAAAACACAAAGTTATGTTGCATGATATGTATGATGCAATGAACTGTGTTTCATCAATGTTTATGATATATGAATGTAATGGTTATGCATGTAAGATGAGTAGCTGTCTTGCTGAGGAAAATAATCCTTGATAGCCGGAGATAATGAAATCTTTGACTGCTGCCGGAGAAAGTAAATTCTTGACCGATGCTGAGGATTCAAAAGTCTTTGATTGTTGATGATGAGAAATCCTTGCCGACTGCTGGGGGATTAAAGATCTTTGACTGTCGAGAATGAGAAATCCTGGGACCACCGCTGGGGATTGAAAATCCTTGGTGACTTGTTGGGTTTTAACAAGAGCTTTGACAACTTCTGCGGGGAATGAGAATCCTTCATGACTTTCCTGGGAAATAAGGAAAACTCTAAAGACCTCTACTGGGGAATTAAAACCTGGGAGGCTTCAAATGGAGAAACAGGAACTAGAATCCTCAGTCTGTTGGGAAGTAACTCTATAGGGAGAGTGTTTACTCGACCGGGGAAATCAGGAGCTTGGGTTGTATGCCAAACTACTGGGGAATCATCCTAGTTGTGGATAGGACAAGAAGTTAACTGTTATCTGTTTGATTCTTAGACTTTTTAAGGAAACCTGATGGGGAAATTGGGGAAAGCTGAATAGTTCCCGCTGGGGATTAATAGTTGGAAAATTGACTTCGTTGGGGAAGAAGGTTTGGAATATTCTAGTTTCGACGGGGATATGTATTTTAGGGTTTTCGGGCTCCACTGGTGATCAGGAGTTTGAACTCTGATGGGAACTTTGAAACTTAACTCCGCTGGGGAATAAAGTTTAGAATACACTGGCTCCACTGGGGATCTGAATGACATGCTGCAGGGGATTTCTTCTGGAATAGCACAAGGATATCTTCCTACACCTTCAACCTATCAGTAATTATCCTTTCTCAATTTCGTTTTATTTGTAAGCAGTGATTATATTCAAATGCATATGCCTATTTAACAAAACATTGGACGTTTTCAAATAAAACATAAGTGTAAAAAGAAAGGAAAGGCAAACAAATTTTTGCATTTTGAAATATTTTTGTATTAACTTTTGTAAGTATCTTTGTACACAGGAGACAGACATCCTAGTAAGAGAATGTTGTCGTAAATTGAGAAAAAATTTATACAAAAGAAAGATGGCTATGTGCAATAATTCCATGGGGTTCCCATTCTGCTATGGTCTTCACAACTCTGAGTATCTTGTCCATTTGCTGCTTCGTCCGCCGACGATTGGATTGATCAGAAGCTTGGAGCTTATTGGTGAAGAGATTGTCCTTAAAGTGATCCTCCGAGACATAGTCATACGCTTTAATTCCCTAATTTTTGACTGGACCGCCCTTTCGGGTTTTCAGTCCACCGGGAAACCCTTTTTTTGCCCAAGTCGCCCTTTCGGGTTTTCAACTTGCCGGATGTACAAATATTTTTGTTTATCCCTAATTTTTTCCTGAACCGCCCTTTCGGGTTTTCAATTCACCGGGATGCCCATTTTTGCCCAAGTCGCCCTTTCGGGTTTTCGACTTGTCGGATCATTTATGCGTAGTATCTTTTGACTATGTCTGTGTTCACAGGGTGTGGCAAGTCGTCGCTGTCCATGGTGGTCAGAATCATTGCCCCACCAGAAAATATGCTCTTGATCACAAATGGTCCTTCGTAGGTAGGAGTCCACTTGCCCCTGGGATCACTTTGCGGAAAGATGATCCGCTTGATTACAAGATCTCCGACTTGATATACCTGACGCCTGACTTTCTTGTTGAATGCCTTGATCATCCATTTCTGATACGTCTGACCATGACAAACAACATTAAGTCGTTTCTCGTTGATCAAGTTAAGTTGATCAAGCCGGGTCTGAATCTAATCTTCCTTACTCAAACCGGCATCTTTCATGATCCTTAAGGAAGGAATCTGAACCTCCATAGGTAAAACAGCTTCCTTGCCATATACCAAAGAGAAGGGGGTTGCCCCTGTTGAAGTACGTGCCGTGGTACGATACTCGTGCAGAGCAAACAGTAATATCTCATGCCAGTCCTTGTAGGTGACTGTCATCTTTTGAATGATCTTCTTGATATTTTTGTTCGCGGCTTCAACAACACCGTTCATCTTTGGCCGATAGGGAGATGAATTGTGATGATAAATCTTGAACTGCTCACACAGAGCGGTGATCATAGTGTTGTTCAAATTTGTACCGTTGTCCGTGATAATCCTGTCGGGGATACCGTACCGACATATGAGGTTCTGCTTGATGAAGCGGGCAACCACATTCTTTGTAACAGAGGCGTAGGAAGCTGCTTCAACCCACTTGGTAAAATAATCAATAGCGACCAAGATGAAGCGATGTCCATTGGATTCCGTAGGCTTGATCTCTCCAATCATGTCAATGCCCCACATTGCGAATGGCCAAGGAGCTGTTAGCATGTTGAGAGTAACAGGAGGAATATGTACCTTGTCAGCATAGACTTGGCATTTGTGACAAGTACGAGAATGTTGATGACAATCAGCTTCCATGGTAGACTAATAGTAGCCTGCCCTTAGAATTTTCTTAGCCATCGTATGTCCGCTTAAGTGGGTGCCAAAGGTGCCACTATGTATTTCGGTCATGATCAACTCTGCTTTAACCTTGTCCACACAATGAATTAGAACACAATCATGGTTGCGCTTATAAAGGATGCCATTGCTTAGGAAGAACTTGGCAGCAAATCTCCTTAAGAACTTTTTGTCATTGACGGAAGCTCCATCAGGGTATTCTCGAGTCTGGAGATACCTTTTGATTTCATGAAACCAGGGTTTTTCCATTACTTCTTCGGTATTAATCTCATGACAGTGCGCAGGTTCGTCCATTCGCTCGATGGTGATTTGGGGAGCCTCATTATCCCAGTTGAGTTTAGACATAGAAGACATTGTAGCCAGAGCATCTGCTAGCTGATTTTCTTCTTGCGGGAAGTGCTCAAAGGTAATCTGCTCGAAATGAGGCAATAATGTCAGGACATGTTCTTTGTATGGGATAAGATTAGGATGTCTAGTGTCCCATTCTCCTTTGATTTGACTGATAACCAAAGCTGAGTCCCCAAATACGACCAAATATTTGATTCCCAAGTCTATAGCAGCCTTGAGACCAAAAATGCAAGCTTCATATTCATCCATGTTGTTGGTACAACTGAAGCAAAGTCGGGCAGTGAAGGGTGTATGGCAACCTTCCGGAGAAATGAGTACCGCGCCGATACCGTTGCCAAGTGCATTTGAAGCACCATCAAAGTACAGGGTCCATCGGGATCCTTGTTCAGGTCCGTCATACGGTCTGTTACCTTCAATGTTGTCTAATGTCATGATGTCCTCGTCAGGGAAGTCAAATCTCATAGATTGGTAATCTTTGACGGCTTGATGAGCTAGATGGTCAGCTAGTACACTCCTCTTTATAGCTCTTTGGGTAGTATACTGGATATCATACACAGTTAGAATCATTTTCCATCTAGCGATCCTTCCAGATAAAGCAGGCTTCTCGAAGATATACTTGATCGGATCCATCTTGGAAATCAGCAAAGTGGTAAGAGTCAACATATACTGCCTTAGCCGGCGAGCAGCCCATACCAAAGCGCAACAAGTTTTCTCGAGCAGTGAGTAACGAGTCTCACAGTCGGTAAACTTTTTGCTTAGGTAATAAATGGCATGCTCTTTTCGGCCAGACTCGTCATGTTGGCCCAATACGCACCCCATTGAGTTATCCAAAACAATTAGTACATGATTAACGACCTTCCTTCGACGGGTGGCATCAAAATAAGAGGTTCCAGTAAATACTCCTTGATCTTATCAAAAGCAACTTGACAATCATTATTCCATTCAATCACCTGATCTTTCTTCAACAGCTTAAAGATTGGCTCACAGGTAGATGTTAGGTGAGAGATGAACCTCGCAATATAGTTTAAGCGTCCCAAGAAACCTCTAACCTCCTTTTCAGTGCGGGGGGCAGAAATTTCTTGTATAGATTTTACTTTAGCAGGATCAACCTCAATGCCTTTGTTGTTGACGATAAATCCCAAAAGTTTACCAGACCTGACTCCAAAAGTACACTTGCTTGGGTTCAGTCTGAGCTTATACTCCTTCAACCTGACAAACAGCTTTTGCAAATGGTCAAGGTGTTCTTCTTCTGTCTGTGAATGGGCTATCATGTCGTCTACGTAGACTTCAATATCATGATGTATCATGTCATGAAACAAAGCTACCATAGCACGTTGATAGGTTGCTCCGGCATTCTTCAGTCCGAATGGCATCACTTTGTAGCAGAAGGTACCCCACTGCGTGACAAAAATAGTTTTCTCCATATCTTTGGGGGCCATTTTGATCTGGTTGTATCCCGAGAACCCATCCATGAAGGAAAATACCTTGTGTTGAGCTGTGTTGTCAACCAAGATGTCGATGTGTGGTAGGGGAAAATCATCTTTAGGGCTAGCCCTGTTTAGGTCCCTATAGTCCACACACATTCTGACTTTTCCGTCCTTCTTAGGCACGGGCACAATGTTAGCAACCCATTATGGATAGGAAGTAACAGCCAGAAAGCCAACATTGAATTGCTTCATTACCTCAGCTTTGATCTTTTCAGACATGCCGGGTCTCATTCGGCGGACTTTTTGTTTGATCGGTGGACATTCTTCTCTTGTAGGGAGACGGTGAACCACAATGTTTGTGTCTAGTCCCGGCATGTCTTCATAGGACCAGGCGAAAATTTCAACATATTCATTCAACAACTGTATTAAGCGCTCTTTGACACTTGGTTCTAGGTTGGAACCCATCTTAACCTCTTTCTTGTCTTCCGATGTTTCCAAGTTGATGGTTTCTAGCAACTCTTCATGAGGCAGAATAACCCTCTCTTCTTGTTGCAAAAGTCTGGCTAACTCTCCAGGCACTTCACATTCTTCGTCACCTTCGTACTCGGCGTGATTGACCAAATCTTCAGAGTCACCGAAGTCTAAAGCAGAATAGTCACCCATGGAATCTGGAGTGGATGGGTACCTGCATTTTGTGAGTGTGGGTGTGTGTAAGGGATATCCATCCTTAAACAAAACAAAATGTAAAAGGAAAGAAAATGAACACAACAGTTTATAGATGAAAACGTCCAATGATTCATTAAACATGGCATATGATAATGAAGAAAATCAAGCCCTTACAAATGGACCTATATGCCCCGAACAAGGCATAAGATGAAAATAGTGTACGAATTGTTTAGTTATTACAGACCAAAATAGGAAATTGTTCAAAGATAAATTACTGGTTGATGAAAGTGATGGGAATAAAGTCCTTCGCTTCCCAGTTGCTTAATCCTCCTTCGACGGTTAGAAAGATCCAATCTTCAAAGTTGTCTTCTTCATCATCATCTTCTAAGGCATTAATTCCATGGTGAGTGATTTTTACGGGTGGTCCTCCGGCCCTGGAGTGACGCACAACTTTTTGGCCAGCAGTAGTAAAACCTAGTCCGAACTTGTCTGTCTTGTGAGAAAACTCAGGTAGTTGCCCCCATATTGTACTCCTTCCTTCTTTGATTACAACCTCTGTATCTTTGAGGCTTGCCATCCTAGACACAGGCTTGGAAATAATAGGCACATCAGTCATTGTCTTCGCAACTGCGACTTCAAGAGGAACCTCTTCAAAATGTTGGAAAGGCGTTTCTATGAACTCGCCATCCAACTCCACATAGCGGAAAGAGTTAAGGTGACTTATCATGTACTCTTCCTCCCCATGAACCGTTATAATCTTTCCCTGAACTGGATATTTTAGCATTTGGTGCAGAGAGGAAGTGACTGCCCCAGCATTGTGGATCCACGGTCTTCCCAACAAGCAAGAATATGAAGGACGAATGTCCATCACATAAAAGGTGGAGTTGAAAATTTCTGTGCCCACTTTGATAAGAATGTCCACTTCTCCATGAACCATCCTCTTAGAACCGTCGAAGGCTCTAACAATGACGTTACTAGGCTTCAGGGTCAAACCTTCGCAGTCTAGTATATCCAACGCCTTCTTCGGTAGTACATTCAAAGATGAACCGGTATCCACCAGGACATGGGCAAGTGTGGTTCCCCTGCATTCTACTGAGACATGCAGCATGTCGTTGTGCTTACTTCCCTTAGGGGTCAAATCAGCATCGGAAAAACCAAGGCCATTATCAGCAGTAAGGCTAGCCATGCACTCTTGAAACTGGTCAGCCGAAGTTTCTTGAGGCACATGAGCCGTCTTTAGAAATTTGATTAAGGCCTTAGCATGAGCCTCATAGCAGAGTAGGAGCGCCAACATGGAGATTTTGGAAGGGGTCTGCCCTAGCTGTTCCACGACATCGTAGTCGCTCTTCTTGATTATCTTTAAGATTTCTTCCATCTCTTTCTGGGTGGTCTCGGGGATAACCACAGTATGAGCCTTCGTCCTGACAGGCGTTTCTAGTATCCCCTTACCTTTATTGGAAGTAACATCAGAGGGTCCAGCTTCAGGTACATCAACTTCTTCAATTATCGGGCTTTGCACAGATGGCTTGATAGGCACAGAAACTCTCGAGGGTCCGAAGACTGCTCATGGAGGAGCAATCTCCGGAGAAAATATCCTTCTGCTGCGAGTTATCTTGCTCGTTCCCGCAATATTCCCTATATCGGGGGGTTTCATCATCGAAATTCTCTTGGACTGATTCAATCTGTTTGATACCATGATAAAAGATTTCTCCTCCGTAGTTCCATGGTATCGTCTTGTTAGATTGATACGGGACAGGCCCCCGCATGGTGATTTTTAACGGCACAAACTTAGGATCAGGCGTAATCTTGACAGGCCTTTTGCAAGCCTTGGGAAGATTGTCGGAGATGGTTATTATTGAAATGTCATTGGTAGGAGTAACAAATGTGGCAGGAGTAACAGGAGTGAAGGTATCAACAAGAGTCTTTTGGAAGAGTATCTCTGGGGTATCCATCAGGCGTTGGATGCCTGATTTCAACAGTGGGCAGTCAGCTCGTATGTTTAAACAAAAGTAACAGTCTTTTCCACAGCCTGGGAATATCCCGACTCTCATCAAATTCACTTTAATCACCGGTAACGGAGTCAAAAGGTCAACAACATTGGTAACATGAAGGTCTTCCATAACGGCATGAACATTATGACCGTGCTTGGGCATTGGGGAAGAAATCACATTCGGATTTTCGGGCGCATCGAATTCTACCTCCTTGGTGTTGATCAGGTCTTGGATTTTGTTCTTAAGAGCCCAACAGTTGTTGGTATCATGCCCTACACTATCAGAGTGGTATGCACACTTTGCATTGGTGTGGTAATAAGGGGAAGAGGTATTAGGGTTCTTTGGCGCTTCCTTCAAATTGGTAAGATTCAGCTTTAGCAAATGAGGGAGTACTTGAGCCGGTGTCATGTTGATTCGGGTGAACTGCTGTTGTGGCCTTTCTACCCTTTGTTGATTAGATCTTGGCTGATTGCTGCGAGGTTGATCATTTGAAGAGTTTTGAATCATCACTGCCCCTACTGTTGGTCGGTGCTCGGTTCTTCCTTGACTTTTCTGAGAATAAATAGCAGAAGCTTCCTTCTTAATTGGGAAGGTCTTCTTAATAGCAGTGGACACGGATGCATATTTCTGAATCTTACCACTTTTAATGCCAGCCTCGACCCTTTCACGGGTAAAAATTAATTCGGTGAATCCCGCGGAGGAACTCCCAATTAAATGATTGAAGAAAGGGCCAGACAGGGTCCCTAAAAACATGTCAACCAGCTCTCTATCCGACAATGGTGGCTGCACCCTTCCATCCAGATCACGCCACTTCTAGGCATACTCTTTAAATCCCTCGTTAGAAGCCATACCCATACTCTGTAGTTGAGTACGGGTGGGCGCTAAATCAGCGTTGTATTGGTATTGTCGGTAGAAAGCAGCAGCTAAGTCTTCCCAGTTATGGACCTCCGATCTCTCGAGTTGATAGAACCAGTCCAATTGTGTGCCTGACAAACTGTCTTGGAAAAAATGGACCCAAAGATCCTTATTAGATGAGTGGGGTTGGATCTTTCTGACGTAGGATCTTAGATGCATATTCGGACACGACAGCCCATCGTACTTAGCAAATGTAGGAACTTTGAACTTGGGAGGAATGACGATCCCAGCGACCAACCCTAGTTCTTCGAAATCTTAACCGGGTACCCTTTGCAACTCCATGGCTGCCAACCGATCCTCAAGATTTTTAAACTTATCATCCGCCGGGGGATATTGTTGTTTGGAGTAGTCTTCTTCTTCTTCCTCTTCCTCCTCTTCAACCTCAGATTCAGAAGGCATCGCCGTTCCTTTTCCTTTGCCAGCCCCTTCATCAGACGTTGAGGGGAACTCGAGAACTTTTCTAGCATGGTTTTCAAACCTTCTTCCCATAGTGACCACACCAGGTCTTTTCTTCTTTTTCTCTTTATCTTTCTCCAACAGTGCTTTAAGGTCCTCCTGACCCTTTGCTAATGTCATGAGGAGTTGCTGGAATTACGAATTTTGTGCTTGCAGATCCTTAACCGTCTGCTCCAAATCCATCTGGCTGAAATAAACAGCAGAAAGATAAGGAAACCTGGTGTGAAGACCTGTTTATGCATATGATTAATGATATGTTATTCATGTAATGCATTCAAGGATTCAGAAAATTCAAATTTGTAGCAAACAAAAAGAACACGCGTCATATTAAGAAGAAATTTGTTAGTACATAAATTCCCCATGGGAAAAATATTACAAAATTCTTAATGTAAAAAGACATTGCGCATCCTTTTTGGCGCGATGTAAGTGTTGAGAGTTTCCTCCTCATAAAGTCGGCGGGTAAGCTCCAAAACCATCTTCTCACTGGCATAGAAGCTGGCTTCAAAAGTATTCCGTTCTTCTTTAAGTTGGATCCAACTCTTTTGCAATTCTTCCAATGATGTTGGCATGTCAGGATGTAGGAGGGTATATGGAACCTCTCCTTCCATAACAGGCTCTTTGATCACGGGGAGAATGTGAGGGTATGGCATCATAAGATTCTGGGCGCGGGTTCGTACCCACTTGAGATAAGGCTCAATGGGGATGGAATTCTTGTGCCCTAGTGTCTTACTATCCACTTTGTTGGGCATCCTCCAAGCTCTGATGAACCTTTGTCGAAGTCCTTGCGCATTGTTGTCGAAGTCAAAAACCAAGTCAAGAATCAACATATCATGAGGGCCATCCCTTCTAGCATATCCAAACTGTCTTAGAGCTAAACAGGGGTTGTAGGTAATGCCTCCCCTAATGCCAAGTAGTGGGACATTAGGGAATTCCCCACAACGATCAATGATGATGACATTTTCTCTGGACTGAGAACACCAATGAACATCAGAATGTGTGAGGGTCATCAACCGTTGTGACCACCTTAAACCCTGCTCATTCTTCAAAACTGATTGTGGAAGGTGAGAAATAAACCACCTTGCTAGGAGAGGAATACAACACATGAGAACACCTCTTTTCCTCATTGTTCGTGTGTAAAATGAGTGTAGGATGTCCCCAAGCAATGTAGGCACAGGATTCCGGGATATGAAAATCTTGACAGCATTCACATCTATAAGTTGATCGGGGTTTCAGAACAAGACCAACCCATAGATGAGAAGTGCTACAATCTCCTCAAAAGCTTGTAGATATAGAGAATTCCAGCAGTCTTGTGCCTTCTCAAACAGAAACTTTACCAAGAAACCCTTGACACCACTTCTATTTTCCCAATGACCTTTGATATCAGATGGTTGCAAGTCTAAGGCTTGAGCAACATCTTCAGGATTTGGTTCTTTTTCTGTACCGTTGTAGGGTAGTTGATGAAGAATAGGAATCCTCAGGAGTTGAGAAAATTCCTCCAAAGTAGGTACTAGTTGGTAATCAGGGAATGTGAAATAGTGGTGTAGGGGGTCAAAGAACTGGAAGAGGACTTTCACCATGTCTTCTTTAATGTTGGAGTTGACCAAGTTGAGAAGTCTACCATGTCTTTCATTGAAGAGAGAATTCTCTGGAATCTTATAAGTAAGCTCCTTGAGCTGAGGACGGATTCTCACAAGGTTGACTTGAATTGTTTTCATGCGAAGAGATTCCATGACCTACAAAACAAGAACAAAGATGAAGATCCAAACCCTTGAAAAGGTTAGTGGATGCATATGATGCTTTATGATGTTAATGATGTATGCACAAACATATGTATAAGCAAGTCACACAAGATCCTAGTTTCAGGCTTGCATGAGGTTTCATAGGTAAGTACCCTCTTGAAGTTAGTTGCCTCAATCTGTCCTATAAATAGTAACCGGGTTCTAAAGAGCTCAATATCACTGGATTATTTTCCGTGTTCATTGTTTTGGTTTAGCCACTTAACTGGCGACCAAAATATTCCAAGAAAACAACCCTCAATGAGTGTAGTATCGATTATCTACCAACTTCGGACTGCCCCAAAGCCGATCATCTCACTACCCCTAAAAAGGCCAAGATGATCAAGTAAAGTTCTAAGAGTTCATTAGTGCTTCATGACATCACTCAGCGGCCCCGTATTCTCTTCGATTGACTCAAAGGCTACCGGTACTCACAAATATGTCGCACTAATATAGCTATTGCTTCAACCATGTCGGTATACCCTGCACAGTTTTCACAACGTATTGCTATTTACCTATAAATGTTTCCTAAAAATCCGGGTGAAGGATTCAAACCCAAACAAGAGAACCAAATGTAAAGTAATCAAAACAATCAAGACATGCAAAGGTGATCTAAACCCTAAGGTTACTCCACTTTTAAATTTTTCCCCAGCAGAGTCGCCAGTTCTGTGATACGGTGGGAGAACTGACTTGAGGTTTTGCGTTCGTGTTCGCAAATGTTTCGGTTTAGCAAGAGTCGCCACCGACTTTTTATTTTATCCTAAGGAAAGTTCAAAAAGCACAGGAAAGACCTTTGAGATGTTTTCTTGGGTTCGAGGAGTAGATTATGAAAAGGGAAGGTGCAAGCACCCTTTTCATCCATGGTTTTCCATGGGCTCTTAGTTACTTGTTTAGATCACTTGCTTTGCTTTTCCAATTGTTTGAAATGGTGCTTTGTGTGTGGTTTTGAAAGATGTTTTGAAAAGAGGCCATCGTTGTGGCAACCTTTGTAATGATTCTTGTTTGAATGTATACAAAGATGTTTTTGTCTTTTGAAAAGTTTTCAATGTTTGAAAGTTGGATTTTGAAATTGTGTTGTGAGGTGTGTTTGAAAATAGCAAGGATGTTTTTGCAAGCTTTTGATCAAGTAACTAGGAGTTATCTACCCTATTTTACTCAAAGATCTTTCTTATGTTTTTAACCCTTTTAACAGTGTTGTTTCACCATTGCATTTGGTGAACAACCTTGTGTTAGGATATTAAACGGGACAGGCGTGGGTCATCGTATAGACCATGATAGCAATTGTGTCAAGTATCTTTGGCAATTTTGAGGGACTTGATCATTTTGTTTTAGGCAACCAAGATAGCGTCATCGAGGGACTATGATCTTTTGTTTTGTTTTTGTTTTGCCAAAGTACTTAACATGCATACCATGGCCCATTTTTGAAGGCAACAAGTGGATTGTAACCCTAGGGGTGCAAGTGTGCATTGTGTTTGTTTTTCATGCATTTTTTGTCTTTTATTAGGTCAAACTATTTGTTAATTTGATTTTGGCATACAAACCCTAATTCTCTAATCATGGCATAATTGAAAGCGTTAAGTGCGAGAATTTAAATTCTAAGCTATTACAACATGATTATGGGGATGGGGGTACAATTTTGAATGGGGAGTATTTGACAAGAAATGTAAACCCTAGTTACTATTACATCAAAATTGAATTTCAAATGCATCAATATTTAAATGTACACAAATAAATAAATATTGAATAAAATGTATTATGCAAAAAGAAGTTTTTATTTGTTTATGTATGTAAAGTATTTTTAATGTAAAAGAGTATAAAGAAATAAATAAATAAAAAAAAAAGATTAATTTTATTTATTAAAGGGGTAAACCCTAATTTCTTTAAGAAAATAATATCTTATATTATTTATATACAAAAAATATATTAATATGTACAAAAATAAAATGTATTAAAAAAAGTGTTTTTTTTAGTATAAATAATAATAAAAATAAAAATGTAATATTTTGCATTTTTATTCTATGTTTTTAATAAAATAAAAGTATATATATATATATATATATATATATATATATATATATATATATATATATATATATATATATATATATATATATATATATATATATATATATATATATATATATATATATATATATATATATATATATATATATATATATATATATATATATATATATATATATATATATATATATATATATATATATATATATATATATATATATATATATATATATATATATATATATATATATATATATATATATATATATATATATATATATATATATATATATATATATATATATATATATATATATATATATATATATATATATATATATATATATATATATATATATATATATATATATATATATATATATATATATATATATATATATATATATTAAGGATGTATAAAATAAAATAAAATATTTACAAAAATAAAATATATTCAAGAAAATATTTTCAGTGTGAATAAAAATAAAAACTAAAAATAAAATTATTATTTACATTATTTTTAAATTTAAACAAATAATATAAAAGTATAAAAAGGTTTTAATGTTAGAAATAATAGAATAAAATGCCAAATAAATGTAAAAAAAATGTGAAAATATTTTTAAGCATTTTTTATATTTGGAGATAAAATAATAAAGTCAGAAATGAAATAAAAATGTAAAAATAACAAAATATAAAGAAATTGGGCCAGGGGGTGTGAAACAGAAAAGAGGGGTGTCAAAAGTGAGAACAAACAGGCCCAGCCCATTTCCACTTCATCTTCTTCCTTGTGACAAAAACACGCGCTTGCCCTGTTCAAATGCTACATCCTGTATACGTGATCTTTTGCCAAAACTGAAAACATGAAACTTGTAGAGCATCAAACCACGATTCTAACCATATAAAAAACTTAATCTAACTCTCAAAGACCAGAGAGAATTTCTCTGGCCCTAAAATCTGACCTAGTTTTTTCAGCATGTTCATGGATGAAATTCTCTTAGCACGTTTGATATAAATGAAAATTGAGCATATGTATGGTTTCATGGCAATGAGTACTACATCTTTCATTCACAAACCTAAGGCTAAATGTTCTTAAATAGAGAGATAGAAGTTTGAGAAATACCTGTTTCAGTCAAGCTCGAGTATGGCAATGCAGCAACTTTCAGTGAGGCCTGAGGTTCTTTTGAGCTTGCTTGATGTTCCCTGGACCTTTCCCAATGCTTAGTTTGCTTTGAAATGGTCTGAATCTCTCTATAGAACTCAACCTGCAAAGCTTCAAAACAGAAATGGTGAACACTGTAAATGGAGTTACAGTTGGCAATGGAGGTTTGGGATAGCTTGAGTGAGTTGAATGGAAGGTATTGGAACTGGTTTGGGGTAAAACGCGGGAGGGATTTGTGTGATGGATGTGAATCTGCAGGGAGTGCCCTATTTTGCAAGAAGAATGTGACTTGGTGTTTTGGAAGGCTTGAGGGCTCAACAAATCGTGTTTCTGGCTCAAGGCAATGCAAAAAACTTGTTTGGAATGTTGGCTAAAGTTGAATATATCAGATGCTCATGTTATGTCCTTTTGGCAAGTTGACTTGTTTTGAAAGAAAAGTGTGAAGTGAAATGAGGTAGGCATGTACAGGCTATCTCCAAGCATGCACAAGTTTCTTGTACCTTTGCATGAGTTTGTGGAACTTGTTTGTTGCAAAGAAAGAGGTCCAAGGCTCAAGAGAAGCAATGTTGACATAAAGTTGCCTTTATGAAAATGGAAATGCTACCTTTATGCCAAAAATGGATTTGTTCATTGTGAAAACCTCTAATGATTAGAATAACACCTTAAAACAATGAGTTTGCATTCAATTTTTGAGTGTGAATTGGTTTAGAGACCTGTAAACAAGTACAAAGCTAGTTTGAACAGATTTTGCAACTTGTATGAACATGTATCGGCCATGGATCAAAGTGAGTTTTTGCCAACTTCAAGCATTCGATTCTCCCTAACCACGAATGTGTTTGAGGAGTTCTTGGACAATTTGGAAATCTTGAAACTTGTACTATAATCCATCTTGGAAGTGAAACTTGAGACTCCAAGTGGAACTATGTGAAAAATGGCCAAGAAGATGGGTCAAAATCCTGCCTAAACTAGGGCAAAATTTCTCTAAGTTAAAAGTTTTAGGGACCCTTGTTCCAAAAATCATAACTTGAGATCCAAGCTTATTTTGAGAAAACTTTGTGAATCATAGTTGTAGACTTTGTGAAGGACTACAACTTTCATGTTGTAATTTTTGTTTGAATCCATTTTCATCTTGGTGAAAATGTGGGACAAAGTTAGGAAAAATTAAGAAAATTTCATAACTTAGAAAAATTCTAAGTTATGAAAATTTTCAATTTCAAACCCTAATTTGCAATTTTGGGTTTCTTGATGAACAAGTTTCAATATTTGACACATCTTGATGAAAAATGACCCTTGGCACTTGATTTTGACCAAAAAGTCAAAGTTTGACTTTTCAGTGTATAGTCAAATTTTGATCAGTTGACTGAGAAATTCATCTGTCAATCTTATGCATTTGAGATCTTTTGAACTTGTTGAATAGGTCAAGATAATTTCATTGAGTCCTTGAGTCCATGATTGAACTTGATTTGCCATTGGTTAGGTCAAACAGTCAAAAATTGCCTTTGTACAGTCAAAACCCTAAAAATGACCATTTTGCCCTTTTGGTGATCTGATCAAATTTCTTGTGGATTTGTGGTCCAAACTTGATAAAATGGTTCATATGCATTCATAATGTTGATGTGGGTCAAAATTCATGAGGTTTGACTGTAAATTGGTCACAGTTGACTTTTTCCCTAATACAATTGATTTTTAGGTTAACTGTCCAATTGATTGGGCAAAAATTTGATTCAAGGCTTGAAACTTGGTGTTGCCCCCCAAAATTTGCCCTCTCAATTCTCAAGGCTTTTCTAACAAGGATTCTCAAGGTTCAAACTTGCACAAGTACTTTGGAATTTTCCAGTACCAAAATTAAAAGGAAACTGTCAAAAAGGGAGAAAACAAATAAAAATAACATTTTGACAAATTTGGAGGAAAACATGTCTCCTTCGATTTAGCACCCTTCGACTGACTCTTGGCCTCCTTCGGATGCAACTTGGATTACATCCTTCATTTTGAGCAAGAGCCTCCTTCGAATGCAGCTTGGATTACATCCTTCGTTTTGAGCAAGAGCCTCCTTCGAGTGCAAGTTTGGAAACACCCTTCGATTCAGAAGCAAGGAACTTCCCTCACGCTAAAAGGCAATGACTCCCTTTATGTTTGTTTCGATCCACATGCTTCGATTGTGCAACATTGCTTCATTTGAACTCGGGCTTTCGATTGGGCAATATGTTTGTTTCGATCCACATGCTTCGATTAGGCAACATTGCTTCCTTCGAACACGGGCTTTCGATTGGGCAATATATTTGTTTCGATCCAAGATTCGTTTGGGCATGTGGCTCCCTTCGTGCAAGTATTTGATTGAGCATTAACCTTTTGTATGCTTGCTTGGAGTCACAAAGTTTAGACCTCCTCCATGCAGGCTTCGACTATGTTGTACTAGCTTCGACTGGACAACATTTCTCTTTAGTATGCTGCATTTCCATCCTTGACAAACTTCAGCACATGGTTGATGGCCCCTTCAAAAGACATATAGTGGTGGACTTAAGGGGCATACATATGAGTCCCTGTCGAAGGGTACTCCTTACTAGTCCATTCGAAGGACACATTTGGCCCCTTCAAACGATGCACAAAGGTGATTCGTTCGAAAGACACTTGTTGGAAGAAAGTCAAACAACATGCTGGAAGAAGAATCTGGTCGAAGGAGGGTCAAAATGAAAGGATGAAATATTCAAAGATGCTTGCTGCCAAGTTCAGGCATGGTACACTGGCCAAAACTGCTGCACAGTAGTCCTGAAACACTGCCCCATTCTTGCACCAAAATAGCATATAAGCACTGTCCCTCGAAGGCTACAAAGAGCAATTTACTCAAATTGTTCAAATTATTTTGTTTTCCCTCCAAAAGCTTCAGCCAACTTTGCCTATAAATAAGAGGTTCCAACACATGTTTAAGGGAGGATCTTTTGGACCAGAGGAACGAATCCCCCAAATTTTCTCAAACACAACAAAACTCTCAAGTTCATCAACACTTGAGAAATCAAAAAAACCCAGAATCCCAAACACTCACCTCTTTCGATTCTGAAGAACACCCCACACATAGAAGTTTGTTCAAACTCAAAGACAACCTTTTGTGACAACTCTTCGAACCAAAATTGAACCCCCTGTGACTACTCTTCGAATTCCAGAAACGTCCAGGTAGCAGCTCAAGTTCGAAACCCACATCCATTCAAGGCCTGAAGCAAGGTAAGTTATTCTTACCTTTGAACTTTTCGTTCCATGGCATGTAAATAATCTTTTCGTTCGTTTGAAACACGTACATACCATTGTTCCTTTCGTTTCCACCCTTTTTAACATATTTTTTAGAGCTAAGCCTTTCGTTTTGCTTTCTTTTTACCTGAACTTGCTTTAACTATTAAACTATTTACAAGACAAATATTAGCATGGCCTCAGACCATGTTGCCATTTAATGCTTGAAATGAAAGAAACAGGAAACATGAAATAGGAAACGAAGCTTCTGGCTTCTACCCTCTTTCTCCAGGTTGAACGAAAGAGACAACCAGGAGGCAAACCATGTTAACTTCCAGGTCCAGACGAAAAGCATGCCTTCACTGATTCCAGGCTCAGTCGAAAGGCATTCCCTCACTGCTTTCAATCTCCAGTCGAAGAAGGCAACAAGGCCCCAGTCAAAGGATACAACTTGCTGCTGCCATTGCCCAATCGAAGGACAGGACCTCGCCCCTGCCAAGGCCCAATCGAAAGACGTGACTTTGCTGTTGCCAACCCCAATCGAAGGAGGCCAACATAATGCAAATCGAAGGATGCTACTGCCTGGGTCGAAAGACACTCATTTTTCTTACTTTTATCTTATTTTTTCCTTCATATTTTTTATGCCTTTCGATATGGTTGTAATAGTGTAGGATATTTATTTCTTGCATTTTTATTTCTTTGTACAAATGCTAGTAATTAGGTGTGTATGGCAAGATAAAACCAACAAATAGACAACCTCTAATTAAAGACTAAATGCATGCAAATCAAACACACTTTGCACACATGCACCCTTAGGGTAATCTCACTTGTTGCCTATCGGAAAATAGTCATGTCCCTCGAGCATGGGAGTTTTAGCAAAGACCCTCGATAAAAAGATCGTAGTCCCTCGATGACCCTCGATGTTGCCTTTGGTAAACGATCTAGTCCCTAAAACGACATTGCTAAAACGTCCCATATGTTGCTTTCTATGACTATACGAACGTCCCTCGCCTGTCCCGTTTAACATCCTAACGCAAGGTTGTTCACCAAACACAATGGTGAAACAACACTGTTAAAAGGGTCAAAAACGTAAGAAAGATATTTGAGTAAAATAGGGTAGACAACTCTTAGTTGCTTGATCAAAAATATTGCAAAACATCCTTGCCATTTTTCAAACACACATCACAACACCACTTCAAAACAACTTTCAAAAACATTGAAACATCTTTTCAAAAAGATAAACACCTTTGTAAAACATTCAAATAAGAATTGTTACCAAGGTCGCCTAGACAAGGCATCTTTTTCAAAACATTTTCAAAACCACACACACAAAGCACCATTTCAAACAATTGAAAAGCAAAGGCAAGTGATCTAAACAAGTAACTAAGAGCCCATGGATAACCATGGATGAAAAGGGTGCTAGCACCTTCCCTTTTCATAATCTACCCCCCGAACCCACGAAAACATCTCAAAGGTCTTTCTTGTGCTTTTGACCTTTCCTTAGGATAAAATAAAAAGTCGATGGCGACTCTTGCTAAACCGTAACATTTGCAAACACAAACGCAAAAACCCAAGTCAGTTCTCCCACCGTATCACACTTGGTATGGACAAACTTATGAGTCCAACATGAAGTATGAAAGTCAATTTGGGCATTGAAGGTCCAAAAATCCCTGTGCAAACTCAAACCCTAATTTAGGTCAACAGTGCAAGGAGGTGTCTTGAGCAGAGCAAACCCTAGCTTGATCTTGAGTTCCAAGAGCCTTGTGATGAGAAATGTTGATAAAATGAGAGGGCAAATTTTGGGGTACAACAGTTGCCCCTGTTCAATCTTCTTGAACCTGAAGAGTTAGATTGACAGGTTTGCCTTTCGTGACTTGAAGGTAAAAGAGGATTGGACACTAGAGTGCCCGTAAATTTGCACTCGTCAAAATGTTATTGAGGGAATGGGATTAAAGATGCCATTTAGAGATGGTAGAATCTTGCTGGAGATGGGCTTAAAGATGCCATCTAAGATTTGTTTGTTGAGAATCAGTAGAATGAACATCATAATGGTATCCGTATTTGGAACGTATCTGAGTTGTATCTGGAGACTGGATTTGTATGAGCAAGGGAATGGCGTCTGTGTTTAGAGCGTGTCCGAGATGTAACTGTATTTGAACTTTGAATGAATATCAGAACGACTGCCGTGTCTGGAGTGTATCTGTATTGTGAATGGGTAACAGAGAAACATCTGTGTATGAAGCAACTGTGTGCTGGGGAATAATTCCGAATGAGTGACAGAATGGCAACCGTGTCTGGGGTGTATCTGGACTATATCTGAGGTTGAGATCAGTATGAGTAGCAGAATGACTTCCGTGTCTGGAGTGTATCTGAAACTGTATCTGGGATCTGAATAAGTGACAAAATGACTTCTGTGGCGACTGCACTGGGGAGAATCAAACTTCTGGTGAAAGGGCCAGAATGACATCCGTGTTTTGAGCGTATCTGAATTTGAAGTTGATAGTTGAATCTGAATGAGAGATAGAATGGCCGCCGTGTCTGGAGCATATGTAGTCTGTATCGGATTGCTGAAGTCTGAATGAGTAGTAGAATGACCGCCGTGTCTGAGGTGTATCCGTACTGTATTTTGACTTGGAATTCTGAATGAGTAATAGAATAGCCGCCGTGTCTGGGGTGTATCCATATTGTATCTGAATAATTGTTAACGATAGCCTTTTAATCTTATCCTGAAAAGGGTAAAATGTTAGCTAAAACACAAAGTTATGTTGCATGATATGTATGATGCAATGAACTGTGTTTCATCAATGTTTATGATATATGAATGTAATGGTTATGCATGTAAGCTGAGTAGCTGTCTTGCTGAGGAAAATAATCCTTGATAGCCGGAGATAATGAAATCTTTGACTGCTGCCGGAGAAAGTAAATTCTTGACCGATGCTGAGGATTCAAAAGTCTTTGATTGTTGATGATGAGAAATCCTTGCCGACTGTTGGGGGATTAAAGATCTTTGACTGTCGAGAATGAGAAATCCTGGGACCACCGCTGGGGATTGAAAATCCTTGGTGACTTGTTGGGTTTTAACAAGAGCTTTGACAACTTCTGCGGGGAATGAGAATCCTTCATGACTTTCCTGGGAAATAAGGAAAACTCTAAAGACCTCTATTGGGGAATTAAAACCTGGGAGGCTTCAAATGGAGAAACATGAACTAGAATCCTCAGTCTGTTGGGAAGTAACTCTATAGGGAGAGTGTTTACTCGACCGGGGAAATCAGGAGCTTGGGTTGTATGCCAAACTACTGGGGAATCATCCTAGTTGTGGATAGGACAAGAAGTTAACTGTTATCTGTTTGATTCTTAGACTTTTTAAGGAAACCTGATGGGGAAATTGGGGAAAGCTGAATAGTTCCCGCTGGGGATTAATAGTTGGAAAATTGACTTCGTTGGGGAAGAAGGTTTGGAATATTCTAGTTTCGACGGGGATATGTATTTTAGGGTTTTCGGGCTCCACTGGTGATCAGGAGTTTGAACTCTGATGGGAACTTTGAAACTTAACTCCGCTGGGGAATAAAGTTTAGAATACACTGGCTCCACTGGGGATCTGAATGACATGCTGCAGGGGATTTCTTCTGGAATAGCACAAGGATATCTTCCTACACCTTCAACCTATCAGTAATTATCCTTTCTCAATTTCGTTTTATTTGTAAGCAGTGATTATATTCAAATGCATATGCCTATTTAACAAAACATTGGACGTTTTCAAATAAAACATAAGTGTAAAAAGAAAGGAAAGGCAAACAAATTTTTGCATTTTGAAATATTTTTGTATTAACTTTTGTAAGTATCTTTGTACACAGGAGACAGACATCCTAGTAAGAGAATGTTGTCGTAAATTGAGAAAAAATTTATACAAAAGAAAGATGGCTATGTGCAATAATTCCATGGGGTTCCCATTCTGCCATGGTCTTCACAACTCTGAGTATCTTGTCCATTTGCTGCTTCGTCCGCCGACGATTGGATTGATCAGAAGCTTGGAGCTTATTGGTGAAGAGATTGTCCTTAAAGTGATCCTCCGAGACATAGTCATACGCTTTAATTCCCTAATTTTTGACTGGACCGCCCTTTCGGGTTTTCAGTCCACCGGGAAACCCTTTTTTTACCCAAGTCGCCCTTTCGGGTTTTCAACTTGCCGGGTGTACAAATATTTTTGTTTATCCCTAATTTTTTCCTGAACCGCCCTTTCGGGTTTTCAATTCAACGGGATGCCCATTTTTGCCCAAGTCGCCCTTTCGGGTTTTCGACTTGTCGGATCATTTATGCGTAGTATCTTTTGACTATGTCTGTGTTCACAGGGTGTGGCAAGTCGTCGCTGTCCATGGTGGTCAGAATCATTTCCCCACCAGAAAATATGCTCTTGATCACAAATGGTCCTTCGTAGGTAGGAGTCCACTTGCCCCTGGGATCACTTTGCGGAAAGATAATCCGCTTGATTACAAGATCTCCGACTTGATATACCTGACGCCTGACTTTCTTATTGAATGCCTTGATCATCCATTTCTGATACGTCTGACCATGACAAACAACATTAAGTCGTTTCTTGTTGATCAAGTTAAGTTGATCAAGCCGGGTCTGAATCTAATCTTCCTTACTCAAACCGGCATCTTTCATGATCCTTAAGGAAGGAATCTGAACCTCCATAGGTAAAACAGCTTCCTTGCCATATACCAAAGAGAAGGGGGTTGCCCCTGTTGAAGTACGTGCCGTGGTACGATACTCAAGCAGAGCAAACAGTAATATCTCATGCCAGTCCTTGTAGGTGACTGTCATCTTTTGAATGATCTTCTTGATATTTTTGTTCGCGGCTTCAACAACACCGTTCATCTTTGGCCGATAGGGAGATGAATTGTGATGATAAATCCTGAACTGCTCAAACAGAGCGGTGATCATAGTGTTGTTCAAATTTGTACCGTTGTCCGTGATAATCCTGTCGGGGATACCGTACCGACATATGAGGTTCTGCTTGATGAAGCGGGCAACCACATTCTTTGTAACAGAGGCGTAGGAAGCTGCTTCAACCCACTTGGTAAAATAATCAATAGCGACCAAGATGAAGCGATGTCCATTGGATTCCGTAGGCTTGATCTCTCCAATCATGTCAATGCCCCACATTGCGAATGGCCAAGGAGCTGTTAGCACGTTGAGAGTAACAGGAGGAATATGTACCTTATCAGCATAGACTTGGCATTTGTGACAAGTACGAGAATGTTGATGACAATCAGCTTCCATGGTAGACTAATAGTAGCCTGCCCTTAGAATTTTCTTAGCCATCGTATGTCCGCTTAAGTGGGTGCCAAAGGTGCCACTATGTATTTCGGTCATGATCAACTCTGCTTTAACCTTGTCCACACAATGAATTAGAACACAATCATGGTTGCGCTTATAAAGGATGCCATTGCTTAGGAAGAACTTGGCAGCAAATCTCCTTAAGAACTTTTTGTCATTGACGGAAGCTCCATCAGGGTATTCTCGAGTCTGGAGATACCTTTTGATTTCATGAAACCAGGGTTTTTCCATTACTTCTTCGGTATTAATCTCATGACAGTGCGCAGGTTCGTCCATTCGCTCGATGGTGATTTGGGGAGCCTCATTATCCCAGTTGAGTTTAGACATAGAAGACATTGTAGCCAGAGCATCTGCTAGCTGATTTTCTTCTCGCGGGAAGTGCTCAAAGGTAATCTGCTCGAAATGAGGCAATAATGTCAGGACATGTTCTTTGTATGGGATAAGATTAGGATGTCTAGTGTCCCATTCTCCTTTGATTTGACTGATAACCAAAGCTGAGTCCCCAAATACGACCAAAGATTTGATTCCCAAGTCTATAGCAGCCTTGAGACCAAAAATGCAAGCTTCATATTCATCCATGTTGTTGGTACAACTGAAGCAAAGTCGGGCAGTGAAGGGTGTATGGCAACCTTCCGGAGAAATGAGTACCGTGCCGATACCGTTGCCAAGTGCATTTGAAGCACCATCAAAGTACAGGGTCCATCGGGATCCTTGTTCAGGTCCGTCATACGGTCTGTTACCTTCAATGTTGTCTAATGTCATGATGTCCTCGTCAGGGAAGTCGAATCTCATAGATTGGTAATCTTTGACGGCTTGATGAGCTAGATGGTCAGCTAGTACACTCCTCTTTATAGCTTTTTGGGTAGTATACTGGATATCATACACAGTTAGAATCATTTTCCATCTAGCGATCCTTCTAGATAAAGCAGGCTTCTCGAAGATATACTTGATCGGATCCATCTTGGAAATCAGCAAAGTGGTAAGAGTCAACATATACTGCCTTAGCCGGCGAGCAGCCCATACCAAAGCGCAACAAGTTTTCTCGAGCAGTGAGTAACGAGTCTCACAGTCGGTAAACTTTTTGCTTAGGTAATAAATGGCATGCTCTTTTCGGCCAGACTCGTCATGTTGGCCCAATACGCACCCCATTGAGTTATCCAAAACAATTAGTACATGATTAACGACCTTCCTTCGACGGGTGGCATCAAAATAGGAGGTTCCAGTAAATACTCCTTGATCTTATCAAAAGCAACTTGACAATCATTATTCCATTCAATCACCTGATCTTTCTTCAACAGCTTAAAGATTGGCTCACAGGTAGATGTTAGGTGAGAGATGAACCTCGCAATATAGTTTAAGCGTCCCAAGAAACCTCTAACCTCCTTTTCAGTGCGGGGGGCAGGAATTTCTTGTATAGCTTTTACTTTAGCAGGATCAACCTCAATGTCTTTGTTGTTGACGATAAATCCCAAAAGTTTACCAGACCTGACTCCAAAAGTACACTTGCTTGGGTTCAGTCTGAGCTTATACTCCTTCAACCTGACAAACAGCTTTTGCAAATGGTCAAGGTGTTCTTCTTCTGTCTGTGAACGGGCTATCATGTCGTCTACGTAGACTTCAATATCATGATGTATCATGTCATGAAACAAAGCTACCATAGCACGTTGATAGGTTGCTCCGGCATTCTTCAGTCCGAATGGCATCACTTTGTAGCAGAAGGTACCCCACTGCGTGACAAAAATAGTTTTCTCCATGTCTTTGGGGGCCATTTTGATCTGGTTGTATCCCGAGAACCCATCCATGAAGGAAAATACCTTGTGTTGAGCTGTGTTGTCAACCAAGATGTCGATGTGTGGTAGGGGAAAATCATCTTTAGGGCTAGCCCTGTTTAGGTCCCTATAGTCCACACACATTCTGACTTTTCCGTCCTTCTTAGGCACGGGCACAATGTTAGCAACCCATTGTGGATAGGAAGTAACAGACAGAAAGCCAACATTGAATTGCTTCATTACCTCAGCTTTGATCTTTTCAGACATGCCGGGTCTCATTCGGCGGACTTTTTGTTTGATCGGTGGACATTCTTCTCTTGTAGGGAGACGGTGAACCACAATGTTTGTGTATAGTCCCGGCATGTCTTCATAGGACCAGGCGAAAATTTCAACATATTCATTCAACAACTGTATTAAGCGCTCTTTGACACTTGGTTCCAGGTTGGAACCCACCTTAACCTCTTTCTTGTCTTCCGACGTTTCCAAGTTGATGGTTTCTAGCAACTCTTCATGAGGCAGAATAACCCTCTCTTCTTGTTGCAAAAGTCTGGCTAACTCTCCAGGCACTTCACATTCTTCGTCACCTTCGTACTCGGCGTGATTGACCAAATCTTCAGAGTCACCGAAGTCTAAAGCAGAATAGTCACCCATGGAATCTGGAGTGGATGGGTACCTGCATTTTATGAGTGTGGGTGTGTGTAAGGGATATCCATCCTTAAACAAAACAAAATGTAAAAGGAAAGAAAATGAACACAACAGTTTATAGATGAAAACGTCCAATGATTCATTAAACATGGCATATGATAATGAAGAAAATCAAGCCCTTACAAATGGACCTATATGCCCCGAACAAGGCATAAGATGAAAATAGTGTACGAATTGTTTAGTTATTACAGACCAAAATAGGAAATTGTTCAAAGATAAATTACTGGTTGATGAAAGTGATGGGAATAAAGTCCTTCGCTTCCCAGTTGCTTAATCCTCCTTCGACGGTTAGAAAGATCCAATCTTCAAAGTTGTCTTCTTCATCATCATCTTCTAAGGCATTAATTCCATGGTGAGTGATTTTTACGGGTGGTCCTCCGGCCCTGGAGTGACGCACAACTTTTTGGCCAGCAGCAGTAAAACCTAGTCTGAACTTGTCTGTCTTGTGAGAAAACTCAGGTAGTTGCCCCCATATTGTACTCCTTCCTTCTTTGATTACAACCTCTGCATCTTTGAGGCTTGCCATCCTAGACACACGCTTGGAAATAATAGGCACATCAGTCATTGTCTTCGCAACTGCGACTTCAAGAGGAACCTCTTCAAAATGTTGGAAAGGCGTTTCTATGAACTCGCCATCCAACTCCACATAGCGGAAAGAGTTAAGGTGACTTATCATGTACTCTTCCTCCCCATGAACCGTTATAATCTTTCCCTGAACTGGATATTTTAGCATTTGGTGCAGAGAGGAAGTGACTGCCCCAGCATTGTGGATCCACGGTCTTCCCAACAAGCAAGAATATGAAGGACGAATGTCCATCACATAAAAGGTGGAGTTGAAAATTTATGTGCCCACTTTGATAAGAATATCCACTTCTCCATGAACCATCCTCTTAGAACCGTCGAAGGCTCTAACAATGACGTTACTAGGCTTCAGGGTCAAACCTTCGCAGTCTAGTATATCCAACGCCTTCTTCGGTAGTACATTCAAAGATGAACCGGTATCCACCAGGACATGGGCAAGTGTGGTTCCCCTGCATTCTACTGAGACATGCAGCATGTCGTTGTGCTTACTTCCCTTAGGGGTCAAATCAGCATCGGAAAAACCAAGGCCATTATCAGCAGTAAGGCTAGCCACACACTCTTGAAACTGGTCAGCCGAAGTTTCTTGAGGCACATGAGCCGTCTTTAGAAATTTGATTAAGGCCTTAGCATGAGCCTCAGAGCAGAGTAGGAGAGCCAACATGGAGATTTTGGAAGGGGTCTGCCCTAGCTGTTCCACGACATCGTAGTCGCTCTTCTTGATTATCTTTAAGATTTCTTCCATCTCTTTCTGGGTGGTCTCGGGGATAACCACAGTATGAGCCTTCGTCCTGACAGGCGCTTCTAGTATCCCCTTACCTTTATTGGAAGTAACATCAGAGGGTCCAGCTTCAGGTACATCAACTTCTTCAATTATCGGGCTTTGCACAGATGGCTTGATAGGCACAGAAACTCTCGAGGGTCCGAAGACTGCTCATGGAGGAGCAATCTCCGGAGAAAATATCCTTCTGCTGCGAGTTATCTTGCTCGTTCCCGCAATATTCCCTATATCGGGGGTTTCATCATCGAAATTCTCTTGGACTGATTCAATCTGTTTGATACCATGATAAAAGATTTCTCCTCCGTAGTTCCATGGTATCGTCTTGTTAGATTGATACGGGACAGGCCCCCGCATGGTGATTTTTAACGGCACAAACTTAGGATCAGGCGTAATCTTGACAGGCCTTTTGCAAGCCTTGGGAAGATTGTCGGAGATGGTTATTATTGAAATGTCATTGGTAGGAGTAACAAATGTGGCAGGAGTAACAGGAGTGAAGGTATCAACAAGAGTCTTTTGGAAGAGTATCTCTGGGGTATCCATCAGGCATTGGATGCCTGATTTCAACAGTGGGCAGTCAGCTCATATGTTTAAACAAAAGTAACAGTCTTTTCCACAGCCTGGGAATATCCCGGCTCTCATCAAATTCACTTTAATCACCGGTAACGGAGTCAAAAGGTCAACAACATTGGTAACATGAAGGTCTTCCATAACGGCATGAACATTATGACCGTGCTTGGGCATTGGGGAAGAAATCACATTCGGATTTTCGGGCGCATCGAATTCTACCTCCTTGGCGTTGATCAGGTCTTGGATTTTGTTCTTAAGAGCCCAACAGTTGTTGGTATCATGCCCTACACTATCAGAGTGGTATGCACACTTTGCATTGGTGTGGTAATAAGGGGAAGAGGTATTAGGGTTCTTTGGCGCTTCCTTCAAATTGGTAAGATTCAGCTTTAGCAAATGAGGGAGTACTTGAGCCGGTGTCATGTTGATTCGGGTGAACTGCTGTTGTGGCCTTTCTACCCTTTGTTGATTAGATCTTGGTTGATTGCTGCGAGGTTGATCATTTGAAGAGTTTTGAATCATCACTGCCCCTACTGTTGGTCGGTGCTCGGTTCTTCCTTGACTTTTCTGAGAATAAATAGCAGAAGCTTCCTTCTTAATTGGGAAGGTCTTCTTAATAGCAGTGGACACGGAGGCATATTTCTGAATCTTACCACTTTTAATGCCAGCCTCGACCCTTTCACCGGTAAAAATTAATTCGGTGAATCTCGCGGAGGAACTCCCAATTAAATGATTGAAGAAAGGGCCAGACAGGGTCCCTAAAAACATGTCAACCAACTCTCTATCCGACAATGGTGGCTGCACCCTTCCATCCAGATCATGCCACTTCTAGGCATACTCTTTAAATCCCTCGTTAGAAGCCATACCCATACTATGTAGTTGAGTACGGGTGGGCGCTAAATCAGCGTTGTATTGGTATTGTCGGTAGAAAGCAGCAGCTAAGTCTTCCCAGTTATGGACCTCCGATCTCTCGAGTTGATAGAACCAGTCCAATTGTGTGCCTGACAAACTGTCTTGGAAAAAATGGACCCAAAGATCCTTATTAGATGAGTGGGGTTGGATCTTTCTGACGTAGGATCTTAGATGCATATTCGGACACGACAGCCCGTCGTACTTAGCAAATGTAGGAACTTTGAACTTGGGAGGAATGACGATCCCAGCGACCAACCCTAGTTCTTCGAAATCTTAACCGGGTACCCTTTGCAACTCCATGGCTGCCAACCGATCCTCAAGATTTTTAAACTTATCATCCGCCGGGGGATATTGTTGTTTGGAGTAGTCTTCGTCTTCTTCCTCTTCCTCCTCTTCAACCTCAGATTCAGAAGGCATCGTTGTTCCTTTTCCTTTGCCAGCCCCTTCATCAGACGTTGAGGGGAACTCGAGAACTTTTCTAGCATGGTTTTCAAACCTTCTTCCCATAGTGACCACACCAGGTCTTTTCTTCTTTTTCTCTTTATCTTTCTCCAACAGTGCTTTAAGGTCCTCCTGACCCTTTGCTAATGTCATGAGGAGTTGCTGGAATTACGAATTTTGTGCTTGCAGATCCTTAACCGTCTGCTCCAAATCCATCTGGCTGAAATAAACAGCAGAAAGATAAGGAAACCTGGTGTGAAGACCTGTTTATGCATATGATTAATGATATGTTATTCATGTAATGCATTCAAGGATTCAGAAAATTCAAATTTGTTGCAAACAAAAAGAACACGCGTCATATTAAGAAGAAATTTGTTAGTACATAAATTCCCCATGGGCAAAATATTACAAAATTCTTAATGTAAAAAGACATTGCGCATCCTTTTTGGCGCGATGTAAGTGTTGAGAGTTTCCTCCTCATAAAGTCGGCGGGTAAGCTCCAAAACCATCTTCTCACTGGCATAGAAGCTGGCTTCAAAAGTATTCCGTTCTTCTTTGAGTTGGATCCAACTCTTTTGCAATTCTTCCAATGATGTTGGCATGTCAGGATGTAGGAGGGTATATGGAACCTCTCCTTCCATAACAAGCTCTTTGATCACGGGGAGAATGTGAGGGTATGGCATCATAAGATTCTGGGCGCGGGTTCGTACCCACTTGAGATAAGGCTCAATGGGGATGGAATTCTTGTGCCCTAGTGTCTTACTATCCACTTTGTTGGGCATCCTCCAAGCTCTGATGAACCTTTGTCGAAGTCCTTGCGCATTGTTGTTGAAGTCAAAAACCAAGTCAAGAATCAACATATCATGAGGGCCATCCCTTCTAGCATATCCAAACTGTCTTAGAGCTAAACAGGGGTTGTAGGTAATGCCTCCCCTAATGCCAAGTAGTGGGACATTAGGGAATTCCCCCACAATGATCAATGATGATGACATTTTCTCTGGACCGAGAACACCAATGAACATCAGAATGTGTGAGGGTCATCAACCGTTGTGACCACCTTAAACCCTGCTCATTCTTCAAAACTGATTGTGGAAGGTGAGAAATAAACCACCTTGCTAGGAGAGGAATACAGCACATGAGAACACCTATTTTCCTCATTGTTCGTGTGTAAAATGAGTGTGGGATGTCCCCAAGCAATGTAGGCACAGGATTCCGGGATATGAAAATCTTGACAGCATTCACATCTATAAGTTGATCGGGGTTTCTGAACAATACCAACCCATAGATGAGAAGTGCTACAATCTCCTCAAAAGCTTGTAGATCTAGAGAATTCCAGCAGTCTTGTGCCTTCTCAAACAGAAACTTTACCAAGAAACCCTTGACACCACTTTTGGTTTCCCAATGACCTTTGATATCAGATGGTTGCAAGTGTAAGGCTTGAGAAACATCTTCAGGATTTGGTTCTTTTTCCGTAATGTTGTAGGGTAGTTGATGAAGAATAGGAATCCTCAAGAGTTGAGAAAATTCCTCCAAAGTAGGTACTAGTTGGTAATCAGGGAATGTGAAACAGTGGTGTAGGGGGTCAAAGAACTGGAAGAGGACTTTCACCATGTCTTCTTCAATGTTGGAGTTGACCAAGTTGAGAAGTCTACCATGTCTTTCACTAAAGAGAGAATTCTTTGGAATCTTGGAAGTAAGCTCCTTGAGCTGAGGAGGGTTTCTCACAAGGTTGACTTGAATTGTTTTCCTGCGAAGAGATTCCATGACCTACAAAAAAAGAACAAAGATGAAGATCCAAACCCTTGAAAAGGTTAGTGGATGCATATGATGCTTTATGATGTTAATGATGTATGCACAAACATATGTATAAGCAAGTCACACAAGATCCTAGTTTCAGGCTTGCATGAGGTTTCATAGGTAAGTACCCTCTTGAAGTTAGTTGGCTCAATCTGTCCTATAAATAGTAACCAGGTTCTAAAGATCTCAATATCACTGGATTATTTTCCGTGTTCATTGTTTTAGTTTAGCCACTTAACTGGCGACCAAAATATTCCAAGAAAACAACCCTCAATGAGTGTAGTATCGATTATCTACCAACTTCGGACTGCCCCAAAGCCGGTCATCTCACTACCCCTAAAAAGGCCAAGATGATCAAGTAAAGTTCTAAGAGTTCATTAGTGCTTCATGACATCACTCAGCGGCCCCGTATTCTCTTTGATTGACTCAAAGGCTACCGGTACTCACAAACATGTCACACTAATATAGCTATTGCTTCAACCATGTCGGTATACCTTGCACAGTTTTCACAACGTATTGCTATTTACCTATAAATGTTTCCCAAAAATCCGGGTGAAGGATTCAAACCCAAACAAGAGAACCAAATGTAAAGCAATCAAAACAATCAAGACATGCAAAGGTGATCTAAACCCTAAGGTTACTCCACTTTTAAATTTTTCCCCAGCAGAGTCTCCAGTTCTGTGATACGGTGGGAGAACTGACTTGAGGTTTTGCGTTCGTGTTTGCAAATGTTTCGGTTTAGCAAGAGTCGTCACCGGCTTTTTATTTTATCCTAAGGAAAGTTCAAAAAGCACAGGAAAGACCTTTGAGATGTTTTCTTGGGTTCGGGGAGTAGATTATGAAAAGGGAAGGTGCAAGCACCCTTTTCATCCATGGTTTTCCATGGGCTCTTAGTTACTTGTTTAAATCACTTGCTTTTCTTTTCCAATTGTTTGAAATGGTGCTTTGTTTGTGGTTTTGAAAGATGTTTTGAAAAGAGTCCATCGTTGTGGCAACCTTTGTAATGATTCTTGTTTGAATGTATACATATATGTTTTTGTCTTTTGAAAAGTTTTCAATGTTTGAAAGTTGGATTTTGAAATTGTGTTGTGAGGTGTGTTTGAAAATAGCAAGGATCTTTTTGCAAGCTTTTGATCAAGTAACTAGGAGTTATCTACCTTCTTTTACTCAAAGATCTTTCTTATGTTTTTAACAGTGTTGTCTCACCATTGTATTTGGTAAACAACCTTGTGTTAGGATATTAAACGGGACAGGCGTGGGTCATCGTATAGACCATGATAGCAATCGTGTCAAGTATCTTTGGCAATTTTGAGGGACTTGATCATTTTGTTTTAGGCAACCAAGATAGCGTCATTGAGGGACTATGATCTTTTGTTTTGTTTTTGTTTTGCCAAAGTACTTAACATGCATACCATGGCCCATTTTTGAAGGCAACAAGTGGATTGTAACCCTAGGGGTGCAAGTGTGCATTGTGTTTGTTTTTCATGCATTTTTTGTCTTTTATTAGGTCAAACTATTTGTTAATTTGATTTTGGCATACAAACCCTAATTCTCTAATCATGGCATAATTGAAAGCGTTAAGTGCGAGAATTTAAATTCTAAGCTATTACAACATGATTATGGGGATGGTGGTACAATTTTGAATGGGGAGTATTTGACAAGAAATGTAAACCCTAGTTACTATTACATCCAACTTGAATTTCAAATGCATCAATATTTAAATGTACAAAGATAAATAAATATTGAATAAAATGTGTGATCGGTGGATCTGGAACTGACTGTTTAACGCTGGTTCGCAAAATGTCGCAGAAGCAAGAGTCGCCACCGTCTTTTATTTTCTCCAAATGGAAATGACAAAAGCACAGAAAAATTCCTTAAAGAGATTGCTCTCGGTTCGGGAGGTAGATTATAGAAAGGGAAGGTGTTAGCACCCTTTCTATCCATGGTTATCCATGGGCTCTTAGATACTTGCTCACTTGTGTTTTCAAAAATGGTTTGTTTGCTTTTCAACTGTGGGTTTTAAAAAGTTTCTTTGAAAATTTCAGTTCGACTCTTGTATCGATCCTCAAGAGTGTTTGAAAAATGCTTTCGAAAGCTTTTTGAAAATGTGTTGGTGTGAAAAGTATTTTTTGATTTGTTTTGAAATTAGAGCAAGTATCTAGAGTCGTCTACCTACCCTAAGGAATTCGTCTGTGTAGATTTCCTTTAAAGTAGTGCCATCCCACCATTGAGAGGTAGGTAGCACCACCGTTGGAGGTGTTCGAATCAATTCGAGGTTCGGGACATGGTGATCACCAGAGTAATGGGAAGACACCTTAGAAGCTACCCTCATGCCAGGTTCCCGGATCATGAGGACTTACTAAGACATCCTCTACTCGACGATCACCTTTCGAGGCAAGGCAACAGTGAGGCGTACCCTAGGGGTGGTGTGTGATCCGTGTGTCGTTTTCATTTGCATTTATCTTGTTCATGTCAGGTGATCTACGCGTTTGTTTTTATTTATGTCCATTCATTCTTGCATGCCTTGATTTAGCAGTTAAAAATGCGAGAAAAGTAAAAGTTCTAAAGCTATTACAAAAGGCGCGGGTCCACATCGCCAAAGTTTCCAGAACCCGATTTGACAGAAAAATAAAGAATTAAAAGTGCGAGGAATTAAAATGTTACATGGCCTTGGGAGAGGTACATATATATTAAAAGAAAACGAAATAAATATGCGAATTGAATAAGAATTTAAAACGAGGGCGTTGGACCCTTTTTTGCAAAATTAAATTAAATGATGAAATAAATTAATTAAAAAAAAGAAAAGAAATTGTTTTTGGTATTTTTTGGTATTTTATGATTTTAACGCAATTAAACCTAATTCTACAATTTTTATTTTATTATGAAAACATATTAAAGTTTAACCTAAAATTAACCCTAATTATTTTACATGCAATTTAATTGCAAAAAATAAATAATATTTTAATAATTAATTACTGTGGAATAAAAGAAAAAAGGATAAAAATTAATTAAACCCTAATTCTATGAGTTTTGAGTTTTAGTGAAAAATGTTAAGATTAAAACCTAAACTTAAAACTAAGTGAATTAATGAATTTATTTACAAAAATACTAAAATAAAAATATTTATTACTTTTTATCTTTTCTGATTTTTTTTATTGTTTTGGTGTTTTTATGAAAAATAATTAAATTAACAGAATTAATTAAAAATAATAATTGAAAGTAAAAAAAAAAGAATGAAAAGAAAGAAAAATATTGCAAACCTCAGGGGGGTGTTGTCCCCAGTTGTGAGGTAAATGGTTAGCAATTTAAGCCCAATAGCTTTGGCCTGGTGGACTTTTCCAACTAACGTGCCCAAGCGTTGACTAGAGTGCATCATGTTCCCCAGATCCTGGCCTTTGATTGAATGCCCTGGGACGCGTGGATAGCTTGATTTTGAGGGTGTATGATACCCCTTAACGTTGAAACTGCACAAGAGTATTATATGAAAAATAACGTGAAAGGGGGTGGGGACCTGGGGCTCGAACCCAGGTCCTAGAGATTACCAGCGTGTTCGCCTGCCAGTGGAGCTGCCTTGCTTATTCGTACCTTACGTAAATAACAAACAATATATAATAAAACAAATGTTAGTGGAATCTTGGCGCGTAAAATTCAAATAGGCCAATCATTGAGCGCCACAGGGGTCATCTTCTTCGTTGCCTTATTTTTTTTTTCTGAAACACAAACATTGGCAACGGTTTTACAAACGTTCTAAAATATGCCCTTTTGGAAAATAGCGATTAGCTAGTCTTGCATTAGAAATTAGGCGCAACATATGGATTCTTTTCGTCCAGGCATGCTTGTTCTAATGGAGGTATTTAGGTGTCTTAATTTTACCATATTTCGAAACGCCCAATTTGGACCACTAAGAACCCTAATCTGCATCAATGGCATAATTGCACATAGTACACAAAAACACAATTAAAGTAGATGGTTAGCTTCAGGACATATCAATTAGTATGAATTCATCAAAGAAACGCAATGAAAATGCCTAAATATGGAAACACGATTATGCATATAATTTGAAACAGTTTGAACCCCTTGTACCAATTCTGGGCGTGTAAAGGTTGGAAAATTATCCAGTTAGCTTCAGTGAGACACGAGGAAGCTTTTGCAATTGGTCTCGTGCTCTGAATCGACCTCTAACCTTGTTTTCAGTTTATAGATTTTTAAGCAAAAAGTCAAGTTTTGTTCTTCAAGTTCTTGCGCAGCTTTTTAGGTTAGGAGGATTAGGTCTTGCTTGTGTATGTATAGGAGAGTGATTAGGGTTGAAAACTTGATCAAAGAATCCTTGAATTGATTGTGCAATATTTGATTTTTTATGGCATTAGTTTTTCAATCTTTTTCATGCAATTTGATATCAAATCATGACAAAACCTTCCACAAATGATTATGCACGAATCTTGAGTGTCCAATGAGAGTATTTTCTGCACAAAAAGATTTGATTTCATTAGTTTAGTATTTTTTTCATATTTTATTTAGTTTAAATGAATTAATTGTAATAAAAAATTCAAATAAATAAATAAAAATAATAAAAAACTTCCCTTTGGGCCAAATGGTCGTGTGCATGTCTTGGATAATGAATTGTGGAAGAAAAAGAGGCCCATTAGCAATTTTAGGTCATTTGAATCAATGTTGACTTTTCAAAATATCCAAAAATTTCCCAACTTGCACAAGGCATAACTTGCTCAATTTTTAAGCTTTGCTCATGTTATTGGACATTTTGGAAAGGTATTTGAGTCCTCTAACCAATGCCTTTGGTCCCATGTCATTTTGATTTACCAATCTCAAGTTATGGCCTTTTACTTAAAGTCCCTTTTTGTTGACTTTTGAAAATGACCTATAATGTTGAAATTGATAACTTTTTGTGAGAGAATTTCTTGGACTTGAAGTATGAAGAGGAGTTGTAGTAAATGTCTTTCTCTTCAAAATGAGCTTTTGATGGAATTTTGCTGATAATCCATGTGAAAGTTATGCCCTGGTCAATTTACAGTTGACTTTTTCAACTGTCCAAATAAGGAAACTTTTGCATCTTGATGATTTTTGAGCCAAACTTTGAGAATCATGATCAATCATTGATCAAATGATGTTTGTGGCTTCAAAATGAGATGTTGACCAAAAATTTGAACTTTTGACTGTCAAATGACCATTTTGCCCCTACAGTTGACTGTAGTGCAATTAGGGTTTTGACTGTGCAATCTTGTGCTGAAAGTCTTGAAACTTGGTATGAGGATGCTTGACCATATTTATAGGCATGTGGGACTTGATTGGACCCTTGGAAACTTCATTTTCTTGATCAGAACCAAAACCCTAATTTTGACTGTTCAGGAGGCTCTTGAACTGTGCAACCCTTGGGGAATTTTGAAGCATGACTTGGCAATTTCTTGGAGAATATGGGAGGGCAAATTTTGGGGTACAACAGTTGCCCTTGTTCAATCTTCTTAGACCTGAGGATGCAGATTGGCTGACGTGCCTTTCGTAATCCGAAGGTGGAAGATGATTGAACACTAGAGTGCCCAGAAATTTGCGCTCACATAATAGCAGTGATGGTGGAAATGGGCTTATAGATGCCATTTAGAGATTGATGAATAGGATGATGGGCTTATAGATGCCATCTGGATGTTGATCGCGTAAGAGATTCCTTAGCGATAACTTGCGTACCTGCAAAAGAAAAATGAGTACCTGACATGTTGCAGGAGCTGGTCTTCAGATGCTTTGTGTAGATATGTCCTGACTGGTTACAGGAATCGGATCTTCGAATTCTTCAGACGTGCCCTGGCGAGATACAAGAATCGAGTCTGGTAATGTTAGTCTTCAACGGATGCACCCTGGCAAGATTCAGGCATCGGATCCTCGAACTCTTCAGACACACCCTGGCAAGATACAAGAATCGGATCTGGTAACGTTAGTCTTCAACGGATACACCCTGGCAAGATTCAGGCATCGGATCCTCGAACTCTTCAGACACACCCTGGCAAGATACAGGAATCGGATCTGGTAATGTTAGTCTTCAACGGATACACCCTGGCAAGATTCAGGTATCGGATCCTCGAACTCTTCAGACACACCCTGGCAAGATACAGGAATCGGATCTGGTAATGCTAGTCTTCAACGGATACACCCTGGCAAGATTCAGGTATCGGATCCTCGAACTCTTCAGACACACCCTGGCAAGATACAGGAATCGGATCTGGTAATGCTAGTCTTCAACGGATACACCCTGGCAAGATTCAGGCATCGGATCCTCGAACTCTTCAGACACACCCTGGCAAGATACATGAATCAGATCTGGTAACGTTAGTCTTCAACGGATACACCCTGGCAAGATTCAGGCATCGGATCCTCGAACTCTTCAGACACACCCTGGCAAGATACAGGAATCAGATATGGTAATGTTAGTCTTCAACGGATACACCCTGGAAAGATTCAGGTATCGGATCCTCGAACTCTTCAGACACACCCTGGCAAGATACAGGAATCGGATCTGGTAATGCTAGTCTTCAACGGATACACCCTGGCAAGATTCAGGTATCGGATCCTCGAACTCTTCAGACACACCCTGGCAAGATACAGGAATCGGATCTGGTAATGCTAGTCTTCAACGGATACACCCTGGCAAGATTCAGGCATCGGATCCTCGAACTCTTCAGACACACCCTGGCAAGATACAGGAATCGGATCTGGTAATGCTAGTCTTCAATGGATACACCCTGGCAAGATTCAGGCCTCGGATCCTCGAACTCTTCAGACACACCCTGGCAAGATACAGGAATCAGATCTGGTAACGTTAGTCTTCAACGGATACACCCTGGCAAGATTCAGGCATCGGATCCTCGAACTTTTCAGACACACCCTGGCAAGATACAGGAATCTGATCTAGTAATGTTAGTCTTCAACAGATACACCCTGGCAAGATTCAGGTATCGGATCCTCGAACTCTTCAGACACACCCTGGCAAGATACAGGAATCGGATCTGGTAATGCTAGTCTTCAACGGATACACCCTGGTAAGATTCAGGTATCGGATCCTCGAACTCTTCAGACACACCCTGGCAAGATACAGGAATCGGATCTGGTAATGTTAGTCTTCAACGGATACACCCTGGCAAGATTCAGGTATCGGATCCTCGAACTCTTCAGACACACCCTGGCAAGATACAGGAATCGGATCTGGTAATGCTAGTCTTCAACGGATACACCCTGGCATGATTCAGGTATCGGATCCTCGAACTCTTCAGACACACCCTGGCAAGATACAGGAATCGGATCTGGTAATTGGTCATCAACAGATACACCCTGGCAAGATTCAGGAATCGGATCTTTAGTTGCGACCATTGATGGTAATCATTTTTGTACTTTTGTCCTGAAAAGACAAGCGTTAGTTGTATGCGATGTCATGTGGTATGACATGCGAGATACTCTCTGAATACGTGAGATTGTATGTTCATGATGCGTATATGCATGCTATAATGTATGAAGATGTTTATGAATGTATTTTTTCGTCTAGGAAAGTAAATCCTTGACGGGTGCCGGGAAGTCACTCCTTGGCTGATGTTGAAGAATGGATTTTGCTTCCGCTGGGGATGATAATTGCAAGAATACCGGTAGGAGAAGATGACTCTGTTGGGGGAATAATCTTGGCGAATGGAATAACTCTGCAGGGAGGAAGGTACTCTAACGATCTTGTTGGGAAGCAATACTCTGTGGGGAGAGAGATACTTTGCTGAGTTGTTTGATGATAACTTGCTGGGGATACCCTTGTTGTGTTGGAAGTGCTGATAGACTTCGCTGGGGATAAGAAAGAACTGTGTTGATGACGACCTTTCCGTGGCTTTTGGCTGAGGATAACCTAGTTATATCCTGGTAGGGAAATAACTCTTTAAATAAAGTCGGGCGACGCGTTCGTGCTCTGCGAGGATAAGCTTCCAGAATCTACTGGGAATAAGCTTACTGCCTGGGGAGGTGAATTCCAACTTTCCTGGGGAAACTGGATTGGACTCTCTTGGGGAAGTTTTGAACTGCGGGGGAAGTGATTCCTTTGAATGTTTGGTATACCGCCGGGGAACAATCTTTAGGTCAAGACTGCCGAGGATGCTTGTTATGAATATGTACATACTGCTGGGGAATATTGAGACCTGCTGGAGAATACCCAACTTCTTTAAGTTTGATTGTAACTTTGCTTGAGAAGAGTATGTTGACTTGCTGACGTACTCTCTGGGGAATTAAGATATGCCGGTTATGTTCTTTAGCTGAACCTATCTTGGTACCTTGGTGGATGGAACAATTAGATTGCTTGGGCAACTCATTATTGCCCCTGTTCCTGAGGTGGGAGGGGAAGACCTGTGGGATGCTGATAGTTGTTGACGGGCAAACCTTCTTCTGGTAGGCAGGTGACAGGATGACAGGACATAGTCGTACGCTTTAATCCCTAACTTTTGCCTGGACCGCCCTTTCGGGTTTTCAGTCCATCGGGATACCCATTTTTGCCCAAGCCGCCTTTTCAGGTTTTCGACTTGCCGGGTGTACAGATTTTTTTATTTCATCCCTTCATTTTTGCCCGAACCCTTTTGGTTCGCCGGGAAGCCCTTATTTTTGCCTAGGTGTGTCAACCTAGCGGGTCTTTGATTTTGCGTAGTATTTTTTCGACTATGTCCATGCTCTCAGAATGTAGGGAGTTGCCCCTGTTAGAAGTGTTTTGTCAGGCCACCAGAATGGTATTTGATTAGGCAAGACTCGTTGTTGGAATGCCCCAAGTGGCTCAGGCGGAGATTTTCCCCAGGCTATTTGGCCTTTGAGAGATTATCCGAATCTTGATTGGACTGCCCCAGATGATGGACCATGATCATGTCATGCCCCTTGATTGGAAGTGCTTTTGTTCACTAGGTATTCATCGTGCGAATTTCTATGCTGTTCAAACAAATAGTCATATGCAAACAATGTTATATCAAAAATGCAAAGCTTATGTCTGTCTTGAAGATTTTGAGAATGCATTCTTTTTCATAAAACAAGTGAATGTTTGTAAAACGTGATGTCAACTCCGTATTTACCGTAGGCCTTAAGGAGTCAGGATACCTTTCGTAACAATATGCTTTCGAACTAACCCATGCTTCAGCTAGGACTTTTAAGGGTTATAACGTAGCCTGGTTCACGGTTTAAGAAACAAAGGATAAAGGCTCAAATTATTTGTACCCACCCGCTCTTCGTGATGTTCTTCAATCCTAAACTCAGCTGATCGTGCGTTAGACCTTATTTGAGTTTTTGTCCTGATATTCCCGTGATGGTTCGGATATTGATAGTTTATTTTGAATGGGCAGTCATTCCTTTCTTGTTGAGGGTTTGCATGACCTCTTTTTTCTTTCTGGATTTTGTTGTCCCTATTTTTTGCCTGAGCTGTTTCCTTGTTGGAATTACAGTCAGCGGGATGCCCCAGTTTTATAAGTCTCCTTCATAGGTTTTGACTTAATGGGCGTTTATTTTGAGAAATGATGACTGCCTGTCTTTATTGATCATTCGGAACCATCACTGTCTTTCTTTGTTTTGTAAGGATCTTTTTGGTGCCATTCGTTATGCACTTGGATCAACTGAGAGAACTACCCTGCCCCAGGTTATGATGAAGGGTTTTGAATTTCGAAAAGAAAAACTCCTACTTCTTTGGCTCAGACGGGTTGACGAGGGATTATCATCCTTATAACTCCAGTGTTTAGGAATTGAAACAATGCCTGTACCTCATCAGCGGGGTATGTTCAAAAGCATACTGTAAGGATCGTGGTATCGTTTTCGTCATCCTCCCTCAAGAGGATTAGAATTATTAATTAAGAGTTGATCATCAGAAAAAATATGAAAATAATTTGCATTTAGTGAATACGAATATATTGTTTCAGAACAGACATATGCGATGCATTAATGAAATAACAATGTTTAACATGAGTAAATGTTTGAACAAAAAAGAATTGCAACTTGAACATTCGAATGAACAAAAATTTCCCAGTCCTAGCCATGTTTTGGCAAGGGAGCAGTGATCACGTGGGGAGTCTTGGGTACTTTAAACTGAATCTCTCCAGCGTCGATCATGTCTTGGATCTTATTTTTCAAGCTCCAACAATCATCTGTAGTATGCCCCGGGCTGTCAGAGTGATAAGCGCAGCGGGCGTTGGGGTTATACTTCGGTGACGTTGTATTTTGGCTCTTCGGAGCTTCTTTTAGAGTTACCAGCTTGGTCTCCAGCAACTGTGGTAATATCTGGGATAAGGTCATGCTGAGCCGAGTGAACTGCCTTCTCTCGCTCTTTTGTTGGTTGTGATGTTGAATTTGTGACACTGGAGCAATTTGAGGAGCTCTCCCCTTACCTCCTTGTCTCAAAGGTGGTTGAACGATGACTGGCTTTTTACCCTTAGACTTTTGCCCCAGTTGGTTACCCCGAAGCAGTTGGTTGACGAGAAACCAGAGCTCATCTTGTCTTTGAGCTAACCCTTGAATGGCAGTCACCTGCCCCAGCATCTGGACCTTCAATGCATCCACCTCAGCTTGTAGGTGTTTCAGCCTTTCATCCTCAGCACTGTTCCTGACAAAGGTCTCCATGAGAAGTGTCCTTAGCTCTTCCTGCCCCTTGGATAGATTCAGGAGGGTTTTCCCGAACCTGGTCTCTTGAGCAAGAAAGTCCTGGTTATCTTGTTGGGAAGCCATTGCTGAAATAAACAGCGGAGATGGTAAGTGACCTGTCCAAAGGGTACCTGTTATACAATGATATGTATGATATGCATGCAATGTTTTCAAGGACCTCGCGGGGTAAACAAGAAAATTGTTAGCATTGGAATTTGTAGCTTGACTGAAGGAAACCCATGTTGTTGAGAATTCTTCTTCAAGGGTCAAAGGCTCACCATATCCAGTGGGTCATAGCCCCTGACAACCTTGGCTAGAGGAAAGTAAATCCTCTTTGCCCCTTGCTAGATGTTTGATTCATCGTGATCTGCATCACAAGCCCTTGAGATCCTTGAAATGGGTTAGGATGTATGCAGGATGCATGCAATGGTATGATGTTACGCTATGCATGGGGTAATATGAGTAACCCTGTTATGAGTCCCAACTAAGGACTGCAAACCAAAACCTGCAAGAAACTCAGTACACTCTGTTATGTGTCCCTATTAAGGACTATAAACAAAACCTGCAAGAAATTTGGTAAACTCTGTTATGAGTCCCTATTAAGGACTATAAACAAAACCTGCAAGAAATTTGGTAAACTCTGTTATGAGTCTTAATTAAGGACTGCAAACCAAAACCTGCAAAGAACTTAGTAAACCATGTTATGAGTCCTAATTAAGGACTATAAACAAAACCTGCAAGAAACTCAAGTGTCAGATAATAAGCATGCAAGTAGTCAAGCTGGAAGGCACACAAGTCACACAAAGAGAAAGCCCTTAGAGTTTAAGGCCAGCATGAGGTCTGGGTATTACCCTCTTGAAGTTGGTGGGTTCATCCTGTCCTATTAGAAGTAACCGGGTTCTAAGGGTCCTAATATCACTGGATTGCTTTCATTGTTCATCGTTTCGATTTAGCCACTGAACTGGCGACCGAAATATTCCAGGAAAGCAACCCTCAATTGAGTGTAGTATCGAGTATCAACCAACCTCGGACTGCACCAAAGTCAGTTATCTCACTACCCTAAAGAGGCCAAGATGGTTCAATTAAGGTTCCTAAGGTCAGTTGATGCTTCATGACACCACGCGGAGGCCCCGTACTCTCCTTGATGAACTCAAGGGTTACCGGTACACACCAAAGTGCCACATCAACGTAGCAGACTGTTTCAACCATGTCGGTATACCCCGCACAGTTGCCTCACAGTCTTGTTGCTACTTTCTAAGAAGGTATCCCCCAGATCCGGGTTAGGATCTATAGAACTCCCAAGCAACCCACAATTTAAAGCACACAAGGAAGACAATTGAAAACACAGTTATGAACTAGCCCTAAGGTACACCTCACTTTAAAAAGATGTCCCCAGCAGAGTCTCCAGTTCTGTGATCGGTGGATCTGGAACTGACTGTTTAACGCTGGTTCGCGAAATGTCACGGAAGCAAGAGTCGCCACCGTCTTTTATTTTCTCCAAATGGAAAGGACAAAAGCACAGAAAAATTCCTTAAAGAGATTGCTCTCGGTTCGGGAGGTAGATTATAGAAAGGGAAGGTGTTAGCACCCTTTCTATCCATGGTTATCCATGGGCTCTTAGATACTTGCTCACTTGTGTTTTCAAAAATGGTTTGTTTGCTTTTCAACTGTGGGTTTTAAAAAGTTTCTTGGAAAATTTCAGTTCGACTCTTGTATCGGTCCTCAAGAGTGTTTGAAAAATGCTTTCGAAAGCTTTTTGAAAATGTGTTGGTGTGAAAAGTATTTTTTGATTTGTTTTGAAATTAGAGCAAGTATCTAGAGTCGTCTACCTACCCTAAGGAATTCGTCTGTGTAGATTTCCTTTAAAGTAGTGCCATCCCACCATTGAGAGGTAGGTAGCACCACCGCTGGAGGTGTTCGGGTCAATTCGAGGTTCGGGACATGGTGATCACCAGAGCAATGGGAAGACACCTTAGAAGCTACCCTCATGCCAGGTTCCCGGATCATGAGGACTTACTAAGACATCCTCTACTCGACGATCACCTTTCGAGGCAAGGCAACAGTGAGGCGTACCCTAGGGGTGGTGTGTGATTCGTGTGTCGTTTTCATTTGCATTTATCTTGTTCATGTCAGGTGATCTACGCGTTTGTTTTTATTTATGTCCATTCATTCTTGCATGCCTTGATTTAGCAGTTTAAAATGCGAGAAAAGTAAAAGTTCTAAAGCTATTACAAAAGGCGCGGGTCCACATCGCCAAAGTTTCCAGAACCCGATTTGACAGAAAAATAAAGAATTAAAAGTGCGAGGAATTAAAATGTTACATGGCCTTGGGAGAGGTACATAAATATTAAAAGAAAACGAAATAAATATGCGAATTGAATAAGAATTAAAAACGAGGGCGTTGGACCCTTTTTTGCAAAATTAAATTAAATGATGAAATTAATTAATTAAAAAAAAGAAAAGAAATTGTTTTTGGTATTTTTTGGTATTTTATGATTTTAACGCAATTAAACCTAATTCTACAATTTTTATTTTATTATGAAAACATATTAAAGTTTAACCTAAAATTAACCCTAATTATTTTACATGCAATTTAACTGCAAAAAATAAATAATATTTTAATAATTAATTACTGTGGAATAAAAGAAAAAAGGATAAAAATTAATTAAACCCTAATTCTATGAGTTTTGAGTTTTAGTGAAAAATGTTAAGATTAAAACCTAAACTTAAAACTAAGTGAATTAATGAATTTATTTACAAAAATACTAAAATAAAAATATTTATTACTTTTTATCTTTTCTGATTTTTTTTTATTGTTTTGGTGTTTTTATGAAAAATAATTAAATTAACAGAATTAATTAAAAATAATAATTGAAAGTAAAAAAAAAAAAGAATGAAAAGAAAGAAAAATATTGCAAACCTCAGGGGGGTGTTGTCCCCAGTTGTGAGGTAAATGGTTAGCAATTTAAGCCCAATAGCTTTGGCCTGGTGGACTTTTCCAACTAACGTGCCCAAGCGTTGACTAGAGTGCATCATGTTCCCCAGATCCTGGCCTTTGATTGAATGCCCTGGTGTTGTACCCCAAAATTTGCCCTCCCATATTCTCCAAGAAATTGCCAAGCCAAGTCACAGAATTCCCCAAGGGTGGCACAGTGCAAAAGTCTCCTATACAGTCAAAACTAGGGTTTAAGTTCTGGTCAAAGAAAGGAAGTTTTCAAAGGCCAAATCAAGTCTCATATGCCTACAAATATGGTCAAGCATCCTCATATCAAGTTTCAAGGCATTCAGCTCAAAATTGCACAGTCAAAACCCTAAATTGCACTACAGTCAACTGTAGGGGCAAAATGGTCATTTGGCAGTCAAAAGTTCAAATTTTTGGTCAACATATCATTTTGAAGCCACAAACATCATTTTATCAATACTTGATCATGATTCTCAAAATTTGGCTCAGAAAATCATCAAGATGCAAAAGTGACTATATTTGGACAGTTGAAAAAGTCAACTGAAATTGACCAGGGCATAACTTTCACATGGATTATCAGAAAAATTCGATCCAAAGCTCATTTTGAAGATAAAGACATTTCCTACAACTCATCTTCATATTCCAAGTCCAAGAAATGCTCTCACAAAAAGTTATCAATTTCAACATTATAGGTCATTTTCAAAAGTCAACAAAAAGGGACTTTAAGTCAAAGGCCATAACTTGAGATTGGTAAATCAAAATGACATGGGACCAAAGGCATTGGTTAGAGGACTCAAAGACCTTTCCAAAATGTCCAAGAACATGAGAAAAGATTAATAATTGAGCAAGTTATGCCTTGTGGAAGTTGGGAAATGTTTGGATATTTTGAAAAGTCAACTTTAATCCAAATGACCTAAAAATGCTAATGGGCCCATTTTTCTTCCATGATTCATCATTCTAAGCATATGCACGACCACTTGGCCCAAAGGGAAGTATTTTCTCATTATTTATTTATTTATTTGAATTATTATTTATATTAATTCATTTAAATTATTTAAATATATGGAAAATATTTAATTCACCCTAACCAATCTTTTTGTACACATTTCAGCCTCAATATTTTGTGCACATCCCAACATGGAAAGATTTGGTTTGATTTAGGCTAATTGACACAAAAATACATGTGAAAAAGATATGGGAAGATCTTATGAAATCAAATTTGCAAAAACCATTAATTCATTGGATTTGCTCTAATTTTGTTGACCTAATAGCTTCCATACAAATACATGAACACAAACCTAATCGTGCTAGACTCTAAGCTGCGCAGGAAACATATTTACAAACTTGGAATTTCTCAAAGAAACTCAAAGACTGAAAACCACTTTTTAGGTCGATTCAAGCCTCCATTCTTGTCTCAATAGCTTCCTTGGAGATCACTGATCCCGTTCCAATCATTAACATCCTTCCAGGCTCAAGAAATTGGTAATATGAGTGCAGACTGTATCAAATAAAAGTCATAATCGTGCATACCAATCCATGCATTTTTTTACCAGTTTTGATATGTGTTTTGCATTCCTGATGAAGTTTGCAAGCTAACCATAACCTTTAATTGAACTTTCATGCGTTCTAGGCCAAGATGCCATGTTAGTTTTCTAGGGTTTTGCAGGACGGGAATTTGGGGCTTTTGCAATAAGGGAAAATTAACCCTCAAGACCACCACCATTGGCTTCAGAATGCTCAAACGATCACAAACCAACTATTGCGCCTAATTTATGATTGCCCTAATGCTAATCGCTATTTTCTGTAAAGACCTTTTCTGCAACGGTGTGAAAACCGTTGCTTATGTTGTTTGTTTTTCAGGATGATGGAGACGATGACATCGTGGCAAAACGTGACTGGCTAGTTTCAAATTTCGCGCGCGCTGGGGCCACTAACTCTCTTTTCTTTTATAATATTTATTAACCATTATATATTAAATGTGATTCAAGCGCTTCAGTGGTAAACGTACACCCTTGCAATGTCCAAGACCTGGGTTCGAACCCCAGGTCTGTGTAACTTTCAATATTATTTTTCCACACTAATTCCCATGCAGGCACAACAGTGATGCACACCATGTTCCTTCATCATCTAGCCATCCACGTATCTAACAAGTTCAAATCAAAAGCTGAGATTGGATGTACATCATAGGCTTGGTCAAAGAGTTAACACGCTAGTGGAAAAAGTCAATGGATCCAAAGCTAAATGGGCCAGATTGCTAAGGCCCACACCTCCTAAATTGGGACTTCCACCCCCCTGGTTTGCAATTTTATTTCTTATATTTTATTTTTAATCATTGTTTTATTTTTATTTGTTTGATTTAATTAATTATTTTATCAAAATATAAAAACACATAAAAATCAGAAAAAAGGAAAAAAATAATAAAATATTACTTATTTTAGTATTTCTATAAACAAACTTGCATGTAAATTAATTTAGTATAAATTAGGGTTTAATATTAATTCTTTTCATAAAAAAATACAAAAATATAGAATTAGGTTTAACTGACAATTTTTATTCCCTTTTAAATTTTTCTTTCTCATAATAATATTTATTTATTTTATTTATTTTTTATAATCAAATTTGCATGAAAATAACTTGGGTTTAATTTAGGTCAAATTTCAACATTTTTCTTGATAATCTTAAAAATAAATAGAATTAGGGTTTAACATTTCATTTTAGTTTTAATTAATTCTTTTTCTATTAAATCTTAAAAAACATAAAAATACCAAAAACATTTTCTTTTTAATTTAATTTCAATTCCTCGTTAACTTTAATATTTTGCAAAAGGGTCCAACGCCCATATTTTTAATTGTTTAATTTCGCACATTTATTTTATGTCATTTAAATAATTATGTATCTCTCCCAAAGCTTTGTAACAATTATCTCTCGCACTTTTTTAATTCTTTATTCGCTTTATTTACTTTCCGTCAAATCGGGTCCGGTTTAATTTTGGCGATGTGGACCCGCGCCGTTTGTAATAGTTTAGAATTTACTTTCCCGCAAATATTAACTGTTAAACAAAGCATGCAAGAATGAATGGCCTTAAATAAAATCAAGCGTAGATCACAATGAACCTGACAAGACAAGATATCTGAAAACGACACACGAATCGCACACACCACCCCTAGGGTACGCCTCACTGTTGCCTTGCCTTCGAAAGGTGATCGTCGAGTAGAGGATGTCTTAGTAAGTCCTCATGATCCGGGAACCTGGCATGAGGGTAGCTTCTAAGGTGTCTTCCCATTGCTCTGGTGATCACCATGTCCCGAACCTCGAATTGACCCGAACACCTCCAACGGTGGTGCTACCTACCTCTCAATGGTGGGATGGCACTACTTTAAAGGACTTTTACACAGACGAATTCCTTAGGGTAGGTAGGTTCTCAAGGATACTTGCTCTAATTTCAAACAAAAATACTTTTCACACCAACACATTTTCAAAAGCTTTCAAAGCAATTTTTTCAAACACTCTGACGTACGAGTCGAACTGAAATTTTTCAAAGAAACTTTTTTAAAACCCACATTGAAAAGCAAACAAACCTTTTTGAAAACACAAGTGAGCAAGTATCTAAGAGCCCATGGATAACCATGGATAGAAAGGGTGCTAACACCTTCCCTTTCTATAACCTACCTCCCGAACCGAGAGCAATCTCTTTAAGGAATTTTTCTGTGCTTTTGTCCTTTCCATTTGGAGAAAATAAAAGACGGTGGCGACTCTTGCTTCCGCGACATTTCGCGAACCAGCGTTAAACAGTCAGTTCCAGATCCACCGATCACAGAACTGGCGACTCTGCTGGGGACTAAACTTTAAAAGTGAGGTGTACCTTAGGGCTAGGTCATAACTGTGTTTTCACTTGTATTGATTTGCTTGCTTTACTATTGTGGGTTGCATCGGCGATACATAGATCCTAACCCGGATCTGGGGATACCCTGTTTAGGTAGCATAAGATGTGAGGGACCTGTCCGGCGTAGACCGACATGGGTGAAGCAGTGGCTACGTTGGTGTGGCACCTTGGTCTGTACCGATATCCCTTGTGTCGCAACGAGGAGAATATGGGTCTTCTAAGGAGTCATTAAGCACCAACAACCTTAGAACCTTAATTGACACAACTTGGCCTTTAGAATTGTAGCAGTATGCTACGCCCATTGAGGCTAAACTCTCGTGATGGTTCTGGCCGCAAGAAAAGATTGCGATGCTGGAGTTATGACCGATTGAGGGTAGTCAATGATATTGGGATCCTCTAGGAACCCGGTTACTTTTGATTAGGACAGGTATGAACCAACAAACTGAAAGAGGGTAGTACCTATACCTCATGCTGGCCTAAACTTTAGGGGCTTGCCTTGTGTGACTTGTGTGCCTTACCATGTTTGCCTTTGTATCTGTATGTGGTGTGCTTTATCATAACATCATAGCATCATGAGCATCGCATGCATCCTGCATAAGGACTGACCATTTCAAAGACAAGAGGGTTTCATCTTTGCTCTGTTTTGTAGGACATTATGATGCCTGTACGAAGGAATACTATCCGGTTCAACTTTGTTCGTTCACCTGAGTTGCTTGATGAGTTGGTTAGCAGAATTCCAAATACCACTTCCTTCATTCAGGGGCATGGCTCCCTTCTCAGTTTAGTCACTGCAAAGCGGGATCAACAGTTGATGAGTGTTCTGACCCAGTTCTATGACCCTCTGTACCAGTGCTTCACCTTTCAAGACTTCCAGCTGGTCCCTACCCTGGAAGAGTTCTCTGATTTGCTTGGTATCCCTATCTTGGATCAGACTCCCTTTACTGGTTGGGAAAAGACCCTCAGGCTTGAGGACGTTGCTGCAGCTCTTCCTTTGACCCATCAAGAGGTAACAGACAACTGGGTGACTAGAAGCGGAGTTAAGGGTTTCTTGGCCAAGTTTCTGATTGGTAAAGCTAACAATTTCTGGAATGACCTGGACTTTAGGGCATATGAAGACATCTTGGCTCTCCTAATCTATGGGTTAGTCCTGTTTCCTAATCCTGACAACTTCATCAATGTCACTGCCATAAGGATCTTTATGTCTCAGAATCCTGTGCCCACTCTCTTGGGTGACATCTTGCAACAACTTCATGCCCGTACTACCCGAAGACGAGGAACCCTATGGTGTTGTATCCCTTTGTTGGTGAGGTGGTTTATTTCGCACCTCCCTAAGTTCGTAATGAAGAACCAAGAAGGAAGAGGTTGGGCTCATAGGTTAATGTCTCTCACCGATAAAGACATCATTTGGACTTGCAGAGGTTTGGATGAGATAGCTATTATTGATCGATGCGGGGAGTATCCTAATGTTCCTCTGATTGGTACTCAAGGAGGGATCTCTTACAATCCATGTCTAGCACTCCGTCAGTTTGGGAGAGCAAGAAGAGCGGGCCCCCATGAGATGTTGGTGCCTCACATCAGTTTCGAGTTTCAGGTGGATAGTGACGAGCTACGTCGTAGGTTCATCAAGGCTTGGGATAAGGTTCATAAAGCTGACCCACAAGAGCTAGGGCCAAAGACTTCTTTACCTATGGAAGCCTACTACAAATGGGTTCGCATCCGTGCTCAGAAGTTAGGTATGCCGTATGAAGCTGTCAGACCCGTCATTCTTGAGTGTCCTGATAAAGATGGTGTTCCTCCAACTGTCCTTCCTCCTCAGATACCTACTGATTACGAGACATTGAAGAGATCTTGGTCGCAACTGCGAGAAGAACGGGATTCTTACCGGGAAAAGTTCAACGAGCAGGAATCAAAGATCCAGAAGCTGACAAATCAGTTGGAGAATGAGAGAGCTCTGAATTCCTACATCCGTACTGAGAAGAGGAGACCATGGGATCAATAAGGAGCTCCAGATGTGCCTTTACAGTTTTATTTCCTTTCCAGGATTTCCTTTCATGTAACGCCTAAGGGCAACTTGTTGAATAATTTCAGTTGCAAAGTTGAATCAAATGAAGTGTGTTCTTTTTTTGTTTACAAAGTTGATTCCCGATTGTCTTTGAAAACATAACTCATACGCATTTCATTCATCATGTGCATAGCAGGTTTTTCCTCTTTTCAGGTTGCTTACAGTTCTTCGCTGTTTATTTCAGCATCATGAATCCCGAATCTGCATCAACTGAGACATCAATCAAGGCTCTTCAGGCGCAGAATGCGCAGTTTCAAGAATTAATCAAGGGTCTAGCTAAAGGCCAAGAAGAACTGAAGGCTATGCTCCTGAAGAAGGAGAAGAAGAAGAGAAGAACTGTTCTGTTCAACTCGGGCCAAAGGTTTGGCAATACTCTACAGCATGAAGAGGCTGGTTCTTCTGTTGGCAAGAGTCCTTCTCAGGCAGAAGTAAAGGTCCCTAGTCCGGTAGTCTCCGACAACGAGACAGATTTTGATGAAGAGCAGTACCCCCTGCTGATGACAGATATAAGCAACTGGAAGACAGGTTGAAGGCTATGGAGGTTCAACAGACACCTGGGCTGGATTTCGGAGATCTGAGTTTGTCGACTGGTGTGATTATCCCGCATAAGTTCAAAGCACCATCCTTCTCTAAGTATGACGGGGCGTCTTGTCCCAAGCTGCACTTAAGGTCCTATGTTCGGAAAATTCAGTCGTACTCTGCGGATAAGAATTTGTGGATCCACTTCTTCCAGGAGAGTCTTTCAGGGACTCATCTCGAATGGTTCTATCAGCTGGATGGGACCAAAGTTCGTAACTGGGAGGAGTTGGCTACTGCTTTCTATAAGCAGTATCAATATAATGCCGACCTTGCCCCCACACGTACCCAAATCCAGGGTATGTCATTAGGTGTAAGCGAAGGTTTTAAGGAGTACGCTCAGAAGTGGAGAGACCTGGCTGGCAGGGTGCAGCCACCGTTGACTGATCGGGAGCTGGTAGACATGTTCTTGGGGACCCTATCTGGGCCATTTTTCAACCATCTCATTGGGAATTCTTCTGCTGGGTTCACTGATTTGATTCTGACTGGAGAAAGAATTGAAGCTGGGTTGAAGTCTGGGAAGATTGCAAAGGGTGCATCATCTAGTTCGGAAAAGAAACCATTCAAGAAGGAGTCTAGTGCCGTGTATGGTTCTAGGAAATCAGAGAGACCTGAGCACCGCCAATCTGTCAGTGCGGTGATGATTGCTAAGCCTGCTGCCGCTCCTCGGTCAAATAATCCTCAAAGGGCTGAAAGACCCCGGCGAGAGTTTACCCGGTTAAGCATGACCCTATCACAGATCCTGCCACAGTTGCTATCCACTAACTTAGTGACTGTCAGGGAGGCTCCGAAGTTCCCCAACACCACATCTCCTAAGTACAACCCGAATGCTCGTTGTGCTTACCATTCAGATAGCCCGGGGCACTCTACCGATGACTGTTGGGCACTAAAGAATAAGCTGCAGGACCTCATTGACGCTAAGGAGGTACAGTTTGAGGCATCTGACAAGCCTAATATGGTGACAGCTCCCCTGCCTGCTCATGGAGTTAATGCTATTGGGGATGAAGAGGAAGTTGATGAAGCTGAGTTTGATAGCTGGATCTACCCGGCAACTGACGAAGGACTTAACAATTGGAGCGCAAAGTACAATCTCCCTGTTTCTTTTGTTACTAAGTAATGAATTCCTATGTTTTGTTATTTTGTAATAAACAATGATAAACTCTATGGCCCGGTGTCTTACCCGAGGCACCGTGGTTCTATTTGTGAGGGCATACAAACTGTCATTTTATACATCATGAATGAAAATCTTGGACGTATTTTTTCGCATTGCAAATATTGTGTTCCTTTTCTGTCTTTCTTTTCCTTTACATAATTTTCAAAACAGCTGTATTTACACACACACTCACTCATACAGGTTTCAATCCACTCTGGATCTTACTGATAACAACTCTGCTACTGCCAATTATGACTTCGAAAATCCGATCAACTTAGCCGAAGACGAAGGTGAAGATGATTGCGAAGTGCCTGGCGAGCTTGCTAGACTGTTGCTTCAGGAGGAGAGGGCAATTCAACCCCACGAAGAGCCAGTGGAAACAATAAACTTGGGTACTGAAGCAGACAGAAAAGAGGTAAAGATTGGTGCCAACCTAGAGCTCAGCGTGAAGCAACGGTTAACCAAGATGCTGCATGATTATATGGAGATCTTCGCCTGGTCCTACGAAGACATGCCCGGGTTGGACACCGATATTGTGGTCCATCACCTGCCGACTAAGGAAGACTGCCCTCCAGTTAAGCAAAAGGTCCGTCGGATGCGTCCAGAGATGTCAGAGAAGATTAAGGCCGAGGTTATGAAGCAGTTTGATGCCGGGTTCCTTGCAGTGACGTCTTACCCTCAGTGGGTTGCTAACGTGGTGCCGGTACCGAAGAAGGACGGTAAGGTCAGAATGTGTGTCGACTACAGGGATCTAAACAGGGCCAGCCCCAAAGATGACTTCCCCTTACCTCACATTGATGTCCTTGTTGATAATACAGCTCAGCATAAGGTGTTCTCTTTCATGGATGGCTTTTCAGGTTACAATCAGATTAAGATGGCACCTGAAGACATGGAAAAGACTACATTTGTTACCCAGTGGGGCACCTTCTGTTACAAGGTCATGCCGTTCGGGTTGAAGAACGCTGGGGCAACCTACCAACGTGCCATGGTCGCCTTATTTCATGATATGATCCATCATGAGATAGAAGTGTATGTGGACGATATGATCGCAAGGTCCCAAACTGAGGAAGAGCATCTAGATCATCTGCAGAAGTTGTTTGACCGGTTGAAACTGTACAAGCTGAGATTGAACCCGAACAAATGCACCTTCGGGGTAAGATCTGGGAAGTTGCTGGGCTTCGTGGTCAGTGATAAAGGAATTCAAGTGGACCCTGCTAAGGTCAAAGTTATTCAAGAGATGCCAGTTCCTAAGACAGAGAAGGAGGTCAGAGGCTTTTTAGGACGCCTGAATTACATCGCTCGATTCATCTCACATCTGACTGCTACCTGTGAACCAATCTTCAAGTTGCTGAAGAAAGATCAGGTAGTACGTTGGAATGATGAATGTCAGGCCGCTTTTGACAGAATCAAGGAGTATCTCCAAGAACCACCTATCCTTATACCACCGGTTGAAGGGAGACCTCTGATACTATATCTGACAGTGCTTGACAACTCAATGGGGTGTGTGCTGGGGCAGCATGACGAGTCTGGCCGAAAAGAGCATGCCATTTATTACCTTAGCAAAAAGTTTACCGACTGTGAGACCCGATACTCACTGCTTGAGAAAACTTGCTGCGCTTTGGTATGGGTTGCTCGCCGGCTGAGACAGTATATGCTGACTCACACTACCTTATTGATCTCAAAAATGGATCCTATAAAGTACATATTCGAAAAGCCTGCTCTGTCTGGGAGAATTGCAAGATGGCAAATGATCTTGACGGAATACGACATTCAGTACACAACCCAGAAAGCCATCAAGGGGAGTGTATTGGCAGACCACTTAGCTCATCAAGCTGTAGATGACTATCAATCAATGAACTTCGAGTTTCCGGATGAAAGCATTATGATTGTAACTGACTGTGAAGTACCTGGACCGGATGAAGGACCTGAACCAGGATCCCGATGGTCTATGCACTTTGACGGAGCCTCCAATGCTTTGGGAAATGGTATTGGCGCCATAATCATATCCCCTCAAGGTACTCATACTCCACTCACTGCCCGGCTGTGTTTCAACTGTACCAACAACATGGCGGAGTATGAAGCGTGCATCATGGGTCTTCAAGCTGCGATCGACCTAAGGATCAAATTTCTAAGTGTCTTCGGAGATTCCGCTCTTGTGATCAATCAGATCAAAGGAGAGTGGGATACGAAACATCCAAACTTGATTCCTTACAGAGAATGTGTGTTGACCCTGATCCCCCACTTCACAGAGATAACCTTTGAGCACTTTCCAAGAGAAGAGAATCAGTTGGCGGACGCGTTAGCTACAATGTCTTCTATGTTCAAGGTCAAATGGGATAATGAGGCTCCCCGGATCATCATCTGGAAACTGGACGAACCGGCATACTGTTGTGATCTCGAAACTGAATTGGTGACTGAGAAGCCTTGGTACCACGAAGTGAAGAGATATCTAGAAGCTCAGGAATACCCTGAAGGTGCCTCTGTCAATGACAAGAAATTCCTGAGGAGGTTCGCAGCCAAGTTCTTCCTTAGCAACGGCATCTTGTATAAACGAAACCATGATTCAACCTTACTGCGTTGTGTGGATAAGACTGAAGCAGAAAGAATCATGGAAGAGCTGCATGAAGGGACCTTTGGTACACATTCCAGTGGACATACAATGGCTAAGAAGATCCTACGGGCAGGATATTACTGGTCCACAATGGAAGCTGACTGTTACCAACATTCCAGGACATGCCACAAGTGCCAGATCTATGCAGATAAGGTGCATGTTCCTCCGGTTCCTCTGAATGTTCTGACTGCGCCTTGGCCGTTCGCGATGTGGGGCATAGACATGATCGGCGAGATAAAACCTACGGCATCTAATGGACATCGCTTCATCCTAGTGGCGATTGATTATTTCACGAAGTGGGTTGAGGCAGCATCCTATGCTACAGTAACCAAGACTGTTGTGGCCCGGTTCATTCGGCACAACCTGATCTGTCGATACGGCGTCCCTGAGCGGATTATTACAGACAACGGTACCAATCTGAACAACAAGATGATCGCTGAGCTCTGCGAACAGTTCAAAATACAGCACCACAATTCTTCTCCTTACAGACCGAAGATGAATGGGGCTGTAGAAGCAGCAAATAAGAACATCAAGAAAATCGTGCAGAAGATGACAGTGACGTATAAAGATTGGCACGAGATGTTACCGTTCGCTCTGCATGGGTACTGTACCTCAGCTAGGACGTCAACCGGGGCAACTCCTTTCTCTCTGGTTTATGGCATGGAGGCGGTCTTGCCAATCGAAGTACAAATACCCTCTCTACGGATAATGAAGGATGCAAATCTGAACGAAGATGATTGGATCCAGACACGACTTGATCAGCTCAACCTCATTGATGAAAAGAGACTTGCTGCTATCTGCCACAGTCAGACGTATCAGAAACGAATGATCAGGGCATTTAACAAAAAGGTCAGACCACAGGAATATCAAGTTGGGGATCTGGTAATCAAGCGAATCATCCTTCCTCAGAGTGATCCAAGGGGCAAATGGACCCCTACGTACGAAGGGCCATTTGTGGTTAAGCATGTGTTCTCAGGAGGAGCCATGATATTAACCAACATGGATGGTGACGACCTTCCTCACCCCGCCAATGCAGACATAGTAAAAAGATACTACGCATGAGAAAAAGACCCGCTAGGCTGACATGCCTAGGCAAAAGTTAGGGCTTCCCGTCGAACCAAAAGGGTTCGGGCAAAATGAAGGGATGAAAATGAAAAATTTGTACACCCGGAAAGTCGAAAACCTGAAAAGGCGACTTAGGCAAAAAAGGGTATCCCGGTGGACTGAAAACCCGAAAGGGCGGTCCAGGAAAAAATTAGGGATAAAAGCGTAATACTATGTCTCATTGGATCACTTTGCATCCAGAATCCGGTATCTACATCAAATTCAGACGGCATCGATCAGTCAGCTTCACCTTCAACCAAGGTCATCAAGTGATGAGACGCTCGGAGTTATAAAGGCAATAGCAGAGTTGAAACCCAGTGGGATCGTTCATTTCACACAGTTGTTTTATTTTCTTTTGTACAAAATTTGTATAAAACTATCTTGTTCGGCGACGTTCCTCTTACTAGGACGTCAGCCTCTTGTACACAAAACGCCTACTCACAGGCTATTCAAAAAAAAATCAATCAATACAAATATATTTGCAGTTAAACGTGCCAAGTGTTTTTTCTTTTTCTGTTTTGTTTTGCGAAGAACGTCCAAGGTTCAATTTATGATATATGCATTGACAATAATTTGCTAAACTCATAAATATTCGCATACGAAACAAAGGAATTAATTGCAGGTGACACTAGAAACAGGGGCAATAAAAGAGTTGTCTGAGCAGTCTAATTGTTCTATCCTCCAAAGGTACCAAGGTAGGTTCAGCTAAAGAACATGACCAGTACGTCTTAATTCCCCAGAGAGTGATTAAACAGTACATTCCTCTCCAAGCAAAATTATTACAAATATCAAGGAAATTGAGTGTCCTCCAGTAGATCTCAATACTCCCCCAGCAGCAGCATATATATATTCTTAACAAGCATCCCCGGCAGTCTTGGCCTAAAGATTGTTCCCCGGCGGCATATCAACATTCAAAGGAATCACTTCTTCCCCAGCATATCAAAACTTCCCCAGAAAAGTCCAATCCGGTTTCCCCAGGAAAGATGGAATCCATATCCCCAAGCAGTAAGCTTATCCCCAGTATATTCTGGAAGCTTATCCCCTCGCAGAGCACGAACGCGTCGTCCGGCTTGATTTAAAGAGTTATTTCCTTAACAGGATATAACTGGGTTATCCTCAGCCAAAAGCCACGGAAAGAGCGTCCTCGACGAAGTCTTCTTACCCCAGCGAAGTCCATCAACACTTCCAACAACAAGGATATCCTCAGCAAGTTATCAACAATTCAGCAAAGCATCTCTATTCCCACAGAGTATTGCTTCCTAGCATGGTCGCTAGAGTATCTTTTCTCCCCGCAGAATCCTCCATTTGCCAAGTTTATTCCGCAACGGAGTCATCTTCTCCTACCGGTATTCTTGCAATTATCATCCCCAGCGGAAGTAAAAGCTTATTCTCCAACATCAGCCCAGGATATGACTTCCCGGCATCAAGGATTTACTTTCCTAGACGAAAACATACATAAAACATCACATATATCATTATAGCAGGCATAGACGCATCATACCATACAAATCTCATTTATGTTGAGAACATCATTGCTTGATCCATATCATGCATTGCATATGACTGACCTTTACCTTTCAGGAAAGATGCAGTTAAGTTCTCAAAAACATATTTCAAAGCCTTCTCTAGTCCAGCTAAATCGACTCCCAACAGATTTTTCTGATAAAGACTCAGCAGAAGTTATGGTCCCCTCTCCGACAAGTGCGTGAGGTGGTAATTCCTTTTTCAGATGTTTCCCTCTCCAACGGTGTGTGAGGTGATAGTCTCTTATGGTCCCCTCTCCGACAAGTGCGTGAGGTGTTAATTCCTTTTTCAGATGTTTCCCTCTCCGACGGTGAGTGTGAGGTGATAGTCTCCTATGGTCCCCTCTCCAACAAGTGCGTGAGGTGGTAATTCCTTTTTCAGATGTTTCCCTCTCCGACGATGAGTGTGAGGTGATAGTCTCCTATGGTTCCCTCTCCGACGGTGTGTGAGGTGGTAAGTCCTTTTTCAGATGTTTCCCTCTCCGACGGTGAGTGTGAGGTGATAGTCTCCTATGGTTCCCTCTCCGACGGCGAATGAGGTGGTAAGTCCTTTTTCAGATGTTTCCCTCTCCGACGGTGAGTGTGAGGTGATAGTCTCCTATGGTTCCCTCTCCAACGGCGAATGAGGTGGTAAGTCCTTTTCAGATATTCCCCTCTCCGACGGTGAGAGTGAGGTGATAATCTCTTATAGTTCCCTCTCCGACAGTGAGTGAGGTGACAATTCCTTTTCCTATGATTCCCTCTCCGACGGCGAGTGAGGTGATTCCCTTTCAGATTATAATAGCCTATGGTTCTCGTTCCGATCCTGCGAAGATGGTATTTCTCGCTAAGATTTTTCTCAACGAGCGTAGTTGAAGTTAAAATCACCCAAAGTTCTCTTACCATTCATGCAAGTTAGTAACCATCCCTGGTTCATTCATCGCTGTTTGAAGCTCCAGATCCAGCTCCTGTAACCAGTCAGGACACATCTATGCCAAGCATCTGAAATCAACTCCTGCAACGTGTCAGGTACTCATTTGTTCTTTTGCAGGTATGCAGGTTCTCGCTAAGGAATCTCCTACGCAATCAACATCCAGATGGCATCTATAAGCCCATCATCCTATCCAGCAACCTCCCAATGGCATCTATAAGCCCATTCCATCATCACTGCTACTATGTGAGCGCAAATTTCTGGGCACTCTAGTGTTCAATCATCTTCTACCCTCGGATTACGAAAGACACGTCAGCCAATCTGCATCCTCAAGTCTAAGAAGATTGAACAGGGGCAACTGTTGTACCCCAAAATTTGCCCTCCCATATTCTCCAAGAAATTGCCAAGCCAAGTCACAGAATTCCCCAAGGGTGGCACAGTGCAAAAGTCTCCTATACAGTCAAAACTAGGGTTTGAGTTCTGGTCAAAGAAAGGAAGTTTTCAAAGGCCCAATCAAGTCTCATATGCCTACAAATATGGTCAAGCATCCTCATATCAAGTTTCAAGGCATTCAGCTCAAAATTGCACAGTCAAAACCCTAAATTGCACTACAGTCAACTGTAGGGGCAAAATGGTCATTTGGCAGTCAAAAGTTCAAATTTTTGGTCAACATATCATTTTGAAGCCACAAACATCATTTGATCAATACTTGATCATGATTCTCAAAATTTGGCTCAGAAAATCATCAAGATGCAAAAGTGACTATATTTGGACAGCTGAAAAAGTCAACTGAAATTGACCAGGGCATAACTTTCACATGGATTATCAAAAAAATTCCATCCAAAGCTCATTTTGAAGAGAAAGACATTTCATACAACTCATCTTCATATTCCAAGTCCAAGAAATGCTCTCACAAAAAGTTATCAATTTCAACATTATAGGTCATTTTCAAAAGTCAACAAAAAGGGACTTTAAGTCAAAGGCTATAACTTGAGATTGGTAAATCAAAATGACATGGGACCAAAGGCATTGGTTAGAGGACTCGAAGACCTTTCCAAAATGTCCAAGAACATGAGAAAAGATTAAAAATTGAGCAAGATATGCCTTGTGGAAGTTGGGAAATTTTTGGATATTTTGAAAAGTCAACTTTAATCCAAATGACCTAAAAATGCTAATGGGCCCATTTTTCTTCCATGATTCATCATTCTAAGCATATGCACGACCACTTGGCCCAAAGGGAAGTATTTTCTCATTTTTTATTTATTTATTTGAATTATTATTTATATTAATTCATTTAAATTATTTAAATATATGGAAAATATTTAATTCACCCTAACCAATCTTTTTGTACACATTTCAGCCTCAATATTTCGTGCACATCCCAACATGGAAAGATTTGGTTTGATTTAGGCTAATTGACACAAAAATACATGTGAAAAAGATATGGGAAGATCTTATGAAATCAAATTTGCAAAAACCATTAATTCATTGGATTTGCTCTAATTTTGTTGACCTAATAGCTTCCATACAAATACATGAACACAAACCTAATCGTGCTAGACTCTAAGCTGCGCAGGAAACATATTTACAAACTTGGAATTTCTCAAAGAAACTCAAAGACTGAAAACCACTTTTTAGGTCGATTCAAGCCTCCATTCTTGTCTCAATAGCTTCCTTGGAGATCACTGATCCCGTTCCAATCATTAACATCCTTCCAGGCTCAAGAAATTGGTAATATGAGTGCAGACTGTATCAAATAAAAGTCATAATCGTGCATACCAATCCATGCATTTTTTACCAAGTTTGATATGTGTTTTGCATTCCTGATGAAGTTTGCAAGCTAACCATAACCTTTAATTGAACTTTCATGCGTTCTAGGCCAAGATGCCATGTTAGTTTTCTAGGGTTTTGCAGGACGGGAATTTGGGGCTTTTGCAATAAGGGAAAATTAACCCTCAAGACCACCACCATTGGCTTCAGAATGCTCAAACGATCACAAACCAACTATTGCGCCTAATTTATGATTGCCCTAATGCTAATCGCTATTTTCTGTAAAGACCTTTTCTGCAACGGTGTGAAAACCGTTGCTTATGTTGTTTGTTTTTCAGGATGATGGAGACGATGACATCGTGGCAAAACGTGACTGGCTAGTTTCAAATTTCGCGCGCGCTGGGGCCACTAACTCTCTTTTCTTTTATAATATTTATTAACCATTATATATTAAATGTGATTCAAGCGCTTCAGTGGTAAACGTACACCCTTGCAATGTCCAAGACCTGGGTTCGAACCCCAGGTCTGTGTAACTTTCAATATTATTTTTCCACACTAATTCCCATGCAGGCACAACAGTGATGCACACCATGTTCCTTCATCATCTAGCCATCCACGTATCTAACAAGTTCAAATCAAAGGCTGAGATTGGATGTACATCATAAGCTTGGTCAAAGAGTTAACACGCTAGTGGCAAAAGTCAATGGATCCAAAGCTAAATGGGCCAGATTGCTAAGGCCCACACCTCTTAAATTGGGACTTCCACCCCCCTGGTTTGCAATTTTATTTCTTATATTTTATTTTTAATCATTGTTTTATTTTTATTTGTTTGATTTAATTAATTATTTTATCAAAATATAAAAACACATAAAAATCAGAAAAAAGGAAAAAATAATAAAATATTACTTATTTTAGTATTTCTATAAACAAACTTGCATGTAAATTAATTTAGTATAAATTAGGGTTTAATATTAATTCTTTTCATAAAAAAATACAAAAATATAGAATTAGGTTTAACTGACAATTTTTATTCCCTTTTAAATTTTTCTTTCTCATAATAATATTTATTTATTTTATTTATTTTTTATAATCAAATTTGCATGAAAATAACTTGGGTTTAATTTAGGTCAAATTTCAACATTTTTCTTGATAATCTTAAAAATAAATAGAATTAGGGTTTAACATTTCATTTTAGTTTTAATTAATTCTTTTTCTATTAAATCTTAAAAAACATAAAAATACCAAAACATTTTCTTTTTAATTTAATTTCAATTCCTCGTTAACTTTAATATTTTGCAAAAGGGTCCAACGCCCATATTTTTAATTTTTTAATTTCGCACATTTATTTTATGTCATTTAAATAATTATGTATCTCTCCCAAAGCTTTGTAACAATTATCTCTCGCACTTTTTTAATTCTTTATTCGCTTTATTTACTTTCCGTCAAATCGGGTCCGGTTTAATTTTGGCGATGTGGACCCGCGCCGTTTGTAATAGTTTAGAATTTACTTTCCCGCAAATATTAACTGTTAAACAAAGCATGCAAGAATGAATGGCCTTAAATAAAATCAAGCGTAGATCACAATGAACCTGACAAGACAAGATATCTGAAAACGACACACGAATCGCACACACCACCCCTAGGGTACGCCTCACTGTTGCCTTGCCTTCGAAAGGTGATCGTCGAGTAGAGGATGTCTTAGTAAGTCCTCATGATCCGGGAACCTGGCATGAGGGTAGCTTCTAAGGTGTCTTCCCATTGCTCTGGTGATCACCATGTCCCGAACCTCGAATTGACCCGAACACCTCCAACGGTGGTGCTACCTACCTCTCAATGGTGGGATGGCACTACTTTAAAGGACTTTTACACAGACGAATTCCTTAGGGTAGGTAGGTTCTCAAGGATACTTGCTCTAATTTCAAACAAAAATACTTTTCACACCAACACATTTTCAAAAGCTTTCAAAGCAATTTTTTCAAACACTCTGACGTACGAGTCGAACTGAAATTTTTCAAAGAAACTTTTTTAAAACCCACATTGAAAAGCAAACAAACCTTTTTGAAAACACAAGTGAGCAAGTATCTAAGAGCCCATGGATAACCATGGATAGAAAGGGTGCTAACACCTTCCCTTTCTATAACCTACCTCCCGAACCGAGAGCAATCTCTTTAAGGAATTTTTCTGTGCTTTTGTCCTTTCCATTTGGAGAAAATAAAAGACGGTGGCGACTCTTGCTTCCGCGACATTTCGCGAACCAGCGTTAAACAGTCAGTTCCAGATCCACCGATCACACCTGGGACGCGTGGACAGCTTGATTTTGAGGGTGTATGATACCCCTTAACGTTGAAACTGCACAAGAGTATTATATGAAAAATAACGTGAAAGGGGGTGGGGACCTGGGGCTCGAACCCAGGTCCTAGAGATTACCAGCGTGTTCGCCTGCCAGTGGAGCTGCCTTGCTTATTCGTACCTTACGTAAATAACAAACAATATATAATAAAACAAATGTTAGTGGAATCTTGGCGCGTAAAATTCAAATAGGCCAATCATTGAGCGCCACAGGGGTCATCTTCTTCGTTGCCTTATTTTTTCTTCTGAAACACAAACATTGGCAACGGTTTTACAAACGTTCTAAAATATGCCCTTTTGGAAAATAGCGATTAGCTAGTCTTGCATTAGAAATTAGGCGCAACATATGGATTCTTTTCGTCCAGGCATGCTTGTTCTAATGGTGGTATTTAGGTGTCTTAATTTTACCATATTTCGAAACGCCCAATTTGGACCTCTAAGAACCCTAATCTGCATCAATGGCATAATTGCACATAGTACACAAAAACACAATTAAAGTAGATGGTTAGCTTCAGGACATATCAATTAGTATGAATTCATCAAAGAAACGCAATGAAAATGCCTAAATATGGAAACACGATTATGCATATAATTTGAAATAGTTTGAACCCCTTGTACCAATTCTGGGCGTGTAAAGGTTGGAAAATTATCCAGATAGCTTCAATGAGACACGAGGAAGCTTTTGCAATTGGTCTCATGCTCTGAATCGACCTCTAACCTTATTTTCAATTTTGAGATTTTTAAGCAAAAAGTCAAGTTTTGTTCTTCAAGTTCTTGCGCAGCTTTTTAGGTTAGGAGGATTAGGTCTTGCTTGTGTATGTATAGGAGAGTGATTAGGGTTGAAAACTTGATCAAAGGATCCTTGAATTGATTGTGCAATATTTGATTTTTTATGGCATTAGTTTTTCAATCTTTTTCATGCAATTTGATATCAAATCATGACAAAACCTTCCACAAATGATTATGCACGAATCTTGAGTGTCCAATGAGAGTATTTTCTGCACAAAAAGATTTGATTTCATTAGTTTAGTATTTTTTTTCATATTTTATTTAGTTTAAATGAATTAATTGTAGTAAAAAATTCAAATAAATAAATAAAAAAAATAAAAAACTTCCCTTTGGGCCAAATGGTCGTGTGCATGTCTTGGATAATGAATTGTGGAAGAAAAAGAGGCCCATTAGCAATTTTAGGTCATTTGAATCAATGTTGACTTTTCAAAATATCCAAAAATTTCCCAACTTTCACAAGGCATAACTTGCTCAATGTTTAAGCTTTACTCATGTTCTTGGACATTTTGGAAAGGTCTTTGAGTCCTATAACCAATGCCTTTGGTCCCATGTCATTTTGATTTACCAATCTCAAGTTATGGCCTTTGACTTAAAGTCCCTTTTTGTTGACATTTGAAAATGACCTATAATGTTGACATTGATAACTTTTTGTGAGAGCATTTCTTGGACTTGAAGTATGAAGAGGAGTTGTAGGAAATGTCTTTCTATTCAAAATGAGCTTTGGATGGAATTTTTCTGATAATCCATGTGAAAGTTATGCCCTGGTCAATTTACAGTTGACTTTTTCAACTGTCCAAATAAGGAAACTTTTGCATCTTGATGATTTTTGAGCCAAGCTTTGAGAATCATGATCAATCATTGATCAAATGATGTTTGTGGCTTCAAAATGAGATGTTGACCAAAAATTTGAACTTTTGACTGTCAAATGACCATTTTGCCCCTACAGTTGACTATAGTGCAATTAGGGTTTTGACTGTGCAATCTTGTGCTGAAAGTCTTGAAACATGGTATGAGGATGCTTGACCATATTTATAGGCATGTGGGACTTGATTGGACCCTTGGAAACTTCATTTTCTTGATCAGAACCAAAACCCTAATTTTGACTGTTCAGGAGGCTCTTGAACTGTGCAACCCTTGGGGAATTTTGAAGCATGACTTGGCAATTTCTTGGAGAATATGGGAGGGCAAATTTTGGGGTACAACAAAATGTATTATGCAAAAAGAAGTTTTTATTTGTTTATGTATGTAAAGTATTTTTAATGTAAAAGAGTATAAAGAAATAAATAAAAAAAATAAAAAAAATTAATTTTATTTATTAAAGGGGTAAACCCTAATTTCTTTAAGAAAATAATATCTTATATTATTTATATACAAAAAATATATTAATACGTACAAAAATAAAATGTATTAAAAAAAGTGTTTTTTTAGTATAAATAATAATAAAAATAAAAATGTAATGTTTTGTATTTTTATTCTATGTTTTTAATAAAATAAAAGTATATATATATATATATATATATATATATATATATATATATATATATATATATATATATATATATATATATATATATATATATATATATATATATATATATATATATATATATATATATATATATATATATATATATATATATATATATATATATATATATATATATATATATATATATATATATATATATATATATATATATATATATATATATATATATATATATATATATATATATATATATATATATATATATATATATATATATATATATATATATATATATATATATATATATATATATATATATATATATATATATATATATATATATATATATATATATATATATATATATATATATATATATATATATATATTAAATATATTAAGGATGTATAAAATAAAATAAAATATTTACAAAAATAAAATATATTCAAGAAAATATTTTCAGTGTGAATAAAAATAAGAAATGAAAATAAAAGTATTATTTACATTATTTTTAAATTTAAACAAATAATATAAAAGTATAAAAAGGTTTT